>OZ030395.1:5584935-7079345 GCA_964023965.1 Melinopterus prodromus
GTCGAAAAACCTTGCGCGTGCCATCGCGGCAGCAAAAACTAGTCAAAATGTCTGTCTCGCGTCTTCGCGGACATAAAAACTGGTCGAAAAACCTTGCGCGTGCCATCGCGGCAGCAAAAACTAGTCAAAATGTCTGTCTCGCGCCTTCGCGGACATAAAAACTGGTCGAAAAACCTTGCGCGTGCCATCGCGGCAGCAAAAACTAGTCAAAATGTCTGTCTCGCGCCTTCGCGGACATAAAAACTGGTCGAAAAACCTTGCGCGTGCCATCGCGGCAGCAAAAACTAGTCAAAATGTCTGTCTCGCGCCTTCGCGGACATAAAAACTGGTCGAAAAACCTTGCGCGAGCCATCGCGGCAGCAAAAACTAGTCAAAATGTCTGTCTCGCGCCTTCGCGGACATAAAAACTGGTCGAAAAACCTTGCGCGTGCCATCGCGGCAGCAAAAACTAGTCAAAATGTCTGTCTCGCGTCTTCGCGGACATAAAAACTGGTCGAAAAACCTTGCGCGTGCCATCGCGGCAGCAAAAACTAGTCAAAATGTCTGTCTCGCGCCTTCGCTGACATAAAAACTGGTCGAAAAACCTTGCGCGTGCCATCGCGGCAGCAAAAACTAGTCAAAATGTCTGTCTCGCGCCTTCGCGGACATAAAAACTGGTCGAAAAACCTTGCGCGTGCCATCGCGGCAGCAAAAACTAGTCAAAATGTCTGTCTCGCGCCTTCGCGGACATAAAAACTGGTCGAAAAACCTTGCGCGAGCCATCGCGGCAGCAAAAACTAGTAAAAATGTCTGTCTCGCGCCTTCGCGGACATAAAAACTGGTCGAAAAACCTTGCGCGTGCCATCGCGGCAGCAAAAACTAGTCAAAATGTCTGTCTCGCGCCTTCGCGGACATAAAAACTGGTCGAAAAACCTTGCGCGTGCCATCGCGGCAGCAAAAACTAGTCAAAATGTCTGTCTCGCGCCTTCGCGGACATAAAAACTGGTCGAAAAACCTTGCGCGTGCCATCGCGGCAGCAAAAACTAGTCAAAATGTCTGTCTCGCGCCTTCGCGGACATAAAAACTGGTCGAAAAGCCTTGCGCGAGCCATCGCGGCAGCAAAAACTAGTAAAAATGTCTGTCTCGCGCCTTCGCGGACATAAAAACTGGTCGAAAAACCTTGCGCGTGCCATCGCGGCAGCAAAAACTAGTCAAAATGTCTGTCTCGCGCCTTCGCGGACATAAAAACTGGTCGAAAAACCTTGCGCGTGCCATCGCGGCAGCAAAAACTAGTCAAAATATCTGTCTCGCGCCTTCGCGGACATAAAAACTGGTCGAAAAACCTTGCGCGTGCCATCGCGGCAGCAAAAACTAGTCAAAATGTCTGTCTCGCGCCTTCGCGGACATAAAAACTGGTCGAAAAACCTTGCGCGAGCCATCGCGGCAGCAAAAACTAGTAAAAATGTCTGTCTCGCGCCTTCGCGGACATAAAAACTGGTCGAAAAACCTTGCGCGTGCCATCGCGGCAGCAAAAACTAGTAAAAATTTCTGTCTCGCGCCTTCGCGGACATAAAAACTGGTCGAAAAACCTTGCGCGTGCCATCGCGGCAGCAAAAACTAGTAAAAATGTCTGTCTCGCGCCTTCGCGGACATAAAAACTGGTCGAAAAACCTTGCGCGTGCCATCGCGGCAGCAAAAACTAGTCAAAATGTCTGTCTCGCGCCTTCGCGGACATACAAACTGGTCGAAAAACCTTGCGCGAGCCATCGCGGCAGCAAAAACTAGTAAAAATGTCTGTCTCGCGCCTTCGCGGACATAAAAACTGGTCGAAAAACCTTGCGCGAGCCATCGCGGCTGCAAAAACTAGTCAAAATGTCTGTCTCGCGCCTTCGCGGACATAAAAACTGGTCGAAAAACCTTGCGCGAGCCATCGCGGCAGCAAAAACTAGTCAAAATGTCTGTCTCGCGCCTTCGCGGACATAAAAACTGGTCGAAAAACCTTGCGCGAGCCATCGCGGCAGCAAAAACTAGTCAAAATGTCTGTCTCGCGCCTTCGCGGACATAAAAACTGGTCGAAAAACCTTGCGCGAGCCATCGCGGCAGCAAAAACTAGTCGAAATGTCTGTCTCGCGCCTTCGCGGACATAAAAACTGGTCGAAAAACCTTGCGCGTGCCATCGCGGCAGCAAAAACTAGTCAAAATGTCTGTCTCGCGCCTTCGCGGACATAAAAACTGGTCGAAAAACCTTGCGCGTGCCATCGCGGCAGCAAAAACTAGTCAAAATGTCTGTCTCGCGCCTTCGCGGACATAAAAACTGGTCGAAAAACCTTGCGCGTGCCATCGCGGCAGCAAAAACTAGTCAAAATGTCTGTCTCGCGCCTTCGCGGACATAAAAACTGGTCGAAAAACCTTGCGCGTGCCATCGCGGCAGCAAAAACTAGTCAAAATGTCTGTCTCGCGCCTTCGCGGACATAAAAACTGGTCGAAAAACCTTGCGCGTGCCATCGCGGCAGCAAAAACTAGTCAAAATGTCTGTCTCGCGCCTTCGCGGACATAAAAACTGGTCGAAAAACCTTGCGCGTGCCATCGCGGCAGCAAAAACTAGTCAAAATGTCTGTCTCGCGCCTTCGCGGACATAAAAACTGGTCGAAAAACCTTGCGCGTGCCATCGCGGCAGCAAAAACTAGTCAAAATGTCTGTCTCGCGCCTTCGCGGACATAAAAACTGGTCGAAAAACCTTGCGCGTGCCATCGCGGCAGCAAAAACTAGTCAAAATGTCTGTCTCGCGCCTTCGCGGACATAAAAACTGGTCGAAAAACCTTGCGCGTGCCATCGCGGCAGCAAAAACTAGTCAAAATGTCTGTCTCGCGTCTTCGCGGACATAAAAACTGGTCGAAAAACCTTGCGCGTGCCATCGCGGCAGCAAAAACTAGTCAAAATGTCTGTCTCGCGCCTTCGCGGACATAAAAACTGGTCGAAAAACCTTGCGCGTGCCATCGCGGCAGCAAAAACTAGTCAAAATGTCTGTCTCGCGCCTTCGCGGACATAAAAACTGGTCGAAAAACCTTGCGCGTGCCATCGCGGCAGCAAAAACTAGTCAAAATGTCTGTCTCGCGCCTTCGCGGACATAAAAACTGGTCGAAAAACCTTGCGCGAGCCATCGCGGCAGCAAAAACTAGTAAAAATGTCTGTCTCGCGCCTTCGCGGACATAAAAACTGGTCGAAAAACCTTGCGCGAGCCATCGCGGCAGCAAAAACTAGTAAAAATGTCTGTCTCGCGCCTTCGCGGACATAAAAACTGGTCGAAAAACCTTGCGCGTGCCATCGCGGCAGCAAAAACTAGTCAAAATGTCTGTCTCGCGCCTTCGCGGACATAAAAACTGGTCGAAAAACCTTGCGCGTGCCATCGCGGCAGCAAAAACTAGTCAAAATGTCTGTCTCGCGCCTTCGCGGACATAAAAACTGGTCGAAAAACCTTGCGCGTGCCATCGCGGCAGCAAAAACTAGTCAAAATGTCTGTCTCGCGCCTTCGCGGACATAAAAACTGGTCGAAAAACCTTGCGCGAGCCATCGCGGCAGCAAAAACTAGTCAAAATGTCTCTTCGCGGTTTCGCGGGTATAAAAACTGGTCAAAATACCTTCCGCGAGCCATCGCGGCAGCAAAAACTAGTCAAAATATCTCCTTCGCGGTTTCGCGGGTATAAAAAGTGGTCAAAATACCTGGCGCGAGCCATCGCGGCAGCAAAAACTAGTCAAAATATCTCCTTCGCGGTTTCGCGGGTATAAAAACTGGTCAAAATACCTGGCGCGAGCCATCGCGGCAGCAAAAACTAGTCAAAATGTCTCTTCGCGGTTTCGCGGGTATAAAAAGTGGTCAAAATACCTGGCGCGAGCCATCGCGGCAGCAAAAACTAGTCAAATTATTTCCTTCGCGGTTTCGCGGGTATAAAAACTGGTCAAAATACCTGGCGCGAGCCATCGCGGCAGCAAAAACTAGTCAAAATATCTCCTTCGCCGTTTCGCGGGTATAAAAAGTGGTCAAAATACCTGGCGCGAGCCATCGCGGCAGCAAAAACTAGTCAAATTATCTCCTTCGCGGTTTCGCGGGTATAAAAACTGGTCAAAATACCTGGCGCGAGCCATCGCGGCAGCAAAAACTAGTCAAAATATCTCCTTCGCCGTTTCGCGGGTATAAAAACTGGTCAAAATACCTGGCGCGAGCCATCGCGGCAGCAAAAACTAGTCAAAATGTCTCTCTCGCGCCTTCGCTGGTATAAAAAGTGGTCAAAATACCTTCCGCGAGCCATCTCGGCAGCAAAAACTAGTCAAAATATCTCCTTCGCGGTTTCGCGGGTATAAAAACTGGTCAAAATACCTGGCGCGAGCCATCGCGGCAGCAAAAACTAGTCAAAATGTCTCCTTCGCGGTTTCGCGGGTATAAAAAGTGGTCAAAATACCTGGCGCGAGCCATCGCGGCAGCAAAAACTAGTCAAAATATCTCCTTCGCGGTTTCGCGGGTATAAAAAGTGGTCAAAATACCTGGCGCGAGCCATCGCGGCAGCAAAAACTAGTCAAAATATCTCCTTCGCGGTTTCGCGGGTATAAAAAGTGGTCAAAATACCTGGCGCGAGCCATCGCGGCAGCAAAAACTAGTCAAAATATCTCCTTCGCGGTTTCGCGGGTATAAAAACTGGTCAAAATACCTGGCGCGAGCCATCGCGGCAGCAAAAACTAGTCAAAATGTCTCTCTCGCGCCTTCGCTGGTATAAAAAGTGGTCAAAATACCTGGCGCGAGCCATCGCGGCAGCAAAAACTAGTCAAAATATCTCCTTCGTGGTTTCGCGGGTATAAAAAGTGGTCAAAATACCTGGCGCGAGCCATCGCGGCAGCAAAAACTAGTCAAAATATCTCCTTCGCGGTTTCGCGGGTATAAAAAGTGGTCAAAATACCTGGCGCGAGCCATCGCGGCAGCAAAAACTAGTCAAAATATCTCCTTCGCGGTTTCGCGGGTATAAAAACTGGTCAAAATATCTCTTTCGCGGTTTCGCGGGTATAAAAAGTGGTCAAAATACCTGGCGCGAGCCATCGCGGCAGCAAAAACTAGTCAAAATATCTCCTTCGCGGTTTCGCGGGTATAAAAAGTGGTCAAAATACCTTCCGCGAGCCATCGCGGCAGCAAAAACTAGTCAAAATGTCTCTCTCGCGGCTTCGCGGGTATAAAAACTGGTCAAAATACCTTCCGCGAGCCATCGCGGCAGCAAAAACTAGTCAAAATGTCTCTTCGCGGTTTCGCGGGTATAAAAAGTGGTCAAAATACCTTCCGCGAGCCATCGCGGCAGCAAAAACTAGTCAAAATGTCCCTCTCGCGGCTTCGCGGGTATAAAAAGTGCTCAAAATACCTTTCGCGAGCCATCGCGGCAGCAAAAACTAGTCAAAATGTCTCTTTCGCGACTTCGCGGGTATAAAAACTGGTCAAAATACCTTCCGCGAGCCATCGCGGCAGCAAAAACTAGTCAAAATGTTTCCCTCGCGCCTTCGCGGGTATAAAAAGTGGTCAAAATACCTTCCGCGAGCCATCGCGGCAGCAAAAACTAGTCAAAATGTCTCTTCGCGGCTTCGCGGGTATAAAAACTAGTCAAAATACCTTCCGCGAGCCATCGCGGCAGCAAAAACTAGTGAAAATGTCTCTCTCGCGGCTTCGCGGGTATAAAAAGTGGTCAAAATACCTTCCGCGAGCCATCGCGGCAGCAAAAACTAGTCAAAATGTCTCTCTCGCGGCTTCGCGGGTATAAAAACTGGTCAAAATACCTTCCGCGAGCCATCGCGGCAGCAAAAACTAGTCAAAATGTCTCTTCCGCTTCTTTCTCGCACTGATGTCACTTGTAGGCGTGACCTGTGCGCGTGAGCAGACCGTAGTGGATCGCACGATCCACTACGGTCTGCTCACGAGTATATCTATATAATAGTTCGTCGGTTGGGTATAATCTGGGTATTAAGTAAACATACTTTTTAGTTTTAACCGCTGTTTTCATTGTTCCAGGTTGATTATCATCTGCGAGTACTTTACCAGCTTTTCATCATTTGAAGTAATTATGTGATGTATTAATTATTAATGATGTATATTGATGTATATTATTATGATGTATGTATATTTATTTCGAATAAAGTTTGAATACCTACAATTTTCTTTTATATATCTATACATACCTAGTTCAAATACTGAAATTTCTAAAAGCTTATCTTTATAGCAAAATAATTACGCCATTACGGGAGACGCAACCCACTCCTTGTGTGGCTATCATCGGTCGCAAACCTCGGGAAATACCCAGCTCCTCAAGATTACACGGGTGTAGTGGCGCCATCTAGCGGCCAGTAGTCGAACTGGCTTGGTTTGCATCTCCGCTAACGGTACGATTCTCGCTACCGTGGCGCCACTGGTGGGAAATAGCTGAACTAACCGCGGAATTTCCCCCGGTTCGGAACTTAGCTAGGCGTGAACCCATCTAGCAGAGTTGCAAACCAGGGGAAATTCATACTTTAGCTTTTATTGAAGCAAATCAAGCCGGATTTTTCTTTTAATCAGGGGTTTAGTACGAAGGTTGTTTTGAAAATTATAAATAAAGCAGAACTGAAGAAAATCAAGCCGGACTTGGTTAGGTAAGAGTCTAATCAATAAGTTAGGTTTATTTTAACGCTTCATTTATTTATAAAATCTCTCACCAATATAAACGGTATCCTATATAATTAGTAATAGTAATAATAATACGTAACGCACATCTCCAGAAGTACAAAAAAGCCATTCGAGCACTGGGGAATAACAACAAACACGTATATCATCGCTAAATTAAGGAAACATATCAACATTACTAAGCACTAATGAACATAATCGTTAAGCATATCATAATGAACATTAACAAAATACCGAAGCAGATCTACAAGAAATTGAAAAGAACGTAGAAGATTGGAACGATGAAAGCGCTCTTTGTCATCGTGGTCCCCAAGATGCAAGCGAAGACAAACCAGATCAACGATAGGATGCCTGCCTGCAGCGCCAGATGAAGTACCATGAGTCTGAAAAATAAGCATCGTCAGAAAAACATGAAGAAAATGGAAGCTGTAGCGTTTAACTTACAGTGTGTCTTTTCCTTTGGCCGCAGGTAAGTTCTTCAGAGGTTCTTTGCTTAAGTAAACCCTTGCGCCTTTAGTTAAGTCAACGAAGTAATCAGGCCAGTAAAGTTCCTTTATATCAATGCCAAAGTCTCGTTGATCTGCAGGATTTAACCACGTATGGAGTGCTGTAGTCTTATCAGCCGAGAAGAACCACTCGGTGAAGATAAACTTCTCCAAGCGGTCAAGAGAAGCACTAACGTTCCTGTGTAAACGCATTAATCTGAAAAAAAAATACGATAAAGGTTTTATTATAAAAGAAGAAAAAGAAAAACTCACATTGGACGTCCACCACAAACTTTGGTCACGGTATCCAAGATAATCGCTGGCAAAAAGTGGAGGAAGAGTGCTGATATCCGGAACCACGCCAAGCTAGGCAAAAACTTCAAATGAGGATACCAGACAGCGGACTTCAACGGGAACTTATGGAGGAGACCGTTGACCTTGTCTTCGACGGATGCCCAACGGAAAGGCTGCCTCGTGCTCGAGGTGCAGTGATAAACCTCCACCTTTCCGGATTTGGTCTCTCCTGCGTGGTATCCGGCTACGAGAAGTTGATTGACGACTGTGTCGACTGGGATGTAATCGTAGACAAGCTCCTTGCCAACGGGTAATCTTCGGACTACGCCCTTCGAGGCCCCCATGAGGAAACCCTGAGGGCCGTTCTTGCTTATTGTCCAGCCGGGAACTGGTTCCTTCCATGCACCAATGACTATTTAATAAAAGAAATTAGTAAAAGAAATCTAACAATTATCACAAAAAAAAACTTACTCATGCTAGGCCTGACGATCGTACACGGAAAAACGGCCTCCATCTTCTGGACCTCGTGCTCGGCCATGTGTTTCGTAATTGTATAAGTATTTGGATGATCGCCCAAAAGCTCAGGTGTCATCTTTTCCAATTCCTCTTCGGCCATGTTTGTTGCAAGTTGGATTATTTTCTCCGGATCTTGAGATAATGGATATATGACCTATAATATAAGAAGAGATCATGTTTTTTGAGACACACAGTTTCTCTTAAAAAAGACAAATGTAGTGGTTGAAAGAACAACAGAACTCCGATAAAAATGTATGATGTCAAGAGAACATTTAATGAACCACAAGCCATCAGCAAAATTCATACCTCAAAAATAAATTTTTATCTCCCAAAATAACTGGCCAATATTCACCAAATTAACAAAAATTATTCCTAAGAGCCTAATCAACAATATAAACCCAATATTAGTGGTTGAAGCCACCACAGATTTCAGATAAAAATTTATGAAGCCGAGAGATCATTTTATGAAGCCCAAGACATTGGCAAATATTTCTTAAAAAACTCCTAACCAGCAAAATAAATGTCCAATACTCACCAAATTAACTACAGTTAATCCTAAGAGTCTAACCAATAATATACAGGCAATAGTAGTGGTAGAATCCACCGCTGATTTCAGATTAAAATTTATGAACATTTTAAGAAGCCCAAGACATCGGCAAATATTCTTAAAAAATTCATAACTAGCAAAATAAATGTCCAATACTCACGAAATTAACTACAGTTATTCCTAAGAGTCTAATCAATAACATACAGGCAATAGTAGTGGTAGAATCCACCACTGATTTCAGATTAAAATTTATGAACCCGAGAGAACATTTTATGAAGCCCAAGACATCCGCAAATATTTCTTAAAAAGTTCATAACTACCAAAATAGCTGTCCAATACTCACGAAATTAACTAAAGTTATTCCTAAGAGTCTAATCAATAATATACAGGCAATAGTAGTGGTAGAATCCACCAATGTTTTCAGATTAAAATTTATGAAGCCGAGAGAATATTTTATGAAGTCCAAACATCGGCAAATTTTTCTTAAAAAATTCATAACTACCAAACTAGCTCTCCAATACTCACGAAATTAACTACAGTTATTCCTAAGAGTCTAATCAATAATATACAGGCCATAGTAGTGGTAGAATCCACCAAAGTTTTCAGATTAAAATTTATGAAGCCGAGAGAATATTTTATGAAGCCCAAACATCGGCAAATTTTTCTTAAAAAATTCATAGCTACCAAACTAGCTCTCCAATACTCACGAAGTTAACTGCAGTTATTCCTAAGAGTCTAATCAATAATATACAGGCAATAGTAGTGTCCACCACTGATTTCAGATTAAAATTTATGAAGCCGAGAGAACATTTTGTGAAGCCCAAAGCATCGGCAAATATTTCTTAAAAAATTCATAACTAGCAAAATAAATGTCCAATACTGACGAAATTAACTACAGTTATTCCTAAGAGTCTAATCAATAATATACAGGCAATAGTAGTGGTTGAATCCACCACTGATTTCAGATTAAAATTTATGAAGCCGAGAGAACATTTTATGACGCCCAAGACATCGGCAAATATTTCTTAAAAAATTCATAACTAGCAAAATAAATGTCCAATACTGACGAAATTAACTACAGTTATTCCTAAGAGTCTAATCAATAATATACAAGCAATAGTAGTGGTTGAATCCACCACTGATTTCAGATTAAAATTTATGAAGCCGAGAGAACATTTTATGACGCCAAAGACATCGGCAAATATGTCTTAAAAAATTCATAACTACCAAACTAGCTGTCCAATATTCACGAAATTAACTACGGTTATACCTAAGAGTCTAATCAATAATATACAGGCAATAGTAGTGGTTGAATCCACCACTGATATCAGATTAAAATTTATGAAGCCGAGAGAACATTTTATGAAGCCCAAGACATCGGCAAATATTTTTTTAAAAATTCATAACTAGCAAAATAAATGTCCAATACTCACGGCATTAACTACAGTTATTCCTAAGAGTCTAATCAATAATATACAGGCAATAGTAGTGGTAGAATCCACTACTGATTTCAGATTAAAATTAATGAAACCGAGAGAACATTTTATGAAGCCCAAGACATCGGCAAATATTTCTTAAAAAATTCATAACTAGCAAAATAAATGTCCAATACTCACGAAATTAACTATAGTTATTCCTAAGAGTCTAATCAATAATATACAGGCAATAGTAGTGGTAGAATCCACTACTGATTTCAGATTAAAATTAATGAAACCGAGAGAACATTTTATGAAGCCCAAGACATCGGCAAATATTTTTTAAAAAATTCATAACTAGCAAAACAAATGTCCAATACTCACGGAATTAACTACAGTTATTCCTAAGAGTCTAATCAATAATATACAGGCAATAGTAGTGGTAGAATCCGCTACTGATTTCAGATTAAAATTAATGAAACCGAGAGAACATTTTATGAAGCCCAAGACATCGGCAAATATTTCTTAAAAAATTCATAACTAGCAAAATAAATGTCCAATACTCACGAAATTAACTATAGTTATTCCTAAGAGTCTAATCAATAATATACAGGCAATAGTAGTGGTAGAATCCACTACTGATTTCAGATTAAAATTAATGAATCCGAGAGAACATTTTATGAAGCCCAAGACATCGGCAAATATTTCTTAAAAAATTCATAACTACCAAACTAGCAGTCCAATACTCACGAAATTAACTACAGTTGTTCCTAAGAGTCTAATCAATAATATACAGACAATAGTAGTGGTTGAATCCACCACTGATTTCAGATTAAAATGTATGAAGCCGAGAGAACATTTTATGAACCCTAAGACATCGGCAAATATTTCGTAAAAAATTCATAACTAGCAAAATAAATGTCCAACACTCACGACATTAACTACAGTTATTCCTAAGAGTCTAATCAATAATATACAGACAATAGTAGTGGTTGAATCCACCACTGATTTCAGATTAAAATGTATGAAGCCGAGAGAACATTTCATAAAGCCCAAGACATCGGCAAATATTTCTTAAAAAATTCATAACTACCAAACTAGCTGTCCAATACTCACGAAATTAACTACAGTTATTCCTAAGAGTCTAATCAACAATATACAGGCAATAGTAGTGGTTGAATCCACCACTGATTTCAGATTAAAATGTATGAAGCCGAGAGAACATTTTATGAAGCACAAGACATCGGCAAATATTTCTTAAAAAATTCATAACTACCAAACTAGCTGTCCAATACTCACAAAATTAACTACAGTTATTCCTCAGAGTCTAATCAATAATATACAGGCAATAGTAGTGGTAGAATCTACCACTGATACCAGATTAAAATTTATGAAGCCGAGAGAACATTTTATGAAGCCCACGACATCAGCAAGTAATTCTTAAAAAATTCATAACTAACAAAATAAATGTCCAATACTCACGAAATTAACTACAGTTATTCCTGAGCGTCTAATCAATAATATACAGACAATAGTAGTGGTAGAATCCACCATTGATTTCAGATTAGAACTTATGAAGCCGAGAGAACATTTTATGAAGCCCACAACATCGGCAAGTAATTGTTAAAAAATTCATAACCAGCAAAATAAAGTCCAATACTCACGAAATTAACTATAGTTATTCCTGAGAGTCTAATCAATAATATATAGGCAATAGTAGTGGTAGAATCCACCACTGATACCAGATTAAAATTTATGAAGCCGTGACAACATTTTATGAAGCCCACGACATCAGCAAGTAATTCTTAAAAAATTCATAACTAACAAAATAAATGTCCAATACTCACGAAATTAACTACAGTTATTCCTGAGCGTCTAATCAATAATATACAGACAATAGTAGTGGTAGAATCCACCATTGATTTCAGATTAGAACTTATGAAGCCGAGAGAACATTTTATGAAGCCCACAACATCGGCAAGTAATTGTTAAAAAATTCATAACCAGCAAAATAAAGTGCAATACTCACGAAATTAACTATAGTTATTCCTGAGAGTCTAATCAATAACATATAGGCAATAGTAGTGGTAGAATCCACCACTGATACCAGATTAAAATTTATGAAGCCGTGAGAACATTTTATGAAGCCCACGACATCAGCAAGTAATTCTTAAAAAATTCATAACTAACAAAATAAATGTCCAATACTCACGAAATTAACTACAGTTATTCCTGAGAGTCTAATCAATAATATACAGGCAATAGTAGTGGTAGAATCCACCACTGATACCAGATTAAAATTTATGAAGCCGAGAGAACATTTTATGAAGCCCACGACATCAGCAAGTAATTCTTAAAAAAATCATAACTAACAAAATAAATATCCAATACTCACGAAATTAACTACAGTTATTCCTGAGAGTCTAATCAATAATATACAGGCAATAGTAGTGGTAGAATCCACCACTGATACCAGATTAAAATTTATGAAGCCGAGAGAAAATGTTATGAAGCTCACGACATCGGCAAGTAATTCTTAAAAAATTCACAACTAGCAAAATAAATGTCCAATACTCACGAAATTAACTACAGTTATTCCTGAGCGTCTAATCAATAATATACAGACAATAGTAGTGGTAGAATCCACCATTGATTTCAGATAAAATTTATGAAGCCGAGAGAATATTGTATGAAGCCCACGACATCGGCAAGTAATTCTTAAAAAATTCATAACTAGCAAAATAAATGTCCAATACTCACGAAATTAACTACAGTTATTCGTAAGAGTCTAATCAATAATATACAGGCAATAGTACTGGTAGAATCCACCACTGATTTCAGATTAAAATTTATGAAGCCGAGAGAACATTTTATGAATCCCAAGACATCGGCAAATATTTCTTAAAATATTCATAACCAGCAAAATAAATGTCCAATACTCACGAAATTAACTACAGTTATTCGTAAGAGTCTAATCAATAATATACAGGCAATAGTAGTGGTAGAATCCACCACTGATTTCAGATTAAAATTTATGAAGCCGAGAGAAGATTTTATGAAGCACAAGACATCGGCAAATATTTCTTAAAAAATTCATAACTACCAAACTAGCTGTCCAATACTCACAAAATTAACTACAGTTATTCCTAAGAGTCTAATCAATAATATACAGGCAATAGTAGTGGTTGAATCCACCACTGATTTCAGATTAAAATTTATGAAGCCGAGAGAACATTTTATGAATCCCAAGACATCGGCAAATTTTTCTTAAAAAATTCATAACTACCAAACTAGCTGTCCAATACTCACAAAATTAACTACAGTTATTCCTAAGAGTCTAATCAATAATATACAGGCAATAGTAGTGGTTGAATTTACCACTGATATCAGATTAAAATTTATGAAGCCGAGAGAACATTTTATGAAGCCCAAGATCGGCAAATATTCTTAAAAAATTCATAACTAGCAAAATAAATGTCCAATACTCACGAAATTAACTACAGTTATTCCTAAGAGTCTAATCAATAACATACAGGCAATAGTAGTGGTAGAATCCACCACTGATTTCAGATTAAAATTTATGAACCCGAGAGAACATTTTATGAAGCCCAAGACATCCGCAAATATTTCTTAAAAAATTGATAACTAGCAAAATAAATGCCCAAAACTCACGAAATTAACTACAGTTATTCCTAAGAGTCTAATCAATAATATACAGGCAATAGTAGCGGTAGAATCCACCACTGCTTACAGAGTAAAATTTATGAAGCCGAGAGAACATTTTATGAAGCCCAAGACTTCGGCAAATTTTTCTTAAAAAGTTCATAACTACCAAAATAGCTGTCCAATACTCACGAAACTAACTAAAGTTATTCCTAAGAGTCTAATCAATAATATACAGGCAATAGTAGTGGTAGAATCCACCAATGTTTTCAGATTAAAATTTATGAAGCCGAGAGAATATTTTATGAAGTCCAAACATCGGCAAATTTTTCTTAAAAAATTCATAACTACCAAACTAGCTGTCCAATACTCACAAAATTAACTACAGTTATTCCTAAGAGTCTAATCAATAATATACAGGCAATAGTAGTGGTTGAATTTACCACTGATATCAGATTAAAATTTATGAAGCCGAGAGAACATTTTATGAAGCCCAAGACATCGGCAAATATTTCTTAAAAAATTCATAACTACCAAACTAGCTGTCCAATACTCACAAAATTAACTACAGTTATTCCTGAGAGTCTAATCAATAATATACAGGCAATAGTAGTGGTTGAATTTACCACTGATATCAGATTAAAATTTATGAAGCCGAGAGAATATTTTATGAAGCACAAGACATCGGCAAATATTTCTTAAAAAATTCATGACTACCAAACTAGCTGTCCGATACTCACAAAATTAACTACAGTTATTCCTAAGAGTCTAATCAATAATATACAGGCAATAGTAGTGGTTGAATCCACCACTGATTTCAGATTAAAATTTATGAAGCTGAGAGAACGTTTTATGAAGCCCAAAACTTCGGCAAATATTTCTTAAAAAATTCATGACTAGCAAAACAAATGTCCAATACTCACGAAATTAACTACAGTTATTCCTAAGAGTCTAATCAATAATATACAGGCAATAGTAGTGGTAGAATCCACCACTGATTTCAGATAAAATTTATGCAGCCGAGAGAATATTTTATGAAGCCCACGACATCGGCAAGTAATTCTTAAAAAATTCATAACTAGCAAAATAAATGTCCAATACTCACGAAATTAGGTACAGTTATTCCTTAGAGTCTAATCAATAATATACAGGCAATAGTAGTGGTAGAATCCACCACAGATTTCAGATTAAAATTTATGAAGCCGAGAGAACATTTTATGAAGCCCAAGACACCGGCAAATATTTCTTAAAAAATTCATAACTAGCAAAATAAATGTCCAATACTCACGAAATTAACTACAGTTATTCCTAAGAGTCTAATCAATAATATACAGGCAATAGTAGTGGTTGAATCCACCACAGATTTCAGAGAAAACAATAGAAACAAACGTAAGACTTGTAACTTAGTACATACCTCATCTGCCTTCAACTTCCAGGAATTTACGTAGGCACTGCTAACATGAACAAAGACCTTCAAGTTTTCGCATTCCTTAGCTAGCTCTAAGCAACGTCTCGTCCCCAATAGATTTATATGGACCGTCGATTTCAGAGTTTCCGCAAAATCGAGCGTAGCTGCCGAATGGAATATGACGTTTACCTTCTGCCTGAGCAATTGCCTATCGGACTCTGAAATGCCCAAATCTGGCTGGCCAACATCTCCGGCAATTGCCCTGAGTTTTTTGAAAACCTATTCCAAAAATAATAATAAATGAATTATTTTCTAGGGGAGAAAAAAATATGGTTGTTTGTACAAACCTCTTCAGATTTGTGAGTTTCAAGTAGTTTTTCGAAGATCCTGTTCTGCCTGATTTCGTCCAGTCTTTCTGAGATTTCCTTGCCTTTCTTCGGTCTTAGAAGAAGGTATATTTCGCCAACATCGGGTATGGTTCTTAGGATTTTCTCGAGCAGGCAAATGCCCAAGAAGCCGGTACCTCCGGTTATGAAGACGTTCTTCCCGGCGTAAAAATCTCTAACGGACATCTTGGTTTACGAACTGCAAGTGCAAGTATTTCTGGTATTACTTAAATATATCAAACATTTATATATCATTTTTTATTTACAAAAAAAGTTCATTAACTGGATCAATAAAATTTACACATGAAAAACTTGAAAAAGTTGTTATTAATATAGTTATGAATATAAAATTTAATTATCGTTATTTAATTTCATGGTCAGATATGGCCCAAAAAACTCGTTGAGGCACAGTTCACTCGATTTAAACATAAGTAAGTCATTTAGAAATGATATTTTCAAGTCCATCTAGCAAGCTTGAGACGTTGAATAGAAAAACTTGCCTATTTTTTTCTGCATTCCTCAATCAAATATTAGATAATTTTCTGGACTTATTCTTTTATCTAGTTCTTCTAATGAGGAAGCAATTTAAAAAATAATAATAATTTGTAAGTGCCAATGTTGTCAGTGACAACATTTATATTTTGGGATAATTTCCATTGTTTAAATAATAAAATATTATTCAAATGCATAATGGTGAAATACAGTTGGTATGTAAATGTTAAAATAAATTAAAAATTATAGCTATTATACTTGGATTTGAACCAGGTATCTTGGACCTGGTTCAAATCATTAAGTAAAATATTATTCTTTTTCAATATCATTTATTCAAAAAATTGAATTGATATCGATACTCGAATTTTGACCGAATAACTGAGTGCCAACTCGAAAAAATGAGTGTTCGGTTCCATTAGGAAAGAAACGAGCTTTACTCTAAAACCTCGGTTAAAAAAAAATAATCTTCGGTGAATTGCAAAAAAAATGTTTAAAGAAATGTGGTTTCATTAGATAATATAGGCAAGATATGAAACATGAAATTTATAAGTTAATTTCTCCAAAAAACTGAACTTTCAACCATAATTAGAAAAAAGTTGTAAATGAATAATAATTTATTGTTTAAACAATAGGAGGAATTTTTTAATGAATAATATCACTGTGTAATATCATTGTGGGAAAATATTTTTAATACACAGGGTTTTTATTTTATTCTGTAGTTTGGTAACGTTTTCTTCTTCTGATAGAACAGGGTGTATACAGTTACAGTTACAAGGTGTATATTTTTAAATATTTTAATTCTAGGAACTCTCTAATGATTTGACGTTAATTGACCTTAAGCAAATATTTTATTTTATACTGTTGGACAGCTTATTTAGCTGAAGAAAACATTACGCTTATACTACACAAGTAAGACAATGATTTGAACATTCTTATAGGTCGATGTGCGCACGGAGATTTTCCATAATTTACAACCAATCAAAGGAAATTATAGAAAATTGAAGATAACGTCATTGACTTATTACACTACCTTGAGAATCGTCGTTTAAAAAATTAAATAAAACTCATCGTAAACAAGCAAAACGAAATTATTTGAGAAGCTTTCCACAACGTGAACGAGTATACCAAATTTGAATGCGATGGTGTTATTATTGGATCAAGCCTTAGCATAATAAATACATAATAATCAAGGTCGTCCAGACTCAAGGCAATCCTAAAATATGTATGTATATTATATACATACAGCATCAAACAGCCTATACGTTATACTTATTTATAAATAGGTTTTGTGGAGAAGAAAAAAAAAACGTTTCCAAATAGTTCTTTAGTTTAAACATGTTTTTGTGATACTTAAGAAAGCAGTAATATAACTAATATGAAATATTATATACCTATTTATTTTTCTTATGTTTTATCAGTTATGATGTTAAAATAGTAAAGTACTACCTGATAATCTCACACAAACATTTTCCTAATTTTATGTAGGTATTGTGACATCACAAGATGCAAACCAGGTAATTTTAATTGAAAAAAAAAAAAATCTGTGAAACGCAAGTTCTAAATAACTTTTTTGCCAAACCTTTGATGGTAGTTTTTCTAATACAGCCCTTGTTGTTTAAACAGCAAAAATCCGAAGTCAAACCTATGCCATCGAATGAAAACTCATAAAAATTTACTGAAGTTTTTAAGGAGGTTTTACGTTATTTTGTGACATCTCAGGTTGATTAAAAAAATGTATTATTATTATTTTGCCTTGCAGTATTTCAATTCAACACGCAAATTATAAAATTTTAGGTTATATTTTAGAGACGATTGATACCAAGGTAAGAATTTTAATCGTCCCACAAAAACCGGTGGATTGGAAACTAAATTTTTCCGAAGGTGCCAGAATTTTTTTGCACACTCAAAAAAATATCACGCACCGGGTGTGCTAAGTACAAACATGAATGCAAATCAATGTGTAAATTTGCCAAACAACATATCTTACGTATATAGACACTATGCCATGAAAACAAAAAAAAAACTGTTACTGATATACTGAAACAAGTTTTATTTTTCGTTCTTAACGAACAAATAGAATTATTAAACACCTCATGAAAAAACTTAGATATTCTCTATTTTGACGTACCCGTTTTTTTTGTGGCGACGATTCCGGAGAAACTACTAAAGGTATCGGGACAAAACATCATATTTAGAAGTTTCATGGCCAAACTTAGAGCTGAAGAGATTTTGGCTCAAAAGGGTCCAAAGGAACTGGATGTTTATTCTATGCCTTTTTCCAAGGATTTTGCAAAAAAAGCCGCCATTTCTGTATTTTCGTCTAACTAATTCAATTATAAATTAAAGTAGACAAAAATTTTGAATAATTTATGCCTATAACATTTTTTGATAAAACTAATAGTTTAGCTGCAAGAGCAACATCTATTTGATCGAGATCGGTCGCATCTGCATTGATATGAAACTACATAGTAGCCAGGATTTGACAAGTATTTTTTTGTGCTGTCACACTCGAAAACAGCTGATTTTATCAGAGGTTGGAGTACCGCTATGGAACGTTGCCGCTCTAGTGCGACAAAGTACAAATTTCACTAAAAAATAAGAGCACCAATTTGACTGTTTGTTGATAAGAAATATCAACCCGTTGTTATATCTAATTCTAAAAACGATAAATTGAGAACATCGTAAATAAAGTATAGCGATGAGTGTAGCTTTATTTTAGTATGTTGGTACGGATGTGACATCTACAGTGTCACATGTGTCAAATGCCTATGATTTGGCAATACCTACTGTCAATAGTATCAAAATATCTGTCAAATCCTGGCTAACTAGTTTAATTTTAATGCAGACACGATTTATATCAATCAAATAGATTTTCATGCAGCTAAACTATTAATTTTATATATTGTATGATAAAGTCATGTGCCTAGCCACATCAGATTTTTGTATTGGGTTATATGGCGTTAAAACATGCCAAGAATAATGTCAGACATCATAGATTGTTGAACAAAAAATGTATTAAGCAAATATTGAATATATGTTGCATGTGTAGGCATAACTGTTTTCTCGAAACTATGTTTTCAAAAAAGGGAAAAAACAGCAGTAGAACTCGAGTAATTATTTTATCCGATTCACTTGAAATTTTGGCTGTACCCTCTTAGATAATTATTTATAGAAGAACACACATTTTGAGAAAAATGTAATGAAAATTGTAATAGCATTGCGTAATTCTTCACAACCATCTGAACAAATAATAGAAATCGATGAAGTAGTCCAAAAGTTATCAAAAAAATTAAATAACTATATTGTACTTGCAACAGAAAATTCGCACTACAACAATCGTTAACATAGTGATACATAATAATATACATAATCAAAATACCTTTATAACAAAGCGTTGCACTAGCTAACAACAAAAAACACCCAACTCGATACACAACTCGAAATAAACTGCAGTTTTCGAAGAGCAATTTAAATTATTTGGTCAACAATCCCACTGCAAGCACAGGAACTACAAACAATACAAAACTTTCTACAAATTAAACGATGTTTAAACAGCTTAAATGTGCACTTTCTAGCGCACAACTGCAACTATTTTTGCAAACTGCAACAATACTTTACGTGTATTTTGCAAACATTCCCGCACGGATGAAGATCACGTCAATTATGAATACCAGACGCGTTTTTTTCACCATAAAAACAAGTTTAATGACGTCAAATACAATTTTTGCACATTACTCTAATAAAAAAAACGATGGAAAATTATCCGTCATAATAGGCAGCAATTATAAACCTCTTGGTCATATCATAATAGATAGTTTATAATATTTCAAACAAAACTTTAATTACGACGACTATAAAACTGTAAAACGTAAATTACCTTTCAGTGAAATAATAATCGTTTAACATCACTAAGACCCTAACGAAATAATGAAAGTAAAGTCATATTACCTGCTTATGATAACCTATAAATCCAAGAAGTAACGGTACACGTAAAAACTTAAGATTTTTTAAGAAACGCAAGGCGTATTTCCGAACATAACCTAATAAAATGGTTGTTAATTACCGGCTTGGAGAAATAAATTGCGTCTTTCACCTGTGCGCAGCCTAATTGTATGCAATAAATGTGTACTCTTACCTTTTTAGACGGTGTTTGCTGTGTTTATCGCACTTATTTGAATAAGAAACAAGTTTATTTGTTGACTAAGCCGTGTGAATGTCAAAATCGAACTTGATTTCCCGACGGAAAGTAGTTTGGATGACGTGTCGGTAATGTAGAGACGGTGGCGGTGTCTCGTCAATTGTAGGGATCTGTAATCCCGAGAGGTGTTAGTTTTGCGTTTCTCTAGTAGATGGCGAAAGTAAAGTTTAAATGAAACACTTAAAATATTCACAAGTATTTGCTGATTTTATGCGGAAAATGAGTTATTCTTTGTGTAAATATTCTTCCAGTGTACTATATTTTTGTATAGCTATCCCATTTTATCCTAAACTCGGACCTGCAATAATTTTGATAGATTACTGCTTGTGCGCCCGGTAAAATCAATCAAATAAAAGTGATGGGGTACAAATTATTACCGCACATGTCTATGTCACTAATGTCACTTGGTTAACGAGACTATTACATCTAACTTAATAAGCACGTCGCAAAATTTTATTAACGAGGTGCATTTTGTGGTTTTTATTGATTTTTAAAGCCTACGATGCAAAATCATTTTTTTTTTGTTTTTATTTTTTCCGCTGCGGTCCCTCAACCGATTTCAACAAAATTTTGGTGATATGTAGGCAACCGTAAAAGGCTTCCAAATGTGTAGAAAAATGTATAGCATGCAATTTAAAAAAATATATTACCATGGTGTTGCACATTTTTTGGAACATCCTGTATAATAAAAAATAATTTCTTGAATTGTACCTTGAAGTACACGGTAAGCCTGCAAAATGTCAAACTCTTAGCTTAATGAGTAAGTGAGCTACAGAAGACGGGAGCTTAGTTGCAGGACCCTGTTTATCAGAGAAATTATAATTATTGTCTTCGAGATTTCTCCGAGTAGGCGTATGTCACTAGTGGTTTGACACTACTAATCAGTGACTTAAGTATTGAATTTGCATTCTTTTGAATATTTATTTCAAATAAAAGTTACGAAATGTCGTATGAATCATATGAAAAATACGCAGTGATCGAATGCTTTATACAAAGTAATAACAATGCTGAAATTGCATCCGAAACATACTTCAATCGTTATCCAGAAAGAACACATCCCCACAAATCTATTTTTGAGAGATTAAAAGAAAATCTCATCAATCACGGGTCATTTAGTATGCCAAGACCCAAACATTACCATATTGAAAATGCTGAAGAAGCTGCCACCAACACAGTTGCAGCCGCAGTTGCAAATCCCTCAACTTCAAGTCGTAAAATAGAAACTGAATCTGTGGTATCAAGACGTCGAGCTTTGAGAATCCTCAAGAAGCATACATTTAGGCCTCATGCTTTAAGAAAACAACATAATTTGCAACCAACAGACCCTCAGCAACGAATGGAGTTTTGCCAGTGGTACCGTGAAAATCTTCAGCGGAATCCATTATTTTTTAAAAAAGTTATTTGGGCTGATGAAGCCTACATCAGCAGTGCCGGAATTTTTAATAGGCACAACGAGCACTATTGGTCTGATGTCAATCCTCACCGTACCGTCAACGTGCAAAACCAAGGACGTTTTGGTTTTAGTGTTTGGTGTGCCGTGCTTGGCGAGCGTATTTTAGCATACCATATTTACGAGGAACATCTTAATGGCGACCGGTACTACGATATCGTAAACCATCATATTGCGAATGAATTTTTGGACAATTTACCACTAATGGAGAGGGGAACTATATACTTCCAGCACGACGGTGCACCACCTCACAAAATAAGAAGGGCAAGGGAATTATTGAATATAAATTTTGAAAACCGTTGGATTGGACACAACGGACCAGTGAGGTGGCCACCACGATCACCAGATCTTACACCTATGGATTTTTTTCTTTTGGGGCACAGTAAAACAAATTATATAAAAGATCACATAACGACATTCAGGACCTAAGGCAGCATTTTGAAGAAGGTATCAATGCCGTTCCAAATATTTGTATAAACAACGCTCTTCGAAGTATTGCGACAAGATATAATTTATGATTTACTAGTGACATACGCCTACTCAAAGAAATCTCGAAGACAATAATCATAATGCCTCTGATATATACTAATTTCATGTTATTCAATAAAACGTTACTTTTGGAATATTTTGGACCGGCATGTTCTATATCGTTGAAAAGGGGAAAAAAGGCTCTATTTATTTCAGTCATAGCCAGCTATGGTTTCCATTTAAAAAAACACAACTTTATGTTATATCTACAAAACTATTAGAGATACTTAAAATCTGTGAATTCCACTGAATTCTAATCGAAAAAGTGCATGAAGAACGTGCAAATATCAATCGACTGGTTTAACAAACAACAAAGATATCGACAAGTATCAAAATAGCAAAAAATCGAGTTTTGTGTTATAACTCGAAAACAAAAGACGACAGCTAAATTTGGTTTTCACCATTGAGTTTGTCTAAAAAAAAGACGAAACAACAACCTTACTCATTTTTTGATATCTCTTATAGTTACCGAGATCTCCTATAGTAACATCGAATTTGGTACATGTCCAGCATCAGTTTCAACTGCCATTTCTCCCCAGAAAATTAAGTACAAACTGACAGTGATTGATTACGTGGCAGAGAACGGGACTTGTCTTCAACGTGAATGTAATCCAAGACGAATTTAAGATCTAACTATGGATTGAACAGTGAAAGTTGGCCATTTTTATACCAACGTTATGCTGGCGCAGGTTTCAGCGACGGAATACGTTATATTATGTAATGAGAATTTCCATTTAAGTCGGCTGTGTTCTAGAGTTGTATAGAGAGAGAGTCAAAGAGGCTGTGAACGTTGATATTTTATCCCGTTTGCTTAGTATTCGGTTTCTGCAAACATTTAATTTACCTATTCTGCAATATTTCTGATGTGCCTACATACTTAACGCCGTATGTGGTCATATTGATTATACATGGTGACATGGTGTCCCAATACGGTGGTATCTGAAGACTGTACTTGTTGGTGCAGCCGTAGATTTATTATATTTTTGAAAATATATGCTTTAAAACGTCATAGATAATAAAATACAATACTTGTCAAAATATCAAAGACTGTTAATGCAATATCAGATACATTTTAAGGGTTTAACAAAAACAATCTAAAAATTATTGAAAGGTATAGAATGACTGTAAGATTTTCTTACGTGTTGTGTTAAAATACAGGGTATTTCATTTGACGAAATGAGATTTTTCAGTTTTAAAATGTTACACATCATGTCTCACCAATGTTTGACCATACGGATTATTTATATTTATGGATTATATGTATGGCCTTCAATAATATCAAAAAAACTACACCACTCATAAAAAATAGGGGAACACTTCATATTTGGAAGTTTCATGACTAAACTTAGAACTGAAAAGCTTTTTGTTCAAAACGGTCCAAAGGAACTGGACGTTTCCTCTAAGCATTTTTCAAGGATTTTGAAAATGAGCCGCCATTTTTGTAATTTCCTCAAAATAGTTAAATAATAAATTAAAGTAGAGGAAATTCTGAATAATTTTTTTTTGTAAAATTATTGGTTAAGCTGCAAGAGCAAACTCTATTTGGTCGAGATCGGTCGCATCTGCATTGATATAATACTATAATAATGAGCCAGGATTTTCCAAATATTTTCAGTCTAATGACAGTACCGGTAGTGTCAAATTCTGATGTTTTGACAAACTGCCGCTATATCTACTGTAAATAGTAAAAAGATCTCATATTGTGATACCGTGTACGGTCCTTGCCTGACGGCGTCGGATAGGCAGCGTGTTCTGCGTGTCCAAAATGCATGTGTTCTGTTTGGTTTTGGTTTGAGGAAGTATGATCATGTATCGAATGGGCTGGGCGACTTGGGATGGTTGAACATGGATAACACTAGGGTGTTGCACACAGCAATATTATATCATAAGTTGCTATCCAAGAGGATCCCACAATACCTCATGCGGAAGATACGCTGTAGAACGGATGTCCATAACCTTAATTTAAGATTCAGGGCTGTGTTTGCTCCACCTGCCCATCGCGCTGACCTGTATAAACGGTCATTCTCTTACCAGGTCAGTCACATATACAATGGTCTCAGGGAACATATGAAATAATTATCGTTAATTTTATACATTGTATGATAAAGTCATGTGCCTGGCCACATCAGATTTTTTTTATATAATAATAACAAAGTTAACAGAAATATCATCAACAATTATTCGCAATTGAAATTTATTTAATAGCTACATACTATGTATTATCATACATCAGCGGATATGAATAAAACACACTCATAATTTTGTGTTAAAAGTGTTAATTATTATGTAGACAAGTTGCATCTCTGGTACTAATTAAAGAAAGAAAAATGTCCATATTTGCACAGTTTTTAATAGGAAAACCCACGAGATATATTACTTTTCTCACAAGGTAAACTTGTACTGCGAACTCCGCATATGAAACATAACCATATATTCCAGAGTAACTACACTGTAATGACTAATAACTGTCTTAGATTATTGCTATGCACAATTAACTGATTATCTAGTATTACGATTTATACCAGTATACCAAAAAGTATAAACGTTATATCTCAATTATTTTAAACGCACGTATCAAAATGTGCAAGAGTTATTCGAAAATATTCTATGGCTGAACGATGTATTCTTTTATTCTATTTGTACGTTCTATAATTTATGAATCATTGCCTTATCACATAGAGGTCGTCAACATTTATACCCATAATTACCAAGCGATGTTATTAAAAAAAATAAACGACAAAAGACATTAAATTTAAATTAAGATCAATATCGGACAAAATAACTAAATATTTTCTAGAAATTCTTTTCGTGGATTTTCTAGAACACAACAAAAAATTTTTGCAACGTTGATATTCAAAATATTAAAATAATTGATAAAAAACTCAACTTTGCGATTTTGGCAAAGAATAGATCATAATCGCCTATGCAGTTTCCATTTCCAAAAGCCACGTTCTACAGCATTGCAGATATTTTGCGCTTTTTAATTTAGTTTCCTTTTCAAGTTTCTTATAAGGCTAAGAAAAAACGTCTTTGAATACGTCGATTTTTTACTATAAAAATACACATTTTGATGTAATGGCAATCCCATATTTGAAAGTTATTTTAATATAACATTTAATTGTCTTAATGGTAGCGGAAGAAAATTTATGGCTTAAAGACCATAATTGAAATTGCAAATATTGATAACTTTGAGTAGCATGGAGGTTGTAAATGGAATATGAAATGTACTCTGGAAATTTATTTGCCCTGAATACGAATGCGAACTCAAAATTACGTAAGACATCCGGAAAAGTGAGGTCAAATGTCAAAACTGTAATTTCAGCAACATTAGTAAATGTATGCCATTTGAATTCAATCTCCCAGAAACCTCAAAATCTGTATAAAAAACACAATGTAACACTAATTTTCAACTATCTTTTTCTAGAAAATCTTCCTATGTACGGCCATCATACTATTATATGCTGATATTAAGCCAATGGTGTCATATAAAAAATATGCCGATTCCTTCTTAATTCAAAACCCATTGAAGGTCGGAAATTTAGTTTACGATAAATATGTGTACATATTTTGATAATTCAAAACCGAGTTTTTTTTAAATAACAGACCGATTTAGAGATTTTGTCATGTTTCAATACTTTGTGTTCTCACTGTATAATAGCGGTTTTACACTATTGTTAATGACACTATACGCAATTTTTTATTGCTTAAAAAGTTGTAGAACATATTGCGTGATAAATTGCGTAGTGTAAAATAATTTGAATAACATTGAATATGTAAAATTCAACAAAGATATGTCTCTGTCTGCATATCGTCTGGTTAAACGTAAAAGTAACTAACTAACATTTCAAATAATTACAAAAACCTGACTACAATAGAATACCAATAAATATAATGACATTTTCCAGAGAATTAATGGATTTTAAGAATTTATTGAACTTATTTTAATAACACTTATTGATCGTATTTTCGTTCAGATACGCATTTATCAGCATTTGGCCACAATTAATTCGTGCTTCGATAAAATATAACAAATTGTTAGTTGGTGACTTTTACCATTTTACCTTCAAGCCGATTATATATTATTTACAATAATGTAAAACTATTTCCTTCATGTTTGATTTTGCCGGAGATGCTTGAATGCCTGCCGGAGACCCGAGATGAGCCTCAAATGCTGCAGACTCCGGAATCGTCGCCACAAAAATCGAGTAAATTTTTTTGTACCTTGGTCAAAAATGATCAGGGGACCGGAAAAAACCTATTTCAGCTAAAATCATACTGCGTACGATAAAGTAAAATCCATTTATTTAAGAAGCACAATTGTATCCTAAGTTCAAAAGTTCTAAACCACGAACAAACCTGACATTTGGCACACCTCGTATTGTACATGCAATACCACAAAATGCAAGTATCCCACTTGTTCTATAAGTACGCAGAACTGGTTGAATGGTATATAAGTTCTTATGCACATGCAGTCACCTTTTCAATACAAGTTTCAGGCAGCTGAAACATACATCTAAGCTAGCCATATGTAGCGCGCTGTATTTATAAAATTATATATTAATTTTAGTAAATACTGGCGACAAAAGACAAAGTGCTAGTGCAAGTGAATTGTTTTAATGTAGTTTATTGTAACCCCACAGATCAAGGATATTGTATTGTTAGACAGTTAATTTTTGTGGTTTCTTAGTTGCTTAGATCAAGGTAGGTAAAAGTCTTCATTTCCTCTACCGCAAGTGCAGTTTATGCAATATGATTTTATCTAATATAGAGTACGAGGCTTTTACTTTCATTCTACACGGTTGCATTGTTGCATTTTGTTTAGAATTAGCATATAATTCGCGTGATTTCATTCACATGAAACACTTTTATATATATATATATCAATAGGAACATTCACATGTTCCTACTGATATATATATATATATATATATAATGCTAGTAGTGAAAGATGTTAAAATATATTATTTTTATTGTTTAATGACTTTATATCATACAAATAACCACCCAACTATAATGATAAATTATTACTGTATGATAAATTTTTTTTATTGATATATAATATAGTGTCTTACATGTCAATTAAAGCAACACATTAAAAAATAAATAAAACAATTTTATGGGCATACCCTTGGACTAGTACTAAATAATACTTCAATAATCACGTATTTCTTCTATACCTTACGCAATGCATTTGTTTTATGTCCGTATCAATTGAGTTGTTCATTATAAATCTTGCCGATACCGATATTAATTTAATAAACATCTTCAAATAGGATTAACTTAACTGAATTTGTTAATTTGTTAGGTTAATTTCAGTACACACATTGTTTAAAGGAGTTGTTCGTATTATTTTGATGAGATATTGTAATAATTGGCATTATTTTTGTAATAAATATGCTATTGCTCTGTTTATGCATCAACGTTATTGCGCGTTAGTCTCTGAGAGACATACAACACGTAGTCTTATCGCATGTGAAACTTTTTAATGGTTTTTATTCCAATACATATAGGGGTTTTCTTTGATAACAGATTCATGAGTTTGTCATGAAATCTGTATTTTACTACTATTAGGTTAGTAAGTTAAAATATTGAAAGATTGACTGGGCTGGATTAAACTGGGCTTCGTAATGCCATGTCAGTACGCTTGTCATGTCACATTAATGTCATCTTGAATTTTGACGTAGTAAATAAAAATTTCGCAATTGAATGAATTTTAGAAGGCAAATTAAAACTCGACTACGTGATAAAATCAGCATTGGAGAAATTGTTATTGAATTAAGTGTCGGCAAGAATACCGCGAAGAATAAAATTGATGGAACCGGAACAAAATTGTAGGTCGACAAATACTGTCAGAGTTTAGACATCATAGGTTAACAAATACTGTCAAAGTAAATGTTACACAACTAAAATTGTTGAGAATATAAGTGCCCAATTTCACTTTGCTGTCCCCGTTTTTTATGCTCGCGATGGTACTCTCAAGTTATATATTGGTAGTTATTCTTTAATTTGAAACATTTGCAGTCCAATAACTAAATGCTCTTTGTATTATTGAATTAAGGAAACGCATTCTGACATTAAAAGTAGTCCACAGGATGCTGATTATATTTATTCGATAATATTAAAGCTAATTGAATACTGCATTCTGTATTCAATTAGCTTTGAAGAAGCGAGCAACATGGTTCGCGAAACGTCAGCGTTCACAAATCTTGACACACGGCATAACCCGGAAGCAGTTTATTTTCTAGTGTAATTATTGTATTGTTTTTCATTACAGATGTCAGCCATAACCGAGTGGTACTCCAACAAGAGCATTTTTATAACAGGAGGCACAGGATTCATGGGAAAAGTCCTAATAGAAAAAATACTTCGATCTTGTCCAGGCGTTCAAAAAATCTATATGTTGATACGACAGAAAAGAAACAAATCACCACAAGAACGGCTAAACGACTTTTTCAACCAACCAGTAAGTTGACTACCAAAATCCACCAAAATCACCGAAAACACAATAACATAACCAATATTCTTCCAGATTTTTGACAAACTTAAAGGAACTTACCAGATGTCAGACATCCGAGAGAAAATAGCTTGTATAAATGGCGATGTCACTCAAGAAAACATGGGTATATCCATGGATGATTTTGACTTGTTGAAAAGCAACATACAGATTGTCTTTCACATGGCTGCTAATGTTCGTTTCGACCAACCGTTGAAAACTGCTGTTTTGATGAATACCGGTGGCACCAAAAATGTTCTGGAGACCGTCAAACAGTTCGAGAAGGTTGTTCTGTTCATGCATGTTTCGACAAGTTATTGCCAATGCGATAGGGAAGTTTTAGAAGAGGAAATGTACAAAGCACCACATGACCCAAAGTAAGCTTTAAATTGTTGTTTAAAAGCTTGTTTACAGCCTTTACTACAAACAAATTTAAGAAATCGCTAACTAATAACTTCTCTTTTTATTTCACAAAGCTGTACTGTATTTAGTTAATCTATTAAATGACGAAACTTTGAAAACAATAACCACGCATCTGACAGCAAATTTTCCAAACACTTGTAAAACCCTTGTTTACAGCCTTTACTACAAACAAATTTAAGAAATCACCAACTTATAACTTCTCTTTTTATTTCACAGAGCTGTACTGCATTTAGTTAATCTATTAAAATGACGAAACTTTGAAAACAATAACCCCGCATCTGACAGCAAATTATCCAAACACTTGTAAAACCCTTGTTTACAGCCTTTACTACAAACAACTTTAAGAAATCATCAACTTATAACTTCTCTTTTTATTTCACAGAGCTGTACTGCATTTAGTTAATCTATTAAATGACGAAACTTTGAAAACAATAACCCCGCATCTGACAGCAAATTTTCCAAACACTTGTAAAACCCTTGTTTACAGCCTTTAGTACAAACAAATTTAAGAAATCACCAACTTATAACTTCTCTTTTTATTTCACAGAGCTGTACTGCATTTAGTTAATCTACTAAATGACGAAACTTTGAAAACAATAACCCCGCATCTGACAGCAAATTTTCCAAACACTTGTAAAACCCTTGTTTATAGCCTTTACTACAAACAAATTTAAGAAATCACCAACTTAAAACCTCTTTTTATTTCACAGAGCTGTACTGTATTTAGTTAATCTATTAAATGACGAAACTTTGAAAACAATAACCCCGCATCTGACAGCAAATTTTCCAAAACACTTGTAAAACCCTTGTTTACAGCCTTTACTACAAACAAATTTAAGAAATCACCAACTTATAACTTCTCTTTTTATTTCACAGAGCTGTACTGCATTTAGTTAATCTATTAAATGACGAAACCTTGAAAACAATAACCCCGCATCTGACAGCAAATTTTCCAAACACTTGTAAAACGCTTGTTTACAGTCTTTACTACAAACAAATTTAAGAAATCACCAAGTTATAACTACTCTTTTTATTTCACAGAGCTGTACTGCATTTAGTTAATCTATTAAATGACGAAACTTTGAAAACAATAACCCCGCATCTGACAACAAATTTTCCAAACACTTACGCTTACACCAAGTGTCTAACGGAACATCTGGTACAGGAATATTCGGACAAATTCAAGGTAGTGGTAGTTCGACCATCTATAGGTAAGTTACGTTTTTCAAAATGATCATAATTTTCGATTTGGTTCAATTTTAATTGAGAGATATACTTTGAAGATTGCTTGCTTCTATCGACCATGTATTCATTTCTCCATAGGTTTAATATATTATATCCTAAATAATAGTATGATAGTAAAGAATGTCTTTGAAATATTTTAGTAACCGCAGCATATAACGAACCAATACCAGGTTGGGTGGATAATTTGAATGGGCCAACTGGAATTCTGGTGGGGGCTGGCAAAGGCATCATCAGATCAATGCATTGTAATGAAAATTATACAGCAGATTTAGTTCCAGTGGATATAACAATAAATAGGATGATTGTCATAGCGAGACATGTTGGTGAGAGCAAAGAAGACCACTGCAAAGCAGAAGCCTTCAACATAACAGCTGATACGGTAAGTAAAAAAAAATAGAGAACATTCTCTATCTGGTTATATGCTGCCTTGGGGTGTTGAGGTTATATTGGTCTATTATACGACCAATATGATACATTTATCTATAAGTTCAAATATGACGCAAACGAAAGAGTTCTGCACCACCTTTTAAATTGTTTAAACTTGCAAATGCTTCAAGAGCAATTTGAAAAGAAATTTCAGGAGTTTGCTAAAATGAGTCAATGGTTTTACCCTTTTTTATCAATTCTTTTACTTGCCAAATAAGCAAATTGTTCGAAAGTTCATATTTAGAAGTTTTATGACCAAACTTAGAGCTGAAAAGCTTTTGGGTCAAAAGGGCCGAAAGGAACTGGATGTTTCCTCTAAGTATTTTTCAAAGATTTTGCAAATGAGCTGCCATTTCTGTAATTTCGTCAAAATTACAAAACAATACGAAAATTTATGGCTTAAAGACCATAATTGAAATTGCAAATATTGATAACTTTGAGTAGCATGGAGGTTGTAAATGGAATATAAAATGTACTCTGGAACTTTATTTGCCCTGAATACGAATGCGAACTCGAAATTACGTAAGACATCCTGAAAAGTGACGTCAAATGTCAAAACTGTAAAATTATCAACATTAGTAAATGTATGCCATTTGAATTCAATCTCCCAGAAACCTCAAAATCTGTATAAGATACACAATGTAATACTAATTTTCAACTATCTTTTTCTAGAAAATTTTCCTATGTGAGGCCATCATACTATTATATGCTGTTATTAAGCCAATTGTGTCATTTAAAAAATATGTCGACTCCGTCTTAATTCAAAAATCATTGAAGGTCGGAAATCTAGTTTACGATAATATATGTATATATATTTTGGTAATTCAAAACCGAGTTTTTTTTAAATAACAGACCGATTTCGAGATTTTGTCATGTTTCAATACTTTGTGTTCTCACTGTATAATAGCGGGTTTACACTGTTTTTAATGGCACTATTTTACGCAATTTCTTATTGCTTAAAAAGTTGTAGAACATTTTGCGTGATAAATTGCGTAGTGTAAAATAATTTGAATAACATTGAATATGTAAAATTCAACAAAGATATGTTTCTGTCTGCATATCGTCTGGTTAAAAGTAAAAGTAACTAACTAACATTTCAAATAATTACAAAAACCCGACTACAATAGAACACCAATAAATATAATGACATTCTCCAGAGAATTAATGGATTTTAAGAATTTACTGAACTTATTTTAATAACACTTATTGATCGTATTTTCGTTTAGATCGATCACATTTATCAGCATTTGGCCACAATTAATTCGTGCTTCAATAAAATATAACAAATTGTTAGTTAGTGACTTACAATTTTACTTTTAAGCTGACGATATATTATTTACAATAATGTACTATTTCCTTCATGTTTGAAACAACGCTAGTGTTGGAAAAGCCTGCTGTTATCAACATTCTTTATATCATTTTGTATTTATATGATATTATCAAAATATCCGTCAAATCCTGGCTAACTTGTTTTATTTTAATGCAGAGACGATCGATCTCGATCAAATAGAATCTCGTGCAGCTAAACTATTAATTTTATATATTGTATGATAAAGTCATGTGCCAGGCCTATTTTTCCATGATTGCAGAGCAATCCAGTGACCTGGGGTCAAGCCTTGGAATACGGTAAACTACACTTCTACAATAACCCTTTCAGCATTTGCCTTTGGTACCCAGGTGGAAGTATAAAAAAGTCCTACTTCCTTCATCTTTTGGCAGTCATATTCTTCCACTACATCCCAGCATATTTCGTAGACCTTATAATGCCAATGGTAGGACAAAAACGATTGTAAGATTCTTATTATTAATTATATAAAAATGGCAATACATTATGTGAATTATTTTTTATAGTTTGGTGAATACCCAGAAAAGGATTTCAACAGGACTCGAGGTTCTTCAATACTACACGACGAGACCATGGATATTTAAGCATGAGAAGATCAAACAGATTGAGAAAGGATTGAACGAGGTTGATAAGGAAGTTTTCTTCTCTGATATGAGTGGGCTGAACTGGGAAGATTATCTCTATCGATATGTCATGGGAGCAAGGAGATATTGCATGAAAGAAGGTCCTGAAACATTGCCCAAGGCTCGGAAATTATTGAAGAAGTATGACCTCAGATAATGAGTTAAAAATATAGGTTGATAATTGTGTTTTTGTTTTTGTTTTGTTGCAGGATGTTCTACCTTCACGTTGCTGTCAATGTAGGTGTCTTCTTATTAATTGTCTACTTCCTACAACGTCTTGTGCTGAATGTATTTATGTAGTAAGATAATATTAGTTACGATCATTATTTGTATTACATATTTATACGAAAAATAAAAATATTTTGCTTTAGCATTTTGTTTTATTTCTTAATGTTGATGATCAGCAAACAAATCTATTATTTTCTGTTAAACTTTTGAATATGTCTGTTTGAATATGTCGATTTTTTACTATAAAAATACACATTTTGATGTAACGGCATTGCCATTGTGTATTTGAAAGTTATTTTAATATAACATTTAATTGTCTTAATGGTAGCGGAAGAAAATTTAAGTCTTAAAGACCATAATTGAAATTGCAAATATTGATAACTTTGAGTAGCATGGAGGTTGTAAATGGAATATAAAATGTAGTCTGGAACTTTATTTGCCCTGAATACGAATGCGAACTCAAAATTACGGACGACATCCGGAAAAGTGAGGTCAAATGTCAAAACTATAAAATTATCAACATTAGTAAATGTTTGCCATTTGAATTCAATCTCCCAGAAACCTCAAAATCTGTATAAAAACATAATGTAATACTAATTTTCAACTATCTTTTTCTAGAAAATTTTCCTATGTACGGCCATCATACTATTATATGCTGTTATTAAGCCAATCGTGTCATTTAAAAAATATGCCGGTTCCGTCTTAATTCAAAAGCCATTGAAGGTCGGAAATTTAGTTTACGATAACTATGTGTACATATTTTGCAACTCAAAATCGAGTTTTGTTTTTAAATAACAGACCGATTTAGAAATTTTGTCATGTTTCAATACTTTGTGTTCTCACTGTATAATAGCGGTTTTCACTATTTTTAATGGCACTATACGCAATTTTTGATTGCTTAAAAAGTTGTAGAAGATTTTGCGTGATAAATTGCGTAGTGTAAAATAATTTGATTAACAGTGAATATGTAAAATTCAACAAAGATATGTCTCTGTCTGCATATCGTCTGGCCAAAAGTAAAAGTAACTAACTAACATTTCAAATAATTACAAAAACCTGACTACAATAGCATACCAATAAATATAATGACATTTTCCAGAGAATTAATGGATTTTAAGAATTTATTGAACTTATTTTATTGACACTTATTGATCGTATTTTCGTTTAGATACGAATTTATCAGCATTTGGCTATAATTAATTCGTGCGTAATTAAAATATAACAAGTTGTTAGTTAGTGACTTTTACCATTTTACCTTTAAGCCGACGATATATTATTTACAATAATGTAAAACTATTTCCCTCATGTTTGATTTTGCCGTAGATGCTTGAATGCCTGCCGGAGACCCGAGATGAGCCTCAAATGCTGCAGACTCCGGCGCAATGCCGGAGACCTGGCAACCCTGGTTGGACCATCCGTTACGACTTAATGTAGATAGGACTTTACACATATAACCATAATCTCTAAACATGCAGGCTGATTTTGACCTGATTTCCAATAATTCTATTACACTAATCATATTATACTGCAATGTCAAGCTCAGAACAATTTCGAGTTCAGTTACGAAGTGTTTCCCGCAAACAGAACATCGCGTAAAAACCAAAAAACAACAATCATAGTCAAGATGTATTCCAGCGGTTCCTACATGATTTTCATCAAGTATTTTCCACTAATTTTAATCATAATTTTCTGGTCCTAAACCTAACTACGAGACCTACAAATTTAAATCGGACAAAAACTCGGTAGACTTGAGTTTTCACGTACAGCATGAGAGTGCGCATGCGCTAGATTTTTGGTCCAGCAAGCAGCCTCCCAGGCCACTGCGAGAAAATCAATAATGACCAGGATCAAGAGTCCTCAGACTCCTGTATTAGAAGCGCCCACCAACCGAACAAATGCATACAGAAAACAAATGAAGGAACATTGGATACAAATTCAAGGCTATCAACATGTAAAGTGACTAAATTTCTTCTAACCCCATATATCAAAATTTCGAAACATGGGGTTGTTGATTGGGATAACATACTGCGTGTTGTGGTATGCCAGCATATTAGCTGGTAAGTATTGTGACAATCTTAGATTATACAGAGTGTTTTTTTATACTTGTTCTTAAAAAAAAAATATGTTCAATAAGTTAACACAATATTTTTTGTTTCTTTCAGGATATATACTATTATTGGTTCCACTATTACCAGTGCTGATTTGTTCGAACAAAAAATATAGAAAAGCAACTGATATTGTCTTTGCAATTTGGCAGACTTACCCAACTGTAAGTACCTCGTTTATAATTAAAGTAAAACATTATCACAGATAGACATTTTTGCTTAATTCAAATAAATATGCATTGACTCAAAGAAATATTTATTTGCGGATAAAAACGCATTCGTTTGAAATATTTGTTTGGTAGAAAGAACGTTGATTTGTGTCAAACAACTTATGTTTCCAGTTAAAGTTTGCAATTTGTATATTATAAGAAACGACATTTATTTACTTCAAATAATTATGATTGTGTTGTTGTCAAGGTTAAGTAAGTACTGTCGATCACGCGGCCTTTATACTCTCGATATGTACCAAGTGCGAGGAGAGAGTTCACAGCGCCATCTAACAATACAGTTGGATAACGTATTCGCACTAAAAATATATTTATTTGAATCAAAATATGATTTATTTGGTGGATGTAAACCTATTTTAAAGCCAAAACAAAAATATTACTTTAAAGGAAATAAATCTCTTCTTATTATTTATTAATATTTCTAATCTCTGCAAGCAAATAAACTAGAGTATTCAATGAAGTAAATACTGTTGGCGTCAAAGAAATATGTTTTTACCCAAAAGAATAAACTCAAACAATTATATTTCTTAAAAACAAGAAAACTTTTCTATCTGTATATGAACAGTCCAAATAGTATGTTCGAGTTTGAATTTACGTGACAACAAACTTGATGATCTAAACATTATTTCCTAGGCCCTATTGGAAATACTTTGCGGTTGTGAGATCCAAGTGACTGGTGACTATATACGATCAAATGAGACCTCGTTGCTGGTGATGAATCATCGTACACGGACGGACTGGACTTTTCTGTGGCCCGCTCTGCACCACGGCATTTTGGGCAAAGACAACCCTTCATATCCCACCAAGTTTGTCCTGAAGGATAAAATCAAGTACATCCCCGGAGCAGGTAGGCAAATTAAAAAAAAAAACTAAAAAATAAAGTAATGTATGGACCGGAAATAGCTAGGTCCCAGGTTCAAATCCACAGAGCGACTGTAATTTTTTTATTTATTTTGAAAGTTATTTCTTACCAGATGCTCCTTTTTTACTAGCAATATTTCATAATTATACAAAATAATACAGTTAATATTTCTTTTGTAGGCTGGGTAATGCAGTTGGCTGGTTTCTTGTACATCAAGAGGCAATGGAAAGTGGACAAGTGTATTTTAGGGGATGTCATCAGATATTTCTGCAGCATGTCCTACAAGTTCTCATTGTTAATTTTTCCTGAAGGGACAGACTTCACAGAAAGCACGAAGAAATCAAGTGATGTATATGCGGAGAAAAATAATTTGGAAGTAAGTAATATTTAAGTAAGCTTAAATATCTAGCTCAGCAGTAGATTATACACTTTATAACAAAAGTCATAAATCTATTACCACACAATTAATGCCCCTAGATGCATGGGAAGAAAAACCGTTAAAAAGTTTCACATGCGATAAGACTACGCGTTGAATGTCTCTCACGGAACAACGCGCGATAACGTTGATCTCACAAACAAGAATATTAACGTTTCTTAAGCTTGAATTACATTGTACTAGTTCCCCTTTCCTACCTGTTGCTGAAAGCCCTGTTATTTAGATTTTTTCAACAGTTATCTTTCACTTTTCAGAAATACGACTACGTTCTCCATCCGAAGACCACTGGGTTTAGTTACATAGCGTCACAACTGGTTGAGAAGAACGCGCTGGACGCAGTCTATGACGTGACACTTGTCTATTGCGACATTATCCCGCAAACTGAGATGGACATCTTAAAAGGCAACTTCCCCAAAGTGGTCAAATTCCATTTTACGCGGTACCCAGCCGAGGTGCTACCAAAAACCGAAAAAGGTTTCGACGAATTTCTGAAAACTCGTTGGAGCGACAAGGAAAAAGTCCTGAAGGAATACCATGAAACAGGGAACTTCCTACATGGAAAACTCTTGAGGCACCCGTACAGTTTAATAATCAAAGTGTTGTCGTTGATTTTCTGGAAGGTCATCATCGTACTCACCATGTATGTCGTTTGCAATTTGTATCTCTACGGGCTTATAGTAATCATGCATACGGTATTGCTGATTCTTACCGATATAATGCAAGGCGGTTTTCAAAATTTGGAAATTGAGATGTCGAGAGCTAAACTGATCAAGGTGCTGAGACGTTGGCTCAAGAAGCTAACCAATCAAATTTAAACTGCTTTCTGGGTAAGATAACACCATTTAAGACAATTCACACTATACGGAACGTTGTAACTTCTAAGTTACACATACAAATGTAAATTCTAAACGCAAAACCAAATGGAAAGGATATACTAAAGATGACAAATGAATTCAGTTGCTGAACACGTGTGGGATCAGCTTGACCGATGTGTTCGCAAGCGCCCGAATCCACCAGTAACCATACAGGAACTGATCAAAGCCCCGATTGAGGAATGAAAAGCCGACTGTCATCGATACTATGACAGTCATTTCCGTTTTGTTTTGTGATATTTTAACGTGACGTTGCCGTTCTCGGACGTGACGTTCCGTATAGTGGGAATCGGCTTTTATTCGAATAAATTTCGAAAGATCTCGTTAAGTTTGCGATTGTAAAATTGTTAAAACCCCAATAACTGGATTGATCTCAAAACACGTCATCAGTGACTCGGTATCAGATCGATTGAAGATAAGGACAATTTGTCATGTATAACACCCTGTATAGTATAAATCTAGGTATATTAAGGACCAAATGTAATCCAGGCATTTTTAATATACGTTTAATGTGCGTTATACTCCTGAATCGTTTTCTGATCCATTTTCATATATGTAATATAAAAATTATTCAGGAATATAACAATTAAGTAAATAAACCAGTGATCTTAAAAAAATCTGACCGTATTACGAGGATAGACTGTACGTACACCCAGTAATTAGAAAGAAAAACCGACAATCTCCCAAAAACTATATATATATAGGTACCTATATTAAGTGTTATGGGTTCTTTATTTTTATTTATGGATGTTCTAAAGTGAATTCTATGTGCCAAAAATACATGAATCAAATGTACAGCCTGTATAGTAGATATTAATACACATATATAACAGTATTTTTGTATAATCGGTATTTTGTTGTATTAGGTTGGTCCTAATTTTTCAATTATGTATTATTTTTTGCAGGACTCTCTGGATATGTCCCTTTACATATCCATATAAACAAAATAGTAAAAAGAATTCTTTTGTTTAGTTTTAAGCCCCTTGTGTCATGTTTTGATCGACTCAAAATTTCACTGCATTTTGGATATAAAAGAACAATTTGAGGGAATTACGTAGAAAAAAAAATTATATTTTTTAAAATATAAGTAAGGACCACCCTACTTTGTAAACATATTATGTATAGATAAGATTAAGTACAAGAATGACATGCGAGCGATTTCTATCCGTTATGTGCGAGTCAAATACGACGTTTTATCTACGACTCATAGTTCTATTTCATATAAAATATTTTAAATGTGATTGTCAATGGTGGCGAGGCGAACTGTCAAATAACTGTCAACCATCAAAACGTTTTTTGAGATTAAACAAGCTATCATTAAGATATGCTTTTAATATACAGGTATTATTATGAAAATTTGGTAAGCTTTTCTTTTTCAAATGCAATACCCTGTATATTGTTACATTTATAATTCTGTAATTCTAAACATTTTTATTGGAATAATGTTTTATAAGTTTCATAATTTTATAGTTATAAGCAATTAATCAAAACACCTGAACTTCAAATTAAGACTATTTTCCAACAAAGATACCAATTTATCTTAATCAAACGGATAAACTGTTTGAAAATTTAATTTAATAACTTTGTTATTTTTTCTTGAATTTGTTATTATTTATCTGTTCGGTCAAAATAAATGTTTTGTAGTTTTGATTAATTGCTGATAACTAAAAAATGATGCAGTTCCATTTGAAAAAAATAGTTTACGTAATTTTTATAATAAAATAAACATCCTGTATATTAAAAATATGTTTGAACGATGGATTGTTTAAGGTAAAAAAACTTTCGTTTGAAATTTTTTGGCTAACCCTGTATAGTCATAGATACGTATGCAATGAACTTATATGCGAGTTGTAGATAAAATATTTAGTCTCATTGTACTAGTGTATATGACTGAAATTTTATGTGTTTAAATGATGTAAAGGAAAATGTTAGTTCTAGCACTGTGTATACTAATGAAGTAAATAATGAAATAAATCAATTATTAACCCTAAGAATCCAAAATCGATGTTTTAAATGTTTGACGAATAAATAAATTATACTACGAATCTAGTTATTAATTTAACCTCAAAGAAGAAGAAACTTAAATTAAAAAGGAAACATACAAAACTAAATCATATATTTGTTGACTAATAAAAAATAAACAGCACAAACAAAGATTAAAACTATCTCGTATAAAAAAAGGTATATAAAATATAATTACTATAGTTTACTTTTAAATTTTTGTAAAATGCAATAAACGAATTATATGGTAACTAAGTACATACGTCCCAAAAAAAAATAATAACAATGCTGCACAATGAAAATATCGAGTATTAAATACTCACTGAATCTTAACTTTATAAAATTATGTTACTTATTGGCAGAAAAACGTACTTATATAATAAGTAGCCAGCTAATAATAAGAACAACAGTTTGGTGATGCGGTCCACAAAGTACATTCTGTAAAAATAAAAAAATGATAATTTTGTTGCTCTCTTGTAAAGAAAAGTTTTCCCAAAAACTGACACACCACCAGCACCATAACCGATAGCAAAATAGCCGATTTTTATTGGTTTCATTTTAAGCATTTGTATATCATATTATATGCATATGTTCCCTTCATATATTCTCAAATTCCTCCAGAATATTACCAACCTATACTCCATCAAAGCGAAACAAGCATGCGAAAAGCGAAAAAAAAACAAACAAAAAAAACACTTACATTTTCATGTGTCTTCTCGCAGCTGGTATTGTATCATCAGTCTCCTTTAGGATGTACAGTCTTGCCGCATGGGTGCAGTTGGTGAAGTATTCCAGATAGTTAATTCCGCTACCATCAAGCTTATACTTCTCCCTTTCCAGCGGGTTGAGTTGCTCCCTGGCCATCATGGATTCATCATTGTTGAAGTCCCACTGGTTGTTGGCGTAATACTCGAAGACCTCAAAGCCTTTGGTGATCCTCTGCTGGATCCTCCACATGCTGAAACATGATAAAGTTGAATTAACGTTACGGTAATAGTAAGATTAGGTCAGAAGATAAGACGTGTAGAAGACAACAGAGAAAAGACAACAGAGAAAATCTACAAGACAAAAAAGGAAGGATATTATAATAGGTGATAGAAAAAGACAAGCATATCGCAAGAAGAAACATTAAGAGGAACCCAGGAAATAAAGGAGAAGATAAAGAAACAATAAGATAAGCCGTGGAACGAAAAGAGAAGGAAATATCGTACAAAATACTTCGAAAAGGAAATGAGCTTCATGCAACGCAACAGAACAAGGTTTACAACGAAGAATATAGGAGAATACATAAAAATATGAGAATGGTAAGTAGGCAAAATATCTGTCAAATCCTGGCTAATTTGTTTCGTTTTTATGCAGACACGATCGATCTCGATCAAATAGAATCTCATGCAGCTAAACTATTAATTTTATATATTGTATGATAACAGGAGACAGAAGGTTAGGATTGGAGAAAATGAGTCAAGTGAATTAATAAACAGCTTAGGGGTACCACAAGGTTCTGTTCGTGGACCAGTTTTATTTAATTTGTACATAAACGATGTTGCTTCACAAGTTAAAGCTTGTGATATGCACCTATTTGCAGACGATACACTAATATCAATTGCGAGAGATAACTTACCTGATGTAATCGCGACATTAAACACCGAACTAGTATCGATATCCAAATTGGTATAAAGAAAATAAATTATGTTTGAATGTATTGAAAACAAAAGCTATGGTATTGGGAAATAGAAATTCGGTAAACCGTACACCAGACATAGTTATCGATAACACAGTTGTTGAGATAGTGGTCGAATTTAAATATCTAGGTGTCATTTTAGATAATAGTTTGAAATTTACGAGTAATATGGAATATATAGTTAAAAAGGTGAGTCGAAAGATTAGCTACTTAGGAAGAATATCTAATAAACTTACATTAAAAGCTAGAATATCTTTGTACCATACGATTATAGAACCATATTTTTACTATTGCAGCAGTATAATATTTTTGTGTACAGACAAAGACATTAGAAAGATTCAAGTACAACAAAATCGAGCACTCAGGATTTTATTACAAAGCTCCAGGTTAACCAGTGTTGAGTCCATGCTGAGTAAATTAAATTTTTTGAATGTTAAACAAGGAACGCTATATCAGGCACTCACGTTGGTATATAAATGCATAAATAATAAACTCCCAAATTATATGAGTAATTATTTAACGTACAATAGTCAGCAGCATGAATACAATACTCGGCAAAAGGACCACTTCAGATTACCAAAATATACAAAAAGCAGCACACAAAATTCATTTTATTATAAAGCACTGAAGATGTTTAATACCCTGCCAAGTGATATACAAAACAGTAGTTCGCTAAGTCTTTTTAAAACATCATGTCGGGTTCATGTATTGGCTAATTTTAAGTAGTTGATAAGTTTATTACTTAGGAAACCAAATTTATTGTGATTATTAGTTTCTTTTAACTAAATAAATATCATTATTATTATAAAGTCATATGCCTGGCCAAATCAGATTTTTTTAAATATTTAAATGTTTAATTAATTGTATCAATATAAAATGATTCTTTTATGAATGCGTTGTAGTGTTAAGCAATTACATCTTAATCTTATACTTTGTTGTTCTTGTGCTATTATTCTTGTGTCATTCGAAGAATAAAATTGTTGAAACCGGAACAACTTTGTAGGTTGACAAACTATAATTTGTCCGTTGACCCCTAATTATGTATCCTAGCGTACTAATTCCTAAATCTCTTATTACCTGAAGACAAAACTTAATAAAGTGCCCATATGACGATAAATCAACATCAGAAACATACTTCTTGAGATTTTATTGACACTACAGTTAGCGGAAGACAAGAGTAAGCGGCAAACTCATAAGAAGACTGGTGAAGATATACAAATATCGGAGAAGATACTAGGAGAGTAGAAGACAGAAAAGAGCAGTAGAATAAATCTGAATATAGTAGCAGGCAAGTGAATATAAGCAAAGATAGAACAAGGAAGGAGAAAATAAAACCAGCAAGGAATAGGATATAGATGCCCAGAAGATTAGGAATACACATACACTCATGGACCTGGAGAAAGCCTGGCCAGGAGAAGACTAGGCCAAGGGAAGACTCGATGACAAGAGAAGAGAATGAAAGAATATAAAAGAAAATGAAGAGACCATATCGGCAACACTTAATCAAGAAGGCTTTCACAGCTAGAATCAGTGAACGATTAATTAATTTCTTGAAATTAACTACTCTGAAGCACGCCATAACCTTAGGCATAACCCAAAAATAATTAACTTTATAAATGTAACACACTAAACATTCAAAAGAAGCACATATCAAAGGAAGATAGAAAGCAGTTAGTGAAGACGACCAGAGAAGAAGCAAAGAATGCATTAAGTTACAGAAGAAAATAGGTAAATGAAATCAACGGAAGGCAAGCAGAATAAATCAGGAGAAGACAGGCAAGTACAGGAGTGTCAAAAACAAGATGAGACGGGAGATGACAGAGGAAGAAATGAACCAAGCGAAGGAAAGGCATGGAAATACAAGATGAACTGAAGACATTAGAAACATTTACACATCTAGAGCCACAAGAAAAAAACTACTTACAATCGTTTATACCCAATGCAGACCATCAGAGCGTCGATGAGGATAGCCGGTAGGTAGTGGAACAGCACAACGCAGATATTATGAATCAACTTGTTGCTCTTCATGGATCCTCCGGGGTACCAGGCAACACCGTTCAGCGGAATCTTCTCCTCGACCACTTTCCTGCCCAACTGAATAATCTCGTCCCAGGACACTTTGTATTCAGCAGAACTGCAGATGTTATAAACTCTCCTCTCACGGCTTAAAAAACAAATACACTCGATAAGAACAGAGAATCACTTTGGTCTCGTGCGTAATATTACTTGTTGACTTTAATATCATAAACGCAGCATAGACAAGCGTTCGCCACGACATCTACAGGGACAAAGTCAGCGTAACTGTTCTGGTTGCAGTACATGGTTCTGATGACGCCTTTTCCAGCACCTATCAGCAGACCAGTTGGTCCGTTCACGTTGTCTGTCCAACCAGGGATCGGTTCCCTCCATATTGGTACCACTAGTTGAAAAAACAAATGCTTTTTTAACGTACGTATAACTTCAGAGGCGTTTGAGAATGATCAAGCGACTCTTTTGCCATGATAGACCAGTGCCAAAGCCTTTGAAAATTTTAAAAAGTGAAAAAAATTATAGTAGAATGAAACCCATTGGAAAAGGAAGAGAATATAACAAAAATGAAAAGAAAAATAATTTACTGCGATCTGAGGTCTGAAGTGGAAGAGGGTGTTTTTAAGGGTAAAAAACGGTTTATCTCGATTTCCGGCAAAACTACAAGTCCTATGGAAAAAAGTTAAATGGCAAAGTTGTAGGTAATAAAAAGATCTACTACTTTTGTATTTACACTTTTTTCACATAACCGCAAAATTTATGTGAAAAATTCAAATAACCAAGTTTTTGGTTTTATATTTTTATCCTTTACTAAAAAAAAATTCTGTCGCAAAATTTGGTGAAAACTTGCCTTTTTATGTCCCAAACACACTGCAATTTTCTTGATTTAAAATATTTATTTTTTCATCTTATTTTGACTTAATATCGAAAAAGCAGGCTAATTTTCAATCGAAAATCCTCACGTCAAAAAATCTCTTTTTTTGAAAAAGTCGGAGGGCATTTTGTTCGTCGAAATCTCTACTTTCTGATGGTGTAAAAAAATATACATTACTATGGTAAATGTTCTCTATGGAAAAAATTCGAATCCGATTTCTTTTTACTTTATCATACGCAGTATGATGAAGTATTGTAATCGTGCCGAAAAAAAAAATTGAGATTTTAGCGGAAATAGGTCTTTTTGGGTCCCCTGAACATTTTTGACCAAGGTACAAAAAAATTTCTGTGTGTGTGTGTGTATTTTCAACTATTTTCTTTCTTGTCATATATAATGGGTACCCTGAGAAAATAGTTGATAGAATGATTAAGAAGCAGAATCAAAAAATGTATGTAAATCAAATATCTACTTTAAATACTTTGTCTGTAGAAAAGAAGAATTATGTTAAAATACCGTTCGATTGTGCATATACAAGGGGTTTGAGAAGTATTTTTACATCACAAAATCTCTGTTTAGCATATTCGACTCATAATAGCATAAAGAACCTTCTTGGAAACCCAAAGGATAAGGTAGATGTACTTGATAAATCTGGTATATATTGTATCAAATGTCATGACTGTGAAAAAGAATACGTAGGCCAGACTAGAAGAACAATTTTAACCAGGTTCAAAGAACATGTAGCTCATTTTAAATATAATCGTTTTGAAAAATCTAGTGTGGCTCAACATATTTTAGACACAGGTCATAAAGTAGTTGTAGATGACTTAAAACTTGTAAAAGCTGTGTCAAATAATAGGGAACTAAACAGCTTGGAAAGTATCTTTATTCAGTTGAATAGAGATAAATTAATAAATTCAGACAGGGGTCCTATACCTAGTTCGCCATTGTTTGACCTGCTTTAATTAAAACTTGTTTTTTACGCTTCAATGATCAAAATTCACTGAGGCGTGAACAGCAAATGGGTATATATAGGGTAATTTTTAACATGGACGTCACTTCCACTAGTGATTTGCTTGGACAATATCCACTAAAGATACTATGAAGTGCTAATCTATCTTTTTCTTTTTTTAGGTTCTACTGAAGATGGCAACATAGTTGCTGAAATACGTATTTAGGTTTCTCAAATACTTGTTGTGGTTAGGGGTTTATAATTTTATTAAATATTTTTTTGTGCTGTCACCACCATGTCACCACAGAAATGTGTATGGCTGTCACACTCGAAAACAGCTGATTTCATCAGAGGTTGGAGAACCGCTATAGAACGTTGCCGCTCTAGTGCGGCAAAGTAAAAAATACAAAATTCAAATAAAATAAGATCGCCAATTTGATTTTTTGTTGATAAGAAATATCAACCCGTCTTTATATCTAATTCTAAAAACGATAAATTGAGAAAATTGTAAATAAAGTATAGCGATGAGTATAGTTACGTTTTAGTATGTTGGTACGGATGTGACATCTACAGTGTCATGAACGAATATAAATCTGTCAGAATTTGAATTAGCTTTTTAAACTTGACGTTTCGTAGAAGTGGTATCAACCTAACATTTCCTATCCAGAAATATAACCATTTTAAATTTTTTTTTAAATACGTATTTCTCAAAAAGCAACACAAAAACGTTGATGTCACTCCTGCCGAAAACTACATAGCGCGACTCGCTCACATGCGACGGCGACGCTCCGTCATCGGTGACGCGCCGCATCACCGCTCGTCGCGCTATTCCGTACTTTCGGCACTTGTGAGATAAATAACTATTATTCTGATGACAGTAGGTAGTGTCAAATGCTTTGACAATACCTACTGTCAATAGTATCAAAATATCTGTCAAATCCTCGCTAACTAGTTTAATTTTAATGCAGACACGATTTATCTCAATCAAATAAATTCTCATGCAGCTAAACTATTAATTTTATATTTTGTATGATAAAGTCATGTGCCTGGCCACATCAGATTTTTTAATTTTGATCTATTTATTAAAATTTAAACGTAAGATTCCATGTTACATTGATAAACAAAAAATTGCAAGTCGAAATATACAACTATAATTAACAACCAAATAAGTGAAAATCGTCTTAATAAATCGAATAGTTAATTAATCAAAACTATTTATAAATGTAAAAAATGATAATATAACACTGAATCAATTCAGATTTCGAAAATATCAATTGGCAAAAATTAAATCATCTTTCATATTGGCAAATCTCCCACCCACAGAATGTGCAGCAGAACAACATTGTTACAGGGCATATTATCAGCTTTAAACTTGGCTGGATAACGAACTGATAGCAACGGATTGGGGCTGGAAGCAACACCAACGTGGCATTATGCCCAAATATCCAGAAAAGGAATTAATTCCGGAAATATTGCTCAAAACGATTTGCTGCAGCTGTGAAACTGGATGTAGAAGTTTAAAATGTGGCTGCCGAAAACATGGTGTCAAATGCACAAATGTATGCTCAAATTGTCATTGTTTTGGAAAATGCTCCAATGTAGAAGAAAAAAGCTACGAAGAGCTTAGTGATTCAGATAAAATTGTGGATGAAGAACCAATGCAGACTGGAACTAATATTGGAGACGAAGACGGCGATGGTCTTGAAGACTTCGAAGATCTACTAGAATCTGGAAGGTTTATCGAATCTAACGATGAAGACATGCCATCAAAGAGACAAAAAGTAATGGATACTAACAAATGTGAATAGAATTAAATAAATTAACTTTTTTACTTAAAAAAATAGCAGCAGTCACTTTTTTTAGATGAAGTACCTTTTCAATCCTACCTTTAATTATATTTAGAACAACTAATGTCGCATATTTTTTGCAATCTTCATGTTTTACGGATTAGTAATTTTCCTGTTTATCAATGGAACATGGATTCTTATGTTTATCGAGTAATTAAAGTATGTATAAGTTTTAATAAATAGCTCAAAATTATATTTTTCCTTTAATTTTTGTTATATTCTCTTCCTTCTCCAATAGGTTTCGTCCTACTTTTATTTCTTTTTTGGTTTCAAAAATTATCGACCCTGGTCTATGAATAGAAAAAAGCTATCCAAACTCACCTACAGATGGCCGCATAATGATAGCAGGCAGGTTATCAAGCTCCTCATTGACCAAACCTTCGCCCAAAGCTTTAGTAAAGGCATACGTATTAGGAATATCACCTAATAACCTAAAAATAACAAAATTAAACACAACCAGAACAAAGCAATCTTCAAATTGACAATTACGTTGGTGTCATGGCGTCTACCAAGGATTCGTCCATCCACTCCACGGATTTGATGACGTTGTGCGGATCACTAGGTGGAGGGTAGGTCTTTTCGTACAAAATCTTCTCGCCCAAATGGCAGTATGATGTTGATATATGAACATAAGCCTGGAAAACGATTTATTCTCAGCAATACTACAAAATCTCCAAAGAACACGCTTTGGGTTGCTCCGAAATACGTACCTCTAACTTTTTCATCTCTTTGGCAAGCTCGAGCATCTGTTTGGTACCTCTGGTGTTCAGCAGAACGGCCTTCTTCAGGGGTTCATCGAATCTTATGGTCGCCGCACCATGGTAAACGTACTCGACATCGTTGATTATGGTCTGTCTATCTTTTTCCGATAGACCCATGCCGAGCAAACTGACATCACCCGGTATGGGGACGCATTTGTCGAAAATTTTTTCACCGCGTTCTTTTCGAACAATCCCGAATATCTGTAGAAACGATAAAGTTATAATAGACGATTGTCTGTACGAAGTTTCAATGCAATATTTACAAAATTAGCCAAGTTATAAGCAATTAGCCGACTGCGTACCAAAAATACGAAGCGCGCGGATCGGTCGGATCGCGCGCTCAACAATTTTTCCGCTCGAGTCAAAATCTTTTAAAGCCAAGAGATCTTGCAGTTGTTGGTTTATTATTCTGTGAAATTCCCTCGTGATCAATCATGCATAAGAAACACTCAAGAAAAAACTCCTTCACGTGCTGATAGACAACAAGAAGGAAAATTTTCTGGGTATTCACACTCGTGAAAGAAAAGCATTTGCTAGTACGTCTGCCGATATATTGTCGACAGCGGAAGACGAAGAAATTATATTGCATGGGTTTGGAGACGAGATATGGAAGAAGACAGATTACACTTCCGTTATATGGGATCACAGTACCTACTTATGAAGAGAAATAGTATTCTCCTCAGCGGGAGAAATAGTGGATTCTACCATAGACATATTCCGCGGGGCTGTGGGTTGGAGCACTGGGTCCGATGCGGCTTGTACATTGAAAAGAATAGACAACTTTCTATATTTTACCAATCAGAAGACATCCAGACTGTTGATAATATGTACAATGCTCTGTGGACCAAATTCTATCATAAGATCTGGACGAATGAAAATCTCCAGGATATGTACTGCCCTGCGGGATCACAGTGTTGATACAAATGCGAAAAACCGAAACCGAGAAAACTCTAGATGAATTCAATAGCACTTGATAAAAATGTCGATAATGCCACCAAGCCGATTTACAACCACTTGTCGTCGAGAGAGTTGCTAGAACGGTGTTTGGGGAGGAGAAACTCATAACAACAACCTAAAGCTTCAATTCTACTGTCTGGGGTATTAGACCCAAAAAGCTGGCCATAAATCAAATTTCGAAATTGTTAAATTCCAAAAAGTAAACCAGTTTCTGGGATAGGTAAAAGACCGATGTATTAAAAGGCGGCAATTATTTTTCACCTGAGCCCTGAGCCACGTGTCCTTGTCAGCCAAAAGTTATATTTTATTATGGCTGAACATAGATGCACATAAGTTGACGCTCTTAAAAACGATTGCAATTTTGTATTTTAACGATAAATGTGACATTTTTGTTATACTTTCTTTAGAACCAAGTATGAACTTTCATTCGACATTATTTTTATTAAAATTTATACACAATTTTGTTTATTGCAGGGCCGAGAACATTCGCTGTTATAAAAAAACAGTTTTATGCAGAACTTGAGTGTTTTAGTTTAGTGTATAGCTTTGTTAAGCTTTTGAAAGTGGTTCAAATTATAGTATACATATTTGACATTACAACTACTGGAAAATCTGCTGCGGATAGGTGCGGATGCGGTTTTTGTGATTTTATTTCTAATACGTTGTAAAGGAAAATTCAAAAATTGATGTACCGGCTTGTATGTAATTTGGTGCAATTTCTTGATACCGTGATACGGTTATCGAGATATTGACAACTTTATGTTCAATGCATCTTGTATGTTGTAAATGCCGTTATGTACGTATATTTTTCCGTTTTGGATCATGTATAGCAAACAACCCCGATGACCTAGACTCTTAAAAATCATCCGAAAAAAACCTTAAACTTTGTACTTGTATATGCATTTTTAGGAAATTGGTTGCTTGAAGCCAATCGGATTCATATTCAAGGCAAGAAAATACTTCGAAAGCACCTACTCGCATACACAGTTCACTGGTTTAAATTGGATTCTTGTTGAGGAGAGACAATAGTAAGTTTGTGAATAGAAACTGGTTAGGCGTTTTCGATAAATGTGTTTATGCGGAATGCGGATGCGGGTTCAAAACATGCGGATTAGGGTCATACCACTAAAAAACGACCGTTTCAGCTTGAAGTATGATCAAATTTCGAAAATTTTCATGGAAACAATAAGTATAAATATTAGACAACTTTGAAATAATACTAAAAATAATAGATTTTATAGTGATAAAAATGGTAAAATAGGTTCTTAATTGCCTCTATTACGTCTTAATTAAGAATGCATCGAACGGAAAACAGCATGAATAGCATATGTACCGTTTCCATACACAATATCGACTGGTGTAAACTTTCATTTTCTTCCTCTACCACTGGTCTTTAAAAATAAAACTTTTTTCAAAATTTTCTTACAACATAACAGACCCAAACATGTCATCTCATATAACTCAAAATCGCCATATATTGTTCAATTTTAAATCAGTATATGCTGCGTATTTAAGCTGGACATGCCATATATTATTTTATGAATTTGACACGGTAAGACATAATAGAAATAAAATCACAAAAAATATTGATGACAAATGTTGTAGCAGTAATTAATTTACAATAGGTGTAGTGCAGTGAAGAACAATTTTTAATACAGTTTGCGTTTTCCTATTTTGTACTGTTTTATTGTGTTTATTAAGTTATTAACCTTCAAATTCTTAGTATGAAGGTTAAAATGTTATACATAAATAAAACAACACATCTAAAGCATTTTTAGGTGAAAAAATAATTTTGGCCAGATTTTCTGGTCAAATACCCCACTGTGCGTGGCTCAAAACCTATCAAAATTGCGGCTTATGCAGCAGCAGGAATTTATTTAAAAAGGCTTTTCTGCCGTCTGACGTGCACTCGAGACTGCAAAATAAGCTTAAATAGGGCGTAGAAATGAGCAAATATGTCAAAATATATTCTACGAAGTGGAGGAAGGAATAAAGTATGGCCCAGGTATAACATATTAGCAGAAAAATACTGTAAGTACTCGATGTCACTTTATATTGAAAGTTTAAACTCGTTTTTCTCGAAACCGTTTTTTTCGCGAACGTTTGGCATGATATTTCAAAAACTATTTGACCGATTGACTTCAAAATTTAACTGGATGTTAAGTAAACATCCCTTTATCATCATAGATTAAGTTAAAAGGAAGAAACTTGAAAATCGGAACAAGGAATGACATCGTTCGTTCGATTGGAGTGAACCATCGAAAAATTAAGAACAACGATTAATAGCAAATCATTTTTGGTACAATTTGTGTTTCATTTTCAAGTTAAATATATCGGGATTAATTTATATCCTTATTTTTGACACCTATTTTCAATTTTATTGTTTTTGCTATATTTTATTACATATTTACTAATTTTATATTTATACACTTAACTTTTACTTCTGGTAGAGGTTATGGTTTGAGATCCATAATATTTCCGTGAATCGATTGACATTTTATGGTTACTTCATACTTAAACGTATAGTTTGACAATAGTAAATTCTACTACTAAACCCAGAAACATTAACTTTCTCCATTTAGTTAAACCTTATTTAGGCTTAAGCGTTTCTAGATATTTAATAGTCAATTGTTTCACGGAGAACTGACAGCCATTAATGCATTACGCAAAATTACCCATCACGCATTGCATAAGGCATGCGGCCAATCTATAAAATCTTTCACAGGTAATGAAACACAAACAAATGACATCTACGGTATAAATTACGACAGACAAGTGACTCAATAATACCATCCCAATACATACGGCAAATAAACGGTAATATTTACCACTGGTAATGTCGTATTTTTTACGGTTTGTTTTGTAGGTTTCTCTTAGCGATCATTATGCAATTACATAAGATAGATTATAATTTGTTTGAATAACGAACGTACCGGATTTTGAAATATATCCTTCAGTCTGAGATGCGGTTCCTTTCCTTTTTTGTCTCTCATCAGGAGATACATCCTTTTGATGTCTGTGCACCGGAGTAATTTCTCCACGAGAACTTTGCCTAAAAATCCTGTTCCGCCAGTTATGAACAAGGTTTTGTCGGTAAATTGGGCTGCTATCCTGTCGGGATATTGTTTCTCCAGTTCTTCCAGCATTTTGAATCTGAAATGAAGTACAATATTTAGTACATGCTAGGTAAACATGATTCTAGCATTTTCAGTTAATATTATAGGGCCAATCCATCTGTTATTAACTTTATTCAGCTTAAAATAATTATAATAGAATAATTAATGTACAACACACACATTTCTAAATATTAATATACATATAATATCAGTAAGAATATGTTATATTATTGCCTCAATATAATTATAATGTAAATAAATAAACAGTTCCAGTAGGCTTAGATGTTTTCAATATGTTAATGTTGGCCACTACTGGACTGTCTCCCTTACTTGTGAGCCGGTTCTAACAGGCTAACTAATGAGCTGACCCAGAAGCCAGTTATATGTGACTGTTTTCAGAAACATTTAACCGATTATATAAAACAAAATCTGTCAAGCATATCAAAACTTATATATTTCTCTGATGGTGCAGCAAGTCAATACAAGAACAAAAAGAACTTTGCGATATGTTCTCCTTTTATAATCTACCAGGGGTAAACTACATCTTAGTGGCAAAAGAAGAGGTTTCAGAACACAAAACCACCTTTATGATAGCAGGGCCGGCCCTAGGCGGTAGGCAAGGTAGGCAACTGCCTACGGCGGCAAAGTTTAGGGGCGGCAAAACCAAACTGAACTACAATAAAAAGGGCTGTAAAATATTGCCTGAATCTAGAAAATAAAGGAATAGTAAAATACAATCAAATACAATCGGAATTGACAGGCTTCAGGCCATTCCTATATTTTAAGATGCATAGCAGCCAATAATAGACATACTTAAATAAAATAGCTCATTAGCTTTTATAAAGAATTAGGATCAATTAGGAAAAATATATGATCAATTAGGAAACATAATATGAAAGTGTACTGTAGTATAGTGATCCTACACAAAAATCAAAAGAGAAATATAAAATAGTCCTAACGATCCTTTTGCGTTTTATGCGATATCCACAAACTTAAAGAAAATGTTATAGGTAAAAATGATTTACTGGCACATCCCAAAGATATAGAAGCCGCTTTAAAAGTTGGCGAATCCTCCATCTTAACGGTTTAGCATTTGCTGCCGAAATGGTAAGCTAGTTAATTTTTAGTTGGGTAGACACATAATTTGCCCGCCTATAAAAATAATTTTAAAATGTGCTGAGTCTTTGATGATATTATTATTGAAATTATTTAAAAACTATCAGTGATTAAAAAATTCCCCATGAAATGCTTGCATCAATATCTCCGAAAATATTACTCTTAGCAGAACAAATTATACATCATATTAAAGATAACATTTTGATGAAGATTTGGGTACATGATAAACAAAGAATTACTTAAAATATTGAAAGATTTAGATTTGTTGGAAAAATGTAAAGAACGGAGATATTATGTCAATATCTATTCTGTCAAAAACGACAGAAGTTTGCTGATGACAGATGACTTAACAGTATAGATATTGACATAATACTTCTGTTCTGAAAACCCGTTTTTTAACCTTCTCCCAAATCTACATCTTTCAATATTTTTAAGTAATTCTTTTCATCTTTAATATGGTGTACATTTTGTTCTGCTAAGCTTAATACTTTCGGACATATTTGATGCAAGTAGTTTATGATAAATTTCACTGATAATCACTGATAATTTATAATAAATTTCAATAATAATGTCTCCATTCAAACAGTTTGATGGTATTATTGGTACTATTTTCATAGTCGGGCGAATTAATTATGATGTTAAATGATTTTGTGTCCATAGACCTTGTTTCCAGAAGGTCCAGTTGACGTTTTTAAAAATTCATTACCTCCCTTAACATTGGGCCAAATTTAAACATTGCTTAGCAGTTTTTTCTAACCCTGCCTATAACTGTTGCTACCTGAGCGGGCGATAGACAGTTTGCTAAACTAATATTAATAAAAAAAGTACTTAAGAACCATGTATACATAAAATTGTCTTAATGGGTTAGTAATGAAGGCCACTGAATATGAATTGTGTAGTATATTAGATCTGAAAGAAGTTACTCGCGATTTTGCAGAAAAAAAGGTTCGAAAGAGCTAATTTTCATTTAGGGTTAAACTTTGTATACCAGTATTCTTTACTTTTTGTTGTTTTAAAAGTATTGTTTGTATTAGTATAATCTCCAAAGATTGTGCTTTATTACAAATAGATTTCGTAGATGTCTGAGTACTGACTGTAGTTTTCTGGATCATGATATATAGGATATATAGGATATATAGGAGATATCGGTAACTATAAGAGATATCGAAAAATGTGTAAGATCGTCTTTTTTTGAGAGAAACTCAATGGTGAAAACCAAAATTAGCTATCGTCTTTTGTTTTCGAGTATTATTATCCTATTAATCTAAGGCAAATTACACTGCGAGATATGCACTGTCAAATATTTGTACCGAAAATATGAATATTTAATGCGGATTCGTAACATCGCACATCTGGACTTGCAACACGTTGCAAGGTCTCGAACGCATCGGCTAACTAGACAAAAACTTGTAGTTTTGTGGCCGTAAAAATACCTCTACGCCAATATTGGGCAGACTATTTGAGGTAAACATATTAATGCCGCATGAATGCACCGGTGAAAAATACATTCTTATGCCTGCAAGAAATAGTATTCGCGCTATAGAATTCTTAATACGTTTTACTTTCGACAAGAAAATAATATGTTGGTACGTAGTGTGTAGGATGTTTGTTTTCGGTACATTACTAACGCGTCTTGCAAAATATAATGATAAATAATACACGCAAGGACTCATGATGCATGAATTTATTATTTGATAATAATTATTTCAATCATTTGCAGTTGGTTTGTTATACAAGTAATTAATCAATCAATCAGGGGGCCGGCACTATTGAGATTTGCCTACGGCGGCAAAAACGCTAGCGCCGGCCCTGATGATAGATTTCAGAGATCCAAACAGATAAAAGGAACCAGAAGTTTTCACAAATTCTCTCCTCAACCAACAGATGGTGTAATAAGATGTTACATCGTATCAACTTCAGAAACGTATGAAGATCGCTTAGTTTTATAAGTCTCTTTTGTAAAAAATACATAATTGTTGAATGAATAGTATGCTATGTTTTGTATTTACTGAGAATTTTTAATTAAATTTGTTTTACCGTCATGTGATTTTGCTCTCATTTTAAAGGGCTGTTATTCCAAACAGAGTGTATTACACAAGAATGTTTTTATTTATTATTATTATACCGTATGAAAAGAAAATTTTATCTTTTCATTTAAAATAACAAAGTCGACTTCCGGTGACCGGACGTGACAGTTAACTTGAGAATATTTTAGCTAAGGAGCTCAGATCGAGTAAATTCTAGTTCCAAAATTACAAGTTTCTAGAAATAGTAGGACATGAGAAACTTCTAATGTACCTCTTCCGTGAGACACCCTGTATTTTACTGTTATGTTTTTACTGTTTTTTATTACATATTTTGATAGCGCAACATTTAAAGAATAGACTGTAATAATTTCAAATAGTAATTCAACAAATCAACGAGTTTTCTGTACTTTCTGGTGCCACATGATCTATTAAATGCGAATCAATAATCAAATTATAACATAAAATCCCATCTTTTAAAATTTCCCATAAACAAACCATTTCGAAAAGTAGTATCGATAACTCAAAAAATAAAACAGCAAATCATACAACTTACTATATGGATGTAATAATGTAATTTTGTAAATTGCATCCTATTCACATTTGCTAAACTGTTTCAATCAGGTGGAATTTCATTGTTGCGTAATTATAATAACCATAATTTATACTGGCTTTTGATGATTGCACACATGTATAAGACGCACACACTCACATTAACTTGTATGTGTGATCTACCTACATAGTTGGCTTTCACTTTCCAAATAAAGAAAGTTACGACGAAAAAAGCCTTAATTATCTATATAAACCAGTTGTTATTACAACTTGAGCGAATTTCAAATTATTCACTCACTGTTCTAGACCAAAAACCGCACAGAACCAAAATCCTACTTGGCCAATTTTCAATACTTCAATATGAGACTAGTTTTAAATATCTTCGACAAAAATAATTACAAATTGTAAAGACACATATAGAAATTTTAATTATCAATCTTTTTATACAAGGAATTGAATTATATGATGATTTATTATGATGTTATAACAGAATAAATTAATCTTTCATAACAATATTGTTGGACTTTACTACGAAACCTTAACCTTAACAAATAAACAATACAGGGTGTTTAAGAAGCTTAATTTTTCAGTAAATTATCGCTGAACTGAACCAGCCATTCGTTGTAATCATGATTCAATTGATAAAATGAAGAAAATAGATCTGGGCGACACTGCTCAATACATTCTGACCGATGAAATGCCGCAGCACGAGAATTGTCCACCTGGTGATTTCATTTTCACTTTCAAGTGGCAAAGTAATTGTGGATATTGCAGCAAGTATAGCCATATGTGTTATCAATGGTGCATTATCCAGCCTTATGAAGATTATGGAGGTATTATGTATGAGCATCGGGCCAAACTGCAATATTTCTGCGCGAAGGCTGACGCACGGCGCATCATGTTTTCAGAGCCATCGCTGACTGATGCTGTAAAACATGCCCGCCTGTCGTCAAAATCAAACAGAAAGAAACAAGAGAAGGAAAATATTAATTTGAAAAGATAATTATATGGTCCAGGCATCGCCGACTATAGTAAAATGTAACAATTCAATACACCAAAGTTACACAATGCTTTAAACCGTGTTTTCTCAAAACAGAGAAGAGAAGTCCTCTAACGCTTCAATTTTTTATTTATTTTTGTTTTTTTTATATTGTGAATATTCCACAAAATATGATCAACAAAGGGCTTTACAGAGATTTTGTAATACATTTACTATATTACTCCATTTCTGTGTCATAGGCATCCAATAAAAGAAAAAAAATAAAACCATGACCTCAAATTTCAGTTCTCCTCATTGCGGACAAAAAAATACACCCATCAGAGGACAACCGGCCAATTCCCTGGCCAAATTTCTTCATACCGCATACCTACATTATTTAACATTGTATGGTATAATCGTATAGTTGTTCGAGACAACAACTTACGAAACAGTCTGCTTTTTTTGGCACTTTCTCTGACAGATGCTTTATGATGCTTATGTATGATCCTGGCGTACTGTCTTTTCAGCAAGAGTGGGCATGTGTGTCATCAATTTTAGAACCAACGTCGGATAAATGTTCCAAAATAGAATTAAAAAGTCTAAAAAGGTTGTCTGGAGGAACTGCATTGTAATATTCTTAATGTATTCAATAATGTTTCAAATAAACAACAATCAAAACTTATAATGATAGTTAATATTTAAATTATCTGAACCTTCAGAAGTTATATTAGTGTTTCTAGATGAGAAGTACAAAAAATAAGTTTGAAAGCCTAAATAATATAAAGGTTATGAACGCAGTGAACTGTATATACTACGTATAACTGGAACGGACCCGCGCTTTATATTGGCTGGCGAGAAGTGATGCAGGCGCAAGCAAAAGAGACAGAGCGATACCGTGGGCAATGTGTCACTGTCTGACTACCGTAGGTAGATAGCGGAAGGCAGTAGTGTTTCGCTTTTTTATTTTATTCTGGCTGAACCCATTGTCCTAGAAACCTCAAAATGGTCTCATAGTAAACCTAAATCTCTGTATTTTTACGTAAAATTACAAAAAATTGTTCCCAAATGTTTTTGACGCATTTACAGAGATTCTTTAAGTGGGGTGCGAACGGATTCATAAAAAAACGTAAAAAACGCAATAACTTGACAAGATATGCAGTAAGTTTCAACTGTCTTTTTCTAGATTTTTGTAAATGTTTTACTTTACAATTACCTTTACAATTAACAGACCTATCAATACCAGTACAGAAAATATGGCGTTGACATGTAGTAAGTGTCGATGGCGTCAAAAGTCGAAAACAATTGAAAGTCGGAAATTAAATTTGATGTAAATATGTATATTTTGATAATTAAAATCGACGACATTTTTCAAATAACAAACCATTTCAGACATTGTGTCGTGTTTCCTTACTTTACGCGCTCAATGTATACATATTTCGAATGAATAAAATTTTAAAATGTCAAAAATAATTTGTAAGTGTTAATATTATCGAAAAAAATCTGATGTGGCCAGGCACATGACTTTATCATACAATATATAAAATTAATAGTTTAGCTGCATGAGAATCTATTCTATTGAGATAAATCGTAGGTATTGTCAAAGCATCAGCATTTGACACTACCTACACTACGTCATCAGAATAATAGTTATTTATGTCACAAATGCCGAAAGTACGGAATAGCGCGACGAGCGGTGATGCGGCGCGTCACCGAAGGCGGAGTGTCGCCGTCGCATATGAGCGAGTCGGCTATCTAGTTTTTGGCAGGAGCGACATCAACGTCTATAGTGTTGCTTTTTAAGAAATACGTATTTAAAAAAAATAAATGGTGTCTGTATAGTAAATGCTAGGTTGGTACCACTTAGACGAAACGTCAAGTTTAAAGGTGCGTTCCGATTGGTAGGTAATGGTAGCTAATGGCGGTGGTAGAATACGAAATTATAGTATTTCTTACATATCGTGATAATGACACATATTAGTTTGCATGTACATAAACATGAGTCACTATCAATTTTCTATTGGAAATACTATAACGGCGTCGGCTACCACTGCCATCGTCACTAATGAAAACGCACCTTAAAAAGGTAATTCAAATTGTGACAGATTTATATTTGTTCATGACACATCCCTACCAACATACTAAAATAAAACTACACTCATCGCTATACTTTATTTATAATTTTCTCAATGTATCGTTTTTAGAATTAGATATAAAGACGGGTTGATATTTCTTATCAACAAACAGTCAAATTGGTGATCTTACTTTATTTGAAATTTGTATTTTATAATTTGCCGTACTACAGCGGCAACGTTCCATAGTGGTTTTCCAACCTCTGATGAGATCAGCTGTTTTCGAATGTGACAACACAAAAATTTTTTTTGTCAAAATCCTGGCTACTATGTAATTTCATATCAATGCAGATGCGACCGATCTCGATCAAATAGAATTTGCTCTTGAAGCTAAACTATTAATTTTACCAAAAAATTTCATAGGCATAAATTATTCAAAATTTCCTGTGCTTTAATTTATTAATTAACTAATTTGTCGAAATTACAGAAATGGCGGCTCATTTCCAAAATCCTTCAAATAGGCTTAGAATAAACTGAAAGGCTAAACTATTAATTTTACCAAAAAATGTGATAGGCATAAATTATTCAAAAATTACTCTACTTTAATTTATTTATTAACTATTTTGTCGAAATTACAGAAATGGCGGCTCATTTGCAAAATCCTTCGAAAAGGCTTAGAATAAACTACCAGTTCCTTTGGACCCTTTTCAACCAAAAGCTTTTCAGCTCTAAGTTAGGTCATGAAACTTCTAAATATGAACTTTCGTCCCGATACCTTTAGTAGTTTCTCCGGAATCGTCGTCACAAAAATCGTTTACACACGCACACACACACACACACACACACACACACACACACACACACACACACACACACACACACACATACAGACATTTTTTTGTACCTTGGTCAAAAATGTTCAGGGGACCCAAAAAGACCTATTTCCGCTAAAATCTCAATTTTTTTTTTCGGCATGATTACAATACTTTATCTTACTGCGTATGATAAAGTAAAAATATAATCAGCATCATCTAGACTAATTTTAATGTCAGAATGCGTTTCCTTAATTCAATAATACAAAGAGCATTTAGTTATTGGACTGCAAATGTTTCAAATTAAAGAATAACTACTAATATATAACTTGAGAGTACCATCGCGAGCATAAAAACGGGGACAGCAAAGTGAAATTGGGCACTTATATTCTCAACAATTTTAGTTGTGTAACATTCACTTTGACAGTATTTGTTAACCTATGACGTCTAAACTCTGACAGTATTTGTCAACCTACAATTTTGTTCCGGTTCCATCAATTTTATTCTTCGCGGTATTCTTACCGTCACTTAATTCAATAACAATTTCTCGAATGCTGATTTTATCATGTAGTCGAGTTTTCATTTGCCTTTTAAAATTCATTCAATTGCGAAATTTTTATTTATAACGTCAAAATTCAAGATGACATTAATGGGACATGACAGGCGTACTGACTTGGCATTACGAAGCACAGTTTAATCAGTGCAAATTAGAGTGTTCCCGTTTTTTGACCATTACGGGTCATTTCCAGGTATACGTAGTATATACAGTTCACTGTATGAACGTAATTACGCATCAACAAGTTGTTATTCCGCGTGACGACAAAAAATAATTCCTATGATAGAAATACCAAATAATAACTTGACAATTGCTATGAGTTATTATTGTACAAAGGTGGATGTGAACGAAATAAACAGAGCGTGCACATTTTCCTTGAAAAGTGCAAAAATAGCGACAATCTAGGCGTATAGTTCCGATTGCTTATTAGCGATAAATGAGTAGGCTTTGTAATGACAGTGGTAACAACAGAAAAATGATGAATTGACTAATTAAACCTGTACTTTCGCTATCCTAGACTTGACGAAACTTATTAGCGAAAATTATTGTGTCAATTATACGTGATTATTATTTCGTTATATGACTTATAAGCTATAGAATGTCAATGTTATTGTTATTAGTTGCACTGTTCGACACATTTATAGTTTAGCCTTGTCTGGGCAATAAACATTTCATTGTTTATATTTTATATTGCTCTTTTTCGTCCTTTAAACAACTTTGAAAATTATTGAATTTGTTTCTACAGAGTGTTTTTCCACAATTTTTTTGTTTTTCCTACTTTTTTGTTGACTTTTGTGATATATAGTTATAAATTGAATATCTTGGTTATTATTAAAGATAACTAATTCGTATTTGGTGTACCACACGTATGGTGACACCAAATAATATTTAGTACATCATCACATCTTATACAGGCTGTTAAAAATTTACAATTTGGTTTTTACTGGAGCACTCCATATCTTAGTACACTACTGTATCATTCGCTATCAGCAGGCTTTGATATTTTGACAGATATTGTATTTATTATCCATGACGTTTGACAACAACTTTTTTGACCAATGAGCATTTCTAAATGTAGTAATTTAACAATAAAAGGTATGTGAATAAATATATATTAAATTTCTTCTTCCAATTTATGGACATTTGTTACCGTTTACACCAAATTGTTCAAGATGAATGCGAAAACATATGATCCTGAACTTTTATTAGCATGAATTATCAAAAAATCATCCTTTTAAAGATGAACAAACAGCTGTAACTTTTATGTTTATAATTTTTACTTCATCTTAAGTTAAGTATTGTATTAAACAACAATCAGGTATTTTTAACATCGAAAACTATTGCTTAAAATGCATGAGATCGTTTCTAAGAGAAATTAACAATTACGTAATAAATCCTGTAGAGCAAGTTCCTATTTTATTCAATACACAAATATTACGTATGATTGCAACATGTCGATTACATTCTACAATTGGAACAACCTGGAAATTTCTCCGAAAGAAAGCTAATTTACAACACAATAAATAAATCACACTTATACTGTAAATCGAAGAAGTTATTGAATAATTATTAGTCGTTAATTAGAAATCATAAAAATGTATGTATTTAGATTTCCATAAATAATATTTCACTAACACGAAAGAATGCATCGTGTGAGAATTATTAATTAATCATGTTCAGGACTTTCAAAACCATAATTTATCACTAATTTTAAGTTTTCACTCGGACTATTATAAATTGATATTTAATAAAGTCGGGAGTTATGTAAATATTTCGCAAAACAACTCATTAACCAACTTATACAAGTCTTAAATATTTTGTATTGACAGATTTTTCAATATTTTACATTTCTATATGCTAATTTATAACCTTTTATATAACTATTTATGTTAAAATCGTCAAATAAGTTATTTATGTACCAAGGGCATTACACGGATGTTTATGTCCCGAGGGTATAAACATCAAGTAATGCCCGCGGTGCATACAAAATTTTATGTCCTACAACGGTTTTGTTCCTCCGTTAGAAAAATATTAATAAATATTTTGACGTTATCAAGTGACATGCGTATCTACGGAGTTGAATAACAATACAAACAATTCGGAGTTGAGTGACAATACAGACAATTGATTGTCAAACTTATAACCTTAATCGTCAATAATTGATATTGCCGACTGACAGTACAGACAATTAAGTGTCAAATTTATAACCTTAATCGCCAATAATTGTCATTGATGACATAAAATTTACAATTTCAATGACAAATATTTGATATATTTGACATATAACCATGGCAACCCTTAACGCCCGCGCAGGCGTTAAGAAGCAGTTTTTTGCCCCGGTATCTAAGATGTAAATCAGTTACTTTATTATCATGTAGGACATAAAATATTTTTTGTAAGTATTCTTAACACAATGCAAAAGATTTTAGACAAGTTCTAAGTCTGCTATTTTTAACTTTCAATGCACTTCCCTATTTATATTGTGGGTGCAATTTTATTGGTCATAAAAAATCGCATAATTAACATAACAACTTGACATAGTGTTAAGTTACGTAATTTATTGCCAATTTATTGCCAATTTATTGCTAGATAAATATTGTTAAGCCGGCAGTTAATGTAAAAAATTATCGATTATACCGGGTGACCCATGGCATAAGTGCGCTCGATTGTTTCGTGTGTGCCAAAATGCACTTTTTTTGAGGGATTTTTGACGTTAGTGCGACTTCCGGTATTTCCGGAAATGACGCCATCATTGATTTTTTAAATGGCACCCTATATTGATTGTGTGATATTTTCAATTAGGATGATATTCTGAGCTCAAAACATACCGATCGTCAATTTTTATTACCAAGGCAACAACAAAAATATTTTTTGTTTATTAATCTATAAATCTATCATATAAAATTTCAATGATATTAGCAACTCTCCAAAATTTATTGCAGCGTCCTACCTATGACGTGGGTCACCCTGTATACAATGTTAATAATAATGACCCAATGAATGACCCAGTGTTATTGTTAATTAAAGTTTTTACTATTAAAGGTGTAAAAAAAGTAGTATATCATCCGTTTTGTGTATGTTTTACTTTATCATACGCAGTATGATAAAGTAAAAAATGAGATTTTAGCGGAAATAGGTCTTTTTGGGTCCCCTGATCATTTTTGAGGAAGGTACAAAAAAAATTTATGTGTGCATGTCTGTGTGTATGTGTGTATCCGATATTTGTGGCGACGATTCCGGAGAAACTACTACAGGTATCACGACTGAAAAGCTTTTGGTTCAAAAGGGTCCAAAGGAACTGGATGTTTCCTCTAAGCATTTTTCAAAGATTTTGCAAATGAGCTGCCATTTCTGCAATTTCGTCAGAATAATTAAATAATAATTTAAAGTAGAGGAAATTTTGTGCAATTTATGTCTATGAATTTTTTGTTAAAATCGTAGAATCACATAGAATCTCATGCAGCTAAACTATTAATTTTATATATTGTATGATAAAGTAATGTGCCTGGCCACATCAGATTCTTTTCATTAAGTATGTGCAAAACATTGCCTAACTACTGAGGTTGCCGTAGTTAGGCACTGTCGGGAGATTAGTGACTTAGGAAATATACAGTGTGATTTTACCTGTCATAGCAATTCTTTTCTTAATTATACGAGGTAAAGAAGAAAAATTCAACATTTTTGTGAATAGAATTTATGGTGAAACAGAAATTACCAGGAGAGGGTAAATTTAAAGAAATAATAAAAAATACGAGCTCTGCCCGGAGTCGAACCGGGACCTTCTGCCTTACCGGGCCTTTTTTGTTTAGAATGATTGAAATTGTCATTAATTTAATATATTGATAATTATCTTCTACATTAAAGCCACAATAACATCTGTAGAATCTGAAAAACTGATACTTTAGTCTAACAAATTTAACATTGTATTTAAAAATTAAAGAAAACTACACTGTTTTTGTGAATCTCCATAAATTGTTTTAGAATAGAATGGACAGAAACAATAGAAATCACACACGAACCAATTACTGGATTTGGACGCAAATTTCTAGAGAATTTCACGTTGCGTAACAGAAAAAATAGAACCACACATTGGAGCTCGATCAACTTCACTTAAAAAGTGAAATTAAAACAGTAAAACGAAAGCTCTTCATACTCCAAAACCAAAACGATAACAATACTAATAGAATTACTCTTACCTTAATGTCTTCGGGTTGAACGAAAAGTCAAATAGGGAACACACAACAAGAGATTTTCTATTAACTTTAAGGAATACGTTAGAAAATCCAACGTTTCATATATTATGCAATAATCCGCAGAGAGTTCAATTCTGCTATAAGCACAGACCGTAACCAGAAACCACTTTCTCCAAGAGAACTCGGTGGACTGACTTGAGCAGACTGGATGATTTAAACGTATTTGCGGTAAGATATCGCAGATAATAGTGGGGCAAAGAAGTATTCGCTTAACTTTCTTTTAATCTTTGAATGACCGCCTAGAAAAACATAGAATGCGTACGCAAAACACACGTAACGAACGTCATATCGACTGAGTTTGTAAGATTTTATTTACACTTTTTTTCGGTGATGATGTTGACGTATAGTGGAATAAATTATTTCTTGTACCTGCTGCTCGGTTAATTCATCCAAACAAGATTATTATTTTGGCTCAAGGTTAAGTTCTGTGAATACTGACAAATCGAGTTTTTCGCAATTATATTTTGGGACATCAAGGTTTAATATAAATTTGGATTATAAATACGAACTTAACCTTAAATAATGTACTTTTATTTTTTCTGAATTCAACGATGTATTTTTTAATTTTATGGCCTTAAATTCTCAAGAAAAAACTCATGTTTCTGCGTTTTTGTTTTTGTTCTGTTTAGATGCTTGGGAATACCACTCTTATAAAAACGCTATCATTCTTATTGTGGCTTTACTTTAGAAGATAATTATCAATATATTAAATTAATGACAATTTCAATCATTCTAAACAAAAAAGGCCCGGTAAGGCAGAAGGTCCCGGTTCGACTCCGGGCAGATTTCCGTATTTTTTATTAATTTTTTTAATTTACCTTCCCCTGCTAATTTCTGTTTCACCATAAATTCTATTCACAAAAATGTTGATTTTCTCTTCTTTACCTCTTATAATAAAAGAAATATTTGCTATGACAGGTAAAATCACACTGTTTATTTCCTAAGTCACTAATCTCCCGACAGTGCGAGCACAAAATACGGAAACCCTAGTAATTAGGCAATGTTTTGCATATACTTAATAAGACAAAGTAAATTTAAAAAGAGTGAAATAATGTAACGATTAATTCCCTCAGAATAGTGATTTTTACCTTGATTGGAGTATGTAAATCAATTTTTACTATTAGGACGTCTTAAGAAACATCTCAGTAATTTTTGGGTTATAAAATAAATTTTTGGTAAAAAAAACTGATGTGGTCAGGCACATGACTTTATCACACTATACAGCAGGGTCAAACGCTGATGTTTTGACAATACCTACTGTCAATAGAATCAAAATAGGTATCTGTCAAATCCTGGCGAACTAGTTGTAATGCAGAGACGAGCCATCTCGATCAAATAGAATCATTCTTATTCATTCGCGTTATAAATCACTTTAGTAATCACTCAAATTATATCATATAATATATTTTCTCAAAAAAATATTAAAAGTATTTAAAATAAAAAGATATCAACGATTTCCATGTCTACCACTTCGTATTCATAATAAATCTACCGAAAGTAATTATACACAGAGAGAAAAGATTTCTTGTTCCAAAGAAATGTATTTGTTTGAATTTATTCTTTTGGGTCAAAACATATTTCTTTGACGCCAAGAATATTTACTTCATTGAATACTCTAGTTTATTTGCTTGCAGAGATTAATTTATTTGAAATATTTATTTAAGTGGAATAAATATATATGGATACAAACAAAAATTACTTTCCTTTAAAGTGATATTTTAGTTTTGATTTAAAAAAAACACCAATTTACACCAATGAAATATAATTTTGATTCTAACATATAAATTTGTATATAAGGAGAGATTTATTTCGCTTAAAGTAATATTTTGTCTTTGGCTTAAAAATAGGTTTACTTCCGCCAAAGAAATTATATTTTGATTAAAATAAATATATTTGTACACAAGAAGATATTTATTTCCTTCAAAGTAATATTTTTGTTTTGGCTTTAAAATAGGTTTACTTCCACTAAAGAAATCATATTTCGATTCAAATAAATATATTTGTAATGTCATCCAACTGTATTGTTAGATGGCGCTGTAAACTCTCTCCTCGCACTTCGTACATATCGAGAGTATAAAGCCGCGTGATCGACAGTATAGAACTTATAGAGTACAGTGCCTGCAGGTTCAAGTTGCGATTACAAATCAGAGTACACTTTACTAACTTTACCTTGACTAGGTATATGTTGGGTTGGGAAGACCAAGCACTGGTCGAGGATATGCGACATCCCAAAAAGGAGATGACACATGGCGAGTCTTCGGAAAAATTCTTGTATATTAATTCCTTCAACAAATTAATAATTTTAAGCATTTTAACTCAACCAACAATTTTGTTAATTTAAAAAATGTAATTCTTTCACTCAACACAATCATAATTATTTGAAGTAAATAAATCTCATTTCTTATAATACACAAATTGCAAACTTTTTAACTGGAAACATAAGTTGTTTGACGCAAATCAATGTTCTTTCTACCAAACAAATATTTCAAATAAATGCGTTTTTATCCGCAAATAAATATTTCTTTGCCTCTATTGAAACAACAAATTTCTTTGAGTCAATGCATATTTATTTGAATCAAACAAAAATTTCTCTCTGTGTAGAATTTCAAATCCATGTTCCCTAGAATCTAAAATAATTACGATTTTTAACTGGTTTTGTGGAACACTTTCTACTGTGAGGTAAAAACATTTGAGCATGGTTGAATTCAGAAAAAAGCTGTTTAATTTGAGGGAGAGAATTATACCATTCTATTGAAAAAAGACAAGTTTTAAGAATTAAGATATTGAAAATGATGGCTAATCTGTTAGATTAGTTTCAATATGTTAAGCCAGTGGTTCTTAATCTTTTTGAAGTCAGGGAGCACTTTTGATCATACGAAAAATTCGCGAAGCACCAAAAACATTGACATAACTTTTACTCAAAATTAAATCGATTATTAAATAACAGTTACAACATAACATTAATTAGCAAAAATATAAATATATTAATAGTCTACCTTTTTCAGCAGAATTAATTTTTAGAAATCTGAGTATATTGTTTTATATGGTCTTATAAGTTTTTTCTATTCCTTAAGAAGTTACAGCCGTTTGAAATATTAACAAACAAAGAAAAATAAAAGATAAAATACATATCAAACAATGCGAAAACGAAAAAATAACATAATCAATACCCATTACAACAATAAAAAGTAAATAAATTTAAGCAACAAAATAAAATCCACGTATAACTTTTAACAGATTTTCTTCTAAAAGCTAAATGTCATTCCGAGTAAAAAGGTTGATATTGACTTATTGGTTTTCTCAATTCCTTAAGAAGTTGTAGCCGTTTAAAATACGGTTTTATTGATATTTTTATCAGCTCTAACTTTTTACCGAATTGAAAAAAATGAATACTCGAATGAAGTTTATTTGCGGCGAACATCATTAGTCTGATACAGAAAAGAAAAAGATATATTTCTGTATAAATTTAGAACATAACGGGAATTTTGGAATTTATTTCTACAAACCAACTCTTGAATGTTTGAGGGAAAAAGCACTCTCGATGTACCGAATTGCTTCCGAAGTTTTCTTTTTGCCCGTATTCAGATAATTCCACATTTTGTGTGTGTGTGTATGTTTTGATTTTCTGGCCCCACAAAATTTTGTTCGTGAACTATCACCTGGTGGTTATAAATGCCGCCACCTATTTGGTATATTGTGATAGTTCCTCCAAGCATCTGACATGTTCGCGGTAATATAAATTTAAATATAATAAAACTTTCAAAACCTTCTTAGTTTGTCAAATATTTAGGTAACTAAGGCTTAATAAATCCGCACATAACATGTGGATGATATGTAGATGAAGGCAAAAATATATATTATCAAAACATCTTATCTTTATTTTAGGAAATATATTTCAAAATGTTTACATATTTTTAGAACTTTTTATGTGGCATGTGTAGCAGAGCTATAGCCATTTTTATTTTAATTGTATTATGTTCTAAATTCTTTATTTATTTTATTCATATTTATTACTATTTGAAAATTGTAATTTTTTTTATACTTTGCGTTCGTTATAAACTCATAACGAAACCGCTTTCGGTGTCATTATGAAAACACTAGATCACAAACTTTTAGTAAGTTTTGGTTTTCCAAGATTTATGATATTGACGGCAAGTGTCAAATAAGGCTGACATCTCAATCGCTATTGGTTCGCGTCAGTCGTAGTTGTGAATTTTACACTAACTGCCAACTGTTGAATATAAAATTACTTTAAATTGTAAGATAACAACCGCATTTTTCGAAATTTATGTAAAATTAACGTCGTAAAAAGGTAGAAAAATAGTATATAACAAAACAACTCGTGCGCCAATTTTTGTCTTCCAAAACTTGTATTATAGTAGCAGTAATAATCTGTATTCCAACATCCAGCTTTGTACAGGTTTATTACACAATTAGTTTCATTTAATAAATTTTATTTGGTGTTCGAAAAAAACAGTCCTGTTATCTTTGGCGTGTTTTTTACCATGAATAAACAACTGGCGACGTAGTCATGATACCAATTGGGACATTTTTTGTTATTTGCAATGTCCAGGCAAAGGTGTATACAAATACTCATTTGGGTTTAAAATTTTCTAAAGTGATAACGTTATATTACTGGGTTATAAGTAGTAGGTCAATGTTTTGACAAATAAGACACATGTTTCCGAGAAACTATTAGGCCTAAAAATAGTCCAATCATTATCATACTAAACGCATATATAAAGTCGTAAAACAAAAAAACGTACAACTTATTCAAAACAGTCTACGTCATTTACATATTTGAACCCGTCTGCAGAGTTCGGACACCTTACAAGGCCAATCTTCATCAACTTCAATCACTATATTCCACTTTCACTGGATCAATAGTTGCCATGCAACCGAAGATGTCAACAAACACGAGTTCAACCAACGGTTGACGAATGCTGTCAGCTTGGCAGTGGTGTTAACCTATTTCGCCCGTTTTTGGGTTCATTTTAACCACTTCTACTTTGGTGGCAGCAGCTCAAAGTTGAAGCAAAATGCCTGAGCTTAGCGAGCAAATGTATTGCCACGAGCAAATCTGCATACCACCAGCATTTCCTTATTTATTGAAGCAATATGCGAAAGCAGCTATCAGGTCACAGCCCACAGATTTGTTAAAGTGAGTACATATTTCATGTTTATTCTTTTGTGATTGTCACATTTTATTACAAATTTGTATCATACACTCCTTGGTCACCGATAAATTTAGTAATTAATTCTAAAAATTACAGCTCTCTATCTATTTTAGTTTATTCAGGAGAATTTTTTAAACATAGAGTAGGAATATGGAACGTAACAAATTATTCAAAGAAGTAATTTAACAATTAAATCTTTGTGATTGTTTTAGGTGGTCCACGGCTTATTTTAGATGTTTGTCACTGAACGTACCCCCGCCAGTCAAACCCAGGCTTGAATATCCCATTCCGAGGGATTACATAGGAATAACACCGGGATGGCTAAAAGCCCTTAACTACCAACTGCAGAACTGCAAGGCCATCCATTTCAGGGTACTTTGGGACCGCTGGATAGGCTCATGTCTTGAGCATTACACCCTAATCCAAATTTTGGTCTTAGCTGGTTTCAACGAACCAGACAACATACCATGGAACAAGTTCATTGGTTTGTGTTGCGGATTCCTAAACGATGTAAGTTTTTTTCTATCTCATACGGTACTATCGCCGTATGGAACAAGTTAATCAACCCTTAACTCTTGCAGAGACTTAAATACACGAGATAATAATCGCAGATTTAATAAAAGTTATATTTTATTCATGTATTCCGCCTAATTAACATTTACAGACTAGGTACTATCGCGAGCATAAAAAACGGGGACCCTCTAATTTGCACTGATTAAACTGGGCTTCGTAATGCCATGTCAATACGTTTGTCATGTCACATTAATGTCATCTTGAATTTTGACGTAATAAATAAAAATTACGCAATTGAATGAATTTTAGAAGGCTAATTGAAACTCGACTACATGATAAAATCAGCATTCGAGAAATTGTTATTGAATTAAGTGTCGGCAAGAATACCGCGAAGAATAAAATTGATGGAACCGGAGCAAAATTGTAGGTTGACAAATACTGTCAGAGTTTAGAAGTCATAGGTTAACAAATACTGTCAAAGTAAATGTTACACAACTAAAATTGTTGAAAATATAAGTGCCCAATTTCAGTTTGCTGTCGCCGTTTTTTATGCTCGCGATGGTACTCTCAAATTATATATTAGTAGTTATTCGTTAATTTGAAACATTTGCAGTCCAATAACTAGATGCTCGTTGTATTATTGAATTAAGGAAACGCATTCTGACATTAAAAGTAGTCCAGATGATGCTGATTATATTTATTCGATAATATTAACACTTATAAATTATTTTTCACATTTTAAAATTTTATTCGTTCGAAATATGTATACATTGACCGCGTAAAGTAAGGAAACATGGCACAAGGTCTGAAATGGTTTGTTATTTGAAAAATTTCGTCGATTTTCATTATCAAAATATACATATTTACATCAAATTTAATTTCCGACTTTCAATTGTTTTCGACTTTTGACGCGATCGACACTTACTACATGGTAACCCCATATTTTTTGTACTGGTATTGATAGGTCTGTTAAATGTAAAGATAATTGTAAAGTAAAACATTTCAAAAATCGAGAAAAAGACAGTTGAAACTTAGTGTTATATTGATAACTTTGTTTGTTTGTGGTAAGCGAATAGGCGTTTTCAAAAGCTGCATAATTTGTCAGGCTATTGCGTTTTTTACGTTTTTCTATGAAGCCGTTCGCACCCCACTTAAAGGATCGCTGTAAATGCGTCAAAAACATTTGGGAACAAATTTTTGCAATTTCACGTCAAAATACAAAGATTTAGGTTTACTATGAGACCATTTTGAGGTTTCTAGGGCAATGGGTTCAGCTGGAATAAAATAAAAAAGCGAAACACTACTGCGTTCCGCTATCTACCTACGGTAGTCAGACAGTGACACATTGCCCACGGTATCGCTCTGTCTCTTTTGCTTGCGCCTGCAACACTTCTCGCCAGCCAATATAAAGCGCGGGCCGTTCCAGTGATACGTAGTATATACAGTTCACTGGGTTTCAATAACCAATGTCCTACATGATCATAAACTGACATTTATACAACTATACAAACCACCAAATGAAGCATTGTCCTACTGGCCAATTTCATTACTACCCACATTGTCAAAACTACTTGAAAAACGACTAGCAAAACAGACTAGGTGTTATGCACAAGTACCTACGAGATGCTGTTAATAAATTTGTAAAAAAATTGTTTTGTCATCTTTTCAGAGCCTAACTCAAACTATGATAATGTTCTGCGAAATTATGACGGAGGAACCAGAAGGTGGTTCGGCCATGATCCCATTGGAGATGTTTTTAGAGGTGTACAAGTATTTGGCGAGCATAGACGCTTCTCAGCCTCAGCTTCTGCCAAATATGTACTTCACTGACGATCTTCTAGCACTCTACGAGAAACAAAAGCGAAAACGCAAGAGGCGGCAAGCTAAAGAGGAAATTGTGTCTGCAGAATCGAGGTAAAAGCCATGAAAGTCCAGGAGCGTTCACCACACCGATTGGTGTGGTCAAAACAAAAATCGAAATTGATTTATTTAATCTATCTTTTCAGCGAAACACTTGCAGAGGAAGAGTCTGAGGAAGTTGAAAGGGAAGCGTCCTTAAAGGGAGAGGGGAGCGTTATATCATGTCCTGATATCTTAGCCGATGAGGACTTGAAAGAACCGGAAGTGGACCCAGAAGCGACTATTGAGTGAGCAAATCTTTTGATTAAGCACTTGAGTAGACTTTTTGTTTTAAATCGTCGCGCTGTCCGGCGTTTGTATGGAGTAGCTTCAAACCCCGACGTAGTCATTTTTTTATTTATTTTTTTTTCTACTTTTCTCTTAATCTATGTGTAGAAACTTAAATATAGCTTTAACAGTTTGTCGTCAAAATTACTACGATTCCCCTTCTTAGGGAAAGCGATGAAATATTCACGGATATACCCAAGGAGGACGACCAATCGACAGAAATCGAGATACCCGAGCTAAAATACGAGGAAGAGGATGGCGAATATGGGGAAGAAGCAGAGGAAACGGAAATAAAGCCGCAAAAGAAGACAGCAGTTGATCTGTCGCAAGAGGATGACTTGGACCGTCTAATGGAGGACGATCTCAAGGACGACCTCGACAAGAAATCGGACGACAATCTGGATTTGGACGCCGAAATAAAATCGGACCATTCCCTCGGTCCAATCGGGGAACAAGTCGTCGAGGTATGTAGCCAACCAAAGAATTTTGAGAGATAGAGCGTTCTAATGTAGTCATGCTTATGCATTGGGATGTGCTGAATTCAACGGTGAGGTCTGTTTTCCCGTAGCGTGTACGGTTCGGCCAGAAAGTGGGAAACTATAATATCCGCGGTTTGTCGCGTTTTTCTCGCGAACCGCGCACCTTAGAGCAACGCGGCTTTCAGAAATGAATTCCTCGGCCAATTTCCCATCCGATACCGTTTGAATCGTCAACATCGGTCGATTAGATCGGACACAGTTTGCGTTCAAAGTTTCTAACATAGTAAAATGGGCGTTTTTAGCATCATTTTTGATAATTGGGAACGTAATAACTGCCGAACCGTTCCAAATAAGTAAAATCAAATTATACCGGCGTAATCAGCGTCAAAAATTGCATCAAGAACCACAACCTTAATTTGATTGAAGGTAGTTGGGTTTTTGCCGACTGGCTAAAATTTTGTAAGAAATCACATATTTTAAACTATAATTCTGAACTGGCACTCCTATCTCTAAAACTAGGACCCGGATCAACATGAAACCTTTGCTATCTTACTAAAATGGGTGCGCTGATTACAAATTTACATAGGAAAAGTCTCTGTCTCTACTGGTTGCCGAGTTGTGCTGAAATTACGGTTTTACAAATAGAACAAAAATAAGTGAAATGGACCACATAACATGAAATTGGTCAATCTTAGGCATATAAAAGTATACATATTTTTGATAGACTCAACGAGAGCTATCATTTGCAAGTGGGTAAACCTTTCTATCACCAACGGTTGCAATGTTCAATTTTTTTCTATCTAAAAGTGCTAAATTTAGACCGAAAAAACAATTATAACTTTTTGAGAGATAGAGCGTTCTAATGTAGTCATGCTTATGCATTGGGATGTGCTGAATTCAACGGTGAGGTCGGCTTTCCCGTAACGTGTACGGTTTCGCCAGAAAGTGTGAAACTGTAATTTCCGCGGTTTATCGCGTTTTTCTCGGGAACCGCGCACCTTAGAGCAACGCGGCTTTCAGAAATGAATTCCTCGGCCAATTTCCCATCCGACACCGTTTGAATCGTCAACATCGGTAGATTAGATCGGACACAGTTTGCGTTAAAAGTTTCTAACATAGTAAAATGGGTGTTTTTAGCATCATTTTTGATAATAGGGAACGTAATAACTGCCGAACCGTTCCAAATAAGTAAAATCAAATTATACCGGCGTAATCAGCGTCAAAAACTGTATCAAGAACCACAACCTTAATTTGATTGATGGTAGTTGGGTTTTTGCCGACTGGCTAAAATTTTGTAAGAAATCACATATTTTAAACTATAATTTTGAACTGGCACTCCTATCTCGAAAACTAGGACCCCGATCAACATGAAACCTTTGCTATCTTACTAAAATGGGCGCGCTGATTACAAATTTAGATAGTAAAAGTCTCTGTCTCTACTGGTTACCGAGTTGTGCTGAAATTACGGTTTTTCAAATAATACAAAAATAAGCGAAATGGACCACATAACTTGAAAATGGTAAATCTTAGGCATATAAAAGTATACATATTTTTGATAGACTCAACGAGAGCTATCATTTACAAGTGGGTAAACCTTTCTATCACCAACGGTTGCAATGTTCAATTTTTTTCTATCTAAAAGTGCTAAATTTAGACCGAAAAAACAATTATAACTTTTTGAGAGATAGAGCGTTCTAATGTAGTCATACTTATGCATTGGGATGTGCTGAATTCAACGGTGAGGTCGGCTTTCCCGTAGCGTGTACGGTTTGGCCAGAAAGTGGGAAACTATAATTTCCGCGGTTTATCGCCTTTTTCTCGCGAACCACGCATCTTAGAGCAACGCGGCTTTCAGAAATGAATTCCTCGGCCAATTTCCCATCCGATACCGTTTGAACCGTCAACATCGGTCGATTAGATCGGACACAGTTTGCGTTCAAAGTTTCTAACATAGTAAAATGGGTGTTTTTAGCATCATTTTTGATAATAGGGAACGTAATAACTGCCGAACCGTTCCAAATAAGTAAAATCAAATTATACCGGCGTAATCAGCGTCAAAAACTGTATCAAGAACCACAACCTTAATTTGATTGATGGTAGTTGGGTTTTTGCCGACTGGCTAAAATTTTGTAAGAAATCACATATTTTAAACTATAATTTTGAACTGGCACTCCTATCTCGAAAACTAGGACCCCGATCAACATGAAACCTTTGCTATCTTACTAAAATGGGTGCGCTGATTACAAATTTAGATAGGAAAAGTCTCTGTCTCTACTGGTTACCGAGTTGTGCTGAAATTACGGTTTTTCAAATAATACAAAAATAAGCGAAATGGACCACATAACTTGAAAATGGTAAATCTTAGGCATATAAAAGTATACATATTTTTGATAGACTCAACGAGAGCTATCATTTGCAAGTGGGTAAACCTTTCTATCACCAACGGTTGCAATGTTCAATTTTTTTCTATCTAAAAGTGCTAAATTTAGACCGAAAAAACAATTACAACTTTTTGAGAGATAGAGCGTTCTAATGTAGTCATGCTTATGCATTGGGATGTGCTGAATTCAACGGTGAGGTCTGTTTTCCCGTAGCGTGTACGGTTCGGCCAGAAAGTGGGAAACTATAATATCCGCGGTTTGTCGCGTTTTTCTCGCGAACCGCGCACCTTAGAGCAACGCGGCTTTCAGAAATGAATTCCTCGGCCAATTTTCCATCCGATACCGTTTGAATCGTCAACATCGGTCGATTAGATCGGACACAGTTTGCGTTCAAAGTTTCTAACATAGTAAAATGGGCGTTTTCCGTCGATCGTTTATTTATGAGTCAGTTTAGTGGATACAAAATCGTTTATTAAAGTACTACATTAATGCACGATTTCTATTAATGCATGATTTGTTATAGCCAATCACAAGACGCAATGACGTCGGTTGATTGGCCAATCGAACATATGTGAAATGAAACCTTCCAATCAAAACACAGCTCTCTAGAACTGTCAGTGTCAAATTACATAAATGGTCATATAACCTAAAAAGACATCGGCGAAGAAAAATCTATGTAGACGACGCTAGAAGAATACGATCGACGGAAAAATTTTGTAACCAACTCGAATATTAAACAGCGATTAATGATCTCGACAATTAACGCGCTCGCTTCGCTCGCGCGTTAAACAGTCTCAATCATTAATCGCTCTTTTTAATATACTTGTTGGTTAAATAACTATTTTAGCATCATTTTTGATAATTGGGAACGTAATAACTGCCGAACCGTTCCAAATAAGTAAAATCAAATTATACCGGCGTAATCAGCGTCAAAAATTGCATCAAGAACCACAACCTTAATTTGATTGAAGGTAGTTGGGTTTTTGCCGACTGGCTAAAATTTTGTAAGAAATCACATATTTTAAACTATAATTCTGAACTGGCACTCCTATCTCTAAAACTAGGACCCGGATCAACATGAAACCTTTGCTATCTTACTAAAATGGGTGCGCTGATTACAAATTTACATAGGAAAAGTCTCTGTCTCTACTGGTTGCCGAGTTGTGCTGAAATTACGGTTTTACAAATAGAACAAAAATAAGTGAAATGGACCACATAACATGAAATTGGTCAATCTTAGGCATATAAAAGTATACATATTTTTGATAGACTCAACGAGAGCTATCATTTGCAAGTGGGTAAACCTTTCTATCACCAACGGTTGCAATGTTCAATTTTTTTCTATCTAAAAGTGCTAAATTTAGACCGAAAAAACAATTATAACTTTTTGAGAGATAGAGCGTTCTAATGTAGTCATGCTTATGCATTGGGATGTGCTGAATTCAACGGTGAGGTCGGCTTTCCCGTAACGTGTACGGTTTGGCCAGAAAGTGTGAAACTATAATTTCCGCGGTTTATCGCGTTTTTCTCGGGAACCGCGCACCTTAGAGCAACGCGGCTTTCAGAAATGAATTCCTCGGCCAATTTCCCATCCGACACCGTTTGAATCGTCAACATCGGTAGATTAGATCGGACACAGTTTGCGTTCAAAGTTTCTAACATAGTAAAATGGGTGTTTTTAGCATCATTTTTGATAATAGGGAACGTAATAACTGCCGAACCGTTCCAAATAAGTAAAATCAAATTATACCGGCGTAATCAGCGTCAAAAACTGTATCAAGAACCACAACCTTAATTTGATTGATGGTAGTTGGGTTTTTGCCGACTGGCTAAAATTTTGTAAGAAATCACATATTTTAAACTATAATTTTGAACTGGCACTCCTATCTCGAAAACTAGGACCCCGATCAACATGAAACCTTTGCTATCTTACTAAAATGGGCGCGCTGATTACAAATTTAGATAGTAAAAGTCTCTGTCTCTACTGGTTACCGAGTTGTGCTGAAATTACGGTTTTTCAAATAATACAAAAATAAGCGAAATGGACCACATAACTTGAAAATGGTAAATCTTAGGCATATAAAAGTATACATATTTTTGATAGACTCAACGAGAGCTATCATTTACAAGTGGGTAAACCTTTCTATCACCAACGGTTGCAATGTTCAATTTTTTTCTATCTAAAAGTGCTAAATTTAGACCGAAAAAACAATTATAACTTTTTGAGAGATAGAGCGTTCTAATGTAGTCATACTTATGCATTGGGATGTGCTGAATTCAACGGTGAGGTCGGCTTTCCCGTAGCGTGTACGGTTTGGCCAGAAAGTGGGAAACTATAATTTCCGCGGTTTATCGCCTTTTTCTCGCGAACCACGCATCTTAGAGCAACGCGGCTTTCAGAAATGAATTCCTCGGCCAATTTCCCATCCGATACCGTTTGAACCGTCAACATCGGTCGATTAGATCGGACACAGTTTGCGTTCAAAGTTTCTAACATAGTAAAATGGGTGTTTTTAGCATCATTTTTGATAATAGGGAACGTAATAACTGCCGAACCGTTCCAAATAAGTAAAATCAAATTATACCGGCGTAATCAGCGTCAAAAACTGTATCAAGAACCACAACCTTAATTTGATTGATGGTAGTTGGGTTTTTGCCGACTGGCTAAAATTTTGTAAGAAATCACATATTTTAAACTATAATTTTGAACTGGCACTCCTATCTCGAAAACTAGGACCCCGATCAACATGAAACCTTTGCTATCTTACTAAAATGGGTGCGCTGATTACAAATGTAGATAGGAAAAGTCTCTGTCTCTACTGGTTACCGAGTTGTGCTGAAATTACGGTTTTTCAAATAATACAAAAATAAGCGAAATGGACCACATAACTTGAAAATGGTAAATCTTAGGCATATAAAAGTATACATATTTTTGATAGACTCAACGAGAGCTATCATTTGCAAGTGGGTAAACCTTTCTATCACCAACGGTTGCAATGTTCAATTTTTTTCTATCTAAAAGTGCTAAATTTAGACCAAAAAAACAATTACAACTTTTTGAGAGATAGAGCGTTCTAATGTAGTCATGCTTATGCATTGGGATGTGCTGAATTCAACGGTGAGGTCGGCTTTCCCGTAGCGTGTACGGTTTGGCCAGAAAGTGGGAAACTATAATTTCCGCGGTTTATCGCGTTTTTCTCGCGAACCACGCATCTTAGAGCAACGCGGCTTTCAGAAATGAATTCCTCGGCCAATTTCCCATCCGATACCGTTTGAACCGTCAATATCGGTCGATTAGATCGGACACAGTTTGCGTTCAAAGTTTCTAACATAGTAAAATGGGTGTTTTTAGCATCATTTTTGATAATTGGGAACGTAATAACTGCCGAACCGTCCCAAATAAGTAAAATCAAATTATACCGGCGTAATCAGCGTCAAAAACTGTATCAAGAACCACAACCTTAATTTGATTGAAGGTAGTTGGGTTTTTGCCGGATGGCTAAAATTTTGTAAGAAATCACATATTTTAAACTATAATTTTGAACTGGCACTCCTATCTCTAAAACTAGGACCCAGATCAACATGAAACCTTTGCTATCTTACTAAAATGGGTGCGCTGATTACAAATTTAGATAGGAAAAGTCTCTGTCTCTACTGGTTACCGAGTTGTGCTGAAATTACGGTTTTACAAATAGAACAAAAATAAGCGAAATGGACCACATAACATGAAATTCGTCAATCTTAGGCAAAAAAAGTATACATATTTTTGATAGACTCAACGAGAGCTATCATTTGCAAGTGGGTAAACCTTTCTATCACCAACGGTTGCAATGTTCAATTTTTTTCTATCTAAAAGTGCTAAATTTAGACCGAAAAAACAATTACAACTTTTTGAGAGATAGAGCGTTCTAATGTAGTCATACTTATGCATTGGGATGTGCTGAATTCAACGGTGAGGTCGGCTTTCCCGTAGCATGTACGGTTTGGCCAGAAAGTGGGAAACTATAATTTCCGCGGTTTATCGCGTTTTTCTCGCGAACCACGCATCTTAGAGCAACGCGGCTTTCAGAAATGAATTCCTCGGCCAATTTCCCATCCGATACCGTTTGAACCGTCAACATCGGTCGATTAGATCGGACACAGTTTGCGTTCAAAGTTTCTAACATAGTAAAATGGGTGTTTTTAGTATCATTTTTGATAATAGGGAACGTAATAACTGCCGAACCGTTCCAAATAAGTAAAATCAAATTATACCGGCGTAATCAGCGTCAAAAACTGTATCAAGAACCACAACCTTAATTTGATTGATGGTAGTTGGGTTTTTGCCGACTGGCTAAAATTTTGTAAGAAATCACATATTTTAAACTATAATTTTGAACTGGCACTCCTATCTCGAAAACTAGGACCCCGATCAACATGAAACCTTTGCTATCTTACTAAAATGGGTGCGCTGATTACAAATTTAGATAGTAAAAGTCTCTGTCTCTACTGGTTACCGAGTTGTGCTGAAATTACGGTTTTTCAAATAACACAAAAATAAGCGAAATGGACCACATAACTTGAAAATGGTAAATCTTAGGCATATAAAAGTATACATATTTTTGATAGACTCAACGAGAGCTATCATTTGCAAGTGGGTAAACCTTTCTATCACCAACGGTTGCAATGTTCAATTTTTTTCTATCTAAAAGTGCTAAATTTAGACCGAAAAAACAATTATAACTTTTTGAGAGATAGAGCGTTCTAATGTAGTCATGCTTATGCATTGGGATGTGCTGAATTCAACGGTGAGGTCGGTTTTCCCGTAGCGTGTACGGTTTGGCCAGAAAGTGGGAAACTATAATTTCCGCGGTTTATCGCGTTTTTCTCGCGAACCACGCATCTTAGAGCAACGCGGCTTTCAGAAATGAATTCCTCGGCCAATTTCCCATCCGATACCGTTTGAACCGTCAACATCGGTCGATTAGATCGGACACAGTTTGCGTTCAAAGTTTCTAACATAGTAAAATGGGTGTTTTTAGCATCATTTTTGATAATTGGGAACGTAATAACTGCCGAACCGTTCCAAATAAGTAAAATCAAATTATACCGGCGTAATCAGCGTCAAAAACTGTATCAAGAACCACAACCTTAATTTGATTGAAGGTAGTTGGGTTTTTGCCGACTGGCTAAAATTTTGTAAGAAATCACATATTTTAAACTATAATTTTGAACTGGCACTCCTATCTCGAAAACTAGGACCCGGATCAACATGAAACCTTTGCTATCTTACTAAAATGGGTGCGCTGATTACAAATTTAGATAGTAAAAGTCTCTGTCTCTACTGGTTACCGAGTTGTGCTGAAATTACGGTTTTTCAAATAATACAAAAATAAGCGAAATGGACCACATAACTTGAAAATGGTAAATCTTAGGCATATAAAAGTATACATATTTTTGATAGACTCAACGAGAGCTATCATTTGCAAGTGGGTAAACCTTTCTATCACCAACGGTTGCAATGTTCAATTTTTTTCTATCTAAAAGTGCTAAATTTAGACCGAAAAACAATTATAACTTTTTGAGAGATAGAGCGTTCTAATGTAGTCATACTTATGCATTGGGATGTGCTGAATTCAACGGTGAGGTCGGCTTTCCCGTAGCGTGTACGGTTTGGCCAGAAAGTGGGAAACTATAATTTCCGCGGTTTATCGCCTTTTTCTCGCGAACCACGCATCTTAGAGCAACGCGGCTTTCCGAAATGAATTCCTCGGCCAATTTCCCATCCGATACCGTTTGAACCGTCAACATCGGTCGATTAGATCGGACACAGTTTGCGTTCAAAGTTTCTAACATAGTAAAATGGGTGTTTTTAGCATCATTTTTGATAATTGGGAACGTAATAACTGCCGAACCGTTCCAAATAAGTAAAATCAAATTATACCGGCGTAATCAGCGTCAAAAACTGTATCAAGAACCACAACCTTAATTTGATTGAAGGTAGTTGGGTTTTTGCCGACTGGCTAAAATTTTGTAAGAAATCACATATTTTAAACTATAATTTTGAACTGGCACTCCTATCTCGAAAACTAGGACCCGGATCAACATGAAACCTTTGCTATCTTACTAAAATGGGTGCGCTGATTACAAATTTAGATAGTAAAAGTCTCTGTCTCTACTGGTTACCGAGTTGTGCTGAAATTACGGTTTTTCAAATAATACAAAAATAAGCGAAATGGACCACATAACTTGAAAATGGTAAATCTTAGGCATATAAAAGTATACATATTTTTGATAGACTCAACGAGAGCTATCATTTGCAAGTGGGTAAACCTTTCTATCACCAACGGTTGCAATGTTCAATTTTTTTCTATCTAAAAGTGCTAAATTTAGACCGAAAAAACAATTATAACTTTTTGAGAGATAGAGCGTTCTAATGTAGTCATACTTATGCATTGGGATGTGCTGAATTCAACGGCGAGGTCGGCTTTCCCGTAGCGTGTACGGTTTGGCCAGAAAGTGGGAAACTATAATTTCCGCGGTTTATCGCGTTTTTCTCGCGAACCACGCATCTTAGAGCAACGCGGCTTTCAGAAATGAATTCCTCGGCCAATTTCCCATCCGACACCGTTTAAATCGTCAACATCGGTAGATTAGATCGGACACAGTTTGCGTTCAAAGTTTCTAACATAGTAAAATGGGTGTTTTTAGCATCATTTTTGATAATAGGGAACGTAATAACTGCCGAACCGTTCCAAATAAGTAAAATCAAATTATACCGGCGTAATCAGCGTCAAAAACTGTATCAAGAACCACAACCTTAATTTGATTGATGGTAGTTGGGTTTTTGCCGACTGGCTAAAATTTTATAAGAAATCACATATTTTAAACTATAATTTTGAACTGGCACTCCTATCTCGAAAACTAGGACCCCGATCAACATGAAACCTTTGCTATCTTACTAAAATGGGTGCGCTGATTACAAATTTAGATAGTAAAAGTCTCTGTCTCTACTGGTTACCGAGTTGTGCTGAAATTACGGTTATTCAAATAATACAAAAATAAGCGAAATGGACCACATAACTTGAAAATGGTAAATCTTAGGCATATAAAAGTATACATATTTTTGATAGACTCAACGAGAGCTATCATTTGCAAGTGGGTAAACCTTTCTATCACCAACGGTTGCAATGTTCAATTTTTTTCTATCTAAAAGTGCTAAATTTAGACCGAAAAAACAATTATAACTTTTTGAGAGATAGAGCGTTCTAATGTAGTCATACTTATGCATTGGGATGTGCTGAATTCAACGGCGAGGTCGGCTTTCCCGTAGCGTGTACGGTTTGGCCAGAAAGTGGGAAACTATAATTTCCGCGGTTTATCGCGTTTTTCTCGCGAACCACGCATCTTAGAGCAACGCGGCTTTCAGAAATGAATTCCTCGGCCAATTTCCCATCCGATACCGTTTGAACCGTCAACATCGGTCGATTAGATCGGACACAGTTTGCGTTCAAAGTTTCTAACATAGTAAAATGGGTGTTTTTAGCATCATTTTTGATAATTGGGAACGTAATAACTGCCGAACCGTTCCAAATAAGTAAAATCAAATTATACCGGCGTAATCAGCGTAAAAAACTGTATCAAGAACCACAACCTTAATTTGATTGAAGGTAGTTGGGTTTTTGCCGACTGGCTAAAATTTTGTAAGAAATCACATATTTTAAACTATAATTTTGAACTGGCACTCCTATCTCGAAAACTAGGACCCGGATCAACATGAAACCTTTGCTATCTTACTAAAATGGGTGCGCTGATTACAAATTTAGATAGTAAAAGTCTCTGTCTCTACTGGTTACCGAGTTGTGCTGAAATTACGGTTTTTCAAATAATACAAAAATAAGCGAAATGGACCACATAACTTGAAAATGGTAAATCTTAGGCATATAAAAGTATACATATTTTTGATAGACTCAACGAGAGCTATCATTTGCAAGTGGGTAAACCTTTCTATCACCAACGGTTGCAATGTTCAATTTTTTTCTATCTAAAAGTGCTAAATTTAGACCGAAAAAACAATTATAACTTTTTGAGAGATAGAGCGTTCTAATGTAGTCATACTTATGCATTGGGATGTGCTGAATTCAACGGTGAGGTCGGCTTTCCCGTAGCGTGTACGGTTTGGCCAGAAAGTGGGAAACTATAATTTCCGCGGTTTATCGCGTTTTTCTCGCGAACCACGCATCTTAGAGCAACGCGGCTTTCAGAAATGAATTCCTCGGCCAATTTCCCATCCGATACCGTTTGAACCGTCAACATCGGTCGATAAGATCGGACACAGTTTGCGTTCAAAGTTTCTAACATAGTAAAATGGGTGTTTTTAGTATCATTTTTGATAATTGGGAACGTAATAACTGCCGAACCGTCCCAAATAAGTAAAATCAAATTATACCGGCGTAATCAGCGTCAAAAACTGTATCAAGAACCACAACCTTAATTTGATTGAAGGTAGTTGGGTTTTTGCCGACTGGCTAAAATTTTGTAAGAAATCACATATTTTAAACTATAATTTTGAACTGGCACTCCTATCTCTAAAACTAGGACCCAGATCAACATGAAACCTTTGCTATCTTACTAAAATGGGTGCGCTGATTACAAATTTAGATAGGAAAAGTCTCTGTCTCTACTGGTTACCGAGTTGTGCTGAAATTACGGTTTTACAAATAGAACAAAAATAAGCGAAATGGACCACATAACATGAAATTCGTCAATCTTAGGCAAAAAAAGTATACATATTTTTGATAGACTCAACGAGAGCTATCATTTGCAAGTGGGTAAACCTTTCTATCACCAACGGTTGCAATGTTCAATTTTTTTCTATCTAAAAGTGCTAAATTTAGACCGAAAAAACAATTATAACTTTTTGAGAGATAGAGCGTTCTAATGTAGTCATACTTATGCATTGGGATGTGCTGAATTCAACGGTGAGGTCGGCTTTCCCGTAGCATGTACGGTTTGGCCAGAAAGTGGGAAACTATAATTTCCGCGGTTTATCGCGTTTTTCTCGCGAACCACGCATCTTAGAGCAACGCGGCTTTCAGAAATGAATTCCTCGGCCAATTTCCCATCCGATACCGTTTGAACCGTCAACATCGGTCGATTAGATCGGACACAGTTTGCGTTCAAAGTTTCTAACATAGTAAAATGGGTGTTTTTAGCATCATTTTTGATAATTGGGAACGTAATAACTGCCGAACCGTCCCAAATAAGTAAAATCAAATTATACCGGCGTAATCAGCGTCAAAAACTGTATCAAGAACCACAACCTTAATTTGATTGAAGGTACTTGGGTTTTTGCCGACTGGCTAAAATTTTGTAAGAAATCACATATTTTAAACTATAATTTTGAACTGGCACTCCTATCTCTAAAACTAGGACCCCGATCAACATGAAACCTTTGCTATCTTACTAAAATGGGTGCGCTGATTACAAATTTAGATAGTAAAAGTCTCTGTCTCTACTGGTTACCGAGTTGTGCTGAAATTACGGTTTTTCAAATAATACAAAAATAAGCGAAATGGACCACATAACTTGAAAATGGTAAATCTTAGGCATATAAAAGTATACATATTTTTGATAGACTCAACGAGAGCTATCATTTGCAAGTGGGTAAACCTTTCTATCACCAACGGTTGCAATGTTCAATTTTTTTCTATCTAAAAGTGCTAAATTTAGACCGAAAAAACAATTATAAGTTTTTGAGAGATAGAGCGTTCTAATGTAGTCATGCTTATGCATTGGGATGTGCTGAATTCAACGGTGAGGTCGGCTTTCCCGTAGCGTGTACGGTTTGGCCAGAAAGTGGGAAACTATAATTTCCGCGGTTTATCGCGTTTTTCTCGCGAACCACGCATCTTAGAGCAACGCGGCTTTCAGAAATGAATTCCTCGGCCAATTTCCCATCCGGTACCGTTTGAACCGTCAACATCGGTCGATTAGATCGGACACAGTTTGCGTTCAAAGTTTCTAACATAGTAAAATGGGTGTTTTTAGCATCATTTTTGATAATTGGGAACGTAATAACTGCCGAACCGTTCCAAATAAGTAAAATCAAATTATACCGGCGTAATCAGCGTCAAAAACTGTATCAAGAACCACAACCTTAATTTGATTGAAGGTAGTTGGGTTTTTGCCGACTGGCTAAAATTTTGTAAGAAATCACATATTTTAAACTATAATTTTGAACTGGCACTCCTATCTCGAAAACTAGGACCCGGATCAACATGAAACCTTTGCTATCTTACTAAAATGGGTGCGCTGATTACAAATTTAGATAGTAAAAGTCTCTGTCTCTACTGGTTACCGAGTTGTGCTGAAATTACGGTTTTTCAAATAATACAAAAATAAGCCAAATGGACCACATAACTTGAAAATGGTAAATCTTAGGCATATAAAAGTATACATATTTTTGATAGACTCAACGAGAGCTATCATTTGCAAGTGGGTAAACCTTTCTATCACCAACGGTTGCAATGTTCAATTTTTTTCTATCTAAAAGTGCTAAATTTAGACCGAAAAAACAATTATAACTTTTTGAGAGATAGAGCGTTCTAATGTAGTCATACTTATGCATTGGGATGTGCTGAATTCAACGGTGAGGTCGGCTTTCCCGTAGCGTGTACGGTTTGGCCAGAAAGTGGGAAACTATAATTTCCACGGTTTATCGCGTTTTTCTCGCGAACCACGCATCTTAGAGCAACGCGGCTTTCAGAAATGAATTCCTCGGCCAATTTCCCATCCGACACCGTTTGAATCGTCAACATCGGTAGATTAGATCGGACACAGTTTGCGTTCAAAGTTTCTAACATAGTAAAATGGGTGTTTTTAGCATCATTTTTGATAATAGAGAACGTAATAACTGCCGAACCGTTCCAAATAAGTAAAATCAAATTATACCGGCGTAATCAGCGTCAAAAACTGTATCAAGAACCACAACCTTAATTTGATTGATGGTAGTTGGGTTTTTGCCGACTGGCTCAAATTTTGTAAGAAATCACATATTTTAAACTATAATTTTGAACTGGCACTCCTATCTCGAAAACTAGGACCCCGATCAACATGAAACCTTTGCTATCTTACTAAAATGGGTGCGCTGATTACAAATTTAGATAGTAAAAGTCTCTGTCTCTACTGGTTACCGAGTTGTGCTGAAATTACGGTTTTTCAAATAATACAAAAATAAGCGAAATGGACCACATAACTTGAAAATGGTAAATCTTAGGCATATAAAAGTATACATATTTTTGATAGACTCAACGAGAGCTATCATTTGCAAGTGGGTAAACCTTTCTATCACCAACGGTTGCAATGTTCATTTTTTTTCTATCTAAAAGTGCTAAATTTAGACCGAAAAAACAATTATAACTTTTTGAGAGATAGAGCGTTCTAATGTAGTCATACTTATGCATTGGGATGTGCTGAATTCAACGGTGAGGTCGGCTTTCCCGTAGCGTGTACGGTTTGGCCAGAAAGTGGGAAACTATAATTTCCGCGGTTTATCGCGTTTTTCTCGCGAACCACGCATCTTAGAGCAACGCGGCTTTCAGAAATGAATTCCTTGGCCAATTTCCCATCCGACACCGTTTGAATCGTCAACATCGGTAGATTAGATCGGACACAGTTTGCGTTCAAAGTTTCTAACATAGTAAAATGGGTGTTTTTAGCATCATTTTTGATAATAGAGAACGTAATAACTGCCGAACCGTTCCAAATAAGTAAAATCAAATTATACCGGCGTAATCAGCGTCAAAAACTGTATCAAGAACCACAACCTTAATTTGATTGATGGTAGTTGGGTTTTTGCCGACTGGCTAAAATTTTGTAAGAAATCACATATTTTAAACTATAATTTTGAACTGGCACTCCTATCTCGAAAACTAGGACCCCGATCAACATGAAACCTTTGCTATCTTACTAAAATGGGTGCGCTGATTACAAATTTAGATAGTAAAAGTCTCTGTCTCTACTGGTTACCGAGTTGTGCTGAAATTACGGTTTTTCAAATAATACAAAAATAAGCGAAATGGACCACATAACTTGAAAATGGTAAATCTTAGGCATATAAAAGTATACATATTTTTGATAGACTCAACGAGAGCTATCATTTGCAAGTGGGTAAACCTTTCTATCACCAACGGTTGCAATGTTCAATTTTTTTCTATCTAAAAGTGCTAAATTTAGACCGAAAAAACAATTATAACTTTTTGAGAGATAGAGCGTTCTAATGTAGTCATACTTATGCATTGGGATGTGCTGAATTCAACGGTGAGGTCGGCTTTCCCGTAGCGTGTACGGTTTGGCCAGAAAGTGGGAAACTATAATTTCCGCGGTTTATCGCGTTTTTCTCGCGAACCACGCATCTTAGAGCAACGCGGCTTTCAGAAATGAATTCCTCGGCCAATTTCCCATCCGATACCGTTTGAACCGTCAACATCGGTCGATTAGATCGGACACAGTTTGCGTTCAAAGTTTCTAACATAGTAAAATGGGTGTTTTTAGCATCATTTTTGATAATTGGGAACGTAATAACTGCCGAACCGTCCCAAATAAGTAAAATCAAATTATACCGGCGTAATCAGCGTCAAAAACTGTATCAAGAACCACAACCTTAATTTGATTGAAGGTAGTTGGGTTTTTGCCGGATGGCTAAAATTTTGTAAGAAATCACATATTTTAAACTATAATTTTGAACTGGCACTCCTATCTCTAAAACTAGGACCCAGATCAACATGAAACCTTTGCTATCTTACTAAAATGGGTGCGCTGATTACAAATTTAGATAGGAAAAGTCTCTGTCTCTACTGGTTACTGAGTTGTGCTGAAATTACGGTTTTACAAATAGAACAAAAATAAGCGAAATGGACCACATAACATGAAATTCGTCAATCTTAGGCAAAAAAAGTATACATATTTTTGATAGACTCAACGAGAGCTATCATTCGCAAGTGGGTAAACCTTTCTATCACCAACGGTTGCAATGTTCAATTTTTTTCTATCTAAAAGTGCTAAATTTAGACCGAAAAAACAATTATAACTTTTTGAGAGATAGAGCGTTCTAATGTAGTCATACTTATGCATTGGGATGTGCTGAATTCAACGGTGAGGTCGGCTTTCCCGTAGCATGTACGGTTTGGCCAGAAAGTGGGAAACTATAATTTCCGCGGTTTATCGCGTTTTTCTCGCGAACCACGCATCTTAGAGCAACGCGGCTTTCAGAAATGAATTCCTCGGCCAATTTCCCATCCGATACCGTTTGAACCGTCAATATCGGTCGATTAGATCGGACACAGTTTGCGTTCAAAGTTTCTAACATAGTAAAATGGGTGTTTTTAGCATCATTTTTGATAATTGGGAACGTAATAACTGCCGAACCGTTCCAAATAAGTAAAATCAAATTATACCGGCGTAATCAGCTTCAAAAACTGTATCAAGAACCACAACCTTAATTTGATTGAAGGTAGTTGGGTTTTTGCCGACTGGCTAAAATTTTGTAAGAAATCACATATTTTAAACTATAATTTTGAACTGGCACTCCTATCTCTAAAACTAGGACCCCGATCAACATGAAACCTTTGCTATCTTACTAAAATGGGTGCGCTGATTACAAATTTAGATAGTAAAAGTCTCTGTCTCTACTGGTTACCGAGTTGTGCTGAAATTACGGTTTTTCAAATAATACAAAAATAAGCGAAATGGACCACATAACTTGAAAATGGTAAATCTTAGGCATATAAAAGTATACATATTTTTGATAGACTCAACGAGAGCTATCATTTGCAAGTGGGTAAACCTTTCTATCACCAACGGTTGCAATGTTCAATTTTTTTCTATCTAAAAGTGCTAAATTTAGACCGAAAAAACAATTATAAGTTTTTGAGAGATAGAGCGTTCTAATGTAGTCATGCTTATGCATTGGGATGTGCTGAATTCAACGGTGAGGTCGGCTTTCCCGTAGCGTGTACGGTTTGGCCAGAAAGTGGGAAACTATAATTTCCGCGGTTTATCGCGTTTTTCTCGCGAACCACGCATCTTAGAGCAACGCGGCTTTCAGAAATGAATTCCTCGGCCAATTTCCCATCCGATACCGTTTGAACCGTCAACATCGGTCGATTAGATCGGACACAGTTTGCGTTCAAAGTTTCTAACATAGTAAAATGGGTGTTTTTAGCATCATTTTTGATAATTGGGAACGTAATAACTGCCGAACCGTTCCAAATAAGTAAAATCAAATTATACCGGCGTAATCAGCGTCAAAAACTGTATCAAGAACCACAACCTTAATTTGATTGAAGGTAGTTGGGTTTTTGCCGACTGGCTAAAATTTTGTAAGAAATCACATATTTTAAACTATAATTTTGAACTGGCACTCCTATCTCGAAAACTAGGACCCGGATCAACATGAAACCTTTGCTATCTTACTAAAATGGGTGCGCTGATTACAAATTTAGATAGTAAAAGTCTCTGTCTCTACTGGTTACCGAGTTGTGCTGAAATTACGGTTTTTCAAATAATACAAAAATAAGCGAAATGGACCACATAACTTGAAAATGGTAAATCTTAGGCATATAAAAGTATACATATTTTTGATAGACTCAACGAGAGCTATCATTTGCAAGTGGGTAAACCTTTCTATCACCAACGGTTGCAATGTTCAATTTTTTTCTATCTAAAAGTGCTAAATTTAGACCGAAAAAACAATTATAACTTTTTGAGAGATAGAGCGTTCTAATGTAGTCATACTTATGCATTGGGATGTGCTGAATTCAACGGTGAGGTCGGCTTTCCCGTAGCGTGTACGGTTTGGCCAGAAAGTGGGAAACTATAATTTCCGCGGTTTATCGCGTTTTTCTCGCGAACCACGCATCTTAGAGCAACGCGGCTTTCAGAAATGAATTCCTCGGCCAATTTCCCATCCGATACCGTTTGAACCGTCAACATCGGTCGATAAGATCGGACACAGTTTGCGTTCAAAGTTTCTAACATAGTAAAATGGGTGTTTTTAGTATCATTTTTGATAATTGGGAACGTAATAACTGCCGAACCGTCCCAAATAAGTAAAATCAAATTATACCGGCGTAATCAGCGTCAAAAACTGTATCAAGAACCACAACCTTAATTTGATTGAAGGTAGTTGGGTTTTTGCCGACTGGCTAAAATTTTGTAAGAAATCACAAATTTTAAACTATAATTTTGAACTGGCACTCCTATCTCTAAAACTAGGACCCGGATCAACATGAAACCTTTGCTATCTTACTAAAATGGGTGCGCTGATTACAAATTTAGATAGGAAAAGTCTCTGTCTCTACTGTTTACCGAGTTGTGCTGAAATTACGGTTTTACAAAAAGAACAAAAATAAGCGAAATGGACCACATAACATGAAATTCGTCAATCTTAGGCATATAAAAATATACATATTTTTGATAGACTCAACGAGAGCTATCATTTGCAAGTGGGTAAACTTTTCTATCACCAACGGTTGCAATGTTCAATTTTTTTCTATCTAAAAGGGCTAAATTTAGACCGAAAAAACAATTATAACTTTTTGAGAGATAGAGCGTTCTAATGTAGTCATGCTTATGCATTGGGATGTGCTGAATTCAACGGTGAGGTCGGCTTTCCCGTAGCGTGTACGGTTTGGCCAGAAAGTGGGAAACTATAATTTCCGCGGTTTATCGCGTTTTTCTCGCGAACCACGCATCTTAGAGCAACGCGGCTTTCAGAAATGAATTCCTCGGCCAATTTCCCATCCGATACCGTTTGAATCGTCAACATCGGTCGATTAGATCGGACACAGTTTGCGTTCAAAGTTTCTAACATAGTAAAATGGGTGTTTTTAGCATCATTTTTGATAATTGGGAACGTAATAACTGCCGAACCGTTCCAAATAAGTAAAATCAAATTATACCGGCGTAATCAGCGTCAAAAACTGTATCAAGAACCACAACCTTAATTTGATTGAAGGTAGTTGGGTTTTTGCCGACTGGCTAAAATTTTGTAAGAAATCACATATTTTAAACTATAATTTTGAACTGGCACTCCTATCTCTAAAACTAGGACCGGGATCAACATGAAACCTTTGCTATCTTACTAAAATGGGTGCGCTGATTACAAATTTAGATAGGAAAAGTCTCTGTCTCTACTGGTTACCGAGTTGTGCTGAAATTACGGTTTTACAAATAGAACAAAAATAAGCGAAATGGACCACATAACATGAAATTGGTCAATCTTAGGCATATAAAAGTATACATATTTTTGATAGACTCAACGAGAGCTATCATTTGCTAGTGGGTAAACCTTTCTATCACCAACGGTTGCAATGTTCAATTTTTTTCTATCTAAAAGTGCTAAATTTAGACCGAAAAACAATTAAGTATAACTTTTTGAGAGATAGAGCGTTCTAATGTAGTCATGCTTATATGCATTGGGATGTGCTGAATTCAACGGTGTGGTCGGTTTTCCCGTAGCGTGTACGGTTTGGCCAGAAAGTCATATTTAGGTTTAAGCCTGTCTCTTCATGGGGATGATGTGTGGACGAGTGTGACTTTTGTGTTTTATTTTAGGAACAACCAGAGGAAGAAATAAGGATTGATGAGGAGCAAGTTGAACAAATGGAGGAATGTGAAGGTGAAGAACATGCAGCCTATGACGAGTTGGACGAATTGGAGAAGGCTATAAGGGCGCAATATTCTGATATGAGAAGGGACGACAAGACTAAAGCTAAGGATGAGATGATGGGTGAAGAGGAGGAAGAAGTGGTAAGGTTATGCTCTACAGGGTGTCCCACGATAGACCCAAAGTACATTATGGGCACTAAGACATAGGAATACACGTTTCTTCCATATATATTTAAAAGTTGTAGACGATCATTTGCTCTAAATCCAGATAATATTGCCATATGCTTGCAAGGTGTCGCACAACATGTACCAACACAAACTTATGTGTTTTTTAATGGATACTAGGTATGCTATTGCAGTTTTTGATTAAGATTTGTATCCTGGTTAAGTGTGATTCCAAAAAGTAAACCAGTTTCTGGGATAGGTAAAAGACCGGTGTATTAAAAGGCGGCAATAATTTTTCACCTGAGCCCTGAGCCACGTGTCCTTGTCAGCCAAAAGTTCTATTTTACTATAGCTGAACATAGATGCACATAAGTTGACGCTCTTAAAACTGGTTGCAATTTTGTATTTTAACGACAAATGTGACTTTTTTGTTTTATCTTTTTTAGAACTAAGTATGAACTTTCATTCGCCATATTTTAATTAAAATTTACCCACAATTTTGTTTATTGCAGGGCCGAGAACATCCGCTGTTATAAAAAAAAAACAGTTTTATGCAGAACTTGAGTGTTTTAGTTTAGTGTTTAGCTTTGTTAAGCTTTTGAAAGTGGTTCAAATTATAGTATACATATTTGACATTACAACTACTGAAAAATCTGCTGCGGATAGGTAATTTAGAACATATTTAACCATATTTAGCTATATACAAATGGTTACGGTTTTCGAGATATTGGCAACTTTATGTTCAATGCATCTTGTATGTTGTAAATGCCGTTATGTACGTATATTTTTCCGTTTTGGATCATGTATAGCAAACAACCGCGATGACCGAGACTCTTAAAAATCATCCGAAAAAATTTAAACTTTGTACTTGTATATGCATTTCTTGGAAATTGGTTGCTTGAAGCCAATCGGATTCATATTCAAGGCAAGAAAATACATCGAAAGCACCTACTCGCATACACAGTTCACTGGTTTAAATTGGATTCTTGTTGAGGAGAGACAATAGTAAGTTTGTGAATAGAAACTGGTTAGGCGTTTTCGATAAATGTGTTTATGCGGAATGCGAATGCGGGTTCAAAACCTGCGTATTAGGGCCATACCACTAAAAAACGACCGCTTCAGCTTGAAGTATGAACAAATTTCGAAAGTTTTCATGGAAACAATAAGTATAAATATTAGACAATTTTGAAATAATACTAAAAGTAATAGATTTTATAGTGATAAATATGGTAAAATAGGTTCTTCACGTCTTAAAAGGAATGCATCGAACAGCATGAATAAATAGCATATGTGCCGTTTCAATAGACAAAATCGACTGGTGTAAACTTTCATTTTCTTCCTCTACCACTGGTCTTTAAAAATTATACGTTTTTCAGGATTGTCTTACAACATAACAGACCCAAACATGTTATCTCATATAACTCAAAAACGACATGTATTGTTCAATTTTAAATCCGTATATGCTGCGTATTTAAACTGGACTTGCCATATATTATTTTATGAATTTGAAACGGTAAAACATAATAGAAATAAAATCACAAAAAATATTGATGACAAATGTTGTAGCAGTAATTAATTTTAAAAAGGTGTAGTGCAGTGAAGAACAATTTTTAATACAGTTTGCTTTTTCCTATTATGTACTATTTTATGGTGTTTATTAAGTTATTAACCTTTTCAAATTCTTAGTGTGAAGGTTAAAATGTTATACATAAATAAGACAACACATCTAAAGCCTTTTTTATAACATGAATGCAACTCGTATTTCGGTTTCGTTAGAGCCATTAGTGTAGTGTATTTCTTGCGTGTGACATCCTGTACAAGTATCATCCAAAAAACATATATCAAATTATGTAAATTTAACACATTTTAATATTTTGTTTATATCTTTGTTTCGATAGCATAAAATCGAGGAAATCCAGATTCCTGCTGTACCTGGGATTGGGCCTATTGTGCCGGAAGAATTGGTAGAAGCAGTTGTCCGTTACCTTACAAGAGTTTCGGCTGAAGAACATGGCATGACTATGCCCAGGCATATCAGGCATTATTCCTGTCCACCGTTGGAAGTTTTAGAATAATTTCGTCTATATGTATTGCTATACAAACTCAATTCTATTGTATAAATATATGAAATTTACAACAATAAATATCCCTATTTACAATGATCTGAAAATATGGACTCCATGACCTGACAGTAGTTTTGATCTTTATAACACAAGAGATACAGCATAAGGAAACCAAACAAACTAAGAATTTCTGTTCCTAATAACACTATTGACGCAATGTCACCCATTTGGTCTGGTCAAACGATTTGGTGTGGGGTTTTTGACAGAATGTCATTAGCTGTGAATTTTCGGAAAGCAAATATTTCACTGTTTGTAATTTATTGTATTAAGAAAAATGTGTAATATTATCTAAATATGCCATTATTTTCATGTTCTTTCTTTTTTGTTTGTCTCGTAGTTGTAAATCAGTAATAGTACAAGGTTGTCAAAGGTTGTCAAAAACATTGGTTATACGAAGTTTCACATATCCCCATAAAAAGAAATCGAGTTTGTTGAGGTCTGGAGACCTTGGTGGCCACAATGTAGGACCTCCTCTTCCCTCTTTGGTCACCGTTTTAGTTCTAGTTTTGTGCTCGTAATTAATATTACCTGTTTCTTCAAATTGCAACCGAACCCAGTTTATAACACTTGGTTGGGGATGCCGTCTATCCGGATATCGCTGTTCATACATTCTGAATGCTACTAAGGTATTTCTGTCGGCTTCGCCATAGATGTAGATCATGTTAATTAATTCTTCTTTACTATAATTATAACTCATCGTTCAGAGAAAAGACAAATACTGTTACTAATTTTGACAGCAATAACTTATTGAGTGTTAGATCTCAATTGTTTGTTTCTATGATTATTTATGCTAATAATAGTTATTACCGTTTTTTTAAGTTGTATTTTAATACCGTATTACTGTACACATGAGAGACAAACAAAAAATAACAAAAAATAATGGACATATGGCATACTTGACATAAATTAAAGAGAACTCGGGGGCAATTCAACTATCACATAATATACAGGGGGTTTCATTAAAAAAACTCAAGGAAAAGCCATTTGAAAAACCTCAAAAGTTTTATGAACACCTGTATAGTGAATCTAATATCTTTTTTGGGGGTAATAATTGAATATCTCAGGAACTATTCACGCTGACAGTTAGCAACCTATACAGTTAACTGTCCAATTGGATAAACAAATTTATTAGTATTGATATAATAAATATAGCTTAGGAATACATTTCCGAAGACTAACGTGGTCTTAAATACACGATTCGCGAGAAAAAAGCAAAAATAGTTAATTTTTCGTTGCCTTACAAATCCGAAGGTCACATATAGGTGAAATATTTCCGTTTTTTTTTTTTTATTTCTTCAAATTCTACGTAATAAAATTCGCAACAATGGAAGGTCGTCCATTCGAAACGGCAGCATTTGTTTTTCTTTTGTTCCGCGCAGCGCCACCGGGTGGCGGCACGCGCAAACATCGCAAAAGCTCGCTCCCCATTGGTCGAAACCGCCAACATCCGCTCATTCTCTAGTATGACAACAAAGTTTTGAAATAGGCCCGAAAATAGCATCAGGACTGTCAAAATAACCCGGCGCATTTAGGAATCATTATACACGAGCACCGATTCACCCGAAAACATGTCAGAACCGGTGGTAAGTAGCGAGCAACCGCCCAGAAACGCCGAAACAAAACACATGCTTTTTAAGGTTAGTTTTCGCTAGACCCTATACCAAAAAATTGCGTTTTAGGAAGTCCAAAAACCCCGCACGCTCAGCGAATCATCGGATGTCGATTACGATCCCCATTTTGCTCCCATAATCACACTTCCCGAGGTCGAGGTGTCTACGAACGAGGAGAACGAAGAAGTTATGTTAAAGTTACGGGCTAAGCTCTATAGGTTCGATACGAAAACTGATGAAACCCCGGAGTGGAAGGTTTGGTTTACGCTGTATTTAATTAGGATTTGTGCTTATCGGAGCTTTGCTTTAGGAACGTGGAACCGGAGAGGTTAAGTTGTTGAAACAGAAAGACAATCACACGGTTCGCGTCGTTATGAGACGCGACAAGACCTTAAAAGTGTGCGCAAACCATTTTATAACGCCTTACATGGAATTGAAGCCGAGCATTGGGTCGGATAAGGCGTTTATTTATACCGTCATCGGAGATTTCGCCGACGAGCAGATCAAGTCTGAATGTTTAGCCATTCGTTTTGGAAATGTCGATTGTAAGTGTTTTTTTGTGTAGGAATACGGTTATGTGGAAACAGTGAACTGTATATACTACGAATAACTGGAAAGGACCCGTAATGGTCCTTTTTTATTAGTAATATCTTTTTCAATTTAATTGGAACAGATTAATCAGCCCTTAACTCTTGCAGAGACTTAAATACATGAGATAATAATCGCAGATTTACTAAAAGTTATATTTTATTCATATATTCCGCCTAATTAAAATTTATAAACTCGGTACTATCGCGAGCATAAAAAATGGGGACCCTCTAATTTGCACTGATTAAACTGGGCTTCGTAATGCCATGTCAGTACGCTTGTCATGTCACATTAATGTCATCTTGAATTTTGACGAAATAAATAAAAATTTCGCAATCGAATGAATTTCAGAAGGCAAATTAAAACTCTACTACGTGATAAAATCAGCATTCGAGAAATTGTTATTGAATTAAGTGTCGGCAAGAATATCGCGAAGAATAAAATTGATGGAACCGGAACAAAATTGTAGGTTGACAAATACTGTCGGAGTTTAGACATCATAGGTTAACAAATACTGTCAAAGAAAATGTTACACAACTGAAATTGTTGAGAATATAAGTGCCCAATTTCACTTTGCTGTCCCCGTTTTTTATGCTCGCGATGGTACTCTCAAATTATATATTAGTAGTTATTCTTTAATTTGAAACAATTGCAGTCCAATAACTAAATACTCTTTGTATTATTGAATTAAGGAAACGCATTCTGACATTAAAAGTAGTCCAGATGGTGCTGATTATATTTATTCGATAATATTAATACTTATAAATTATTTTTCACATTTTAAAATTTTGTTCATTCGAAATATGTATACATTGATCGCGTAAAGTATGGAAACATGACACAATGTCTGAAATGGTCTGTTATTTGAAAAATTTCGTTGATTTTAATTATCAAAATATACATATTGTGACATAACTTTTTGTTTGTTTGTGGTAAGCGAATAGTCGTTTTCAAAACCTTCATATCTTGTCAGGTTATTGCATTTTTTTACGTTTTTTTATGAAGCCGTTCGCACCCCACTTAAAGGATCGCTGTAAATGCGTCAAAAACATTTGGGAACAAATTTTTGCACTTTCACGTAAAAATACAGAGATTTAGGTTTACTATGAGACCAGTTTGAGGTTTCTAGGACAATGGGTTCAGCTGGAATAAAATGAAAAAGCGAAACACTACTGCCTTCCGCTATCTACCTACGGTAGTCAGACAGTGACACATTGCCCACGGTATCGCTCTGTCTCTTTTGCTTGCGCCTGCAACACTTCTCGCCAGCCAATATAAAGCGCGGGTCCGTTCCAGTTATACGTAGTATATACAGTAGAAAAGAAAAGAAAAGAGTAGTATTAAACTATCTAAATACACATTACAGCCAACACATTACTTTAAAAGCATTTTTAACGTAGCTTTATTTATAATATTATTAATATTAATAATATTTTTATAGTTGCCAGCCAATTCAAGGAAAAATTCAACGAAGCGAAGAAGTACGTCCTGGAAAACTGCACTCTCTACAACGACACGTTAGACTCTAGCGGCGACGCCAGAGAAACGGAAGAATCCGATGTCGAAGAAGAAAAAGAAACGGCAGAAATCGAGGCCAAAAAAGACCTAAGCGAACAACTTTCCGAGCTAACCGTCAAAGAAAAATAACCGCGTTTCGTACTTCATCCAGAAAACCATTTAAAAAAAAAACTATCGCGATAAAGTCGGTTTTTCTATTTTTCTACGCGACTTTTCAGATGTTGGCGTTCCCCCCTCCCCTCTACAGCCCTTCACCCATCGCATAACGAATGTAATAAGTGAAATAACAAACCGTAGTTTTATATATAAATAAGTGTTTTTGTAATCACTCGGATTAATCCTTTGAAAAGAAACGAAAAAACCAAAAAAATAATACGCCGCGCCTTCGTGATACATCTTCAGATTATCGCCTCCCGTTATCTCATGTTCGCTTATATATCGAGTCGTTGTTCGTCGTGTTTGAATGTTTTAACAAGGCCGTTTGGGACTCCGCGGCGTTTATAATTGTTTTGTATACATACGTACTTGCTAGTGGTTTTTGTAGCAAGGATTCATTCCATACTTGAATATAACTTGAATAAAAATAGTTTTTTAAGAGTTTGCGTTTTAATGTGTTTCTTCAGCGGATAATTTTTTTTTTTTGTGCGTAATTTAAATAATATTCCATTATTAAATGGTGCCGTATTACACAGATGTATTTCTAAAATGGAAGATTGTGAAAAAGAAAGTGTAGTTAAAAAGGCAAAACAAAGTAAATATTTTACGCTACAGTTAGATGAAAGTACCGACATAAGTTATTTTGGTCTGTTATTAGTCTTTAACTGATTTGACATTGAAGAGGAATATTTATTTTAGGAACCTCTGCCCGAAAGAAGATCTGGTGATAAATTTTAATAATTCTATGTTTAACAATTCCATTCCATGGAAGAAATTTATTTATTGGTGTCTGCACTGATGGAGCTCGGGCTTTAACAGAAAAGAATCGCGGCCCTTATAAAAAATTAAAACCTCCAGAAGCTCAATTTACTCACTGCAAAATCCAGCGGGATTTTCTAGAAGCAAAATCTATACCAGACAGACAAAAAAAAACAGATAGAAAATTTTAAGATTAATACACACCAAAGTTTAGATCCAGAGGCAGAATTATTTTGAAATTGCAGATTAAGATATTAGATTTTTAATGCCTTTTTAATTTTTTAATGCCTTTTTGCACCACCAGTTTATGTGAAATATAGTTGTCATCAATATTAATTTAGACAAACATAGTACAAAATTAATTATTGAGGCAAATTTGAACTTGAAACTTACACTGTGCATATAATTTTAAAAAAATGGGTTTAGCAAATAATCCCAGTCGCATCAATAATTAAATTATTTTATATTATTTCAATGAGTGAATAAATTGCAATAAATTGTACATCAGAATAAATAATTGTGCATTTATCTATTTGAACGTTCCTTTCATAATAATTTGTACACTTAAATAAAATATAAACGTGCAATACCACTGTTACCTCTATAAAAATATAATGACCAGCTTAAAAGTTATTGTTCATTTAGAAAAATATATTTCCAATAATTTAAATAAATCAGTATTTGAAAATATAATAAGTGCATTCAATAATCTGAATTGTACCATGAGAAAATTATTATACTCCCTAGAAAGAATATAATGTGCGTTAACTTGTGCAACCTGTAGCACGTAAAGTACGGAAACATGAGAAAATATCTGGGACGTTTTGTTATTTTAAAAATCCTCGAAGACATTAGTTTTTAATTATTTAAATACACGCTTTTGTGGAAACTTTGAATCTCGTGACTGTCGAATTGTTATTGAGACATGACATCAACGATCCATTTTTTGAATGGTAACGCCAATTTTTTTCTTACTGAATTGGCTAAATCATTTGTGTAAATGGCATTGAAAACATTTGATGGCATTACACAAGATAATTTTTGAGAAAATCAAATGGAAAGCAGGTCATGTGAGGTATCATTGGATAACTGTTTAACAGGTACAAGGACTCTGTTCCTAAAGTTGGTACTGATAACAAACAAACAGTTCTGCAAGATTTTAAGTTTATTGAAAAAATCTTGCAAAACTGGGTTTTAAAAAAGCCAAAAATTAACAATTACTGTTTGATCTGCTTCATATCCATACCAACTTAGAAATCTTAATAAATTTCAATAAATACCGACATAAGTCAACAAATTTTATATTTATGCTATCAAAACAAAACACAATCATAATACCATAGTAATCAGTGCAGGGCATTTACGAAGATAATTAACTACCTTCAAAATAAACATTCGAAACTAAACAAAAATATCACTTGGCGAAGGAAAAAAAGACAAAATTTATAATTCATCCCTTTCCACCTTGAAGGAATGCAAAATATTAAGTCTCTGCGACAACTCCAGTTTCTTCTTCTCGTTGACTTTACCCTCCTTTATTATTTTCTTGAGGCGAGTATTCTCCTGCTTAACAAAAACAATCCCAGTGTCCAAAATCTTCTTCATGAAGAGCAAGTATGTTTGAACAGACGATTTTTCCTTCAAAAACAAAATATAATCAACACGATATGAATTATCGCTTCACGTTTCTTACCTCATCTTTAGCTTCTTCGTCCCACAGTTTAGCCTTCTCGAAGACATCCAAGCGGTGCTTCGTAGCGACGAACTCTTTAGCTAACCCGTCGAATCTTTCGATGCAACCAGGCAACCCGAGGTACAAATTCGTATTATCCCTAACGAAATCTCTAAAATTCTCAACGGTATACTCATTTAGGAACGTGATAGGATCGTCTAAACTCTCGGTAAACAGCTTAACCTTCGGCAAATCATCTTTAGTCTGAATCCCGTACTTTTTAGCTAAGTCCGTATTCTCTTTTTCTCCGTAATCTTTAACTCCGACTTCCGCAACGATAAAATCGTCGACGGTTGTAACCTCTTCGGCAAACTTAGTGAACGCATCGTGCTTGTCCCCGTAGGGATAGGCGATGTCAAACTTGACTAACACCGCTTTATATTTGGGTACGATCTTTCCTATGTTGTGTTCGTCGATGGAAATGCAACCCTTGCATCCGAAACTAACTTGGATTACGGAGAGTAGAAGGGTTATGTAGGTGAAATAGCGGATCTTCATTACTTTGTGCGTTTTTGTTATATTAACTGGCCAAAAGTTGATAATAAATTGTTGGGTTTATGTAGATTTCAAAGTGTAGGTTTGACAGAACGACCAAACAAATACATGGCAACCTGGGATTGGATGTTTTATAATCGTGCTAAATTGTAGTAGGGTTAACTCAGGTTATCTTAATTATTTACTTAGGTTTAGAACGGTAATTAGTAGTAAAATACCTAGCTCGTTATTTCGTGGTTTATTGAAGAAGGAAATAGTGAATATCGCTGTTTGTAATTTATGTAATTCTTTAAAATAATATATAATTAATTCAATTCAGTTTTAGATTTTGTTGTTGTGAAACGAAAATATTGTAGAATTAAAAATATATATTTCTAATTTGGGTTACTGTTTATGTATAGCATATAAACATATAAAATAAACAAACACTTCTGATTGTATTCGATTTTGTTCGTTTGGAAAGCGTTCAGTAATTGTATGATATACAGTGTGTTAGAGAACGTTGTCGCACAATACAATTTCTTGCAATTGAATTTAATATACCCAGTAAATATGTTACATTGCAACAACATTGCAAGAAGGTTAGTTGTGTAATGTTTGCAATGCTACAATAAGTGATATAATTTTCCCGATACAATATTAAATTGACATCATCTTAGCAAAGGAGACAGAGCGATACCGTGGGCAATGTGTCACTGTCTGACTACCACTACGTTGTTTATCGGTGGTTGAATGTTATTATTTTGCTTCATGTGCGATTACGAGCAAAGTAGTTGGGATACAAATTATTATTATACACGTTTATGGATCAGATACATTGGGTAATTAATTCTAAAAAGTACAGCCCTCTATCTATTTTAGTTTGTTCAGGAGGATTTTTGAAACTTAGATTTTACGTTGTTTATCGGTGGTTGAATGTTATTATTTCGCTTCATGTGCGATTACGAGCACAGTAGTTGGGATAAAAATTATTATTATACACGTTTATGGATCAGATACATTAAGTAATTAATTCTAAAAAGTACAGCTCTTTATCTATTTTAGTTTGTTCAGGAGGATTTTTGAAACTTAGATTTTACGTTGTTTATCGCTGGTTGAATGTTATTATTTCGTTTCATGTGCGATTACGATCAAAGTAGTTGGGATACAAATTATTATTATACAGGTTTATGGATCAGATACATTGAGTAATTCATTCTAAAAAGTACAGCCCTCTATCTATTTTAGTTTGTTCAGGAGGATTTTTGAAACTTAGATTTTACGTTGTCTATCGGTGGTTGAATGTTATTATTTCGCTTCATGTGCGATTACGAGCAAAGTAGTTGGGATACAAATTATTATTATACACGTTTATGGATCAGATACACTGGGTAATTAATTCTAAAAAGTACAGCCCTCTATCTATTTTAGTTTGTTCAGGAGGATTTTTGAAACTTAGATTTTACGTTGTTTATCGGTGGTTGAATGTTATTATTTCGCTTCATGTGCGATTACGAGCAAAGTAGTTGGGATACAAATTATTATTATACACGTTTATGGATCAGATACATTGGGTAATTAATTCTAAAAAGTACAGCCCTCTATCTATTTTAGTTTGTTCAGGAGGATTTTTGAAACTTAGATTTTACGTTGTTTATCGGTGGTTGAATGTTATTATTTCGCTTCATGTGCGATTACGAGCAAAGTAGTTGGGATACAAATTATTATTATACACGTTTATCGATCAGATACATTGGGTAATTAATTCTAAAAAGTACAGCCCTCTATCTATTTTAGTTTGTTCAGGAGGATTTTTGAAACTTAGATTTTACGTTGTTTATCGGTGGTTGAATGTTATTATTTCGCTTCATGTGCGATTACGAGCAAAGTAGTTGGGATACAAATTATTATTATTATACACGTTTATGGATCAGATACATTGGGCAATTAATTCTAAAAAGTACAGCCCTCTATCTATTTTAGGTTGTTCAGGAGGATTTTTGAAACTTAGATTTTACGTTGTTTATCGGTGGTTGAATGTTATTATTTCGCAATTCATAGAAAACCTCGATTTAACGAATTATACCTCCATCGATTCGTATAATCGAGGTTTCACTGTAGGTACAGGCGTCGCTTTTTAAATCTATTTTGACTCTTTTATCACCTGATAAAAAATGACATTCCTATAGTGTATAAAATCTATTAACAATCTCCAGCAATTAGTGAAAACTTTCGGTTTTTTCGTGTCCTATAATTCTACCCATAGAACTTGCCAACAAACTCAGCCTAAATATAACGTCGAGAGTCCTTTGTCAGCTGCATCGTACGTTCATACGTTCCTTATCGATTTTGCCCCATGACACTGAAACTACCTCCGCTCTTCAATATTTAACAGGTAATTGTTCAGTTTAATATATGCGATAAATATGATTGTATGCTGTTCGCTGATATACGTCACGTGCATATTACGGTTGAAAATGAAAAAACGACAACACGCAAGTGAAGGTAAAGCGACAGAAGCAGAGCATGCACCGAGTTGTTATAATATACAATCCAACTCGCAGTTTTTAAAGCAAAACAAACGCTGCGTTAGCGTTAGCTATCGAAAACAATGGAAGTATCGTACGGATTCAAGGCTGAGGATATCGTGAAAGAAGGTAGGATTAGTAAGGAAGATATTGAGGAAATTAAGAAATGGAATAGAGATGTTAAGGTGCCGATATTGACCGAAGAACAGATCGTCCACTTCGTTCTGTCGTGTGAACGGGACTTGGAGTTTACGAAAAAGACGATTTTGGAATTCTACAAAGCCAGGACTCAGTGCGATCTGTTCAACGACAGGGATGTCGATTCTGAAGAATCACAGTTGCAAATCCACTCGCTGTAAGTGCATATATTCTAACATAAAAATTAAAATTAGGAGTGTTTTTTGGTAATTGTATTACCGCAGAGCAGTTTTTAAAATACTGAAACCTTAACACGAACACTCTGTATAATAAGCGCACAAAATCAAAGTTTTTTTCCATTTTCTTGCTATATCACATTAGCTATAACAATATTGGTTGAAATTCGGTCAAGAATTTGTCAAGAGAAATTGTTTACAACTGTCCACCGATAAAAATTCTTAATAACAAAGTAATAAACAATATTTATTTTTATTTATATTTGATAAAAATTACATATCTTTTAAGAGAATATTTTTAAATCAGCAAGTGTTGGTTTCTCTAGTTTGGGAATTCATATCATAACGTTTTATGTTAAAAACTAGTTTATATATACAAAATCCTTGCGAAACTCAGTTTAGGGTTTTATGACAATAAAAAACAGTAAGTCAACAGCTGGCTGTTTTCGATTTCTAACTAATTAAAATAATAATCCAAATACTCTTCAAATGTGTTCACATGTGCTTCACAACTGCTTTATATAAATAACGGTATCGCATTTTATGGAATTATTCTAAAACTAGCCATTTCTTAACCTTTTGAAGGACCATCTTGAAAATGGTCAAGTTTTCAGTGCACGCTATTATTCTTCTTCTTATTTATTATGATGCTCAATCATGTTTCCAAATACTTGGGACGTGGAATGGATCACCCAGCATACAAATAACGTTATACGTGCTTTTGACGTATTATCAGACTCATAACTTGAAAACGCCAACTCGTACTTAAAGGATATATAAACATTTTATGTAGAGAATTAAAACATCTAGAAGTTTCCTAAAAAATCCATTGTTGTCCGACCAATAAAAAATCCAAGTCGGTCATCTATGACCGTGAATAACTCGCAGGTCTGACCCCATATCGATGGGAGCTGTTTACACGTTATTTGTAATGCCAAATCAAAGGCATATTTAAAAATCCATCTGGGTTTGAATTTTTCCGAAGTGATTTATTTGTTTAATTTCACTGGGCTAAGACGCGATAGTCTACTATTCTCGCTTTTTGAGTACCGTTAAAATGATAACATAACTTACAACCTTGAAAACATTTTCACAGTTCAGGTGAAAGTTGGTTAAGATGCCACAGTACGTTTTTCTAACCCCATTCGATAGCTAGGGACATTTTTTCAAGTTTCTCAAAGAGACTTTTTTAAATTTTTGTCAAAATTATTTGGGAGACAGCGTTTTAGGCAATTGAAACTTTTACCTAGCGTTAAAATTTAGGGATTGGCAATTTCTTTCTTTTAAAATAAGTAACATTATTCGTTAATTTTCAACTGGCTTTCTCTCGAAAATTTTGTCATCTAAGGTCACAAAATCTGTATGCTACCATAAAGAAAATTAACAGAAATGTGACAATCAACAAGAAAGAAATGGGCTTTCCTTTAAAAAAACACGTCGTTGTGAAACACAAATGAAGAAGAAAAATTGAATTTATTATAAATATGTGTTTTGATAATTAAAATTGCACGTGTCCAAGGATTTTTGTAAATAACGAACTGTTTCCGAGATTTTCTCATGTTTCCATACTTTGCGAGCTCACAGAAAATTTCTTAAGAAATAACAAACAAAAAATCAATACGCAAAAACAGTTCCTAATTGAGTAATCTCATTTTTATGTAAAAATTCGACTATTTTTCATGTTCAAATTGAGAAATTTTATTCATGAAATGCCAGTGACGCTTATTGTCATGGCTCATGACCCTAATATATTAGCTAGTGGTTTGATAAGTATTTTCATACGATATTAACTGTGAATGACGGAATTTATTAAGTACAGAGTTATGGTACTGGTAAATCATGTTTTCGTGATATTACTTATTTTGGAAATGTCCCAGAAAAAATATCCGGCTACAAGAACATCTCACGTTGGGCTCGCAAACTTGTAAACAAATTTTTGGAAACCGGTTCTGTATTAACCATCACGAAGCAGAAAAGGAAACTGAATGTGGAAGACAAAGGTTCTCTTATAGCAAATATTGAAATAATTGATGATTCTGTGATTTTTAAAACTCAACTTTGCGATTTTGGCAAAGAATAGATCATAATCGCCTATGCAGTTTCCTTTTCCAAGAGCCACGTTCTACAGGATTGCAGATATTTTGCGCTTTTTAATTTTGTTTCTTGTTCAATTTTCTTATACGGCTAAGAAAAAACGTCTTTGAATACGTCGATTTTCTACTATAAAAATACACATTTTGATGTAATGGCAATCCCATATTTTAAAATTATTTTAATATAACATTTAATTGTCTTAATGGTAGCGGAAGAAAATTTAAGGCTTAAAGACCATAATTGAAATTACAAATATTGATATCTTTGAGTAGCATGGAGGTTGTAAATGGGATATAAAATGTACTCTGGAACTTTATTCGCCCTGAATACGAATGCGAACTCAACATTACGTAAGAAATCCGGAAAAGTGAGGTCAAATGTCAAAACAGTAATTTTAGCAACATGAGTAAATTTATGCCATTTGAATTCAATCTCCCAGAAACCTCAAAATCTGTATAAAATACACAATGTAACACTAATTTTCAACTATCTTTTTCTGAAAAATTTTCCTATGTACGGCCATCATACTATTATATGCTGTTATTAAGCCAATGGTGTCATTTAAACAATATGTCGATTCCGTCTTAATTCAAAAACCACTGAAGGTCGGAAATTTAGTTTACCATAAATATGTGTACATATTTTGCAATTCAAAACCGAGTTTTTTTTTTAATAACAGACCGATTTAGATATTTGGTCATGTGGCAATACTTTGTGTTCTCACTATATAATAGCGGTTTTACACTATTGTTAATGGCACTATATGCAATTTTTGATTGCTTAAAAAGTTGTAAAACATTTTGCGTGATAAATTGCGTAGTGTAAAATAATTTCAACATTGAATATGTAAAATTCAACAAAGATATGTCTCTGTCTGCATATCGTCTGGTTAAAAGTAAAAGTAACTAACTAACAATTCAAATAATTACAAAAACCTGACTACAATAGAATACCAATAAATATAATGACATTTTCCAGAGAATTAATGGATTTTAAGAATTTATTGAACTTATACTTTAATGCAATGCTAGAGACCTGGCAACCCTGTATGTATTGTTAAATCAAATCACAATAATCATGCCAAAAACTTACCGTTCTCCATTTTTGACCTCTTCGTTCAAATTTTGCTGAAGTCGGCCGAAAACGTCTTGTTATTCTCCTGAAAATAAACAAAAGAAAGCAATTAATATTATTTAAATTCACTAAAAAACTATTCTAACGATAAAAAAACATTATTTCTCTCGTTTTTTTAGGGAATATGTGTTCTTTCCAGTACGCACACAAACAGGTGAGATCGTCATCTATCACAAACTATCGGATACGACATATTGGAAATACCACATGGGACCATCGATGAAACTGCTATTTATGACGCTAGATGCCGCTATTTACAAACACCCACCAACAGGGTTGATAATACTTTTCGACATGAAAGGAGTAAGTTTATTCTAAAGTCAAACCTTCTTTTAAATTTATTAATTTTATTTTATGATTGCTGCAGGTATCCTTGATGCATTTAACAAGGATACGAATTGGCCACATAAAGGCCTTTTGTCACTATTGCCAAGAGGGTCTACCAGTAAAACTAAAGGCTATCCATGTTCTGAACACCCAGTATTTCATAAATAAAGTTATGCTGATACTGAAACCTTTTTTAAAGAAAGAGTTGTATGAAATGGTAATTTAATTGGCGAAATTATGATTTAAGTTTTATATTTCTGTTTGATTTTAGCTACATTTTCATCCTCCTAATTTGGATCTGGAAAAGTTTAGTGAGAGTTATGTAGCAAAAGACTGTCTACCTGTGGAATATGGAGGGAATTTGCCATCTACCAAAGAAATGCACGAGGAAAATACAAAGATTATGAGGGATTTGAAACCGTTTTTTGACGCTGAAGAAAATCAACGTGCCACATTTTACAAAAATACTAAATAATATATAGTTTTAATAATGATGGAATTTATATAAAATATACAAATGTTTTTGATTATTTGGTTTAATTATTTCTCATAACTACCATGAAATAACCGAAGAATAGAAATAACCAAAAATAATACAGTATGAATTAAACATTGAAAACAAAAATATGCATATCATAGTTTATAACTCTTTTTAAATCCATGTTTTCAATTACATAGTTGAGAAATAATTTGTTTCTTTAAAATATGTTTTTATTTAAGACAAAATAAGGAAATAACTGGTAACTAGTAATAATTCAACACTAAAATCTAGCTGAATCTTAAAAAATATAGATATTTTGAATTGAAAATTAGGTTTTGTGATGTTTTTAACATTAACCTTTTTCTACTTTGCGTTCGTTATAAACTCATAACGAAACCGCTTTCGGTGTCGTTATGAAAACACTAGATCAAAAACTTTTGGTAACTTTTAGTTTTCCAAGATTTATGATATTGACGTCCAGTGTCAAATAAGGCGACATCTCAATCGGTATTGGCTCGCCTCAGTCGTATTTGTGAATGGTACCACAACTACCAACTGTTGAAGATAAAACTACTCTAGATAAGAAAAATACATACAATAGTTTAAAATTCATATAAATTTACGTCCACTTTTTGATAACTTCTGACATTTCAGTCGTTTCCAGTAATAATATTATTTATTTTAAATGTATTTGTCAATGATGGCGAAGCGAACTGTCAAATAACTGTCATCCCATCCACGTAGGTTTTGACAGACTTTGACACTAGCATTGTATCATTATACTGTCATTATTATGCAACGCTAGTGTCATTACAATCATTGGCGCGTATAATGATGGGAATTATATAGTCATAGATACGTATGCAATCAACTTATTACGTGAACTTATTATATGTGAGTAGTAGATAAACTCTTTTACCCAACTTGATAATTTGGAGGAATTATTCTATAATTAGACATGTTATCCTATAAGTTCATGTAACATTACTATAATATATAACAGCTATCAGTAACAGGTACTATCACTTAAAATGTGTCATATTCAAACTGTCAAAATTTGCAATTCTAGTTTTATGAAAAACAGTGGTTCTCAACAAGTTAACAACTCTCTATGACTTTAAAGACAAACAAAGCTGTAACTTTCATGTTATCATCATTTTTGACATCATTTTCATCTAAAATAAATATGAAAATAAATTGACTAAAAATTGACAGTTCCAAACGAAAATTTGCTCTTCTCTACCAGTATTTTCGACAGTTGACTTGACATTCACAAAATAATTCCTGTGTACAATCAACCCACAATAACTTCAGCAATTTTCAATAACGTGTAGCGAAAACACGCGTTCGATTTTCGAAATTTAAAAGCAGGATGATATGCGTTAACCAGGTGGTTGTCAAAGATGTGTCAAGGCAAGAAATTCGCTCCCAAATTTTGCGTGTAATTCCGTCCGCTCCCGTCACCGAAGAATTTCGAAAAATCAACAACGGAGGTACAGGCGCCCTACAAACCGTACGCAAACTTTTGATATCCGCCGTATACACCGAATACTAATTCTTATCTCTCGTCTGTGGTCTCGCGAATAACAATGAGCTTTATGAGCTTTACTCATACGCGTGACTTTTATACCATTTTTTCAGCACTTGCAAGATAAGATGCAAGATAAGCTACTGTGAAACGAAATATACCTTTAATGTTTTCGGCATGATCAGTATACTATGCAATGGAAAGATAATAAAGATGGCCAACGAGGTTGACAGATATCCACTGCACAAGGCTGTTTTTGAGAACGATTTAAAAAATCTGTCAAGACTCTTAAGAAAACACGATATCACCAACAAAGATCGACATGGTAAACCCGAAATTATCAATCTAAACCCCGTATATCGGGCCATAACCCTAAAAAACGCCCATGAACTTCTGTTTGTAGGTTATGTTTATAATCTCTTCACAATAATTCTTGTATTTTAGGTAATACAGCACTCCATCTGGCTGTTATGCTAGGAAGAAAAGGTACTAGGGATTTCTGGTTGTATAATTGAGTGGTGAATAATTTTAAATTGGTGTTTTTTTTCAGAATGCGTTCAATTATTGTTAAAACATGACGCTCCTGTTAAAGTGAAGAACGGTTTAGGTTGGACCGTCCTTGCGGAAGCTGTTAGTTATGGAAATAGACCCACAAGTAAGTTTAAACTAAGGTTTAATCAACCCTTAACTCTTGCAGAGACTTAAATACATGAGATAATAATCGCAGATTTAATAAAAGCTATATTTTATTCATATATTCGCCTAATTCAAATTTACACGCTAGGTACTATCGCGAGCATAAAAAAGGGGACACTCTAATTTGCACTGATTAAACTGGTCTTCGTAATGCCATGTCAGTACGCTCGTCATGTCACATTGATGTCATCTTGATATTTGACGTAATAAATAAAAATTTTGCGATTGAATCAATTTTAGAAGGCAAATTAAAACTCGACTACATGATAAAATCAGCATTCGAGAAATTGTTATTGAATTAAGTGTCGGCAAGAATACAGCGAAGAATAAAATTGATGGGACCGGAACAAAATTGTAGGTTGACAAATACTGTCAGAGTTTAGACATCATACGTTAACAAATACTGTCAAAGTAAATGTTACACAACTAAAATTGTTGAGAATATAGGTGCCCAATTTCACTTTGCTGTCCCCGTTTTTTATGCTCGCGATGGTACTCTCAAATTATATATTAGTAGTTATTCTTTAATTTTAAACATTTGCAGTCCAATAACTAAATGCTCTTTGTATTATTGAATTAAGGAAACGCATTCTGACATTAAAAGTAGTCCAGATGATGCTGATTATAATTATTCGATAATATTAATACTTATAAATTATTTTTCACATTTTAAAATTTTATTCATTCGAAATATGTATACATTGAGCGCGTATGACACAATGTCTGAAATGGTTTGTTATTTGATTTTAATTATCAAAATATACATATTTACATCAAATTTAATTTCCGAGTTTCAATTGTTTTCGACTTTTGACGCCATCGACACTTACTACATGGCAACCCCATATTTTTCATATTGGTATTGATAGGTCTGTTAATTGTAAAGAGAATTGTAAACTAAAACATTTAAAAAAATCGGGGAAAAGACAGTTGAAACTTAATGTTATATTGATAACTTTTTTTTGTTTGTGGTAAGCGAATAGGCGTTTTCAAAAGCTGCATATATTATCAGGTTATTGCGTTTTTTTAGGTTTTTTTATGAACCCGTCCGCACCCCACTTAAAGAATCGCTGTAAAAGCGTCAAAAACATTTGGGACCAAATTTTTGCAATTTCACGTAAAAATATGGAGATTTAGGTTTACTACGAGACCATTTTGAGGTTTCTAGTACAATGGGTTCAGCTGGTATAAAATAAAAAAGCGAAACACTACTGCCTTCCGCTATCTACCTACGGTAGTCAGACAGTGACACATTGCCCACGGTATCGCTCTGTCTCTTTCGCTTGCGCCTGCAACACTTCTCGCCACCCAATATAAAGCGCGGGTCCGTTTCAGTTATACGTAGTACCTATATACAGTTCACTGGCTTTGCGTAAAAAGCACATACAATGTTTTGTAGTTCAGAACTAAGAAATGTAAAAATAAACTCTTATTTCGACTTATAGTATCATCTTTGGTGCGGAAATTCCGACAGCAATCCCGCGAACAGATGGAAGAACGGAGGCCGAACTTGGTCGAGGCGTTGAACAGGATAAATGACTTTTACATGGAGTTAAAATGGGATTTTCAATCATGGGGTACGTCATCCAACTTATTATTATTATTAACTAAAAAAAAATCACCTTCCTTATATAAATTTACTCCATAATTATATAATTTGTATTAGACCAATAAATACTTTCTAACCATCCACATCTTTTTAAAAAATTTTGGTTTAACAGTAATAAAGAAATAAAAATTTGTATAGTGCCCTTGGTGTCGAGGATACTACCATCGGATATCTGCAAGATCTACAAGAGCGGCGCGAATATACGTCTCGATACGACGCTGGTGGACTTTTCCGATATGAGGTGGGAGCGCGGCGACATATCTTTTATATTTAACGGCAACGCGGCCCCCAATCAGAGCCTCACCGTCCTCGACAACGTCCAGAAAGTGTACCAGAACGTCAAATACGAGGTAAGATCTTTACGCGACGTTTTACGTTAGCGTACATTATAAATTTGTATCGTGAAAAAATATTGGCGGGAAGTAGAAGTTGTTGTAAGGCAGTATCAAGTCCTGCACACCGTGTTTGTCTCTACGGCATATGCGCTGTAGGTTCTGTAAAAATCATCGGAAGACTAGATTTAAACATTTTTTTGAAACTAGTTGAAATTTGTTGTCGCTGGTTGGACCAACATTTGGTTAAGAAACATAAAAATTTTAAATATATAAATTTAAAATAAAATATAAATATAAAACTAGTTAGCCAGGATTTGACAAATATTTTCATTCTAATGACAGTAGGTGGTGTCAAGTGCTGATGTTTTGACAATACCAACTGTCGATAGAAAAAAAAAATATCGGTCAAATTCTGGCTAACGAGTTTGATTGTATTTTAATTACTCAAATGTAAAATTCTGTATTTATGACAGACATGGTTATGGTGGTCCAACGCTTTGGCCAGCTAGATTGCCTGACTTAACCCCGTGTGATTTCTTCCTATGAAGACATGTTGAGGAACAAATTAATCAGTATATAAACAATAGAGAAAATAAAAAAAATGGAATGTTGTCATAATACTTCTTTAGAATAATTATTGTAGAACTATTTCTTCTGAGAAAACTTCAAAACTGGAGGCACCTATTTAATTATTTTCTTTTACGATTACGATTATCCATTAACTGTCTTTTCGGCAAAAGTTGGCGTATGCGTTATCAATTGTCTTCACGTCAAAACCGACCAAAATAAAATAAGTTTCTATCGGACCTGCTCGATATCTCCTAAAAAACATAACCACACTCTTTGCTCATTTCCACAGGAGAGCGAGATAGAAATCGAAGACGAAGTCGACCTACTGATGTCGACGGACATCCTAGCGGCACAGATATCGACGAAGAGCATATCTTTCGCGCGCGCGCAGAGCGGCTGGATCTTCCGCGAGGACAAGAAGGAGCTGGTCGCCGGGCAGTACGAGAGCGAGCTGTACACCGTCCACGGCCTCGTACTCGAGAGCAGGAAGCGAAGGGAACACCTGTCGACGGACGACCTGCAAAAGAACAAGGCGCTCCTCGAGAGCTTCACGAAGGGCGGCAACTTGCAGTGTCTGGATCAGAACGGCGTGCCGGTCCGACGGACCAGTCTCTGTCCGCCGCCGGAGAAGCCAATCACCTGGGAGCAGTACGTCGGCGCGGATTGTAACGGGTATCCGAGGCTCGGGAGAGATCTGGTTTATAAGGAGTCGTCGAAATCGTTTAAGGCTACCATCGCGATGGTGAGTATTTTTTTTGTTTATAACGATTGTTTTCCTATACAATAAACAGCTTAGGGGTACCACAAGGTTCTATTCTTGGACCAGTTTTATTTAATTTGTACATAAAGAGATGTTGCTTCACAAGTTAAAACTTGTGATATGCACCTATTTGCAGACGATACACTAATATCAATTGCAGGAGATAACTTACCTGATGTAATCGCGACATTAAACTCCGAACTAGTATCGATATCAAATTGGTATAAAGAAAATAAATTATGTTTGAATGTATTGAAAACAAAAGCTATGGTATTGGGAAATAGAAATTCGGTAAACCCTACACCAGACATAGTTATCGATAACACAGTTGTTGAGATAGTGGACAAAATTAAATATCTAAGTGTCATTTTAGATAATAGTTTGAAACTTACGAGTAATATGGAATATTCTATTCTAAAAGCTAGAATATCTTTGTACCATACGATTATAGAACCATATTTTTACTATTGCAGCAGTATATTATTTTTGTATACAGACAAAGACATTAAAAAGATTCAAGTGCAACAAAATCGAGCACTCAGAATTTTATTACAAAGCTCCAGGTTAACCAGTATCGAGTCCATGTTGAGTAAATTAAATTTTTTTAATGTTAAACAAGGAACGGTATATCAGGCACTCACGTTGGTATATAAATGCATAAATAATAAACTCCCAAATTATATGAGTAATTATTTAACATACAATAGTCAGCAGCATGAATACAATACTTGGCAAAAGGACCACTTCAGATTACCAAAATATACAAAAAGCAGCACACAAAATTCATTTTATTATAAAGCACTGAAGATGTTTAACACCCTACCAAGTGATATAAAAACAGTAGTTCGCTAAGTCTTTTTAAAACATCATGTCGGGTTCATGTATTGGCTCTTTTTAAGTAGTTGATAAGTTTAGTACTTAGGAAACCAAATTTATTGTGATTATTAGTTTCTTTTAACTAAATAAACATCATTATTATTATACGGTGTGCGCCAAAATGTTGAAACGATATGGGAAACTTTTTTATTATTCATTTCCCAGAAAATTTTATTCTTCGTAAAAGTTTCTGCTTGGCATAGAACCAAAAATGCAGTTATCAAACTGTGTGGCTGTGATTTCAAATTTGAATATAATTTTTACTCCTAACTAACTTTTTCAAATAACATTTGTCGATAATAATGAAAATAAAGGCACTTTACAGTTATCATTAATTCAAATTTTCTAGCAGAAAGTTTTATGAAGAATTAAATTTTCTTAGAAATGAATAATAATAAAAGTTTCCCATATGGAATGATACCTAGTACTTATCCGAGGCACCTAGCACCTAGATTTTATGTCACATTTGCTATTATTTCTATTAGATTGTAGATTGATGTTTTAGTTTTTACGACAATACCTCCTGTTTAGAACGCATGACAACATGATTGATATTATTTCAGAGTTCGGACTTTCCGTTATCCGTCGAGATGCTGTTGAACGTGCTGGAAGTGATAGCGCCGTTCAAGCACTTCTCGAAGCTGCGCGACTTCATTACGTTTAAGTTGCCCAACGGGTTCCCCGTAAAAGTTGAAATTCCAATCCTGCCGACGGTCACTGCGAAGATCACGTTCCAGCAGTTCCAATTCCGGAACGACATACCAAAGGAATTGTTCACCAAGCCTAGGGACTATACGGAAGACCCCACTCGGTAAGAGAATAAATTACTCTTAAATTATTGAATGAAAATGAAAATTATAAGTTTAGAAGCCAATAATTTATATTAAAAAATATTGAGCCCTGGTCTGGATTTGAACCAGGAGCTTTGTACAATAATAAAACATACAGGGCGTTTCATTTAAAAAAATGTACATACTCTACGTCACGCCTAAATGCGCCTATATGTCATAGAAACTAGTGAGCCAAACATTTTTTTCTTTATCTAACGATTTAGTAGTTATCCACCGCAGGGATACTAATAACTCACCCCGTATATTATACATAATGAGTGTTGTATTGTTGAATTGTGTATAAATCCGTTGTTTGTGTTTTTTTGCAGGTTTCCGGACTTATGACGCCCTGAACTTATGAACACGTTCGAGATAAACCACATGACAAAACCCCAGTATGTAACAAAAGCTGACCGGCGCGTCCTTGTAAAGAGTAAGTTTGTCCGTAAAATACTTAAGCCCGGGCGGGAGTGCGTTGACGGCAGTGAGAACGGCCAGCCGAGCGTCTGCATAGAAGTTCCGATGTTGCTCACCTTTGGCAGCGTCTACTCGACTACCTGTCTACTATACATAGAATAAATTAAAGCAATTTTTTTGTGGTTGTTCCGTTATCTGTTGTTGTTTATTATTATTATTATTATTTTTATCTCTATTATTATTATTATTATTAATTTTTTTGTTTAGAACCGTTTTATTTAAACGCGATAATTTAATTTTTATCGGAGCAGCTGTATTATTACTTTTAATGTTTGACGATGAATCGTGTGCGGAGATTTGCGAAAATATTGTTTAGATTGTATGCGTTATTTATGTTTTAGCTTTGCACGGTTCTCGAGCGAATTTTTATGGTGCTTGTACGATGTTTATTTATGGTTGATTCGCAATTATTGCTCCAAAGAAGATTCGTATATAGTTCTGAATCACCCCGTATAATTGCTTTTAGGATTTAGTTATGACGTTTGTATGTAAGTTAGAATTTTATGGAATGGGTCGTTATACTTTGAAGCTCCACAGAATTTTGCATTTTCAATTTTGTTACATAGTTTTTAAAATTTTCATATTTTCCCTTTTATTTCCTACTAACTACGACAGCTAGCGAAGGAAAATAATTAGAAAGAATTATTTTCTTTGTTCCCATGAACGTTTTACAAAACTCATTTACCCAACTTGATAATTTGGCGGAATTATTCCAAAACCAATAATCATATCGACATATTGTAACTAGGCATATTTTCCTAATATCATGTAATATCACTATAGTCGAGAATATTAGTAGAGCGCTGAGAGAGATAGAAATAGTGATGTTCCATACTGTGCACCAATTTACGTCTATAGGGAGTGCGCAACAAATGTTTACTGGTGAAAACTGAGTTGCATAGAGTTCGGCGGCTGAAATGAGCCGCCGTTGACACGTTCACGTTAAAAATAAGTTACTAATTTAAAGCAATCAACTCTTTACTCTGTTTGCTAAGGTCTCGCGGCAATTTAATCTTATTTCTTGCGTCAAACCACAAAATACAACCCAACAAAATAGTCTTTTTGCAGGAATTATTTGGAATTATCCTTAGCATCATATCAAATTTCACATCAATAATTTTCTGACTTTAATATATTGTAGTAATATGTTTTTTCAATATTACATCGTCGTTTTTCCCGTCATAGAAAAAATAGTAATACACGGCAAAAAATATTAGATTTTAGCTCTCGGTTTTTGCCTCGATCTAAAATCTAATACTTTTTTCCCTCGTATAATAAATAACTATTTGAAAACATAACTTTGTGATGCAACCACATGTGTTGATTTGATAACCATGACAACCGCACTGACTACGATTTCGACGTATGAGCAATTACACAAAAATAACCAAGCAAAAAATACATGGGAACTTTAAAAGTATAATGACGCAGTCTTGTAAAAATTAACGTAAGGTTTGTAATAATTTCATAATTGTATAAAATGTATAACAATCTGTATGTCACATATCCATGCTTGTCATTGTTTTACACAAGTCCAGATATCAATTAGCTTAATTTATTATTAGCTTAGTTAAAAGAGAACCTATAGTTAAAATAACCAATACAAAAAAAACAACATTTTTATACACAGTAAATAATTCTAAGAACAAAAAAATCAATAAATACCGACACAGGGTAAACAAATTGTCTATTATAATAAACATTTCAGCATTAGTCTAGAATTAAATTACTACTGGCAATAACTTTTGCTTTGCATAGAAATTCGCTTGAGAAAACATATATGTACAATTTACGTTCGACATGTGGAAATAATACATCATCACTGGCATCCAAAACATGATTATCGATGTAACAGAAATGTCACCCTCCCTTCGATGTCATGGGCTCTGTTCCCAAGCACTTTACCTCATTGACATTTTGCGACAATTTTATACCAAACCCTTTAAAAAGAAAAGTTCCCCTTAAAAAACAAAAATTCTTATCAATTTGATGGATGTTCTTGCATGTTTCCCATAAATGTATTATTAATGTTGACAGAGGTGTTCTATTCGAATATACAGGGTGTTCCCAACAAAACTTCCCACAAAGGAGTATTTATTGAATCGAACGCACTGTATATAAATATGTATATGTATGTAAAGGTGTTCCGGAACCCCTGTAAGGTTGCTCCCGCGGCTATACAGGGCGAACACCTGCATATGTAATTTTTCTGTGATCTAAGCATATGTAATATGATTTAAAGTTTAAAACGATATATATGTTAACGATACACTACACATCATCACTACGAATCAGGAGCGTGGTTTTTCGACGAAACAAACCGGTTTTGACAACCCGAAATGTTGACATGTTTGTTTTTTCCTATATTTCCGTCTACATTGTAAATGTTTTAATAAATAACTGGAGAAAACTAGGGTTTTATTTGTGTACTTTCTTCATATTAGTTATTTTATCTATGACTCGTATATAATAAATTCATTCCAAGCTACTGTCAACATGAGGTCAACACCTATTTTGGTGACAGATGTTTGACAGTTGACAGTTCGCATCGCCACCATTGCCCAATACATTGAAATTTTTGTTATAAAATAAAATTTATGAGAAATTTATATACATAAACTTTCTGTGGGTTTTGTATAACAAAATAATACTAATTGTTTATATAAACAAACCAATTAGCTGCTGGGCTGCTACCAAACAAAGCTACTGTAAAATCAATTATTATCAGATAGAGATAATACAAGTGATTCAAGCAGTATCAATTATTTCAATGACCACAACAGACCACAGTATGAGTAATCCGTCCCAAAATTTTTGATGGTCCCTGTATAACAGTACTAAGCAAAATGTCGCGAATGTCAAGCAAATAGCAAAGTTCTGCGATTTACGCAAAAATTTCGCTATGAAATATGGATTAAGGTGATATACCAGGCATAACCAGCAATAAATATAAGGTAAGTTAACATTTAACCGTTCGCTAATTGGATATTAATGACGTTGTTACACAGTAATTGCCGTTATATTAAGCTAACATACCGATAAATTCGAAGAATAGCAATATTGTTAGTTGTTACAGTAAGTTTTCGTATTAGATTTATGCATATTTCAATCTATTTTTAACCGCAACACAAATTTATCTAGTTTTCGTTCGATTTTTATAGGTTAAGCAAGTGTCAAAGGTATCAAAATACCAATCCACCCCCTTTGTTTTTCCATTCCAGATGGATAAATACACGGTGGATCTGGACAAAGTCCTAAACGACTTTGAATACAGCGAATTGACAGACAATTTCACCACCGGACGAGGCTACGTCCCGCAGAGCGGTGCCAATTACGCCTCGAGCTCAAAGTCGAAGACCGGAGAGGCGAAACATTCAATAACAAACGTCTTTCACAGCTTAAACGAGTACCTAAACACGGACATATCTACGCCGAAGGCAAACGCAGACAATAACGCAGAATTAGTCGTACGGAAACATGATAATTTTAACGTGGCTACCAACTCGCAAATCGAGAATTTATTAGATATCGAAGACGAATGCTCGGCATCCGTGGAAAGTTTCGATTTCGTTAGGAACGATTTCGGTAACCATCACGACAATAATAGTAACGTAACGTTGGAAAATCAAATGATGCGCGATTTTATAATTGAAAATAGGGGTGCATCGGATGAATTGAAAATATTGGGGGAAAATGCTGGGTTAGAAGTGAAAACAATTGAAGGTGTGGCGGTTTTAAGCTTGGAAGATCCAAAATCGACAATAAACGTTGAAAAAATTGTTAGAAACACTGATAGTTCTGAAGCTATTGAAGTAACAACGGTTTCAAAACCAATCGAACGTTTAGAACAACAAAATACGGACGAGGTTAATGAAAAAATCGTCGAAATTCCTAAAATACCTGAAAGCATCGAGGGAATGACGGTTATAGATATAACTGGAGGAATGACAGTTCTAGAAATAATCAACAGCTCAAGAGATACAGAACCGGTCGTAAATATTGAAGAAACCCCACAAGAAAACAAATTGGTTGAAAATAGCAAAGAAACGGAAGAAAATGATCCTACAGAAAGATTCGAAGACGCTGAAGAAACAATCGAAGATATACCCGTGGAAATTTTAGTTTCTAACAATTTAGAAAATCCAGAAATCATAGCAACTTCTGAAGAGACGTACCAAGAACCAGTTGAAACAATCGAAAAACTAAATAAAACAATTGAAAATCTGGCAGAAGAAGAACAAAAAACAATCGAAATATCCAAAACAAGCGAACCACCGGAGGCTAACCTAAAAACTATTAACAAAGTTGTATCTTTCAACGATACCTTTGATATTGACGATTCTACGTTGAATCAGTATTTAGACGAGTTGGAGGTGGAGCTTGGATCTCAAGGGGAGGTGGAGGGGGTTGCAAAAGGAGGCGAGGATGAGAAGAGCTCGGAAGAGACAGAAAATGAGTCAGTATTAACAGAATCGGAAACGATTGAGCTGGGAGAACCAATTGTTGTTGAATATAAAGATAATGTCGTGGTAGAAGAAATCGTCGAAGATAACGACGATTTGTTATCGAGGCCTAAGATGCTCGAGTTGTCGTCGTCAAATTCTATAGACGAGGGTAAACGAGAGATAAATTTAATCGGTAAGTTTGTATCTTTTAGTTGTCATAGCGAAGACATTTAAATCACTAATATTCACTTGAAAGTTCTTATTTTTTCGGAATAATGTACCCACTAGTCTATAATATAGTTTCATTTTCTTAAGGTGAGCCTGGATCGACTCCGTACAATAACATATACGTATCAAAAGAGTTACAGTCGGAGACAAAAACGGAGGTGCCAGAAATCGCGTCGGAAAATTCATCGGTCTCGCCGACTTTTTCGGAAGCCTCGACGGAAACCGTAAGTGACTCGAGTGAATCGGACACAGATGATCCGGAAATTCCTACGAACGTTTCTCTCGTGAACCCCAAGGCGGTGAACGTTGAAGAAAACGCCTGCGCAGGAGCAGAGGCTGGAGACAGCGCAACGGTCGAAAATGCTTCCGCAGAGGAAGACGCGGAGGATGAAAATAACGTGGAGACACCGACTAACGAAGCCGCTCAAGCTGAGGCTGAAGTTGGTTAGTAATTGGCTATTATACTTTTTTTTTTCGATGTTCCTGGCACTAAGAGAAATATCGATGTGAATTTACAGTAGGGTTAGTGTAATTTTACATTCACATAGTTTTTCTTTACATTGTAATTTACACTAGTTTTACATGATTTTAGCTGGAATATTACACTGGTTTCAATGTAATATTAAATGAAATATGCAGTAATTTTAAATCAGTTGTATAATTTTATTGAAAGCTAAATAATTTGTTGTATTACTTTTCTAAAATCACAGGGTACATTGTAATTTTGCAATTGTAATGTAAACTTACGTTGTATTTTTACCAAAAGAACATTGTAATTGAAATAAAGCAGCAATATTGTTGTAATATTACATATATTTGTAAAAATACATCTGTGTATTCAATTCTGTGCAATTTTTTAACTTCTACCACTTCTATTCTAATGTATACAGTGATTTATACAAAATTTTAGAGCAATTCTTCTCATTATCGAACAGTGACTAAAAATCATCCGTTTATAAGTTCTAATTTACAATTCAATTTATTTTTCCAGCGTACTGGTTAGGAAAACAAGCCCCACTATGGATTCCGGACTCTGACGCTTTAGCCTGCCTACACTGTGACCAGAAATTCACAGTTATCAAACGCAGGCACCACTGTCGAGCTTGCGGTTTGGTAAGTCATAAAAGAATTTTATAAAAAAAAAGAAAAAAAACCCGTTATCTAAAATTTTTCCTTAGGTTCTTTGTTCGAAATGCTGCAACTTGAAGTATAGGTTAGAATACCTCGACGCGGACGCTAGGGTGTGCTCGAAATGTCACGTAATCCTCAACAGAGATACCAACAGCAGTTCGGGTAGCGAAATATCACCGTATCCGGGGAATTCCCCGTTTCGACAGCCGAATCCGAATAACCCTATGGAGTATTGCTCTGTCGTACCACCTATGCAGCAGGTTGGGGCTGTAAGCCAAAATCCTCCTACTGTTATGGTACCTGTCGGTGTTTTAAAACGAAAAGGTACATTTTTGTTTCTATGAGAATTTTGGAAAATTAAAATTTTTCTTACGAATGCCCTGGGATTTTATTCTTTTTCTTTTACTTGAGTCAGAAATGGTATAAAACTATTAGATTTATCACATTCCAAGGTATCTATTAAGTATATAATACATAAGCTTAATAACTACTTTCTCATTGAAAAATAATCTTAAAGCTTATTTACGATAGTCTCGTTTTAAAGATGTTTTTCCGATATGAAGGTATTAGTATTTATTTCATTATTTATATACAGTATGTCCCTGTTTATTACACGTTACCACATATTTAATTTAATATTAGAAGACGAGTTCTAAACCCTTTATAAGAAAGAATTTCCAACTTCCACCAGAGATAGGGACTCTATAGCATTCATTATTCGTAGTTATCGTTAGTTTGTTTTATTTTCTTTTGTAAATTCTGAACATATGCTATGGAATTTCTTTTAATGGAATGTAATGTTATTGGTGAAGCAGCGTCTTCCTTATTTATTTATTCTGTTCATAATTTTGGAAAATTTTAAATAAGTAACGATAATTTCTAGGTGCGATGAAAAAGACCAATAAGAGCGTAATGTTTTGCGATGGAATAAGACCGGGCAGCGATCTAACGAAATTAGATTCGGATTTTAATTACGTTCCCAAACTGGCCAGCAGCAACGCGAGCGTAATCGTAGAAGAGGAACGTAGAGTAATTCCGAAACCCAAGTACGAAGTTCCCGTGATGGACCCGGAAACGAAGAGTTTTCTACCAAAAAATGGGCAAGACTTACCACCGCTGGTTACAGTGTTCAAATCAGGTAAATTTTGAAATATCCCGGATTAGAATTATTTAGATTTTTAACGGGTTTCTTGTAATTTCTTTCAGAGACGACGTATATATGTAATAAGTATTCTAATAACGAGAAATTAGTTGATGTTTTGAAGTCGGAGAAGCTGACTTTTGCGCTTTATAAGAATATCTACGTACATGTGAAGATTGTCGATAGTACGTTGATGTTTTTTTTTTTATTATCGAAGCGGATGAATTTTTTGTTTGCGTTTTTTTTTAGTGAGTTGCTGTATTAATAAAAAGGCATGGTGTTTTACTACGGAGGGTTTCTTGTCCGTTGGCCAGGATGAGCTTGTCTTTCTTATTGAATATATCGAAGACGAAGCAATGCTCCCGATGGATATTTTCCACCATTTAAATTTGATATACAAAGATGCGTTGAAAGGTAAGTCTTCTGATAATTTGTATTATATTTTTATTGTTTATTATTAAATAAAAAATACTGGTTCTTTGTCGGTTTCTAAAAGGGTTTGTATATAGTTCTATTTTTGGAATCTGTATTTTTTTACATAAAAAGTACCACTAAACAATTTTTTATGCATAGGAACATCGGTGACCGAATTAGGCCTTACGTTACACGACAATTCAACGTTCCTGGACTTCAAGAACCACGCGGGTTTCTTATACATTCGACCGACATTCCAATGTTTACAGAACATCATCAAACCAACAGAACCCTTCCTAATCGGCCTTTTAATACACAGGTATGGATTCTTTTTTTCACACTTTACGTAAGAACTTTTAACAATTTTAACATTTTGATAGATGGGAAACACCATGGGCCAAAATATTCCCCCTGCGGCTTGTCTTACGTCTCGGAGCCGAGTACAGGTATTACCCGAGCCCCATAATCTCAACTCGTCACCGGGACAGTGTTTTCGTTGAAATCGGACATACAATCATAAACTTATTGGCGGTTAGTTTTTTCGTTATATATTTGTTTTGAATGGAAGTATATTTGTTATTGTTTTTTATGTAGGATTTTAGAAATTTCTCGTATACTTTACCGAGCATACGAGGGCTCACGATACACATGGAGGAGAAGAATACGACAGTTACCATTCCAAAAAATCGTTACGATCAGGTATTACTTTTTTTTTTAGCGGAAAATGTTAACAAATTTTTATTTTTATAATTTTTTTTGCTGTTTTAGGTGATCAAATCTATAAATAATTCTAGCGACCACATACTGGCATTCGGTGGGAACTTCAGCATGCAAGCAGACTCCCATCTTGTCTGCATACAGGACACGCAGAGCGCAAGTGAAAATTCGTACACGACTCATGCGATAAATATACAAAATCGGCCTAGAAAAGGTATACGAAAATTTATAGCTGTAACTTCCTACAGTAAAAAAAATAAGATAATAATAACATCTTTACAATAAAATAATTTTTTTTTAATTTTACAAAATTTTCAGTAACCGGAGCGAGCTTTATCGTATTCAACGGGGCCTTAAAATCGACGAGCGGCCTAACGGCAAAGAGCAGCATCGTAGAGGATGGTCTAATGATCCAAATTCCCGCAGAAGAAATGATGCTTCTACGGGAGCACATGCGAAACATGAAGACGTACACGATACAGTGTGGTTGCGTCAACGCCCCATCTGACGAAACAGTCAATATAGTTTGGGGGGAACCGGACAATAATTTCAATCTCGGGTAAGTCAAAGAACTTTTAAATTTTTAACATTTTAACGTTAAATTGTTAAATTTATCCTATAGTAGCATTGTATATAGTTTTTTACAATTGAATATAATATAAAGTCTAATTCTTATGTGTTTTTAGTGTTTTGTCTCCGATTGATAACCAATCATTGAGCGGCGTGCCGTCTATAAGAGTTCACAACGGCAAAGATTTTATTTGTAACAGCGGGAATCGGCTTATTCGCTGGACAGAAGTCTTTATAATTCAAAATACGGACCACGAATCGAAAACTCGGGATCCCGTGGATATCTCAAAGATATCGGAGAGTATTTCCAAGGCAACGTGTCAGGCGCTTGTCAAATATCTCGATCTGTTAAGCACTAATAACTTTTCGAAGATTGCTTTACGTACAACTTTAAACGTAGAAAATGTAAGTTCTATATTCTATCTCTAATAATTTTTACTTTTATTCTTATATTATATTTATTCTTAAGTAAAAGAAAAAATAAATAGGTTATGTTATGATATTCATTTTTAGGTATCGTACAGCGCCGGTAGTAACAATGTAAAGTTACCGCCGATCTATATGAAGAGTCTGGATAACGAGCTGATTCCGGTACTGCACAGAATCACGTCGAACAATCTGAACGACGTAGCGTTAACGTTAGAGTTGGTTTTCAGGATTTTGAATACATAGTAGTGGAGGTGCAATTCGTATTATTATTACGGTAGTTTTTAAGCTTTAAACATTGTTTGTTTGTATTATACGATTATTATTTCATTATGTATTGTATCCTATGTAAAGTTGAACTAATTGTACGCAAAAGATTATTGTATATAGCACTGTTCTTGATATATATATATATATATATATTATATATATAACGTGATTATTAATAAATATAATATATTCTCTATAGGTGTTTTGTCTCATTTATTCATTGAAATGGAAACAAAGCCGAGCAGTTTTAATACAAATGAAGATATGTTTGGTAAAATTTAAAACTAGGTTTCTACTTTACCAATTTATTTCTGTATCACTTCATAATTCCCAGAACATAGTTTTTTTTTTGTTGAACCTTTGTAAGTAAAACAAGTCACAACATTTTTAATATTTACCATCTTTCCTACTAAAAAATTTTCCTTTTTCGCTTCCTTTCTTATTTCACTAGAACGATTTTCTTCTTGTTTATTAACAAATATTCTCTCCAAGCATTAGGTAATAAATAATAATGCTACAGAAGAACAGTTTCTTTTAGCGTCCTGGAGCAAAAAAATCTCTTGTTTTCGGAAGAGGTCTGGCATTTTTGAACATTTAATTTAATGTATACCACTTTCAATTGCAATTTTTTAATTCCAAATTGAACCAAAAACGGTTTATGTTTAAAACTAGTTTATATATACAAAATCCATGCGAAACTCAGTTCAGCGTTTTATGACAATAAAAAACAATAAGTCAACAGCTGGCTGTTTTCGTTTTCCAACAAATTAAAATAATCCAAATATCCTTCAAATGTGTTCACATGTGCTTCGCAAGTGTTTTATATCAATAACGGTATCGCATTTTATGGAATTATTCTAAAACTAGTATCTCTTACTAGCGTATAGATTTAAGAACATTTACACTAATTTTAGTTTCCGTAAAAACCAAGGTGGGTATTCATAAAAACCATTTCTTAGCCTTCTCAAGGACTATCTTGAAAATGGTCAAGTTTTCATTGCACGCTATGATTCTTTTTATTACTAAATATGATGCTCAATCATGTTTTCAAATACTTGGGACGTGGAATGGATCACCCAGCATACAAATAACGTTATAGGTGCTTTTGACGTATTAACAGACGCATAACTTGAAAACGCCAACTCGTACTTAAAGGATATATAAACATCTTATGTAGAGAATTAAAAGATCTAGAAGTTTACCAAAAAAATCCATTGTTGTCCGACCAATAAAAAATCCAAGTCGGTCATCTATAACCGTGAATAACTCGCAGGTGAGACCCCATATCGATGGGAGCTGTTTACACGTTATTTCTAATGCCAAGCATATTTAAAAATCCATCTGGGTTTGAATTTTTCCGATGTGAATTATTTCTTTAATTTCCAATTTACACCGATAAACAACGTAAAATCTAAGTTTCAAAAATCCTCCTGAACAAACTAAAATAGATAGAGGGCTGTACTTTTTAGAATTAATTACCCAATGTATCTGATCGATAAACGTGTATAATAATAATTTGTATCCCAACTACTTTGCTCGTAATCGCACATGAAGCGAAATAATAACATTCAACCACCGATAAACAACGTAAAATCTAAGTTTCAAAAATCCTCCTGAACAATCTAAAATAGATAGAGGGCTGTACTTTTTAGAATTAATTACCCAATGTATCTGATCGATAAACGTGTATAATAATAATTTATATCCCAACTACTTTGCTCGTAATCGCACATGAAGCGAAATAATAACATTCAACCACCGATAAAGAACGTAAAATCTAAGTTTCAAAAATCCTCCTGAACAAACTAAAATAGATAGAGGGCTGTACTTTTTAGAATTAATTACCCAATGTATCTGATCCATAAACGTGTATAATAATAATTTGTATCCCATCTACTTTGCTCGTAATCGCACATGAAGCGAAATAATAACATTCAACCACCGATAAACAACGTAAAATCTTTCAAGTTTCAAAAATCCTCCTGAACAAACTAAAATAGATAGAGGGCTGTACTTTTTAGAATTAATTACCCAATGTATCTGATCTATAAACGTGTATAATAATAATTTGTATCCCAACTACTTTGCTCGTAATCGCACATGAACCGAAATAATAACATTCAACCACCGATAAACAACGTAAAATCTAAGTTTCAAAAATCCTCCTGAACAAACTAAAATAGATAGAGGGCTGTACTTTTTAGAATTAGTTACCCAATGTATCTGATCGATAAACGTGTATAATAATAATTTGTATCCCAACTACTTTGCTCGTAATCGCACATGAAGCGAAATAATAACATTCAACCACCGATAAACAACGTAAAATCTAAGTTTCAAAATCCTCCTGAACAAACTAAAATAGATAGAGGGCTGTACTTTTTAGAATTAATTACCCAATGTATCTGATCTATAAACGTGGATAATAATAATTTGTATCCCAATTACTTTGCTCGTAATCGCACATGAAGCGAAATAATAACATTCAACCACCGATAAACAACGTAAAATCTAAGTTTCAAAAATCCTCCTGAACAAACTAAAATAGATAGAGGGCTGTACTTTTTAGAATTAATTACCCAATGTATCTGATCCATAAACGTGTATAATAATAATTTGTATCCCAACTACTTTGCTCGTAATCGCACATGAAGCGAAATAATAACATTCAACCACCGATAAACAACGTAAAATCTAAGTTTCAAAAATCCTCCTGAACAAACTAAAATAGATAGAGCGCTGTACTTTTCAGAATTAATTACCCAATGTATCTGATCCATAAACGTGTATAATAATAATTTGTATCCCAACTACTTTGCTCGTAATCGCACATGAAGCGAAATAATAACATTCAACCACCGATAAACAACGTAAAATCTAAGTTTCAAAAATCCTCCTGAACAATCTAAAATAGATAGAGCGCTGTACTTTTCAGAATTAATTACCCAATGTATCTGATCTATAAACGTGTATAATAATAATTTGTATCCCAACTACTTTGCTCGTAATCGCACATGAAGCGAAATAATAACATTCAACCACCGATAAACAACGTAAAATCTAAGTTTCAAAAATCCTCCTGAACAAACTAAAATAGATAGAGCGCTGTACTTTTCAGAATTAATTACCCAATGTATCTGATCTATAAACGTGTATAATAATAATTTGTATCCCAACTACTTTGCTCGTAATCGCACATGAAGCGAAATAATAACATTCAACCACCGATAAACAACGTAAAATCTAAGTTTCAAAAATCCTCCTGAACAAACTAAAATAGATAGGGGGCTGTACTTTTTAGAATTAATTACCCAATGTATCTGATCTATAAACGTGTATAATAATAATTTGTATCCCAACTACTTTGCTCGTAATCGCACATGAAGCGATCGCACATGAATCGAATCCAATTTACAACCTACAAAATATTTTCACAGTTCAGGTGAAAGTTGGTTAAGATGCCACAGTACGTTTTTCTAACCCCATTCGATGGTTAGGGACATTTTTTCCAGTTTCTCAAAAAGACTTTTTTAAATTTTTGTCAAAATTATTTTGTAGAAAGCGTTGTAGGCAATTGAAACTTTTACCTAGCATTAAAACTTTGAGATTGGCAATTACTTTGTTTTAAAATAAGTAACATTGTGTTTCATATTAACAAGAAAATACCGAAAACCACTTACATACTTTTTATGAATGAATAACACACCAATTTAGGAAAATAATAGCCAATTTGATAAAATAATAGTAAATAATACCGTTTTTACTCTAGACTAGTTTCTAACTAGTTTCGTTCAAAAACGATCATCTTCAGGCCAAATTCTCGTCGTACTTTCCTCACGGAAACAATTCAGGAAATCGATAAACTCCCTGAACAGAAAACAAAAACAATAACAACAACACCCAGGCAGTATCTAAAAATGGGTACCACATCACCACAACCTTATCATCAAATATTTAACATCACTATCAACCCACGCACGGCTTAAAAGATCAATACCTGTACATTTTACCTTCGTCCACATTCATTCAGATCGATATATTTCCCGAAATATCCCACAACACACCATACACACCGTCATCTCCATCAGTTCGAGCGCATGCGTTTCATGATCAAATCACCTGGTACCTGTATGGTACCCAGTCCGCCGACATCAAGCCACCTGTTCTGGTGTATAGCCTGGTGCATTAGCAATCGCCTCACATGAAGACGTTTTCATAGCTACCGCCGATTATTTTAATTTTACGTAGTTTTTATTATTATTTTTTAAAAATTAATAAAGTAGTTTGTTTGAGTTACCAGTTTGAGATACAAGAGGAGTTTTGGTTTTAAACAAAAAGTGAGTACCTTTTAGGAAGTTTTGTTTGTATTGCAAGGCTTTGTTTACAACAGTTGTAACCAGTGAAGTTTTGGTGCGGTATTTTGAGTAATGCTTTGATTTTTTCAGGTTTTTTTTAACCAACTTAGGAAGAAGAAGATTAGGATTAACAATCTAAACAAAAAAAAACTACAAAATAGTGCGCGGTGTTTCTTTTTTTACCTAAGACAAAATGTGTTTTTGTGCGTCTCCTAAAACATCGGAAATGTGCCCGAATTTCTTCAATTAGATGATGCAAAGTCTGGAAGAGTATATTGTAGATATGGAATCTCGTCGTGCCATCGATAACACAACAATCCCCGAGGACGTTTGGGCTCAACTGCAGCAGAAAGACAATGACCTGGTGCTGGCCGCGGAATTGGGAAAAGCGCTCCTGGAGAAGAACGAAGAACTTAAGAAGCAATTGGAGCTGAGAGAGGATGAATTCTCGAAGAGAATCGAGGTAAGTGTTTTGCGCTATCGATTATTGCAATAGTGATGTAATGGGTGTAATAATAATCATAACTAGAGCTCTTGTAATCCACCGTTACAAGTTTAATATAAAGGAGACCTTTCACTTTTTGGGTTTTGTTAGAAGAACTCGTGCACTTGCAAATCGATTTATAATGATTCGAACAACTTGTTAGTTTTGTATGCAAAATGAACCACTAATGTCATAAAGATACAAGTTTCTCCAGGAGTTATCTAATATTATATATCACGAGATAAAGCAAGAGATAGAAGAAAATAATATTTTATCGTATGATCTGGCAACTCTAATAACTCGCTAGAATAGCTTAGAATGTCGTATTATGACATATATTTACAGAGACTGGGAAATCCCAATTTTAAAGAATGCAACACTCGACCACATACTGTGAGAGTCACAACTGAGGGTGTTGTGTGTTGAAAAGAAGGTAGTTGTTTGCTCCACCTGCCCATCGCGCCGAGCTGTACAAACGGTCATTCTCTTACCAGGTCAGTCACATATACAATGGTCTCAGGGAAGATATGAAAGAATTATCGTTAAACAGTTTTGGGGGAAAGGTGAAGTGTTGTTCCGTTTGCTCAACAGGGGGGACTTTAGTAATTTTTTGTTTGTTTTTGTTTTGTGAAGTTCTCGGAATTATTGTTATATTATTGGTACAATTATCTCTTAGTTCTAGTTTGCGTACGGGGTTGAGTGGAAGAGCTAGGCAATTTGGAAACAAGTGTGCTGATCTCCGCCCTAAATATAAATATTATTTTGTTGCATTTAATATCGTTTTATGTTAATAAAGGAATTTATTATTTATTTAATTATTTATTTATCTGTCAAATCCTGGCTAACTAGTTTTATATTAATGCAGACGCGACTGATCTCAATCAAATAGATTCTCATGCAGCTAAACTATTAATTTTATATATTGTATGATAAAGTCATGTGCCTGGTCACATCAGAGTTTTTTCCGTTGCCATGGTAGTAAATTGACGATCGATATGTTCTTGTGTTCAGAATGTCTTCCTGATTGAAAATAACACAAAAATAATATAGGGTGCCATTTAATATTTTCAATAATGACGTAATTTCCGGAAAAACCGGAAGTTATATTAACCTCAAGAGTACTTCTCAACTACTGTCAATTTGTTTGGCGTGATATTTTGTAATTATATTAAAATATTAAAGATTAAAATAACATAGCGAGGGATGGTTTTATATGTTTTTCTACTTTGCGTTCGTATAAACTCATAACGAAACCGCTTTCGGTGTCTTATGAATTATAAGACGTATTGGCGCACTCGTTCCATTTGGGCACTCCTCGCAAACTAGTGTTATATATTATTTTTTCTACTTTGCGGCATTAATTTAACATAAATTTAAAAATTGCGTTTGTCATCTTACAATCTAGAGTAATTTTATTTTCAACAGTTGGTAGTTGTGGTAAAATTTACAAATACGATTGAGGCGAGCTAATTCACACAGAAAAGTGATTATTTGGCACGAGAAAACATAGTTTCTTGAATTTAATTACTGGTTTCAAATGCATATTTACTTGGATGTAGAAAGTTAGGTATATACAAGAAACGCCACATACTCAATCGAAGTAAAATAATTTCTCAGATAAATGCTATCGACAAATTAATTCTTTCTTTATACGAACCAATAATTGTATTTAACGAGGTAATCAAATTTATCGTCCCAAATATGCATCAAATATGTCAATTTCTCCAACGAAGTAATAGTAAATTCAGACATTTAATATAAGTAAGTATTGTTTATTATATACAGGGTCCTGCAACTAAGCTCCCGTCTTCTGTAGCTCACTTACTCATTAAGCTAAGAGTTTGACATTTTGCAGGCTTACCCTGTACTTCAAGGTACAATTCAAGAAAATATTTTTTATTATACAGGGTGTTCCAAAAATGTGCAACGCCATGATAATATATTTTTTTAAATTGCATGCTATACATTTTTCTAGACATTTGGAAGCCTTTTATGGTTGCCTACATATCACCAAAATTTTATTGAAATCGGTTGAGTGACCGCAGCGGAAAAAAATAAAGACAAAAAAAAATTGATTTTGCATCGTAGGCTTTAAAAATCAATAAAAACCACAAAATGCACCTCGTTAATAAAATTTTGCGACGTGCTTATTAAGTTAGATGTAATAGTCTCGTTAACCAAGTGACATTGATCCAAATTATACAGGCTGACCAAAATCGAGTGTCAAACCTGTCAAACTTCAAAGCGTGTTATTGTTCTTATTTTAAATTGGAACCCATAAATTTTTTTATGTGAAATGATGCAGAATCAAAAAATAAACATTGTTTCTAAATACAACCTCATAACAATTCCCAATATTTTAAAACTTATTCGCCAAAAACTCATTTTTCAACGTTTCCAACGGCAATTTTAGATAATAAATATCGTACGCGGCTTTGAAAAACAATTTATTTCATAAAAAATAATAGACGTATTTTAGATTTGAGTGTACTTAATTAAGTAGTTATTCAAATGCTAAATTTACTGCATAATTTACCTATAGCGGTAAGGACGGAAATGTGGCTATAGGTAAATTTTGCAGTAAATTTAGCAATTGAATAACTACTTAATTAAGTACAGTAAAATCTAAAATACCTCTCTGCGTTATATTTTATGTAATAAATTGTTTTTCAACGCCACGTACGATATTTATTACCTAAAATTGCCGTTGGAAACGTTGAAAAATGAGTTTTTGGTGAATAAGTTTTAAAATATTGGGAATTGTGATGGGGTTGTATTCAGAAACAATATTTATTCTTTAATTCCGCATCGTTTTACCTAAAAAAAATTATGGGTTCCAATTTAAAATAAGAACAATAGCGCGCTTTGAAGTTTGACAAGTTTGACACTCGATTTTGGTCACCCTGTATAATTTGGATCAATGTCACTTGGTTAACGAGACTATTACATCTAACTTAATAATCACGTCGCAAAATTTTATTAACGAGGTGCATTTTGTGGTTTTTATTGATTTTTAAAGCCTACGATGCAAAATCAATTTTTTTTGGTTTTTATTTTTTTCCGCTGCAGTCCCTCAACCGATTTCAATAAAATTTTGGTGATATGTAGGCAACCATAAAAGGCTTGCAAATGTGTAGAAAAATGTATAGCATGCAATTTAAAAAAATATATTACCATGGCGTTGCACATTTTTGGAACATCCTGTATAATAAAAAATAATTTCTTGAATTGTACCTTGAAGTACAGGGTAAGCCTGCAAAATGTCAAACTCTTAGCTTAATGAGTAAGTGAGATACAGAAGACGGGAGCTTAGTTGCAGGACCCTGTATATATATAATAATCAAAACCCACCAATTGTTTAAGTAATTCTCTCTTCGTTCAAGAGATCACTTTTCTGTGTGAATATCGATTGAGATGTCAGCATTATTTGACACTTGACGTCTATATTATCAATGTTGGAAAACTAAAAGTTACTAAAAGTCTGTGATCTAGTGTTTTCATAGCGACACCGAAAGCGGTTTCGTTATGAGTTTATAACGAACGCAGAGTAGAAAAAATTCTAGTTTTATGTGTTTAATGACATTTTCCGTCGATCGTTTATTTATGAGTCAGTTTAGTGAATAGGCAACCGTTTATTAAACAACTCCATTAATGCACGATTTCTATTAATGCATGATTTGTTATAGCATTTTTTGCATAAGTAATTCCTAATATGCAAAATATTACGTAGATTCAAAAAAATTATAAGGTACGCATGTATAAACTACAAGTAATTCGTGTTTCAATGATATATGTAGCTATAATGTTTGTTCATTGTTCATATAAGTTCATATAACATCTTTATATGTTTAGGTAACATGATTTTCTTTTCTTAGAATCGCAGCTAACAGATCTACGGTAATAGATCACTCTGTATAGCACTTAGAAACTATTTTCTAATAAGGAACTTCCTTGATTTTAAAAATGTGGTTGCATGGACCTTCAATTAAAACTGTATTCTTTTTAATTACAAAACGCTTGCTCATCCATTTGATGATTAACTGACTACAGATACAGAGTCATAGAGTTCTAGTAGGTACTAATAAATTACAAAATATTACATCATCTAATTGCCTCCACAAACGTGAAGTCGATCCAAGATTTTGTTATTGAAGGATGTTCCAACTAGAAACTTATTTTTATTTCATTTTTTACTTAATCTGTATAAAATATACAGGGTGAGTTATTAGTATTCCAGCGGTGGATAGCTACTAAATAGTTAGAGATAGAAAAAAATGTTTAAGACCAAAGTTGTTCGGCTCCCTAGTTTCTATGACGTAAAATTATTTTCCTTTATACAGGATGTCACATTTAGGCGTGGATGCTACTAATGTATTTCTGTCGGCTTTGCCATAAACGTAGATCATGTTAGTTAATTCTTCTTTGCTATAATTATAACTCATCGTTCAGGGAAAAGACAAATTACGTTACTAATTTTGACAGCAATAACTTATTGAGTGTCGTTAGATCTCAGTTATTGTTTGTTTCTATGATTAACAAATGCTAATAGTATTAATTACCGTTATTTAAGTTGTATTTTAATCCAGTTTTACTCATTTACAAATGATAAACAAATTAGATGTGATTTTTTTTCAACATTAGTAATACAAAATTGGGTTAACATATGAGACATAAAGAACACTTGTTAAAAGTTGTCGCTACAACAAAGCTAGGACCATCTAGCAAGTATTAACAGTTAAACTAATTAAGTGTACATTACCGCAAATACAAGTTTTTGAACGGTATCGAGACACATTTCCCATAAACTGGAACAATGAGAAAATTAACAGCGAAAAATATATTAGTAATTGCGAAATTCGCACGCAAAGTAACGGAAGTATTCCTAGAATCAATGGGATGTGAATATCATAATAATAATTTCCATTATCCATAGACTTGCCAACGTTATGCGGGCATTTTGAATTAACATCCACTTCACACACAGTCTCGGCGTAAAGCTTTACATCTCTTACAACAATAAACTTTCTAAGCTTTACCATTAACGTCTTCGTAATTATAAAGACAATGATACGATTTTAATAAAAAAGTTTCACTTCTCATTTCAGCCGGTATCAGGTTATATTAAAACCAGAAGTACCGCATATTTTTTTAATTTTCTTAGAAATCGAATCAGGATATTATGTATCAACTATCATCAGCAGGGGAAATTTAAGACATTCTGAAGTTTTTAAACGCGTTCAACGCACATATTACAGTTATGCGTTACGTCAGTTCTATGTGCATGCTTTACATGCAATTTAACGAGCTGATATCATAGTTAAATAAGTTAGAAAGTCGCTTTTTAGCGATTTGTAGACGTCACAGATAAGATAAGAATTTTAGCAACAATTCGCAATGCAACGGTAATAATTAATGTTTTAATGTTGCGTGAACAATACAGCTACATAAAGATTAATCGCTTGTGGAAAATTGTTCGAAAATGTGGGCAATCGCGCTGAGCTATATAAACGGTCATTCTCTTACCAGGTCAGTCACATATACAATGGTCTCAGGGAAGATATGAAAAAATTATCGCTAAACAGTTTTGGGGGAAAGGTGAAGTCTGTTTGCTCAACAGGGCGGACTTTAGGCATTGAGCGCACATCGGATGCTGTTTTAATTTTGATTTTTTATGGGCATGTGCGATATTTTGTTGAGTGGGATTTGCTGCAATTACGTGTAATTAGACTATAGAGTATTTTGTTTTGTTTTTGTTTTGATAAGTTCTCGGAATTATTGTTATATTATTGGTACAATTATGTCTTATTTCTAGTTTGCGTGTATGTATGATAAAGTCATGTGCTGGATTTTTTTTATTCTAAATTTGTACCTCACACATTTTTTTCTGTAAACCGTTCTTCCTCAAAAAAGCAAGAAACAACAATGGAAGGAAGGAAGTTCTTACAATAGTTTTGTAATGGAGAAAGCAGTGATTCATTGACATCGCTACCGTTGAAAAAATGAGTTAAACGAACGTAAAATTAGCCAGCAACCTCTAGATGTGTGTATATGATACAGATTCTGAAGGTTTTTCGACAAGGTTACTCTGACAATGTGGCGTCTGTAACGATTTTACTGAGAATTCTTTTGTGATAAAATTAAAATAATAATTATTATTAATAACCTTGTTAAGTGTTAGTATTCTTAACGGCGGTTTATTATTGTTATTATTATTTAATTCAACAATATATTTATGTGGGAGATCAGATGAGTAACAAAGATAACAGTGTATTGCCGATGTGAAATAGACTTGTGGCATATCGTGAGTAATTCTAAATTAATATAAACATGTGTTTTATGGTTTTTATAGATAAATCATTATCTTTGTGATAAATGATAACAGGTATATTTAGTACAGGAAGATGAGTGTTGTAGCAGGTTATTTTCTAATCTTTGATCAAATAAAATCAATAAAGCTACGATAAGAGTACTTAGCTCATGGAACATGATTTCAAGTTTCATCTCAATTGATTACACTAGTTTTTGATGTTTTTATACATGGCTAACATTATGAATCGTTTTTATGTAAGCTTGTAAAAAAATCTGATGTGGCCAGGCTCATGACTTTATCACACTATGCAGAAGTATCAAACGCTGATAATCTGAAAATACTGTCATTAGAATCTAAATATCTGTCAAAACCTGGCAAACTAGTTGTATAGCAGGTACGAGCGATCTCGATCAAATAGAATGTTTTGACTATTTATTGTATCTACAATGCACAGAGCGACCAACAGAGTCAACTGCTTCGCATGATTTTCAAAGTTAAAGTTTGCTCATAGTAAAATGTAGTATTAGTTTAGATAATTATACTAATACAACTTCAGCAAGGAGTTATTCTTTGTTAGTTATTCCAAATGAAATACACAAGAAATTTGTTATATGTATCTAAACATTTTAAGGTGAATTAATTGTGACAGTTTCAGATTTTTTAATCTGGTACCACGAGAAATATTAGGCATTAAATATAGGTTATAAATAAAAAATATTGAATGAACAAATTAAGGTAAACGTCCTAAATTTAGACACTCTCCTAAATTGCGACACCTTTTTGTTTAGTTGGATAAAATAAGAAATCTACAACATTGAACTTTATTTTAGGACATCCGGTTTGTTGATTTACCAATGTTTTAACGGACAGAATAATATAACCTAAAAGTTTGACTGATCTTGATAATTGAGTGTTATGCTAACCGTTGATTTTTTCCTTATTAGGTAAATGCAATTCGACTACAATTACAAATGTAACAAAAATATCCTAACCAGTCTAAATACTGGGCGTTTACCTTGAGTACCTCTCATGTCGGGAAAAAATCTTACAAACAGGTTCTAAGAGACTATAAACTTTATGTATTTTATTTACTTAACAGATAGTCCGGAAAGTCAAACAAAATTATTTAGTTTAACTTAAACACATACCAATCCCAAAAATAACGAACTCACTGACGTAAAAATAGCCACCATTTTTTAACGAAGTAAAATAAATAATAAAATTGTTTCTGCACTCCCAGAACAATGTTCTAAAATAGTCAAATAACCAATTTAGTATTGACCATTTCGTATAGATCCATACATTCAAATATTGGTTGGTATTTGAAAAAAGTGAGAATTGGTATAAGAAATTTTGACAGATGGCAAAACGCTTCCATCTGTACGACTTTGATGAAAAATGTGAAACTGCAAGTTCTGCGTAATCGCGAAAAAGTGCCATTCTGCGGGCCATCTGGCAAACAAGCCCAAAGAAAGTGGTTTTTAACAAGGATGAAAAGATAAGAAATATAGTTCCAAACCACTTGCACTTTGCGTTAATCTTAAACGAATGCAATTAAGCCCACGCATTATTTTAATTTTTCCATCTATTAACATGTTACCAAAACTAGAACAAATACTGGAAATTATTGTTGAACAACAGCTCAGTGAGTACTTGGATGAAAATTAATTTATTGCTGACCAACAGTCAGGTTTTCGTGCTCAGCATTCATGCGAGACGGCCCTAAATTTGATATTGGCAAATTGGAAAGGAGACTTAGAAGACGGTATAACGATAGTTGCTGTTTTTGTAGACTTGAAAAGAGCCAATTTGTCGTCAAAAGTTACTACAAAAATTAGAAACTTACGGAATCAGAGGAAAAGATGGTTTGAAAACTATTTAACAAACAGGAGACAGAAGGTTAGCATTGGAGAAAATAAGTCAAGTGAATTAATAAACAGCTTAGGGGTACTACAAGGTTCTGTTCTTGGACCAGTTTTATTTAATTTGTACATAAACCATGTTGCTTCACAAGTTAAAACTTGTGATATGCACCTATTTGCAGACGATACACTAATATCAATTGCAGGAGATAACTTACCTGATGTAATCGCGACATTAAACTCCGAACTAGTATCGATATCAAATTGGTATCAGGAAAATAAATTATGTTTGAATGTATTGAAAACAAAAGCTATGGTATTGGGAAATAGAAATTCGGTAAACCCTACACCAGACATAGTTATCGATAACACAGTTGTTGAGATAGTGGTCGAATTTAAATATCTAGGTGTCATTTTAGATAATAGTTTGAAATTTACGAGTAATATGGAATATATAGTTAAAAAGGTGAGTCGAAAGATTAGCTACTTAGGAAGAATATCTAATAAACTTACATTAAAAGCTAGAATATCTTTGTACCATACGATTATAGAACCATATTTTTACTATTGCAGCAGTATATTATTTTTGTGTACAGACAAAGACATTAAAAAGATTCAAGTACAACAAAATTGAGCACTCAGAATTTTATTACAAAGCTCCAGGTTAACCAGTATCGAGTCCATGTTGAGTAAATTACATTTTTTGAATGTTAAACAAGGAACGGTATATCAGGCACTCACGTTGGTATATAAATGCATAAATAATAAACTCCCAAATTATATGAGTAATTATTTAACATACAATAGTCAGCAGCATGAATACAATACTCGGCAAAAGGACTACTTCAGATTACCAAAATATACAAAAACCAGCACACAAAATTCATTTTATTATAAAGCACTGAAGATGTTTATCACCCTACCAAGTGATATAAAAAAACAGTAGTTCGCTAAGTCTTTTTAAAACATCATGTCGGGTTCATGTATTGGCCAATTTTAAGTAAATAAATATTATTATTATTATCTGTCTGATGTCTGCCAGTGCTGGATTCGTCTAGATTGAAAGGTACCAACAATCAAGCTAAATAAATGGCGTATTTATATAACGAAAAACATTAGTCAACAAAAACCATCACCCACCACTGAAGCCACAATAAAATTTATTTCACAATTGTCGCATACAATATCAAAAGTTGATAGATCTTCTTCAATACTTGGTCCCCCGCTGCATGGGCAATGTCTCAAAAACAGCACCACCGGGATCACCAGTCATCTCAACCGGTTTCTCCCCACCAGCCGGCTTCTTCTTCCCCCTCTCCATCGTAGGCCTTGCATTTCTCTCAAGCTCCACGATCCTCTCCACCAGTTGCCGAGGAGGATCAATCCTCTTAAACTCCAGATACTCCATATTCTTCTTATCGACGACATCGCTGTTGATGTTCAACCTAGCCGGTATCTCGTGCATGTCAATTGGCCAGGTAACCGTTTTGTACAGCTTCTTCTTCTGCTCCTGAATGTACCTCTTCTTGACGCCGCTAAACTTCTTGTAGAGCGGATGCAGCCTCTTGTCGCTAAGCTCTAGCATGCGCATCTCAGTGGATTTGAACTTGGAGATGGGGTCTTCGTTCACGTGTTCCTTAAACTCTGGTTCGGCTTCGATCTTCTTGAGGATCAGCTCCTCCTTGGTGGTCTCGTGCTCTTCTGTTGGTAGGGTGTCCTTTTGGATCAGGTAAGCGGGGCCGCATGTCCTGTAGGCCACGCCTCCAAACTGGCTCAGGTCTGGGTCTTCTCTGACGACTGCATTGTAGGGAAAATTGTGCTGAATTTGTTTTGTTTGGTTGGAGTGTGTGGAAGAGATAAGTCGAGAAGCTTTTGGTGTTGTTCTAGAGCATGGTGTACATATTAGGGTTTCCAATCCCGGATAATACCTATACAGATCCCGGGATTACAAAATCTTTAATCCCGAAATCCCGAAACGCCTGGAATGACAAAAGTTACCAAATCCAGTCAGTAAGGAACGGCTAAAATATACTTGATTGGACAATATCTTTTACCCGAAACTTGATACATGATTTCTTATTATTTCTTATGATTTCTTATTATTATTATTATTATTGTTAAATTTGATCAAAAATTTTACGGTTTTGTAAATTGTTCTCAATTTAATTTCTTGTCATGACCAAAATGAGTATTGCTTGTACGTCTTTCGGTTGTGTCAAATATAGTTCAAATAGCCCAACCCACATTTTAAAAATACATTCTTTATCTAAGTTACTTTTGACAAAACTTTTCCACTATAAATGGAAAATAGCGATAATTGTGCGATGAAGAATTGTCAAAATTGACCAATCTACGGTGTAGACGCGCCACATCACAGAGCAATTTTCTTTTAACATTTTCGGGATCCCGGGATTTAAATTTATAATCCCGGGATCCCGAAATAGCTCATTATATATCGTTGATCCCGGTATTGGAAGCCCTAGCGCACTAACATTAAACTTTTCACTTTGGAAACATTCAAAACCAGTTAGATTTTTGTATGATAACAGGTTTGGTTAGACATTATAACCTTTTTCTAAACCTGTAACGTTTTAAATAAAACAGTTCTAGGCAAAGCAAATTTCTAAATTGTTAAATTCCAAAAAGTAAACCAATTTCTGGGATAGGTAAAAGACCGATGTATTAAAAGGCGGCAATATTTTTTCACCTGAGCCCTGAGCCACGTGTCCTTGTCAGCCAAAAGTTATATTTTACTATGACTGAACATAGACGCATATATAAGTTGACGCTCTTAAAAACGGTTGCAATTTTGTATTTTAACGATAAATGTGACTTCTTTGTTATACATTCTTTAGAACCAAGCATGAACTTTCATTCGACATTATTTTTATTAAAATTTACCCACAATTTTGTTTATTGCAGGGCCGAGAACATTCGCTGTTATAAAAAAAAATAGTTTTATGCAGAACTTGAGTGTTTTAGTTTAGTGTTTAGCTTTGTCAAGCTTTTGAAAGTGGTTCAAATTATAGTATACATATTTGTCATTACAACTACTGGAAAATCTGCTGCGGATAGGTGCGGATGCGGTTTTTGTGATTTTATTTCTAATACGTTGTTAAGGAAAATCCAAAAATTGATGCACCGGCTTATATGTAATTCGGTGCAATTTCTTGATACCGTGATAGTAGAGGTAATTTAGAACATATTTAACCATATTTTAGCTATATACAAATGGTTACGGTTATCGAGATATTGACAACTTCATGTTCAATGCATCTTGTATGTTGTAAATGCCGTTATGTACGTATATTTCTCCGTTTTGGATCATGTATAGCAAACAACCTCGATGACCTAGACTCTTAAAAATCATCCGAAAAATACCTTGTACTTGTACATGCATTTCTTGGAAATTGGTTGCTTGAAGCCAATCTGATTCATATTCAAGGCAAGAAAATACATCGAAAGCACCTACTCGCATACACAGTTCACTGGTTTAAATTGGATTCTTGTTGAGGAGAGACAATAGTAAGTTTGTGAATAGAAACTGGTTAGGCGTTTTCGATAAATGTGTTTATGCGAAATGCGCATGCGGGTTCAAAACATGCGTATTAGGGTCATACCACTAAAAAACGACCGTTTCAGCTTGAAGTATGATCAAATTTCGAAAGTTTTCATGGAAACAATAAGTATAAATATAAATATTAGACAATTTTGAAATAATAGTAAAAATAATAGATTTTCTAGTGACAAATATAGTAAAATAAGTTCCTAATTGCCTCTACTATTACGTCTTAAAAGGAATGCTTAAAAGGAATCGAACGGAAACAGCATGAATAGCATGATTCCTATGAACACGTGTGGGATCAGCTTGACCGATGTGTTCGCAAGGGCCATAATCCACCACAGGAATCCACAGGAAGTATTAAAAGTTTGACTGGCCTAGAACTATCATTTAAAAAGTTACAGGTTTCCAAAAAAGTGTACCCCAAGAAAGACCTTTAACAGTTTTTCGTAGGGCACGGTTTGACCGTTAACCAACACTCCTAGTCTCCTTAAACTTCTCCATTTTCCCACCCCCTTAACACCACAAAACTTACTACTTTGCTGCCTCTTTCTGCAACAAGCCTTCGGCGGCAATTCAATAGGTTTATCGTCCGGCTCGGTTTCGAAGAGCCTCTTCCAGAAGGACTTCTTCTTCGGCTTGATGTTGCAGACCTTGTGGGCGCAAGGGTCCTTGTCGTGGTCGGGCGGGATGCTGCAAGTCGGGCACTTGCTGTACTTCCTGTTCCTGTCGATCACGTACTTCCGGTTCTTGTGCAGATACATGACGTCGGTGGCCGCGGTGACGCACAGATTTAGACGACTCCCCAGCAGAGCTCTCAGCTGTAAACCGTGAGCCATGATTTCAACTACCCTGAACGAGCTGAAATTTTGACGTGCGACCAAATCCCCTGCGATTGCTTGCGATGCGAGAACCCCCACGAAAAAAAGCGCTTGTCGTAGCGGAAGTCAGCACACTTCGATCTGGTTTGTTCGATAACGCGTCAATTTTGGAGTAGTTTGTAATGGGGGAGATGGGGGATCAGGTTATAATGAACGGGGATATGTCAAAAGATCGATGGTGTCAAAATGTGTCGTTGCTATGGTGCTGTCATGACGAAATCTCGAATTGTCAGCTGTCATGGGGGTCATGGGCGATACTGCGAAATACTATTACACGTTATTTTATTATTTAAGGTCTTAAGAATCTGTGTACGAAAATTCAAGGCAATATTTGCAAAATTAGCCAAGTTATAAGCAATTACCCGACGGCGTGCCAAAAATACGGAGCGAGCGGATCGGTCGGATCGCGAGCTCAACAATTTTTCCGCTCGAGTGAAAAAATTTTCAAACCAAGCGATCTTGCTGTGTGTGGTTTATTATTCTGTGATATTCTCTCGTGAACAAGATATGGAAGAAGACAGATTACATATCAGATTACAGACGCGGGTTGTACATTGAAAAGAATAGACAACTTTCTATGTTTTACCAATCAGAAGGCATCCAGACTGTTGATAATATGTACAATGCTCTGTGGACCAAATTCTATCATAAGATCTGGACGAATGAAAATACCCAGCATAATGTACTGCCCTGCGGGATCACAGTGTTGATACAAATGCGAAAAACCGAAGCCGAGAAAACTCTAGATGAATTCAATAACACTTGATAAAAATGTCGATAACGCCACCAAGGCTATTCACAACAACTTGTCGTCGAGAGAGTTGCTAGAACGGTGTTTGGGGAGAAGAAACTCAAAACAACAACCTAAAGCTTCAATTCTACTGGCTGGCGCTTCGCAGCCAAACATCTTTACCGTGGCTCAAAACCTATCAAAATTTCGGCTTATGCAGCAGCAGCAGGCTAATTTTGTCATGATTTTATCCCTACTTTACGAAGTTGACAGTTTACTTCAGTACTACCAGTACTACAACATGGTACTCGCAAAATACCATAGATTATAAATATAGTAACCACAATTTCTAAATTTAGTTTGTTATTATCTTATTTTTCGTTGATGCAACATTTTTTTTTTCTTATTTGCATATTATATTAGTCATATATGTACAATGAGCAAATAGATAATGAGCTGATAGATAATCCTGTCTAGAAGTAAAAGTTTTTATAGGAAAATAACAACATCTTTTTGGGTGTGGTTCGCTAATTAATAATAAAGGCAAGAAATAATCTGAAACGAAACATTTCACTTTATAGACACAGTGAAAATAGACGTTTCTTATAATATCCAAAAATTCTGCTTGTAATGTTTCGCTCTTTATCATATTCGAAAGTATAAAAAAATATCTATATGAGGCAAATGTGCTCTGTATCGAACATATCGAAAACAAAACGAAATAAAAAGAAATACTTGTGAAAGTAATAGAAAAAAAAACTAAAAATTGTGTTAGGTCTCTACCATAGTTTAATTTAATTACCCATTAAGCTTTCTATAAAATGGTAGCAACTCACAAAATTCATCTCAAATATTTCAGTAATCTAATCAGATTATATGCCAACTAATCAACTTTAATTAAAAGTCAAAACCAAACACGAGTCTATTAACTTTTTGTTTAAGGTTTCCCAAAAAAAAAAAATTAAGTATATGACTCGAGGAATTTCAGTAATCTCAATTAAGACACTTCATTACAAGCTATCTTTCATATCTTCAACTTAATTGACCTATTTGCGAATGTTTTCCACCGTATTACCACTAAACGTCGACCATTAGTTGACGGAGATGCAATTGCATCATTTGTTTTTATATCGTTACAGGATAACAGTAATTAAGAAAATTCAAATAAAATATATAATTAAATATATAAATATATAATTTTTCAGCAGAATTATTATTTTTAGAAATCAAATGTCATCCTGAGTATAATGTTTTATATGGTCTTATATGTTTTTCTATTCTTTAAGAAGTTACAGCCGTTTGAAATGTTAACAAAGAAAAATAAAAGATAAAATACATATCAAACAATGCGAAAACGAAAAATAACATAATCAATACCCATTACAACAATAAAAAGTAAATAAATTTAAGTAACAAAATACAATCCTCATAAAACTTTTACAGATTTTCTTCTAAAAACTAAATGTCATTCCGGGTAAAAAGGTTCATATTGACTTATTGGTTTTCTCTATTTCTTAAGAAGCTGTAGCCGTTTAAAATACGGTTTTATTGATATTTTAATCAGCTCTAACTTTTTACCGAATTGAAAAAATGAACACTCGAATGAAGTTTATTTGCGGCGAAAATCATTAGTCTGATACAGAAAAGAAAAAGATATATTTCTGTATAAATTTAGAACACAACCAGTAGCGGTTTTTACGAACAGGCAAGGTAGGCCGGGCCTACCCACAAATTTTATGCCCGGCCTACACAAACAATATGTGTCAAATTATATATTTTTTTATTAATATTAAAACATTTACTTATTATACACAATTAATTTGGTTAATTTTTGTGCGATTTATTAGTTCAATTTCATTACAGCCTCTGCAGAAATGACCGCGCCGTATTTTTATTCGCATTTATTTTCGATGTAGGCACCGGCCGACCTCGCGCGCATGCAGAGGTGTATATACTTGTGTAGCGACGGGGTGTCTGCGCATTACATAGGCGATAATACACAAGCAGTAGGCCCGTGCCTAATGTTCGCAGTCGCATATAGTTCGTTGTAGTGCGCGTCGCTTTCGTGTCAGCGTAAAAATGAGTTCGCTTGTGCCTTGTACATCGTCTGCTGGTGTAACTGATTCTTCGGATTCCCTTGATATTATTGTTTCTTTGTTGGAAGTGTCATTCTCAAGAAGAACAGAAATCGAAAGACGCAATATTATTATGGGTAAACAGCCCACTCCAAAAGTATGTATAGATCAACGAGATAAACAAAAAATGCGCACCTTCAATGTTTCATGGTATGAAGTACACAAGTGGTTATGTGGTAGTTCTACTAAAAATAGACTCTTTTGTTGGCCGTGCTTGTTACTATCAAATAAGAAAAGTGTGTGGATCTGTGAGGGTTATGCTGATTTAAAAAATTTGTCGGCCTCTTTAAAGAAGCATGCCCAGAGCAAAGAACATTTAAACAATTTTCTTTCATACAAAGAGTTAAAGAGGCAAACACTTTCTGTGTACGAAATGGCAAATGAACACGCAAAAATGTCAAAAATTAGATATAATGCAGAAGTTAAAATAAATAGAAAAATTATTAAAAATTTGATCGATTTAACTTGTACTTTGGCGAAACAAGAACTGGCATTTCGTGGACATGACGAAACAAAAGATTCATTAAACCCTGGAAATTTTAGAGCACTTTGGGAGTTAATGTTAAATTGTAATGAAGAGTTAAAAGAACACTGGCAACAAAAAATCTATTTTCGAGGAGTTTCTAAGACAATTCAAAATGAACTTATAGATTGCATAAAAGAGGAGGTTAGTTGTTTTATTGAAAACGCCGTAAACGAAGCACCATTTTTTGCCTGCCTTGTCGATGAAACAACTGATATTACAGAAAAATCACAGTGCTCAATAGTCGTGAGGCTTGTGGATGGGAATGGTTTAGTGCAAGAATATTTTTTAGGATTTTTTGACTTGGCTGAAGACCGAACTGCCGTTGCGTTACGCAATTTGTTATTTGACGTTCTGAGTAAATTTGATTTAAAAAACAAATTAATTGCACAAACCTACGATGGAGCAAGCGTTATGGCAGGACAACTTAACGGACTACAAAAACTAGTGAAAAAAACTGCACCACAAGCTCTGTTTACTCATTGTTTTGCTCACCGCCTCAACTTGGTTTTACAACAAAGCTGTTCTAATATAACAAGTGTCAAAATATTTTTTTCTACGCTTCAAGGCATTCCTTCTTTTTTTCATCTATCGTCAAAGCGGTCTTATTTTTTGAATAAAATTGTCGGGAAGCGTATCCCAACAAACAGTGAGGTAAGGTGGAATTCTAATGCAAAAATTATTGCCGCTGTCGTGACTGAACGAACGAAATTGATTGAAGTGTTTGAAGAAATTATGAACTGTACAGAATCAAATTCAAAATCAATAAGACAAGCAGATGGCTACAAACGTAAACTCCAAGAATTTGAATTTGTATTCTATTTACTGGTGTTTAATGACATTTTTCAGCAAACGGAAGTTTTATATAATGTATTACAAAAGAAAAGTAGTGATGTGCAATTTTGTGTCAGTTCAGTTTCTCACTGCATTGCAGTTTTAAAAGGTTGGAGGAAGGAGATAGTATTTAAAAAATATATGAATGACGCTTTGGCAGACACAAATTGTGAACAATCACTAACCCGAAGAGAATTACAGCAGGCACAGGCCAGTGATATTTCAGAACTAGTTAGTACTAAATACAGAAGATTATATTTTGAAATTTTGGACAATATTAGTACACAATTAGAGCAACGTTTTTCTGAGTACGACAAACTCCAGTTCTTACAACTAGGCGATACAACCCAATTTATAAGATATAGTGAAAAATTTCCACAACATTCATTGGATTCGTTACTGGAAATTTATAAACCATTGTTTGATAAAACCGCACTAAAAGCTGAATTGGAAACAATATATTCTCCATATCATAAGGATAATTTTCACGAAAAGAGCCTGATAACATTGATTAAAAAGATGAGTGACAATGAAACTAAGGAAATTCTTCCCCAGTGCTACAAATTATTTTGTCTGATATCTACAATTCCAGCAACTAGCGCCTCGGTAGAAAGGAGTTTCTCTTGCTTAAAGCGCATAAAAACATATTTGAGAAACACAATGTCACAAGATCGACTATCTTCTCTTGCACTGCTGTCAATAGAAAAGGACATTCTCGATAAATTATTGAAGACAGAAACATTTCACGACAACGTCATAGATAGATTTGCAAGGAGTAAGAACAGAAGAATTGATCTACTTTATAAATAAAATAATATCCAAAACATATGTTTGTACGCAATATTATAATAAGAAATATATTATTCTGTAAAATTAAATTTCTGTAGTAATAAAGTAGTAATAAATATAAGGACTGGATTTTTTTTTTCGAGAAAATGTATCCCTCTGCGACGTTGCTGGCCTACCCAATATTTTACCCCACGAGCCGCCACTGAACACAACGCGAAGTTTGGAACTTATTTCTACAAACCAACTCTTGAATGTTTGAGGGAAAAGGCACTCTCGATGTACCGAATTGCTTCCGAAGTTTTCTTTTTGCCCGTATTCACATAATTCCACATTTTGTGTGTGAGTGTATGTTTTGATTTTCCGGTCCCACAAAATTTTGTTCGTGAACTATCACCTGGTGGTTATAAATGCCGCCACCTATTTGGTATATTGTGATAGTTCCTCCAAGCATCTGACATGTTCGCGGTAATACAAATTTAAATATAATAAAACTGTCCTTAGTTTGTTAAATATATAGGTAATTTGGCTAGATTCTTTATATTAGCAGTTACGTACCACGTACTCAAGTAGTTTTGATAAGCTCATTTTTAATACAACTTTATACTAATCTAAGGCTTAATAAATCCGCACATAACATGTGGATGATATGTAGATGAGGGCAAAAATATATATATCAAAACATCATATTTATTATCTTTATTTTAGGAAATAAATTTCAAAATGTTTAGATATATTCAGAACTTTTTATGAGGCATGTGTAGCAGAGCTATACCCATTTTTATTTTAATTGTATTATGTTCTAAATTCTTTATTTATTTTATTCATATTTATTACTATTTGAAAATCTTATTTATATTGACGTCGAGTGTCAGATAAGGCTGACATCTCAATCGCTATTGGTTCGCGTCAGTCGTAGTTGTGAATTTTACACTAACTACCAACTGTTGAATACAAAATTACTTTAAATTGTTAAAAGTTAAGTTAAAATTCTAGACTTAATTCGAATGTGTGCTATTTCTCTGTACACTAGCGACACCTACATCTCTTTAGACCATTAATTAATCCATATTTAATACCCCGTAACACTTATACGAGATTACAGACATTAGCATTACGTGCAACACAATACTTTGCATTCGTTTTGTAGAAAGTAACAGCGAACATTTTGTCGGACTTCCAGAGCCATTTCACTCTCGATTTTAGACCGACCTAACACAGATCAATTACTCGAATAAACTATTTCGTATTGTAGCAATTCATTCAACTATTTCCGCGCTATTAACTCCCTGTAGATTGAGAACAATTGCACAACTTTGATGCAAAATACGTGAGCTTTTTATCCACTTCCCGAATTGTGTAATTTTAGTGATCCACTAGTCTAATTTTATAGTTTATTTAAGTCGTTATAAACATCGGTATTTATTTGTTTTTGTCGACTGCCTGTTTAGATTTAGATATGTGTGTCTATTAACAATGTTTTACCTTTGAGGCGCTTGTATAGTATTAATAAGTATGATTAGATAAGAATAATTACTGTAAATCCCTTAGAAACAAGCGCGAATTGCCTGTTTTATAATTAGCAATCAATTTTTAGTGTTATAATAAAAAAATATCGACATAAAAGTGAATATTACTCATCCTGTATTAATGCCAAAGCCTCACACGTTAATTTAATTTGTGTTAAACAGTTGCTTTACAACTGTTGTTTATTGTTTATATCAATACGTATTTTTAGGCCTGGTTTTATATGGTATTGAAGCATTTGGATTACTGTAAATTATTACTTGTACATATGTCTAGATAGATTGGAGATTTTTCTTTTCACAGGCAGGCTTTGCAAACTTTCCAGTCAAACTATGTAGGAACGCCATCTGTGCAAACTCCGCAATATCAATATTGCAGCTGGAGGATGTTTTTTTTTTTAATTTTAAAACCGTTAGTTGATTTTGTTTATTCTTTAGTAGACTACAATCGTATACCTACTATGTGACAGGATATTCACTTAAAATACGTTTCCAAAAAAAACAATTAATCATTTTTATTAAGAATATTATTTGTATTTATATATTTGTTTCAGAATCATTGAACTTTTATCCTGGAATTTTAGATTTGGTCTGTTTGCCAACCACTGAAGAAATTTTATTACTGTGTAATATTCTGGAGTAAACATTGTTAATTTTATATAAGAATTTCCAGCTCGTGTTCATCGAGCAAGGCCTAATGTATAATGAGCAACTGGCACCTTTCAAAACCAAAAATACAGGCACAAAATGAACACAATTGATAATTTAATTCTATAATCGTGTCAATCGAGCATCCGATAAAAAGTCTTAATAACAAATTGGTAAACAATAAAAGGTGAAAATATTATTTTAAAATGTAACCACACACAGAGAGAAAAGATTTCTTGTTTCAAAGAAATGTATTTGTTTGAATTTATTCTTTTGGGTCAAAACATATTTCTTTGACGCCAACAATATTTACTTCATTGAATACTCTAGTTTATTTGCTTGCAGAGATTAATTTATTTGAAATATTTATTTAAGTGGAATAAATATATATGGATACAAACAAAAATTACTTTCCTTTAAAGTAATATTTTAGTTTTGATTTTAAAAAAACGTTTCTTTACACCAATGAAATATAATTTTGATTCTAACATATAAATTTGTATATAAGGAGAGATTTATTTCGCTTAGGTGCGGTATATTCACCGACCCATAAAGTGCTGCATAGCTATGTATCAGATAAGTCCATTGATCGCCCTATTACTTATGTTGTGGTTAAGTTATCAGACACTTAACGGAAGGTGAATAAACCGACCCTTAAAGTAATATTTTGTCTTTGGCTTAAAAATAGGTTTACTTTCGCCAAAGAAATCATATTTTGATTAAAATAAATATATTTGTACACAAGAAGATATTTATTTCCTTCAAAGTAATATTTTTGTTTTGGCTTTAAAATAGGTTTACTTCCACCAAAGAAATCATATTTTGATTCAAATAAATATATTTTTAATGTCATCCAACTGTATTGTTAGATGGCGCTGTAAACTCTCTCCTCGCACTTCGTACATATCGAGAGTATAAAGCCGCGTGATCGACAGTATAGAACTTATAGAGTACAGTGCCTGCAGGTTCAAGTTGCGATTACAAATCAGAGTACACTTTACTAAGTTAACCTTGACTATATGTTGGGTTGGGAAGACCAAGCACTGGTCGAGGATGTGCGACATCCCAAAAAGGAGGTGACACATGGCGAGTCTTCCGAAAAATTCTTGTCTATTAATTCCTTCAACAAATTAATAGTTTTAAGCATTTTAACACGACCAACAATTTTGTTAATTTAAAAAAAATGTAATTCTTTCACTCACCACAATCATAATTATTTGAAGTAAATAAATCTCATTTCTTATAATACACAAATTGCAAACTTTTTAACTGGAAACATAAGTTGTTTGACGCAAATCAATGTTGTTTCTACCCAAACAAATATTTCAAATAAATACGTTTTTATCCGCAAATAAATATTTCTTTGCCTCTATTGAAACAACAAATTTCTTTGAGTCAATGCATATTTATTTGAATCAAACAAAAATTTCTCTCTGTGCAACCAATACTGAAGAATTTTTATTACTTTGTAATATTCTGGAGTAAACATTGTTAATTTTATATAAGAATTTCCAGCTCGTGTTCATCGAGCAAGGCCTAATGTATAACGAGCAACTGGCACCTTTCAAAACCAAAAATACAGGCACAAAATGAACACAATTGATAATTTAATTCTATAATCGTGTCAATCGAGCATCCGATAAAAAGTCTTAATAACAAATTGGTAAACAATAAAGGGTGAAAATATTATTTTAAAATGTAACCACATAAAAGGAAAACAATGACTAAATATATAAAGAAAAGTTGACAAATTTGAAAATTCTGTGATAACGATCATCGACAACGAAATTCAAAATTGCTATCATTACTATTATACGTAAACAGTTAATAGGCGACAATACTAAGTCAACTAGTTAATAATAATTGTTGTGATATATAAGCTATATGAATGGTCTGTATGACCAAAGTAGACAAATTTATGAATGAACTCATGTCCGGAAATATATTGTTTGAACGTTGGAGAGAGTCGGAAGATTGAACCAATTTTACAAACAGCATAGGAAAAATAGTGCCATGTATCATAGGACGGCACTTTTAAAGCTAAATAACATTTGTGTGACTGTTTATTATTATTTATCCTCTTTGAAAGGAGTTAATGAGAACCGTTTTGTAATTTTGATTCTAATTTTGGTCAATTTGGGTTATCTTGAATTCTTTTTAGAGACGTTAAACAAATAAAGGTTTACATACAAATCATTTATACATTCTATAATAATTAAGGCTCTATGCAGTACCTAAACGGTGTCAGGTGTGTGGACATGACTTCGATATCAAAAGTCCAGTATACTTTATCTATATTTTACACTTATTTTTAACACCCACTATATTTGAGATAAACAGCTGAGCAGTGCAAAAAGGTGCGAAGTACAGTAGAGCGTCGATAATCCGAAGTAATTGGGACCGAAGGTCATTCGGATTATCAAATATTCGAACTAAAGAGCAGAAAATAAGATTGGATAGAAGTTCAATCTTAATAAAACCAACACCATTCGATGCCGCTCTTCATAAACTATAAGAATGTCAAAAAATCAAATGTTAAATTCAATGTGGCGGGAATATGACTACACAGAGAGAAATTTTTGTTTGATTCAAATAAATATGCATTGACTCAAAGAAATTTGTTGTTTCAATAGAGGCAAAGAAATATTTATTTGCGGGTAAAAACGCATTTATTTGAAATATTTGTTTGGTAGAAAGAACGTTGATTTGTGTCAAACAACTTATGTTTCCAGTTAAAAAGTTTGCAATTTGTGTATTATAAGAAATGAGATTTATTTACTTCAAATAATTATGATTGTGTTGAGTGAAAGAATTACTTTTTTTTAAATTAACAAAATTGTTGGTCGAGTTAAAATGCTTAAAATTATTAATTTGTTGAAGGAATTAATAGACAAGAATTTTTCGGAAGACTCGCCATTGTGTCACCTCCTTTTTGGGATGCCGCGCATCCTCGACCAGTGCTTGGTCTTCCCAACCCAACATGTAGTCAAGGTTAAGTTAGTAAAGTGTACTCTGAATTGGAATCGTAACTTGAACCTCCAGGCACTGTACTTTATAAGTTCTATACTGTCGATCACGCGGCTTTATACTCTCGATATGTACGAAGTGCGAGGAGAGAGTTTACAGCGCCATCTAACAATACAGTTGGATGACATTAAAAATATATTTATTTGGATCAAAATATGATTTCTTTGGTGGAAGTAAACCTATTTTAAAGCCAAAACAAAAATATTACTTTAAAGGAAATAAATCTCTTCTTGTGTACAAATATATTTATTTTAATCAAAATATGATTTCTTTGGCGGAAGTAAACCTATTTTTAAGCTAAAGACAAAATATTAGTTTAAGCGAAATAAATCTCTCCTTATATACAAATGTATATGTTAGAATCAAAATTATATTTCATTGGTGTAAAGAAACGGTTTTTTTTTAAATCAAAACTAAAATATTACTTTAAAGGAAAGTAATTTTTGTTTGTATCCATATATATTTATTCCACTTAAATAAATATTTCAAATAAATTAATCTCTGCAAGCAAATAAACTAGAGTATTCAATGAAGTAAATATTGTTGGCGTCAAAGAAATATGTTTTGACCCAAAAGAATAAATTCAAACAAATACATTTCTTTGAAACAAGTAATCTTTTCTATCTGTGTATAATTTAACCTGTTTTCGCCATTTTAAATCACTCTGTGTAGTACCATTACTAAAGGGGGACCCTTACTAAAGAACTACATACCACATTTCTTTTACTATTGCTGCGTTTATTAGTTACGTAACAAAAACAATTAAACCCAGCGGTTTCTATTCCACATAAACAGTGTTAATTTCCGTTCGTACATATATAAGTACTATATCTATATTTCACATAAGTAATTAGTCTCTGCAGTATAGGAAATGAGCCATTTGTTTCGCACGCTTTGGTGTCACACCAAGTGGACTAGAACTGGAGACAAAAAAGAAAACATTGTATACACATGTTAAGTTTTTTATTATATCCTTCTTCCTCTATATCATAGATAGGATCTATCAAAATATTTAGTGATTACAACCAGGAACAATAAAAATAATCAAAAAAAAAAAAACAACTACCTCACAAGAACATAACTTGTCACATAAAGCGTACCGACATTTAAAACTTTCTACATTCTAAATCAGCAGTATGAACGAATTTCACGTACTACCTATTCCCGCATCTACCTTTGTGTTCACACTACATGGTTTGGTGCACTGAAAAATAAGCGTCAAAACGACGAAGATTGACAATAAAGAGCACTGGTCTCTTCTGCGTAAACAATTAGTTTTCTCTTATTTGCTCGGTAACCCAGATGTTAAAACAGGCAGAAACTAAAGAGATTCGAGCACAGCACATTTCAAATGCAATTGGAGGAAGGAAACATGCATGGAGTATTCGTTTGCGAACAATAGCCGAATGGTTTAATCTAGAATCTAGAATGAAAAGTATACCGTGCTTCCTTAACATATCTGTCGAAAATTAGGTCTTAAAAACTTAAATTATTGTGTATCGAATCTTAAATCTTGTAAGTGTAAGAGAGAAAAATGGTTGAACTCCTCGAAAATTGAGTAAACTTTCCGAGAACACTCTGTATTTTGGACAGAACCCAAAGAAAATCTACTTAGACCCGTATTTGTTGGCCCATGTATGGACATCATACAAATTATGGCACTTAAATATTTTTAATTTATGTAAATGAAGCTGGTATGTTAAGCTTATATATAGTAGAGCAACTGACTATAGAAATTGGGTAAATTGGACAATTAGAACGCGAGGAAATAGTTCAGTTAATGACGAATAATGTCAAATTCGTGGTAATTTAAGAATTTAGAAATTCCTATAGTGAAAAGAAGGTCCAGACATTTGTTTTGTTTATTTTTGGTTTTGTTGGAAAAGCAATCGAATAATAGTGTTAGCTTGTCTCAATTTTTGGTGTTTACCTTATGCCAAATTTGATTTTTTCAACGACAATCTCATATTTTACTTACCGATTTTGTAAGTAGTTGTGTTAGTCTACTCACAAACTTTTCAGGCTAGAATATATAAATAATTTGTATGTAAAACTTTATTTGTTTAACGTCTCTAAAAAGAATTCAAGATAACCCAAATTGACCAAAATTGGTATCACAATTACAAAACGGCTCTCATTAACTCCTTTCAAAGACGATAAATAATTAAAAAAGTCACACAAGTGTTATTTGGTTTTAAAAGTGCCGTCCTATGATACATGGCACTATTTTTCCTATGCTGTTTGTAAAATTGGTTCAATCTTCCGACTCTCTCCAACGTTCAAATACAATACATTTCCGGACATGAGTTCATTCAAAAATTTGTCTACAATGGTCATACAGACCATTCATACAGCTTATATATAACAACAATAGTTATTAACTAGTTGACTTAGTATTGTCGCCTTTTAACTGTTTACGTATAATAGTAATGATAGCAATTTTGAATTTCGTTGTCGATGATCGTTATCAAAGAATTTTCAAATTTGTCAACTTTTCGTTATATTTAGCCCTTGTTTTCCGTTTATGTGGTTACATTTTAAAATAATATTTTCACCTTTTATTGTTTACCAATTTGTTATTAAGACTTTTTATCGGATGCTCGATTGACACGATTATAGAATTAAGTTATCAATTACGTTCATTTTGTGCCTGTAATTTTGAAAGGTGCCAGTTTTTATTGTACATTAGGCCTTGCTCGATGAACACGAGCTGGAAATTCTTATAAAAAGTTAACCATGTTTACTCCAGAATATTACAAAAAAATAAAAATTCTTCAATATTGGTGGACAATCCGACAAATAATATTCTTAATAAAAATTATTAATTACACATTAATAAACGATAGAAAAGCAGCAAATTTTCTTGCAATTCGCTTAATATCAATATGCTATACACAGAGAGAAAAGATTTCTTGTTTCAAAGAAATGTATTTGTTTGAATTTATTCTTTTGGGTCAAAACATATTTCTTTGACGCCAACAATATTTACTTCATTGAATACTCTAGTTTATTTGCTTGCAGAGATTAATTTATTTGAAATATTTCTTTAAGTGGAATAAATATATATGGATACAAACAAAAATTACTTTCCTTTAAAGTAATATTTTAGTTTTGATTTAAAAAAACGTTTCTTTACACCAATGAAATATAATTTTGATTCTAACATATAAATTTGTATATAAGGAGAGATTTATTTCGCTTAAAGTAATATTTTGTCTTTGGCTTAAAAATAGGTTTACTTCCGCCAAAGAAATCATATTTTGATTAAAATAAATATATTTGTACACAAGAATATATTTATTTCCTTCAAAGTAATATTTTTGTTTTGCCTTTAAAATAGGTTTACTTCCACCAAAGAAATCATATTTTGATTCAAATAAATATATTTTTAATGTCATCCAACTGTATTGTTAGATGGCGCTGTAAATTCTCTCCTCGCACTTCGTACATATCGAGAGTATAAAGCCGCGTGATCGACAGTATAGAACTTATAGAGTACAGTGCCTGCAGGTTCAAGTTGCGATTCCAAATCAGAGTACACTTTACTAACTTAACCTTGACTATATGTTGGGTTGGGAAGACCAAGCACTGGTCGAGGATGTGCGACATCCCAAAAAGGAGGTGGCGAGTCTTCCGAAAAATTCTTGTCTATTAATTCCTTCAACAAATTAATAATTTTAAGCATTTTAACTCGACCAACAATTTTGTTAATTAAAAAATGGAATTCTTTCACTCAACATAATCATAATTATTTGAAGTAAATAAATCTTATTTCTTATAATACACAAATTGCAAACTTTTTAACTGGAAACATAAGTTGTTTGACACAAATCAACGTTCTTTCTACCAAACAAATATTTCAAATAAATGCGTTTTTATCCGCAAATAAATATTTCTTTGCCTCTATTGAAACAACAAATTTCTTTGAGTCAATGCATATTTATTTGAATCAAACAAAAATTTCTCTCTGTGTAGATAAGTTACATTGCGAAATATGTTGGAATCCATTTTTTGTATTTTCTTATACACTTATTAACCATCAAATTAAACACAGGCCTAATTTCTGTGACGCTTTGAGCAATAATAATAGCTCGAAACCGTTCATTCTTGTGCGACAAGCTCGAACAAAATCTCAATTACGCCTAGTGCTTACGGTATAATGTTGTAACATTTTCTCCTTTGTCACGGAACATGTCATTTTCCACTAAACAATTTTTCAAAACTGTAAACCCCGAGTTATTATTACATTTGTTCCGTACTATTAGCCTAAATACAGCGCGCAAAACCTTGTCCCCCTGCTTGCCATTACAAATTACGCTGTTTATTACAAAATCCTAGACGATTAGTATGATGTAAACTAAAACTAGAATTAGAAAAACATTCTTAGAGTTTCTTGTATTGTTATTAACATTATTAGTATTTAAATTCTATGTAGAGGAAGAATAAAAACAATAACAAAATCCTATAAATTTCCACAGCCTCTGTAGCTCAACTGGGAGAGCTGTCAACCGGAAATTGGAGGGTTCCCGGTTCAAATCCAGGCGGAGGTGTTTTTTTTAAATTATCCTCACCTGGGTTAATTATCATTCGCTTCTTTAGTTGATTATTTATAATATTCTACAATAACAATATTATTTATAATATCCTACATCAACAACACATTGTTTTACTTGAGTTGTTTTGCTTCAAATCTAAAGACGGCCTTCGTTTTATTTCCAAACGATTAACCTTAAATAAAGCGTTTTTTTTTTAAATATTATTGTGTCTCTCCTCCAACAAACGATATTTAAATTTGATTATCGTCAGTGGGCGGTTTTTACGTCATTTTCAGCAAAAACGGATAGGTTAAACGATCTGTATCAAGGCTAACTAGATTGTATCGGGCAATGATTTAATTTTTGAGTCTAGAAATGGTGGGCGTCATTAGTAATACCGCGAGAAACAGAAACTCTGCTGCGGGAAAGTCACGTACGTAGGTGTTTTAACCGCAATTTCGCTTTATTTACTTAACTTTAGATGTATAAGGTTGCGTAAGATCCTTAACCCCACTGTATATCCGCTACGTTAACAAAAAAGTTTAGTTAACAAGAAACAAAGATGAGTTTAGTTATAAACATCGTCGAACCTATGTTGATAATATTTTAACAGGGTTGTAAACTTAACAAAAGTATACTTTATAATATCGTCTTTAATTTTGTTTCTGAATTGAGTTTTTCTCTAAAATTGTAAAGCTTTAAATTTGAAATTAAAACTCGTTAATATATTGATAACACTGAAGAATCTGAATTTTGTGAATGGGAAGTGAATAGGCGTTTTAGATAGATTTCTTTGCGGCGATTGAGATTTCGGGTACAATGTTTACTTTGAGGTCCTTTTGAAGATTTTAGGACAATTGGCCACTAAAATTTTTTAAAGACACGTTTTCTACATTGTTTCAAAAACTAAAAATTCAGTTATAACTCAGTTATAAAGAAAAACTGTTAAAACTTGCAACAGAATTTTCAAAAATACCTTTTTAACAAAAAATAATAAAACCCATGATTGGGATACAAATATCTACAATTAAAAACCACATTTTATAATTTTCCTTTAAGTTAGCTACCTTAAAATAAAAAAAAAATATCTGTTGACATCTACAATACAATGATTAAGATGGATTTTTTTCAAACTAATATATATATATATATATAGTATAATGTAAATGCTGAAAGCTTTTAATGTTAGAGAATACTTCAAAATAGTTTTCTTGTTATTGAACTGGGTTTGTTCAGCTGTTGCTTTCTGTGTTTGGGTGGTATTTATTTATATAGAAAACGTCTGATGTGGGTAGACACATGACTTTATCATACTATACAGCAGACTGTCAAACTGTGTCAAACTCTGATGTTTTACAATACTGTCAATGGAATCAAAATATCTACATTATTGTATTTTTGAACATTTAAATACTTGAAAATATGATAAATGCTCTGATATGAAGACTCAATACCATTTAAATACTTGAAAATATGTGAAATACTGATATGATTTCTGATATGAAGACTCAATAGTTAATTGATTTTCTTAATTCTTTCTTAACTTAATTGTTAAGTTAAAAACTGTGGTATGTAAATTAATTGTAGGAAAAGCAATTTATTGATTATTATTATTTGTTTTATTTTATTAAATTACACTTATTCTCGATTTTGAGTCCCTTGGGGCACGTTTTATGTTATATTATGTATTTATCGATTTCAAACGTCACAGGAATCCAGTACAGATTCTGAAGTAAAAAAATCTGATGTGGCCAGGCACATGACTTTATCATACAATATATAAAATTAATAGTTTGCTGCATGAGATTCTATTTGATCGAGATCGATCGTGTCTGCATTAAAATAACACAAGTTAGTAAGGATTTGACAGATATGTTGACAATATTGACAGTAGGTATTGTCAAAAAATCAACGTTTGACAAATACTGGCTAACTATGTGGTTTTAATGCAGACAGTTTTTTCTCGATCAAATAGAAATTGCTCATACAGCTAAACTATTAATTTTACCAAAAATGTCATACACAAATTTTTATCATACTGCGTTTGATAAAGTAAAAATAATACACGTATATTAGTTAGTGCGTTCAAAGTTCAAAATTTATATGGTGTGTCAGTGAATCACAATAAATAATAATAAATTACTTACTGAGCATTATAGATAAAACAAAGACAATACCTATACACGAAATGAAAATATGCAATGATACTCGAACGTCTAATTTAAACCAAAATATCTTTCATCTTTTTAGAAACCTAACTACAAACGGCGGATTTGTTATTTTTATAATAGGATAATCTAAAAACATTGTTGTTATTATTGTGGATAAGTAAACTCAAGAAAAAAGTTTGCACACACAAAATAATACTAATAATTCGGTTTCAAGTACAAACGTTTGTTGTTTCACTTTAGTTTATGAAACCAAAAGAGAGGAGTTGTTTATATAGACGTTCTTATCACTGTCGGTGCTATCTAATACAAATTTTTATCTTGAACGGCTTCCACGCTTTATAGATTAGAAAATTTTTATTTGTCAGTGTAACAGGTGTACTTTTATTACTATTTTTCTCTTATCTTATTGAATTGTTTTACATTTTACTTATGGCAAAAAAAACAGCTGTTTGTTTTATTTCCTTGGCCCTATCACACCTGCAAAAATCACTCATCACAGTCACCACACACACTGATAAATAATTAATGAAACAAAATCGAAGCCAATGACTTATTATTTGCTCATTCTAGTGACTGCCTAAGCATGGCCTCCACAGCCTTCTATCGATCATTTGCGTACATTTACTTTAACTTCTCACTCGCAAATGGCAAAATTGAAATAAATAGACCATAGGTTCTGACTCAGCGGTGACCTTTGGTTTGCAGAAGTTGAGGCCCGAGGACCTTTTGGAAAGCGCGCTTCTGAATCACTGGTGAGCGCTTGCTGGCGCGACCGTTACGCCACCTTTACGCAACAATTGAAACTACGGACAATTTCGTAAACGAAAATTCCGACTTTTCTCCGTAAACAAAACACTGCGCCCGTAATTACCGCGCTGTCTAGGCCTTGTAATCACGCAATAAGACGCATTTTGCGTCATTCGGAGTCGGAAAAATAGAGCACTGGGTCAAACGGTGAAAATTTCGTACAGATTTTGTTTGATCGATTCGTTTGAGGATGTTGTGAATTGGCTATATATTTATGATAGTGGGTTTTAGGGAAAAGAACGAAAGCGAAATACTAAGATGTACAGGAAATTAGTTTATTGTAGCTTCAGGCATTTTTTTTTGTTACACAGAGAAATCACTCAAAGAAATCTGTTGTTTCAATAGAGGCAAAGAAATATTTATTTGCGGATAAAAAACGCATTTGTTTGAAATATTTGTTTGGTAGAAAGAACGTTGATTTGTGTCAACCAACTTATGTTTCCAGTTAAAGTTTGCAATTTGTACATTCTAAGAAACGAGATTTATTTACTTCAAATAATTATGATTGCGTTGAGTAAAAGAATTATATTTTATATTGGAATAAGGTACATAATAAGAATGTTGCCTTCTGGCAGTTCATACATTGTGCTTGCTAATGAGTGTCTGATATGAGACAATGCAAGTCAATTAGCCACTTGGAAATGCTTCACACGTGCTCTAAAATTCTTTAATAGCAAGCTGGTGATGCGTCGACACATTTCGCCTAACCTGATATGGCCATGACCTAGTGAAGTGGTAATCGTATATTATAGTCTATTGCAGGTATTTATACAGGATGGGCCAGTTTAATCGTAACATAAAGATTATCTTGAAAAATACTTTCTTGGATGAAAGTATAATAACTGCCGAACCGTTCCAATAAGTAAAATCAAATTATACCGGCGTAATCAGCGTCAAAAATTGCATCAAGAACCACAACCTTAATTTGATTGAAGGTAGTTGGGCTTTTGCCGACTGGCTAAAATTTTGTAAGAAATCACGTATTTTAAACTATAATTTTGAACTGGCACTCCTATCTCTAAAACTAGGACCCGGATCAACATGAAACCTTTGCTATCTTACTAAAATGGGTGCGCTGATTACAAATTTACATACGAAAAGTCTCTGTCTCTACTGGTTACCGAGTTGTGCTGAAATTACTGTTTTTCAAATAATACAAAAATAAGCGAAATTGACCACATAACTTGAAAATGGCAAATCTTAGGCATATAAAAGTATACATTTTTTTGATAGACTCAACGAGACCTATCATTTGGTTGTGGGTAAACCTTTCTATCACCAACGGTTGCAATGCTCAATTTTTTTCTATCTAAAAGTGCTAAATTTAGACCGAAAAAATAATTGTAACTTTTTGAGAGATAGAGCGTTCTAATGTAGTCATGCTTATGCATTGGGATGTGCTGAATTCAACGGTGAGCTCGGTTTTTCCGTAACGCGTACCGTTTGGCCAGAAAGTGGAAAACCATAGCTCCCGCGGTTTCTCGCGGTTTTCTCGCGAACCGCGCACCTTAGAGCAACGCGGCTTTCAGAAATGAATTCCTCGGCCAATTTCCCATCCGATACCGTTTGAACCGTCAAGATCGGTCGATTGGATCGGACACAGTTTGCGTTCAAACTTGCTAATATAGTAAAATGGGTGTTTTTGGCATCATTTTTGATAATTGGGAACGCGATAACTGCCGAACCGTTCCAAATCAGCAAAATCAAATTATACCGGCGTAATCAGCGTCAAAAATTGTACCAAGAACCACAACCTTAATTTGATTGAAGGTAGTTGAGTTTTTGCCGACTGGCTAAAATTCTGTAAGAAATCTCATATTTTAAACAATAATTTTGAAGTAGCACACCTATCTCAAAAACAAGGACCCGGATCAACATGAAACCTTTGCTATCTTACTAAAATGGGTGCGCCGATTACAAATTTACATAGGAAAAGTCTCTGTCTCTACTGGTTACCGAGTTGTGCCGAAATTACGGTTTTTCAAATAATAAAAAATAAGCGAAATGGACCACATAACATGAAAATGGTAAGTCTTAGGCATATAAAAGTATACATATTTTTGATAGACTCAACGAGAACTATCATTTGGTAGTGGGTAAACCTTTCTATCACGAACGGTTGCAATGTTCAATTTTTTTCTATCTAAAAGTGCTAAATTTAGACAGAAAAAATAATTATAACTTTTTGAGAGATAGAGCGTTCTAATGTAGTCATGCTTATGCATTGGGATGTGCTGAATTCAACGGTGAGCTCGGCTTTTCCGTAACGCGTGCCGTTTGGCCAGAAAGTGGAAAACCATAGTTTCCGCGGTTTCTCGCGGTTTTCTCCCGAAACGCGAATCTTAGAGCTACGCGACTTTCAGAAATGAATTCCTCGGCCAATTTCCCATCCGATACCGTTTGAACCGTCAAGATCGGTCGATTGGATCGGACACAGTTTGCGTTCAAAGTTTCTAATATAGCAAAATGGGTGTTTTTAGCAACATTTTTGATAATTGGGAACGTAATAACTGCCGCACCGTTCGAAATAAGCAAAATCTAATTATACCGACATAATCAGCGTCAAAAATTGTATCAAGAACCACAACCTTAATTTGATTGAAGGTAGTTGGGTTTTTGCCGACTGGCTAAAATTTTTTAAGAAATCACATATTTTAAACTGTAATTTTGAAGTGGCTCAGCTATCTCAAAAACTAGGACCCGGATCAACATGAAACCTTTGCTATCTTACTAAAATGGGTGCGCTGATTACAAATTTACATAGGAAAAGTCTCTGTCTCTACTGGTTACCGAGTAGTGCCGAAATTACGGTTTTTCAAATAATACAAAAATAAGCGAAATGGACCACATAACTTGAAAATGGTAAGTCTTAGGCATATAAAAGTATACATATTTTTGATAGACTCAACGAGAGCTATCATTTGGTAGTGGGTAAACCTTTCTATCACGAACGGTTGCAATGTTCAATTTTTTTCTATCTAAAAGTGCTAAATTTAGACAGAAAAATAATTATAACTTTTTGAGAGATAGAGCGTTCTAATGTAGTCATGCTTATGCATTGGGATGTGCTGAATTCAACGGTGAGCTCGGTTTTTCCGTAACGCGTGCCGTTTGGCCAGAAAGTGGAAAACCATAGTTTCCGCGGTTTCTCGCGGTTTTCTCGCGAACCGCGAATCTTAGAGCTACGCGACTTTCATAAATGAATTCCTCGGCCAATTTCCCATCCGATACCGTTTGAACCGTCAACATCGGTCGATTGGATCGGACACAGTTTGCGTTCTAAGTTTCTAATATAGCAAAATGGGTGTTTTTAGCATCATTTTTGATAATTGGGAACGTAATAACTGCCGCACCGTTCGAAATAAGCAAAATCTAATTATACCGGCATAATCAGCGTCAAAAATTGTATCAAGAACCACAACCTTAATTTGATTGAAGGTAGTTGGGTTTTTGCCGACTGGCTAAAATTGTTTAAGAAATCACATATTTTAAACTGTAATTTTGAATTGGCTCAGCTATCTCAAAAACTAGGACCCGGATCAACATGAAACCTTTGCTATCTTACTAAAATGGGTGCGCTGATTACAAATTTACATAGGAAAAGTCTCTGTCTCTACTGGTTACCGAGTAGTGCCGAAATTACGGTTTTTCAAATAATACAAAAATAAGCGAAATGGACCACATAACTTGAAAATGGTAAGTCTTAGGCATATAAAAGTATACATATTTTTGATAGACTCAACGAGAGCTATCATTTGGTAGTGGGTAAACCTTTCTATCACGAACGGTTGCAATGTTCAATTTTTTTCTATCTAAAAGTGCTAAATTTAGACAGAAAAATAATTATAACTTTTTGAGAGATAGAGCGTTCTAATGTAGTCATGCTTATGCATTGGGATGTGCTGAATTCAACGGTGAGCTCGGTTTTTCCGTAACGCGTGCCGTTTGGCCAGAAAGTGGAAAACCATAGTTTCCGCGGTTTCTCGCGGTTTTCTCGCGAACCGCGAATCTTAGAGCTACGCGACTTTCATAAATGAATTCCTCGGCCAATTTCCCATCCGATACCGTTTGAACCGTCAACATCGGTCGATTGGATCGGACACAGTTTGCGTTCTAAGTTTCTAATATAGCAAAATGGGTGTTTTTAGCATCATTTTTGATAATTGGGAACGTAATAACTGCCGCACCGTTCGAAATAAGCAAAATCTAATTATACCGGCATAATCAGCGTCAAAAATTGTATCAAGAACCACAACCTTAATTTGATTGAAGGTAGTTGGGTTTTTTCCGACTGGCTAAAATTTTTTAAGAAATCACATATTTTAAACTGTAATTTTGAATTGGCTCAGCTATCTCAAAAACTAGGACCCGGATCAACATGAAACCTTTGCTATCTTACTAAAATGGGTGCGCTGATTACAAATTTACATAGGAAAAGTCTCTGTCTCTACTGGTTACCGAGTTGTGCCGAAATTACGGTTTTTCAAATAATACAAAAATAAGCGAAATGGACCACATAACTTGAAAATGGTAAATCTTAGGCATATAAAAGTATACATATTTTTGATAGACTCAACGAGAGCTATCATTTGGTAGTGGGTAAACCTTTCTATCACGAACGGTTGCAATGTTCAATTTTTTTCTATCTAAAAGTGCTAAATTTAGACAGAAAAAATAATTATAACTTTTTGAGAGATAGGGCGTTCTAATGTAGTCATGCTTATGCATTGGGATGTGCTGAATTCAACGGTGAGCTCGGTTTTTCCGTAACGCGTGCCGTTTGGCCAGAAAGTGGAAAACCATAGTTTCCGCGGTTTCTCGCGGTTTTCTCGCGAACCGCGAATCTTAGAGCTACGCGACTTTCAGAAATGAATTCCTCGGCCAATTTCCCATCCGATACCGTTTGAACCGTCAACATCGGGCGATTGGATCGGACACAGTTTGCGTTCAAAGTTTCTAATATAGCAAAATGGGTGTTTTAGCATCATTTTTGATAATTGGGAACGTAATAACTGCCGCACCGTTCGAAATAAGCAAAATCTAATTATACCGGCATAATCAGCGTCAAAAATTGTATCAAGAACCACAACCTTAATTTGATTGAAGGTAGTTGGGTTTTTGCCGACTGGCTAAAATTTTTTAAGAAATCACATATTTTAAACTGTAATTTTGAAGTGGCTCAGCTATCTCAAAAACTAGGACCCGTATCAACATGAACCCTTTGCTATCTTACTAAAATGGGTGCGCTGATTACAAATTTACATAGGAAAAGTCTCTGTCTCTACTGGTTACCGAGTTGTGCCGAAATTACGGTTTTTCAAATAATACAAAAATAAGCGAAATGGACAACATAACTTGAAAATGGTAAATCTTAGGCATATAAAAGTATACATATTTTTGATAGACTCAACGAGGGCTATCATTTGGTAGTGGGTAAACCTTTCTATCACGAACGGTTGCAATGTTCAATTTTTTTCTATCTAAAAGTGCTAAATTTAGACAGAAAAAATAATTATAACTTTTTGAGAGATAGAGCGTTCTAATGTAGTCATGCTTATGCATTGGGATGTGCTGAATTCAACGGTGAGCTCGGCTTTTCCGTAACGCGTGCCGTTTGGCCAGAAAGTGGAAAACCATAGTTTCCGCGGGTTCTCGCGGTTTTCTCGCGAACCGCGAATCTTAGAGCTACGCGACTTTCAGAAATGAATTCCTCGGCCAATTTCCCATCCGATACCGTTTGAACCGTCAACATCGGTCGATTGGATCGGACACAGTTTGCGTTCAAAGTTTCTAATATAGCAAAATGGGTGTTTTTAGCATCATTTTTGATAATTGGGAACGTAGTAACTGCCGAACCGTTCCAAAAAAGTAAAATCAAATTATACCGGCGTAATCAGCGTCAAAAATTGTACCAAGAACCACAACCTTAATTTGATTGAAGGTAGTTGGGTTTTTGCCGACTGGCTAAAATTTTGGAAGAAATCACGTATATTAAACTATAATTTTGAACTGGCACTCCTATCTTTAAAACTAGGACCCGGATCAACATGAAACCTTTGTTATCTTACTAAAATGGGTGCGCTGATTACAAATTTACATAGGGAAAATCTCTGTCTCTACTGGTTACCGAGTTATGCTGAAATTACGGTTTTTCAAATAATACAAAAATAAGCGAAATGGACCACATAACATGAAAATGGTAAATCTTAGGCATATAAAAGTGTACATATTTTTGATAGACTCAACGAGAGCTATCATTTGGTTGTGGGTAAACCTTTCTATCACGAACGGTTGCAATGCTCAATTTTTTTCTATCTAAAAGTGCTAAATTTAGGCCGAAAAAACAATTCTAACTTTTTGAGAGATAGAGCGTTCTAATGTAGCCATGCTTATGCATTGGGATGTGCTGAATTCAACGGTGAGGTCGGTTTTCCCGTAGCGTGTACGGTTTGGCCAGAAAGTGGGAAACTATAATTTCCGCGGATTATCGCGCGTTTCTCGCGAACCGCGCATCTTAGAGGAACGCGGCTTTCAGAAATGAATTCCTTGGCCAATTTCCCATCCGATACCGTTTGAACCGTCTACATCGGTCGATTGGATCGGACACAGTTTGCGTTCAAAGTTTCAAACATAGTAAAATTGGCGTTTTTAGCATCTTTTTTGATAATTGGGAACGTAAAGATTAAAATTGCCCATCCTGTATAGATATGCAAGTTTTTTTTTTTTCATGATATAATAAAATGCTGGTGACAATTCTTGGTGTTTCGTTTAGTTGTATATTCAGCGGAGATCTGTATGGTTTTTTGCAGTAGTAGTTGTCGATAGAAATTATTAATTCGTTAAGGTCGTCAAGTCTATAACTTTAAATTTTTCGCCAACACGACAGCCTTTTCTAATTGGTTTCTATCGTGTGGGTTGATTCCTAGTTTCTACCATAACATTTGTTAAATCTGAACAAAATTAAACCAACTTATGTCCAACTAACAGTGAGATTTTTACCAAACTTGGCATAAATCATGAGATACAAAATTGCAAAATGGCAAACACACTACACGGAATATTGTATATCTAATAGCAAAGACAAATCAATAAAAACAATGTTTAATGTTTAGTTAACAACGTCATTAGTTAACATCAGAAGGATTGCGCTATACAAGCTCAATAATAGCAGAAATTCATATTGACAATGCTATTAGTGAGGGGATGCTAATCAGTAATGTGACGTTAATGGACACAGTGTTTTATGGGTACACAACAAGCAGATTATCGACCCAAACAATCAAACTAAAATGTGACGTGGCGCATAGCCATATAGCCCAGTATTCTATTCTATATCCTTGATGGAATTATCCATTGAGAAACAGGATTTGAAAAGATCGTTTTACTCAAGGTTCCTTGACGTCTGTCTTCAGCTCTCTTTGTCTATCAGCTGCACATTGTAGTTTATACCGTATATAATACATAATATACACTTTCGTTTGTTTGTTTCAAAACGTATAATTGCGAAAGTCGTTGTTTTGTTATTCGAAACGCTATATACACGTTCTACGGAGCGACATCTTGTTTTTTTTTTTTGTAAAGATGAGTGAATACGAGGAGTTTTCGTGAATTCTTCGTTTGAATTTTCTTTATGGGCAAAGGTGATCGATGAGAGAGATCATACGTTGGTCGTCATACCGTTAAATAATGATTTTAAAAATAGAGGATGATGCTCTTGGTTTCGTGAGTCAACTTCAACATTAATATGCAACTTTCCAATTCGCAAATAGCGAATGTGTGTTGTTTTAAAAACTGAGTCACGTCTGTTATGGGTTGAGGACGTTTTGTTTGCGAATGGAACGCAAACGTAGTGGGAAAAATGCGGATGGTTTTCTATAATGTACTTGTAATCGAATACCTATGTATCATTGAAAATAAGCATGCACCGAAAACATATTTTATACTAAAGTCTGAAAAGAAAATCTCAAATATCTTTGGTAGTTCTTGAGATATTCTTGCTAACTCTTCCAACACCTCACATTTTTTAAAGTATATAATATTAATAAAGAAAACATTGTAGTGTATTGTAGTGAAAGAAAATCTTAAATATCTTTGGTAAATTTTGAGATATTATGTTTTTTCGTTGTAGAGAAAGTTTTCGCCTAAATTTTGATAAATTCTAGGTAACTCTTCGAACATACACATTATTCTTTTTACGATTTATAATAAAGGAAGCATTGTAGTATCTTGTAGCGAAAGAAAATCTTAAATATCTTTGGTAGTTTTAGAGATATTAATTTTCTTCGTTTTACAGAAATCCTTTAGGTTAAGTTTCGAAAATATCTGGCTAACTCTTCCAACACCTCACATTTTTTAAAGGTATATAATATTAATAAAGAAAACGTTGTAGTGTCTTGTAGCGAAAGAAAATCTTAAATATTTTTGGTAGTTTTAGAGATATTAATTTTCTTCGCTTTACAGAAAAGCTTTACCATAAATTTCGAAAAATTCTGGCTAACTCTTCCAACAAGTCATATTTTTAAAGATATGTAATATTAATAAAGAAAACATTGTAGTGTCTTGTAGTGAAAGAAAATCTTAAATCTCTTTATAGTTTTGGAGATATTAATTTATTTAGTTGTATAGAAATGCACAAATAAATTTCGAACAATTCTAGCTAACTCTTCCAACAACCACATTATTCTTTTTACGATATATAATAAAGGAAGCGTTGTAGTATCTTGTAGTGAAATAAAATCTGAAATATCTTTGGTAGTTTTAGAGGTATTAATTTTCTTCGTTTTACAGAAATACTTTAGGTTAAGTTTAGAAAAATTCTGGCTAACTCTTCCATCACCTCGCATTTTTTAAATGGTATATAATATTAATAAAGAAAACGTTGTAGTGTCTTGTAGCGAAAGAAAATCTTAAATATTTTTGGTAGTTTTAGAGATATTAATTTTCTTCGCTTTACAGAAAAGCTTTACCATAAATTTCGAAAAATTCTGGCTAACTCTTCCAACAAGTCATATTTTTAAAGATATGTAATATTAATAAAGAAAACATTGTAGTGTCTTGTAGTGAAAGAAAATCTTAAATCTCTTTATAGTTTTGGAGATATTAATTTATTTAGTTGTATAGAAATGCACAAATAAATTTCGAACAATTCTAGCTAACTCTTCCAACAACCACATTATTCTTTTTACGATATATAATAAAGGAAGCGTTGTAGTATCTTGTAGTGAAATAAAATCTGAAATATCTTTGGTAGTTTTAGAGATATTAATTTTCTTCGTTTTACAGAAATACTTTAGGTTAAGTTTAGAAAAATTCTGGCTAACTCTTCCATCACCTCGCATTTTTTAAAGGTATATAATATTAATAAAGAAAACGTTGTAGTGTCTTGTAGCGAAAGAAAATCTTAAATATTTTTGGTAGTTTTAGAGATATTAATTTTCTTCGCTTTACAGAAAAGCTATACCTTAAATTTCGAAAAATTCTGGCTAACTCTTCCGACAAGTCATATTTTTAAAGATATGTAATATTAATAAAGAAAACACTGTAGTGTCTTGTAGTGAAAGAAAATCTTAAATCTCTTTATAGTTTTGGAGATATTAATTTATTTTGTTGTACAGAAATCCACAAATAAATTTCGAAAAATTCTAGCTAACTCTTCCAACAACCACATTATTCTTTTTACGATTATAATAAAGGAAGCGTTGTAGTATATTATAGTGAAAGAAAATCTGAAATATCTATGGTAGTTTTAGAGATATTAATTTTCTTCGTTTTACAGAAATGCTTTAGGTTAAGTTTAGAAAAATTCTGGCTAACTCTTCCATCACCTCGCATTTTTTAAATGGTATATAATATTAATAAAGAAAACGTTGTAGTGTCTTGTAGCTAAAGAAGATCTTAAATATTTTTGGTAGTTTTAGAGATATTAATTTTCTTCGCTTTACAGAAAAGCTTTACCTTAAATTTCGAAAAATTCTAGCTAAGTCATCCAACAACCACGTTATTCTTTTTACGATATATAATAAAGGAAGCATTGTAGTATGTAGGAAGTGTGTATTGTAGTATCTTGTAGCAAAAGAAAATCTCAAATATCTGTGGTAGTTTTAGAGATATTAATTTTTTTCGTTTTACAGAAATGCTTTAGGTTAAGTTTGGAAAAATTCTGACTAACTCTTCCAACACCTCACATTTTTTAAAGGTATATAATATAAATAAAGAAAACGTTGTAGTATCTTGTAGTGAAAGAAACTCTTAAATGTCTTTAGTAGATTTAGAGATTTTTTCTCCTTTTTAAAAAATGCGTTAGATTAAATTGTACAAAATGCTAGCTAGCTCTTGAAACAAGTCACATTATTTTTTGAGATATATAATAAAGGAAACATTGTAGTATCTTGTAGTGAAAGAAAATCTTAAATATCTTTGGTAGTTTTGGAGATATTAATTTTCTTGGTTTTACAGAAATGCTTTAGATTAAATTTAAAAACAATCTAACTGGATCTTGAAACAATTCACATTGTACTGTTTCGGATATAAAATAAAGGTAGTATATATTGTAGTATCTTGTAGTTAAAGAAAATCTTTTAAACTTTGGTAGATTTGAATTTTCTTCATTTTACAGAAATCTTTAAGATTAAATTTCGAAAAACAAAGTCTTAAATATCTTTGTTAGTTTTGAAGATATTAACTTTCTTCATTTCACAGAAATGCTTTAGATAAAATTTAGAAAAATTCTACCTAGCTCTTGAAACAACCCACATTATTCGTTTTGGGAGATATAATAAAGGAAACATTATAGTATCTTGTAGCGAAAGAAAATCATAAATATCTGGTAGTTTTAGAGATATTAATTTTCTTTATTTTACCAGAAATTCTTTAGACTAAAAATCAAAAAATTCTAGCTAGCTCTTGAAACAAGTCACATTATTTTTTTGTGATATATAATACAGGAAACATTGTAGTCTCTTGTGGTGAAAGAAAATCTTAAATATCTTTGGTGGTTTTACAGATATTAATTTTCTTCGTTTTACCAGAAATTCTTTAGACTAAAAATCAAAAAATTCTAGTAAGCTCTTGAAACAAGTCTCATTATTTTTGGAGATACATAACAAAGGAAACATTGTAGTATCTTGTAGTGAAAGAAAATCTTAAATATTTTTGGTAGTTTTAGAGATATTAACATTCTTCGTTATTCAGCTTAAATTTTGAAAAATTCTAGCTAACTCTTCCAACAACCCACATTATTCCTCTTACGATATATAATAGAGGAAACACTGCAGTTAGTATCTTGTAGTGAAAGAAAATCTTAAAATCTTTGGTAGTTTTAGAGATATTAATTTTCTTTGTTTTGCAGAAATGCTGTAAATTAAATTTCAAAATTTCTTGGTAGTTCGTGAAATAACCCAGATTGTTCTTTTTGGGATATAGAATAAAGGAAGCATTGTAGTCTTGTAGTAAAAAGTAAATCTTGTAGTAAAAGAAAATCTTAGCATACCTGGAAGTTTTTGTGATAATAATTTTGTTCATTTAACTGGAACCGTGTATTTTAGATAACAATTAGAAACGTTTTGTGAAAGAAACCTGGTTTTTGGGTACAATCAAGTACAATCAAAACGTTTACGTTCAACTTTACCTCAAAATAAAAGGAACGTTATATTTTCAAAACTTAAGCTTGTACTCACCAGTGAGATGTTGACGTTCTCTAGATGTGTCAAGTCCGGAATCTTCATGTTTGTTCCCTCCTCCCCAGTTCTCGGAAATTAGAAATCAGGATCTCAAACGCCCCTGCAACAAAACAAAAATAACTTGAATATACTCAGTCATCTACCAATTAACAAAATTACAAATACACAAACAAAAACTAACAATACGTTCTTCTCTCCATTATTTCCAGTTAATAGAACAAGATCGATACCTCCTCAAAAGAAAACTAGCCTCGATAGAATCAGAATGCGAACTCAAAGTATTAGAACTCCAGAACGACGTCAAGGAACTCCAAGAGAAAATTACCAACAAAGAGAGCAATCAAAAACAATTCGAACGCGACAGAAGCAACCTAGTAGACGACCTGCAGAATCAAAACGCCAGGTTGACGCAACAACTGAAGGAAAACTGCCAAAACGAAGCACAGATCCGACTGCAATTGGACGAACTGAGAAGCCAAAACTCCGCGCAAAAGAAGAACTTATTGGAGTACGTTAACACGATAAACGCACTAAAAGACGAGCTGGACTTGGTTACCGATAAAAAGAACGATTTCGAGAAAAGGTTGCATATTTTTGCTGCGGAAAGAGAAGATTTAACTTCGAATTTGGAGGAAGCGGCTGATAGAATATCACAGTTGGAGAGGCATGCTAGGGAACAGGATATAAGATACCAGCAGTCGATTAAAGACTACTCACTACCTCATGAGAAACTATCGATAGAGGAACGATTGAGCGGTGAGTGTCTTAGTTGTTACTTTCTAACATATTAATTAACAAATAACTGTTTATTATAAGTCATCAGTCAATCCATCAATAACTCCAAAAATATCAGAGGAATTTTGACCAGACATGCCAAAATTATTTAGTAAGCATCAATGAACAATATCCAAGTCGTAGTATATCAATGCTCCACCCAAGTAGAGGAGGGTGATCTTTTAAACTAACCTCTACCATTCAAAAATGCCATAAGAACTATCAAAAAATCATAACTCTAAAAGTATCATAAGAATTTTGATGAGACTTCCCAAAATTATTTAGTAAGCATCAATGAACAATATCCAAGTCGTAGTATAACAATCCTCCACCCAAGAAGAGAAGGGTGATCTTTTAAACTAACCTCTATCATTCAAAAATGCAATAAGAACTATCAAAAATCATAACTCTAAAAGTATTAGAAGAATTTTGATGAGACGCCAAAATTATTTAGTAAGCATCAATGAACAATATCCAAGCCGTAGTATATCAATCCTCCACCCAAGAAGAGAAGGGTGATCTTTTAAACTAACCACTACCATTCAAAAATGCGATAAGAACTATCAAAAAATCATAACTCTAAAAGCATCAGAAGAATTTTGACGAGACTTGCCAAAATTATTTAGTAAGCATCGATGAACAATATCCAAGTAGTAGTATATCAATCCTCCACCCAAGAAGAGAAGGGTGGTCTTTTAAACTAACCTCTACCATTCAAAAATGCAATAAGAACTATCAAAAAATCATAACTCTAAAAGTATCAGAAGAATTTTGATGAGACTTGCCAAAATTATTTAGTAAGCATCAATGAACAATATCCAAGTCGTAGTATATCAATCCTCCACCCAAGAAGAGAAGGGTGATCTTTTAAACTAACCTCTACCATTCAAAAATGCAATAAGAACTATCAAAAAATCATAACTTTAAAAGTACCAGAAGAATTTTGATGAGACTTGCCAAAATTATTTAGTAAGCATCAATGAACAATATCCAAGTCGTAGTATATCAATCCTCCACCCAAGAAGAGAAGGGTGATCTTTTAAACTAACCTCTACCATTCAAAAATGCAAGAAGAATTATCAAAAAATCATAACTCTAAAAGTATCAGAAGAATTTTGATGAGACTTGCCAAAATTATTTAGTAAGCATCAATGAACAATATACAAGTCGTAGTATATCAATCCTCCACCCAAGAAGAGAAGGGTGATATTTTAAACTAACCACTACCATTCAAAAATGCAATAAGAACTATCAAAGAATCATAACTCTAAAAGTATCAGAAGAATTTTGATGAGACTTGCCTAAATTATTTACTAAACATCAATGAACAATATCCGAGTCGTAGTATATCAATTCTCCACCCAAGAAAAGAAGGGTGATCCTTTAAACTAACCTCTACCATTCAAAAATGCAATAAGAACTATCAAAAATCATAACTCTAAAAGTATCAGAAGAATTTTGATGAGGGTTGCCAAAATTATTTAGTAAGCATCAATGAACAATATCCAAGCCATAATACATCAATCCTCCAGTCAAGAGGTGCAGGGCGATTCCATAAAGTTACTAATCGCAATCCCCCAGTTCGTTCGTTACTAACACCACTAATATTCTAATTTCTCTCTGTCCATGCCTCAGTGGGTGACCAGCGCTCTTTATTAGCAGAAATGGACATTTCGGAGCCCTCCCTATCACAGGAATGCATGTCCGTCTATCGTCAACTGAGGTCACTCTGCCAGCAATTGAAGTCACACAATGATGACGACAGTGGCCTGCACTCGGACTGTTCCACCACTTCCCTGGAAGACAACCAGCAGTTCTCAACAGGCCTGCTGACGGAGGTGGCCCAGGAATTGGTAGGATTGGTTCTAGACTCCGATGTGGTCAATTTAATCGAGAGGATAGAGAGATACAGAAGAGACATTCAGGAGAGAGATATGGAATTGCAGAGAAGAGCTGAAGCTATCATGGAACTAACGTCAAAGGTAAGGAGGAAGGCTTTTAAGAAAGGCCAGAAACTTACAACCTTGTGGCAGGGGCGCCGCACATTGGGGTATTAGACCCAAAAAGCTAGCCATAAATCAAATTTCTAAATTGTTAAATTCCAAAAATTAAACCAGTTTCTGGGATAGGTAAAAGACCGATGTATTAAAAGGCGGCAATATTTTTTCACCTGAGCCCTGAGCCACGTGTCCTTGTCAGCCAAAAGTTATATACTATGGCTGAACATAGATGCACGTGGTTGACGCTCTTAAAAACGGTTGCAATTTTGTATTTTAACGATAAATGTGACTTTTTGTTATACATTCTTTAGAAGCAAGTATGAACTTTCATTCAACATCATTTTTATTCAAATTTACCCACAATTTTGGTTATAGCAGGGCCGAGAACATTCGCTGTTATAAAAAACAGATTTATGTAGAACTTGAGTGTTTTAGTTTAGTGTTTAGCTTTGTTAAGCTTTTGAAAGTGGTTCAAATTATAGTATACATATTTGACATTACAACTACTGGAAAATCTGCTACGGATAGGTGCGGATGCGGTTTTTGTGATTTTATTTGTAATACGTTGTAAAGGAAAAACCAAAAATTGATGTACCGGTTTATATGTAATTTGGTGCAATTTCTTGATACCGTGATAGTAGAGGTAATTTAGAACATATCTAACCATATTTAGCTATATACAAATGGTTACGGTTATCGAGATATTGACAACTTTATGTTCAATGTATCTTGTATGTTGTAAATGCCGTTATGTACGTATATTTTTCCGTTTTGGATCATGTATAGCAAACAACCCCGATGACCTAGACTCTTAAAAATCATCCGAAAAAAACCTTAAACTTTGTACTTGTATATACATTTCTTGGAAATTGGTTGCTTGAAGCCAATCGGATTCATATTCAAGGCAAGAAAATACTACGAAAGCACCTACTCGCATACACAGTTCACTGGTTTAAATTGGATTCTTGTTGAGGAGAGACAATAGTAAGTTTGTGAATAGAAACTGGTTAGGCGTTTTCGACAAATGTATCGATAAACCACTAAAAAACGACCGTTTCAGCTTGAAGTATGATAAAATTTCGAAAGTTTTTATGGAAACAATAAGTATAAATATTAGACAATTTTGAAATAATACTAAAAATAATAGATTTTATAGTGATAAAAATGGTAAAATAGGGTCTTAATTTGCCTCTACTATCACGTCTTAAAAGGAATGCATCGAACGGAAAACAGCATGAATAGCATATGTACCGTTTCAATACAAATATCGACTGGTGTAAACTTTCATTTTCTTCCTCTACCACTGTTCTTTAAAAATAAAACTTTTTTCATGATTTTCTTACAACATAACAGACCCAAACATGTTATCTCATATAACTCAAAAACGACATGTATTGTTCAATTTTAAATCCGTATATGCTGCGTATTTAAACTGGACATGCCATATACCTACTATTTTATGAATTTGTCACGGTAAAACATAATAGAAATAAAATCACAAAAAAATGTTGATGACAAATGTTGTACCAGTAATTAATTCACAATAGGTGTAGTGCAGTGAAGAGCAATTTTTAATACAGTTTGCTTTTTCCTATTTTGTACTATTTTATTGTGTTTATTAAGTTATTAACCTTCATATTCTTAGTATAAAGGTTAAATTGTTTTACATAAATAAAACAACACATCTAAAGCCTTTTTAGATGAAAAAATAATTTTGACCAGGTTTTCAGGTCAAATACCCCACTAAAATCCTATAGGAATCCTATAGGATTTTAGTAGGATTAGATTTTAGTAGGATTTTTACCGATATGTACCGGCGAGCCGGTACATTTCCAGTTTTCGTCGTGAAAGAGTCACAATATAAATTGTGCCAAATTTGTGTTCATTTTGTGCCTGTATTTTTGGTTTTGAAAGGTGCCAGTTGCTCATTATACATTAGGCCTTGTTCGATGAACACGAGCTGGAAATTCTTATAAAAAATTAACAATGTTTAGTCCAGAATATTACAAAGTAACAAAAATTCTTCAATATTGGTTGGCAATCAGACCAAATCTAAAAGTCTAGGATAAAAGTTCAATGATTCTGAAACAAATATATAAATACAAATAATATTCTTAATACAAATTATTAATTGCACATTAATATTATGTAAAAGAAAGAGGAAAATACCAGTTTGTTAAAAATAACATCTCAACAAAAAATATAAAAACTGGAAACTGCATGATAAAATTAATAAGTACCATACATGATCCAAATGTTAACAGTTTTCGAAATATATTAATATTCAATAATACGTTCCGTTGAGTGTTTCCAATCGTCAAATCTGTTTCCACTTAGTTTTGTTACAAGTTGTTACCAATTTGCACGCATACAATTTCTGTATTTCCTGAATTCAGAGTTTAGTTGATGTTAATTTATTCATTAATTAAATATTAAAAATCATTTTAGATAATAGTTTGAAATTTACGAGTAATATGGAATATATAGTTAAAAAGGTGAGTCGAAAGATTAGCTACTTAGGAAGAATATCTAATAAACTTACATTAAAAGCTAGAATATCTTTGTACCATACGATTATAGAACCATATTTTTACTATTGCAGCAGTATAATATTTTTGTGTACAGACAAAGACATTAAAAAGATTCAAGTACAACAAAATCGAGCACTCAGAATTTTATTACAAAGCTCCAGGTTAACCAGTGTCGAGTCCATGCTGAGTAAATTAAATTTTTTGAATGTTAAACAAGGAACGGTATGTCAGGCACTCACGTTGGTATATAAAAGCATAAATAATAAACTCCCAAATTATATGACTAATTATTTAACATACAATAGTCAGCAGCATGAATACAATACTCGGCAAAAGGACCACTTCAGATTACCAAAATATACAAAAAGCAGCACACAAAATTCATTTTATTATAAAGCACTGAAGATGTTTAATACCCTGCCAAGTGATATAAAAAACAGTAGTTCGCTAAGTCTTTTTAAAACATCATGTCGGGTTCATGTATTGGCTAATTTTAAGTAGTTGATAAGTTTATTACTTAGGAAACCAAATTTATTGTGATTATTAGTTTCTTTTAACTAAATAAATATCATTATTATTATTTAGTTTGAAAGTTTTCGTTTCCCTAAAGGTTATTATAATTTTGAATTACTAATTACCCATTTTTCGTTTCAGGTTTCAGTATGTGATGTAGAACTTCAAGCAGCGATAGAAGAACGTGATAGAGCGAGATGTGACGTGTCAAATACGTCTGTAGCCCAGGACGAAGTTGTCGTAAAAGCTAGAGAAGTTAGAGATCAGGCGGTAGCTAGGAAAAATAAGGCTGAAGTCGAATTGGCCAAAACTAGAGTTGAACTAATGCAGGCCAACAGCCAATTGTTAGAGGCCATCCAACAGAAAGTGGAGTTAAGCCAGCAACTAGAACAGTGGCAGGTAATGAAAACGGCAACAAAAATCGAGTCATTTTTTCTTAGCGTTGCTTCTAAACAATTTTATTTATTTATTTTCTCTCTTTTTTAAAAGATGGATATGCACGAACTGCTCGATGAGCAACTCAGGAATAAATTGACATCTCAAGAGGTGAAAATGAAGGACGCCCTCCAGCAACCAGTAGCGCCACCCAGGCGAAGACTGTTAGGATTTTTCCAGCGATAGATAAAACGAATAATTATATTTAATAAAACAGCAATATCTTTTATCGTTAACCGAAAAATCAAAATGAGTATTCCGAACTCTAAGTCATTCGTCGTCTAAGTTACTATTTTAACCTGTGCTTTTTAATAATTTATTAAGAATCGTTAACACAAGAATAACTTATATATTACATTATAGATATTTACTTTATCTTATTATATATTTTTATGATCTGTCCTTAGACTATACTATATGAATTTAAAACAATATTACTACTGGAAGCAAACGAGTAGATTTCGTACAAAGTGTTTTGTATTGTCGTTAAACATGATTCTGTGATTTTTAATGAGTATCGTATTATGTCGAGAATTGTTTTTTTAGTATAGTTACCGATATGTGCTTTCGTGTCTTGAAAACGAAACGAAAATCCGTCCAAACATCACCACATATCAAAGCACAACTATTGTATTGATTGAAATGAAAAAATAACAACGTTAATGTTACCTCTTTTAAACAGAAATAAATATTTTAAATTATACTCCACCTCGATTTATTTCCACCTAACGTTTCAAAGCAAATTATACCAGATTTGCAAGTAAAAAACCAAAATAGTGCACCATAACCTTATTTTGAATTACAAATGACATAACTGGTCATAACGACGACAAATATAAAACTAGAGGCGCCACCTACCTTCATTCGGTCCAATCACCCGTGCAAAAAATGACTAATAGAATCCGAAGAAATTGTTCGATATTCAAACACAAAAACAACGCCTCTAAAGTCTTTTCGCGCAAAGGAAATACACTCAACGCGTAGTACGGGCACTAATTTATACGATTTACCTACTTTTGCTACCGGATTGTTCAAATTTTCGCGGAAAACAGCGGGTTTCCAAGATCTTGAAACCCAGCCGTACAGTCACAGACACGACTTGCAACACTACTTCAAACTAGCGGCAACCCATGAAAGTTAAACTTGAAGTTTTTGCGTTACCAACCGAAATCTATTTGATTTCCGTGATGAAACTCATAATACATACTGTATTATCCTTCGCTATAGATGGTAGTAAGGAAAGTAACCTAACTTTTCCAGACCCCCACTGCCGTATAGAAATTACAGGTTATTTTGTACCTATTACTAGGGCCCATAATCCTCAAGAAAAGTCCGAACATAATACACACATAAACAGATATTTACTCCTAACTACACAAACATAACCGCGACATTTACAAAACTAGAAACGCCACCTACCTTCAGACGCTTGAATCATCACTGCAAAAAATGGCGTGTATTCACAGATACTGTTCGTTATTCAAATACACGAATAAGGTCTCTATAGTCTTTTCGCGCTACGGAAATACACTCAACGCGTAGAACGGGCACTAATTTACACGTATTACACAGTTTTGCGACCGGATCTTCCGAATTTTCGCGGAAATCGGCGGTTTTCCAAGACGCTAAACCCAAATCGCGCAGGCACAGACACGGCTCAAAACCAAACTAAAGCTTCGAAAACAGCGGCAACCTAAGAAAGTAAAATGTTACGATCCTTCGTTGCCAACCTCAAGTTTTTATATGATTAATTATGGTTTTATTGTTAATTGAAATTTTACTATAGAAATCAGTAATCATTAAAAATTATGAGTTTGACGCTAAATATGCGTTAAGTTACCGATTTAAATGTGATTATAGCGGTTTTGTGAAAACTAACCTAACTTTTTGAGATCAACCCTGCAAAAAATGAAAAAGCCGAATAAAAATTAGATTATTTATATAAAAAAGAATTAGGCACACAATTGTTTATTTACATTCACATCTAAAAATACAAACTAGCACAGTCTTGTTATTTAATTAATAAAACTAGTTTCGGGAATAAAAACGTCACGAGCGATAAAAAGCCGGTGTAATTAAAAAATAAATAAGATCCTACGATATTTACAAACGAGTCGTATCCGCTAACTGAGCAAGGCCGTTAAGGCGTCGAAAAATCTCGTACGATTTTTCGTGTGAAGTTGAAAATCTGAAACAAACAATTTCAACGTCGAAAAAATTACAATTAAAAAGGACTTACATGCCGTATCAAAATAATCGCAGAACGAGTCACAGTTTAGTCGTTCAGCAGCTTGTTCAAACGCCTTTCCAAACAAACTAAAATCGGAAAAAACGTTAGATAAATTTTAGGCTGGAGTCGTATAAAACCTTACTTTTTAGGGGAATTCTCGCATAACGGAGGAATACCCATCACAACGCACATCCCTGTGTCTAAATTACATGGTGCGGAGACGATCAACGGCAAGGTAGGTGCTTTTTTATTGCGAGTCATCGTAATGTATGCTCGTAAGATAAACTGGGCTAAAAGGGATAAAATATGAGGCTTCGAGAACATCGACCAGTCTAAACAGCCCTGGAAATAAACAACAAGATGTCACAACCTAATATTTTTAGACAAAATCCAGGTTTTTAGATTCTAACCCAACTTTCTTAGTCATAACACTATTTTCTTAGTCATAACCCTCTTTTTTTAGTCACAATCGAAAGGTTTTAGTACAAAACGATGGTTTTAAGAGTGCTTACGTCTTGTATGATGTAATAGATGAACGGACCGGCCGATATTATATATTTCCTGTCTAAGGCGCTCTGTACGGTTTTAAATAACGTTTGAATAATGGCTTTGGCTTTTTCGATGCCTGTGCGTAGAATCTCTGGATGGTTTCTCGATAGACATTCTAGGGCCAAGTTAAAGCATTCGTCTGTCTTTTTTTCGGATGGCTGTAAATGAAAAAAAAAAAAATAGGATGTAAATTAAATAGAAATGAGTATACAGTATGTTGATAGTATTGACACCTGTGTCAAAACGCCCATAACTCAAAAAACACTTCAAAATTCCAGTTACATTGTTCTGCTCGTATTGTACTAATAGTAAATAATCTTCTACTGTCCCAGCTATGTTTCCATTTACCGTTACGATTAGCGTAGTGCGCGTTGCACGAGATTTATATCACTCATATTAAATCGTTTTAAAAACTACTTAAAAATTGTTATGCAATTCTTTTTTCTACAGTCGCATTAAATAAAATATGACCATTGTTTACGTGCATATCCCCCGTCATTGTGCTAATATTCGTTACTGAGATATGCGCTTCCATGAAAATCTTGTTCGCAACCTTTATTAGACAAAAACTTAAGAAAGCTAAAATGCTAATCTATAGAAGAGGTTTTCAGTGCAAATTGAACAAAAATTTAAATATTTGGGACAAGCGGTTTACGAGGAAAAAAATTGGAAAGATGAGCGTTGATTTAATCGTGCAAAAATCGGGTAACTTTTCTCATTTCTCTCGCTCTCATGTTGACACCGAGAAGCAAACAATATTGACAGTCACACAACTTATGTAGAGATGATTCAGGATTATTACACAATTTATTTAAAAAAAAATTTCTCAGTGAATTATGCGCCTTCAAACACCGGAGTCAATATTATCGAAACGAGAGGTGGTAGTAGGGGCGATTCCCTCGTCATTATTTAATCCAATTATTTAGTGCTATTTTAAATTGATTTGTACCCAACAATTCATATTTTTTTCCTGTTTTGTAACTCAATATGGGGACATACTCTATAAAAAAACTTACGCTGGCTTCGAGGAGTGCGATTAATGAGTATACTATATCGGTGGCGCTGTATTTGTTCCTGTACCCGTATTGGAGCGTAAATGAAGCGTAAACAATGTCACCAAGACCGTATTTTTCAGAGAGCTTTTCTATGCTGGTTTGGAACTCCTGTCGCAGTTGTAGGTCCATAGAGCAATAGCTTTGTTTGCTTTGGGCCAACGGCAAGCTTTAAAAAAAAATAGCCAAATTATATAAAAATAATGTACCTAAGACTATCTTACATTATACTACTTTCATCTTTTTCTAAACTTTTTTTTGTATCGGACCCATTTTTGTTTTATTTTAAAGGTTGAAGTATTTGCTAGAAAACTGCGTACAATTATTATTTTTATTTGTATACGTAAAAAAATAAAAGCAATTTAATTTTTTACATAATTATTACATAGTTGCCCCCACACGATGGAGTCTCTTATAGTTCAAAAGATATTAAATTTTATCTGACGTGAGCCTCACGCGGTGTGTCAAAACTCGATGCAAAACGCAGCAAGCGACTACTTCAGGCGCGTGCGCGTAGTTCTTGAACATCTCGCAGACAGCAGGCTGGCTCAACATGCTAGCGCAGTTGGTTTTTTTAAGAACAGAGTGAGTTGAAGTGCTTATTTACTAGGTGCTGAAATTATTTATTTAATAAACGTCTTTAAAAAATGCCGAAGTTTTCTATACGTATCAAACGTCCTAAATTTCGAACCGATAGATATATTTCAATCCATTCAACTTGCCCCTGCATCCAAATATAAAGAATAACAAGCATCAGATAAAATTTAATATCTTTTGAACTATACGAGACTCCATCCTAGAAAAAATTGGATATTCTAGGTAAAAGTGTGTAATATGTAATAAATATTTAAAGAACTCAATTGTTTTAAATTTTTTACCGGAAATAAATTAAAATAATAATTGTACGCAGTTATCTAGCAAATATTTCGACCATTAAAATATAACAATAGCCTTAACTTTAAAAAAGGCCCTCCTTAGATTTTTTTTTTTCAAAATTTTAAAATCATGTGATAATAATGTCGATGAATATGCGTTAATAATTCTTTTAAATCCTTACCCCATATCAGCTAGCAACTCGTGTAGCTTCATGTCTCCTTTAAGCGACCACAGCTTCATCTTGCAAGCGGAGAACATGGAATATTTTAGACTTGACTCGACGGTCCAGTGTCTGTACAGACTCAACTTTAGGTCCTTTTCGAAGAGAATCTTCAGTGATGTCAGGACGTCCGTATCGTTAGTCCTATTCGCCAACCTGTTGACGTGCGATTGCAAATTTCCCGTCTCCAGAACGTACTGGGTGTTGTCAATCTTCCCGAAAACCATCTGCTCCGTCAGAGCGATAATCGCTAACCAGAGCAAGTCTTTGTCGTCTCTATTCAACTTCCAAGCGAGCTCATATAGTAATATTGCACTCTAAATTGGAAAACGTTACAAAATTTTATCATCCGATAGATTTTAATTTATACCGGAGATATAGGGAGTGTCATTATATACGGAGGAGTGTCTTTTCTTAGTAAACTAGGAAGGTACAGCAAGTTAAAGTTCTTTACAAACTATGCTAGTAAAGAAACGTCTTAAATTTAAATTATTGTTATTGTTAGTTCTGATAATAACAGAGGTTCCCTAAAAGTGGGCAGTAATTTATATGAATTTTATTAATGTGGCTTATTATTAATCTTTGTTTAAAAACGTTATTATGAAAATACTTTATATTTATTTACCGCCTCTAGCTCCCACCTCAATCTCCCCTGCACGTTATGACTCACCCTGTATAGACAAAGAAATATGCTTACGGCTTTTGAGTAATACGTGAACTGGCTATAGTCAAATAACAATTTTATTCTATTCTCTTCCCAGATACGTCGTTCCCTACGTTTGACAATAGCTTCTTCATTCAATCTGCGCCTTTTCGAAGAGCTACCTTCTTCGTCGTCACTGTCTGCTTCGTTATTTTCTTCGTCGGAACTCTTAAACCGTTAAATTTTAGGTTAGAAGATAAGACCTCAAATGGAATTAGAAAAATTGGGTGTCTTCATTTTATGGTTACTGCATTAATCAGTACTCTTAATAATTGTATTTTTTTTTACCAAAATATATTTCTGGGCGCAAAAAAATCACCTAATTATTTGTTTTCTCCGGCATTGCGCCGGAGTCTGCATCATTTGAGGCTCATTTCGGTCTCCGGCAGGCATTCAAGCATCTCCGGCTAAATCAAACATGAAGGAAATAGTTTTACATTATTGTAAATAATATATCGTCGGCTTAAAGGTAAAATGGTAAAAGTCACTAACTAACAATTTGTTATATTTTATTGAAGCACGAATTAATTGTGGCCAAATGCTGATAAACGGGTATCTAAACGAAAATACGATCAATAAGCGTTATTAAAATAACTTCAACAAATTCTTAAAATCCATTAATTCTCTGGAAATTGTCATTATATTTATTGGTATTCTATTGTAGTCAGGTTTTTGTAATTATTTGAAATGTTAGTTAGTTACTTTTACTTTTAACCAGACGATATGCAGACAGAGACATATCTTTGTTGAATTTTACATATTCAATGTTATTCAAATTATTTTACACTACGCAAGTTATCACGCAAAATGTTCTACAACTTTTTAAGCAATAAAAAATTGCGGATACTGCCATTAACAATAGTGTAAAACCGCTATTATACAGTGAGAACACAAAGTATTGAAACATGACAAAATCTCTAAATCGGTCTGTTATTTAAAAACAAACTCTGTTTTGAAATGCAGCATATGCACACATATTTATCGTAAACTAAATTTCCGACCTTCAATGGTTTTTGAATTAAGACGGAATCGACATAATTATATGTCACCATTGGCTTAATAACAGCATATAATAGTATGGCCGTACATAGGAAAATTTTCTAGAAAAAGATAGTTGAAAATTAGTTTTACATTGTGTATTTTATACAGATTTTGAAATTTCTGGGAGATTGAATTCAAATGGCATACATTTACTAATGTTGCTAAAATTACAGTTTTGACATTTGACCTCACTTTACCGGATGTCTTACATAATGTTGAGTTCACATTTGTATTCAGGGCAAATAAAGTTCCAGAGTACATTTTATATTCCATTTACAACCTCCATGCTACTCAAAGTTATCAATATTTGCAATTTCAATTATGGTCTTTAAGCCTTAAATTTTCTTCCGCTACCATTAAGACATTTAAACGTTATATTAAAATAACTTTCAAATATGGGATTGCCATTACATCAAAATGTGTATTTTTATAGTAAAAAATTGACGTATTCAAAGACGTTTTTTCTTAGCCGTATAAGAAAATTGAAAAAGTAACAAAATTAAAGAGTATAAACTTATCGTTAAAAAATCTTAAAGTTGTTTGTTTCTTGCATCAAAACTACTTATTACTGTAAAAAATCAGCACGTTTAGTCTCAAAACACGTGAAAAGTTCCAAGGGTTTTTATTGATGAATCCTAGAAGCAATACACCAAATTCAAGGTAAAGAATTTACAATTTTCTGTCTTATATTGGATTTTTCATATTTATGTCAGTTTTGTTTTTATTTAACATGTAGATTAAATCAATATTCTGACAACAAAGTACAAGAGAGACGCACTTTAATTTCTCCACAGGTGTCTCAAACTTTGACAATCATTTTGATTCTCCCAGTATAATAAGCGGCAATGATTTTTTTACAAAATTGCAAAAACATGTGATACTCTTGATAAGTTTGTTTATGGGTATGTCGAAAAATAGTCAAAATTAGTTATAGTTCACAAAAGTTATCAAACATTAATACTAAAATTGCAAAATTTGACTTTAAAGCTGTAACAGAGATTCATGAATAATTTTTGGTCAAAGCTTTTGAAACACCAAGAGTGTAAAACAAAATAATCCACAAAACTACAAAAAAACTAACCTCAAACCTAAAAAAACTTCAAAACTAATAAAAATAACCACAAAACTAAAAAAAAAACCTTAAAACTAAAACAAAAAAACGTTTGACTTAAAAACAAACTAACCTCGTCCTCTCGAAAGACCTCATGAAACTCCGGTACTTTCTGATCTTCTTCGGCATCCAATATCAACCGTATCTGTCCGTTGCTATAAATGTTACATAGTTCAAGAGGTCTGTGAGAGTCCAGAACGAAAAAAACCACATCTTCCTCTGGCTCGAGCAAGTCTACAAGATCTATAGTACCTCCGCAATTAATCAAAACAAAGTACTTCACGTCTTCGCAATTCTCGGCGAATACACGCTTCAAGTCCTCAATACCATTCACAACACCCAAAGAATACAAAGTGTGCTTGTGTCGTAATAAAGTTTGGAGTATCTTACACGAACAGATGCTGTCTATATCGTTGTTTACAATCAAGAAGATTTGCTAAAATGTTAAAAGAGATAGGTTATACATTGTTCAGTGGGGGGTGTTGTTATTTACAAACCTTTCCGGCTAAAAATTCGTAGAAATCATTTTTCAAGTCTTCGATGAACATCTTGGTTAAAATCTATTAGAAGTTCCATCCAGAATAAAGGAAATTATTCATATTCACAGTCGCATAACATAAAATTGAGCGGGTGTTTGGATTCAACGGTAAAAACGGGATCTTTTTTCTTTCGCGCAGGTGGCCGAGAAACACGGCAACATTCCGAAACGAAAACCGAAAATTACTAGATGTCCACACGAAAATTATAATTAAAAACATTATCAATACGGTTATATTCATTAAAATTATCACTCCGTGCGCTCCGTAATCAAAATACGGTTTCAAATAATTGCTTCATAAATTATTACGTAATAAGTTAGGTTAGGATCGCTCAAGAGTTGCGATTCCGTACGTGTATTCTTGTTACATGTAATAAAACATTTTCTGGGTACCCCTGTGACTTTTTGGCGGGAGTTTTGGGAAAATGTGAGTAAATTTGTGATAATTTTGGTAGTGAAATGGGAAATTTGCCCGATGTTTGTTAGTTTTGTGGTTAGGATTTTAAAATTAAGTGATTTGTTTATATGGGACATCTGGGGATATTTATTGCAACGGCCTGTTGGTCTAGGGGTATGATTCTCGCTTCGGGTGCGAGAGGTCCCGGGTTCAAATCCCGGACAGGCCCAAAGTAGATTTTTTTTAAATAATTTGCAATTTCCAATTTAAGAAAAAAAGGTATATTTATGTTAAAGTTACGGACAATAAATTGAAAATTTGTCAACCAATATAATTACGCAAATATGATAATCAATATTGATTTTTGATAATGATAAAAATGACAGTTTTATTTCTAACTTGTCAATTCCGTTTTTGTTTTTAAAGTAAAATATAGGTATGTTCGATTGCTGGCCGCGCTCAGTTGATTACGATCAGATTGAACAGATTACTGTTCAATCTGATCGCAAATTTGAAATACTTGGTTCCTATTGGTGGAATCAGTTCAGCTCAGACGTCAAACGAGCAATCGAACTGCACTTTAGCCATACTTTAGCCAACTGATCGCTAATCAGATTGAACAGAACTAAGCGCGGCCAGCAATCGAACACTACTAATATCTGATGTGGCCAGGCACATGACTTTATCATACAATATATAAAATTATTACTTTAGCTGCATGAGATTCTATCGAGATCAATCGTGTTTGCATTAAAATAAAACGAATTAGTCAGGATTTGACAGTAGCTATTGTCAAAAAAATCAGCCTTTGATACTACCTACTGTCATTAGAATAAAAATATCTGGCAAATCCTATATTAATGCAGACACGATCTCGATCAAATAGTATTTGCTCCTACAGCTAAACTATTAATTTTACCACAAAATGTCATAGACATAAATTATACAAAATTTCCTCTACTTTAATTTATTATTTATCTATTTTGACGATATTACAGAAATGGCTTTTTGTCAAAATCGTTAAAAAATGCTAAGAGTAAATAGCCAGTTCCTTTGGACCCTTTTGAACCAAAAGCTTTTCAGCTCTAAGTTTGGTCATAAAACTTCTAAATATGAACTTTCGTCCCGATACCTTTAGTAGTTTCTCCGGAATCGTCTCCACAAAAATCGGGTACACACACACAGACATTTTTTTGTACCTTGGTCAAAAATGTTCAGGGGACCCAAAAAGACCTATTTCTGCTAAAATCTCAATTTTTTTTTCGTCATGATTACAATACTTTATTATACTGCGTATGATAAAGTAAAAATATAGATTTGAAACAAAAATTTCGTTACGTGTAAAAATATACCGGTAAATACCAATTTCACTAAAAAAGTAAATATTAGATATAATTTTGCTGTTTTTACTTTTGTTTTTAAAACCAAATAGGGTTGCACAAAACAATTTTTTGCACTTAGGTCTTTGTGATTTTTTCAAATAAAAACAAATTAAAATATATAATAATATATAGTTTATTCTTAAAATTAACCAAAAATACGCCTAGAATCGACCGCTACGTTTACGCCCGGTGTACTTCGAGTTTTCTCTAGTTTCTTTTCCTTGTCTTCTCCTGCGTTCTTTCTTCTCCAAAATCCACTGCCTTGAATTCTTTAACGGCTTTCCTCTAGCTTTCTTCATCTGTTCACGTTTCGACACATAATCGACACCTGTACGAAAAATATATTAAAAAAAATTTGTCACTTTACTTTTGCATGCATTTATTATTTACCGTTTGCATTTTCTCCTGTGCCAAGACCTTTTGGCAACGGTATGTTTCCCCCAGTCATGAGAACGAGGAAGAATTTTTTTGCTTTCGTAGAATTTGGATAGTCGACGACTATACCTCCGTAAAAACCAGCTTTCATCGCTTGCGCTGTTACCAACTCCATTTGTGCGCTGTTTTCCGGGTAGAATTGCAAAACTGCCCTAGCTGTTCTACTCTATAAATAAAAAATTAACGGTATTTGTTTAATTTTTTTTTTCAACGTAATTTCCATTAAAATTTATTTATTAATTAATTAATCAATGGTTTTTTTTTTGTTTTCTAGGAAAGTTTTCTCGAAGTGTCACTCAAAATTTTTAAGAGGAACTTTATTGGATACGTTAGTGAATAATAGAAGAAATACGTCAATTAGGAATATAGAAAAGAGCGTAATTATTTCCGAATCGCACGACATCTACACAAATTTGGCGCTGGAGGATTGGTACTATAAGAAATGCGATTTTACAAATAAGAATATGCTTATGTTGTGGACAAATAATCCTTGTGTTGTCATAGGTGAGTATTGTTTCAAAATTTCAATAGTTTGTTTGTAATTAATAGTTTTATTGATTTGATTATCATTTGGCAAATCTTAGACAATCATTCTTCTTGAATAAAAACTTTTTATAAATCTGGAAACAGTCGTTTCGGTAAATATTACTAAATTGAGAGTATTAATTTAGCTTTTGTTTATACATATATCAGTACGCAGTCAATCTGGCATTGCAGGAATACGGGTATAGGACTATTTTGTTTTTTTTAAATTCATTATTTTGGAAAAATGAGACGAATTTCACTCAAAACTAAATTGAAAATAAATCTGGAATGCTATTATAGGGACTGCAACTCATAAAACTTCTTTCCATCTTAAATACTTGTAAATCAGTCCATGTTTCTTTTACTTATTTCAGAAATCCTTGTTTTGAATATGAACAAATGTTTTTTTCTGTTGCTTGATCTGTTACGTCTCTGAGCTGGCCTACTAATTCAGAAACATATTATGTAAAAACTACGGAAACATATTATTTTATTTAGATTTTTATTTGAAAACTACATTACGATTATGATGAAATTTTGTTTCACATTGAAAGGTGTGTTGTTATGATGTCTCGTGGAATTGTAATGTTTGGGGCCCCTCGCAAGCGGGGGGCCCACTGACAACAGCATTTCTGAAAAATCAAGCCGTTACTGAGTAAAGAAATCATCAAAATCACATCAGTTCAAGACAAAACTTGGTTAAAAGGAGTTAAAACAACACTTTTAAAAAATGGAAGATTGATATATATTTCAATTAAATGTAACATACTCATCATAAAAATTAAATACAAAAGAACATATCATATTGTATCAATTACACACATTAAAAATTAGATGAATTAAAACTGAGATTACACATTTTGAAAATCTCGCATATTTATAAAAACGTGATTTTTGTTTACGATAAACATAAAAACCACACAATCATTCCGATTTCACCTCGACATCGTCAATCACGTCTAATTTCTTCACGTTATTCTTCACTTTCTCGTCTTTTATCAAATTCGCCAATTTCCGTTTCTTGTAATTCTTACAATAGATATTATACAAGTCCTGCGCCTCTTTCACAAAACTCTTTTTAATCGTCCAGTCTATAACCTCCCCGCTCGTTTTCGTCGGATCCACATCAAACTCATAATCCGGAATTTCTAACCCCATTTTCTTCATAACCTTCGCTAAAACATCATCGACATACGTATTAATACGTAAATCAGCTTTTTTATCGTGCTTCGTCGGTTGTAGGTTCACAATAACCACTTTCCCTCCGTATTTCTTACAGGAGATCGGCAAATTCCCACTCGGTACAATTTGTAACGTCGTACCCAAGCATATATTTAAATCGGCTACGTTTGAATGTAATTCCGAGAGTTTTAGGTCAAAATCCGGCAGGTTATGTTCCCAATCTAAGATAGTATCACAAAGTTTCCCTCGGCACGACCTGTTCCGTGTAGTTTGCGCCCTACGGCAATCTAAATCTAACGATTTTTGGCCGACCGAAGTCGTAGCCGAAGTGCGTACGAATTGACTGTCGCAGACGTTGCATTGTTCGACGAACATATTCCCGTGTAGCTCCGCTAAATTCTTCCTAGAGACTCCGCTTTTTAAATGCAAGCCGTCTATGTTTTGACTGACGATGTAACGAACATAACCCTCATCGACTAACTTCTTTAACGCCATATGTGTTTTCGTGGGCTTAGCGTCATTGAAACTAATGTTAATATTAGGTTTTTCGCCCTTTTTCTCGAGGGTCCAGACGCCGTTGGGGCCTCGAAAATCGGGAATACCGGCTGTTGTGCTTATGCCTGCTCCTGTGTGTACCACGACATGCCTTGATGTTTTGATTAATTCCGCTAATGCGGTACATTTTTCTTCAACGGATTCTGGGGTTTCGAATATTTCTGGGACGCCTAGAATCCCCTTGTCGTCGTAGGGGCTAAGCCCGTCCGCGTAGTTGCAAGACATGGCGGGGCAAGGCTTGTTTGGGATGCGTTCTGTTGTGTTGTTTTCGAACGAATCGATGTACGGTTCAAGATGGCGGATGGAGGTTATGTTTGTAATAGATGTCGTAAAGATGGAGTGTTGTTTTGTGTTGTTTTATATACAGCTTGCGCGAAAAGTATCGAAACAAAATAAGAATAAGTAATTTTACACAATTGATGTGAAATTTGTGTTCATTAAATTGTTTCGTTTGATAATTGCTTATTATAACTCAAAAATGATGTACCTTATAAAAAAGTGGTTAGTATAAAAAATTCTTAGAATTAAAAATGTTAAAAATATACATTTGCTATTTAAAAATAAAAAAAAATTTATAATAAAGTATGTATATTGAAAACTGATTTAAACAAGAGCATTTTTTATACTGAAAAAAGTTTTGTTTGGGAGTTTCAAATCTTTACGGTTGGAGAATTATTTAGGTAATTTTACGTTGCTTAAGTCAAAAATGATGCATTTTATAAACAAAAGGATTCCTACAAAAAATTCTTAGAATTCAACTTCAATTTCATTTAATCTTAGAATAAAAAAGATTTGTACCTATATACAGATTCTACCATTTGAAAAAAGAAAGGTTACCCAATTTCCAAAATATAATAAAATATATTTAAACAATAGCTTGTTTAATGCCAAAAAACTTTAGTTTGAAAGCTTATTTTAGCTTTTTACGTTTGGAGAATTATTTAGGTGTTCCGGTAATTTTGACAAACCCTGTATAACGTGACTAGTATTAATGAAGCAGCCCGATATGTGGTGCCACATTTTCTGTGCGTAAATTAATTGTTGTAAAATTCGTCATCTGTTATTCAGGTAAATTTCAAAATCCTTGGTTAGAAGCAAACGTCTCGGAACTGTCAACGTTGCTCCCCGAAGGCGTCCAACTTGCTAGAAGAAACAGCGGGGGTGGAACCGTATACCACGATAGGCAGAATCTAAACCTAACATTCTTCACATCGAAAGAAGACTATAAAAGAAAACACAACCTAGAAATTATCACCAGAGGCATCAAAAAACGTTTCGGACTTACGATAGACATTTCGGAACGAGAAGACTTAGTCGTCGGTGATTTCAAGGTAAAAACAATCGTAATACGTATCTTTTTACATAACCGTTAAAAAAAACATATTTTAGATATCCGGAACAGCGGCAAAATTAGGAAGACTCGTTGCTTATCACCACTGCACGTTACTAGTCAACGCAAATAAAGAAATCCTTAGTAAATCGCTTCGAAAACCCGACTACGATATAAAAACAAAAGCCAGTCCGTCGATAAAATCCAAGGTCAAGAATCTCGGTGACTTAGACGATAAAATAACTGTAGATAAACTAATTCCTTGGTTATACGAAGAATATCTATTGACAAAACCGCACACGATAGACGCGAAGGCGACTTTTACGATAAAAAAAGGTGTTGAGTATGTGACACCAACGGAAGAAAACTTTCCGGGAATTACAGATATTAGGGACGAGTTGAAGAGCTTCGAGTGGCTGTACGGGAAGTTGTGTCCGAAGTTCACGGCAAAGAAGAATTTCGAAGGGTTGTACGGGAATTTTTCGGTTAGGGTTGAAGTTGAATCTGGGATTGTTCGAGACGTTGCTGTGGAATTCGATAACGTTGATAATTTGGACTGTAATCTCGAGTTGGAAGTGTATAGAGATGCGAAGTTTTCGTCGGTTGTATTTAGAGAAATTGGTGGTGCTGTTACGCAGGCGATAAATAACGTAAAATTAAAAGAGATTATTTAATAAACGGTTAGGATTTGAGTGTTTGTTGTTTTAATTTCCAAGGTGCATTTCTTGTATTGAGAAAATTATAAACTTCAGTTTACTGTGACTTACAAAACTGATTTTCGGATATATTATGAAAAATACTCTTCCGTTTCATTGAGAAATAAATTCTAATGCATTTTCCTAAATTTAAAAATAACAGTCACAGTTATTGGAAAAAAAATACTGCAATACACAACTTTTACAATCAAGTATTTTAATACTCACCAAACACGAATACAGAGTACTGAAAAACTTATATAACCGCTGGACAGGCTTATGAGACGTTTTATCAGCGTTACACAACCACTGTAAAGCCGAAATACTGATGGCCCCGTCAAACGTACCAGCCTTAAAGGGGCACCCCTGCCCCATATCGGCAACCATCAGATCCCCCTCAACCTCCCTCTCAACTGCCACATCTTAAAAACAAAAACACCAAAAATTAACATAATCCTAAAAACATAATTGCTGCGCAACCCAACCTAACATATGCGTCGAAATATCCATGCCAATCCAATAATGACCTTGCTCCTCGAGTACTGAACCACTCAAACCTGACCCGCAACCTATATCGAGAAGGATACAGGGCGTATCTTCCGGAAGAACCAATAATTCGATAGCTCTTTCGCTCATTTGTTCTTGGATTTCCATTATTCTCGAACTAAAAAGGGATTAAATTAGTTTTGTATTGTTTATAGAGGGGCTTTAATTACTTTTGGGTGTATTTCCTGGCTTCGGTTTCATTGTAGAACTAAAAATATGGGGCACATTTTTAGGTTATATTTTGTTTTGCGTATTGAAGATGGTACTTACTATTTCCGGGGGTGCTAGATGCTCCGGTCGAGACATTTTCGTCTAAATATTGTTTTAAAACTCGCGAAAAACACTAAACTTGCGACGCGCTAAGAGAAATGTGATAATTTGTAGGTTATGTCATGCGTGACGTTTATTTATAGTAAAAGCCGGTTTTACAAGGTAAGTAAAATGTTAATTTTAGTGAAAATATCAGTAATCAGAATGAATTAGTTAATAATTAAGGCATGGGACGCATAGTAATTAGTGATTATTCTAGTTTTATGAGATTATATCTAATTATTATTATTGATTTATCATTTTCTTTGTCGACTTAGTTTAGTCCGGTACTCCGGTGTAAATTGGGTTTCTTAGGGATATTTTACTACCCACACTATCGGGAAAATCAATAGTTTCTGCTATCAAATTCGTACTATTGTTATACTGGACAATTGATTCCACGATTTTACCGCAATAAACATTTATTTTAAACCTTTGCATACATTAAAACAGTGAATAATCAGTGAGAATAACCAACAATGATAACCCTAGTGATTTTAATATTTACGGCATCCCCGAATGACACCAAATAAACAACGGCTTGTTTTCTATCTCTTTCCGTTGCGTTAAAAACGCTATCTTGCATCTTCCTCCGCTACTATTCGGTAAAAATAACCAAAACAACCGCGATTTATCGGTGTGATTTGCGCTTTTAGCTCGATTTTACTATGGAAAGGATGTCGGAAATGGAGTTTTCTCCGAATATAAAGAAACACAAGAAGCATAAATCGGAGAAAAGGGATCGAGATGGTTCCGAGGATAAACCGCAAGGGTTGAAATTGATTTTGAAGGTGGGTAGTCAGACTACACCGGAGCATAACCCAGCTGAGTGGGCTTATCAGGGCTTTCCTGATGAGACGATGAGGTCTCATCATAAGAAGAGCAAGAAAAAGAAGAAGAAGAAGGATAAGAATAAGGATCGGGAGAAGAAGCATAAGCACCATCACAAGGAGAAGAAACGCAAGAGAGAAGACGCAACGGAAGAGGTTATAGAGGTGAAGGAAGAAAAAGAGGAAATACAGAGCGAGGTAATGACGTTTTTGGTGTTGTATTCGGGTGATATTATTCTTAATATAGTATTGAACGATTGGAAGCTCCCAATATGAAAACTTGTGCTATTTAGTCATGGAAATTACGAATATTTTTGTAGCGCATACTTTAAAACATATTTAAAATATGTTTTATACGATTAAAACATGTTTTAAAAGGTATGCAGTTACCATTTTGATGTTATTTGGTACAAAAATATCTTTAGCGTTTGACGCTAATGTATTTTTAGTATATTTATTAAAAAAAGGATAATACTGAAGCTGTATACCCATAAAAAATTGGTTCTTAGTTTACGAACTCCTAAAACAAAACAAAAAAGTGCAAAATCAAAAAAGGACTATTTTTTCTAGTTGGGAAGTCCAAGTCAGCGCGAACCCCGCACGTGTGTCCTTCGGAAGATCCACGAGAGATCCCCCCTTCAAAGGATGCTGGACCATCTGCACAAAGCAGTCGAAAAAAGGGACCCGAACCAATTTTTTGCTTGGCCCGTGACCGACAATATAGCACCAGGTTATTCGTCAATTATCACCAGACCCATGGATTTGAGCTCGATGCGACAAAAGATCGACGACAACCTCTACGGCGATCTACAAGACTTCATCGCAGATTTCAAGTTGATGTGTACGAACGCCATGGAATACAATCATGCGGAAACTGTCTATTACAAGGCCAGCAAGAAGTTGCTACACGCTGGGCTGAAGCTGTTCCAACCTGAGAAGATGGGCTGGTTGTTGCAGTTGATACCGGAATTGACGAATAAAGATTTTGGTGAGTTTTGACGTATAACGTCTTTAGTTGTCTGTAGAAGAAGAAAAAATGGAAAAAAGTTCGTCGCAAAATGTTGTCTACATATGTTTGCCTCAATATTTCTGAAAGTATTAAGGTTAGCAAAACAAATTATATATAAAATTAAACACAAGGGATGTGGGTACATGAAAATTGAAGAATTACTTAAAAATACTCTGCTCGAACAAACCTATTGTCAACCGTAAAATCACTGCAGCATAGGTACAGTAATGCAGGTTTTTATTAATTAATATTAATGTGGATATGATAAATAAGAACAAAAAAGAATAGTATGAAGTATTAATATAGTTTTAACAATAAGTAACATGTTATATTTATCTATTTTTATATAATCATTTCATATTTGTAACATTAAATAAATAGAAGTTCTTCATAAAAATGTTCTAAAAGTAATGAAATAAAAAAAATATATATTAGGATTGAGTATAATATATATTTTGTAGAATAAAATAAATTGAGTTTCCAATCTGCTTCACAGAGAAATATATTTCTAAATTAAATATTTTTAATTCTTAAAATAAGTCCAAGAATTTTATGCAGAAATAATTTTTTTATAAAATGGACTATTTTGAGTTAATTGCAATTAACATTGGTCAAAATTAATAAAATAACCTATCATTTCAATATATTTTTAATATACCTGGTGTTGTATAATGGAAATTTTGTAACCTTTTCTTTTTCTAATAACACCGTGTATTTTAATTGTTTTGCCATACTATGGCTGTTTGAAAATTTAATTTAATTACTTTGTTATTTTTTCTTGAATTTGTTATTATTTATCCGTTCGGTCAAAGTAAATGTTTTGGAGTTTTGATTAATTGCTGATAACTAAAAAATGATGCAGATGATGCGATGTACAGGATGTTCCATACTTTCATAATAAAATAAACACCCTCTGTAATAAAAGTATGTTTAAGCAGAGCTTGTTTAAAAATATTTTTTTACGGTTGGAGAATTATGTAGGTGTTCCGGTAATTATGACTAATTTTAAGTAATTGCTTACAACTCAAAAATAATGCTTTTTACAAGAAATAGATGTCAATAAAAAGTGTTTTCAATTAGTCCTAAAATTACAAAATGTAAAAATATACAGGGTGTTCTGTTTGGAAATAAAAATTTACGAAATTTCTATAATAACATGGCGTATATTAAAAATATGTTTGAACGATGGATTGTTTAAGTTAAAAAAACTTCTGTTTGAATTTTTTTTCTAATTTCTTACCGTTGGAGAATTATATGGGTGTTCCGGTAATTTTGGCTAACCCTGTATATTTGCAAAGTCTTCCTTGAAATAGGGAGAGATGAATCTATATTATATCTCGTAATAGTATAGAACTATATGGAGCAAATATTGCCCAACATAGGGATATTGGATAAGTCACAGATGTAGTGAAATTGTTTACAAAATAAACTTATCAGCTGTAAACACAAACAAACGAATGGCAAATAATGCACATGGTAGCACTTCACTATCAAGACAGGAAAATTCAACGAGCAAAAGACAAATGTTCAGTCAGGCAGTAGCTTTCATGTATAGATGTGAAATTTTATTACGTTGAGGTAATTTTTATTATGAAATTAACAAAATTGTTACCAAATGTACTTACTGTTAAAATGCTAGTAAAGTTGCTGACAAAACTCTAAATTTAATCTGTAAATTCGCACTATTTCTTGATAATTTTTTTTTCGTGTATTTTTCTTAATTTTTTTCTGAAAATTTGTTGTGTAGGTTTTGAGATTCCTCCTGAATTGCGGCAAGGAATGCATCATCAGGAGCATCACGACGATGACACGGTAGTCCCGGCAAAACGTCGGATGCCAGCGACAAAATTCGAAGCCGTTCCCGACGATTTGGAACCGGACGAGATCTTGGCCAGGGCTCAGGCCTCCGCAAGGGAGGCAAGAGCTAAGTTGGCTATGAAAGGTGTCGGGCCAAACATGGGTTTCATCCGGCAGAACAGCGACGGTACGACGCACCTAAATATTTTAGTGAGTATCTCCATCGTTAAACTGGTCGACTACGTTTTGGTAACTGTAACGAAACCATATTTTTTTTTTGATATATTGATATGTAAGTGTAAGAATATTGACTACAGTATTCAGTTAGTTCTGAAGAAGCGCGAAACGTCAGTGTTTGCAAATCATATATGCTAAAAACTCTACCCGTTAATCATTTTCTTTTTTTTTTTAAAGGTTGGTGGTGATGGAGTGATTCCCGGGACTAAAAAACGACCAGTTCTTCTCGGAACACTAACCGGAAAGTTGACGGAAGGTACCGGACAGATACAGGGTTTCCGAGAGGATAGGAGAAACATAGCGAAGCCAGTAAAACCTTTATATTACGGAGCGTTTGGGTCGTACGCTCCCAGCTATGACTCTGCGTTCTCGAACTTGACCAAGGAGGAGTCCGATCTCGTCTTTCAGACTTACGGTTCGGACACGGCGGTCCAATACGCGGAGAGCATATTAGATTTTGCTAAGGAGAATGACTACGCTACGCATCTTGCCGATAGCTTATTGGATATTTTGACAGGGAACGAGCATAGTAAGACTAAAAAGGTAGGTTTTTTATTTAAGGTTTTTATTGTAATATACAATTTTCGCTCGTAATATTTTTTTTTGATTTATGAAGGTAAACTAATGAAATTTGGAGAATTGTTAATAGACAAGAAATGTATTTTTGGGATCTTCTTGAAAAAATGGAGCAATATAATATCTAACAGCCTCCTATGTTTGAAAAAAGCCATATACTATAAAGTAATACATAATATTTGCTGTAATTTATTACATATAATTTAATTTGACAGTATTTTTACAGACATTTTTCTCTATGTATAAATTTACTTGTTTTTCAAGTTCGTCAAAAGTTACAGCTGTTTATAACATTAACAAAGGAAGAACAAGAAAATGCATGTCAAACAATCCAAAACCAGAGGAAGAACACAAACTATACCATTTACAATAACAAAATGTAAATGAATTAGTTAAAAAGTTCAAAAATTGACAATAATAAAAATGAGCTATTGATTTCTTCAATCACATTTAACGTTATTAATTTCTTAAGAAGACAGTGTTAAAAAATTTGGTGTAAATAAGAAATATTTTCTGGGTCTTCGCCCCGGTATCTAAGATGTAAAATGGTGATATATATAATTTAGGAATACTCCATTTGTGAAGCTTCTTAAATAAAAACAAACGCACAAACATACCCAAAAAAAAAACATAACCTAACTTTCTGTGTTTCAAATTCTAGGTTATCGACGAACACAAGCGTCTCCGCGAAGAAGAAGAAGCCGTGAAGGTCGTCCTGGAGGCGAAACCGCAACAGAACGTCAACATAAAACTCGACGACCTGAAATCTCTAGCGAACGACGGCATAGACGTCCAATTTCTCTCCGAGATGGAATCGGACATAAAAACGTTAGAAACGCAGCAGGAGCTCCAACTGAAACTCGACAGCATGAGTCAGTTGCTCGACAAATTGCACAAAGTGCAGTATCAGAGGCTTTCACAGCCGTTGCCACATCATTTATCGCAAGTTCCGAACGCCTCGGAAGAAGAATTGACGATCGCGGAGAATATCACCGATAATTTGACGGATATCGCTAAAAAGGTTAATCCTACGGATATAACGCCCGTGGCTGGGGTTAGGAAGGCTTTGGGGGTGGCCGTGGAGAATGATAATGACGTATCGGAGTTGGAGTTGGAGTTGAGACAGTATTTGGAGTGCGAGACTAGTTTGTGTCCGTCGCCGTTGAAAAACGATAATTCGCTGGAAGATATTTTGATGGAGTGAGGGGTTTTTGTTTTTTTCAAGGGGTTGGAGAGGATTTGGGATTTTAACGATGTTGATATTAGATGTCTGTAATATATTTTGGAGATTGACAAGTAATTCTATATATTGTATCCTGTGTATATTTGGTCTAAGTTAATAAAGTATTACGTAAGCTGAGTTGTTAGTTTTTTAAATGTCCTCAGCAACACCACAACTATATGTACATTGTACACCAAACCAATCAGGTAAAAGGATAAAGTTTAAGGTTTACCATAGGACGTTCCAGGAGGTTTTAAAAAACCCAAAACCCATTTTGGCAATAATTGGTGATAAATAATTAATCAAAACTATAACGCTTTATTTACTTCTTCTGAAAATTATATAAATTCTCAATCAAAAATCAACATCAAAACTAGATAATTATAAAACAGTACAAAAGAATATTAAAATATACCCACCATAATGTATACAAATAACATTACTATTAACTAACCATATAAAAGTATATGGTTATGGAATAGCCGACGTTGATTTAATCTATCTGTAGATTCTTCAAAAACTGTTCCTTTTGCTCTTCGATACTCAAATTCGAGTTATTCGTTGGGCTGGTAAAGAAAGACCACCAAGACTGCTTTTTCGGACGTTTCGACTCATCAACTTTGAATTCCTCAGAGTCCTTCAACCATTGCACATACTTCGAGGTTAGGTTTTTAGTCTGTTTGTCGAGTTCCTCTATAGATGGAGCTTCCCCGCCATATTCCAAAGGCATCAACTCAATTGGAAAACCTTCTGGTGTTGTACCTAATTAATTGAAGGAAAACAGCTCAAAATAAGTTAGAAAACTCAAAGGTAGGAGGCAGCACAAGTAGAAAAAGCCTTGGTCAACATTACCTGTATTAAACTTAACCAAATTCAACAATTCAGACTTGACCATGGGAACGACGATCCTCATGACGTGGTTGATGAAGTTTGGAGTATTCAAAACGTGGATTCCTTTCAAACGAGCTGGATGGGCTTCCTAAAATATCAAATTTTTACAAACAAATTTAATCTTCAGACAAATTTCCTCGATACGTACTTGGATGTAGATCATAAACGCGCGTAGAGACGGCAGGCTGACTCTGGCCAAGTGGCCAAGAGACACACCTCTCATATCAAAGATGACCACATACCTAAAATAACAAATAATCCGTAAAATTTGTGATGTGAAAAGATGTGCTGAGATATATGGATGGCTTACCCTTCTGTCAAACCATCTTCAGACAAAACACAATCGTTGTACATGCAGAAGGCCTTGACGGCGTCGCTAAACACCAGTTTGGTGTAATCTGTGTCCTTGACCGAGTACAGAAGTATCTTGTGTCCCTCTGGTGTTGTTTTTGGTAACCTCACCAGATTTCTGCACAAGGATTTAGTAATTATAAAAATATAACAAAAAGGAGCATCTTTTGAGCAGCAACTTTCTTTTTGCCCCTCTCGTATATAGGGTCCACACACCGTTCAGTCAAATCTAAAATGACTGGGCTAATAAAACTACCTCCACTCAAGAGTCAAGAGGAAATAAATTGAATAGTGATCATATAGTGAGATAAACATCGAAACAAAACATCGTTCGCATGGTTACGTAAAAAAAAACATTTTGAATCAACTATGACATTCGAAAGAGATCAAGCCCCATAACAAATTAAAATAATAATGTAGACAGTATAACGTCACAGCATAAAAATGTTTATGCGGATTATCTCAAAATTGTTAGTGTACAGAATATGTGTGAGTATGCCTATAACCGCTTCCGAACGAGCGCTTGTCAATTTTTCGGCGAAACGTCAAAACTCGTTCCCTTCCTTCCAGCCAAAGACAGTGAACTCCCTGGCCAGCAGAACCGTGGCCCATCATGTCAATGACGATGGCTTATTCCCACCAGTTGTCAGAAAGAGCCTTATACACTCATGGCGGCCGATTTTCGAACCCCCCAAGTACAAAACGATCCAACTCGAGGCCAGAAAGCAAGACAACTACCTACACAAACTCCTGAAGCATCTTGGCATCAAATTCGAAGATTCCACATCGTTAGCAGTCAAAGAACTACTAGGACCCGCAAAAGTCGAGATACCGGTCGAGTTACCAGTCGAAGCTATACCAGGAGCAACGATAAGCTACAAACCGGGCTCAAAAGTTCGCAGATTTGCCGGTGATGAATACATAGACGATGGATTTATGTATATAACAGACTCGAAATGCACCAAGAAGAAGAAACGGAAGAAAAAGCCCTGCGGCGGCGGATCCATAAAGAAGGACGGACCCTGCGGCAAGAGGAAACACAAGAAGCCATCGTGCAACAATAAGAAAAAGAAAAAGAACAGCAAACGTGACTTTTGTCCCAAGAAAGGCAAAGAGGGCGGAGACCCGTGCGGCGGAGGCAAGAAAAACAAAGAGGACCCCTGCGCTTCAAAGAAGGAGGCAAAGGACCCATGCGGGAAGAAGGAAGAAAAGGATCCATGCGGTAAGGAAAGCGAAGAACCCAAAAAGGACCCTTGCGGCGGCTCAAAGCAGGAAAAAAAGGACCCTTGCGGTCCAAGGAAGGAAGCAAAGAGTCCATGCGGCGGCTCCCAGAAAAAAGAAGCGGACCCATGCGCTAAACAGGAGAAGAAGGAAGATCCGTGCGGCAAATCGTCCAAAGCGAAAGACGATCCTTGCAAGAAGGCATCCGGTGGCGTCAAAACGGGCCACAAGCCCACTCCCTCTGACCCATGCGGAAAAGGCGGCAAGGATAAGAAATCGGACGATCATTTGGACGTGTGTCCGGGATCAGACCCCTGCGCACAACTCCAGGCGAGAGAGAAGGACCAGCCGAAAGAGAAAAAGGACCAAGGAGGACTCGACGTCTGCGGCGATCCTTGCGCCCAAGTCGCCAAAATGGAATCCACGAACAAGAAGAAGAGCCAGGGCGGCGTGTGCGGAATGGGGGCCAAGGACGAGAAGAAAAAGGAGGACCCCTGCGAGGTGAAGCAAGATGACGCGGACGATCCGTGCGCGCAGTACAACAAGAAGGACACGAAGAAGGCGGACCCGTGCGGCGGAAAAAAGGAAGAAAAGAAGGCTGATCCGTGCGGAGGAAAAAAGGAAGAAAAGAAGGCTGATCCATGCGGCGGAAAAAAGGAAGAAAAGAAGGCAGATCCGTGCGGCGGAAAAAAGGAAGCAAAGAAGGCGGATCCGTGCGGCGGAAAAAAGGAAGAGAAGAAGGCTGATCCGTGCGGCGGAAAAACGGAAGCAAAGAAGGCTGATCCATGCGGCGGAAAAAAGGAAGAAAAGAAGAAGGCTGATCCATGCGGCGGAAAAAAGGAAGAAAAAAAGGCTGATCCATGCGGCGGAAAAAAGGAAGCAAAGAAGTCTGATCCGTGCGGCGGAAAAAAGGAAGCAAAGAAGGCTGATCCATGCGGCGGAAAAAAGGAAGAAAAGAAGGGCGATCCGTGCGGTGGGAAGAAGGACGAAAAGGACTCCAAGGATCCCTGCAAAGACGACAAAGACATAGAACCGAAGAAGCCAACGTGCAAGCAGAAGTCATGCCCGACAAAGGGCGGCAAATCCGGCGACAAGAAGTCCGAAGATCCTTGCGGCAAGAAGGCCGAGAAGAAGTCCGGGGATCCTTGCGGCAAGAAGGCCGAGAAGAAGTCCGGGGATCCTTGCGGCAAGAGCGCCGAGAAGAAGTCTGCGGATCCTTGCGGCAAGAGCGCCGAGAAGAAGTCCGAGGATCCTTGCAAGAAGGCGGACCAGAAGAAATCCGAAGACCCGTGCAAGAAGGGCGACAAAAAGGCGGACGCGAGCGACCCCTGTAAGGACTCGAAGGACGAAGACCCGAAGAAACCGACCTGCAAGCAGAAACCATGCCCCCCTGCCGGAAAGGATAAGAAAGGCGGCGGTAAGTGCGGATTGGTCGTTAAACCTTGCGGGAAGAACCACCAGGGTAAGCAGGGCGCGAAGGGCGCGGAGGGCCCTTGCAGCACGGTAGAGAAGATCGCGAAAGAACTAGGCGATGGTTGCGGCAAAAAGGACGAGAAGAAGGGAGGCGGCTCGTGCGGAAAGAAGGCTGACCCGTGCGGCGGCGCGAAGAAGGACGCAAAGAAGGCTGACCCGTGCGGCGGCGCAAAGAAGGACGCAAAGAAGGCTGACCCGTGCGGCGGCGCAAAGAAAGACGCAAAGAAGGCTGACCCGTGCGGCAAGGGCGGTAAAAAGGCGGGCAAGAAGGAGGACCCTTGCGGAAAACCGAGGAAATCGAAGACCGACGACGTATGCAAGAAGAAGGGAGAGAAGAAGGACGGCGACGACGGTATTCCGAAGAAGGCGACCTGCAAGCAGAAGCCGTGCAAGAAGGCGGGCGGAAAGAAGGGCGCGAAACCGTCGTACAAGATCTACCCTTGCAAGATACGGAAGAATCCTTGCGGCGGCAAGAAGGCGGGCGGCAAGCAGGATTGCCAGGAGTCGAAGGAGTCGCAGGAGGACTCGCCCAAGAAACCCACGTGCAAGCAGAAGCCGTGCAAGAAGGCCGGCAGCTCGAAGTCTGATCCTTGCGTATCGAAAACCGACAAGAAGGGAAAGTCCACCAAATCAGACCCGTGCCTCTCGAAGGGCGACAGTGGGGAGAAGAAATCGTGCGAAGCCATCTTAAACTCGTTGAATAAGCAGGTTGAAGCAAAAGACGATCCCTGCAAAAAGGGTGGCGCGAAGAAGGATCCTTGCGGCGGAAAGAAGGATGCTAAGAAGGATCCATGCGGCGGAAAGGACAAGGGGGCCAAGAAGGATCCGTGCGGCGGAGGGAAGGCTGACTCTAAGGACCCGTGCAAGGACGACAAAGACGTAGAACCGAAGAAGCCCACGTGCAAGCAGAAGCCGTGTAAGAAGTCCGGTGGGCAGAAGGGCGGCGACACTTGCAAAGCGGGCGGCGGTAAAGGAAAGAAGAAGGCGAAACGGTCGTGCGCTGCTCTCCTCAAGGAAGCGCTGAAGAAGGAGAAGGAAGGAGCGAAGAAGAAGGGCGAGAAGGGCGGAGATAAATCCGATCCTTGCAAGAAGGTAAGATGTAGTTTTTTCTGGCAAAGGGAATCATATTCATATTCAGGATTAATCCACGCAAAGTAGGGTCAGAAGAAGGAAGCTGCCACAGCAGGTCCTCCTGGTCCCAATAAGGATCCCTGCGGCGACAAGAAAGGCGCGTCCCAAGATCCTTGTGGGTCCAAGAAGGAAGCCGACGATCCGTGCAAGAAGACCCATGACGATGAGAAGAAATCTGCAGACCCGTGCAAGAAGGAAGCTTCCGAAGATGACCGACAGCAGAAGAGTTGCGATCCCGCCAAGGCGAAGAAGAAGAGGAAGAAGGACGCGAGCAAGAAGAAGGCGACGAAGGACGAGCGCTGCAAGAAGCGTACCTATGGGGACGCGAAGAAGGCTGGCGGCGACAAGGACGCCTGCCAGAAGATCAGGGAGGCTTCCAGAGAGCACCACGAGAAGAGGAAGATCGCCGTGCCTTGCAACGTGAAGCACACGTCTGAAATTGCCAAGCACGAGACAGGCTCTTGCATGGGAGAAAAGGCATATCTCTTTGTATTCTTAAGTCTCCTCCTTATAAATGTTCGTTTTCTTTTTCAGTCGGCGAGAGAGTCCGAAGAGCAGGAGATCGTGTGCCCAAAACCGAAGAAACGAGAAAAAAGAGGTGAATGTTCCACAAAAAAAGTCAAAAGCGGTGGCGGTTGCGCGGATGCAAAGAAGCAGGTGCAGGTGAACAAATGCAGTGCGAAGAACGCCGTAGAGTTTGACATCCCCATCGTACTGCCCAGTCCGAACGCACTCAGGCAGGCCGAGTGCGAACTGTGCGGCATGTGCCCCAATAGGAAGATGAAGAGGAAGAAGAAGGCTTGCCGGACCGAAGCCTACAAGACGTGCCTCAGGGCCGGACAGACGGTCGGGCCGAAACCTTTGGTGCCAACGAGGATCGAAATGAGAAAGGCTCCTCCATGCAAGAAGCCCAAGAATACAACGAAGTGCAAGTACTGCACGTATGCAAGATTTGCTTCGAAGATTGAGTCGACTTAACCATCACCAATAAATATGACTGTCGGTGTTCATAGTAGTATTCTGTGGTTGCATGGCTGAATTATTTGTAAAATAAACTCCTGTCTACATTCTCGAGATCTTTTATTTTATAGATGCTTGTTAAAAGCTTGAATCATAGTTTCAAAATGGTTTGCAAAGTAGTCGTGCTTGTCTGAACTTGGATAACGAGTTTGTATTTCTTCCATAACCATTCCATCACCAATTTCGTACTCTTCTTATTTTATTTCTTATTTTAAATAGAAATTACTTTGAATAAACAATAGAGTATACTCACTCTATATAATCATGTACAACTGACAGCAAAATTGACACTGACAGCAAATTAACAGCAGGTTTTCAAGTTCAGAACAAGTTTTCTGGCAGTCTCTGTTATCTGCTCGCTTAGCAATGATATAGCTTTAGCGGGAGGATAACCACGTTGGTGCACGGTGGTAGGAGCGAATTATTGAGATGGCAGGAGGTTTAAATTGCCGAAGAGGTGGCAGAAGGTCGTTGCATCTTTGCATCAGTGTAGCTTCGTGTAAGAATGAGGTAGGAATCAAGCAAGATCTTTTCTGGACATTCTTCTTTCTTGATTCACGTCGTTTATCTCAAATATACTGGGTCCTTACATCGGTAAATACCGGCAGAGACATTCAAAGAACTTTTCCATAGTTATCTATGGTTTCGAGACAAAAGTATGACGTTCGCTTGTTGTCGTTGCTGTTTGTAGGTTCTGGGAGAGAGCAGGAGGTCGATAACATCAAGAGGGCGGCATTTACCCTATTGACAGTTCAAAATTACAAAGTGTGTGTCACTCTGTTGGTCAGTTTTTCGGGATTATGTGATTGACCAAAATTTTGGAACTATGCATTTCCGCTACGTTCAGAAAATTTCAGTCAGGAAAAGCACCGTAAGTAAGCATAACGCTCGCCCAGAAAAACACGTCAAAAACGGTAAACTTGACAGTTCGATTTTGTATCTTCTCTGTTCAGATCCTCTGCAAGCAGCTCGAAAACAGTTTCTCAATTTTGAACAAGACTCAGGACCTTGCAGTACAGAGCGCCACAAGCGAACAATGCCGCCGCAGAAGAGCAACAACGCAACAACCCAGCCGATCGCGGTCGATGCCGGCGCGCGAAATCTCCAAATCCCGCTTTCAACAGCCAGACTACAGCGTGACGTTAGCGAAGCAGGCATCCAGCACCACGCACCTCATGAAGGCAGCAAACGGCCAAAATCCTCTATTCCACACCAGGGAGTACAGCACCTTCATAGAAAAGCTCAAGAGCATCTTCGGGATCGGTGCAACGGCTCCACCGCCTCTGCAGAGGGCCAAGGACGACATCGTCACCAAAGAAACGCCGCAAAATCCACCGGCGACCAAGAAGGTAGAAGACGACATCGACTTCGAAAAGGCAATGGGTGCTTCTAAGCCTAAGATATGCCCGAACAAGAGCGAAGACGCGCAGTTCTCGCCGTATAACGACAAACTAGACGGACCGGCTGAGGACTCGACTTTCTTCTCTGAGGAACGCATTTGCAAGGAATGTCCGGAATTGAGAGCGTATAAGCTCCAGAAGGATTACGACCTGAAGCATGCTAGGGATCTGGAGAAGGAAGCCGAGGAGCCTGATAGCAAGGACATGTACGAGGCTGAGGAGGGACAGGCGGCCAAAGAGGAGAATACCGTGTATACTAGTAGTAAAGACGAGGACGTTGCCTGCGATAAGTCTTTGAAGTGTAAGAGGAAAGCTAAGCAGGCGAAGGGAGAGGACTGCGATGCTAAATTAGGTAATAAACGATAGAGCCGAGGCTGCGGGACGATACCTGTTGTGTTGTTCGACAACTGTTCATGATTACATAAGATGAGGATGGCCATAAGAGTAACAACATCGGGAATAGAGAATGTAAGTTGAGTTCTGCGTGAGACGCTTAGTTTTTGTCTATATACCCAAACCACCGTTCAAATTTTTCACTATAGGCTCTCAAAGTTTGAAGAGTGTATGCCTTCTGACGTTTAAATTGTTGGAGCATGGTTTTGGGCAAGTATGGCAACCTCACAAAACCATTTTCAAACTAAGCGTCTCATGTGCAGCTCAAAGTAATACATTCGCCATTCCCCATTTACGGCCGTCCTCCTAACGCAAACTCCAAACGTTTTCAGACCAACAACTAAACTACGCCGTGCTCTCGGACAAGGAGAAGACACTAATCGACGGGCAGTACAGCACGCAAAACCCGCTGGTTGGCAATTGTACCGCGGCCATTCAACTGCAAGACTGGAATAAACAGGCCAGGCACATCAACACCAACGACCTATGCGGCCACCACCACGCGAAGCGAGAAGAGATGAGCGTCAGTTTGGATAACAGAAGCGACGAGGTGCAGCTGGTAGATGTGACACCGCTCGTCCGTCAGCCTCAAGGGAGAAAGGACAATGGCTTGCGGCTCTGCGGGATTAGTGATAAGCTAGCTTCTGACGCCAACATGGCCGACTGTACGAGGGAAGAAGCTAGCTTGTCAACTTTGGACGGAGTTCTGGCCAGCCTGCGCGAGATCGAGACAAAGCAGAAGAGGCTGGACGAGGACGGTGCCGACTACAAGGACGACGGCATCTTTCCGTCGCTGCAGCACCAGGCGTTCGTCCGCTTGCAGACGGTGGACAGCGTTGAGTTTCCGGCACCGCACGGTGCGTCAGTCTTCATCCCCGATGTCATCGAGCATCCCGAGAAGCTGAAACGCGGCACCATCGATCACCAGAACTTACCCAGCCCGACCGTCTACAGTCAACTCCCCGCCGTCATACCTCAGGTTTGATATTCGATCTATTTGACCCATTTAACTATATGATAATCGCGTCTCGCAGGTGGCAACCCATCTGGCTCTTCCAGACTTTAAGAGGGAGCTGAAGCGAGAGATTAAGAAGGAGATCAGGGCCGAGATGAAGAACGAGGTGAAGCGCGAAGTTACGCGGGAGGTCAAGCAAGAGGTGAAGTACGATCTGACGAAGGACTTCAAGGACAACCTGAAGCAAGACCTGAAGATGGAGTGCCTGATGGAGGAGGTGAAGCGCGAGATGAAGACGGACCTCAGCCACGACCTGCGCGAAGACCTGAAGAACGAAGTCAAGGACGACCTAAGGCTCGACCTGCAGAAGGACTTCAAGGACGAGATTCAACAGCAGGTTAAGGCTGTCTTCCTGGACGACTCGACCACCATCGTGTATGCCGACGAGGAGGACGATAGGAAGGGATGGAGGAAAAATCGTAAGGAACTGTCCGATAAGGTGAAGAACGGCAAGGAGGATTGGGACGAGGAGGGGGACCTCGCTGCTGAAGCCACCAGAAGGCACGCGTACGAGATACAGCAGGACGCAAACGTGGTTGGATCTGAGATTAAAAAGACAATCGAAGAAACTGACTGGGAGGGGAAGCTGAAGGGTGTCCAGCAGACTACTAGAGAAGTGGCCGACGAGGCGAAAGACGCCCAGGACGAGCTGGAGAAGCTACAGGAGAAGATTGACGAGGAGAAGAAGAAGAGAGGCGGAAATGACGACTTTTCAGAGATTCACGATGTCGTCAGACTGCCCCCGGACGAGTTAATACCGTTGCTGGCTTTGAAGGTTGATAAGGATATCAACATCCAAAGGATCGAAGAAGACGCAGATCTCAATTCGAAAATAAGCGACCAGAAGGTCGTGGAGGACAAATCGCCAAAACAGCAACAGGAGAGTGTCGTCGAGGAGCAGGAGGTGAAGAAGGAGCCGAAGAACCTCTACGAGAGTGAAGAATTCACCACGGAGAGCCTAAGAAGGGAGCTGCAATTGATGAAGTGCTCCCTCGGCCACAGCAACATAGGCGTTAAATTCTTCGATGGCATTACCGGTAGGGTCAGCGAGAAGCCGCCGGCTGTTAAGGTCAGGCTAAACAAACCGGAACCGATGTCCTATCAGGTTGGAGCCGATAATCTCCTCAAGCAAATCAAGAAGCTCCAAGAGTCGAAGATCAAAAGCACCAGGCGCGAGAGTATGCTGTTCATCGAGCAGGTCAAGGACAGCCTGAAGTGGGATTTTGGCGAAAAGTACACCAAGGAGGTGATTCAGATCAACCCGGATCTGAAGACGTCCACCACTAGGATCCTGCCTCAAGACCCGACCGCGCCGTACTCTCAGATATACGTGAAGCTGAACGATTTTAAGATTATGAGCGTCCAGGCGGATGTTCGTAAGAAGGATGGCAGGGTGTATACCGGGTTCCTAAAGGAGAACGTCCGGAAGCTCCTCAGTCCGCTCCAGAACCTCACCGACATCCAGAAGCGAGATACCGCGCGGTTGAGCAACTTCGAGCACTACACTTCCGGATTGCTGCTACCGCTTCCCCAAATCTCCCATACCGAGGAGGCGGAATTTGAAAACGACGATCCCAGGCCTGGGGAACCGGAACGTAACCTCAAACAACGGTCTAGGATCCCGATACGAGATCCCAGCGGTGACTTGAGGATACAGCTGGACTTCTTCCAGAAGAGACCGCCCAATAAGCCTGGTCCCAGGCCGCAAATTGAAAAAGCGAAAACTGAAAAACCGAAGGCGAAAGGCTTTGGTGGATTCTTCAAGAATCTGATGAAGACAGTCGAGACTACGTTCAGTCCCCCGCCTCCACCGAAACCCCCGCAGCCACCATGCAAGAGGCCACCTCGTCCTCCGCCGCCGCCTCCGTCTAAGAAACCACCAGAGCTAAAGGCTGCGCCTAAGGTCGCCGCGAAAGCTGAAGCCAAGAAGCCCGGGGAACCTGAAAAGAAGGAAGCTGTGGATCTGGCTAAAATGTGTCCACCGCCGCCCGACGCGAAGAAGGCGCCATGTCCGAAGATTCAGGACATTCCTCTTCCGAAACCTAAGGAGGAGGAAAAGGCGCCGCCGAAGGTGCAGGCGGGCGACGCCAAGGACGAGAAGAAGCCATGCAAGAAACCCTGGGAGGAGCACGTGTGCGCCCAGGGATCCTTAGACAAGAAGGACCAACAGAACGTTAAGGTAAGTAAATCAGCACGTGTGTTCTTTAATTTGTTTTTGTTTTGGTCTCGGCGAAGGATTATAAAGCGCAAGAAGCTAAGAAGATTGAGAAGAAGGACGATCCGAAGGATAAAAAGGTTGGAGACGTTAAAGCTTCGGATAAGAAACCAGAAGACCCAAAACAAGCTAAAGACCAGAAACCGGCTAACAAATGCGACAAGAAGCCGGAGGAACTCAAACCTGTCGACCCATGCGCGGGCGACATCGCCGAAAAATCGTTGTTGGAGAAGATCTGCGGAAGGGAGCCGCCCAAGAACAACAACATCCAGCTGGCGTTGGCGAAGAAGGCCAAGGAGAAGGCTCTCGAGGATAAGGAGCTGGAGGACAAGAAGCGGAGGATGCTGCAGTACCTCGAGCCGAAGGACATCCCCTGCAATCCGACCGTCATTGACACGTCGCTCCTGACGAACCCGTGCTGCAGGAAATTCCCCAACGAACCTGTGGAGGGTCACGCGCCCGGCCAGTTCAAGTTCGTCAAGTCGAACTTTGAGAGGGGCATGCTCAAGGAGGAGAAACTACTCAAGGAGCAAGTGAAGCCGGTGTCTTCTGCGCAGGGCGTCATAGAGACCGAGCAAAAGACCCTGTGCAATATCAGGGGCACGGCTTTGAAGGCCACCCAAGACGCGGCCGAGGCCTCCGAGGAGGTGAAGATGTGCATTCACGACAAGAAGGTTTCGATTCATGATTGCCCCATATGCAGGAAGTCGCAGATCTTGAACAGTCCACCAAGACCCACGTGTGAGTATTGAGTATATGATATATCGGATTCCCTGGTGCAAACCGCGTTGATGATTGTTACGCTGACTGCTTAAAAGTGATCAACGCGGCTTCCACTGCGGAAGTCTACAATCTAGATATCTTCATATACCTTTCAGCGAGAAAGTCCACCTGCAAGATTGGTAAATGCCGAAAGAAAGGCAGCAAGGAACCCCAAGGCCAATCGTCGATCTGTGCGCAGCTGGAGACGGCCTCGATGAATGCAGCGAGCACGTGCGTGAAAAAATTGAAAAGAGTACCGGCCGCGGCCACCCAGAAATGTCCGAAGCCGCAGTTTGATATCGTCTGCGAGAAGCCGAAGGTGAAGATGGGCAAGCCTGGTCTGTGCGGCGTCACGTGCTACATGAAGTCGTGCGCGCGCAAGAAGAAACCGCCGCCCGCGCCTCCGAAGATGGCGGCCGCGGCTAAACCAGGCACGTGCGCGGTCAAGAAGAAGCCTAAGAAGGCGCACAAGGCGGTCCAGCAGACGCCGAAGAAGGTGAAGGTGGTGGCGATCCTGGACGAGGCTATCCAGCAGCAGAGGGCCAAGAAGTGTTTTAGGGTGAAGGAGCGCGAGGGGAAGTCGGACGACTGCATAAAGGTGGTGTCGGCGTGCGAGAAGAAGGTGCTGGACGAGGAGAGGAGGAAGCAGCTGGAGAAGGAGCTGGCCGAGAGGAAGATTAGGGAGAAGGAGCTGACGAAGATGAAGCATACGCCGTGGGTACCTGTTAAGGTCAGAGGTGAGTGTATCAAACAACCACTTTGCACAAATTTAGCCACGCGCGTACTCTACCGACAGCAAATGAAAAGTAGCTCACAAGCCACAGAATACCCATTACAGGTATAGCCAGGTCCATCTAGGGACGCACTGTATTTAAGACTTTTTATCAAACTGCACGACAACCACTTTCAGTGCAAAACACGTAATTACCAAACGACACTTTTCACTAAAAATAAAGCTGTGTAATTACACCAATTATTTGCTACAGTAATTACTCATCGGATATTGTGGTTAATTGGCAACAAAAACAGATATATCGATAGAACATTATTAAGCAATTGACGCTCTGAAAAAATGGGTTAATTGTTGCGCATTATGTATAATTTCTCACCTTTCGTGTATTATTCCTTAATTGGTGAGAATACAATTAGAGCGCAGTAAAATTAGACAAATAAATGATATTTATACGTTTTGGGCATACTTGGTTTCAAATAATGTTGACTTATATCCTTCTGTTTATCGATTGGGTTTAGATCGGGCGATCGCGGTGGCCAATCGACCAAAAATTATCCCTTGGTATTCTTGACATGACAACTTGCTGATTATTCTCGTGCTTTCTCTTGCAGTAAGCGATAACAAATTTGTGTGCAAGAAGCCGTTTCCGGCGGAAAAAAGAAAGATAAAGGAAGAGGAGGAAAGGGTGAAGACGAAGAGGCACCACGTGCTGCCGGACCTGTCTTCCAAATACCAGAGTCCGCGGTTCTCGAAGAAGTGCGACGAGAAGAAGGAAGGTGCTCAGGCTGGTGGTGGGGAGTCGAAAAAATAACAAAAAAATCGGTTGGAAACGTCCCTACACAAAATTTTATCCTCCCCGCCGCCCACGCCTCGAATTTCTAGATCGCTTGTCAACCAGTTGAATTTTGCTAAATTTGCCATCTAAAATATGTATTGTACTATTTCCGATGAAAACATAAATGTTCAAATCTCATGTAGTGTTGTTTGTTGCGGTTGTTTGTTCCGAATCGAATTTGAAAGAGGTAGAAATAGTATATTGAGAGATGTAACGCATATAACGTGCTCGTGAAAATATGTTCACTTTCCACTCGTAAGTAATATCCTAGTTACAGCTCTTGTAATGTAATAGATTATTGTTTGGAAACCTAAATACTGTTTGGCGTGTAATCATAGTCTCTTAAAATGTCAGGAGTCATTTATAATTGGTAAATTTCGATCATGAAGAGATTAGTCTTCATGTGGATGGGCTCTGCCAATTCTAACGCTAAATGGACGATATCATTTACATTAAAAAAGGGGTATTAAAATAGTTTTAAGTCAATACAGAACGAAATGACACCAGAGTTTGTACTTTGGGCTATTTGTTGCTTAGGTTTTCTAATACTTACGCCATGTTCATGACGGTAACCATTTCTGGCGCCAGGGCATCCCTTTTGCCAAACACCAATGGCGTATTTGTTCTTATTGTGAAGTACGTCTCCATGGCATGCTTCGTCTTGTCATGGGAATAATAGCATGCGTGGAGGAACAAGTAAATGAACTCGTCGGATATTTGTGGAAGATGAGGCTGTGACGACATCCTTAAAGAATTAAACAATAAAGAATAAACAATATAAAACAAACATAAATCCAGGATGGGCATATGATTTTTTATAGTAGCATTTTTGTTTTTGAACTTATTTTGCTTGTGTTTGGTGTTATATTTATATGTTATAAATGTCCTACCATAAGACGGACAGTCCATAAATACTAAGTAGCCAATAGGGCTTTATCACATCGTTTTTTCAAGTTGTCCCCGGTCCAATCACTTCATATCATTGGTAGAGCCGAGCGCTCCCTTCGCGACACCCAACTTTGAGACTACTGCCATCTCAGTGCAGCGACAACCGGTGCACTTTGGGTTAAAATGGGTGAATTCAAGAATCATTGCTGTTTTATACGTATGTAGATAATGTATGAACTATCGCAAACTGCACCATTGATAAAATAAAGCTATGTTCTGGAGACTGAATACAGAAGACATTAATTTATTTGTGTAATTCAAAAACTACCAACACATTTTGATCGGTTTTTGTTTGTTCGTCAATTTAAATTTGCCTTTGGGCAAACGTATCGTATCCTTAAAAAGTGTTTAAAATATAGTATTGGAATATCTATACTATACAAAACTATACACTTATATTAAAAAAATCTACGACAGTTATAATTTCTAAGTAACATAAATATCATTTTGGTACATACAATTCCACTACAATTCGGTATCTTAACATTTAAATTATTTTAATTTTAATAAATCGAGTGTTATACCTTTTATAACATCATATTACAAAATCTACTATAAGACAGTATTATAAAATTTCATATACTGTACTTAACATATGCATATTGGAAGATTTATAATTCAATATTCCTGTCACAAATGGTAATATATTTTATCATAAGCATTATGAGAATTATTATATTGGTGCCTATACAGTTTTTTTAGTGTAGCTTCTGGAATTTTGAGGGTTCTTCTTGGCGCAGCTTTGTATTCTGTTCATTTTTCACTTCCTTTCTTATTTCTCTAGAATGATTTGTTGTTGTGCGGACGTTTACCTTAATTGATTTTGACTGTAAGTTTAACATTTTTATATATTTTTAAGGCCTATTTAAGTGATATTTTCTATTGCAATTTTTCGTGATTTGTTTGTGATGGTTTTGAGTTTTTCTGGCTGTGGACTGATGATGATCTGTTGACCGAAACTAGTACTAAAATAAAATAATATTCTTGCAAAACTTAAAACTTAATAAAACAGTTTGTATTTTTCAATGTTTTGATATTTATTCTCCACTGCACACCTTATGTACAAGTACAAGTGAACCGTACGCCACTGCTTGGGCCAGATGGATGGTGAAAGTGAATGTGTAGGTACATCATCATTCCCAATTATCAATTTTAACATCTGACCAATCGACCAGTAATGGTCATCAACACAGGCAATTATTTCTTATTTGTAGAAACTTGTAGTACCGGTTATCTTTTTAAAATATATTTTGGCCCTAGAAGGTATCCATTACAAAGTTAATAAAATAACAAAATCTGATTAATTTAAATAATTTATACGGTTCCCACATCAGAAGGGAATTATCCTATCTTTAGATTCTGTACACCTCCTCAATATTTAACGTTTATTTTTCAGACCTCAGGTAAAATTTTGCTAAAATTAATTTAACAAAAGAAAACAAAACTTATTTCTTCAGACCACAATACCACGTTTTCCTTTTTTAATATATTTTCATGTATCAACGTGTAGTACCAGATGTCATTTAAAATAAGAAATCATAAGCAGAACACTTTCTACTTCTTGTATATTTTGCAATTGCTCAGTACACACTAGGTATTCGTGCCAGACGTGGTTAACTAAAACAAATAAATAACGGTATTACGTCGCTAAAGTCGTCGTTTATAATTTGATCTTGAATTTGCCGATGGATTTACCCATTTCTTTGTCGGTCAAACACCTGCGCCAATTATCATACAGTTAAGTTATGTAACATTAATGAGCTATAATCCAGGTTGCTAAATCGAAACATTATTATTGAAAACTATGTTGTTAAAACTTGGGAAATAGACGAACCAACAATTTCTGTGTCTTGCGTTCGTGTTTCAATGAAGTTTACTTTACAGCATTTCAACAAATAGCGCTTTAAAATCACTAATATAGCATTTCAGTCACGGTTTGGAGTGAAATAATATTTACGTTTACTCGAAATTTGCTGGTGTTATGCGAATGATATAGGTAATAGAAAGTTATTAGTATAATTTATATTATATAAGATCATATAATATACGAAATTCTACAACCACCAAAATGTCCACCAAATAAATATATTTTTTAGCATGGTATGTATTGAAGAAATAATAATGCTTTGTTCATGTTTTTTTCTCGGGTAAAATCCAATCAAATGAGTCATTTGGTAAAATATATCCAATTTAACAATCTCTAGATTAGTTTTGTTGAGTTTTTTCTTTATCATACGCAGTACGTAAGAAATAGAGGAAATTTTTATAATTTATGTTAATTTATATCATTTTGTATTTATATATTATATTTATATATTATTATTTTTTTTATTTATCAAAATATCTGTCAAATCCTGGCTAACTTGTTTTATTTTAATGCAGACACGATCGATCTCGATCAAATAGAAACTAATACAGCTAAACCATTAATTTTATATATTGTATGATAGTCAGGCACATGAGGCCACATCAGATTTAGTCATTTGGTGAAATATATCCTATTTAACAATCTTTAGATTAGTTTTGTTGAATTTTTCTTGAAGATTAAGTTAAATAGTTAACAGCCAATAAAAAATCAAAAATGTTTGCTTTTATTTCAAAAAGCTTCAGTTTACAAATCGAAAACCAAAATTATACTATTTGTTTTAGCTTGTACCTCAAGTAGGCTTAAAAATTGAAGAATGTATGTATATTTGCTTCATATTTTACGTAATATACAAAGCTTTTGTTTTGGTAAATAGAAGTAACACCTGCAGAAAAAACCCTGTAGCCATATAACAGCCGATTGTGGCTTGACAACGATGTCTACTTTAGGGTATTATCTTTTGATAAGGTTGTCGTTACTGTTGTTTACGTATTTGGAAGCCGTTTAAACACATATCGCTGTCTTGCGCTGTCTAACTAACATCAAACAGACATCTCTCATTTCATTTCTTGCATATTTCTTGGCAGTGTAAAAAATTTCTTTTTCTACTCCTATTGAGGAATGAATTCATTATCATGGCAATTTATGATAAGTAATACTAACCATTCCCCACACACATGACAAATATTTCATTCCTGGCTCCTCATACCACGCCAGTAGTGAGAAATATTTCATTCCTCACGGCTTTAGAACCAATCACAGCTCTGGATTTTTCATTTCCAAATTGTTGATACACTGCATAGCGACATTGTCAAGGCATTGACAACGTCGCTAAGTGACAAGGCGCACCAAACAATTTTAATCTGTCAAAATCCTGTAAACCGTCATAGTGACATACAGCTGTCCCTATATGCACAAAAATTAATTTATAAAATTTCGTTGCATGGTCGTAGAAAAAGTATAGTATTCCATTCGCAAGTAATGGCAATTTCTCACTCGAACGCTTTGCAGCACTCGCCTACAGCTCGTGCTGCAAACTTCGTTCTCGTGAGAAATTGCTTACATTACTTGCTCATAGAATAATATACTATTCCAATAGTATGTTATTTGAAAAACGGTGTAATACTCTATTGTAGCTTCTGTGGCCAATAACTTTTGTGAATATTCACTGATTTTGATTATTTTTCTAGCACAATTTTTGATATATTATATTTCATTGTATCAGACATAACTGGAGAACCAAAATGATGGGATGGTAATCCATATTCTCAACATTTTGTTTTCGAATTGGTTCCAAAATCTGAATGTTTATGAAGATATACAGTTAAATAAAAAAAACCTGGTGTGGCCAGGCACAACTTTAATACCGTGATATCAAAAAATACCTTAAATTACCTTAATTATAAACTATAAGCTTCTTATTTTTCGTTTAAATTACAAAGATTTGTGATGCTGATTGTTTATGAGCTGCAAAGATAATCAAAATCGGTTAAAATATTGACAATTAAACCTAAAATTGCTTTTAAAAAGTTTCTCTTGTCTATACCCGCTTTTTTTACAAACATACAAAAGTAATAGAAAAAATTGGGCTACACTATGCTTATTATGCTATACATTAGTAATGAAACCACCAATTTACGTAAAGGATGATTTTATCAGAACAGGCTACAACTGTTCTACCAACGTGTCTTATTTTCTCTTCATCAACTGTGGAGATTGTCTTTTGTCATATGCCATCAAATAATCACGTAACAGAGTTACGAACAACATCTGCAAATCAATTTTCAAGATTCTTTTCATGATGAAAGAGGAAACATGAACTTTTAAAACGTTGTATAACAAGAAAACCTGGACTCACTCATAAAACTTTACATTACAAAATAAATAGGAACTCTGTTGAATAGTTCTAAAGTTTGAATTAAATGTTCCTGCTATACTAATAAAGTTTCAACTAAATCATTTAATCAAGAAATGAACCTAAACATTTTGAAAGTTTTAGAAAAAAATATTCTCGCTCTTTACAAATTAAGAATATAAATTTATAACAAAGGAGACAAACTTGTACTTACCAATTTTTGATTTTCAGACAATCCTTTTCCTTATTCTCCGGTATTTTTTTCAGCCCGTCTATAAACGGTTGCCTCGTCGTTATTTCTGGCATTTTTAGCATGGATTTTCGCGCAGAAAACCCAAGATATGCCTATACACACAAGCACGCGCGTTTTCTGACTAACCTCTGCCAATCTTGTAGCAACGAAATGGAAAGTTGTCGGAAAAGTGGGAGATATAATCTAAGGAATACACCGGTCACAGTTGTTATTTAATAGGTCTTCCGCCGATTGGCATTTGTTTAATTTACGTATCTATACGCATATCTGTACGCAAAATACCAATCTAGCAAATCGACGGCGGTTGTTATAAAACTATATTTCATTTTTTAAAAGACGACCAAGGTTGACGTATTAAACGAAATAATGAGTCGCGAAAAGTCTATAATCACATTTAATTTGTAAATAATTACGTGCAATTCTTGTTAGAACGAATGTGATTTTTTGTTTCATAAACAAACAAAAAATAACAACACCAATTGGACCGGTTTTGTATTTGTACGTACGTAAAATGTTTTTAATATAATTGAATGCTCAGTATTGAGCGTAAATTGTGATACAAAGAATAGAAAATTCAAGGTCATATGACGACACACTCGTTGAAGAAATAGGTAATTTTAAATTTTTAAATTTCCAGTAGACAATTCAGAGAAAATTGATATAAAATAACTTCAATATCGAATTCAACGGCAAAATTCAGAGAAAATTGATATAAAATAAGTTCAATATCGAATTGAACGACAAAAATATTAATTAAATACCAACAATAATACCTATGTCACAACATTTACCAAAATAGAAATTAAACACTTTAGTAATACCTATCTTAAAAACATTGTTCACGGATGTTTTGCTTATTTCTAGTTGTTCAGTTGTTTTTTAAGGCAGCAACGTGTTCAATTGCTACAGTAATGTTTAAAAATCGATTTAAGTAAGTAATAATCCATTTTAGGTATAGGAAATTTCACACAAAGTTGATCTAAAATGTTGTATAAAATATTACTTTTTTAGTACTTTTCTATAGTTTAACTTTGATCTTATAATTTGAACACCCTGTATACTTGTTCGAAGAACTCTACTGATGAGTCCATAACTTGTTACCTTTACAACAATTTTCCTGGACAAGTATTGTAACGTGCCGAAAAAAGAAATTAAGATTTTAGCGGAAATAGGTCTTTATGGGTCCCCTGAACATTTTTGACCAAGGTACAAAAAAATGTCTGTGTGTGTGTAAACGATTTTTGTGGTGACGGTTCCGGAGAAACTACTAAAGGTATCTGGACGAAAGTTCATATTTAGGAACTGGCAATTTACTCTTAGCATTTTTCAACGATTTTGCAAATGAGCAGCCATTTCTGTAATTTCGTCAAAATAGTTACATAATAAATTAAAGTAGAGGAAATTTTCTATAATTTATGTCTATAACATCTTTCGGTAAAATTAATAGTTTAGCTGCAGGAGCAAATTCTATTTGATCGAAATCGTGTCTACATTAATAGTAGGTAGCCAGGAAATTTTGAAACTTGTGACAGGATTCAGAACGTCAGCGGTTGCGAAACGTCAATTCGACACGCAAATGCATGGAGAATGTGATGAGGAGGAGAAACACGCGCGCACGTACGCTATGTGAAACAATATTGAAACAGCTTGGTGTTTCCATGGTGTTTACAACGTCAATGTGTATTTCAAGTGCGGATTGCGGATAGCAATATTGTTATGCATTTTTCAAGGATTTTGGAAATGTGCCGCCATTTCTGTAATTTCGTCAAACTAGTTAAATAATAAATTAAAGTAGAGGAAATTTTGTATAATTTATCTCTATGACATTTTTTGGTAAAATTAATAGTTTAGCTGTAGGAGCAAATTCTATTTGATCGAGATCGTGTCTGCATTAATATAGGATTTGACCGATATTTTTATTCTAATGACAGTAGGTAGTGTTAAAGGCTGATTGTTTTACAATACCTACTGTCAATATCTGTCAAATCCTGGCTAATTCGTTTTATTTTAATGCAAACACGATCGATCTCGATAGAATCTCATGCAGATTCAGATTTTTTATTTCAACAACTTACGATACTTTGAATGTCAAGAAAGCTTCTATGTAGACTCGAAGTTATTTTAGATGACAAATTGAAGAGAAAGTACATTTTTATTTTTAACAGTGACTCTGGTGTGCATCCTTTGTTGTGTTATAGCTTAGGTAACTCGCAAAAGGAACAACATTCGTAACCGTATGTTCGCGAGCATTATTGTTAATAAGGATATGCATTGGCAGAAATTAAGTTACCTAAGGTATTACAATATGAATATTTAGTTCCCTCTTCCTTATTGATAGCCGTCTTTAGTTGCTATTCACAACGGTACATGCTATACAGCAGTCTGTAATTTGAGACCCACTTTCACTTGGTAGACACCTACTTGTCTTAAAGTGGAATTTCACTTTTAACGCGAGAGAATAATCCATTTGCGGGTACATTTTGAGAAGCAACGGGGCTATATTGGTTTAGAAATTTTATATTTAACTAATATTATAACTTCCTGCATTGGGTAGTTAAGTATGTAGTGTTTACGTTTCCCATGATTATCTTGACAAATAAACTAAATAACTATAAAGATAGAAGAGAAACCAAGGCCATCTTTTGTTATTGTTACTGGACTTCGGCATTTTCTAAGGTTGTTTTTCTCCTTTTTTCTTCTGTTCTTCTAATAAATTTAGACTAAATTTATTTACTTTTTTTGCATGAAGGGCATAGGAGAAAAACGATGAAAAGTCTTCCATATCAATGTTACATCTATTTTGTAGAAAAAATTTAACAGACTTAATTTTTTTACAGTTTTTAGACAAACTGTAAAATAGAGAAATACATTCTGTTTATTATTGGATAGAGAACAGTAAATGCCGGCCTAGAAGTTGCAAGTTTTGCCACACACAGCGTTTATAGGAATATTGAGACGACACAAAGCCAGTCGCAATACTGGATTCACATTAGCAAAATTCACCTCTTACTTTGAGTGCAACTTGTAGACACGCTGTCAAAACTTTGATTCCTCTGTGCCATAAAGTCCTCTCTTTAATTTGAATTTCCCAATCATATACCTGAACTACATTATCAAAATTTTGACAACTTTGTTTGACATGTCCTTGTCAAATGTTTTATGAAAATTTTATGTAGTTTCCATCAAAGTTTATTGCAAATTTGCCAATAATGTGGTGTGAATAACGTAATTTTCATGCAAAATGACATTCGTGATATTTGTGCATTGCTATTGGCACTATAATTCCGTTCCATCACACTCATATTGGATGAACATCTGATGAAGACATTAGTTTTCGAAACGTGGTAAAATGGAGAGGTATACCTAAATAATACTAAAGATATCAGGACGATAGTTCATATTTAGAAGTTTCACGACCAAACTTACAGCTGAAAAGCTTTTGGTTCAAAAGGGTCCAAAGGAACTGGATGCTTCCTCTAAGCATTTCCCAGGGATTTTGCAAATGAGCCGCCATTTCTGTAATTTCGTCAAAATAGTTAAATAATAAATTAAAGTAGAGGAAATTTTGTATTATTTATGTCTATGACATTTTCTTTGGTAAAATTAATAGTTTAGCTGTATGAGCAAACTCTCTTTCATTCTGACAGTAGGTAGTGTCAAAGGCTGTTCTTATGACAATACCTACTGTAAATATCATACATATACGCATTAGGGTTTATACGGAGCTTGTCCTATAGCCCCAATGTACATGGAGTTTGAAAATAGAATATAAAAATGCGCTTTGAATAATAGTATATGTCCTGAACTCGAACACGAACTAATAAATCACGTAAGATTTTCAGAAAAGTGTGGTAAACATGTCAAAAACGTGATTTTAGCCATGCTGATCTTTTACCTGATCTGATGTTGTTAAACAACAGCTCAGTGAGTACTTGGATGAAAATCAATTTATTACTGACCAACAGTCAGGTTTTCGTGCTCAGCATTCATGCGAGACGGCCCTAAATTTGGTATTGGCAAATTGGAAAGGAGAATTAGAAGACGGTAAAACGATAGTTGCGGTTTTTGTAGACTTGAAAAGAGCCTTCGAGACAATTTGTCGTCAAAAGTTACTACAAAAATTGGAAACTTACGGAATCAGAGGAAAAGTATTGAAATGGTTTGAAAACTATTTAACAAACAGGAGACAGAAGGTTTGGATTGGAGAAAATGAGTCAAGTGAATTAATAAACAGCTTAGGGGTCCCACAAGGTTCTGTTCTTGGACCGTTTTTATTTAATTTGTACATAAACGATGTTGCTTCACAAGTTAAAGCTTTTGATATGCACCTATTTGCAGACGATACACTAATATCAATTGCAGGAGATAACTTACCTGATGTAATCGCGACATTAAACTCCGAACTAGTGACGATATCAAATTGGTATAAAGAAAATAAATTATGTTTGAATGTATTGAAAACAAAAGCTATGCTATTGGGAAATAGAAATTCGGTAAACCCTACACCAGACATAGTTATCGATAACACAGTTGTTGAGATAGTGGTCGAATTTAAATATCTAGTTGTCATTTTAGATAATACTTTGAAATTTACGAGTAATATGGAATATATAGTTAAAAAGGTGAGTCGAAAGATTAGCTACTTAGGAAGAATATCTAATAAACTTACATTACAAGCTAGAATATCTTTGTACCATACGATTATAGAACCATATTTTTACTATTGCAGCAGTATAATATTTTTGTGTCCAGACAAAGACATTAAAAAGATTCAAGTACAACAAAATCGAGCACTCAGAATTTTATTACAAAGCTCCAGGTTAACCAGTGTCGAGTCCATGTTGAGTAAATTAAATTTTTTGCATGTTAAACAAGGAACGGTATATCAGGCACTCACGTTGGTATATAAATGCATAAATAATAAACTCCCAAATTATATGACTAATTATTTAACATACAATAGTCAGCAGCATGAATACAATACTCGGCAAAAGGACCACTTCAGATTACCAAAATATACAAAAAGCAGCACACAAAATTCATTTTATTATAAAGCACTGAAGATGTTTAATACCCTGCCAAGTGATATAAAAAGCAGTAGTTCGCTAAGTCTTTTTAAAACATCATGTCGGGTTCATGTATTGGCTAATTTTAAGTAGTTGATAAGTTTATTACTTAGGAAACCAAATTTATTGTGATTATTAGTTTCTTTTAACTAAATAAATATCATTTTTATTATCTCAATCTCTTAGAAACCTTAAACTTTTGATGTTAACTTATATCTGAATTTCGGGAAGTTTAATGCAATTTTAAAGTAATTACAGCAAATCTTGTGATGTGGGAACCCATAAAATGGACAACAAGTTGAAGCCCGTATTCATGTTCAATGCAAAGAAACAATGCAAAAAGAAAACTGCATCATTATACGAAAGTACTGTCAAGTCCAATACAAGTCTGTCAAAATATACGTGCGGTTGACAGTTATTTGACAGTTCGGCTCGCCATCACTGACAAATACATTTAAAATATTTGGTTTAAAACGGAATTTATGAGTCGTGGATAAAGCGTCGTATCCAACTCGCACATAACGGATATAAACCGCTCGTCAAATAACATAGGTACTAATTATGTTCCGTAACGTACCGGTAACTTTTTAACTCTTTACCGCCTGGCCGAAATTCCAATAAGACGAAAACTCGGCCTAGTTCGAATTTCCACCGCCAGGTGGCGGTAGGCGCGCGCGGCCGATTCCGGACCTTGTCGCTCGCACAAGCGGTGTGCACCCCTGCGGGTCGTAGTAGGCGTGCGCCCCATTATAGATTTTGTTCTGACCTACAAAAGTAGCCGCCATGTTCATGTAGAATTTAGAAATCCGTCCGTCCATCGGAAAATCAACGGAAAACTCGCGCCGCGGGGAAGACAATCGCGACCGGAAGCAACGGACGGACGCGGTCGCCGCGACACGGTAACAGAAAAACAACCCCCATCGCAAAAAACTACCCCTTCTGCGAAAAACGGGACGGCAGCAGTTCACGATACCGCGGAAAAGTTGAAGCTTTCGCGGGTTAAAAATCGGTGAATAGTGATGGAAATTCTGTTGGAGCGAGGAGACATTTGAGAGATTAGAAAAGGTGAGATTTGAGGAGATTTGTATTTCGTAATGTTACGCAAAAAGAGCTTAGGAAGATAACTTGGGAGATACAAATGTATTTCAGACTACTATCTCAGACAATCCTTCCCAAATTTTATAAAAAAATATCCTCATTAAACGAAGAGATAATAATCTCCACAAAAAAGCTAACCACAACCAATTAAAGGCTAATAAAACCCTCAAAACCTAACTAACTTTCGTCTTCAGATAATACAGATAATTCCCTAAAAATTGAGCTGTACATTTCTGAAATAAGTCGTACAACCCCTTTAGAAACCATAATATATAATTCTTCTTGAGAAAACGAAAAATCCCAATACTCAATACCCCAACAAAAAAATACATCATGTCTCTTTACTTAACATTGTACCCGCTCTTGACACATATCGATTTTTGTATTAGGAATTCAGATATTAGTGGCTATAATGACATACATAACAACTTGTTGTGTTTTAACATGATTCGTAACGCAAATTTTTGTTATACGGTGTAGCTGTTATTTTGATCAATTATTAGTCTTTAACTGCTTTGAGGTTGAAGAGGAAATTGCAGAGAAATATTTATTTTAGGAACCTCTGCCCGAAAGAAGATCTGGTGATAAATTTTAATAATTCTATGTTTAACAATTCCATTCCATGGAAGAAATTTATTGGTGTCTGCACTAATGGAGCTCGGGCTTTAACAGAAAAGAATCGCGGCCCTCATAAAAAAATTCAACCAGTAGCTCCAGAAGCTCAATTCACTCACTGCAAAATCCATCGGGATTTTCTAGTAGCAAAATCTATACCAGACAGACTAAAAACAGTTTTGGATCAAGCAGTAAAAAGATAACATTGTCTCTTCGTAGTTAAATCAAGAACTACAAGTTTTCCATGCAGAAGCTTATTTCGACTTCAAATATTGTTTCTTTGATGAATTGCGGATAGTCCGGTTAGCATATTTAGCTGATATTTTTGGAAAGTTGAATAATATAAATTTAGTTTTGCAGAGATAAATGGTCGTTTATTGTTATTGTTTATGTTATTATTTTATTATTGTAAAATGTAAAATGTAGTTTATTGTCAGCTTTAGAAGGCATTCTTGAAAAAATCATTATCATAATAACCAAGTCTAACAGTTATTTTCCAGAAAACTATGACAATGAAAATTGGACCAGAACTCCAAAAACTATGAGTATACCAGATAACTTCACTACCAAAGAGAAACAACAATTGATAGAAACTTCCTCAGAGAGATAGAAAATGTTAAGCTTAATACACACCAATGTTTAGATCCAGAGGAAGAATTATTTTAAAGAAATTGCAGATTAAGGTATTGGGTTTTTAATGCCTTTTTGCACCACCAATTTATGTCAAATATAGTTGTCATCATTATTAATTGAAAGAACAAACAGAGGACAAAATTAATTATTGAGGCAAATTTAAGCTTGAAACTAACTTTCACTAAACATGAAATTTAAAAATAAAATGGGTTCGGCAAAACAATCCCAGTCGCATCAATATTTAATTTATTTTATATTAATTCAATGTATAAGTGATCCTTTTACTTTGCTTTTGTATACCAAAAGAAGTTTTGTTAGGTATATAATTGTTTATTGTTAGACTATTGTCTGTTTAGGGCTGACTGATGAAGACTAAGGACTTATTTTCAACTGTGTTTCATTAAAAATACTAAAAATCCCGATTGTCAACCGACAATCATCAAATAATCGCTTCAGATTAGAACGGGAATATCTAACGTCATTTTTAACGGTTGTTGACGGGAAATAGCAAAAAATACTTCAATCAATTATAAAAATTAACCGTTCATTTTTTCGTATAGGTTCCCGAATGCTTTTGATGGTAATTTTTTTGCGCTACAGTGTGGTATATATTTTTAGTTTTGCGATTAAATGGTTTTTCGTTAATTAAAAAATTTCCTATTAACTATGATTGATGGAAATTCAAAATGTCGTTCTGAGATCCAAAACTTTCTTTTGGAAACACGCAACTGTCCGAAGACAGTACGCCTGTACACAAACTACAGGAAACCTGCTTGTTTAAAAAACTTTCGTAAATACAGTAAAATAGATAATGTATGACAAACGTAAATGTTTAAAACCTGATCTGTCACTTTAAATAAACTGTTTTTGTAGAAAATTTTACTAGAAAAGAAGAAAAGTTTACAAAAAAGAGGCAAGTAAACTATTAACACAATAGTTATTTATGTACCAAGGGCATTACACGGATGTTTATGCCCCGAGAGTGACCATCGCCCAAGGGTATAAACATCAAGTAATGCCCGAGGTGCATACAAAATTTTATGTCCTACAATGGTTTTGCTCTTCCGTTTGAATAATATTAATAAGTATTTTGACGTTATCAAGTGACATGCGTATCTACGGAGTTGAATAACAATACAAACAATTCGAAGTTGAGTGACAATACAGACAATTAATTGTCAAACTTATAACCTTAATCGCCACAAACGGTCCATAAAAATTTGAGGAATTTCACCCAAAACACGATTTGGATATTAAAAAAAAAAAGGTAAACACGAAGATGCACGAAAGTAGTACGTTTGTACATGGAACTCGCTCGTCTGTCATTTTTTGACATATAAATCAGTGGTTACTTAGGAAACCAGCTTCTAGAAACCCCGATTTATCTTAAAAAACGTCAAAGATGTATCTGTGACACCTGTCAATCTAGAACCATGGCACACCATAGCTTAAATAATCAAAAAATAACCAAACTTTGTCAGTTTAATTTTGGCAGCGTTCCTGGTCGGTCGTGTTTCTCGCGGATGTTGAAAACTATCAAAAATCGAACATGAATCAAATATTCAAGTGGTCCAGGCCAATCCTTTCCCCAAAATTCTACTTTAAGGCATTCACGAGAGGGAGAGGCAGACAGTTAGCCGCGAACCTGGCAGCCGGTTGTCAGAGCCCCATATACTGCAACGGCACCCTCTTGTCCACCATACAAGATTCCGGCCTATTCACCAATTCGAAGTCATTCGTCGACATGAAGATGAAGAAAACCGTCTACGAGACGATCCAAGCCTTCCACTCTTTGATGTCTCACTACGACGACGAACCTTCGACAGACGTGCTCAAGGAGTTCATCGACGACTACTTCGAGGTCGAGGACGAACTCGAAGACTGGTACCCTAACGACTTCAACCCGGAACCGCGCTTCTTGCAGAGGATCCGCGATCCCGCCATTAAGGACTTCGCCAAACGCATAGTCTGGCTATGGCCGAAACTCGGCAAGAAGTTAAAATCCCGCGTCTTCAAGGACCACGAGAAGTACTCGATGATACCGCTCCAGAACGGCTTCATCATCCCCGGCGGGAACTATCGCGAGACCTACTACTGGGACACCTACTGGATCATCAACGGCTTGCTCATATCCGAGATGTACGAGACCGCTAGAGGCCTACTGGACAATTTCCTATACATGGTGAAGATATACGGATTTGTCCCGAACGGCGCTAGGATCTATTACGCGCAGAGGAGCCAACCGCCGTTGCTGGTACCGATGGCCGCGAAGTACATCCAGTACACCAACGACATCGACTGGCTGAAGAAGAACATCATATTCTTGAAGCGCGAGGTCAAATACTGGAGACGCCAGCGTATGGTGAAGATCGTGAAGGGCGAAGGAGAAGAGTACCACGAGCTTGCGTATTACGGGCACGACACCTTCGGCCCGAGGCCGGAGAACTACCACGACGACATAGATCTCGCGAGTCATCTAGAGACAGACGAAGAACGAGAGGAGATCTTCATGAACATAAAGAGCGCCGTGCAAAGCGGATGGGATTTCTCATCGAGATGGATCCACGATGACAAATACCCCGCTAACGTAGCCTACTCCCAGGCCAGCCACATAATCCCTGTAGACCTCAACGCAATCCTCCACCTGGTCTACCTATCGATGTCCTACCTCTACGGGGTGCTCAATAACGCCGAGCGAAAGGTCTACTGGTGGCAGATGGCGCGAAAATTGAGGAGGAGCCTAACAGAAGTCCTCTGGTGCGAGGAAGACATGGTCTGGTACGATTACAACATGAAAACCAAGCAGCACAACATGAAATTCTACGCTAGCAACATATCTCCGCTATGGACAGGAGCTTACCCGCACAGAAAAGCCATGAAGATGGGTAAGATATCCGCTGATTACCTCAAGAGGCACGGCATCCTCGAATTCCCGGGCGGCGTCCCGGCTTCTCTGGAGCCGACCGGGCTTCGCTGGGATTACCCCAACGCTTGGCCACCGATTCAGGCCATGATCGTCCAAGGGCTGCACTTGAGCGGGCATCGCGAAGCGGTGGACTTGGCCAAGGATATTGCGACGAGATGGGTGCACTCGACTATGAGAGGTTACGTGGATACTGGCTTGATTTTCGAGAAGTACGACTGTACGGACGTTGGGGCGTACGGGCTGTCCTCGTATGGCGAGGAGGGATGTAGCCAGCATACTGGTTTCGGATGGACAAACGGCATCACGCTCGAGTTTATCGTCAAGTATTTCTCAGCGTAGTCGGTCGTCTTCGTGGTCTCGAAATTTAGTGTTTTCTTTTCATTCGTTACCTTGAGGATTTAGGGGAATGTTTAGGAGTGGTATTGGCCCTAGATGGATTGAATTTAGGATAATTCAAATAAGGATTCAACATAAGGATAAAACTATGTGGTGTAATCCACTAATACTGGAGTATCTATCTACGTGTAGAATAGCTTCATGAGTAAGGTTATGGTTAGCTTACGGAATAACCTACCTCCAAGACACTAACGATGTATTAGTCTCTGGAGGTATATTATATAGCTAGTCAAGTAGAAACAAGCGTAGACTTGATAGGTTTCGAAGGTTCTAAAGGGTCTTCACCTTAAAATTGGCCTGGATTAACGGATTGAACGTTTTTTGTGTTTATCGTCCAATTTTTCTGTTGTGTTATAGGCGAGAGTAGGAGTTTGTTCATTGGTGTTAATAAAATCATTGAAATAAATACACATTGCTATTTTATTATGCAGTAACGCCAAACTATTGAGAATACTGCAATGGACTATTGCAATATTATTTGACTGCTTTGGTTGTCTATTGACTATCATGATCCTGTAGAAATGTAGATGCCCCGAGACCCCTGTACCATATGACTTCCCATTATATGCGGTGTCAAACCCCCCCTCAACCTGGTCTCACTTCCCTCACCCCTGCTTTAGCTTCAATGAGAACCTGCCATCGTAAAACCATGCTTCAAATGATATAGAGATAAAGTCCAATTGGATTTCTTGATTTTTATGGATAAAATGAACATTTCTCATCTCTAAGTAAAGCTTAAAAGAAACACACTCATCAGCCATTATATTATTTACTAACAATCACGACGACATCACAAACAAAATAATACAACACCGCCTCGTTATCGTCCGTGATAAACTGCAAGGCAATCTCTCTTTGTCTACCGTATTTTCAATACGTCTACCCTAATTTCCGCTCTGGAGTATCTCACTAGTCTCCTTAAGCCCTTGCAATGTAGCTCCTACCCAAATTCCTAACCACATCTCTAGCATCCGGATGCCTAACAACTTGAAGACCTTCAACAAGAATCGCCTGCAAAGTTCCTCTCCTCAAGTAATCAGCTGCAATTCCGACAGCTTAACATCATCAAGCACCATAAATCTTGGCTACGCAGTAAAATACTTGAGGATAAACTCCAAAGTGACTCCATTGGTCCAACCAGAACCGGTGCTAGGCGAATTGTCCTCATCTACAGTCCCATACGCCCCAACGTCCGTACAGTCGTACTTCTCAAACATCATATCAGTTTCCGTGTAGCCTTTCATAGTCGAGTACACCCATCTCGTCGCTATCTCCTTGGCCAATTCCACCGCTTCTGGATGCTCGGAGGAGTGCAGCCCTTGGACGATCATGGCCTGAATCGGTGGCCAAGCGTTGGGGTAATCCCAGCGTAGCCCGGTCGGCTCCAGAGAAGCCGGGACGCCGCCCGGGAAATCGAGGATACCGTGCCTCTTGAGGTAATCAGCGCACATCTTGCCATACTTCTTGTCTCTTCTATGCGGGTACGCTCCAGTCCATAGTGGAACTATGTTGCTAGCGTAGAACTTGCTATTGTGCTGCTTGGTCTTCATGTTGTAATCGAACCAGACGTTGTCCTCCTCGCTCCAGAGGACATCCCACATGCTCCTGCTCAATCTCTGCGCCGACTGCCACCAGTACACCCTCCGATCGTTGTTGCCCAGGACCCCGTAGAGGTAGGACATCGATAGGTAGACCAGATGGAGGATTGCGTTGAGGTCTACAGGGATTATGTCGCTGGTCTGGGAGTAAGATATGTTAGCGGGGAATTGATCATTGTAGATCCACCTCGAGGAAAAATCCCATCCGCTTTGCACGGCGCTTTTTATGTTCGCGAAGATCTCCTCTCTACCGTCGTCTGTGTCTAGATGACTGACCAGATCTATGTCTTCGTGGTAAGCCTCGGGCCTCGGTCCGAAGGTATTGTGCCCGTAATAGGCAAGCCTGTGGCAGTCCTCTCCGTCGTCCTTCATGATCTTATTCAGACGATATCGCTTCCAGTATTTGACCTCGCGCTTCAAAAACACTATGTTCCTTCTCAACCAGGCGATATCGTTGGTGTACTGGATGTACTTCGCGGCCATCGGTACCAGCAACGGCGGTTGGCTCCTCTGCGCGTAATAGATCCTAGAGCCGTTCGGGACAAATCCGTATATCTTCACCATGTACACGAAATTGTCCAGTATGCCTCTAGCGGTCTCGTACATCTCGGAAATGAGCAAGCCGCTTATGATCCAGTAGGTGTCCCAGTAGTAAGTCTCCCGGTAGTTTTCGCCCGGGACGATGAAGCCGTTCGTCAGCGGTATCATCGAGTATTTCTCGTGGTCCTTGCAGACGCGGGATTTCAATCTCTTGCCGAGTTTAGGCCACAGCCAGACTATACGTTTGGCGAAATCCTTAATGGCGGGATCGCGGATCCTTTGCAAGAAGCGAGGTTCTGGGTTGAAGTCGTTAGGGTACCAGTCTTCTAGTTCGTCCTCCGACTCGAAGTGGTCGTCAACGAAACTCTTGAGCACCTCTCTGCATGGTTCGTCGTCGTGACGCGTCATCAACCCGTAGAAGGCTTGCATCGTCTCGTATACGGTTTTCTTCATCTTCATATCGACAAATTTCTTCGAATCGCGGAAAAGCCACGAGTTCTGCACGGTGGACAGGAGTGATCCGTTGCAGTATATCGGACTCTGACAACCAGCTGATAACGGCACCGATATCTGCGTTCCGTTTTCCCTTATAATAGTCATGGAACAGCCAAATTTTGAAGACGCGACACGCCTAAACGCGTTGGGTATTAGATTCATGTTTGGTTTTGAATACTTTTGAACATCTGCGAGAAAGCCATCTGACCAAGAAGGGTGCCAAAGTTTACCTGATAAGTTAGGTTATGTTTGATGACGTTTGTTCCACAGCATTGTGCCATGTTTCCATTGTGACAGCTGGACCCATACACACTCACATTTACACTAAAGCAAACCGCTTTTTCTCTTCTGGGTCTTCTGATGAATCCGATGTTGTTGAGGAGCTGGATGTCGTCGACGTTTACGCATCGCCAGAGTTGGTTTTAGAATTTTCTGGTACAAGAGAATAGTATTTTCTAAGGACCGGCCCTAAAACACTACCTTGCGGTACTCCTGCTTTTATTTCAGGACAGAGCACCACCTCGATGATTCTAAAGTATCTCTCAGTATCTCTTCTTCCGACATCCGATCTGATGCTCTGGACAAGCCTTTGTTTCCAATTGTGCCTTCACTCTATTGAGTAATAGTTTCCATTTAATAGTATAAATTATATAAAATAATATTTATTGACCATAAGAGAGTACATTACAGAAATAAACAAAATACTACAAAAAAGACCACCTATCAACGTCCACTAAAGTACTTCACGATAAACTGCAAGGCGACGCCATTGGTCCACCCGAAGCCAGTCTGGATGATATACTCCCCTCCTCCGCCGTATTTCCCCACCTCGACGCAATTGTACTTCTCGAACATCTCTCCGGTCTCCTTGAATCCTTGGAACGTAGCCATGACGTACCTCCTGCCCAGGTCTTTTGCCATCTCCCTAGCCTCTGGATGTCCAGAAGCTTCGAGACCCTCGACGACGATGCCCTGCAACGGCGGCCAAGCATTCGGGAAATCCCATTGCTGCCCTGAGAATTCCAGAGACGTAGGGATACCACCCTTATAGTCCAATATACCGGTCCTCCTCAGGTAGTCCGCGGCCATCTTTCCATAGCGCTTGCCTTCGCTCTTACTGAAGGCGCCGCACCACAACGGCGTTATGTTGCTCGCGTAGAAAAGGCGCCTGTGTTCCCTTCTCTTGATGTTGAAGTCGTACCACATGTTATCCTCCTCGTTCCAGAGGATCTCCTTCATGCTAGCCGCTAGTTCTTTCGCGGTTTGCCACCAGTAGACCTTCCGTTCGTGGTTACCCAGTTTTCCGTAAAGGTACGAGATGGAGAGGTATGCCAGGTGGATGAAGGAGTTTAGGTCTACGGGTACCACGTATTTGGCTTGCGTTGAGCTCAAACTAGCTCTGGAATTGGAAATATAAGACAGTTTTAAAGATGTAACAAGATAATTTCACCTGCAATCTCCATTCTCGTCGTAAATCCATCTCGAGGAGAAGTCCCAACCGCTTTGCACGGCGCATTTGACGTTGGAGTATATCTCTTCCCTTTCCTCTTCCATCTCGATATGCGTGGCCAGGTCCACGTCCTCATGGTAACTCTCTGGTCTTGGTCCGAAACCCTCTACGGCGTAATAAGCCAGGTTATACTCATCGTCGAACTTCTCCACGCTCAAGAAGCGCTTCCTCCTCCAGAACTTGATCTCCCTCTTCAGGTAGATGATGTTCTTCTTCAACCATGGAATATCGTTGGTATACTGAACGTACTTCGCCGCCATTGGTATCAGTAACGGCGGTTGGCTCCTCTGGGCGTAATATATCCTCCCACCGTTCGGAACAAACCCATACACCTTGACCATGTAGATAAAATTGTCGATTAATCCTCTCGCGGTTTCGTACATCTCAGAAATGAGGAGACCAGCAATGATCCAATAGGTATCCCAATAGTAAGCTTCCCTGAACCGACCCCCTGGAACTATGATGCCGTTCCTCAGCGGTATCAGCGAGTACTTATCGGGGTTCTTATAGATGTCGTTCTTCAGCTTCCTGCCCAGCCGAGGCCACATCCACACCAACCTCTTGGCGAAGTTCTTGATCGCCGGGTCTCGTATCTTCGTCAGGAATCTCGGCTCGGGGTTAAAATCTGCAGGAAACCAATCTTCTAACTCGTTCTCGGACTCGAAGTGGTCCCTGACGAAGCTCTCCAGCACCTGTCTGGACGGCTCGTCCTCGTACTGGCTCATCAGCGAATGGAAAGCCCCAACGGTCTCGAAAACGGTTTTCTTCATCTTCATATCGACGAACGTCTTTGAGTCTCTGAACATCCCAGAGTTTTGGATGGTCGTCAGGAGTTTTCCATTGCAGTAGATCGGGCTTTCGCAACCTGCGGCTATCTGGAAGTAGTCTGACGACGTGACGTCTGTTCTCTTTACGATCTTCACGATGCGTTCGGTTATAGATGGAATGATTCTCGATTTGGTTAGGATATTCATGGTGAGTGAACGTTTGGTAGGTGGGTTTGCTTTGACGTTTTTGACATTCGGTAGTTGTCAAATTGTGTCTGGTGCAAACATTTGCCGTTATAGTGATATTTTTCTTATCACTCCAATTTAAGTCTATGGCTTTTATCTCCTACAGTGGCAACATTGAGACTTGACATTTGGACATTTGACAGGTAGATAATAAAGTGACCTACACGTGCGAGTTTTGGTGTGGTGGCATCATTTGTTCATACTTCTTTTAACACAGCGTTCGGTGAACAGAGTGCGCTACTGAGCACAGCAAGATTACTATATTTATGACCATTCTGTATAACTCTTCCCTATTTTAGGCTTATTTTCTACTTCCTCCTATATTTAAGATAAACGTGTCCATAGTACAAAAATTCTACAAGTCCTACAATAGTCTAGTCTAGTTATTTCAGGTTTGACGTCGTAAATAATTTGCCAGTTTATGAAAATAATACCAGCAAATGTCAAGATCATCATATCAACATTTTACTGAATCTTTGATGATATCATTATTGAAATTAATTAAAAACTTTCCGTGATTAAAACATTTGTTATGGACATTCCGTAACTGGGTGAAGAACAACCAATGTCATTGTTGCTAGTCTTGAGTTTAGCGAGCTTTTTTATCAAAAATTACTGTGGTTGTTCTTGTTCCAAAGTACAGAAGTATTGTCCAGCAATGTTTCATCGATATCTCCGAAACTATTAAGCTTAGAACAACAAATTATACACCTTATTAAAGACGAAAGATGGTGGCTGTATGACATATAAATAATTACTTAAAGATGTTAAAATATGTAGCTTTGGGAGAAGGTTAAAAAATGGGTTTTCTAAGCCGAGAAATTGGGATAACATCTCGGTTCTAAAACAACGTTTCAACCTTGTAGTATTTTTTAGGTTATGGTTTGTAACTGTATTAAAATGTCAAATGTTTTTTGTTTTGTACATTTAGGACGGAAGAAGGATTTATATTAGCCGAAACATATCGTATCCTTTATAAAAATCAATATAAAAACAGTAAGAATCATAAGATTTTACTTTATCTTACTAATAACAATTAAAGTCGAAATAATTAAGCAGTATTATATATTTATCCATATATTAGTGCATTAATGTTTATTGGACTATAAAATTTTAATTAAATACGATTAGATCTAGTCGATACAAAACACTTGAATAAATAAAAATTAAATTTAGTAACATTATTAAAAAAACAACATAAAATGTCCTGTCGATTACTTGATATTGGTGTTTTTTTTAGATAAAGCATAAATAGTTCTTTGATCTGTTATTGGCTGTAACAAATAATTACATTTTCTCATTCATTGATATTATTTCTTCAAGTGTTTCAAACAAAATATGAATTGATTTTTCCAAAAGCATTTTCTTGTCGCTAGTTTGAAATGTATATTGTGGCACAACACAGTCAAGATACATTTAACAGGCAAAACATTTGAAAAGAATATTTAAAATAATAACATATATATTAAAATCTGTGTCCACACCAGAGGTTGAAAAATATTTATATTTTTTTTCTTTTTCAATTTGAAAACCGGTCGTCGAATATCCCAAAAACCGGTTTTAAACCCGGCTTTAAAAAAACCGACATTATATTTGTGGTGAGTGTTCCAGCTTAAAGGTAAAAGACATACGTTCAAAGGTGTTAAAGGCATTGCAATGCTTCCTAAATTGCTCAAGTTATTTCTTAAGAGCTCATTAACCATGAATTAGTTCATTTGTGTTCATAGCAGATACAACAGCAATTAGAAAATAAGTCATCCAGGATCTGTTGAGGTACCTTTTCTTATGTGGGTGAATACTAGGTTGTGTCAAATAGTTATTTATGTACCAAGGGTATTAGACGGACGTTTATGCCCCGAGGGTGACCGTAGATAATTTTACCAATTTATAGAGGTTGAACCAGATGTTCTAGAGAGAAACTAAACTAGAAAATAGCAAATTAATAAAGCTTACTTAGGAAATTTGTTTACGTGGCAAATAATATCAATATCTGACAGTTAATAGATCGTAATAGTTACTTATGTACCAAGGGCATTACACGGATGTTAAACATCAAGTAATGCCCGAGGTGCATACAAAATTTTATGTCCTACGATGATTTTGTTCCTCCGTTTGACTAATATTAATAAATATGTTTACGTTTACAAGTGACATGCGTATCTACGGAGTTGAATAACAATCCAAACAATTCGGAGTTGAGTGACAATACAGACGATTAATTGTCAAACTTATAACCTTAATCGCCAATAATTGACATTGCCGAGTGACAGTATAGACAATTAATTGTCAAACTTAGAACCTTAATTGCCAATAATTGACATTGATGACTTAAAATTTACAATTTGAATGACAAATATTTGATATACTTGACATATAACCATGGCAAACCTTAATGCCCGCGCGGGCATTAAGACGCGGGCATTAAGAATCGTTAAAGCAGTTTTTGCCCCGGTATCTAAGATGTAAAATGCCACTTTCATATCACGTAGGACGCTAAACTGTTTAATCCCATGGGATCATCCCACCACGACTTGAAAAAACCTGCAAGAGGTAGCGTGGCCGAGCGGTCTAAGGCGCTGGTTTAAGGCACCAGTCTCCTCGGAGGCGTGGGTTCGAATCCCACCGCTGCCATTCTTTTTTTAAATAAATTCTTTACCCGAAAAAATCCACAATCATCAACCATACCAAACGTACCACGCTACAAACCATAAAAAGACACCTCTTATTAAAACATGCAATAACACCATCTATAAATACACCGTATTGATTTTTCCTCCCTATCTGCTGTGTTCAGCCAACACGATAATCAGTGTACAAAATCCGTATTATCGCCTTGCCCGTTCATCCGAAGTAAATAAAATGCACAAGTGACGACTACAGGATGTTCGTGTTTCAGAGTATGGATTTGGAGCTGCAGCTCAGAGCTGCAGAAGCTAGAAAATATGACTTGGAGCGAGCGCATACTGAAGCTCTACAGGCTTTAAGAGGCTGTAGCACGGACCTGTTGGAGGCAAGGCAGTCCCGGGTGAGAGAGTTGGAGAAGAAGGTGGCTTTAGAAACTGTCAGGTGAGATTTTGGTTTGTTTCTGAATAAGGATGATCAGAAAATAAGAACTCAGAAGTGGGATACAGTAATAGCAGGCTAAACCAAACATGGAGAGGACTTTATTATTTTTTTTTTCGTTTGTAACTTTAGGTGTGAAGAACTTCAGTTGGAACTGGCGGCTTCACAGAGGAACCGGTGTCAGGTTGGCAACAGTGGTCCATGGAGCTCGAAGGGAACGGAGATCGACAAGATCATGGCCAAGATTGAGCAGGACAATCGGATTTTGGCCGAATTGGATCACAGTCGGTCCACAACTTTAGGTATTTACTTACTTATGTTTTGATGGGGACAGATGAGGATTATGAATTCGCAAGTACTCTGTTAATTTTTGTAGAAAAACAGTTTCAAATAAACCTTGCAATAGTCATGCGATGCCAGGTTAACTGTGTGTTGTTGTCAACAAGAGATAAGAGAACAATCAAGCTAAAGTTATAGGATTAGTTTAGTTTCTATGAAATTAAAATATTGCAATCGTGCCGAAAAAAATGAGATTTTAGCGGAAATATGACGGAAGTGGTGTCAGCGCTGATGTTTTGGCAATACCTACTGTCAATAGTATCAAAATATCTGTCAAATCCTGGCTAACTAGTTTTATTTTAATGCAGACACGACCGATCTCGAGCAAATAGAATCTCATACAGTTAAACTATTAATTTTATATATAGTATGATAAAGTCATGAGCCTGGCCACATCTGATTTTATTTTATTGTAATGTTGATGACATTTTTACGTCCTCACGAAACATCAAAACCTTAAATATTATTAAAATAATATTTTAAAACAAAAATTGATCAATTATTATTGGTAAATTTTATCTCCGTACATACGAAAATTTGCAAGAGAAATAAAAAAAATTTAAATATCCAATATACCGGAATTTGTTTACTTTACAGGAACGGCTGCTTTTTACGTTTTCTCTTTTGGAATGACCTTGAAACCCTTAAAAACGTGTTTTTTGATCGAATTTATGCTGGGAAGACAAAAATTAGTTAGTTTTACATAGTTTTTTTGTTTGTTTTTGTATTACATAACGCCCATAACCTCAAAAACACCTTAAACACTTTTTCCTCTACTTTAATTTATTATTTAACTATTTCGACGAAATTCCAGAAATAGCGGCTTATTTGCAAAATCTTTCAAAAATGTCTAAACCTCCAGTTCCTTTGAACCCTTCTCAACAGAAAGCTTTTCAGTTTCGTCATGAAACTTCTAAATATGGAGTTCTAAATATGATTAATATATTATATTGGCTTCTAGCATACTATATTTTCGGGTTTTACCCCGTCTTCAGTGCTAACTACAAAAGATCATAAAGAATTATGCTCAATATTCCAAATAAGTTTTAAGGTTAACATACCGTCTTACAATCTTTCTTGTATTTATTCGCGAAAACATAACAACATTGTTTCACCTAACGTAAGCGCGCGCGTGTTTCTCCTCCTCATGGCAATTCTCCATGCATTGGCGGGTTGAATTGTTTCGTTTATGGTGACACCCGCACACCACCAAACGAATCGGTGATTAAATGCTTAAAAAATGGTTTGCTTTTGGTCTTTTAGAGGTTTCTAGCAGTCCGGATTTGCCTTCAGTGTCAGTTCCACCTAAAACACAATTTCATATTCCAATCGCAAAATCCATGTTGCATATACATAGTTCAATAAATATTTTACAATTTTCAATTTTTGTCTTTTTCTCGAAAGTTTCCTGATTTATCATCAAAAACATTTTTGAAATTTCAAACGATATCCCAGTCACGAGTTTTTAAAAGTTTGCAACCCTTCTACATGATATACAATTAGACTATAACGTCACACAACTTTTTATATATCACTTTAAATTACAGGTCTCGCAACAAGCGCTAGCAGCCACGCCCTGGGCGAGAGCAGTCCCCCGATATCGCCGATAACGATGTCCCACACGACCCCATCAATATATCCATCGAACTACAACCAGAACGCGTACCAAACGGGTCAGTCGCACCAGCTCGGCTACATGTCAAGCAACACCTACAACACGCCCATATCGCAACAATACAACAGCCTAGGCCACTCGTACACCAGCAAGAGCATCCTCGGCAACATCAACTCGATGGGCCAGCATCAGCTCGGGCAAAGCATGGGACAAAACGCGATGGGGCAAAACTTAGGGCCGAACTTAGGGCAAAACTTAGTGCAAAACTTAGGCCAAAACATGGGCCAGAATATCTTGGGTGCCAGCATGGGGTTGGGGAATACCAGCCTGGTGCCATCGGTACTAGGTAGTGCAGGAATTGGTGCTAACATGTCACCTAGTGTCTATACGACGAATTCGATTGTGAACTCGACGTTTTCGAATCCGCTGGTTTCGAATAATCAGGTCGCTTTGGGACAGAGTGGGTATAATAATCCTAATTTTAGCAGCAGTGGTGCTAGTACGGGCGGTATTAACCAGTACAGTTTGACGCCGTATAATCCTGTCTCGACAAGCGCGTACACCAGTAATGTCACGTTTTCCAACCCGCTGACTTCGCAGTACAACAGTTTGCCGCTTAGCGGGTCAGGGGCAATGTCGATCAAGTTGAAACCTCTGGACGAAGTTGAACTGGGTAAGTCATGGTGTTTGGTTTGTAGAATAATGTTCTTTAGACACCCTGTATACTGATTACTGATTAGGGAGCTTGATAGGGTGCCAAGAACTCCGTTACAAAGCTTAACTATATCCTCAATATTTTATTTTCTCATTTATCACATTATAGTTCAGTTAAAGTTAAGTGGAAACATGAATAAAGAACAGAGGCACAATCTTCCGAGATCGCACTGCTGAGACACCCTGTATATAGGTTTGATCTTCTCATAACTCCTTACTTAGGTAACTGTGATCCTTGTATAGTATCCTGAGTGGGGATTAGATGTTTAGTTGATGAGACAGAAGCACTATCACTTACCAGTCGCAAAACATCACCGAAAACGTCATGCTAGCATATTTTGATGGACGTTTTTTAGATTTTTAATATTAAGAATTTTAGAAAAATTATACTCATTTGAAGATTCTCAAAACTCCATTAGATGTCAACTGCTTTTCTTAAAAATTATCCAAGAAAAAACACTCTTCAAGCTTAGAATGGCATAGAATGGAAATTATTGTTAAACAACAGCTCAGTGAGTACTTGGATGAAAATCAATTTATTACTGACCAACAGTCAGGTTTTCGTGCTCGGCATTCATGCGAGACGGCCCTAAATTTGGTATTGGCAAATTGGAAAGGAGAATTAGAAGACAGTAAAACGATAGTTGCTGTTTTTGTAGACTTGAAAAGAGCCTTCGAGACAATGTGTCGTCAAAAGTTACTACAAAAATTGGAAACTTGAGGAATCAGAGGAAAAGAATTGAAATGGTTTGAAAACTATTTAACAAACAGGAGACAGAAGGTTAGGATTGGAGAAAATGAGTCAAGTGAATTAATAAACAGCTTAGGGGTACCACAAGGTTCTGTTCTTGGACCGGTTTTATTTAATTTGTACATAAATGATGTTGCTTCACAAGTTAAATCTTGTGATATGCACCTATTTGCAGTCGATACACTAATATCAATTGCAGGAGATAACTTACCTGATGTAATCGCGACATTAAACTCCGAACTAGTGACGATATCAAATTGGTATCAAGAAAATAAATTATGTTTGAATGTATTGAAAACAAAAGTTATGGTATTGGGAAATAGAAGTTGTTGAGATAGTGGACAAATTTAAATATCTAGGTGTCATTTTAGATAATAATTTGAAATTTACGAGTAATGTGGAATATATAGTTAAAAAGGTGAGTCGAAAGATTAGCTACTTAGGAAGAATATCTAATAAACTTACATTAAAAGCTAGAATATCTTTGTACCATACGATTTTAGAACCATATTTTTACTATTGCAGCAGTATATTATTTTTCTGTACAGACAAAGACATTAAAAAGATTCAAGTACAACAAAATCGAGCACTCAGAATTTTATTACAAAGCTCCAGGTTAACCAGTATCGAGTCCATGTTGAGTAAATTTAATTTTTTGAATTTTAAACAAGGAACGGTATATCAGGCACTCACGTTGGTATATAAATGCATAAATAATAAACTCTCAAATTATATGAGTAATTATTTAACATACAATAGTCAGCAGCGTGAATACAATACTCGGCAAAACGACCACTTCAGATTACCAAAATATACAAAAAGCAGCACACAAAATTCATTTTATTATAAAGCACTGAAGATGTTTAACACCCTACCAAGTGATATAAAAAACAGTAGTCTTTTTAAAACTTCATGTCGGGTTCATGTATTCGCTAATTTTAAGTAGTTGATAAGTTTAGTACTTAGGAAACCAAATTTATTGTGATTATTAGTTTCTTTTAACTAAATAAACATCATTATTATTATAAAGACACGAATTTCTAACATTTTTGCCTCGTTTTTCCTCAATTTGGATTTAACGGCCGAAACACCATTCATTTCAATTCTCAGGTGCTACGAGAAGAGCTGCTACGCCTTGCACGCCACACCAAGCATCGTGGGGGATGGCACAGAGCCTTGGTTTGAGCGAAGGAAGACAGAGGATGATCACCGACGGTTTAGAATCAGACTGGAGTGGCCTGCACCCTGTAGAACGAGGCTATATCAACGGCCATTTGAGCGATGGACAAGTAGACATGCTGGATATCCCAGGAAAGGGCCGATGCTCAGTCTACGTGGCAAGGTAAGTGGCCAACTCTTCAACAAACACAATATTGTCCATCTAACTTCCTCTAACTCCTCAAACTTCCCACAGATTTTCGTATGATCCTGAACCAGACGCTGAAGAAGAACTTAGCCTCCAAACTGGCGAATACCTTCTGGTATGGGGGGAACCAGTTGGGGGGTATTTGGACGCCGAATTGCTGGATGGACGCCGAGGATTGGTGCCTTCGCATTTCGCCCAGAGGCTTATAGGTGAGGCATCAAAAAATGAACTTAAACTTCTTGGATTTAATCGTGTTTTTTGCTTTGAACAGGTGATGATCTCTTGGACTTCCATCAAGCTGTCCTGAGCACCTTACGAGATGAAGAAATCAGTGCTGAGACGTTTGCTGCTGATGTGCAGAGATTGAATGAACTTGCTGAAATGTCCGAAGGGCACGAGGATGACATAAACGATGGAGAACAAGGTATAAGTTAGCGGGTTGCTTCAGAAGCAACTGTGTGGTAGATTTGTGGATGATATTTTGGTATTTTCGCTGTTTCTTCTAGAGTATTGTGTTGATATTTATTACGATTAAGCCCATAATTAGTCAGCTCCATTTAGCGAAAGAGCACTTTTATTTTTGCTTAGATTATTTATATTCAAGAAGAATCAAGATCGAGTTTTTGATGGATGATTAGAGATGCTATAGAGGAAATCCATAGGATTTTTAGCGAGTTTTAGACGATATAGATTTTTACGAATGAGGAACTTTAGCAAATCTTAGATGAGTTGTTTTTTTGAGATAATAAAGGTGCACTTAGATCAATTTTTTACTACTTTCTTACTACTATCTTTACTATTTCTATATAGGCCAGGCAATACACCAATAAAGAATAACTTAGGTGGGAAAATATCAAAATATATGACCCAACACGAGAAAATCATAACTCTAAAACTCATGAACAGAAAACATTTAAAAAAAAGTATGACTGTGGAATTTTGCGTAGCCGGGTGTCTCTACTGTGCTCCTTGACTCGACGTTCGATACTTCGTCCTGTCTGTCCTACATACCATGTTCCACACTCACATGTTATTATGTGTACCCCTTCGTTCTTCAGGAGTGGTGTGATATCCTTTGGGTTAGGCAAAAGATCCTTTACCTTTGCTGGTGCTCTGTACCTTACCGTGATACTCGATTTCTTCAGTATTCTACCGATTTTTCTGATACCCCATTGACGTATGGTAAGCAAGCGAACCCTTTGACTCCTGCCGCTCCTCTGAGACTTGCGGTTTTCTTTGTGTGACACCCCGTATGTCAGACTTGGTGTATCCATTCTGACGTAGAGCCCACTCCAAGTGTTTCCGTTCGTCGTCCAAGATGCTGGAGTCGCACACCTTCTCGGCTCTGTTGAACAGAGTGTTAATAATACTTCTCTTCTGTTGGGGATGGTAGTGTGATTTGGCACATCCAAGCACATCCAAAAATGGCAGCTAATTATCCTCTTCTATTTCCATCGTGAATTTGATAGAAGATTAACATTGTTCAGGTGGCTAATACAACTTATATAGAAATGACTCAGGACTTACGACACACTTTATTCAATTTTTTTTCTGTTTGTAGTTTTAGAGTTATTCACATATTTATCCAATTTTGAACAATACTTGGCTCTCAAACTATTGATTTTAGAAAAGAATTATTGGATAAAAGTTGTAAAATATCTTCGTCAGTGATATTTTTCCACCAAATATTAATTATTGCCTGGTCTACTAGGTTAGATCAGTAGAATTTACATGTGTCATTCAAGTTGCAACACAAAAGTGTCCCAAATATGAGTACCTACAATCTGGAGTATGATAGAAAGTTAAACAACTAGGTAATTATTGTTGAATATCACACTTTTTGATGGAATACCAGTATTTATTGAAATACTTTGAAAGATCAGTAAACCAGGTTTCAGAAAATGCCTCCTAAAAACCAAAATTAGCAATAATTTTAGTATAAATATCTTTTTGTATACTCAATTTGGGACACCAACTAATGCAACCAGTAAAAAAACACATTTTAGAGAGCATGTTCAAAATATTACCAAAACCCAGCATGCTTGTACAGAACCAAAATTAAATAGTTTTGCAAAACCCATAAACATTCCTACCTATGATCGATATGTTTCGTATGATCTGTACAATTTCTCCATTTTGCAAACTTAAAAAATGTGGACAATTCTCAAAACACAAAAAGGAAAATTAGTTTTTGTTGATTGACATCATATCTTGATACTTGAGAATTGCCCATATAACCTAAACTAAGACTCCCACTACAACATCCCATACTTCCCAACCTATTTCTTCACTTACTTACTTATTATATGTACTTTATTCTTCCTTTGTCTTCTATATACAGAGCTGACTAGTTAAATTTTATAGCACACTAGATTAGGTATTCACTCATGATGGCATTATTGACAGATTTGTTCTTCTCGGTACTAGTACCAGCTCCAAGACAGCTAACACTAGAAAGACAACTAAATAAAAGTGTACTGATAAGCTGGACTGCCCCGGATGTGGGTCCCGGTAACCAAATTGAAAGTTATCACGTGTATGTTGATGGCGTCCTCAAGACCACCATCAAGGCTACAGAGAGGACCAGAGCATTAGTAGAAGGAGTCGACAGCAATAGGGTAAGAATTCTATAGTGCTTATGTTGAGGTGTTAAAGTTCAGAAGTTGAACGTCAAACTTCAAGACCAAGGTAGGAGATCTAAGATGATGATTCGCGACCATGATGAAATGGTAAGGTAAGTAGGCTTGGGGTAAGTTTCGCCCCTTGCCATGGGGAGGAGTCAAAATGAAAAAGAAGTGGTCCAAAGGTTGGCCAAGTGGAACCAAACGTCAAAGCCAAAGATCATGAACAGTGGGGAAGTGATAGTTGGTCTATAGTCAAGGTTAACGCCATGGACAAGTCTGTCATGCAATTTTTCGAGATCAATCGCACAAAATTTGGTGTGATGTTATACAGCATTCAACAAAACTACATTTTCGAGGGAGGAATCAATATTTCCCTCATTTCTCAAAAATGTGTGACACAGATGAACCTATGATGTCATTCGGAGTAAATGTTCCAACAAACTTAGTGAACTACAAAATTAAGCATTATTTGTTAAAATTACTCAATTTTATGCCAAGTGCGGGAGACCCAAATGTTGCATTAGAGTAATATTTATATACTATTGTTTCACAACCTATTGTTAAAAATTTTCAACTTGAAAAATGCTTTATCCTTACTACAAAAAAAGAACACATTTATTTTTTCTTAATTGGGACAATATTTTTGATGTTATACCTAAGTGGGTTCCTAGAGACTTATATTAACTTATATTAACTTGAAATTTGGATTTTCCAAAAAAGGTTGTTTTGATACACCCTACTGATTGGTTGGTCATTACTTATACATATTGGAATTGTAGATTGATATATGAATGATATATCTGCTATAATTTGTAAAATCATACCATATTTTACATGTACTACCGTGGCCATATATGATGTCCCCGGAAATAATATATACATTTCAACGAAATAAAAAGTAAAATCACCTGCGGAATGCTAGCTTTCAATGTGCATTTTTGTAACATCATTGGATTAGTGCTTGACCCACAAAAAGCTATATTATGCAATGCCAGCAATTCCCTTATTAGAGGAGCTAGAATTATGAAATGTAGACTATAGGCTACCCACTAATTCATAGGTTTAAAGCTTATTACATAATCATTGTTTATCTTGCATTTTCCCTACAAAAGATCGAGTTGAAGCATCTCATGATTGCTGCAATTGACGCGGCGCTCTTCGGTCTTTCGGGCGAGCGGGGGGAGGGATCGACAGTGTTTACGGACACAATATATATCACGACACGGCGATTATGCCTCGCCAAAGAAATTTGGATATCCGGCGACAGATTACCGAATTAAAAAATAATAGCAAAATGAGTCAATAAGATAACAGAACCACCAACAGGCATTTGGAAGTCCCATGGAAATTCTTAGCAATTTAAATCGGGTTTCGGGATTAGCATTTAAAATTAATGAACGATCTGCAAAATAATCTGTGCCTACAAATTTACGATGCTAAATTTGTAAAAGTATTATACGCTCAGAGCTGGCGTTTGTAATATATGTAATATATAAAGAGTTGGTGTTTATTTTATATTGTTTGTGCATGTATTTAAATATTATTAATAAATAAACTGTTGAAACTGTTATAATAGTTTGAATATTTATATAACAAAATCGGGCATACTTTTTAAATGTTTTTGGGTTTATCAAGCAAACTTAGTATTCACCACTAATAAAATCTGCTAACTCCATATTATTAGATCTATCCGCTTCCATCAAAATCTTGTTTACAACCTTATTGTATAAAACTGAAGAAAACATAAACGCCAGAAGATAGAAGAGATTTCACTCGTACCGGGTCATATATTATAATCAAAACTACGCAAAAATTAAGAATTTAATTGTTAGTTAAAATTACTACCTTGACAAGTTATCGTTCTTTTTGTGTATTGATAATAAGCTGCCCCGGTTCTCTCAGCTGTGTCGGTTCTCTCCGACATGACAGCACCGCTAACGTCTCCCTTCCCCGCAGCACTCCAAAGACCGTAGAGCGTCGGAATTCACGCGGAGTTTCAGCACGATCTTTTTTATGAAAAATGCAAGATAAACAATGATTATGTAATAAACTTTAAACCTATGAATTAGTGGGTAGCCTATAGTCTATAGCTTTCTAACTTTTATGAGTTCTAGTATATTAATCAAGGACAGTATCAGAATTTTTTCAAATTTTTTCGCCCCTAGTTCTGCGAGAAAATCGACGTCAAAAGAAGGGACATAATATATGGCCACGATAGTACACCAAGAATAAACTAACATAACCCCAAAATTTCAGCCACATCGCATCAGCGTGCGCTCAGTGACCGCAAACCGCCGAACATCCAGGGACGCAGCTTGCACGATGATCATAGGCAAGGACACGCACCAACTAGGCCCAAGCGCGGTACGCGCATGCAACATAACCTCAACGCAAGCGGTCATCAGCTGGCTCCCGGCCAACTCCAATCACCAGCACGTGGTCTGCGTGAACAACGTCGAAGTCAGAACGGTCAAACCGGGCGTATACCGCCACACGATCACGGGTTTAGCGCCGAACACCCAGTATAGAGTCACCGTACGAGCCAAGCACCACCGGGCTGCCCAGAACGTCGCAAACCTAGCCGAGGACCTCCCCATGCCAGCTGCTGCGCATACTGACTTCAGAACCTTACCCAAAGGCCTCCCAGACCCACCCAGCGAGATCCAAGTGGAAGCAGGACCTCAAGATGGGACGCTTCTGGTCACCTGGCATCCTGTCATAACTCCTCACCATCCAGGATCGAACATAACTGGGTACGCCGTGTATGCCGATGGGAAGAAGGTTACTGATGTTGATTCCCCGACTGGAGATCACGCTTTGATCGATATCTCGAAGTTATTAGGCTTAAATCCGAAGCACGTTACTGTCCGAACGAAGGCAAGGGATAGCCAGAGCACAGATTCTCTTCCAACGGCTATACCGTTCACTGTCTTACGGGGAGGGGTCAATAAGCAAAGGCAGCAACCGCATTCGGCTGTGTTGCCTGCGCATATGAGGCAGCAAATGCCGAGGAGCAACCAGAATATGCAGAATATGCAGGGTATGCAGAGTATGCAGAGCATGCAGAACATGCAGAATATGCAGAACATGCAGAACATGCAACAGAATCAGCAGGTATGGTCTTGTTTGGTTACTATAGCTCCATAATCGAACGTGATTTCTTTGCTAGATCATCGAGCATGACGAAAATTTGAGCGACAAAGAGATTTTTCCGACGACCACACACAGGCAGCAGTCAGGGATACCATCAATAGGTAAGAGAAGTTACTAGAACCTTGGTAGTATTCGTACGAACTAGAGAATGCTAGAGTACTTTTGACTTGATTGGTAGCCGAGTTTAGAGCTTAGTTATATTTTTTGCCGTATAATTTTGGATTTATAGAATGGTTATAGAGATGTCTTGGCCAGAAGTTGTCTATCAAATCAACAAAATACCCCACCAGTCATCAAAAGCAAATTTACACCCCCTCATTTAATAAACACGTAAAGTTGGTCTAGAAACCCCACAGTCTATCTACTAAACTTCGGAGATTGAAGTCAATGACCAAAGACGAACTTTTGGCCAAACGCCTGCAAAAAAATAGATGCATCTCTTAGCTTAGCTATTCAAGATATTCTAAAACTAATACAATAGGTACTTATATGATGTGAAGACAAGGTTACCACTCGACAGCATTTATAGTTCAAAGTCGCCTTCTTTTATTTCCCTTGCCCACCAAACAGCACACCGTCCGATTCCAGAGATAACAAAAGATACCTACGAAGCAAACTTATCCGAGGACGAACTATTGGATAGGAGGAATCAGAGACAGGGACAACAATTCCACAGGCAACACCAACAACAGCAACAACAGCAGCAGCAGCAGCAGCAGCAACAACAACAACAACAACGTCAGAATCAACAGATGAACCAACAGAGGCAAGACTATCAACAGCAACAGCAATTCAACCAAGGTAACCCAGTGATAACCATGGTTTAGAGACTAGAAGTTTAGAGACTTTAGAGGTTTAGTGACTTTAGAGGTTTAAAGACTTTAGAGGTTTAAAGACTTTAGAGGTTTAAAGACTTTTGAGGTCTAAAGACTTCTTTCTGAACTCTAAAGACTTTTGAGGTTTAAAGACTTTAGAGGTTTAAAGACAATAGAGGTTTAAAGACTTTTGAACTATAAAGAATTTTAAGGTCTAAAGACTTTAGCGGTTTACGTCTTTAGAGGTTTAAAGGCTTTAGAGAGTTAAAGACTTTAGAGGTTTAAAGACTTTAGAGGTTTAAAGACTTTTGAGGTCTAAAGACTTCTTTCTGAACTCTAAAGACTTTTGAGGTTTAAAGACTTTAGAGATTTAAAGACTTTAGAGGTTTAAAGACTTTTGAGGTCTAAAGACTTCTTTCTGAACTCTAAAGACTTTAGAGGTTTAAAGACTATTGAGGTTTAAAGACTTGAGCTATAAAGAATTTTAAGGTCTAAAGACTTTAGCGGTTTACGTCTTTAGAGGTTTAAAGGCTGTAGACGTTTAAAGACTTTTAAGGTCTATAGACTTTAGCGGTTTTAAGTCTTTAGAGTTTTGACATGAGGTTTAAAGACTTTATAATTAGAATTTTAAAGACTTTAGAGGTTTAGACACTTTACAGCTTTAGAGACTTTAGACGTTTAAAGACTTTAGAGGTTTAAAGACTTTAGAGGTTTAAATACTTTAAAGGTTTAGAGACTTTACAGATTTAGAGACTTTAGAGGTTTAGCGACTTTAGAGATTTAGAGTGAAGAATGATTTAGATTCTGTTTGGTAGACTTAGCCAACGATCGTAGCATCAAACTTCTGAAAACTCAAAATCTCACTATTAAAAACCCAATCCTCAGCGTTGACGTTTGCAGCCCAACAAAACACACGAACTACGATGCGAGGCGGTATCCAGCAACAAATGAACAGAGGGCAGATGATGGGTCAAGGTCAACAGAGTCAAGGGCAGCTACCGGCGGCGCAGAAGAGGTCTAGGTCTTTCGTGGCGTTGTTTGATTATGATCCAGCGACTATGTCTCCAAACCCTGATGCTTGTGATGAAGAATTACCTTTCAATGAAGGTGATACGATCAAGGTGTGGGGGGACAAAGACGCCGACGGGTTCTACTGGGGCGAATTACGAGGTACATAACCTAAAAAGTCACATTTCGAAGGAAGTTGGGCTAAATTTTGATATGTTTATGTTCGACAGGTAGGAGAGGTTATGTTCCGCATAACATGGTCATGGAGGTTGATCAGAATCAGATGGTGCGTGACAAGTGGGGGGATATGTATAATAATGGCCCGGTGAGGAAGATGTTGGCCCTCTACGACTATGATCCTCAAGAGTTGAGTCCGAATGTTGATGCTGAGGTGAGTTTCTTAGTAGTTTGTTAGATTTTTTGGTAAATTTTGAGTTTATTGGCTATAATAATCTTTCTTTGGTATGTGTTGATGTTGGGTACCTGCTTTGCGATCTACAGAGTGTTTCACTTCGTCTGTGCTATAACACAATCGGGTAGTATATTGATGTGAATTGTCAATAGGGTTGCCAGATTTTACTAATCAATATATTATAAAGATCTTCATAAATGATTGTAGCCGACGTAGGCCATGCACATGTGACTAGTTTACTACATTTCGACCAGTTTAAAAACGTACTTCAACTACAATCATTTATAATAACCCTGTATGATAGAGTATACTAGGACAAATATGCTCAAAAATTAATTTTATCCCATAAATCCCATTTCAAAAACTTCTAAAACTAATAGAGACACATCTACACGCTTCCCACTTCACAGAGCACCTAAACCCACACAAAAAACCTCCCCGAGTACGGCCCTGACCATTAAAACTCCCACGACACAGGACCGTAACGAAAAAATCAGCCCGGAATTTTTTTCGCAAAAATACGCAAACGCATTTTCTCCGAGTTTTCCACACCTCACAGAGCACCGTGTTCACCGTGTTCTCTACCCAAATGCTTTTCGAACCCCACTGCAGGTGGAACTGTCCTTCCGGACCGGTCAGCTGATCAACGTCTACGGGGAGATGGACGACGACGGGTTCTTCGTGGCGGAGATAGATGGCGTGCGAGGGCTCGTCCCCTCCAACTTTCTGACAGATCCGGACCAGTACAGGGTCGGACCGCCGCCCCAGCAGACGGAACCGATGCCGAGAGGCCGCGGGGGGCGCGGGCAGGGACCGGGGGTGCGCGGGCCCCCGCCCCCGCCCAGGGAGAGCGCCGGAAGAACGCGCAAGACAGGTATAAGAAAGCAGACGATCGGATTATTTGAAATTGAGATGGGGTATAAGTTTTTTCGAGTTGTTTTGCGGAGGAAATATGTTTTTTGTGCACCAAGCTCTAATACAGCTCCATTTCGCGTCCCAAGTTTTTGAAAACATGATAGAGCATCATATTTTATAACACGGAATATGCATTTCAGACATTTTTTCTCTGCAAAACAAGGTTTTATACGCTTGACCAATCGCAAATTATCCGAGTAGGCTTTCTACTCTGGTTAATAAACGTATAACAACAAAAAAACTGCCTAAATACATAAAAAAATCTATCACACGCTTGATGTAAACTTGATTGTATGTTGTTGGGTAGTTACTATGGATATTTAGAGTGTCTCTATAATCACTTGTGTCGAACAATACACCCGGAAACGGTTCGATTTCGGGATATTAGAATTTTCAATATTGAGTACGGCCCTGACCATTAAAATTTTTCGGGGCAGGGCCGTAACGATTTTTTTTGTTTTTTTTTGTGGGATCGAGCCGTTTCCGGTGGTGAAACTTCCAAATAATCAAAACAGCACAACTTTCTCATCTGAAAACAACAGACAAGATGACAATCGTGTGATACACGCAGTTTATTTCTTACCACTTTGTACGACGTCGAGAAAAAAATGTTGTTTTTTTGTAATTAAATTGCTTCAAAGGGAAGAAATTTTTAGGGCGATCCGCTTTTCCCGTTTTCGCGAGTGTTTTGTTGTTTTTAGTATAAAAGTAATGACTGAATAAATAAACCAGTGGTCTTAAAACGATTTTAAGTTGTAAAAAATAAACTGAGCTTTCGTTGTTTCAATGTATTCTTTTCGTTTGTTTTTTTTGTTGACATTTATATTTTCGTTTGGTTTGTTTTTGGTTATCCTTATTTTGTTTTTGTTAAGTTTTTGTTTTTGAAGATGCACTTTTTCAAATTTTTTGGACTGCTGATGCTAGTACATCTTTCTCTTCTTACAAGGAACGCTGTCATTTGTGGACGAAAACAAAAGAACGATCAGATAATCTTTGGGGTGTTTTTTTGCGTTATATTTGCGCATTTTTAGCAAATATTGCGTCTAAAAATTAGGGAATAGTTTGTGAAAATAGCGTAACGTTTAAAAGTTGTAAGAAATATTCTGTTTGAGGTCCTAGCTTCGTTTAAAAATAATTAAAAATTGAATAAAAAACTTTGATAGACTTGAGGAATCGTGTCCAAAAATGACAGCTATATGGTGTTGTATATTTTGTTGCTAGATGCCTGTCCTTCTCAGTTAGACAATGCTACCAACACTGCGACACCGAACTATACACAAGTGTTCAGCGATCAGCAGGTAAACCAACTTTTCTTCCCCCAAAAAAATAAATTACTTCAAAGTCCTAATTTTAAACCAGCAACATCCAAAAACTAAATTATCAACTAAAGCACTATTTTCTCACTTTTCGATGACAAAAACAAATTATTTTATGACCAAAAGACCCTGAGGGAAACCACATTTAATTTTATCAAAAAAATTAAAGCTGGAGTTTGAAACATTTGCTTTCAATTTGGCTTTATTTTGAAAGGCTGTAGCTGGTTTTTATATGGAACCTTATCTTATCACTTTTTGCATACATTTGCCCCCCCCCCTCTGTACGCTACTATACTATGTCTATTTTACTGTATACTACTTACTTGTATGTCCTTGTAATTTTGTGTTTTATGTGTTATATGTGCTGCATGCCACCAGCGATTCAATCAAATACTATTACTACTTACTACTACAAACAGATTGACAAACTGACAGAACATACTACAACAAATACTGCGACAGATATTCAAAACAACAGACAAATTTTCTTATACGTAATGTTCTTCTTGTCTTGTAAATATTATGCGAAAAAAGGAAACCCGTTTTTAGTCGATGTTGGTCGTCCTGAAATATTGTATAATAGTGTCGTCTCGCGTGTTTATACACTCGCCTACGGCTCGTGCGTAAACTTCATGAGCGCGATTTATCCCCGTTATGTGCGAGTCAATTACATTTACAATTGCAATATTTGTAGTTTATTATCGAACAAAATCAAATAATTGTCAAAATTTTTCGTAAAATAGTACGTATTGTGCTTAAGAATTATAAAAATTACTTGAATTAGTAATCATATACAGGTGTAATAATACAATCCCAACGCATACAGTTTCACAAAAGTTTCAACACTTGTGAATTGTTTCGTTTACTTCTTGGAAATAATTCATGATGCCGTGTTAATCCTGAAGGTTTCAGGGCAAAATATTGATAAATAAATCAGTGAACCATTATGAAGACATGCATAATTTCAACACACCAAATGTGCACTGAGTTGTACATTTGCTCAGCATGCTTTCCGTATGCAAAATAGAAGTTAGGTGCTACCATCATCTGCATCGATGCACAGTGGGATATTTGACCTGAAAACCTGGCCAAAATTATATTTTCACCTAAAACGGCTTTAGATGAGTTGTTTTATTTATGTATAACATTTTAACCTTTATACTAAGAATTTGAAGGTTAATAACTTAATAAACACAAAAAAGAACAGTACGAAATAGGAAAAAGCAAACTGTATTAAAAATTGTTCTTCACTGCACTACACCTATTGTAAATTAATTGCTGCTACAACATTTGTCATCAATATTTTTTGTGATTTTATTTGTTGTTTTACCGTGTCAAATTCATAAAATAATATATGGCATGTCCATTGTCCAGTTTAAAGACGCAGCATATACGGATTTAAAATTGAACAATACATGTCATTTTGAGTTATGTGAGATAACATGTTTGGGTCTGTTATGTTGTAAGAAAATCCTGAAAAAAGTTTTATTTTTAAAGACCAGTGGTAGAGGAAGAAAATGAAAGTTTACACCAGTCGATATTGTGTATTGAAACGGTACAATATGCTATTCATGCTGTTTCCGTTCGATGCATTCCTTTTAAGACGTGACAGTAGAGAGAGGCAATTAAGAACCTATTTTACCATATTTATCACTATAAAATCTATTATTTTTAGTATTATTTCAAAATAGTCTAATATTTATACTTATTGTTTCCATGAAAACTTTTGAAATTTGATGATACTTGAAGCTGAAACGGTCGTTTTTGAGTGGTATGACCCTAATACGCATGTTTTGAACCCGCATTCGCATTCCGCATAAACATATTTATCGAAAACGCCTAACCAGTTTCTATTCACAAACTTACTATTGTCTCTCCTCAACAAGAATCCAATTTAAACCAGTGAACTGTGTATGCGAGTAGGTGCTTTCGATGTATTTTCTTGGCTTGAATATGAATCCGATTGGCTTCAAGCAACCAATTTCCAAGAAATGTATATGCAAGTACAAAATTTAAGGTTTTTTCGGATGATTTTTAAGAGTCTAGGTCATCGGGGTTGTTTGCTATACACGATCCAAAACGGAAAAATATACGTACATAACGGCATTTACAAACATACAAGATACATTGAACATAAAGTTGTCAATATCTCGATAACCGTAACCATTTGTATATAGCTAAATATGGTTAAATATGTTCTAAATTACCTCTACTAAAATTGCACCAAATTACATATAAGACGGTACATCAATTTTTGGATTTCCTTTACAACGTATTAGAAATAAAATCACAAAAACCGCATCCGCACCTATCCGCAGCAGATTTTCCAGTAGTTGTAATGTCAAATATGTATACTATAATTTGAACTACCTACTTTCAAAAGCTTAACAAAGCTAAACACTAAACTAAGACACTCAAGTTCTGCATAAAACTGTTTTTTATAACAGCGAATGTTCTCGGCCCTGCAATAAAGAAAATTGTGGGTAAATTTTAATAAAAATAATGTCTAATGAAAGTTCATACTTTGTTCTAAAGAATGTATAACAAAAAGGTCACATTTATCGTTAAAATACAAAATTGCAACCGTTTTTAAGAGCGTCAACTTATGTGCATCTATATGTTCAGCCATAGTAAAATATAACTTTTGGCTGACAAGGACACGTGGCTCAGGGTTCAGGTGAAAAAATATTGCCGCCTTTTAACACATCGGTCTTTTACCTATCCCAGAAACTGGTTTTCTTTTTGGAATTTAACAATTTAGAAATTTGATTTATGGCCAGCTTTTTGGGTCGAATACCCCAATGTGCGATGCGTAAAATCGTCCAGTCCATAAGAATTCAGAAATTTAGTGTTTTCCAGTTAGTACAACTTTTTCCTAGTAAAAGGGAACAAAATAACTAAATATTGAAAAAAGAATACATTCAGAATGGGCCAACTTCGAAAAAGGTAAATAAAACGAATAACAAATGAAACACACTTCAGGATAAGCATGCTATCATGAAACGCCCTGTACTATCCAGTAAGTTTTCCACTTTGTCACCTGGACCGTCTCTCTAACAAAAAAAAATCGTACAAAAATCAAGATATTCTCTCAACAACTGAACTTTGAACTTTTCCCAAAAAAACGAACAGACCGCATAACCTGATATTTCACTTGTATTCTCGATAATAATGTTCAAATTACAGGCGAGGCAGAACAAAATGAGAGGTGGTAATGTCGGCCAACCTCAGCAACAGCAACAACAACTCCAACAGCTTCAGCAACAGCAGCAACAACAGCAACAGCTTCAGCAGCAGCAGCAGATAGGTCAGAACACAACAATAAACCAACCGAACGCCCAACAGCAGTTCGGACAACAGAACCAGTACAGCCAACAGTCGAATCAGTTCAACCAGCAGCAGAATCAGTTCAACCAGCAGCAGAATCTCCAAAATCAGTTCACGCAACAGACTCAGCCCGGTTTTGGGCAAAGCACGGCGTTCACTGGGACGCCGAACACGAACACGTTCGGGCTCGGGACTTCGGCCAGCGGTAGGATGCAGCAAAAAGGTGTTCCCCAGGTGATACCGAACATGTCGAACGTGACGATGACCAGTCAGAGTCTGATGGGTCAGCAGAATCAGCAACAGCAGCAGCAACAGCAACCCGGCGGGCCGAATTTGATGCAGAAGCTGAACGAGATCACCGCGCCCGGCGGTGATATCCTGTCGAAGGGCAAAGAACTGATATTTATGAAATTCGGCTTGGGCGGAAAATAACCTAGATTTATTGGGCCCTTGTGCATGTTAAGTTTGTCGTAGGATAGTCGTTTTTCGGTGTTGGTCGCCTCGGTCATGATGACAGCTGTTTTTGGTACGTTTCACGACTTTTAAGGTTAGGTTTTTTCGTTTCGAACGGATAGGGTTTTTCGTTGGGATTGGTATAACAGGATTTTTTAGTCGAGTCATTCTAGATTTTGATTCGTAGTAACATATTAAAACGTTTCGAGTCATAGTTGATAGGAAAAGTTATAATTAACGGAAAACAATTGAACAATTGTGCCTGTCAGATATTATTCCTTTTTCAATGGTTTGTTGTTTTTTTGCGGTGAAGATTACTTCGACATAAGTAAAACTGACTAGAATAAGTTATCTATCGTATTTTCGATCCAGGTATAATCTGACAGTTTAAGGTTAGTCCTAACCTAAAGCGTTAACCTTCGGTATATTACCACTAACCGCGTTAACAAAGTTGTTTTCCATTGTTCGTTAAATTAACGTAGTAAATTCAAACGGGAGATTTTAATTTTGGTTTTTAATAGAAATAAATACCCTATTATTAATTTTCCTAGTAACTGTAATTCTAAATATTTTAATATGTTACTACTGGAACCATAACCTATTGATTGGCATTAATTTCGTCAACTGCATTTAATCTTCTGAATACAGCGTATATCAAAAATCTGGAACGACTGGACTATTTGGAGAATTATGGATATTGTTCGTTGTGAAGTTTATATGATCGTCAGTGGCCTCAATGTTTTTGCGTCATATCTTCCAGCTTTATTTTGATCTTCTAAACAATATCACAAAAGTTCTTATCAGTGTTTTTGTGATTATCTCAAAAACTATTAAATTGATACCGGAATTCCATATACTGTTAGCCCGTAAGGAGTGGTAACATAAGAAAATCTCTAAGGCGGTTTGTTATTTTAAAAGACCCTTGAAAACGTCAAATTCAAATTATTAAAAGTACTTCAAAAGCTCAATTTCAATTAGCAACCTAAGGTTTTCGAATAAAACTGGGGTAAAAATGTAAAAAAACGCGATTTTGGTTATTTTTACAATTTTGTACCACCTGCACCCGGAGCTCGGATTCGTATTCATCGCAAATATCAAGCAAAAATGCAACTGACTATTTGTGTTTCATAAAAAAACAAAAATTATTTTGGTGCTGCTCGAACAAACCTAATATTACTGAATTACTTATATTCTGAATCTGAAAGCTGAAATTCCAAATTGAGTCTAGTTTTTGAGAAGAAAAAACTGCATTTTAGGATTTTTTGCAATTTTCTAGTGCTGCTTTTCTCAAAATCTAGGCTGAAGTCGAAATTTCTACCATCAGATTCTACAGAAAAAAAATCATACTAGCCTCAAATGTTAGTTGTTTAGTTTTTCTAATAAATTAATAACTGTTTGTGTTGTTTGTAGTAAGAATTTATCAATTATCAATTAAAGCAAGGAATACAGTGCAAAAAAATGTAAATTTTCTTACTTTCTCTAATAAATGTGTGCAATATTTGCCTCCAACTGTTTGTTATTGAAAAGAACATTTGTTTATAACTTATTAATTCATCAAATGCAGAATAAATGAATAATGCATTATCAGTCCAAAAAAAGGGGTTGTCATTTAAAAAAGTATCGATGACGTCATACGTCGTAAACAATTGACCGCCGGAAAATAAATTTCATGCAAATATGTGTTTCTTCGATAACTAAAAGAAGACGTGTTCGAGGATTTTCAAATAACAATCTGTTTCAGAGATTTTCTCATGTTTGTGTAAAGTAAAATGGTACCCTATAGTAGACTTATGTTCATTTTTCGTAATAAATAATTCTATACTTTATTTGTTAGATTCTGAACTATTTTCGACAAGACTAAGTCTTAAAAAAACGGAATAAGCAACATTGAGGACGACTGATCATGTAAATTTTTCGAATACAACAAGAAACAAAGTGTTCACGACTTTTCTTTCAAAAAGGTTGTAGTAGTACGTATAAAAACTGTTATAGAGTATATAATTATTATTATTACTATCATACGAAGTGTATTCCCGTATAAGGAAACCAAAAAATGTATCATAAAATTGCTTTTCTACTCGCTATAATTATTCAAGTCATATCGTGTGTATCCAAAACAAAAAAGAGGGGGAAGAAGCTACGAAGTATCGGTCAACAGATTGACACAGTATTATCAACAAACTCCGAGTTTGCGAGGAATTTGTATATTATCTAAAAAAATTACTTATATAGGGCATTAAATAATTAAATAAGTACAAAAAAAAACTTTGACCAAATCTGGCTTCGATTTATATTTTGGTTTCGTCCAAAAACAGCTACTTATTGTCTCTTGTATATTTTTTCGGGAGGTTTTTATTGTAATAAACCACACAGCACACTGTTTTATAATACCTAATATGTAAATCATAATTCCCTATTACGAAGAAAAAGAAATACCTAATTTTCAAATTGGTTGTGCCTTTCCAACACTTGTGTACTCTATTAAGTAATTATTATTAAAAAAAAAAAAAACAAATGACAAATTATTGTCGAGAATGCGCACACTTTTGTAGCTCGTTACGAAAAATATTTATGTACAGGCTGTTCCTTTAGTCAGCTGATAATATACGCGTACTAAAGGAACAGCTGTATACACGCAGTGCAGAACGGTTTATGTGTGAATTATACAAAAGTTAAGTTGTCAAATGTTTATGTAGTGACTAAATATAGTTTAATTATATAATTATTTGCGTATGCATAGGGAATTTATTGTTATAGTTGTGTTTGTTTGTCTACTATGAACAAATGATAGGCGGTATTTTCTTTGTTTTTGTACAGAAAAACCAAATGTTGTAAAAATGTGTGAACTCCCACAACACAGAATATTTGAATCCTTTAAAAAGTATAACTCCCGAGAATTGTATTCAAAAACAACTCCTTATCAAAAGCAATTTTCGGGATTTATCCACACTATTGTACATAATTATTAATAATAATATAAACAATCTACGCAAGCTGCTTAAAAATCTAAATATAATGATATCAATCGAAGAAAATCTATTGGAGGTTTCCGACACATTTCGAGGACCCGTCAAACTGTCAAAGTATGACAATTTCGCAATGTGACGAAATATTTCTAACCTAACATTTCAATAGGTCTGTTTCTGTCCTTCTTTTTCCAATACGGAACGGGTCTAGTGATTTGTTTTGAAGGATCGTTTCTGTTTTTCGGGTTCCTTTCGATATATTGTATATTTTGAAGGTCACATATCAAAAAAAAGAATATTCAGAAAAAAAGTAAATAAAAATTGTTTGACCTGGTACATATTGCAGATTAATAACAAGGAATACGAACTAAGCTTTCAATATTATATTACTAAAGAATATTATCTACCGAAATGATTGAACAAAAAAAACGCATATAACGAGTAAAACTAACAAGAAAAAAGCGCGATCTATACTATATGTATTATACACACTGTACCAACCAACAATGATAATAAATAAATTTCCAACGTTATTCTTGTCTTTCTTTGTATTAATTTTTAATATATACATACCTTTAAGTTAAAAAAAATGGGGGTAAAACCCTTTTTACCCCCCACAACGTTACGCTACTGTGCACACCAAAACTATAATAAACGTAACCGCAAAATATTTCGATTCAAAAATGTATCGAAACAAACATACACACGGACCATACAGCAGTAAAAACTGACGAAAACATGCGTAAAATCATCTAAAATCACTCACCGTTACCGGAAAACTCGCAGAACCTATAAAAAACGATTTTACATCACAAAACTGCTAAGGTTAAAACGAAAAGATGACTTACTGGGCGAAGAATAAAGCGCTGCTAGGAACCCATCCGCTTGATAAAATAACCTGACAGCAACCCACAAAATCACAATCACAAAACACTAAAAATTATCGCAGTAAACACAAACATAAACAAACTCTGATTTACTCCATTTTACTCTATAAACTCAAACGCCTCGAACACAGGTACAACCGGCGGACTGAACGGCAACCTACTTTGCCGGCCTTCTTCGTTTATACGTCAAAGCGCGATACCTTAAATTGCTAACCCGAACCCAAGTTTTAGAAACTTTTGTAACTCACGCACTATTATACGTTGCCTCCGTGGCAAGATGTCCGAAACGCATCGTCGGTACCGTAAATTAATAGAAAAACGCGGATTTCGTTAGCAAATATGTAGTTCACGTTCAAAGAGTACGAGAGCAACTAGTTGACTGCCTGGTTGTGCGCGCATGCGCCGTATTGCGCCGTATGCATGCGAAGAAACCGCGCGGGAATTTTGAAATACCGGTCAACGATATGTATTGCTTTTTATATTCAAATTTGTATTTTAGATTGTTTGAATTGAGTCTAAATTAAATTGTGTATAATTTTGAGTTTTTTATTAAAATTCATACTTTAATTACTCGAAAAACGTAAGATTCCATGTTACATTGATAGACAGAAAAATTACAAATCCATAAAACATGAAGATTGCAAAAAATATGCGAAAATACTTGTTGTAAATATAATTGAAGCTAGGATTTAAAGGGTACTCCATCTAAAAAATGTGACTGCTGCTATTTTTTTCAGTAAAAAAGTTAATTTATTTAATTCTATTTACATTTGTTAGTATCCATTACTTTTTGTCTCTTTGATGGCATGTCTTCATCGTTAGATTCGATAAACCTTCCAGATTCTAGTAGATCTTCGAAGTCTTAAAGACCACCACTGTCTTCGTCTCCAATATTAGTTCCAGTCTGCATTGGTTCTTCATCCACATTTCATTTGAATCACTAAGTTCTTCGTAGCTTTTTTCTTCTACATTGGAGCATTTTTCAAAACAATGAATTTGAGCATAAATTTGTGCATTTTAAACCATGTTTTCGGCAGCCACATTTTAAACTTCTACATCCAGTTTCGCAGCTGCAGCAAATCGTTTTGAGCAATATTTCCGGAATTAATTCCTTTTCTGTAAATTTGGGCATAATACGTCCAGCCCAAATCTGTTGCTGTCAGTTCGTTACCGAGCCAAGTTTGAAGCCATCAGAAAGTAGATATTTCAACAAACAAAAAGCCCACCGACTTTTTCAAAAAAGGAGATATTTTGACGTGATAATTTTTGATTGAAAATTAGGCTGCTTTTTCGATATTAAGACAAAATAAGATGAAAAAATAAATATTTTAAATCAAAAAAAATACAGTGTGTTTGGGACATAAAAAGGCAAGTTTTCACCAAATTTCGTGAAAGAAATTTTATTTTTCTAAAAGATAAAAATAAAAAACAAAAACTTGGTTATTTGAATTTTTCACATAAATTTTAAGGTTATGTGAAAAAAGTGTAAAGATAAAAGTTGTAGATCTTTTTATTACCTACAATTTTGCCATTTAACTTTTTTCCATAGGACTTGTAGTTTTGCCGAAAATTAAAAAAGATGCATTTGACCATTTCGAACCAAAAGAAGGAAGATAGGTACTGCCAAAAATAGGATTTTCAAAGATAGACATGATTAAAACCTTGAAAATAAACAGCACATTGTATTAGATCCACAATTTATTCATCAACATTTACACAAACACGTTCACATAAAATAGTTCAAAATACTTAACCTAAAACTTAGTTTCTAAGAGTACAGCATAATTATCCCCTTCAGAATGGGGAAGATATGAAAATACCCAATGGTTTGTAAAGATTAGGACTTCGCCTTTGGAAAGGGATATCCTCAAAGATACACAATCTTCCACACAATTCGCAGACTGAAGCATAATCTCAGTTTTCCCAATAATCTGTCCCATAACCACAATATTTTCGTTAAAACTCAAAACCTTGAATTTCTCGATCTTGTAATTTTTATTACTTATCACCCAACTGTACTGAATGGGGTACACTTCCGGTACCAAAAAATTAGGCCTCGGAAAGTATTTTCTAAAAGCCTTAACAGCATGAAACTCACAAAACTGAAAATGTACGAAAAAAACGTTGTGATTTTTATGCCCTTTTAGAGCTTCGTACAAATTTCCGTCGCCATTATACAAATTCGACGAGAACTTACAAGGATAAGTCTTGGATAGGATCTTATCTTCGAGGATAAGATCCAAAATCGAAGCATTAAGATCGTGGTGCTTCCAATTCTCCATACCGTTCTCCAAAATTACAGGTTTCTGTACTTTTATGTAATTCTCATAGATCAATTCTGAATTGAACGCATCAACAACATCTATAGTGTTCACATATTCGCAATACGCACAATCTTGCGCTAATGCATCCTCAACTTCAGGTTTTGTGTTCGCAATCGCGCATTTTTCATGCTTCAGCGTCTCCCAATTCCAAAACGGCTGCAGAGAAACCAAACATAACCTCCCAATCGCTGCCAGATGCCATAATATCGCTTCGAGACCGTAGATGGCGACGCATGTCATTAATAAACACGTTACTATGAGCGTAATTACAGTTTTTGTGTTCAATTTCACTCGCTTTTTGATCTCTTGGGAAAGCGGTTTACATATCTGAGCAATATCATCGGGGGATAGGTTGTTCTGTACGCAAAATTCATGGAAATCCTCGAGGTCCTTTCGAATTTCGTCGATAGATGTCTCCTCAGTTGCTGATGAGGCGTTTTGAGTCTTCGTTTTCGAGTTTTCCATCTAAAAATAAGAGATACATTGCAGATTTCTGTAATTTTGTTAGGTTAGGTTTTGGTAATCATTGCTTAATTAGTTTAATTGTAATAAAATAATATTATTTATCGCTTATCACTGGTTTTCGTTACCTTTTGCTTGCTATTCTCTAATTTTGCACGGATGTCCCTTAATTTTTTCGATATTTCATCAAAATCTGAAGTTACACAACTTAATAGATCATTTAATATATTCACATTATCACTACAAATGTCCCCATTAGGGTTTTCTTGATTAATTTCCTTTAATTTTGCACAATTCTCACTATTTACACCCATGATGTCTGTATTATCAGCGAATTTATATAAGGAAAGTGCAGTTATATCATTCTAAGCGGTTAGTGTCAGAAAAATTAACGTAAACATTTCATTAGAGATAAATTTAAGGTCAAGCTCATTGAATCCAATTGTTGAATTTTTGTGGTACGAAGATATGGTTAGGCCATTGCTATAGCAGAAGTGTATGTTCGGTTGCATAATCTAGACTTATAAGTGCAAAAATCGATTAGTAAAGTAATATTATAACTGTAGGTACTAATATAACCAATACGGCTAATAAATAAATAAATATAAGGTTACATGCAAACAACGTTGGTTAATTTGACAAAAGAAACTTACATTTTCGTTATAAATACTGCTAAATTCGCTTTTAGATTGACCGCAAGTCTTGTAACAGGTGTTTCTCGCCTAAATTACTGGAACAGTTTAGGCGCAAACTCAAAAATATTGATTTCCTAAACGAAAAGTAGGTTAAAAGTCCGATTCTCTGATATTTGAATTTGCATTTAGTTAGGTCGAAAATGATAAATCAGAATCAGGCAACCCGGATAGCAAGAGTGTCTATTCGGTTGCATAAATAAACCACAATATTGAAGTTTTACAGTTGATAATTCTTTTTATTATGTTTATTTGTTGTTTAGCAGGTACGATGTACCTTTTTTTGTGGTTATGTTGTTTTGTTATAAGCATAATACGCCCAAGGAAATTATAATCGCATTAGTGTAATTGTACCTACTCAAAACAACCACATGCAAAAACAATCACACTAATTTTACCTTACTTCACAATTTCGCTCGAAATCAAGGAACCTCTCTCTCTCGGAATCTTCTAACAGGTGTTTCTGCTGATTATCAAAACCCTCCGCACGCAAACTCAAACTTTATTGATCCACTAAACAAAGAATGAGGCCAAACGGTAGCGCGCCGAAATTCAAATAAATACCCGTCGGGCATCGCGCTCAGTGGCTAGCGGGCCGCGCGGTCGGTAAGTTCGGCAGCGCGCTTGCGCCGTAATATGTCAATTTGACGTATTCTCCTAACCACTACAGTTCGACATTTCAATTCGCCTTTTCGAGTTGATTCGTGCACCGCGTGTTCGAAACGAGGGCGCAGACCGATTGAGGAGGGCCTTGTCTTTTGGGGCAAACCGATCCAGTGACCTGAACGACGATTTTAGGCGCGTACCGGCCGAAGACAGGTTATTGATTACGTCACAGATTGCCATATTGTGTGTTTCGCTGGTGTGCACATTGTTTGGGAACCTTGAGGTCGAAGAAGATTCGAAGAAATAAAGCGGTGATTTATCGATTGCGGGGCTAGGAACGGTCCGTGCCGTCGATACAGGTCGGAAAATATAGGCGAGAGGTTTCGTTTTAGCCGTTTAAAGTCGTTTATTCAGCCTGAGAGGGATCAAGGGCCTGTAACATTTACTTTTGACCAGTGTTCAGTGATAAAATATCAAAATTCCGGTGCCAACTGCGAAAATTAACAGCTCCGATCACGGTAGCAGCGATAGCATGAACAACAATCGCAGGAAAAATAGAGGAGGTTCGACAAGGTTAGTAATTAGTATCAAGGAAATCACCCTATAAACTTACATCAGCAAAACGCTGAAATACATCAAAAACCCGCATTAATTTCCCAGTAAAACAATTCAAATCGATAATAAATCTGTTTTATCACTCATTTTTCGTAGAAGCCACCCAAAAAACAACGTGTACCATTCCAGAAAACAATAACAAATCTTTCATTCCATATCCTTTGTTTAGCAACGCAAACCTATTGTAAACTTGTATAATTTCGTATAAATAATCGGTATAATTCATAAATTTATCAATTAGACTCTGGTTATCATGTCCAGGCTGAATAAAATGCAAAATTTTCGTACAAATAGCTTCTGTGTGACCTTGAGAACAATGTAGTTAACCACCATCTTTGAAAAACATGTTCACTTCTAGGAAATCAGTTTCTGGCTACCTGGCAGCAAATAGAAAGGGTTTTTGTAACTGAAAAGTGTATTTTCTTAGCTTTTGTACCTTTTTGTACATTACTTGAGGTTCCCGATTTTTTTTCTTTGAGGTTTCCTGCCTAAACTGAAATTTTGTTTTATCTCTATTTTGATTTATTTGCGAATTGTTTTGTGTTTTGCCTTCAGAAATGTTAGTTTGTGTAGTTTGATTTCTTGATGTATTCGAAAAAACCTTTGACGTATCTATCGAAATGTTTAAATACAAATACAGAAACATAAAATTACATAATTAATATAAATCAACGGAAATGAGATATCATTTCCACTGAATGCTGTTAATTTCCGCAGTTTCTATTGTCTGTCATTCCATTTGGAATTTAAAAAAATCAAATGGTAATTTTGGCTTGCTTCATTTGCATTTTTACATCGTTAAATGACAATACCGTTTCTACTATTGTTTTTTTCTTTGTTTTTAATTCAATTTTTAAAGTTTTTACGGATCAACAATTAGGATCTATATCCTATAAAGAAACTTATAACAAAACAGTTCAGAAGAAAATAATTGTTTTTCTTTGAACTCCATTTTTTACATTTGTTATAAACTATAAAATGATGTTTTCAATATACAAATTTATATTTCTACTGACTCTATTTTTGGTATAATCACTCATGCTACTGTGTTTACAAAAAAAAAAAGGTATAAACAAGCTACATTTCTGCACTTGCGTGTAATAAGTGGCCCCTATAATCTGAAAGAAATAGATAAATAGCGATATTTTGAAAAGATTAGCGCTATCGCGTCGTGTTATGTTGGCAGCCATATCCTATTTCAATTGTTTCTATTATGTGTATACTTTTTCCTGCATGCTTGTTTGTTATTTTCTCGGAAATGTTTATTTATTTCATGATTTCTTTGTCTTGTTTCTTCGCAGAAACTCCAGAATGCGTTTACCTGTAGAGGGTGTTTACAGCAATACCAATTTTATGCATACATCGACCGCTCTTGTCGGCAACATTGTTCAAATATACACAGGTTCAGGCGGAGTTTGGGAAGGTAAGATTTCAATCATCTTTATTATTATTTGATTTAAATTATACTATTTATAACAAACAAACCAATATTTATTTTGTTTGTGTTTGTTTTCGTATTTATTATGACTGTCGGTATGATTATTTGTTGTTTTGATTTTACCAGCGCTGAATTTTGACGGATGTTTGTAAAATGCCCTACATTACCTACCGGTCGAAATCGACCGATAACCTCACAATTACCTTGAAATTTTGAAAATTATTGTATTTGCGATTTACAGACTCTACGAAATTAAGTATTTTCTTTTACAAATAGTATGAGGATGTATAAATAGAAACAAACAAAGATAATTTGTCTATTTCAGGCCTGTATTACTCACTTCTCAGCTTGACAAAATTGAGAGTTTTGTTATGATAAAACTTAGAAATCCTCGGTCTATTTTTTTAAATTGATATTATCCTATTATTTTTAACCGTCACTATCACTAATCTGCTTTATCTTCACGTATCACCAACCTCGAAGCTAACCTAACCTAACTTTTTTTCTGATCTCGTTCGTTTTCCAGGCGTTTTCCTGACATTCTCGAGTAACTTTGACGTCGTGTTGGAGATGGCGACGCGCGTAGACAACCCCGACACTAACCCTACGCTGAACACTCGATCGTTGACGCATAAGTTAATTTTTAGATCCACGGACATCATCGACATGGTAGCTAGAAACGTCGATTTGGATTTTGCGACAAGGGACACATTTCAAACGGACACGGCTATCTCAGCACGACTTAACGGTATTAAAAAATACTTAACTTACTTTCAAGAATAAAAAATTTGGTAATCTTCTCATCGAGAGATGGCGTTGATAGTTTTAACCTACAAAAATTGGTGAATCTATTGGTTAACAGATGGAGCCACCATTTTCTCAAATATTTAGTAAATTTTTTTGATAATCTACTCATCAAGAGATGGTGTTGATGCTTTTAACCTACAAAAATTGGTGAATCTATTAGTTAACAGATGGAGCCACCATTTTTTCAAATATTTAGTAATTTTTTTTGATAATCTACTCATCAAGAGATGGCGTTGATAGTTTTAACCTCCAAAAATTGGTGAATCTATTGGTTAACAGATGGAGCCACCATTGTTTCGAATATTTATTTTATTTTAAATGGTTTTTCGGATTTTTATTATAGGTCAATCGAAAAGGGCAGAGGAGAAAGAGCTTGAACCTTGGGACGCGGCAACTTTTGGCGTAAACGGGGCCGATATAAATCTGGAACTTGAGCCGGGTGCAAATGGTTGGAATGCCGACGATATGTTCCGTAAAAATGAGCAGAAATATGGTGTGCAGAGCACTTACGACAGCAATCTGACGCAGTACACGGTACAATTGCAGTCGACGGACAGCGCAGAGTTTAGGTTAGTGTAGTCAACTGTTGGCAAAAAAGCAAAAGGTAATTTTAGGAATGTTTGTTTTTAAAAAAATTCCTTTTGTTAGTTTTGTTATTGTTTTGTTATTATTTATTAGTACATCTATCGTGTATTCAATTCAGTAAAATTATAACAAACTTTTTTTGTATTTTATAGGGAAGCTGAAATGAAAGCAGAGCAGATAGCCAGCGAAATAGAGAACCATCCCTCGTATAAGGCAAGAATGGACCTCGAGAATGGTGATGAGGAAGAACTATTTGCTGCAGTTCACAGGCCCACAAATGACTCGGTAAGTTCATAACTTCTCAAGAATTGCATTCTGGACTATTCTGGCAAATAATTGGTAGTAACAAAAATTCCAAAAATACAGAACATGTTGAATTGGAAATTGATAGCAAAATGGAAACCGACCATAAAAAATGTGCAAATAATAATAATAATAAATCGAAATTGTTAGTCAGCAAAAGGGGAGTACCTCAGGGGTCAGTCCTGGGGCCACTGCTCTATGTAATTTTTGTCTCGGACTTTACAATGAAGAATAGCATTGCATTTGCCGACGATACGTCACTGGTAATAGCGTCACCGGATAGAATTCTTATGTCAGACTTAGCAAATGATAAAGTACAGGAACTAAAGGACTATATGGACAGAAATCAACTGGTCGTAAATACCCTAAAGACCGTTTATGTTCAATTTAGTATTTCAAATGTGTTGTAGGAGTTTAGTTATTTGATTAAACTTGATTCGCGTAATATAAAAAAAGTGAGTGATACTAAATTCTTGGGTGTGCAGATTGATTGGAACCTAAAATGGGGCAGAGACATAGATACTGTCTGTAAAACAATTGGTGTATCTTGTTACGCAATAAGAAGACTTCATGATATTGCAGATGAAAGTACTATCAAAATATACTATTTTGCGTAAATTCATTTCAAATTTATCGACCACAATGATTGTAATAAGTCGGCAACACTGTTTACAATAGCGACGATGTGTGAAAGTACTATATCATCGACTAGAAAAGTCTAACACAATCCAGTTTGAATATTTGTACAAATAGAAAGCAATACATTAATTTCTTTCGCTTATAGAGTCTTAATGATAACATTTCCCCTTTTGCAGAAATCCAGTTCGGAAAATTCGTCATCCGGCGGCGGAAAGTACGTCCCCCCGGCGAAGAGGAAGAACCCCGCGGCTGGCAAGCTGATGCGTAGCACACCGCCCCCTTCGCAGAGCAGCAGCGCGCAGACTACCCCCTCGCCGAAGGGCCCCGGGCCCCAGATGACATACCCCACTCAACAACAACAACAACAGAACAACATGCCCCCACCCCAACAGACGCACCCTCAACAACAACAACAGCAACGCGAGCCCCCGATGATGCAGCACGCGCCACCTCCGCAGCAAGCCCCGCAGATGCCCCCTCCGAACCACGGAGGCCCCATAGGGGGGCCCCCTCAAAACCACGGAGGCCCCATGGTGGGGCCCCCTCAGAACGCCCCGATGAGCATGGTCCAGCACAATCACCAGGGCCGGCCGACGCATTCGCACACGCCCCCGCACGCCTACGGTCAGATGCAGCAGCAGCAGCGGGGGCCCCCGGTCAGCCACAACGGGAAGGGGCAGATGAACGGCGAGGTGAAGCAGAACCAGAGGCCGCCGCGGAACGTCTACTCGAATAATAATAACGGGGGGCCGCCGATGATGCAGCAGGTTCCGCAGCAGGGGCCCCCGCAGCAGTATCAGGAGCAGGGGCCGAAGGTGGATGTGCCCAGGCATCGTGAGGAGGCAAAGGCAAGTTTTTTAATGTTAAATTGCGAATGTTAGAAGAAAAAAGTTATTTCTCCAAATTATCTTGTTAAAATAATACTTTTCACAGCTAGAAAATTTACGGTTTATTTTTTTTTTTCTGTAGGAACTGCACAAGTTTGCGCAGGACTTTAAGCTCGTCAACCACCCGCCCGAGCATTTGATCCCCCCTCCGCACCTGTGCGAGGTGACCATGGCCGCCCCTCCGCCTGCCGTGGTGCAGGGCCCCCCGCTTCCGAAGCCGCAGCAGCATCCAGGCCCTCAGACGTCGCCCCCCCAGCAGCAGCTCATCCCGCCGCCGAACCAGCAGGTGCAGCAGCAACAACTGCCCAAGCCGCAGCAGTCGATATCGCCCCAGCAGCAGGACGCCATCGACAAGGTCACAAACACCGTCCAGAAATCGACGTTGAATCCTCTCGCCAAGGAGTTCGTCCTGAATCCGACGGCCAAACCGTTTACGCCCCGGTAAGTTGTGTGATCTAAAACATAAAATTATGAGAGAGTTTTGATTTTATCACTCGTGAGCGATAACTTTATCGCTCGTGACTCGTGAGTGATAATTTTAAGGGCTTTGAACTGCAATGTTTTCCCAATTGAATCGGAACGAAAACCAGACAAAAAGAAGCTCTGATAATTTTATCGCTTGTGAGTGATAATTTTATCGCTCATGAGTAATAATTATCTTATAAATCTCACACGGTATTGTGTGTTAACGTTTCTCATCGTTAAGTTCCCCTAGCACCCCGACGGTGAGTAGGCCGCACACCCCACAGACTCCTAGCAACAATCCGTACATGCAGCAAGCGATCGGAGGACCCGGCCAACTGCAGATGCCTATCATCGCTCCGATGGGGTACATGGTTCCGGCCAATCAACCGCAGTATCAACAGCAGACCCAAAGTCGCTTCAGAAAAGGTTTGTGTACGTCACTCATTGATTCTTATGTAATCTAAGTGTGCACATTATTCAACTTTTGCTGATTTCTGAGAATAAACAGATGGTCATTCTAAAACATAATCTACAGAGTCTGTTGTATATTTTGCCTAGTTTTGCTATTCATTACTAGATGGCATTGATTGTTGATATTTTTTTTTTTCATTGGTTTTGCAGTTCCTATGAGCCAGATCAGAGCGGATATGGCATCGCAGATGCAGGTGGCAGCGGCGACGGGCCAGCCCCTATTGGCCCCCGCGCCGATGCAACCCTACCCGATCTACCAGCCTGGAATAAACCCGCAAGGGTATCAAACAATCCCGACGTTGCGCATGTACGATCAGCCGCCGCAGCTGCCCTACCTTCAGTCGAACCCGTCGAACGCACCGAGCCCCGCGCAGCACCCGCAGTACACGCAGGGCCAGGGCCCCCAGCAGCCCCCTCAGCAGTACCAGCCGGGGCCCCCGCACCAGGGGCACCCGCAATTCCAGATGATGTGCCCCATCATACCGACACAACAGCACGTCATGCAGGCCGCCAGCATGCACTACCTCAACCAGCCCCCGCCCGGGGGCCCCATCCAGGTCATCGTGCACCCCCAACAGCAGCACGGCCCCGCTCCATAACGGTAGCAGAAACGTTAGAGGGAAGTTTTTTTTTAACGCGCGTAACGCAACCGAGATACACGTTTACGAAACAAACGGAATAAAATGCGGTGTTGTAGTTTTCCGAAATTTTAATATCGTGCGTAAATCCCAATTTTCGATTGTTGTATCTTTTAATAGTAAGTTAAATAAATGTTTTTTTAAGTGTCGATCCCTTTCCTAACCTATTCCAATCAAATCCCACACCATTTAGTCCACTATCTCAGACACAGCATAACATAACCTAACTTTATCCCATCCCTCTGGTATTTCAAAAGCGACCGTTTAAGCCTTAAAAATCGTTTCTTTCCTTTATTTCACCGTCTAGGCTGCGTTACGTTAAACTTCAGCTGTCGAAGACAAAATCGGTGAAAGAATAATTAATTATTAACCCTACGACGATTGATAGGATGACAGGAGCGCCGTTCTACGGCATACATCGGTGGTAAATTCTAGGTTATGTATGTAGCTAGGAGTTTGTCGCCGTGGGAACCGATGATAAGATTGTTAAACAATTGTTAAAAGAACTCCGGCGCTGTCCGGAGTTGCGTTTGATGCGTTGGCCACGTGTCTGGTGTAATGAATTGTTATACAATTTACGTCACCGAAAACAAAAAAAAAAAATAAAATCCGGATCTTGGATATCGGAGCGTAATAAGCAACGGAAACTTGCTTTGGATTACGGAGTTCCGTTTTTCTAAATTTTTTTGTATTACGAGAACTTTTTGTGTAGTTTTTTTAAACCGTTTTGATGTTTCAATTTTTTCTTGTCGTTGACGACGGGTATTGTTACTAAAAAGTGGACTGATGTCGCGTATATGCCATTTTAACCTCTCGTATTTATATTATTTGAAGAGTGTATGTAACTATACCCGTCGTTAATGTAGTAATTTAACGATCTATCCTTTTTTTTTTTTCATAATAAGTATGAAACTTGTTTTTATTCTGCATCGATCTGTTGAAACCTATTGAAAATAAACTTTGGATTTTGTTGAAGACAATAGATATACATAGGCAATACAATTACAATCATGGTTGAAACGAAAATTATTTGTACATGTCGATTTTGTTTTATTCAAAATTCTGTTGATCAAAAAATAAACATTTACGAAAAGCATATTCCTAATTTTATTATTCCACTTTGCCTTTTCAAAGCCAATACTTACTAAAAACTACAGAATTCAATAAATTAATCTTATATTACGAATGATGTAATAAGGTCCCGCCATAGAATTTGAATTTAGTTAGTTCCAACGGTCAGAATCGGACAAAGATGGCGCGTCGGTCTACGTGGTTGCCATGACAACCAGCGGCAACTTCACCAATTGACCGCTAGATTACGCCACTATATTTGTTTATAAATATTATAAATTTAGTTAATCTTATTATAGGTAATTAGCTACATGAGGCGCTGGCCTTTTTAAAATAGTAAAGTACAAAATGTTGTATGTTCTATAACTTCGTGAGCATTCTTCAGAGCGTTCTTTAAATTTGTAGGTTATGTTATCGTGTACCTGGAAGGTCAACACGTGAGTTTTGCTCAGAGCAACAAATACATCTTCTAAATAACCTATTACCCAATAAATATAAACTACTGGTAAGTTCTTTAAACTATTTCTCTATAAAACCGTACTAAATAGTTCTAAATTATAGGTTGGATACTCTCTAAACCAATGACTTCGAAAACTAGGAAAAAATGGACCGAATTAGGTATAAACCTATCACCCGAAGTAAAAACAGCGATAGATTCGCTAAATTTTCCAACAACGACACCCGTGCAAGCTGCTGTTATACCATTATTGATGAATATGAAGGATGTTGCTGCCGAAGCCGTTACAGGTTAGTTTTGTAATAACTTAATATAATTTGTTGTGTCAATCTGTTTGTATATTTAAGGTTCTGGAAAGACTTTAGCGTTTTTGGTACCGACACTTGAGATATTGCTTCGTAGAGCCAAGGAGACAGCTTGGAAAGAACACGATATCGGCGCAATAGTTCTGTCGCCTACTAGAGAGTTGGCGGTACAAACAAGCGAGGTCTTAGAGGAGTTATTGAAGAACGTTAAGGTTAGTTTTTGTGGTATACCGTTTTTGTTTTTTTCATTATTGATTTCCGATGAATAATTTATAGAATGTTGTAGGGATTGAAAAAATTGTTGTTGGTTGGCGGTAATAACGTTGAAGATGATGTTAGGAATATTAAAGAAAAGGGCGGTAATATTCTGATATGCACGCCTGGGAGGTTAGAAGATTTACTCACGAGGAAGCAAGATTTAAACTTACCTTTAGCCGTAAAAAACTTGGTTAGTAATTTTTATTATTTTAAAATTTTTGTATTGATTGTTTTTTTCTTTTAAATAAATTACAGGAAATTCTGATATTGGATGAAGCTGATCGACTACTAGATTTAGGTTTTCAAACTACGATAAACACTATTTTGAGCTATCTTCCAAAGCAACGACGTACTGGGTTGTTTTCTGCAACGCAGACGAAAGAAGTCGAGGATTTGATAAGAGCTGGGCTTAGAAATCCTGTACTGGTGAACGTAACTGAAAAGGCCAGTCAAAGTACTCCGATTTTGCTGAATAATTATTATATTGTTGCAAAAAATAATGGTACGTTTCCTAATTTTTTAAATTTTTTTATTCTTTTGTATTATAATATATATCATTGCTGGGTGTAGTAAGATATTTTTGTTCTCAGAAAGTACTATTTTGTGTACTATGTAGTGTGTTTAGCTTTCATATTTAAAACATTTTGTAGATTGGGCAAAACTGATATGTCATATAACATATTTTCTATGTAAAAACTATGTATATCTTAAAAGTTACCTTGAATATCTTAATTTTACTGGAACTAGAAGTTTCCACAATACCCTGCTTAAAAAAGGGAAGGTTTTAAAATACTAGCACCTTAACTTTGCGATAAAATTTGCATTTATTGGTTTTGCACCAACTATTCAAGCTGAAATATGTTTGTATTTAGTGTATTTTGACACACATATGTGTATATCAAGGACACTGCAAGATTGAAATACTTATAAACCATTTTTGACGCCAAAACTCAAAAATATTTATGAGTGGGAAAGTAATTGTTCATTGAAAACTAATAAACTATATTTTTTGAAAGTTTTAACTAAAAATATTTTAAAATGTAGGAGATACAAGCTATCTACTGACACTTGTTATTTTCTAAACTCCATTGACTTGTAAAATTTTCTATTGGAAAAAATAATTGAAAACTCGAATATTTTTTCTTGACTAGATGTATGTAAAGGTAAAATATGTATGAAATCGTAAGAAAATTGTGGTAGATATTTAATAATTGTGTAGTTAGAAAATATTCTTTTAAGTCATAGTATCTCACGGCCTCTATGACTTCTAATCACTTGTATTTTGCCTTTTTTGTTTTGTTTACTAAGGATTTTCAAATAGGTAATTGTGTTTTAAAATAATTTGATTTCTCTTTTTAAGTGGCTGTTATACCAAACACAGTGCAATACACAAGAATGTTTATAATTATTTTTAAACATTATAAAACGATTAATTAGTTTCAAAGTTTCATATTTTTAAGCCTAAGTCTATTATTAGAAGTTAAATATTGTGGAAACTAAAAAAATTCAAATTTCAATAGCTTGTTATAAAAAATCTGATGTGGCCTGGCATATGACTTTATCATACTATACAGCAGTGTCAAACGTTGATGATCTGACGATACTGTAAATAGAATCAAAATATCTGTTAATATTAGAAACATATCTTTAAAATGGTTGGAGAGTCCTTTGTAACTACATATACATTAAATTATTTTTTTAAAATAGAAAATGAAATGCTTAACCCTATGTAATTACATATATACTTAGCAGATAGGTTGGCATATACCAAATGGTTTTTATTTTAACTCTATGACAAACCCAAACAAAGTTATTTTGTTTTATGTTAACACATACCAACATCAAAAATGTTGTAAGTGCTGACTCAAAAATAGGCGCCGTTTCTGAACTGAGCGAAGCAAAAAAATAATAAACTTGTTTTTGCACCCCCAGAACATACGGAGATTCATTAAAAAAAACAATCAATTTTTTAAAACATTCCAGAAAATTGTTTTAAAGATTTTTTAATTTTTTTCCTCTTCGTCTCAACAGGTAAACTAACAAGTTTGGTTATGTTCCTCGAAGAGAAACGACCCAAGAAGGCCATGCTATTTCTCCCGACCTGCGCCTGCGTCGACTATTGGTCCTCCGTCCTATCACACTTATTCCCGAAAGATTTCAAACTTCCCGTTCTTGCGATTCACGGAAAAATGAAGGAGAAACGCTCGAAAATTCTCGACCTATTCCGAAAATCCCCGGAGGCTCTCCTCCTGTGCACCGACGTGATGGCCCGAGGCATCGACGTACCAGAGGTACTCAAAATTAACCTAAATTTCTCATCGTTTTTGTTTTGCGACATATTTTTTCAATTTTATCAATATTTTGTCAAATTTAGGTTGACTGGGTGCTTCAATGGGATCCACCGGCTAGCGCCAGTGCTTTTGTGCACCGTGTTGGTCGCACTGCTAGGCAAGGCCAGCCTGGATCCGCCCTGATTTTGTTATTGGACGCCGAAGAGGCGTACGTTAATTTTATCGAAAAGAACCAGAAAGTGCAGTTGATTGAGTTTGAGGATTTAGCGACAGACGAAAAGGTATAATTGAAATTGTAATCTCTATACAGGAATTTTGTGATTTTGTAATTTTTTGTCTTCCAGATCACGGAATATCGAGATAAACTACGGAGTTTGCAGTTAAAAGACCGAGCGCTTATGGAGAAATCTACAAAAGCGTTTGTTTCCCATGTACGAGCCTATTCAAAACATGAATGCTCTTTGCTCTTACGAGTTAAGGTTAGGATTTGAAGAACACCGAAAATCACGTAATACTAATAGTCGTAATTTCGCAGGATTTAAACATAGCAGCGATGGGTGAATCCTACGGTCTCTTACAACTACCGAAAATGCCGGAATTGAAGAACAAAGACACTTCGGAGTTTCCGACGATAGCAGATTTCAACTTCAACTCAATTCCGTATAAAGACAAGACTCGTGAAGCGGCACGCAAGGAGAAGTTAACCGTATATCAAGACACCGGTGGGTTTTTAAACATATTTTAATAACAATTTTGGACTGTAGAGTTATTTTGTATTAGGGCGTTGGCCTGGTTTGAAGAAAAAGACCAACATGAAGCCGAAATCCAGCGAGCCTTGGTCGAAAACTAAGCAGAGCAAGGAGGATAGGAAAGACAAGAGGGCTAAGAGGAAACAGTCGAAAGAGGCGAAGCTAGCTAGGAATGAACCTGTCAAAAAGAAACGAAAAAGTATGTTTTTTTTTAATTCGTAAACTTCCATCACTACATACGATATTCGTGAATCGTAACTTTCCATCACTACTTGCAATATTTTTATTTTAGTTTCTAATAATTGTTACGTTTGTTTTAGAGGGAATATCAGAAGAAGATATGGCAGAACTAGCTAGAGATGTGGCGTTATTGAAGAAATTAAAGAAAAAGAAGATTACCGAGGAAGAATATGATAAGGAAATAGGGTTAGAGTAATAGAATAAGAATTGTGGAATTGATCGTTTTTAATTTTATAATTGTTATGTAAATATTATTTTTATATGATGATAATAAACGTTATTTAAAATTAATACTGAGTTTTATTTCTAAATTCTTTGTTTAAATTATTTAAATCCACAAAAAGAGGAGAATTGTGAAACTGGTGTGTATTTATTTGGTATCAGGAGCACAGAAAATGAAGAGGTGGTATCTCTGAGCTCCCATGATACCCCAAGGTATTCATGTGATCCTGATACAAAATCTAGAAATTCGACATTTTGGGCATTCTTAATAAGTTTGTATCAGGACAGTAGAATGTTGGGGAGGTATTATTTTGCTGCTGTTGGGTTCTGAATATCCCGAGGTGTTCATGTGATCCTGATACAGAATCCAAGTTTTGCCACTTTTCTATGTTTTCGTGGATGTTGGATCAGGTTAGCAGAAAGGCAAGGAGGTATCTGGTAAACCATGGCATGCTCCTGATACCCTAAGATGTTCATGTAATCCTAATACAATTCTATATATTTTCCCGAAAATCGCAAAACGCAGATTTGGTATCAGGATAGCAGAAAGGCAAGGAGGTATCTGGTCAACATTGGCATGCTCCTGATACCCTAAGATGTTCATGTAATCCTAATACAATTCTATATATTTTCCCGAAAATCGCAAAACGCAGATTTGGTATCAGGATAGCAGAAAGGCAAGGAGGTATCTGGTCAACAATGGCATGCTCCTGATACCCCAAGATGTTCATGTAATCCTAATACAAATCTATATATTTTCCCGAAAATCGCAAAACGCCGATTTGGTATCAGGATTGCAGAAAGGCAAGGAGGTATTCAGTCACCAATGTGATGCTCCTGATACCCCACGATGTTCATGTAATCCTAATACAATTCTATATATTTTCCCGAAAATTGCAAAACGTATTTTGTATCAGGGTAGCAGCACAGCAAGGAGGTATCCATCTGATTTATTTTCAGATATTTAGAAGGTTGTAAAATTTCTAAGTGATGAGTTTCCATTACTTTTTATATTATATAAAAATATACTTACCTATTTTTGAAGTCTTACACAAGCATTTGTAATTGAGTGTAGGTATATAAAAATAATACACAAGGAATTATGTCACTATAATAAATTTTATTTAGATAAATATGAACATGTATATAGAATTAAATAAGAATTATTTATTTAAATCACAATATTAGTATAATTAATTAATAAATTAACATTTAATTATAATATATAAACAGTTACAAGTAATCAGTCATAGTAATGGGGGGAACATCAACCTGAAAAAAAAAACAATATTATATATGGCAGTTTTCGATAATGATTCGCTCTGCGGATATTCATGCATACAGGGTGTTCCACAACGATGTACCAACACAAACTTATGCTTCAACAAAAACTTATGTTTTTTTTTATAATGTAACACTAATACACAATAATGCATAAATTAATATTAAATATCCAGATGGTACGAAAAAATAAACAATAACATAACTGGCTAGTTCGAGTACAAAAAATAATGACAAGTATACGTCATTGTTGTTATATTATAAATGAATTTTTATAGCATTAATGTTTGAACTATATAGTTGAGATTTATTTAGAGAACATTCTTGGTAAACACAAAACAACGGAAAAAACTTACCATCTATCTTCATTAATAAGAAATTTTGACCAATTCAGCTTAATGAAGTTGATCTATCACTTGAAGAGAATGCTTCCGAATCTGCAACAACAAATAAAACAAATTAATACTTTGGAATTGTCGCATTAACAACAAAGATAACCGTTTTATTATAACACATTTTGATTGGTGTTTCATCATCAGAATGTTATCATCAGAATATGTTAATTGTTCGTAATATAAACATATTTCCTTAGAATTAAGGTCGGAAAAATTCAGGTCATGTTTTCCGAGAAACTCATAAATTACCAAAACTACGAGGACGAAAAAGTAGCAGTAATATTTGCAGATCATCAACAATGACAGCAAAGAAAATAAATAAATTTAACAAACACCAGTGGCAAAAATATTAAATTACATAAGCTCACGTGTATCAATAAAAATCAATCAATTTTATATCACAAACACAATAATAAAATCAGCGCTGTTTGATTTTTAAGCTAAGATTTGTTTTTTTATGTACAGTACAGCGAATTGCTATACACAGTAGTCGCGTTGCAACTTTTATTCTGCCTTTGTTCTGGTTACATTTTTCTACCAAATTTGTTCTATGCACTATTATAATAACTTGTAATTTGTACATTATGCGAACATTACTATCACTTCAACAGTTTAAAGGGATACAACAAAAAAAACACCTTCTGTTAAAAAAAAAAAACAACTAATAGTTTCAGAGATATAATGGCAAAAAATAAGTTGCGCCATTTGCACTCTATAATAATATTTGCAGGGTTATTCAAAAAGTAAGAGCAGATTTTAAAATAGTACCTCTAGAAAACTGAACAAGATAGGAAGGTATCATATACGATTTTCAGTGTTCTGCAGTTCCTGTATATTGGAATAAAAAATATTGATAACACAGGGGAAGATGGATATTCTCAATAGAATATGCAAATGCGTTTTGTATAGAATGAGTTGCCATTAATACGAATACGGACTCTCGCATAAGGTTTTCGAAAAAGTGAGATGCAAATGTCAAAAATGTCAAAAAATGACATAAGTCAAAAACAATCGAAGGAGGATTCTAATGAATAGGTAGTGTCAAACGCGGATGTTTTGGCAATACCTACTGTCAATAGTATCAAAATATCTGTCAAATCCTGGCTAACTAGGTTTATATATTATATTAATGCAGACACAACCGATCTCGATCAAATAGAATCTCATGCAGCTAAACTATTAATTTTATATATAGTAGGATAATGTCATGTGCCTGGCCACATCAGATGTTTTTAAATGGTATTTGATTGTCTAAAATGACATGGAAAATATTTTATTACCTTACAAAAGAAAATAAAAAAAAAACAATTGAAAAATTTAGGGAAAATAGCATTTGTGATTTGAATATGAAATTTCGTGTTGGTAGAATTAATTAGAGTAGAATTAAAAGCAAGATTTTCGAAAAAAGTGGACTAAATTGTGTAAAAAACCGCTATTTTTGTAATCCAAAACATGTAGAATACGATTTATTAATGATGACCATACCTACAACACACGTGCTGCAACAAGTATTTATGTTAAAGTTGCAAAAACAACGAGAATAAAGAAGTCACCTTTTCACGATGGTATGATCCTGTACAATGGCCTGCAATATTTTATTAGGTCAATAAACAACATAAAGGAATACTCTGTAAAATAATATTCTGTTCATATGCAAAAGAACATTTTTGGTAAGACGTTGTCAGTTGTATTAGTTGTATATTATGGGTTGGATTGGCTGTCTTTGTTTATATTGGAACTGGTACTTAAACAAATAAGGTGTTTAGTTATTATGTTGTATTTTGAAATTTATGAGTGTTATTGTTATTTTTAGTATTATTATTGGTTTTTTATTACATATCTGTACTTGTGTAATTATGTATAGCAGAGAGTTGCTAAATAAATAGATATACTACTATAATAATAATAATAATAATAAACAAAATATATACTCTATTAGATAATACCTTGCTCTTACATCTTAAATTTGTTCAACAATTTAGCATTTTTGTAAAATGTTTCAAGAATAGTCACGGCAAAAGAAATTGTTTGATTGAGACAAATTTTCACTTTTCCATATTGATGTCAATAAAAAAATTTGACGTATTTTTGTTTTCTTCTTTAAGATAAAATTGGATAACTTTATAATTCATATGTCATCGACGTTTATTCATGAGAAGACGGTATTTATTGTTCAAAATTGATGAAATATTCAGTGCAACTTCTGAGAATATTAAATATTCAATTTCTTGTCATGAAAAAAAAAATTATATCAGATTTCAGAGATTTTTTTGTCTAAATGCCCTTTCTGACAAAACTTTTCCACTAAAAAAGGCGATAATTGTGCGATGAAGAAACGTCAAAAGGGACCATATTACCTCTGTCACAGCTCATCACAAACTCGAGATGCTTCGTACCAAAATATAACACTTTTTAGTTTATGGTAAAATCCTTAAACTGGAACAAACTGTTTCGTTGCATTTTATTACCTATTTACTAATTTTATATACTGTGGTAATCGCAAAATCGGTCTTCCTATTATAGCAACATGTTTACACTTAAAAAATAGCAGCTCAATTGATTTATTGTAGGTCAGTGCCCACGTTTCGTTAATTAACAAAAAAAATAAGAAAATAATTTAGAGTTAACTTTTTTAGGATCCCGGGATTTTAGACTTATAATCCCGGGATCTCGAAAAAAAACTTCTTATATAAGGCGATAAATTTTGTGAATTATCTTTAAGGCAATGAACAGATCTATCAATTAATTCAATTCAATTAACAGCAGTAAAATCATATTGGGTTGGGTTGGGTTCTATGACGTCATAAGTCGAAAACAATTGAAGGTCAGAAAAATTGATTGTTTCCAAAGTGTATAGGTTTATATAAAAAAATAAAGAAATATTTGGGTATGTTACAAAATTCATGGATTTTTACTTTCGGGAACGATTGAAAAGAAATTCGCTAAATATAGACCAGTGCTGACGCCATTGAAAATTTAAAAAAAATGAAATAAGATAAAAGTAGAATAAAACCCATTGGAAATCTCTACTTTCTGATGGTGTAAAAAATGTATACAGTACTATGGTAAATGTTCTCAAAAAATGCAAAGAAATGGAAAGATTTCCAATCCGACTTTTTTTTAATCGTTGTGTTTTTTTAATCAAATCTATTTATAAATGTAAAAATGATAATATAACACTGAATCAATTCAGATTTCGAAAATATCAATTGGCAAAAATTAAATCATCTTTCATATTGGCAAATCTCCCACCCACAGAAGGTGCAGCAGAACAACATTGTTACAGGGCATATTATCAGCTTCAAACTTGGCTGGGTAACGAACTGACAGCAACGGATTGGGGCTGGAAGCACCATCAACGTCGCATTATGCCCAAATTTACAGAAAAGGAACTAATTCCGGAACTATTGCTCAAAACTATTTGCTGCAGCTGTTAAACTGGATGGTAACAGTTTAAAATGTGGCTGCCGAAAAAATGGTTTCAAATGCACAAATTTATGCTTAAATTGTCATTGTTTTGAAAAATGCTCCAATGTAGAAGAAAAAAGCTACGAAGAACTTAGTGATTCAGATGAAATTCAGGATGAAGAACCAACGCAGACTGGAACTAATATTGGAGACGAAGACGGTGATGGTCTTGAAGACTTCGAAGATCTACTCGAATCTAACGATGAAGACATGCCATCAAAGAAGAGACAAAAACTAATGGATACTAACAAATGTAAATAGAATTTAATAAACTAACTTTTTTACTGAAAAAGGAGCAGCAGTCACATTTTTTAGATGAAGTACCCTAGCTTTAAATATATTTAGAACAACTATTTTCGGATATTTTTTGCAATCTTCGTGTTTTATGGATTTATAATTTTTCTGTTTATCAATGTAACGTAAAGTATAAATTTTAATAAATATCTCAAAATTATACACAACGATTAAAAAAAATCAGATTCTAATTTTTTCCATTTCTTTGCATTTTTTGAGAAAATTTACCATAGTAATGTATACTTTTTTTGTCGCCATCAGAAAGTAGAGATTTCAACAAACAAAAAGCCCACCGACTTTATTAAAAAAGGAGATATTTTGACGTGAGAATTTTCGAATGAAAATTAGGCTGCTTTTTCGAAATTAAGTCAAAATAAGATGAAAAAATAAAAATTTTAATCAAAAAAAAATTACAGTGTGTTTGGGACATAACAGGGCAAGTTTTCGCCAAATTTCGTGAAAGAAAATTTTTTGTTGTAAGAGATAAAAATAAAAAACCAAAAACTTGGTTATTTGAATTTTTCACATAAATTTTGAGGTTATGTGAAAAAAGTGTAAATACAAAAGTTGTAGATCTTTTTATTACCTACAACTTTGCCATTTAACTTTTTTCCATAGGACTTGTAGTTTTGCCGGAAATCGAGATAAACCGTTTCTTACCCTTAAAAGCTCACCCTCTCCCACTTCCCGACCTCAGATCGCCCGTAAATTATTTTTCCTTTCATTTTTGTTATATTCTCTTCCTTCTCCAATGGGTTTCATTCTACTTTTATTTTTTTTTTTGGTTTCAAAAATTATCGACCCTGGTCTAATAGCCAAACATTTTTCGCACAAAAAACTACACGCGGTCCTACTGCGGGCTACTGAACGTACCCGCGATTCCGACGAGCCGCGAGATGTCGCCGTCGGCGCCGACGACAATCGCGAGTCGCGAGACAAGCTCGCGAAAAATGGCGGAAGCCATGCCGCGGTGTACTGCAGCCTGATATCGATTAATATTTTCGGCACTGCCACAAACACCCAGGTATTTATATTGAGCCTTCAATATTAAATTCCTTCGCACATACCGAGAACCCACGGACACCCCAACCGCGAGCGCTTATAAACCGCCGGGGCAGAGACGGCAACGAACGGGCAGCGCAGTATGTAACGCGAAAATTTCGCCTTGCGAAAAGAGCTGTTCTCATTTCATGTCATCCGGTTGGCGAATAAATAATGCATTGAAAAAGAAACGAGTTCGCCTCTGTTGTTAAATTCTTTAGGGTCAAGGATACTCACAATTCAACTGTATGTACATATGTATATTATATAAATTGTACACACGCGTACATACGCGACTTGACCGATTTCAGTGTGTATTAAATCACACATTCGGCCAATATACAGCTCAGTATTAGATCGCATTTAGTTGTAATCGCACCAAACGCAAACTCACGTATTCCCCGATAATTCTTCTTATCATAAATTATTAGGAACACGTTCTGTGGATTTTATTGTATTATAGTTAAAATCAAAAGCGTGATTCAACAATTTTTCGTTTTTTTGCTTCGCGGGAATGTGATTTCACATAAACAAATTAAAAAAAAAAATTCCAGTGGTCAGCCAGCCGATTCGCTAACAATTTCGTCAAGATGGAAAGGTGAAAACTACTCAACATGACCGGGGAGAGGATTTATGACAGTGATCTAAGCTACCCAAAAGAGGAGACCCAAAAATGCCTCATTTACAAAATCTTCGGTAAGTATTTTGTGCTTGTCAAGCTTTGAATTTCGTCATTTATTAATGAGAATTGCACAACCCTCAGCATATTGATTTCTGCTTTATTCCTTGGTAATTTTTCATGTTTGTATTGTGAAATTCTAGAACATTAGACTACTGAGAAAAAAAACTGTTTAAACGTATGATTTTCATTCAAGCATCAATTGTATAATTTATGCCTATAAAATTTTTTGGTAAAATTAATAGTTTAGCTGCAGGAGCAAATTCTATTCGATCGAAATCGTGTCTGCATTGATAGTAGGTAGCCAGGAAATTTGGAAACTTTTGACAGTATTCGGAACGTCGGCGGTTGCGAAACGTCAATTCAACACGCAAATGCATGGAGAATGCGATGAGAAGGAGAAACACGCGCGCACGTACGCTATGTGAAACAACTATTGAAACAGATTGGTGTTTCTATGGTGTTTACAAAGTCAATGTGTATTTCAATTCAAGGATTTTGCAAATGAGCCGCCATTTCTGTAATTTCGTCAAAATAGTTAAATAATAAATTAAAGTAGAGGAAATTTTGTATAATTTATGTCTATGAGATTTTTTGGTAAAATTAACGGTTTAGCTGTAGGAGCAAATTCTATTTGATCGAGATCGTGTCTGCATTAATATAGGATTTGCCAGATATTTTTATTCTAATGACAGTAGGTAGTGCTAAAGGCTGATTTTTTGACAATACCTACTGTCAATATCTGTCAAATCCTGGCTAATTCGTTTTATTTTAATGCAAACGCGATCGATCTCGATAGAATCTCATGCAGCTAAACTATTAATTTTATATATTGTATGATAAAGTCATGTGCCTGGCCACATCAGATTTTTTAAACCGAATTCCAGATACAGGTAGCGACCAAATTTCCGAGAAAATGCCATAAAAAACTTTGGTGTAATTTCAAAAAGAGATTTTTTTACGAAATTGGCACAGCACAGTCAAAAGATACATTTTACAAGAGAAAAATTTAAAAAATATGTGTAAAAATAATGTTTTTAATCAACAATACTTATATATCTTAAGGCTACATTCCGGTTAACATTTTCAAAAATTAATGATTTTTAATGCATATTTTGATTGCACAACATTTAGAGAATACACTGTAAAAATTTCACAAAGACATTCGAAAAATTTAAGATTCCACTGACAAAAGTCGAACGGCCTGCGATTATATCTTACAATATTTTTCGGCAATTTTTATCAATAATATATCCACATTTCTCATCTTTAAAATAATGTATCATTTGTTGTGATATGCATAATAGTTTTGGAGAAATAGATTAAAACATGAGGATAAGACTTAAAATATATAGATAAGAGTTAACAACTAATATCGAATTCAAGTGATTATGGTAATGTTTTTTTATCAAATATATAGTTGATTATTTGTACATATAAATACAAATCTCTAATTTTTTTTTTCAATTTATAAACCAGTTTTTGCATATCCAAAAAACCGGTTTTGAAAAAACCGACTCACACCAAATAGTTAATATAGCAGGTTCGCGACAATAACCGTCACTTGAATAAGAAAAAATATACCTTCTAAAATGAGAAATGTAGTGATTTCAAATATAGTTAATAATGTATGTTAATATACTAATTATACTAATATTATTTATTATATTAATCATACTATAAATTATACTAATTATACTAATAATGAGTCATTTGAAGTAATTCAAATGTTGCGGCTTGAATGAAATATAGAACATAACCTTCAATTCAATGCTAATCTCAAATAAAATTACGCAAATATCATGCATAATAACAAATGATAAAAATTCATAAATCATCTACAAAGTATACAAGCATAAATAACGAGTTTTTTCTTGCTGTGATAAATAAAATACATGTCCAATATGACGTTTGAAGGTCTCGATTTTTCAGTTAACCTCGGTGAAAATCCGAGATGAAATTTATAGCACACAGAGATATCGGCATCTTCAACTTTTTTTAGTACCAGTAATAATGTAACATTTCAACATATAACAAGAAATGAAACATACGGACATAACGTATCATACGGATGCCGTAATGATGAACATAATTAAATAGATAAAAAAATGATTAATAATGTGTAATAAATGATTGTGTTGAGTGCAAAACAAAATGGAAATGACTGTCAGAGAATCACTTCCTCACAACTGCGTGGAATGCTTCGCACTATTCTGCAAAGAAATTCTTGGGATATGCGTTCCCATTCCTCAATCAGGGCTTGTGTCAGTTCCTGTATGGTTAGCTGTGGATTAGGGCGCTTGCGAACACATCGGTCAAGCTGATCCCACACGTGTTCAATAGGATTCAGGTCAGGACTTAACGCCTTGAGGAGGAGAAACACGCGCGCACGTACGCTATGTGAAACAATATCGAAACAGCTTGGTGTTTCCACGGTGTTTACAAAGTCAATGTGTATTTCAAGTGCGGATTGCGGATAGCAATATTGTTATGCATTTTTCAAGGATTTTGCAAATGAGCCGCCATTTCTGTAATTTCGTCAAAATAGTTAAATAATAAATTAAAGTAGACGAAGTTTTGTATAATTTATGTCTATGACATTTTTTGGTAAAATTAATAGTTTAGCTGTAGGAGCAAATTCTATTTGATCGAGATCGTGTCTGCATTAATATAGGATTTGCCGGATATTTTTATTCTAATGACGGTAGGTTAAAGGCTGATATTTTGACAATACCTACTGTCAATATCTGTCAAATCCTGGCTAATTCGTTTTATTTGAACGCAAACACGACCGATCTCGATAGAATCTCATGCAGCTAAACTATTAATTTTATATATTGTATGATAAAGTCATGTGCCTGGCCACATCAGATTTTTTTAAATTCCAATTTCTTTATAAAAGTGTTTTTCTCATATAGTAGTAAGATGTCACTTAGTGACTTTTACAGTTAACCCAACGATATGTTGTATGCCAAAGATACATGTTTTGGTCCAAAAAATAAAAATTCAAAAAAACATATTTATCAAAAAGAAAAACAAAAATTATATCTGTGTATTCTACGCAAAATTCATCAGGCCATGCGTCGTGATAAACAAACATTACAGCGATTCGCGAAAGTTGTAATATCATCGTCTGCATATTTCTATCAATTCCTCGAAATATACCCGATGATATATCCATAGATTTTATTGTTTGTGTAAATATTGTATTATGGTAATATTTCCTCGAAACGTTGGTATTAATTTAACGCGAATATCAGATATACGAATACCAGATTCCATGTGTAGTCCATTTCCTAAAACACCGTAAAAGTTTCCAGTATTTTTCCTATCAAACTAATGAAGCAAAGTCAGAATGATGAGCAGATTGTAGTAATTAATCAGATCATTACAGACATGCAACATGAAAGTCACGCATATACCATCAACGTTAACATATACGATCTACATTAATTATGTATAATTACATCGTTTTTTTGTACGAAAGCACTCCAGTCTTTACATAAGTAATATTAACTAACAGCAGGATATTGATCTATATTATATGTTTTTCTAATTGCTTTACACATGTTGCAAATTATTACTTAAAAGCCATTTATTAGAGCATAAAACAGTTTTTGAAGTTGGAAAAAAACGTAGAAAATGGTCAAAATGACATCAAAAATTATTCTGTTTTATGAATTCCGAAATGCAAACTTAAAATTATCTGCTAATTAAAAATGGAATAATCATTAGAAAACAACCACACTTGACAGAATTATTCAAGATATTACCAATTAACAGTAAGTATGATTACTGTTACTGCTTCCGGGTTATGCCGTGTGTCAAGATTTGTAAATGCTGACGTTACGCGAACCATGTTGCTCGCTATTCAAAGCTAATTGAATACTGAAGACCTACCAAGAAAATCTCCCTTATATACCTAAATTTGCACCTCACTGCGCACATCTGGAGCTACCACTCCCATGTGTTCGATTTCCAGACCCTACTAATGTCAGTCCCGTCCTTGCGATTGATGTTGTCAGGATGTTGGTAAATTACGATGGCTTCTCTAATAAGCCTTCGATGATAATTTTACCACCCTTGCCAACATCTTCACGTCATCGAAATTCATTGTGTGTCCCGACTCGTGGCAGTGTTGAGCAACAGCGCATTATTAAATCTTGCGTAGCCGGGTGTCTCTACTATGCTCCTTGACTCACCATTCGATACTTCGTCCTGTCTGTTAGGCAAAATATCTCTATTTCACTATCACTATTTCACTAATTCATCACTATTTCCATCGTGAATTTGATAGAAGGACTAACATTGTTCAGGTGGCTAAGGAACTCGGTAAGTTTATCTCTACCGTGTGGCCAAACCGCAAAGGTATCATCAACATACCTGACCCAATGCTTGGGTTTGTAACGACTTGACCTAATGGGTTTTTCTTCAAAGAATTCCATGAAGAAATTGGCGATTACCGGTGAAAGAGGTGATCCCATGGCAACACCCTCTACTTGCTCATACATCGCTCCCGCCCACTTGAAGTATGTGGTGGAGAGACAATACTCTACAAGATCCGGTACATCGGTTGGTAGACCTAGGGGCACAAGTGTTGTCCGAAGGCCTTCGACTGCCTCCTTAACCGGAACACACGTAAAGAGTGATGTTACGTCGAAACTTACGAGTATATCCTGCGGGTCAATAACAACTTCCTTCAGAATCTGAATAAAATTCAGTGTTCTTGACAAAAGATGTAATTTGTCTTATAAACCGTTGGATGGTTTTCGACAAGTATTGGTCTCAAAGATACGTTATCCTTGTGGATCTTTGGCAAACCGTAGATCCTAGGGGCTTGAACAAAAAGGCTTCTTTGTTCCTGTTCAGTATTCAATTAGCTTTGAAGAAGCGAGCAAAATGGTTCGCGAAACTTCAGCATTTACAAATCTTGACACACAATCTTTTATTGTTTTTTATTACATTTATGTAGATACATATAAACTTAATTAAGTGTCAATATTAGAAACAAAAAATATCAGAGTACTGTGTAATTCTTTCGGAGACTTTGCATAATTGTACACTTTTGAATGTCATATCCAATGTCTATGCTGTTATCACACTAAAATTTTTGTAATTTGACAGGAAGACAACAGTAATTTCACAGTAGCAGTAATTTGTAACAATTGAACAGCGTTCGTTTGCAGACATGAATAAACGTAACATGTTCCACAAAGTTGTTCTAGACTATAGGCTTTATACCTTCCTTTTTTTCAATATTACAACAACTTTTCAGTCCAATTTTGCCACACGCTATCCAAAACTAACAATGGTTTGAAAATTACTAACAGGTCATTATTTATAATCAAATTATTAGTTCCACTATCTGCCCGCCACATTCTCAAGGTCAGCTGTAGCTTGTATGCAAAATAGTTGTTATTATTTACCATTTTGCACGTGGCGAATGGAACAGAGCACTCCTATTGTATGTATAATGAATTTATAAGTTGATTTTTGCGTTTCTACGAAGTCAAATTGTTGCGTCAGCTAAACAAAAAAAAAACAATTCTCCTTTGTTTCGACATTGGGTAATACAGTAAATTAATAAATTTGAATAATAAAAATACAAGATAGCAACAAAGTATCTATTTGGCGCACTGATTCACTTCAATTGAGTTTTATTTCATTTGCATAATAAACAATAGGCCGAATAATAGTTATATCGAATCAATATGTAGCGTGTATTAGATAAAATGACTGTAATGATAAAAATTATCTTCTAATATCTATCATGTGCTCCCACTATATTTGCTGATGTAATAAATTATAGTGAAGTCTATCGTATATTACGTACCTTGTCAATTATTTTTGCATAAGTTTTATCGCTATTTTGTAGGTCTTTGTATCTTTATAGGTGTAATAATAACATTCAACCACCGATAAACAACGTAAAATCTAAGTTTCAAAAATCCCCCTGAACAAACTAAAATAGATAGAGGGCTGTACTTTTTAGAATTAATTACCCAATGTATCTGATCCATAAACGTGTATAATAATAATTTGTATCCCAACTACTTTGCTCGTAATCGCACATGAAGCGAAATAATAACATTCAACCACCGATAAACAACGTAAAATCTAAGTTTCAAAAATCCTCCTGAACAAACTAAAATAGATAGAGGGCTGTACTTTTTAGAATTAATTACCCAATGTATCCGATCCATAAACGTGTATAATAATAATTAGTATCCCAACTACTTTGCTCGGAATCGCACATGAAGCGAAATAATAACATTCAACCACCGATAAACAACGTAAAATCTAAGTTTCAAAAATCCCCCTGAACAAACTAAAATAGATAGAGGGCTGTACTTTTTAGAATTAATTACCCAATGTATCTGATCCATAAACGTGTATAATAATAATTTGTATCCCAACTACTTTGGTCGTAATCGCACATGAAGCGAAATAATAACATTCAACCACCGATAAACAACGTAAAATCTAAGTTTCAAAAATCCTCCTGAACAAACTAAAATAGATAGAGGGCTGTACTTTTTAGAATTAATTACCCAATGTATCTGATCCATAAACGTGTATAATAATAATTTGTATCCCAACTACTTTGCTCGTAATCGCACATGAAGCGAAATAATAACATTCAACCACCGATAAACAACGTAAAATCTAAGTTTCAAAAATCCCCCTGAAAAAATTAAAATAGATAGAGGGCTGTACTTTTTAGAATTAATTACCCAATGTATCTGATCCATAAACGTGTATAATAGTAATTTGTATCCCAACTACTTTGCTCGTAATCGCACATGAAGCGAAATAATAACATTCAACCAGCGATAAACAACGTAAAATCTAAGTTTCAAAAATCCTCCTGAACAAACTAAAATAGATAGAGGGCTGTATTTTTTAGAATTAATTATCCAATGTATCTGATCCATAAACGTGTATAATAATAATTTGTATTCCAACTACTTTGCTCGTAATCGCACATGAAGCGAAATAATAACATTCAACCACCGATAAACAACGTAAAATCTAAGTTTCAAAAATCCCCCTGAACAAACTAAAATAGATAGAGGGCTGTACTTTTTAGAATTAATTATCCAATGTATCTGATCCATAAACGTGTATAATAATAATTTGTATCCCAACTACTTTGCTCGTAATCGCACATGAAGCGAAATAATAACATTCAACCACCGATAAACAACGTAAAATCTAAGTTTCAAAAATCCTCCTGAACAAACTAAAATAGATAGAGGGCTGTACTTTTTAGAATTAATTACCCAATGTATCTGATCCATAAACGTGTATAATAATAATTTGTATCCCAACTACTTTGCTCGTAATCGCACATGAAGCGAAATAATAACATTCAACCACCGATAAACAACGTAAAATCTAAGTTTCAAAAATCCTCCTGAACAAACAAAAATAGATAGAGGGCTGTACTTTTTAGAATTAATTACCCAATGTATCTGATCCATAAACGTGTATAATAATAATTTGTATCCCAACTACTTTGCTCGTAATCGCACATGAAGCGAAATAATAACATTCAACCACCGATAAACAACGTAAAATCTAAGTTTCAAAAATCCTCCTGAACAAACTAAAATAGATAGAGGGCTGTACTTTTTAGAATTAATTACCCAATGTATCTGATCCATAAACGTGTATAATAATAATTTGTGTCCCAACTACTTTGCTCGTAATCGCACATGAAGCGAAATAATAACATTCAACCACCGATAAACAACGTAAAATCTAAGTTTCAAAAATCCCCCTGAACAAACTAAAATAGATAGAGGGCTGTACTTTTTAGAATTAATTATCCAATGTATCTGATCCATAAACGTGTATAATAATAATTTGTATCCCAACTACTTTGCTCGTAATCGCACATGAAGCGAAATAATAACATTCAACCACCGATAAACAACGTAAAAATCTAAGTTTCAAAAATCCTCCTGAACAAACTAAAATAGATAGAGGGCTGTACTTTTTAGAATTAATTACCCAATGTATCTGATCCATAAACGTGTATAATAATAATTTGTATCCCAACTACTGTGCTCGTAATCGCACATGAAGCGAAATAATAACATTCAACCACCGATAAACAACGTAAAATCTAAGTTTCAAAAATCCTCCTGAACAAACTAAAATAGATAGAGGGCTGTACTTTTTAGAATTAATTACCCAATGTATCTGATCCATAAACGTGTATAATAATAATTTGTATCCCAACTACTTTGCTCGTAATCGCACATGAAGCGAAATAATAACATTCAACCACCGATAAACAACGTAAAATCTAAGTTTCAAAAATCCTCCTGAACAAACTAAAATAGATAGAGGGCTGTACTTTTTAGAATTAATTACCCAATGGATCTGATCCATAAACGTGTATAATAATAATTTGTATCCCAACTACTTTGCTCGTAATCGCACATGAAGCGAAATAATAACATTCAACCACCGATAAACAACGTAAAATCTAAGTTTCAAAAATCCCCCTGAACAAACTAAAATAGATAGAGGGCTGTACTTTTTAGAATTAATTACCCAATGTATCTGATCCATAAACGTGTATAATATTCATTTGTATCCCAACTACTTTGCTCGTAATCGCACATGAAGCGAAATAATAACATTCAACCACAGATAAACAACGTAAAATCTAAGTTTCAAAAATCCTCCTGAACAAACTAAAATAGATAGAGGGCTGTACTTTTTAGAATTAATTACCCAATGTATCTGGCTAAAATTGGCACAAAATTACAAAACTCTCATTTGCCCGTTTCAAAAACGACAAATAAAAAATCTGATGTGGCCAGGCACATGACTTTATCACACAATAGATATATAAAATTGCGGTTTGAATTTAACTTTTTTATTTGTAGAATCCTCAACCCAACCCAACCCAACTCATGATTCAAAAACATACATATAATTTTTAACCCCAACAATTAAATTTTGCTTTCTTTCGTTTCCTTAGGTCAGGTTCCAGCGCGTCTAGTGCTGTATTTCCTATCATGGTCTGGCTTTTTAGTATCATTTATGATGCGCACAGACATCAACCTAGCCATCGTAGCCATGGTAGAAGATCCGCCTAAAGATTACCATCCAAACGTAACAGACCAGTACTGCTTTATACCAGAACCAGAATCCGATGGCATTTCAAACAAAATGGTCGTAAGTATTTAACTTCTCAAGAAAATTTTTATAGTCTAAAGTTATTCTGAAGTTTCAGAAGTATATTTTCTAGTCAAATTTATAACTTTAAAACCTTTTTTTTCCCGCAGGACTTTGGTGGATCTTTACAATGGTCGGAGGACATACAAAGTTACGTGTTGGCTTCTTTCTATTGGGCTTATATCATCTCTCAGATCGTCGGTGGCTTGGCGACGCAAAAATTAGGGACCAAGAGGGTTTTCGGTTACGCACAGTTGGCAACCGCTGTTTGTAGTTTGTGCATCCCGTGGGCTAGCGAGACCCACTACGGGATAGTTATAGCTCTGAGGAGTATCCAAGGTTTTGCTTCGGTAAGTGGACAACTTGAGTACATATCTTCATTTCTATTGATCAGACGTGTTATTACAAATCGTCTAGATCTATTACTTCTCTACGAAAAGTGTCCGTACGTCTGTAAAAACGTCAAATGCTAAGAGTAACAACCTATTTATTTATATTAATTATTATATGACAAATAATAATAATAATAATAATTGCATCTTGTTGATGTATTATTGTAAGTTGTAACACTATTCTTGAATTTTTTAAAATCAATTCAGAAAAAAACATGAAACAAAGACAGCGCAGTATTTAGAATTGTGTTATTTTTGTTGACGAAGTTGTGTCTGGTTTAGTTTGTTGATATCGTAATTTTGATTAAAAAAATCTTCCTTCCTGCATAGACAGTGGAGAATAAGCGATTAGTATCGTTAATTAAACGGACTTAAATTGTTTCCGAGATTGCCAAGACAAATAATCAATAAAAATGATGGCACTTAAGATAAAGCGAATACGCAGTCGATTGCAATAATTTATGAAGACATCGTGATAAACCATGAGAATACAAAGATAAAAATAAATCTTAAACCCCCGTTCTATAACTTTACTTTCATTATTTTTCCGTCGATCGTTTATAAGTATGTTTAGTGAATACAATAGTATATTCCCTTTAATTTATGTTAAGTATGTGTAATATTATCTAATAATGCCATTACGTTTTCTTATTTTTTGTTTGTCTCTCATTTATAAATCAGTAATACTGTATTAAAATACAACTTAAAAACGGTAATGAATACTATTAGCATTAATTAATCATAGAAACAAACAATTGAGATCTAACGACACTCAATAAGTTATTGCTGTCAAAATTAGTAACAATATTTGTCCTTTCTCCGAACGCTGAGTTATAATTATAGCAAAGAATAATTAATTAACATGATCTACATTTATGGCGAAGGCGACAGAAATACATTAGTAGCATCCAGAATGTATGAACAGCGATATCCGGATAGACAGCATCCCCAACCAAGTATTATAAACAGGGTTCGGTTGCAATTTGAAGAAACAGGTAATATTAATTACCAGCACAAAACAAGAACTAACACGGTGACCGAAGAGGGAAGAGGAGGTCCTACATTGTGGCCACCAAGGTCTCCAGACCTCAACAAACTCGATTTCGTTTTATGGGGATATGTGAAGGAGCTGGTATACCAATCAGCAACTACTACTCCAGAAGACATGAAACTTCGAATAACCAATTTTTTTGACAACCTTAGAGTAAATAAGAGGTACATGTTCAGAAATATCTCGCGATTTTTTATACAGCGCGTTAATGCTTGCAGAAGAGAAAAGGGGCGTCGTTTTGAACAACTTCCAAATATTAATTAAAATAATAGCTACTTGTTGTGCAATGTTTATTAAGTGTTTATAGTTTGTTTCTGAATTTGATTCAATTAGGTTACTAAGTTTTTTACTAAAAGTTTTTTTTTCTTAAATTATGTATGAATATACTATTACAGATTTACAGCTAAGGGACAAAAAAAGCATATTTAGATAATTTTACACATTTTTCTGTAAATTGTAAATACATACAACAAAAACTACTAAAATTGGGCACATAAAATACAGGCTGTTCCGATAAACGAAAACTCAAACTTACAGTACGTATCGAAATTTTTTATAAAGAATCAAAAGATCTAAAAAATGTCCTTATTGTTAAAATTATAATATGTTAATTATATTAATATTATCAACTTTTGTTTAAAAAAAGTTGAAGTGTTCGAGTGTTTTATTGGGGAAATCTACAGCAATAATCTGACGATTGTTTTATATAGTAGATAACTGCTAGTTGAGTGGTTAAAAATTAACAACAAACTGATTAGTTAGAATGTATTAAACAAATATCCGATTTTTTTTTTATATTGGCATGAATTAAAAAAAAATTAAAAAGCTGTAGCAATTGTTTTAAATCAAATTTTTAAAGGTAAATAAATGTTTTTTGTTAATTTTTAGGGACTAACATGGCCTGCTATGTATGCCCTGGTAGGACATTGGATCCCAGTTCCAGAACGTAGCCGCTTCATGTCCAGTTTCCAAGGATTTAGCATAGGAATAGGAATAACTTATCCGTTATGCGGTTTTTTGATTGCAAACCTCGGTTGGCGTTCTGTTTTCTATACCACAGGATCCATAGGTAATTATACCAGAACAATAAAATAACAAAAAAAACAAAATAACGGAAAAAAATAACTAAATCAATAATTTTGTTTTAAAAATAGGTGTAATTTGGTGTTTTATTTGGTACCTCTTGGCGTTTGATAGCCCGGAGATGCACCCAAGAATCTCATTGAGGGAGCAGCAGTATATTAGAGAGAATACTGTCAATACGTATGAGTCATCCCGGCAGACTAAAGTACCATGGTTCAAGATTTTGACGTCTATGCCTGCGTGGTCGATTGGTATAACAACGTTTGGGAGGATTTGGGTCCATTATACGTTTATAGTACCTGGTCCGAAGTACATGCATAGCATTTTAGGATTTAGTATTCAAAAGGTAAGAAAAGAAAATATCAATAATGAATGAGAGCTGTTTAACATATACCTTCAATTTGTTACTACAACACAAACAATGCATTGTTTACAGAATGTGTATAGTATTTAACATAATTTTTTTTTTATTTTTAGAATGGCGTACTATCAGGAGCTCCCTTCATCTGCAGCTACGTCGCGTCAGTTGGTTTCTGTTATATTGCCGACAAACTAGTCACCAGAAATATACTGTCTCTCACAAACTGTAGAAAACTATTCACTGCCTTAGGTACGTACAAAAAAGTATCAAATTTAATTTCACAATCCAAAAATCCTCAAAAAAAATAGTTGTCAAAAGGTGGCGCTACCCGTAGATGGCGCTAGCTAAACCTTAACGTCCCATTTCTAGAGTTTTAAAACTATTTCCGTTTTCTCTTTTCAGCACAAGTATTGCCCGGAGTTCTAGTATTCCTAATTCCGTACCTAGGTTGCGACCATAACCTAATTTTAGTGGTCTGGTTCATCGCGGTCACTTTCATAACAGCCGCGTATGCCGGAGCTATGGCCAACGTCGTCGACATAGCTCCAAATTTCGCAGGCCCCGTCCTGGCATTCGCCCAAACGATTCACATGACGGCCAGTTTTCTCAGCCCCCTGGTGGCAGGCCACCTAACCAAAGGCGGGGTAAGCATTCATCACACAACCCACAAATCAAATTATTTTAATTAATTAATTTTTTCATTAATTAATTAATTTTTTAATTAAATAATTAATTTTTTAATTAATTAATTAATTAATTATTTTTTTAATTAATTAATTAATTTTTTAATTAATTAAACTGTATTATTTTTAGCACACGCTATCAGCATGGAGGAACGTCTTTAACGTGACAGCAGTCGTCTCTATTTCAACATACGTCGTGTATCAGATTTGGGGCACGGCTGATATACAGCCGTGGAATTATGCAGAAGGCGAAAGGCCTGTCGAACAAGAGCAAGAATGCATGCTGGGGAAAGGCGAAGCCACGGAAGTTACCGTTGTCCCCAAGAAGAGGAACAGCAGCGGGCAAAACGCGTAAAAACGGTTAAAAGTATGATTTTTAGGTCGTACTGTAAAATTTCTATGACAAATATTAAAATTAATTAATTAAAAATTAAAATTAATTAATTAAAAATTAAAATTAATTAATTAAAAATTAAAATGAATTAATTAAAAATTAAAATTAATTAATTAAAAATTAAAATTAATTAATTAAAAATTAAAATTTTACAGTTTGACTGCGCATGCCGGCTGGCACGGATGCACTATCATACTTTCTTGGGTACTTCTTACTTAGTTTAGAGTACTTAGTTCGTAGAAACTTTAAACAAAAATATATATATGAAACAATTCCACATTAAAGTTATACGTGACGTAGTTTCTACGTCGATAAAATGTAGTCTCTATTATAAATTCAGACATTCTTGTAGTCTCGTTGTACGGGACCGATGCATAAAGATGGCTGTGCCAAATATATATAGATATATATATTACGTGTACGCACTAAAAATGCTTGGTAAAAAGTTAAAAATTAGTTTTATATATTCCCGATTTTGTTATTCCCGTAGTAAGTTACAAAAATGTAGTTAGTTGTTTTAAGATTTTTTTGCTCTCTCAATTTTGCAACATATTTAATACCTATAAGAATATTATTATCATATTATATAACATTATAGTACCCCCTAGGTGATAGAAAAATAAATATTTCCTAAAAAATTGTATTATAAAGAAAAACTAATATTTTTCCTATTAAAAAATGTAGACTCGTAAAATATACAGGGTGTTTGGCAAAAGTACACAATTTCCACAAAATATATAAATACTACTACTTACCCCACATTATAAACTGTAACCCAAATATATATAAGATGATCCATAACTAAGAGCAAAACAATATTAGTCATTTTAATTATGAATCACCCTGTATATGTCATTTTAGCTTCAAGTAGAGAAATTTTAGAACTCCTATAAAATATTATATTTATACAAAGAAAGGATAATAAAATATTCTTTTTCTCAGGATGTTGACGCAAACAAAAGAGTTTTAAATCGCATTGGGAACACAGGAAATGATAAATATTTTTCTAACCTAGTTTTCTCATTTTCTATCATTCTCTCTCAGGTCTAGTTATTTATTCCATACAGCACTAAGGATACTATTAATTATTAACGGATTAATTATTTTACACTAAATAATAATCGTTCTGTTTCATTCCGCAAAAGGATCTTAAATTTTTGTACGTCGACGTTTTCTTTTATGTTTCATTGTATGCTATGTCTGTAATATTAGTTCGTAAGATATGTAAGCGTAGATTGTTGGTATGAATATAAATATATATCTGTTATGTATTTTTTTAGTAGTATAAGTATTTAATGAAAACAAAAATGGTTTATCGAGTGTTTTAATTTTTGTACTTAGTTTTTGGAAAATAAATTATAATTCTCTATTGGAAAATGTGTCTTTCAGTCATTTTAAGAACTTAAGAATAATACGAAAACTAGAAAATATATTATTTAAAAAACGATAAACAAAATAGACAAAACAAGTAACAGTCATGGGGAAGCAAACAAGATATTATTTAGTCCATTATATTTATCTTCTTTCTCTTACTATTTATGTCTCTAAAACTAGCTTACAGCTTCAAAGCATTATCTCTAACTTTAAAACTATACACCATTGTATTAATTATACCATGACATATTATTATATTTATATCATAAATAATATTAATAATAATCATAACAGACAGCCTCAACTTAAATAAATAATTTAAACCATAATTTACATAATCATTTCCCTAATATTTCTCTAACTATTCTAACCTCTTAGCCTCTATAGAACTCATAAATATATCATATAAAACAACCCTCATTATAATACAAACAGTATAAGAAAATAAAATAATCATTGGCTTAATATCACAATCAATTATCATAAAGAAAAACTAGAAAATAAAATTTATTTCCTACCTTCTATCATTCTATCCCTTTCCTTATCCTTATCCTTACTATCGCCCTTTATAACCTGCACCATTTTTAAGGTTAGGACGGCAAGAATTGCGTCTAACGGGTCCATGAAGCCACGTTGCATCCACTTCGGAATCGTCGTTCTCGCGTGAGCAAAACCGAGCTTTTGCAGGATATAATCTATGCCGTAAGGTTCGATATATTTTCCGGCTACGCTCAATAATCGTACTGTAGGTTCGAGAAGCCAAGTTTTGCAGTTGTAATTTCGCCAGTCTTTAGCGAATATGTCAACGTCGAGGCTGGTTGTCTTGCGCGTTTGAGATAAGTCCCCGTTCGATGTTGACGGTTTTTCTAGGACTGAAGCTCTCCCGGTATTGCCCAACTGTTAAAAGAAAAGAATCGTTATATTCAAAATTGTATTCTCTTTTTTGTTTTTGGATTTTGTGGAATACACAAACTCACCTTTTCTTTTTCCTTTAGATACGATGATATAAGATCGTGCAAAAAGAAGAACGCCTCTGCGTCTACTGTCACAAAAATGTGGTCCTCGAACTCTGTGATAAAACTGCATTCGACCATTGGTTTGTCATCTGTAAAACAAACAAAAAGTTGTTAAAAAATAGCTAATGCAGAAAAAATCCAGATAGGTCAAAAATTGGTTTTATAGTACATTTTTTACTAATTCCTGCATCATATACCAAATTTTTATGTTAAATAACTAGTCGTACGATTTGGAAATTCATTATTTATACATTTATATACTAAAGTGAGTGCGTGATATACCGTTGCTTGTTTAACATTCAAGAAATTTAATTTACTCAACACTGACTCGATACTAGTTAACCTGGAGCATTTTAATATAATTCTGAGTACTCGATTTTGTCACGCTTGCATTTTTTAGTGTATTTGTCTGTACACAAAACTGCTGTAATAATTAAAATATAATATAATCACATGGTATAAAAATATTCCCAATTTTAATGTTAATTTATTAGATATACTTCCTAAGTAGTAAATCTTTCAGCTCACCTTTTTGACTACATAATCGGTAATACTAGTAAATTTCAACATAATAACATAATAAAATATTTAAATTTGTCCACTATCTCAACAACTGTGTTACCGATAACTATTTCTGATGTAGGGTTTACCGAATTTCTATTTCTTAATACCATAACTTTAGTTTTAATATGTCGCGATTACATCAGGTAATTGATCTCCGCAATTGATATCAATGTATCGTCTCCAAATAGGTGCATATAACAAGCTTTAACTGGTGAAGCAGTTGTACAAAATAAACAAAACAGTCCCCGAGTCCTCAGTGTCATTTATGTACAAATTAAATAAAACCGGTCCAAGAACAGAACCTTGTGGTACCCCTAAGCTGTTTATTAAATCACTTGGCTCATTTTCTCTAATCCTAACCTATTGCCTCCTCTTTTTTAAATAGTTTTCAAACCATGTTAATTCTTTTCTTCTGATTCCGTAAGTTTCCAGTTATTGTATGTAACTTTTAACGACAAGGGCTTTTTTCAAGTCAAACAAAAACTGCAACTATTGTTTTCCAGTCTTCAAATTCTCCCATTTAATTTGCAATACCAAATTTAGGACTGTCTAGCAGTATTGCTTAGCACGAAAACTTGACCGGTCGTCAGTAATAAATGCATTTTCATCCAAGTACTCACCGAGCTGTTGTTTAACAATAATTTCCGGTATTCGTTCTAGTTTTGGTAACATGTTGATAGGCCTACACTTTTCAAAATTATTCACCAATTATTGTACAATTACCAGTTCTATTTATTATTAAATAACGAAACGAATAGACAGTAGAACAAAAAACGTATACTCTTACCTGATAAGTCTGGCGTTGTAGTCGTTTGTAGATGCTCCGTCTTCAAGTGCAACTGTAGACTCGGAAGGGCAAATATAACCTCCCGGTTATGGTTGGGATCCCCAAGTTTCTGGGCGTTGCTGCCACGTCCGCGTTCAATCGAATTATTCCCATCCTTTTCGCGTTCCAATGACGGAAACTTGTCCACATCTACACAAAACACAAAAAAAAATCAATTAAATAAACTTAAAACTACACATGAATGTAGCCACCATCTGTCAAAATGACGGTTAAAATTAACGGTTATGTTACTCTGACAGTTGTGACTTATGCGCATATTTTAGGTTATGTTGGGTTATGTCAGCTTGACAGCTGTACGACTTACAAGTTCATAAGTTAAGATTTTTTTAATTTATAATTGGAAATATAGATTTCTGGTTATTTATTTTCAAATTTACCGTCTATTTGGCTGTTTGCAAAGGCGTAGTGGAACCATTCTTGCAGCGTCTTGAACTGCGGCGGGAAGATTATACTGCGGGAGACCTTGCAGACTGTCGCCATGGATTGGTGGGTCTTGTAAGTGCTGACGCCCAAGCTGCATTGCAGAGTTTGGACTACGTGAACGTCGTGCATGTTTTGATCTGAAATAAACGTAAAATATCGGTAATCTTTCTATCTTTCAAAGAAACAATTATTCCCCTTTCGTTATTAAATTCAATGCTGATTTTTGGATATATTATAAAGAAAACTGTGTAGTTTATTTGAGAGAAAGAAAATCGAAAATGTGTTTCTCTATTTCAAAGCTACAATTTTTCCTATTTTGCTAAAATGAATTTGTTATACGTCACTTCCAAACTTGAGTTTACAGTGACGTACAATTCTGATTTTAGGATATATTATAAAGGAATTTGTTTAGTATCATTGACAGAAAGAAAATCTAAACTACCTTTCCCAATATCAGTAATCTTTCTCTCTTTCAAAGACACAATTATTCCCCTTTCGTTATTAAATTCAATGCTGATTTTGGGATATATTATAAAGAAAACAGTCTAATTTATTGGAGAGAAAGAAAATCGAAAATATCTTGCTCTATTTCAAAGTTACAATTTTTCCTATTTCGCTAAAGTGAATTTATTAATTGTCATTTTTTAAAATTCCAAACTTGAGTTGAGAGTGACGTATACTTCTGATTTTAGGATATATTATAAACAAATCTATTTAGTATCATTGACAGAAAGAAAATCTAAACTACCTTTCCCAACATCAGTAATCTTTCTCTCTTTCAAAGACACAATTATTCCCCTTTCGTTATTAAATTCAATGCTGATTTTGGGATATATTATAAAGAAAACAGTCTAATTTATTGGAGAGAAAGAAAATCGAAAATATCTTTCTCTATTTCAAAGCTACAATTTTTCCTATTTCGCTAAAGTGAATTTATTAATTGTCATTTTTTAAAATTCCAAACTTGCGTTGAGAGTGACGTACACTTCTGATTTTAGGATATATTATAACCGAATCTATTTAGTATCATTGACAGAAAGAAAATCTAAACTACCTTTCCCAATATCAGTAATCTTTCTCTCTTTCAAAGATACAAATTATTCCGCTTTCGTTATTAAATTCAATGCTGACTTTGGGATATATTATAAAGAAAACAGTCTAATTTATTGGAGAGAAAGAAAATCGAAAATATCTTTCTCTATTTCAAAGCTACAATTTTTCCTATTTCGCTAAAGTAAATTTATTAATTGTCATTTTTAAAAATTCCAAACTTGAGTTGAGAGTGACGTACACTTCTGATTTTAGGATATATTATAAACGAATCTATTTAGTATCATTGACAGAAAGAAAATCTAAACTACCTTTCCCAATATCAGTAATCTTTCTCTCTTTCAAAGATACAAATTATTCCGCTTTCGTTATTAAATTCAATGCTGACTTTGGGATATATTATAAAGAAAACAGTCTAATTTATTGGAGAGAAAGAAAATCGAAAATATCTTTCTCTATTTCAAAGCTACAATTTTTCCTATTTCGCTAAAGTAAATTTATTAATTGTCATTTTTAAAAATTCCAAACTTGAGTTGAGAGTGACGTACACTTCTGATTTTAGGATATATTATAAACGAATCTATTTAGTATCATTGACAGAAAGAAAATCTAAACTACCTTTCCCAATATCAGTAATCTTTCTCTCTTTCAAAGATACAAATTATTCCGCTTTCGTTATTAAATTCAATGCTGATTTTGGGATATATTATAAAGAAAACAGTCTAATTTATTGGAGAGAAAGAAAATCGAAAATATCTTTCTCTATTTCAAAGCTACAATTTTTCCTATTTCGCTAAAGTGAATTTATTAATTGTCATTTTTAAAAATTCCAAACTTGAGTTGAGATTGAGGTACACTTCTGATTTTAGGATATATTATAAACAATTCTATTTAGTATCATTGACAGAAAGAAAATCTAAACTACCTTTCCCAATATCAGTAATCTTTCTCTCTTTCAAAGACACAATTATTCCCTTTTCGTTATTAAATTCAATGCTGATTTTGGGATATATTATAAAGAAAACAGTCTAATTTATTGGAGAGAAAGAAAATCGAAAATATCTTTCTCTATTTCAAAGCTACAATTTTTCCTATTTCGCTAAAGTGAATTTACGAATTGTCATTTTTAAAAATTCCAAACTTGAGTTGACAGTGACGTACACTTCTGATTTTAGGATATATTATAAACGAATCTATTTAGTATCATTGACAGAAAGAAAATCTAAACTACCTTTCCCAATATCAGTAATCTTTCTCTCTTTCAAAGATACAATTATTCCCCTTTTGTTAATAAATTCAATGCTGATTTTGGGATATATTATAAAGAAAACAGTCTAATTTATTGGAGAGAAAGAAAATCGAAAATATCTTTCTCTATTTCAAAGCTCCAATTTTTCCTATTTCGCTAAAGTGAATTTATTAATTGTCATTTTTAAAAATTCCAAACTTGAGTTGAGAGTGACGTACACTTCTGATTTTAGGATATATTATAAACGAATCTATTTAGTATCATTGACAGAAAGAAAATCTAAACTACCTTTCCCAATATCAGTAATCTTTCTCTCTTTCAAAGATACAAATTATTCCGCTTTCGTTATTAAATTCAATGCTGACTTTGGGATATATTATAAAGAAAACAGTCTAATTTATTGGAGAGAAAGAAAATCGAAAATATCTTTCTCTATTTCAAAGCTACAATTTTTCCTATTTCGCTAAAGTAAATTTATTAATTGTCATTTTTAAAAATTCCAAACTTGAGTTGAGAGTGACGTACACTTCTGATTTTAGGATATATTATAAACGAATCTATTTAGTATCATTGACAGAAAGAAAATCTAAACTACCTTTCCCAATATCAGTAATCTTTCTCTCTTTCAAAGATACAAATTATTCCGCTTTCGTTATTAAATTCAATGCTGATTTTGGGATATATTATAAAGAAAACAGTCTAATTTATTGGAGAGAAAGAAAATCGAAAATATCTTTCTCTATTTCAAAGCTACAATTTTTCCTATTTCGCTAAAGTGAATTTATTAATTGTCATTTTTAAAAATTCCAAACTTGAGTTGAGATTGAGGTACACTTCTGATTTTAGGATATATTATAAACAATTCTATTTAGTATCATTGACAGAAAGAAAATCTAAACTACCTTTCCCAATATCAGTAATCTTTCTCTCTTTCAAAGACACAATTATTCCCTTTTCGTTATTAAATTCAATGCTGATTTTGGGATATATTATAAAGAAAACAGTCTAATTTATTGGAGAGAAAGAAAATCGAAAATATCTTTCTCTATTTCAAAGCTACAATTTTTCCTATTTCGCTAAAGTGAATTTACGAACTGTCATTTTTAAAAATTCCAAACTTGAGTTGACAGTGACGTACACTTCTGATTTTAGGATATATTATAAACGAATCTATTTAGTATCATTGACAGAAAGAAAATCTAAACTACCTTTCCCAATATCAGTAATCTTTCTCTCTTTCAAAGATACAATTATTCCCCTTTTGTTAATAAATTCAATGCTGATTTTGGGATATATTATAAAGAAAACAGTCTAATTTATTGGAGAGAAAGAAAATCGAAAATATCTTTCTCTATTTCAAAGCTCCAATTTTTCCTATTTCGCTAAAGTGAATTTATTAATTGTCATTTTTAAAAATTCCAAACTTGAGTTGAGAGTGACGTACACTTCTGATTTTAGGATATATTATAAACGAATCTATTTAGTATCATTGACAGAAAGAAAATCTAAACTACCTTTCCCAATATCAGTAATCTTTCTCTCTTTCAAAGATACAATTATTCCCCTTTTGTTATTAAATTCAATGCTGATTTTGGGATATATTATAAAGAAAACTGTGTAGTTTATTTGAGAGAAAGAAAATCGAAAATATCTTTCACTATTTCAAAGCTACAATTTTTCCTATTGTGCAAAAGTGAATTTATTATACGTCACTTTTAAAAATTCCAAACTTGAGTTGACAGTGACGTACAATTCTGATTTTAGGATATATTATAAAGGAATCTGTTTAGTATTATCGACAAAAAGAAAATCTAAACTACCTTTCCCAATTCTAAAGTTATAAGTATTTTACGTTCCCTTTATAGTTTTAAATTTTAACTCACCTGTCGTAGAAGGTATCTCTTGCGATTCCGTATTGAACGTGATACAGGGCTCCCTTAAACTGAACAGAGCCCAAGATTTACTCTTAAAGTTGATGCCATGGAAGCACGCTAAAGATATATTCTTCCCGTGCAATTCCATATTTCCTCCCAAAACGGTACCAGTCGTCGGCAAGGGACTATGCATCGTCGACAGTTGAAGCCCTGCGACAGCGGCCAAGACTTTCTGCCAGTGCCTGTGGTGCCTAGCGTCCTGCAGGGCCCCCGGAGGCAACTCAACCCTTGCCGACTCGCGACCTATACAAAAAATGAACGTTTATATTTATTTTTGGTGTAAAATATGGACAGAAAATTGTTAAGAATACTAATAAAAATAGTACGTAGACGTACTTTTCTGTGGGGTCACCCGTGACGGTCGTTTTCCTTGCGAAAAACCGCTGAAAGCGCGTTTACTGCTGTTGAACTGCTGCGAGAAAAACTCCTCTAGTTTGTTGTACATTTTTAGCAAGTCGGCTGTGGATGATTTAGACATCATTATTTGGAGCTGGTTCCACGAGAGGTCGCCGTATATGAATATACTCGCAGGTCTGTACAAATTTTTAGGTTAGAATTTATAAAATTGTACGTTTCAACATTTGAAGTTACTGTTTGTAAATTAAAATCCTAAAATGAAATTTTTACGCAATTGAGATAAACACAAGAAGAAAAGGCGGTTAGAATTTTTTAAATTGTGTGACACGAGAATTAATTTGCGGTTAGAATTTTTTTAAATCTACCATACGTAGAATGAATATACCCGTAGCTCTAATTTAAAATTTGTAAGTTATAATTTATAAAATGGTAATATTCAAAATTTGAGGTTATACTATAAAAATTTAAATTTTTGTGTAGAAATATAATTAAACACCATAATAAAAGAAGGTTACAATTTTTTAAATTGATTGAACACTAGACAAAATTTGAGGTTATAATTTTTTTAAATCTACGGTACGTACCTTCTGGTAACGGAAGCTGTCGTAACAGTTCGATTTAGGCTCCACTCGTCTCTGAGATTTACGGTTAGGTCGCTTACTCTACACATCAAGACGGAGGTCGCCATGTAATCTAAACGTAGCTCGAGGGCGTGAAGACGCAAGCCTACGATGTGGTCAGGTTCGACGTCCGGTTCTTCACGAATATGTACTGGAAGGAAAAAACAATATTGGATACAAAATTCCACAACTTTCTGAAGTTTTAATCCTTTCCACCCATTCTTTTATCAATAATATATATTTCAAATTGTAGGAAATTAATTTGTAGCGCTCCGACGCTTGTAAATCAAAAAGCAAGAATCAAACTGTAGCCCTTTGACGCTCGGAATTTTGCCCCATGGAAAACAAGTTATCTAATACAATTATTTTAGAGAATACCCGTAAAACAACTTACCGTACGTGTCAATGTTCGCAATTTCAATATTTCCGCCAACAATACCGCCTTTCGCATCCAAACCAGAGCCACCCAAGCCCAGCGCGATGTACAAATTTTTATGTCCCGTCGAACCGATACTCAATCTTCCTTCACTTCTAAAATCCTTTGTTAACCATCTACCAAAAGAAAAAGTAACAATTCTGGTTAAAACGCACCCTTAGGCAAACAAAAAAAAACAAATACTTACGAAACATTCCCCATGACGTTCCCCATATTCATATGGACGTTCAACTTCTTAAAATTCACCGCAAAGAGCACCAGCGTCTCCCAGGCCGTCAAATTCTTATGCTCGGAAGGCGACGAGCTGCTCGTATTCGCGGATTCGCAGCTGACGGTACGTCCCAACTCTCTGGCGCGCGCGTGCCTCTCCGCGTCGAGAGACAACTTCAACTTATCCTTCCCGAGCAAAGGACTCTTATCGGAATGGCTTTTTCTTCCGTCGGAGGATCTCGAAGAATTGGGAGAAGAATGGCTTAAGATTGAGTCGTCTTCGTCGTTTGTCGGAACGGACATGCTGAGATCGCCGAGGAACATCCTCCTGACGATGGAACGTCTGTACCACGCCTTCGGGAAGGCTAGGATCTCGGTAAGCCTCCGCATGTCGTATTTGAACGATGCAGAGCCAATATCGGTGATTGCTACAAAGAAAAAAGTGGTTAACTCAAAAATTAAGCAAGGTATTCAAAATCTGCTTGTAGTGTCGTAAACTACATACTCTCTATTATAAATAGAGAATTATTGAGGTTTTAGAAATCTCACCTTGCTTTATTATGAATTTCCGAAGTAAACCATGATGTGTTGCAATCGCGACAAAATGAGCGAATTTAAAAAAAAATCATAACTCAAAAACCAGTGGAGGTAGTCAAAACCTGCTGTAAGTATTCTAAACTACATACTCTCTATTATAAATAGAGAACTATTCAGATTTTAGAAATCTCACCTTGATTTATTATGAATTTCCGAAGTAAACCATGATGTGTCGCAATCTCGACAAAATGAGTGAATTTAAAAAAATCATAACTCAAAAACCAGTGGAGTTATTCAAAATCTTCTGTAAGTGTTCTAAACTACATACTCTCTATTATAAATAGAGAACTATTCAGATTTTAGAAATCTCACCTTGATTTATTATGAATTTCCGAAGTAAACCATGATGTGTCGCAGTCTCGACAAAATGAGCGAATTTAAAAAAATCATAACTCAAAAACCAGTGGAGTTATTCAAAATCTGCTGTAAGTGTTCTAAACTACATACTCTCTATTATAAATAGAGAATTATTTAGATTTTATAAATCTCACCTTGATTTATTATGAATTTCCGAAGTAAACCATGATGTGTTGCAATCTCGACAAAATGGGTGAATTTAAAAAAAAAATCATAACTCAAAAACCAGTGGAGGTATTCAAAATCTGCTGTAAGTGTTCTAAACTACATACTCTCTATTATAAATAGAGAATTATTTAGATTTTATAAATCTCACCTTGATTTATTATGAATTTCCGAAGTAAACCATGATGTGTTGCAATCTCGACAAAATGGGTGAATTTAAAAAAAAATCATAACTCAAAAACCAGTGGAGGTATTCAAAACCTGCTGTAAGTGTTCTAAACTACATACTCTCTATTATAAATAGAGAATTATTTAGATTTTATAAATCTCACCTTGATTTATTATGAATTTCCGAAGTAAACCATGATGTGTTGCAATCTCGACAAAATGGGTGAATTTAAAAAAAAAATCATAACTCAAAAACCAGTGGAGGTATTCAAAATCTGCTGTAAGTGTTCTAAACTACATACTCTCTATTATAAATAGAGAATTATTTAGATTTTATAAATCTCACCTTGATTTATTATGAATTTCCGAAGTAAACCATGATGTGTTGCAATCCCGACAAAATGGGTGAATTTAAAAAAAAATCATAACTCAAAAACCAGTGGAGGTATTCAAAATCTGCTGTAAGTGTTCTAAACTACATACTCTCTATTATAAATAGAGAATTATTTAGATTTTATAAATCTCACCTTGATTTATTATGAATTTCCGAAGTAAACCATGATGTGTTGCAATCTCGACAAAATGGGTGAATTTAAAAAAAAAATCATAACTCAAAAACCAGTGGAGGTATTCAAAATCTGCTGTAAGTGTTCTAAACTACATACTCTCTATTATAAATAGAGAATTATTTAGATTTTATAAATCTCACCTTGATTTATTATGAATTTCCGAAGTAAACCATGATGTGTTGCAAACTCGACAAAATGGGTGAATTTAAAAAAAAATCATAACTCAAAAACCAGTGGAGGTATTCAAAACCTGCTGTAAGTGTTCTAAACTACATACTCTCTATTATAAATAGAGAATTATTTAGATTTTATAAATCTCACCTTGATTTATTATGAATTTCCGAAGTAAACCATGATGTGTTGCAATCTCGACAAAATGGGTGAATTTAAAAAAAAAATCATAACTCAAAAACCAGTGGAGGTATTCAAAATCTGCTGTAAGTGTTCTAAACTACATACTCTCTATTATAAATAGAGAATTATTTAGATTTTATAAATCTCACCTTGATTTATTATGAATTTCCGAAGTAAACCATGATGTGTTGCAATCCCGACAAAATGGGTGAATTTAAAAAAAAATCATAACTCAAAAACCAGTGGAGGTATTCAAAATCTGCTGTAAGTGTTCTAAACTACATACTCTCTATTATAAATAGAGAATTATTTAGATTTTATAAATCTCACCTTGATTTATTATGAATTTCCGAAGTAAACCATGATGTGTTGCAATCTCGACAAAATGGGTGAATTTAAAAAAAAAATCATAACTCAAAAACCAGTGGAGGTATTCAAAACCTGCTGTAAGTGTTCTAAACTACATACTCTCTATTATAAATAGAGAATTATTTAGATTTTATAAATCTCACCTTGATTTATTATGAATTTCCGAAGTAAACCATGATGTGTTGCAATCTCGACAAAATGGGTGAATTTAAAAAAAAAATCATAACTCAAAAACCAGTGGAGGTATTCAAAACCTGCTGTAAGTGTTCTAAACTACATACTCTCTATTATAAATAGAGAATTATTTAGATTTTATAAATCTCACCTTGATTTATTATGAATTTCCGAAGTAAATCATGATGTGTCGCAACCTCGACAAAATGGGTGAATTTAAAAAAAATCATAACTCAAAAATCAGTGGAGGTATTTAAAACCTGCTGTAAGTGTTCTAAACTACATACTCTCTATTATAATTAGAGAATTATTGAGATTTTATAAATCTCACCTTGATTTATTATGAATTTCCGAAGTAAACCATGATGTGTTGCAATCTCGACAAAATGGGTGAATTTAAAAAAAATCATAACTCAAAAACCAGTGGAGGTATTTAAAACCTGCTGTAAGTGTTCTAAACTACATACTCTCTATTATAATTAGAGAATTATTGAGATTTTATAAATCTCACCTTGATTTATTATGAATTTCCGAAGTAAACCATGATGTGTTGCAATCTCGACAAAATGGGTGAATTTAAAAAAAATCATAACTCAAAAATCAGTGGAGGTATTCAAAACCTGCTGTAAGTGTTCTAAACTACATACTCTCTATTATAAATAGAGAATTATTCAGATTTTAGAAATGTCACCTTGATTTATTATGAATTTCCGAAGTAAACCATGATATGTCGCAATCTCGACAAAATGGGTGAATTTAAAAAAAAATCATAACTCAAAAACCAGTGGAGGTATTCAAAACCTGCTGGAAGTGTTCTAAACTACATACTCTCTATTATAAATAGAGAATTATTCAGATTTTAGAAATCTCACCTTGTTTTATTATGAATTTCCGAAGTAAACCATGATGTGTCGCAATCTCGACAAAACGAATGAATTTAAAAAAAATCATAACTCAAAAACCAGTGGAGGTATTCAAAACCTGCTTGAAGTGTTCTAAACTATCTACTCTCTATTATAAATAGAGAATTATTCAGATTTTAGAAATGTCACCTTGCTTTATTATGAGTTTCCGAAGTAAACCATGATGTGTCGCAATCTCGACAAAACGAGTGAATTTAAAAAAAAATTATAACTCGAAAACCAGTGGAGGTATTCAAAACCTGCTGTAAGTGTTCTAAACTACATACTCTCTATTATAAATAGAGAATTATTCAAATTTTAGAAATGTCACCTTGATTTATTATGAATTTCCGAAGTAAACCGTGATGTGTTGCAATCTCGACAAAACGGGAGAATTTAAAAAAAATTATAACTCAAAAACCAGTGGAGGTATTCAAAATCTGCTGTAAGTGTTCTAAACTACATACTCTCTATTATAAATAGAGAATTATTCGGATTTTAGAAATGTCACCTTGATTTATTATGAATTTCCGAAGTAAACCATGATGTGTTGCAATCTCGACAAAACGGGTGAATTTTAAAAAAATCATAACTCAAAAACCAGTGGAGGTATTCAAAATCTGCTGTAAGTGTTCTAAACTACATACTCTCTATTATAAATAGAGAATTATTCAGATTTTAGAAATCTCACCTTGATTTATTATAAAGTTCCGAAGTAAACCATGATGTGTTGCAATCTCGACAAAATGGGTGAATTTAAAAAAAATCATAACTCAAAAACCAGTGGAGGTATTCAAAATCTGCTGTAAGTGTTGTAAACTACATACTCTCTATTATAAATAGAGAATTATTCAGATTTTAGAAATCTCACCTTGATTTATTATGAATTTCCGAAGTAAACCATGATGTGTCGCAATCTCGACAAAATGAGTGAATTTAAAAAAAAAATCGTAACTCAAAAACCAGTGGAGGTATTCAAAACCTGCTTGAAGTGTCCTAAACTACATACTCTCTATTATAAATAGCCAGTTATTCAGAATTCAGTAACCTCGGCTAAATTTATTATGAATTTTTTAAATATTTTGACTTGATAAAATGACGAACTTACTTGAAAACCGTATAACGTTTCTGCTCTGGTCCGATATGGGCTTTCCCTTCACGGGGATTTCTTGTTGGAAATTCAGCATCCGTGACCTTGTCAGGTGAAACTTGACGAACTCGACGTTTATCGATAAAGAGTCTTTACGTTCGCTATCGGAAAGTGGGGACCATTGGGCCTCTTTCAAAGTTGATTTCTTTCCTCCGTACGGATGGAAAATATATACGGAGAAGTCGGATAGACAACCGGTAACGCTCAGGCCCCCGATCGCTGTGGCCGCTGTGTTCGGAGCTCCATCGCCAAATTCACTAAAAAAAAAAAGACGGTCAATCTAACAATTATGGTTAAGTAAAAAACTAGTAGAGCAATACAAAATCTGTTAGAAGGGTTTTAAATTATAAAATGTCTACTATAAATAATAAAATATTCAAATTTTAATAATTACTTATTGACTTATTATGAATTTATTAAGAAAAATATGATAAATATTAATCTCGATAGAAAGCGTAATTTAAAAAAGTCCTCACTGAAAATCTAGTACTGGTATTCAAAATCTATTGAAAGAGTTTTAAACTACAAAATCTCTGCTATAAATAAGAAAATATTCAGATTTTAATAACCACGTATTAATTTATTATGAATTTAGTAAGTTGAATTCGATAAATATCAATCACAATAAAATGCGTACATTTAAAAAATCCTAACTCAAAATCTAGTAGTTATTCAAAATCTACTTATAATATCTTAAACTATACACATTCCTTCACAAATCATAAAATTAACATACGCAGAATCTCTTTTATCTCTTAATTTAAATTTATAATCAGTAACAAAACCTCACCTCTGCAAAAGTTCATGTTCAGCCCGTTTTGAGCTAAAAACTATGTCTAAACTCGGCAACTGAAGCATGCATTCCACACGAGACACCGGCAGACAACTGAACCTAAACGTACTGGGCTGCATATGAAAATACACTATCACATCTACCGGAAAACTGGCATAAACGTAATTCCCGTAGTTTGTTCCATCTTGATCGTTTGACAATACAGGAGCTAGAAGAGATAACAGACAAAATTAATTAATACATAATTACTTAAGAAATTAAAATTATTTAATTAAAAAATAATTAACTAATTAAAAAATAATTAATTAATTAAAGTTTAATTAATTAATTAAAAATTAATTAATTAATTAAAAATTAATTAAAAATTAATTAAAAATTAATTAAAAATTACTTAATTAAAAACTACTTAATTAAAAATTAATTAATAAAAAATTCTATAATTAAAAATTAATTAATTAAAAATTAATTAAATATTACCTGTATTAAAATTAGTTTTTGGCGGAATAGGCTCCAAACTTTGCTCCAAAAACTCAAGAATATGAGGACTAATAATAGTCTCCTCCGGCACGCTCTGTAGGGTCATCCAAGCGAACAAACTGGCCTTCTTGATTCCCGGCTTTCGATGTGGAGCCCCAAATTTGGGGGTATCGTGCGGTGGGGTTATGTTCATCTGGAACGGGAAGTTATCCAAACTCGTCTTGCTCGACGAAGGTGTGCTGCCATAATTGGGGTTAGAAATACCGTGCAAAGAACTCGAGGACTTCGCGTCGAGACTGTCGTCGGCAGAAAAAGAATCCTGCCGTTTAAACGCCTTGTCAATGCGGATTTCTTCGTATTTTTCAAAACTGAGATTGTCAGTGAATTTGTTGGTGTAGAAATCGGGAAAGCCTTGCGTCTCGGAAAGGTTCGGCGAATTATCGTCTTCGGGATGAAGCAAAGTTTCCTCGTTGACAACCTGAACGGAAAAGTAAGGTTATATTTTAAAAAATTCCTTGCAAGAGACAATAAAAACTTTTCCCGGTACCTTTGACTGATAATACAGCCTAACGTCCATCCCGGGAATGTGGAAGATCGTCAGATCAACCGTAGCGTTGTGCTGAGCGTTTCTTAACCTAGAACTGGACGACTGTCCGGAAAATTTCTCCTTGTTCTTTCGCGAAGTATCAGGGCTTCCGGAGGACGCGGGGAACTCCAGTAATCCAGCGGAGCAGCTCCTATCTTTCCGCATACGACTGCTGAAATGAAACAAAAATTCAATTTGAGGTTATGATCCTTATTTTTACTCACAGTTTGATCTCTTCTTCTTTCTCCTTATCCTTGGTGTGCAGGACGCATTTCCCGCTATTTATGAAGACCTTCACGTCAAGTTCCAAGTCGATATTGGGTTCGGGCGCTTTTTGGGAGGTTAGGTTTTGCGATACGTTGCTCGGATGCGTGAAATGGTTTGAGTTCGAGGATAGCAGTTGGTCTCTTGTATACGCATCTATTAATGTCGAACTAAGGAAACAATATTAAATAATTATTAACGTAATATAACCTCAAAATATTAATTAATTAATTTATAAAAACCATGCAATATCCCAACATAAAACTTACTTATCACTGCTATAATCGTAAGTAGGTAATTTCTTTCTCAATTCAATGTTTTCTCCGTCTATGTGTAAATGATCTGTCCATTCAAAGTTAGTTTCCGGCAAACTTAGGTCTGAGCTTGCACTTGGCAGTGATGATTGTCTAAAAAAATAAGAAAAAAATTGAAAATCCTGCAAACAATTTTGGTACCATAACCTTAAAACTTGGTCCCTTATTTCAAATATGATGAAAACCAAGGATATGATTTTAAAAAATGACCCTCTAATCAAATATTACTTATCAAATTTCAACAGTCAATTTAATTTTTAGGTTATATACCCTCAACTTCTGTATCATAACCTAAAAACTTCTAACATATTACTAACAGCATGATTCCAATACAATTTAAATTATGAAAATGGTTATTTTATATTTTCAGGGTCCCATAACCTAAAAATTTTGACACAATAAACAACTAACAATACAAAATTCTCACACTTCAAGCAGGAAAAGCAAAAAAAACTACAAGTGATGCTACAAACCTTTCGATGTTCTGGGCGTCACAGAATGTAACGCGGGGCCCGTCGGCGCCTCGGACCCTAAGCGACGCAGATCTGGAGGGGCCCGATCTCGGAGAGCTCTCGTAGCTGGCCGAATTACCACTGGCGGTTCCACCGTGACCATCTTCAGGACTGCGAGGTGCGACAAAAAATATTACGAAACAAAAAATAAAATAAAAAGACAAAGGGAAATTAGTGTCCTATGTACAGGTTAGGAGTGACGGAAAGTTGCGTGAGCGATGTTTTCGTACATTATTAATGTCTTTTACGTGACGGATAAAATTACTAAATGTTTGGTTAGTCTGTGAAAACGTTGAATTTCACGTACCTTCCTTGGTTCTCGAGCATGGGGCTTGGAACGATGAACGATCTCGATCGATAAGTGCTCGGTTTCGATCCTAGTAGTTTGCCTTTTATGGTAGACGCTCTCATACTCTGTCTTCGTAACTTTTGTATCATATCCCTAGGAACAAAAAAAAAATAATTAGAGATTAGAATACAAATCAGTATTTGTAGAACATTGAGGGATATCTTAGAACATAAATAACCATCCTGGAACAACACACAACCTCAAACAACATCAAAAAGTAATAAAACATATAAATATGCTAGAACATTATACAACTTCTTAAAAGGTACAACCATTCGTAGAACACTACGGAACGTCATGCAACACTGGAATATAAATTAGTATTTGTAGAACATCATAGAACATAAAGACATCCCGAAACAACACGAACCCTCCTAAAACCTTATGGAACGATGTAGAACATTACAGAACATTGTAGTACATCAAATAACTTCAGAAAGTAATAAAACATACAAATATCCTAGAACATTATACAACTTCTTAGAAGGTACAACCATTCGTAGAACACTACAGAACGTCATACAACACTGGAACATCTTGGAATACAGCATCTTGAGATTAAAATACAAATCAGTATTTGTAACACATTTGAGGGACATCTTAGAACATGAAGAAACATCCTGGAAGAACACACAACCACCTAAAACCTTTTGGACCATTGTAGAACATCAAACAACTTCAGAAAGTAATAAAACATACAAATATCCTAGAACATTAACCAACTTGTTAGAAGGTACAACCATTCGTAGAACACTACGGAACGTCCTACAACACTGTGGAACATCTTAGAATACAACATCTCGTAGAACTTTCTAGACTTCTGTGACACATTCTACAACACTGAGGAACATTGAGGAACATCACCCAGAATTCTAAATTAAATAATCAACACTACATCTCACCTCCTGAAATCTTTATAGACCATCGCCTCTAGCTCGTGTAGCCTCTTCAGCTCCTGTTCTATCGTTCCGTGTGAAGCACCGAGAGCCCTCAGGTCGTTGCAGATCTTTGCCTGCTCGTTCATCTCACGTTCGATCATTTTCGACCGCTTCTTATTGTCCAAATTTGGATCGAATACGAAGGCTGGTAAAACACTCTCTTGCGATGTTCTCGTGCCATCCGTAGGCTCGTTCTCATCGCTGTCGTAGTCGACGTTTAAGGGAGAATCTTCGGCACCAGTGAGTTGCGTCAACGTATGTCCCAGAGCCGATAGTTGCTTGCCGATGTTCGTATCGAGGTGGATGTCGACACCTTCCATCTGCCATTGGACGTTAAGGAACCATTTTGCGTTCTCTGCAAGTTTAGTTAAATAATTAGTTATAAAGTTGTTTTTTGTGTGTTGGGTTGGAAAATAATTAAAGAACAATTCGGAATATTTTAAAACAGTACAGAACATGCTAGAACATCATGGAACATCAAAGAACAGTACGGAACATCCCAGTCTACGGAAAAAGAGGTATTCTTACCATTTGGTTGTTTTCCGGTGATTGTTCGGCTGCAAACTTCGTATGTGCCATCACTGACAACGCAGAGGTTGGAGGAATTGTTCATGTCCGGCTTCCAATCATCCAAGGATGTCTCAAAATCATCCTCAAAACGCAGACACAAATTCGAAAATTTGCCCTTACTGACCAATGAACCAGAACTGCACGCTGGAAGAATAAAAAACTTTAAATAATATATAACGTAGAACTGGAGAACATCGTAGAACATCACAGAACATCCTAGAACACTACGGAACATCCTCAAGCACTACCGACCAACATTTTTTTTTCATTAAAACTAACCTGAAATACTGGTATCCAGTGTGATAACAACAGCACCTCTCGTCTCTTCGTAAGTGTTCCGGCCCCAGCTCTTCAACGGAAGGGGATTTAGCGGCAGGCAGATGCCCATATCCTCGACGGTGAGCTGTAGGAACAACATCCCGACGTGCGGAGCCCCCAACTGGCTAGTAATCTGGCCCAGTTGGAATTTTTCGTAGACTTGCTGCGTAGCTGCTAGAACTTCCTTGTTGAGATTGGCGCGTTTCTCGTTCCAATAATCGTAGGCGTTCTTGTAGTTCAACCAGACCAAGATTGCCTTGTCGACGGCAACCGGTTGAATGTAGATCAGTGGACGTTTTAAGGTTATGAGGACTACTTCTTTGTTCTCACCTTCGGTTTCCTCTTCCTGAAAAAATAAATTAATTAATACACATATTACACATATTAATACATTAATATCACACATAAAATAAACAAGTAAAATTTTGAGGTTAGTTTTTGCGTAAAAACCTTACATATCTGAAGAATGCTTTAAGATACGGTAAATAAACTTGCCTGGAATGTGTTTCGGAGTCCTATTCTTGTTCTGAAGTACGCAAATTGCTGAAATTCTGCCTCGGCTTCTTCGAAAAGAGCATTTCGTATTAGTTGACCGAGAGACAGGTTTAAGTCAACTTGGGCTCTTCCGAAAAGCTTAGATGCTGGGTTATTCTTGGAACTAGACACGTTTTGAACTCTATTCGAGAGTTCTAAGACAACAGCACCTACAACATTAAGAAAAACAAAAATAAGAAATGTTCTAAACATTACGTCATAGAATGTTACGAAAAATCACAAAAAACATCAAAGTATAATTTAAAACGGTTTAAGAGCTTCTAATAATTCCTCAAAATCTTTAAAACAACTAAGAACATTATGGAACATTGTAGAACAACCCAGAACATCATAATTAAACCGTAAAACTCTTATTCTTACCTGTTTCCAATCGAACAGCAGAACTTCCTGCAGTAGTAGCCGTCAACTGAATTCTCTGAATCTTGATCACCAACGAGAACAAAATCCTATTGATCGTCGAGGCTTCTTCCGTCTCCTCTAACCACAACGGAACGGGACGTTCGCCCCCGTAAACTTTCTGTACAACTTCGTTAACCTCCTTCATGAAGACTTTCTGGACGAATACCAAATGGTTGAGCAGATCGGTCGTGAGGCTATGCTCGAAAAGCCCTATATCGGCGTTCGCGCTGAGATAACCCCCTTGCATGAAGACAACGCCTTCCGGGCCCCGGTGTCCGTCGTTCCTCAGGGCCCCCGTCCCCTCCGGTATGTATTCCGCGGATACGTGAACTGCGGGGAGCGCTATGCTCGCTTCCGACGGAAGATTTGCTTCCGTAACCTACAAATCAATATCATTTAATTAAATTAATTATTTAACTATAATTAATTAATTGCAATGACATTAATTTATTAATACATACCTGTAACTTAGTTGTAAAACTAAGCGAATGGTGGGGCAGATCGATCGTAAATTTGGCTTTACTACCAGTGGTTCCCGTGCTATTGACTTGGTCCATCTTGTACTGGGCTTGCAAAGATGGCAGCAGTGCTGCGGTTATGCTCAAACTCTGGAAATACAACACAAAATTCAATAAAAACTGAAAATCTAACCTATCCGGAAAATCTAACCTGCAAAATTACGGAAAATTGCATGACCAAAGGCTGGAGAAGACCTTTTCCGTCGATACTGTTCCTGACTAGCGACGCGGGCATTTTCGGTATCTTCTTGTCCTGATAGCTCGGAGAATACTGCTGTCCCTGCTCCTCTTCTGTTTGTAGCCTGGATAGACGACTTGATGTTCTCGTAACACGTAATTCCTAAAGAAAATATATAATAGTTAATTAACAATTTAAATTAGTTAAAAATTAAAGCTAAGTAAAAATTAAAATTAATTAGAAAGTGAAATTAATTATAAATCAAAAGGAATTAAAAAATTAAAACTAATTAAAAAATTAATTAATTAAAAATTAGAATTAATTAAAAGTTCAAATTAATTTAAAATTAAAATTAACAAAAAATGGACATAATTAAATTCATTAAAAATGAATAAAAATAAAAAATAACAAAAAATTAAGACTAACCTGTAACGTAGAACTTAGTTGCTTGCTGCCTCTTGTTACCATCCCGTGTAGCGCCACTGGATGCTGCGGAATGTCAATGTTAACAGCACCTACGGTCAGTAAACCGGAATTCTTGTCTTTTGTGCGTTTGCTAACGCTCGAATACAATGTTTGTGATTTTCCAACGGTTATTTTCACAACAGTCCTAAAAAAATTTGAAAATTAGGCGTTATAACTATAGAACTTATATTAATTATGGTTAGATTTTTTAAAATCTCTCATAAACTTACTGCTGGTTTGGGGCCACTCCTTCCAATAGCACGATCATCGTCCGGCCCACCTGCCCCGTCAAGCTGCACTCCAACGAGACGGGGGTCGACTTCTTCCGACAGGTTATACTCGAGTGCAAGCTCGTAATCTCCGCCTCCAGTTTCAAACCCGACAGGGTCGCCAACAGCCTAGTGCGGTGAATTCTCGCCACGCCAAAGACAACAAGTTTTGCGTGTTCCTTCGAATGAGTAGCTAAGAAAAAACAAAAATAAATAATTTTAATTAATTAATTATAACTAATTAATTAAATATTACTGATTAATGGATTCTTAATTAATTAAAAATGTTTAGTTCCTAATGCAAACAACTATAAAAAACGTTTTGAACCAAAAACGAATGTTTTAATTAATTAAAATTAGTTAAAAATTAAAATTAAAAACCCTCACCTGGTGGTATCTCGTAGTTAGGAACTGGCGTGGAGTTTTCCGCCTTCTCGATGTCCTCGGTCGATTTGACCTCGGTGAGGATGTCGTACTTCCTGCTGCCCTTGTAGTGCTCCGAAATGTCAGCGTTGCCAACCGAAAACCGGTGCTTTATCGTCTTCGTATCGGGCATATTCGCGTACAGATCCAAGAGGTGATATATAGTCTTCCAGCACCTACCGATGCTTTTATCAGAAGAGACCGTGATCCTCTCAAAGGCGGAGATCGAAGGGCTGGACATCGTCAACGGGGTACCCCCGCCCTCCCCGAGGTTGACATAACCTAAAATTAAAATTAAAAGTTATCGTATTTGGTTGATTTTCGGTATATAGATGGATCTAGAGAAAAAATGTGCCGCTTTCTCGATATTGTGGTTTGAACTATATATTTTTGTAAGGAAATAATACCTTTTACGCTTTTTCCCGTCGATATTAACTTCTGCGCAAGACTCTGCGGCCTCGAACGTACACTCGGGGATGGAGAGATGACAGGTTTTTGCTGCGACAAGATCGAGCTGGGGTCGGAAATCTTGAGGCTGAGTTTCTGGTCGTCGGTGCGGTTCTGATCGACAAGGTCTGAAGCTATAAATTTGGGTAAATATGGTAAATAATTAATCTTTAAAATTTTAACTCAACTTTAGTAGGTGATTTTATTTTTTTAAAATTTAACTTACTTGATGTGGAGTTGTTTTTAACATCGGCGTGATCACTAGCGCTCGTCTTGGGCCTTCTCAGATCAACAGGTTGCTCCTCCCGTAATTCGTTTTGGGTATCCTTTACATTCTGGTACATATTGCTGATCTGGTGCAGCAATCGTAATAGTGGCATGTTAACACGCTGAGAAATGTACCTAACACCTTTAAAAAATATTTGTTTAATTAATTAATTTAATTTTTAATTAATTAATTAAAAATTAAATTAAGATTTAAGTAGTTTTATTTTTAATTAATTAATAAAATTTTATTTTTAATTAATTAAACTTCTAATTAATTATTTAATTAATTAATTAAAAATTAAATTAATTAATTCTAATTAATTACAGAAACATCTAAAATTATGCGCTTTTTAACTTACCGACATTGAAATGAAGTACGGTACTGGTATGATTCTTCAGTTGACCTCGACTGATATACAGGACGTTCTTAGTTTTAATCATATCCGAAACAGCCATATCGGTCATCTTATCGACTTCCAACTCTATCGATACTTTTTCACACACAAAAGCAGGACATTCGTCTAAGAAAATTGGTACTTGTTAAATTAAAATACAACCTGGACAAATAATTGTTTTTTCTAACCTGTATTGATTTCAAGACACATTCGTGGCTTTGCCTTGCCTTTACGTTTCTTATCCAACTTTCCGTGCTCGGAGACAACTATGTCGATACGCATGGTCTCCATATTACCAACCAGGGACACATTAGAACCCAACGCATCTAAAGACGTAACATCGTTCCCTGCATCTGCAATTTTAATTAATTAAATAATTATGAATTAATTAATTCCGACAAAATCTTACTGTTTTCAGCCATGCTCGTCAGCTTCAACTGCTGCGGCATGACACCCAAACTACTCAGCAACGGCTGGAATATCAAGTTGGCGTCCAACAGCTTCCAGGAGTCGTGCAATTGATGCAAAGGCACGAGGAAAGCCTGGTTCTCCCTGACGTAGGTTTCCTCTCCGGAAGACTGCGTCTTCAGGGTGTCGATTTTCGATTCGAGGCAGCCCTGTAGGTCCCCGGTCGTGTCCTGCTTCGCCATCCAGCTGTAGAGGTCCTCCGACGAGTTGGTCCGCGGCGCGATACGATGTAACGGGGACGACGGAAGTTCCGGAGAGGAATTCGTGTAGACGCTGGGGTCCGAACCCAAGTTGACGACGGTGCGGTCTTCCCGTAGCGTACCGTAACCTGAGATTTCGAGGTTATGTTTCAAATATTGAGGTTATGTATGGAAATTTGGAGGTTATGTTTAAATTAATTGGTAGAATTGTATAGGTTCGTGAAGGTTATATGAAAATTTGAGGTTATTTAAACAAATATGAGGTTATAAATGAAAATTTGAGGTTATTTAAACAAATATGAGGTCATAATTGATAATTTTTGGGTATAGAAGAAATTGTTTAAAGATTAAAGATTATGTTTCAAATCTTCGGTAGCCTGAGATACGTTAAGATGTTACAAACAAAATAACTAAAAACACATCAATCACCAAAAATAAATAAAAATAAAAACCATTCATAACAGAAAAATACCGACAATCACAAAAAGCACCGTTGTAACCAAAAAAACAAACGCAGCCAGCAACTCACATCTACTGCGAGAGTTATTCAAACTTTTCAGTACAAACAACGGCAAGACAACGCTTCTCCCACTACAGGAAGGTATGTTACGAGCTCGTTCACTCACAATCCTTTTAAGCAGCGACACTAAAACACCGCCAGAAGCAATATCAGTCAAAATCGTGTAAACGTGTCAGAAAAACAGCAAAAAAGCAAAACTGCACGTATATACGAACCTGGAGGACTCGGGGACGTCAAATAGCTTTCCACACCTCCCGAAACAACTGCCACTTGCGGCGAGAGCATCGAGTTATCCATGTAGTTCGACAGACGTGGGGAATTCAACGTTAATCCTTGTTCTTTACTCGAAAGACCTATTTCGGGAGAATAAATATTAGTTTCGTGATAGATTTGTAGATTTTTAGGTTATACGGTCAATTCTGAAGAGGTACTCGAGGATATGAAGTGAAAATATCTCTTCTGAATTGACGTATGTTATGACGAAAATTAAGCGACACAAAAGCAGATGTAAGCGTTATTAATGTCAACTATATAGCAACAATGATACACAAAGTGATTTTAAATTTTTGTTATTTTTTTCTATAAGCAAGTGTTAGGATGGTGGAGAAAATATAGAGAAAGTGTTAAAACTCAAGTGTCTACGTGTGTATTGAAGTGTAATAGGTTATGTTTGTTATTTCTCGACGACGCACAAAATTCTAAAGGGCTACTAAAATACCAAAGAACAGCTCTTAAACTGTATTAATTAATCAATTAATTAATAATTAAGCTTTAAATCTTATCTCTTAAATACTCTATCTACAACTTATAGAGCAAATACCCTAAAAATGTATTAGTCGATTATTTATAATATTATACAACTCTATCGGGTGCAAAATTAAAATGTGAGGTTAGAAGTTTGTGGATCCCGCGCCATAGACACCGGCCGCAAAATCAAACGACAAAAGCAACGTACCGATATTCTTGTGCGGTTTTAGTATTATCCCGGAGTGCAGGAGTTGAGCGTGTTCGTCGGTGATATCGTGATCTTCGTTAGCGCTCTGCTCTCCGTCCGTTAAACACAAATCCTACCGACACCCCAGAAAAAAATACACACTCAATTCAAAAATGAAAAAAAAAAAATAAATAAAACAGGGAAGAATAATTAGTCACAATACAATATCGTCTTTTGTTTTAGTTGCCATGATAAGGCTTTGCATTATCAACAAAGCAACAAAAAAATATTTTTTTAATTAATTAATGAAATAATTAATTTTTAATTAATTAAGAAATAATTTTAATTAATTATTTTTTAATTATATAATTAATTATTTAATTTAATTAATTATTTAATCATCAATATATACACATTAATTAATTAATAACACTGGCAGTAAAGATATTAAAATTAAAAAACAAAAAAATTAAAATAGAGATACAAAAAAGCGACGATGAAACTAGTGAAGGTACGACAAAAAAAGTTTCGAGAATACTTATAAATAGACTACAACGGTAAACTAAGAGAAATGACTTAAGTCGAGAGAAAGCCCTGATGACGCCATCGCTACCCGCAGAGACAACCGCAACCAACGGGTAATTCTCGCGGAATCCCCTGAGAGTGAATGAAAAAATGGTGGTTTTGTTCCTTACGTTCGATATAGAAAACTCCTTGGCCGACCTTTCCCGTTTCGTCCTGACAAGGTACCAACAAAACGCAAAAAAAATTAACACAAATTAAAGATAAAATAGTCCACAGAAGGTTTCAAATCAAAATATAAAAGAAAAAATATTTCATAGTATCACGATTAGTTAAAAATCAAAATTGTTAATTAATTAAAAATATTATAGTTATTATTTTTGGGAGTTTTACTACCTAAAAAATGTAAAAATTACTAAGTATAATATTGAGGTTGGGAATTAATTAATTAAAAATTGTACCTCGTGCTGAACCTCGGGCACCGCTATAGTAACGTTGAGCGGCTTCACTCTTGTCTTGACGTTCTGCTGTGGCAACAGTGGTGTGTAGAGGTTAGGTTTCCACTGCCTACTCAGCACGATGACACCCTAAAGAGCAAATAAACAATTAAAACTCCACAATTAATTAATTAAACAAATTAAAAACAATTAATACAATTAATTAACAAAATAAATCACCTGTCGCAACGTAAACAACTGAGGGATATCAGCTTCCCGCAGATTGGCCTCTATGATTGCCGGATCGCACTCCAGATAATATTTTTGCAGAATAGTGCAAAGCTGACAGCTAGGATCATCTTGTAGAGTCTTTGAGAGGGGAGTCAATTTCCCATATCGACTCTAACGCACGAATTAAAAACAGTAATTAATTAATTCAAACCGACATAACCTAAAAACACCAACCTTAACGGGCATGTGGCTCCCACATACGTCCAAAGCTTCGGACATCAAACAAGCGACAATCGCCGTCGACCGTCTATACATGGTGCGGACCATATGCACGACACGTATGGCCAATCTATTACTCGGATTCATCCAAGCGTTGATTGCCGGTGATGCTGTACTAAGCAAATTCCAATCTAACCTAAAAAGCAAAACAAAATAATTAATTAATTAAAAATAATGAATTAATTAAAAATAATTAATTAATTAAAAATAATTAATTAATTAAAAATAATTAATTAATTAAAAATAATTAATTAATTATAAATAATTAATTAATTATAAATTAATTAAAAATTAATTAATTAAAAATTAAATAATTAATTAAAAATTAATTAATTAATTAAAAATTAATTAAATTTAAAAAATACCTCGTATAATCAATTTTCTTTGTGATAGGGGCCCTGGGTGGAGCTGCAAAGTTGAACCATACCGTCTTCAGTTCGATGACGCAAGATATGACGTTACCGCAATCTTTCTTCACGACCGTCATAGTAGTCGGTTGTTTATTTTCCGTATGGGGTTCTTCTTGATTGGTCTCTTTTCCGAGTACGTTGTCGGTTTGTGTGGTCCTGTCGCCTTTGTTTCCAGTGTTTGCGTTTTTGGCTGTTTTGGCGTCCGTTTTCGGTGCCGCTCGTTCATTTGTCTTTGGCGTTGAGGTTATGTCGTCTTTCGGCTTCGTCATGTCCGTCGCCGAGGGTTCGGTTGACGTTTTGTCTTCGTAGACGTTCTCGAGTTGTTCTTGTTGGAATTTTTTGACAATCTGTGTGTATAGACAATAATAATTATTTTATTTAATTATTGATTAATTAATTATTTTAATATTTTATTTTAGTACCGAGTAAGTACCTAGTATAGGTAAAAAAAGAAAATTTGATAAACAAATTAGCCAGTTTTACATTTTTTTAATTAATGTTAATTAATTAAAAAATAAGATTCTACATACTTTTAGTGAGACTCCTTCTAAACCACATTCAAACATGATAAAGCCAAGTTTCTCTTCGTTGTTTAGGTCATCTACCTGAATGTTCTGTAAAAAAATACAATTTCATTAGAATATTGTCTCTATTTAATTTAATTAAATTAAGTAACATTTAACGAATTAATCAGTTACTGTTTTAATTCATAAAGAAATAAATTGGCAAAAGAAGTGTTCTTGCAAAACAAGTTCTACTGTTTTATAATTGTAAATTCCCTATTTGATTAAATTAAGTAATTAAACTTATAATTAAGTAAATAAACTTATAATTAATTAATCGGGTAATTAATTTATTAAGTAATTCACTAAATTTTCAGTTAATTAATTAAATTTTGTCATTATTAATTTAATTTTGAATACATAATTCAATTTTAAAGTAATTAATTAAATATTCAGGTAATTAAATGTTACCATTTATTTTAAAACTAAATTGTTCTTTAATATTAATTACTGTTACAAAGGTAGGTTGCTTTGTAATTAATTAATTAAACTTGCAATTAATTAAACAATTGAACTTGTAATATAAAAATTTAACTTATAATTAAGGAATTAATTAATTAATTAATTAAACTTAGTTTTAGTAAACAATTAAACTTATAATAAATTAATTTAACTTGTAATAAATTAATTAAACTTGTAATTAATTCATTAAACTTGTAATTAATTAATTAAACTTGTTATGAATTAATTAAATTTTCAAGTAATTACGAATTTAAATTTACAAATTAATTAATTAACCTCTAAGGTCAAACTTACCCCTTGCTCTCCCATTTTCGACTGCAGATAATAATCGACTGCACGATTAGGATTCTTAACCTTAGCGACGGTGAACAAAACCTTCGAATAATAATTCGGTATCGCCGTAATAACGGCGTCGTCCAGCACGGAACACTCGTTCTTCAGCCTCCGCAGCTGCGCGTGAATCTTGCCTACCGTCAGACAGACCACCAACTGTTTCTGCTGCTGTTCGCAACTCTCGATGTACACCGGCTCGCCCCTTATCGTGTCGGGGTTCGTGTTCGAATGCAGGCTCAAGAAGTGCTTCTTGCCCTTCTTGCTGCCCGACTGGACGACGGGCCTGTAGAACTTCTGCAGGACCTCCTTCGTCTGGTTGTCGGAGTGGAATTTCGCGGTTATGTTATCGAAACAGACCGAGAACACCGAGACGCAGGTCAGGTCTCGCATGTTATCGAGCGCGCTGAACGAGATGATCTCCTCGACGATCGAAACTTGCAACATCGTAATGTTAACCTAGAAAAAAAACACATTTTTTAGGTTATGAAATTTGTTTGAGGTTATAATTTGCTATTTTTGAAGGAAATTTGTTTTTTAGTAACTCCCTTAACCACAAACAATTTGAACATGAATTTGAGGTTACGTGATAATTATTTTGAGGTTATGTAACTTTTTTTTCATAAATCAAAATTTTAAATAAACTACATGAATTAAACGACATTTCTATGATTGAAACTAAAAAAATTCTTTAAAGATGAATTATTTTTTTGAGGTTATGTGTTACCTTAGGGATGACTATGGCGGCTTGTAGTTGCGTTTTTAACGTTTCCTCAAAGTAGCCGTCTTGGATTATCTTGCCGTCACCTTGTGGTTGAGTTAGCGCAGCAATATTTTTGGTTGTTTTCAAGACATTAGCGGACTCTACTTGACCGACACACGAAGTGTGTAAATGGTTGATTACAGTCATTGGATGTAAAGTAGCGACAGTTGGAATCAGAGCGTCCACAAATCTGGAATAAAGGCAAGAATTACAATAATAATAATAATAACAATAAACTCACAGAACAAAATTTTGCTAAACTTTTATTTTTTGACTCTTTTAAATTCTTTTACTGATTTTGTTAATTATTTCAGCATATTATTGGAAAGAAATTCATCAAACTAGTTTTTGAGAAATATGTGTTTAAAGTACAGCACTGCCAGGCGTTGTATAAAAGTACTGAGCTCTGTGTTTGAGGGCTCGTAACACAAATTATTATTATACATGTTTATGGATCTGATACATTGGGCAATTAATTCTAAAAAGTACAGCCCTCTATCTATTTTAGTTTGTTCAGGAGGATTTTTGAAACTTAGATTTTACGTTGTTTATCGGTGGTTGAATGTTATTATTTCGCTTCATGTGCGATTACGAGCAAAGTAGTTGGGATACAAATTATTATTATACACGTTTATGGATCAGATACATTGGGTAATTAATTCTAAAAAGTACAGCCCTCTATCTATTTTAGTTTGTTTAGGAGGATTTATGAAACTTAGATTTTACGTTGTTTATCGGTGGTTGAATGTTATTATTTCGCTTCATGTGCGATTACGAGCAAAGTAGTTGGGATACAAATTATTATTATACACGTTTATGGATCAGATACATTGGGTAATTAATTCTAAAAAGTACAGCCCTCTATCTATTTTAGTTTGTTCAGGAGGATTTATGAAACTTAGATTTTACGTTGTTTATCGGTGGTTGAATGTTATTATTTCGCTTCATGTGCGATTACGAGCAAAGTAGTTGGGATACAAATTATTATTATACACGTTTATAGATCAGATACATTAAGTAATTAATTCTAAAAAGTACAGACTTCTATCTATTTTAGTTTGTTCAGGAGGATTTTTGAAACTTAGATTTTACGTTGTTTATCGGTGGTTGAATGTTACTATTTCGCTTCATGTGCGATTACGAGCAAAGTAGTTGGGATACAAATTATTATTATACACGTTTATGGATCAGATACATTGGGTAATTAATTCTAAAAAGTACAGCCCTCTATCTATTTTAGTTTGTTCAGGAGGATTTTTGAAACTTAGATTTTACGTTGTTTATCGGTGGTTGAATGTTATTATTTCGCTTCATGTGCGATTACGAGCAAAATAGTTGGGATACAAATTATTATTATACACGTTTATGGATCAGATACATTGGGTAATTAATTCTAAAAAGTACAGACCTCTATCTATTTTAGTTTGTTCAGGAGGATTTTTGAAACTTAGATTTTACATTGTTTATCGGTGGTTGAATGTTATTAGTTCGCTTCATGTGCGATTACGAGCAAAGTAGTTGGGATACAAATTATTATTATACACGTTTATGGATCAGATACATTGGGTAATTAATTCTAAAAAGTACAGCCTTCTATCTATTTTAGTTTGTTCAGGAGGATTTTTGTAACATAGATTTTACGTTGTTTATCGGTGGTTGAATGTTACTATTTCGCTTCATGTGCGATTACGAGCAAAGTAGTTGGGATACAAATTATTATCATACACGTTTATGGATCAGATACTACTTAACGAACGCAAGTGATTTTACCTTTGGAAAGATTCCAGCAGCAAAGGGCTGACCATTATATCCAAATCACCCTTCAATTTAACTATTATCGACGTTCTATTGCCAGAGAAAGTTGAATGTCCCAGTAGTTCTTCTTCATGCGTATTAACTGAAAAATAAAATAAAATAAATAAATTAAGTAAAGTAAATAAATGTATACATATGTATAGAAAAAAAAAATGATTGAATAACCGTATTACCTAAATCACAGTCACCGTGACCTTCATCGTAATCCCAGTTATAGGCGTAAAACTTCGTAGGAGTTTTCGACGACGAAGATAACTCCGATCTTGAAATCATCTTCATCGAAGTCACACCTTCCGATATTGTCTCCATCATCGGCACAAACCTCCCACCTTTAAAAAATACCAAAAGAAACATTTAGAAAACCACAAAATTAAACATAACCTAAAAATTTACCGATATAAACCAACTTATCCTCTTCGTTCTTCTGGAACAACGGCGCCGATAAGTTATCCCTCCCGTTCGGGTACGTCGAGAACCCCCAATTCCCACAACGAACCTAAAACAAAATTATAACCTCAAAATTTTCTAACCTCAAATTTTTTTTTTTCGTACCTGGTTCAAATGGCTAACGTAACTTGACATTAGCAGTGGGGAATCGACGATCTGCCGGTTGACTTGCATGTGTAGATCGACTAACGTCAAATCCTCTTGGCTTCCTATCGCGGAGACGTAGGAAGTGCTGCTATAACTGTCCGACGAGTCTAGAAGAGAGTCTCCGATGATGTCTCGGACGTCGGAGTTTGCCCTCTTCAGGCCGGGGTTTACGGACACCCGAGACTTGTGGCTGTGCGTGCTGCGCGTGCTGGGGTAGCGCTGCGGCGTGACTAAGCCTTGAACTGTGCGTTGAGATTCGTCAAGCTACGGAGAAAATGTTCGTAAGTTTGTTAATTGTTGTCGTGGGTTTGTGAAATTGGCTAGAATTATTTCTGAGATTATAGTGAATAATCTAAAAATACTAGCAGGAGTTTCAGTCAAATCATATTTCAAGGAACAAATAATTTAAGTCTATGATATCGTAAAGAAAGATTAGAATTAAAAACTTCTTAAAGAACGGATGCAGACTTATCTAACTAAAAGATATTATGTTGCAGACTCACGAAAGTATCAGGAATTACTCCTAATAATTTAATAAATAATCGATAAATACTAGTAGCAGTTTGAGTCAAAGCTTATTACAGGATAAATATGTTAAGTCTCTGATATCGAAAAAAAGGATTAAAATTTGTAGCTTCCTAAATAATTGCTGCAGAATCATGCAACTAACAGAATTGATTATTCCTAACACTGTCATAAATAATCTAAAAATATGAGTAATAGTTTGAACTGACTTTGAACTGAAAAATAATTTAAGTTTACAATTTTGGAAAAAAAGTTTACATTTTATAACTTCTGCAATTATTGTCGTAGATTCATGAAACGATCAGAAATTATTCCGAATACTGTAATAAATAATCTAAAAATACCAGAAAGAGTTTGAGACAAAGAATATTCCAGAAAATAATAATTGTATGTCGCAGACTCTTGGAAGATAGTAAATTGCTACCTGTCTGGCGGCTGAAAAGCTCCTATGCTCCGGAGTATGAATTTCGTGATCACTTCTATGTGTCGACAGTCGCAACTTTGAAGCATCGGGAGCAGAACTCGGTGGAGTCAGCCCAGTATTCTTATATGGCAATTGTCTATCGGCAACAATACTCAGTTCGCTCAAGTACTTCTTTCTCCTACAACAACAAACAAACACAACGTTAAATTATTTTTTTTTTTTACTTTGTGCATATTAAAAAAAAAAACTTTCTTTTATAAAACTATCAATTAAAATAAAATATAACAAAGAATAACAAAGGTCTCTCTTACGTTGGTGGTGCGCTTCCGCTGTCCTGTCTCGTCAACGTCAAAGTTCCATTCGACGACATCATGGAATTCCTCAAGCTGGAACATCGCGAGTTCAAATTCATGTCTTCGTCGGCGGAATAAAACGCCTCCGACTGATTTTCGCTAGACATCGAGACCGTCCTTTGGACTTGCAGCTGAAAGTAACTCATTTTATTAATAGCAAATCATTAATAATACTTAATAATACTCTAGTGGGATGTACCTCTCTTTGGATGCGTTCATCGGACGACACTGAAGCACCTAAAGAATGGTGACTCTCCGAGACGTTGACGGTATTGTTAGGAACTGGACTGGAAATAGACGATGTGTCGCTACAAGGTAACTGCAAAATATAATTTGTTGTTTATAAATTTCAAACATATAGATTAATAACGTATAAGCAGAAATGTAAATATAGAATTTCTATAAAAAGTACTTACACTTGAATGTGTTTGTTCGGCTTCAATGTTCGTAGGAGCATTAAAGTAATCCACAGCCAACTTTGAGTCTGATATACTATTCTTCGGCAGAGGTTCAACCTCCGGATTATTGACAGTCAATTTGCTCTTATCTGTATGCAATTTGGAATCGCTATCCAATTTAGTCGGCAACACTGAGATGCAATTATCGACAAGTCTTGAATATGGCACATCTTTCAATATATTACTCCTAAAATATTAATAAAAAAATTTTAAATTAATTTTTAATAACACAGAGGAACATCAAAATGAACAAATCCTGTTAGGTTTGTTACAAAAAAATTATATCAAAATATAAAAACAGCAATGGTATGCACCACTACAAAGAAACGCTGACAAAGCTTCAAGGGCAAACACAAACAAATTTACAAGAAAGTCATCTAAAAGTACGAAGTTTAAGCTTCAGTTTCAGATCTTTCTGCAGTTATAGCATCTTGGTTTCATTTTCAATCAATTTGCCATAAGTTTGAAATTTTTTTACATTCTGATATCAAATAATAATCATAATAATAATAATAATACAGTAAATCTTTTATTTTTTTTTTTTAATAAACTGTCAAATTTCTTGAAAATCTTTTTTATGTTCCCACGATGTTCCTAGTAAACTGCGTTTGTTTGCTATAAATTGACAACAATCGCATGCATGCAATCAAATTTACATTATGAAGTTTCTAGTATTTTGGTTCCATTCTCAATAAATTAGCGATTAATATGACCATTTTTTATATTTTGACTTCAATATATTACTATTAAACTATTGTTTTATGGCAAATAAACTGTCAGATTTGTATTCTGCACATGAAAAATCTATCAAAAAATCGGTAACACTAATATAACGTAAAAATCATTTACAAAAACAAATCAACAATATTAATAATAAGAATAACAATAATAATTAACAAACCTTATGGAAGTCGAAGAATACCGCCTATTAACCTTCTTATCCAAACTATTCTGCTTCGACATGTCGCCGATAACGTCGGGCTCAGCATTTTTCTCGGCAACGACAGTTTTCGGGCTGTCAAGGTTAGATTTAGCGGAGCTCATCTGCCGTTTTACCGACCTCAACGAGTCTTGCAGCGAGATCTCGTTAACGATGTACGGAGGAGTGCGGAACATCAACTGTCCCTCATGCAAGATACTCTGGCCGTAACCCGGATCTTTCCCAGGCTCGTTAACGCTACGAAAAATAGAAATAACCTCAAAATCTCGCAAATTTTTACAAAAAATTTCTGTTTATTGATATGAGATTAAAAGTTATAAATAAATAAATAATAAAAAAATAGTGACAACCTAAAAAATAAATAAAATTAAATTGTACGTACCGGAACGCAGCTACGTTGACGCCATCTTCCAAGTCTTTCCGGCTGGGTTTGAAGAATCGCGTGCCGTGTTTGTTGCTTCCGAAGAATAGGCAACCGCCGACGCAGCCACATCTACCGAGGGATTTGTTCAATTCTGGCCAGAGGAACCACAATTTTTTGTGCCGATCGTCGTGCGTTTTTAAGAATTTCTGCTGCGTCGCAAAACTGTCGTGGACTTTTGTGTCGGAAGAAGTCGCGGACTCGATTACCAGTGGTCCTAAATCTACGGAGCCGACTTCAAGCCAAACATCGGACGTGTCACCCCTAAAGAAATACGTACGCGTGAAATATAATATATAATAACATCGAAAGCTAAATAGAAAAATTAAAGTGGTTGTAATTGTTGTTGGTAAATAAAAAATGTCTATAGTTGGATTTGAACCAAGAGCTTAGATTCATTTTTTCATGGGTTTTTCTAATAAATTATACCAATTTTATGCCATAATTTAATTGTTATTTTCTTTACTTACTTGGTAGTGTTATACTTGTGTGGCTGCCAAACGCATTGCCTAAGACAGACACTGTAAATGACAGAGCTCAAACCAGCGCCTACTTGTTTTCCATGGAGATTACAAGTAGCAAGACGTATTGGTGATATCTAAAGAAAAAAATCAATAAGTTAGCAATCTCAATTGGTTTTATTCTAAAGAAAAGAACTGATTTTAATTATCTATTGTACTGTAAAACTGTAAAATGATTTATGTTTTTGCGTGAAAGACATAGTAAAGTAAAGTAAAGTAAAGTAAAGTAAAGTAAAGTAAAGTAAAGTAAAGTAAGTTTGTGTACATAATTCCATAAAGAAATATTCAAAGTTGCATTCAATGTCATATAAAATTTCTGCCTTCCCATTCAGATTATAGGGAAAAAAGTATACCAAAATGCTTTCCAATTCAGATTCTAACAATTTGTTTCTTCAAGTAAAGTAAAGTAAAGTAAAGTAAAGTAAACTAAAGTAAAGAAAATTAAAGTAAAGTAAAGTAAAGTAAAGTAAAGTAAAGTAAAGTAAAATAAAGTAAAGTAAAGGAAATTAAAGTATAGTAAAGTAAAGTAAAGTAAAGTAAAGTAAAGTAAAGTAAAGTAAAGTAAAGTAAGTAAAGTAAAGTTTGTGTACATAATTCCATAAAGAAATATTCAAAGTTGCATTCAATGTCATATAAAATTTCTGCGTTCCCATTCAGATTATAGGGAAAAAAGTATACCAAAATGCTTTCCAATTCAGATTCTAACAATTAGTTCTTCAAATTTTTAAAGGTATTTAATGATAATGATAAAATACTTGACAAAGTGTTGTTTTAAAAAAACAAAACACTCACCCAAGCTTGTAGAGCGACACCAGACTCCACCAACCACAGATCGATCACGTCGACCGCCAACCTCGTCACTTTATACTTCAACTTGTGGCAATCCAACTCGTTCAAATCCTGCTCGGCGTTTTGCTGTACCGTCGTACTCAACTTCTTCTCCCTACTTCCCGAAGCGACCTCGCTAACTTTCCGTTCGTTCTTCGCGTTCTTATCTCCCTTGATAACGGTCGTGTTCGAAGAAGTCTGACTGACGTTTTTGGCGTTATTCGTATTACTCGATCTCGTCTGCAATAATTGCTGCAAAGGGAAGAAATTCTGGTGCGGACTCGTCGTTTTCTGAGCAGTTTGGGGCTCCTGTAAGAGGGCGTGGTCCGCCGGGGAATTTAGCTCGTTTTCGGTGTCTATCGTGAGGAGGACCAACGATTCTAGACAGGTTAGGATCGAGTGGAGCTGCGGCGTTGACAGTTTCCCGCTGAGGCGGCCAAGTTGGACGTCGATGAGCCACGCGTACTCTACGGTGTCTTCGTCGAGGCTACAGCCTACGTCGGAAAACATTGCGTGGCCCCTAACCTATAACAATTTTTTTTTTTTAGGTCTAAATAAATAAAATATTGTTAAAATGTTAAAATAAAACAAAGTATTCATGATTTGTTTGTAGTAGGTTAATCTATGATATATTATTTATGAAATATTACAAGAACAATATGAAAAAGTGTTTCAAAAACTGACATTTTCTAAAATGAGCTAAAAACTAACCTGTAAAGACGACAAAGTCAACCTTCCTTCATTCAAATGTTTCTCCTTACTCGGCCTGATGATATTATCGGAAACCAACAAAATTGTAGGCGACAACAGTAGCTGTAACTCTGTCTGGTCGTATCTCTTTTTCATCTCAAACCCAAAACGCTCCACCAATATCACAGGACATGATGGATCTTTATCAACACAATTCTAGAAAAAAAAATTTAATTAATTATTCTATTAAATTTTTAATTAATTAATTAATTTTTAATTAATTAATTTTCAATCAATTAATTTTTAAATAATTAATTTTTAATTAATTAACTTTTAATTAATTAATTTTTAATTAATTAATTTTTAATTAATTTAAATATTCGTACCTTTAATAAATGTCCTTGGACGTCGTGCAGTATAATCGACAGATCGACCTGGAATGGCCGATAGTCTCGCATGTCGAAATCGTCCTGCAGCTCCAGCGGGATCCCGTCGCAGCTCTCTTCAGATTTTACGTCCGAATTGTCCGAAGGCGGGTGCGTCTGCTCCATATCGGAGAACATCAGATCATCGCCGAAAAGGTTCTCCTTGCAGTTCACGAAGTTACGGAGCGCCGTCCCGTAGAGGAGCAACACGGAGGGCCCCACTTCAATCTCGATGGTCACGACGTCCGGTTTCAGCGTCGTAGGATCAAATTTACAAACGCCGTCCTGCTGCGGAATAGAAAAATTAATTTAACTATATAATTTTTTTAATTAATTAATTAAATTTTTTGTTACATTTATAAAATTTGTACTCACTGGAGACCTGTGTTGTTTTCTATGCCTTGGTATCCGCATCGGCGACAGAAGAATCTCTTCCTTCACAGGGGTCGATATGTCAGCTTGCGGTGTGGGCCCCAACGGGGGGCACGGGTGGTACACGTACGAGATATTGATCGCTCCGATAGGAATCCACCACCAGTCAACCCAACCGTTACTATAAGAAAATTTTTTTTTTAAATGTTTTAGTGGGATATTGCGGTTAAAAGAAAGCGAGGTTATGTTTTACCTTGGCGCGCAGATGCTCCTCCACTTTGGAATGTTCTCAGTCTTCTTTTTACCAGTTCCATCCTTTGAGCGAACTTTTGCGTATTTTTCCAGCGCTGCGACGGTTGCACGACTTGTATGGTATTCGGGAATGAACACAGAAAAATCAATAGATTCGCCCTATAAAACGACAATTTTAATTAATTAATTAATGATTTTGAAAGTAATTAATAAAAAATAATTAATTAAAAAGTAATTAATTAAAAATTAATTAATTAAAAATTAATTAATTAATTAATTAAAAATTAATTAATGAATATAAAATTAATTAATTAATATAAAATTAATTAATTAAAAATTAATAACTTTTCTAGATAAGAACAAACCTGAATGCTGAAATTCAACGGCAACGTTTCCGGTAGGAATTCGTCAAACGGAAGATCGAACGACAGGTGGAGAAAATGGGCGCACGCAGCTATCTGGCTGTTCTCGTGGTTCTGGCCGGCGCTGCTGCAATCGACCCAGTTGTACTGGTTGCTGGGAGTTATGATCTCGCAGTGCTTGAGCGTGACGCCAAAACGCCAGGTGTACGGGACAAAATGGAGTATGTCGGGGCGTTGTTTTGACGACCAGTCGTTCATCAGATCTGTACCAAAAAAATTCTTTTTAACGAGGTTTTGTGAACAAATATATAAATTCCTTACAAAGCATTACATTTTAGTAGATAATTCCTGTAATGGCCCGAGAGAACAACTTTAAAAACAGCATAAGGCAAGCGGTCGTGTGAGGTATCATAGGATAGCTCTTCCAAAACCAGTAAGTTTTGTTTTAAACCTTTTTTATGTAACGACTTATTTTCACTTAAAATATACAAGGAGTCCCACTTCTTTCCCCGAAAAAATTATTATAAAAATGTCATTCTGTGTAAACGTTTCATATGGACTTATTTGTTTTTCGATTATTATAAGTTACAGTACATTGAAATAATATAAAATATCTTAGAACATACCTTAGAAATGTTTAACAGCTCAAATTTTCAAAATGCTATCTATAGGAAATTTATTTTCATGTACAAAAAAAACAAACAAATGCTCTTTTCGGGCAGTTTTAGCATAAAAAAGAAAAAACAAAACCCAAACAGAAAAATTACTTACCGGTAAAAAACCACTTGTGACAAAAGATGATATTCACGGTCGCCTTGCAACCCGTCAAATTCAGATCCCACACCTGGTGCTGATTCCACACCAACGGATACTGGCACAATATCGAGAACTCGAGCGTCTCGCTGGCCAGCAGGTCGCGGAACTGCAGGCTCGTCGTCGCCTCGAGATGTAGCAGCTGCCCGTTGATCTTCGACGTGTAGCCTTTCTCGGTCGTCACCCACGGGATTACGATCTCCAGGTACGATCCCGCGCCGACGTTGACGTGGACGGCGTTCGTCTCCTTGTTCTTCGAGAAGAGAATATCGACGGTCGCTTTGCTCTGCATGGAGAGCCGTATATCGAAAGACTGCATTTGCCGTTTCTCGCCGGGCACGGGCGCTTTCGTCACCTGCATCGGGAGGTAGTCCTGCGGGTAGAAGAACTTGAAGAGGTGCTCCCGTTGACGGTCGGCCCACGGCCCATAGCTGAAGTCGGTTCCTTAACGGAAAATAATTTATTTTTATAAAAAAATAATTAATTTTTTATTAATTAATTAATTTATAATTAATTAATTTTCAATTAATTAATTAATTTTTAATTAATTAATAAATTTTTAATTAATTAATAAATTTTTAATTAATTAATTAGTTTTTAATTAATTAATTAATTTTTAAATTAATTGTTAATTAATTAATTAGATATAATTAATTAATTAATTGTAATTAGTTAATATAAAGATAATTCATTGTTTTTTAAAATTAATTAATTACTTTGTAGGTATGAGAGTTTTAATTATTATTATGGATCAAACCTTTTCCGCATTTGATGTCAATGCCCCATTGCGGGGGGCTTGGTTCTACGATGTCCCCGTTTGGTAGTTTTATGGAAACGGGACCCTCGGGAACAACACCTGAAAGAATTAACATAAAGTAAAGTTGTCCACGTTTCCGTTAGAGAAGTTTGAGACAAAAGTAGATCAAAAACGTTATTTTAGTTAACATCTCACAGCATAACAGTCTGCGGTATTTACCTGGTTCGTCCATATAGAAATACAGCTCCAAGTCGTTACTCGACATCAACACAAATCCTTCACCCATATATCGAGGTGGATCATCCAACATACCTACAAAAAAAAACAATGTAACATAAAATAATTTTTTTTACCAAAATATCATTAAAAATTTTATTTTAAATTACATTAAAATTCCAGTAATATTTTTACCATTGTATTTTTATCAACTATAACAGATTTACACGTGTAAAGAAAATAGTTTCAGAGATATTCAATTCTTTGACAAATTGGAAATTGCATGCCCTTTTTAAAAACTACATAAATACTACATTTTGGCAGATATTGTTCTAAAAACTTTTTCAGATAAAAACAAAAACCATAGATGGACGATGAGGTCATAAAAAAATTACATAAAATTGCTATAAATTTAGATTATAGCATGCAGTAATTCTATAACATTTTTAACATTTCAACACAACTTGATACAGTTAGAAAGACAATTTCCAGAGTGTATCTAATAAACACGTTTATTTTGTGTTATGTTTTAGTTTAATTTTGTTTTAGTGTAGGAATGTTTTTTGTTTTCAAAAATTAACTCTTTGAGTTTAACAATTGTTTGTAACTTAATGTGAAAACATTTACGGTCAAATGTTTTAAATATTTTGACCATTTTTGATGTTTTTGTTTATTTTTTTATGTCATTGAGTGTAATTGATTTTCTTACTCTTGTAGATTTAAGCTGTCATACAGTCGAAACCGGTAACTTATTAATATTAAATAAACAATCAAAGGATTAAGAGGTTTTCTAGATTTTTTTCCCATTATGTCATATAAAATGCATTCCATTCCATTTATTCAATTAAAAAAACTGCAGTGTTTATTCTTTATTCACGTCTACATGCAACTTTCAGTATAAATAAAATTAATTTTGTAATGTAGAAAATGATGGCCCAAACAACTTTTGTGAAAAATGTTTGTTTCTCTCCTAAGTTACAGTTGTCAAGTTGACATTTGTCATTCTGAAACGAATGAAATAGAGAAACAAATGTCTAACAAGTTTCATATGTAATTTGTTTCTACGTTCATTTGTAAATTTATTTTCAATAGTTTAAATTCTTTACGTTAAGTTATTTACTTTTATTGTTATCGGTATAGATTGTGTTCTTTCATCGTTTTCGCATTGTTTGATATATATTTCTATTGTTTATTTTCTTTATTTTGTTAATATTTCAAGCAATTGCAATTTTTAAGGATTAAAAAAAAATTAGGACCATTAAAACTTTTACTCAGAATGATATTTACTTTCAAAAAATAAGTTTTGCTGGGAAAAATTGGGACACCAGTATATCATATATCCAAATTCTTGTAAAATCACAATGAGAACATACAGTGATAATGTAAAAACACAATTGAAATGTAAAAACACAATTGAAATGTAAAATTACAACGATTCCTACTGTAAATTCACATCCAAATTTTTCTTACCGTTGTAAACAAAAATCGAGAAAAAACTACTAAATCACAAAATAAAAAAATAAATTCTGCGAAACTTACCGGTATATTTAGGGCTAGGAACTAGCATGACCCTAGCGTTTTCCGCCTTGCACTTCGTGAAGTGCATAAACCTGTCCAGCTGGCAAACGGCAGGTTTTGTCGAGTACACAAAATGGGACTCCTCGACAGTTATACTGAGCGTTGTGGGCACCAGCCGATTGCCAAAAACCATTCGTAACTAAAAAAACACAATTTAAACAAAATTGCATTAAAAAATTTACCCGAGACAACACTTACCGATGATATATCCATCTTAATGACAGGAATTAAATCCCGCCACGTTCTAGCCATCGCGGCTTCAGGTCTAGCTTTCGGATCGATTCTAGAAACACAAAAACATCATAAAATGCCATATCGACGACCGAAAACAATTGAAAACTTCAGTAGGGTAGAAAAATTCTATTCGTACTACACTTTGCAAGAAAATCTTACCGTTCGTTTGATTCCTCCTCATTCTCTTGTTTTTCAGGGTTGAAATTCTCAGGAAAAATGCTTGGATCAAGGCCGAATGTCTTCGCTAAGCTGAAGTAGAGCTGAGATCGATTGTACGTGTGTACTTCGAAACCATTTAGGACTACTGATAATCTCGTGTCAGAGTGCGATAGATCTACAAAATTAAAAATATAACAATATAACAAGTACCTACAAAAAATGGCAAAAAGTGACACAAAGGAACGCCTTAAAACTGTTAACTGTTTTGTTTACCTAATACTGTGAAACCACAGTATAAAAATCTGACTTTTTACATCGCGTAATCACAAAAAATTTATACCTTCGCTGACATCTTTGGGAACGTACGATCGCCACCATCGGAAGATAACATAACCATCCTGTATCCTAATACTGTAATCCAACGTGATATAAACGACGTCCCGGAACATGATTTTTCCCGATAACGCGTTTAACGTCAACGATCCTACAAAAAATTCAATAAAAACCCAAACGTTATTGACGTTTTTCTCGGAAAATACCTATTTTAAAATATCCTTCTTTAATGAAGATCCGATTGATGATTTTCGTAATGATGTATCCAGCTAAACGTGAGTTATAATACGTGATATAAATAACCCAGCCGATCGCAAAAATCAAGCTGCACAGTAACATGGCAAAGTTCGAATCCATCTTTAGGTCTTCTAAATTCACATGGTTGGAGATATTTCCACCCCATGGTTGCGATTCGAAGTAGTTTTCGGAATCCATATCTGCTATTGAGTTAAAACTATAGCTGCCCATTATCACTTATGTTTCTAGCTAGAAAAAACAGCACAACCCAGGGTATCACATCTCGATCACTCCGTAGAACTTTACTATAAGCCTTAAACTACAACTTTCTATACTTAAAACGTCCTATCACTAAGTATTTCGCATTTATTTCGCAAATTTGTACGAGCAAGTCTGTTTATTTTCGGCCATCGTTCGACTTTGACAGTTGCCTGTTATCAAAACATCGCTAAAAACATGGCTGCCAACTATCTTGGATAAATAGATAATTTAGTTGATTATTTACGATTGTTGACGTTTTTTTAATGATGTTTGCCGAGAAATGGCTTTAATCTTGTTTTATATCGAGATGACTCATTGTTTAATTATTTGATTAATTGATAAGAAATGTTTTGTGATACGTTTTCCAGCAAACTTGTTTGGCGATAGTTCGGGTGTCCGCTGGTAGATGGCGCTAGATGTTGAATATGAATAAGAAGTTTAAAATTTGAAAATACTAATTCATTGCTATGAAATTGTTGGCTGGAAAAATAAATAGAAACTAAAACTACGAAGCCTAAGTAAATATTTGAATTTTAATTTATAATCTAGAAAAAAAACTAAATAAATTAGCACAAAAAAATGCAATAACCTGAAAATCGAATAGAAAACTATGCCAAAATGACTTCACTAGCTAATTTACAGAAACGCAAACAAGGTGAAAACACACAAAGTCATCACATTTAAAACAGAAACCAATCTAAAGCAATTATTACTTAACCTCAAAATGAGTTTGACTTAAATCTCATAACTCCCAACCTTACACACAACCTAAAAAAATAGTTTTCCATCAAAAATAACAAGACAACCGGAAAATTTATACATCGTAACCAAGAATTAAATAAAACAAAGAAAGAGGCAATCCCCAACATAACCTAAAACAATAACAAGATAACCTCAAATTAACATTTAACCAAAATCGCTAAATTTCAATAGAAAATTTGATGAAAGTGTTTGGGAAGAATGTAGACACATAGATCAAATATAACGTAAGCAAAGGAGAAGGCATATCCTAGAAAATAACATCATAACCTCAAAATTACTTCAATAGCTAATTTATAGTAATTAACGATAAAACCATAGGTTAAAATACACAAAGCAAACCAACTTAAAACAATGATTAGAAACCACCAACATATTTTTAAGTTCTTTTAGGTTAGAATTTTTATTTTGAGGTTAAAATATACCCCAGTACATTTTATTATTTTAATATATGATACTAAACTGAAAAATTATATGAAGAATTACAGTTTCCGTATACTTTCAGCAAATCCTATAAAATAACATCATAACCTCAAAATGACTTAAATAGCTAGTTTATAGGACTTCAAAGGTTAAATAAAACACACAAATGCAATGCTATTAAATACAAACTAACGTAAAACAATTATTACCTAACCTCAAACTAAGTTTGGCACAATTATTATAACGCATAACCTAAAAAAATAGTTTTCAAACCAAACTAACAAGATAATTTGTAAATTTATGAGTAAAATGTCCAACATAACTTGAAAAATATCAACTTAGCCTCAAATTAATATTTAACCAACGTCGCTAAACCAAATTTTCAATTGAAATTTGATGAAAGTGTTAGGGAAGAATGTACACACAGATTAAAATACAACATAAGCAGAGGAAAAGGCATATCCTAGAAAATAACATCATAACCTCAAAATTACTTCAATAGCTAATTTATAGTAATTAACGATAAAACCATAGTTAAAATACACAAAGCAAACCAACTTAAAACAATTATTAGAAAACACCAACATTATTTTTAGGTCCTTTGAGGTTACAATTTTTATTTTGAGGTTAAAATATATCCCAGCACATTTTATTATTTTAATATATGATATTAAACCGAAAAAATATATGAAGAATTACAGTTTCCGTATACTTTCAGCAAATCCTATAAAATAACATCATAACCTCAAAATGAATTCAATAGCTAATTTTTAGTAGCATTTTTCAAAGGCTAAAATACACACCAAACTAACAAGATAATCGGTAAATTTATGAGTAAAATGTCTAACATAACCTGAAAAATATCAACTTAACCTCAAATTAACATTAAACCTACAGCGCCGAATTTCCATAAAAAATTCGTTGAAAGTGTGTGGAAAGACTTAAAAACAAACCTAGATAAATTATAACCTAAACAATAATTACATAACCTCAAATATAACCTAGAAAATGATTACATAACCTCAAACTTTTTGACACAATTAGATGACATTTTACAGGAGTATCAAATTATAAAATATAACAAATTTGGTAGGTAACCAATCCACTAAAATTTCAAAAAAGAAAAAAACCTAACCTGAAAACCCCAAAATTATCGATCTAAAATTAATATAAATCGTGGTAATTAGTGAAATTGTAACTTATAGATATAAATGTAGTCGATTCTTATCGCGCAAAGTAAAAAATCTGACCTAAAAAGACTTTAAAACTCTAAAAACTTAAAAATTATCAGCATTAAACGATAATAATTGAGATAACAAATGCAATATAATTCACCGTTGAGCGCATAAACCGCGGCGCGCGTGATATCTGAGCGATTAGCACGTGATTTTCCGCTTATAACTCGGTAAGACATTGAAATAACTGTAAAAATTACCCAACTATTCAAAGTTAGCGCCAAAATATACCACGTGCGGGCAATAGGGAATCAAAGGTTGCGCTGACGACGCAACGCGCCGTATCCCGCACTGGTGGCAGTTCGTCGAAAAGCCTTCAGGTTGCAGCAGCCATCTTGATAGGTAAGTGATTTTTCACCGCCACCTCGGATTTTTACATTTCCACCAAAGTAAACATCAAATAATAGCGCTAATAACCGGATTGAAATGAGGGAATATCTCGTAGAGTTTTAGACGCGATTTTTACCGTATTTTCCGTTGGTTTTTAATAAAATCGATTAACATTATGTAATGCTGAGAACATATATTTAAAATTTGAGTTTCTTGTAGGGCTAATTTTAAAATTAGTCTTGTTTTCTTGGATAAATTCCACCAATGATTGTGTAGGTTTTCTTTTGGGGTAGGAATTAGTGGAAAACACCACTTTTAAGGTCTCCCGGGTTTTCCTTGTGGGTCATGTGTATAATACGCCCATAAATCACTTTTCTAAGGGTATTTTTTTGTAATTTTTTAGTTGCATAATGCTTTATTTAGACCCAATATGAGTTATGTAATATTTGGGCTAAAACAATCGATGTTTCACGTCACAATATGTCAAAGTTCCAAAAATTTTCGAGGTTATATTCCTTAACATTAATTAGAGTGAAATGTCTTTTATAATATTTGATTTCTTGTGGTCTAAAGTTATTATTCTAAACTATTTCTATCACAAAAATAGGTCATACGTTGATTTCAAGTGCCTTAACCTTACTTTTTCATTGAAGGTTATGGCATTGCACAATTCATTTTTTGCAAAGATATATGTACTTGCGTTTTCTATGATCTAGAATGCGTACGCGGTTTTGTATTACACAATATAAATATTATCGTCTTTATATCTTATTTGATAAAGAATTTTTAAATAGTTATATAAAGGAATTTTACAAATAATACTATAGCCTATTGTGTAAATATTCTTGGGAGATTGCGATTTTACATATACAATTTAATAATTTGAACTTAAAATTAACACACAGAAAAAATTAAAATTATGAAATGAATTTTTTATAGAACTCACAAAATTTTATTTTGGATTATTTGGAACATTGAAATTATAATTTAATTTTAATTGCCAATAGCAAAGTAATACTGTAAATTAAAAGATTGATAATTTGCACCTTTTATTTATACCAAATATAAGGAACAAAAAATTATTAATCAAAATTGAATTATTATTAGAAATATTAAGAAACAATGTTACTTTTGAGGTTATATATTTACTAAAATCCACAATTTTAACTTTTTTCTACTTATCTTATGGCATAAAAATTCCTTATAACTAAAGAAACCAATTCCAACCCTACATAACCTAAAATTTGAGGTTACAATAACTAAATCTTATAGATTCCATTAAAACTCTGCATCGCAATGCATATTCTCACACATTATCAACAAATACCGTAAAAAAACTCAATTTTAACCCGACATAACCTAAAAATTTGAGGTTATACTCACTTAATTCTCCGTTTTCTCTTGCAGGTTGTTAAGTAGATCGCCCGAAAATGGTTCTGACACGTGCGAAATGCCAGGAACTGACCGCGGAAGGCCAAAACAAGGGCCTCGTCGGTTCCCTCGTAGCCGGCAGGACGATCGCCGCTGCGGCGGTGAACCCGGGTGAGAGCTGCGAGTTTGCCTCGACGCAATACTTCGCGCTGTGCGGTATCGGAGGCATCCTGTCCTGCGGTATCACCCATACGATGGTCGTCCCCCTCGATCTCGTCAAGTGCCGTATTCAGGTCGACCCTGCCAAGTACAAGAACATCTTTACCGGATTCAAGGTTACGGTCGCCGAGGAAGGAACCAGGGGTTTGGCCAAGGGCTGGGCCCCAACCTTCTTCGGTTACTCCGCTCAGGGTCTCTGCAAGTTTGGTTTCTATGAAGTCTTTAAGGTACGTGCGACAATTCGTAAAATGGGTTTGAGGTTAGAATTTTTGTTTTGGTCACTAAATACACTAACACTAAATTCAATACAAAACACCAAGTTATACTGAATTTCTAGGTTATAATTTTTGTGCGTGAACACATATAGTTTCCCTGTTTTCAATCCAAAATTAGAGGTTAGAAAAATCTTCAATAATCAACTAATTTGTATTTCAAGTTTTTAGTTGAAAAGAAAGTTAGAATTAAACTTAAAACCATTTTTGTAAATTCAAAAATACACATTTTAGTTTGAGGTTATTACTTTCCTATGGCCTTTTTAGGTTAGAATTTTTATTTTAAGGTTAAGTTTCTCCAATGGATAACTTTCAAGTACCATTAGGAAAACGAAATTTAATACAGAACTTATTTTTAAACTTTTTGGGGTTAGAATTTATGGAGTTAGAACATCTTGAGGTTTTTAAATTTATTTCAAGGTTAGAAACCTTCCTAGCAAATAAAGCTGGAATAAGTTTCATAAAAACATTTTTGTAAATTGAAAAAGAAATACCCACAGGTAATTTTTCAGTTTTGTTAGAATTTTAGGTTAGAATTTTTATTTGAAAGCTAGTGGGAATAATAATAATTGTAGTCTTTGAGGTTTAGAGGTTACATCTCTCCGATGACTAATTAAGCTTCAATTTCCAATACAAAAACCAAAATTAAATTAAGTAACATCAACTTATTTTCAAACTCTTTCAGGTTAGAATTGTTATTTTTAGGTTAAAATCGTTTCCTGCAAAGAAAAACAAAACGTTTTACGTCCTAAATACATCACCTTGTAATTGTTTTTGAAAATTGTACAAATTTTGTACGTTGTAAATTAATAAATATTTGTTAACGCTGAATGGTTTCCCGAACCGAAAAAGCACAAAATATCAATAATAAACGTAAATTGATCAAAAACCGTTGAGGTTAGAACATTTATTTCGAGGTTAAACCTATCCCAGCAAACAAAACCTCAATATACTCAAAAACACCCGCAACTGTCAAAATTTCTAGGTTAGAATTCCCGATTAACGTTTTCTCCCCGTTTCAGGTATTATACGGTGACTTGATCGGCGAGGAGAACTCCTACCTCTACCGTACCTACTTATACCTAGCTGCCAGTGCTTCCGCTGAGTTCATCGCTGACATCGCTCTTTCCCCACTAGAGTCCGCCAAAGTAAAGATCCAAACCACCCCTGGATTCGCTAACAACATGCGTGAAGCTATGCCGAAAATTTACGGCCAGGAAGGCATGAATGGGTTCTACAAATCGCTAGTCCCTCTGTGGATGAGACAAATCCCGTATACCATGATGAAGTTCGCTTGCTTTGAGCGTACCGTAGAATTAATTTACAAACACGTCGTACCGAAACCGAGGGCTGACTGCACTAAGGGAGAACAATTGGTCGTAACATTCGCCGCTGGTTACATTGCCGGCGTTTTCTGCGCAATTGTTTCCCATCCCGCCGATACAGTAGTATCGAAGTTGAACCAAGAAAAGGGAATGAGCGCACTCGACGCCGCTAAGAGGCTAGGGTTCGCCGGCATGTGGAAGGGACTGACACCACGTATCATCATGATCGGTACGTTGACCGCCGCGCAATGGTTCATCTATGACGCTTTCAAGGTAGCAACGAGCATGCCGCGTCCACCGCCACCAGAGATGCCCGAATCACTTAAGCTGAAGTTAGGCGTCCAGTAATAGGTTCTTTTTATTAATTAAATATTTTAATTCGATCGTGAACAGTATTGAAACCAAAATGATTATTAATTGCGCAACCCGATTTTATTTTACATAGGAGAGAAACTGTACATAGATATTATTATTGATTTTTGTGCCCCCCCTCTGTACCCTATATCCAAAATTGTGAAAATTCGATATCCGTCGGGGTATTTTGTTCTTATCCGGAATTGTTTTATTTTTGAGTCATCATCGTGTATTTATTTGTAATGTGCTGAGGCTTAGTCGTCTAATTAGACTATTGTTGAAAGTATGATATCGTGGAGATGAATAAAAAATCTATTACGTAAAATAACCCGAGTTTTATTACATAACCTTTATCAGTTAGTTTTAACTATAAATAATGAATAAATAATCAAGAGAATAAAAACTTACATCAGACAAAGGAATCCATCTTCAAAACACACCAAATCCACACAATTTCTCTAATAATTCCCGAAATAAAGCAGAACGCAATGAAAATACAAATTACAACGAAAAACTGAAAATGGTTGCCGAAAAACATTTGAAAACTGCACGAGTTGAACGCATGCGCTATAAGCTCCTCCTGACGTCACAATTACGAACGTTCTGTTTACAAGTAATATAAATTTGGCTTATTGGCGTTATGTAAGTGTTTAGCACTTTTAAATAACTAAAATTGGCAAAGGAGTTAAGTTTTGTGTTCCCGTCAGCGATGGCGGAGTGGAGACCAAGAATGAACGGGATTTTCGTGAATTCAATGGACGACATAACCTCAGAGAGCAAGGTAATTCGCTTTTTTATCGTTGTCCGTTCGATTAACTTCATTTTGTTTATTGGTAAACGTTGATAATCGAGTAATTTGTCATTGTTTCGGTTCCCGTGTTATCTTTTTGATGGGTCGCTATAATTTTATAACTTTTACGTGTACAGTCTGTTCAGAAAACTGGAATTTTTGTAAGTCACGATTTTAGATTTTATTACTATAGAAGTGCGTTCACATTTTACTATAAAATTTGATTGCAATTGTTTTGCGCGTTACAAACTTAGTTACTATAGCAAGACAGTGGCATTTTTAAATCTAATCAAAACATTTGTTGTAGATAATGTATAATTTATTAAGAATTATTCATAATCAACTAACTTATATACAGCGTGGTCTACATGTATGTATTCCTATATGACTAGTGCAAGTTCTTAAATAACTACTATTTCAATATTTAGGTTAAATGATATATTTTTGGTCGAAGCTCTGTTTTGTACTACAATTTACAGAGAGATCTTTTACCCACTTTTAATTTACAAAAGTAATTTCTAGTTTTGTTTTGTTGCTAAATATGACATTTTTATTAAATTTACAGATCTCTCGGTATATTATCTATAGGCATTATAACATCGAACAACTAACAACAATTTCTTGATATGTATTTTACGGACTATTGAAACTATCTGTCATAGTTACTATTTACACAGAAACCTAACCTAACTAATCTACTAAATAAACAGGAAAAAGGCGGTAAAAGCAATCAAGATGGCCGACGCAGTTTGACATTTGACAGAATTGTCATAATTATGCTTTACTAATCCTTGTTGATTGGGTTCGTCGACTTCATTCTCAATTTGATCTCCAGCTGCGGGGTACCAAGTTTGCGCTGATGACGATTCTTGATCGGTGTAGCCAACGTCCGAAAATCCCCTAAAATCCGTCGTGGCGCCATCTGTACCTAGAAAAACGAACTTTCGTCGCACGGGGTTCTTAATTTTTTAAAAAAGGGACGTTCGTACTTATTTTTGGGGATTGATTTGCTTCTAACCAAGTAGTGGTTGTGAAGTCCGGTCTGTATGTGCTGTATATATCGTGGTTTTGCGTGTGCATGCCGGGTTGCGTGTTTGAGTTCATATCGGGCCAGCTACTTGATCTTCCGTAAGAACTAGGCCTCGTTCTAGTTCCTAATCCGTCGATAGATGGCGGGGCTTCCTGTAATTTTTCAATTTATGGCAAGGTTATGTCGCTGGAATAGTTATGGAAATGTTGGTAATGACCTAACCTAGTTTGGATATTGAATATTCGTTTTTTTTTTTTCATTGTTTGTCTTGTGTTAAGATTTATAATAACGAAAATAGTTACCACTTACTGATTCTAAAGAAGTCACCTGCACACTTGTACTTGGCAACCAAGGCTGTGTTGATTTCTTTGAAGGTGGTATTTCTTTGGCCAAATTTTCTTGAATTGTGCTCCATGGATAAACTTCACTGGACGCTGAAGATATCAAACCATCTGTGGAATGCTCGTTTTTCATGATAACATCGCAATCATTTGAGTTGGGTCTGACACAAAACCAAAACATCAGAATTATCCCCAAAAATTACCAGCCCCCCCCCCCCAAAAAAAAAAGAAGAACTTACATATAATTGAAGCACTGATCATGCAAGAAACTCAAAGCCTTCTCGATGATTTGCCCCGAAAATCTAGACGCTGGCCCGTTCGGGGTTCCCCGGTCACACGTCTTCATGGTTTCCATGGCAACGCATTGTTTGAATCTATCATGGGTACTGAAAAATGAATATGTTCAATCTTAGCACCAAGTTGGATACGAGGGCAGAAAGTAGTTCTTAACCTCACTCAAGCTGGTTGTCATAGAAACTAGTAGGCGAAAATTTGTTTCACTCACGCGTTTTCATGACAATCTTCTAAAATATAGTTTATAAGCTTTACTGTAATGTAATATTCCTTTTCTGGTGTAAATTTCCCCCAAAAAAATACAGTTTTAGATACTTACCAACACAACGTAGCTCTTGATATGTCATCACCACGTGACACTTGATCGACAAGTACATTATACTGCAGACCGCAGTTATTTCTGTCGGTGATTGTCCTTTTCAGACATGGCGCGTGTTGCAAATATTCTGAAATCGTGAAAAAATAATTAGATTACAACGATGACTCAAACGCAAATTTATTAGCACGCTTTCTTTGGTCCTTCAAATGTCGTGTTTGTATCGGTCAATATCCTAGCAACCAATAGCGCAGTACCGAACAACGCATATATTCGTTAACATCGTTAAACTTGGAATATTTATGCAAATTTGTGGGTTATAAGTATGGCTTATACGGTGGATGTCATTGATTTTCATTTGGCGGATGAATATTATGTTTAATTCGGGAAATAATAGCTTGTAGAACGCATTTTTGTAGTGTGGGTTTGCCATTTAATAACTATTTGGAAAAGTGGATGAAGGAAAACGTTCAAACTATTTATTTCTCCGAAAAACAAAAATAATGAGACGATAATAGTTCTTGGCAAATTTGATCATCCACACGTATGTCTGGCATTGTAGACTCAACCAAAAGGAACCAAAAGAGATGTTTTATGACAAAATCTTGGATAATAACAACTTTGGCGCCATAATATCCAAATTGCATTGACTGTATTTAGTATTGATGGTGTTCAATTGCAGTGGAGAACGCCCTTATGAAGCTATTTGAAGATACATTGCAACTCCAGACAATAACAACAAAATCTACTGGATTGTTATTAGTAAACTGACATCATCAATACAAAAATAAACTTCTTTCTTACCTTTCTGATACCTGGGGTCCATGCACATCTGGTGTACAGACTCTATAGAACTTCTGACAGCTTTGTTAAATTGCTTTCTTTGCTCGTAAGTGAAGCACTTGTCCGTGTATGTTGATAAACAGTCGACAAAGCGGTTCCATGTCTTGCAAACGATGTCAATATCTTGAGGATTGTCAGGAAAGATTAGGTGGCTTTCTTTGACCAAGGGATCTGCTATCTTCACGCATCTGTTGTATTCTCTTTTGGAGCAGTCGTCATAAGCGTAGATTGATAAAAGGAGATGTAAAATGATGATGAGTGATTGTTTCTTTAGGATGGCCATATCTGAAAATAAAGAGAATGTGTTGAAATAATATGTTTTTTAAGAAGAAACACTTCTCGTTCTTATTAATTTAATTTTGATTTAACACCTTTTCAATTGTTTAAACTAGAGACACCAGGAAAGAAACTTATATATCGCTACAACCTCAGGCTCTGTAAACTCATCTAAAGCCAAACTGGGCTTCAGTTACAAAATTTGAACAAAACGATAGATATGTGATAGTCAATTTGGTAATTATTTGTCATCACCCAATCTGCAAATGCTCCAAGAACAATTTGACAAGAGATTTTAGCTAGTCGCTAAAACTGGGCTATTGGTTTTACCTATATCATATACAGTAAGTACGTAAATTATGGAAACATGAAAAAATATCTGTAACAAATTTATATAAACAATGTTACAATTCTTACTTACTTCTAAGTAACACTAAATGTAAATTAATAAAAATTATAACGGCAAAATTAAATAATATTCCATTATTAAATGATGAGAAAGTGTAGTTAAAAAGCCAACACAAAGTAAATATTTTACGCTACCGTTAGATGAAAGTACCGAGATAAGTTATTTCGATCAATTATTAGTCTTTAACTGATTTGACGTTGAAGAGGAAATTGCAGAGGAATATTTATTTTAGGAACCTCTGTCCGAAAGAAGATCTGGTGATAAATTTTAATAATTCCATGTTTAACAATTCCATTCCATGGAAGAAATTCATCGGTGTCTGCACTGATGGAGCTCGGGCTTTAACAGAAAAGAATCGCGGCCCTCATAAAAAATTAAAACAGTTGCTCCAGAAGCTCAATTCACTCACTGCAAAATCCATCGGGATTTTCTAGTAGCAAAATCTATACCAGACAGACTAAAAACAGTTTTGGATCAAGCAGTAAAAAGATAACATTGTCTTTTCGTACTTAAATCAGACGTTCAAGTTTTCCATGCAGAAGCTAATTTCGACTTCAAATATTGTTTCTTTGGTGAATTGTGGATAGTCCGGTTAGCATATTTAGCTGATATTTTTGGAAAGTTGAATAATATGAATTTAGTTTTGCATTTAGTTAAACTTTTTCATTACACGGAACCTAAAAGGTTGAGAATCCCTGCTTTATACCAATAATTTCTCATCAGAATTATTCATGAAATGAGTTCGATGACACAGTAATACCATTACAACGTCGAAAAATATCCCCGATTATTTATTTAGCAGAGAATTACTCCCTCTTAGCTCTGGATTTAAATAGACCTCTCTTGTGTGAAGATTAATAATGTAGATCGTAGTCGGCATGATACATATACGTACGTCTTCATTTGCTCAAGAAATCGATAATAGCCCTCTACATGCACTAGAAACCAGCAGAAAACTTAACACGCCAACCCTCATTAAACATTGGTCAATATTTTCTTAATCTAAATAGGTTAATTGCATCTTCTAGCGTTTCGAATTATTGCCTGCAGTGAAGTTCGTAAATTCTTCGAGAGAGAAACAAAACGAGAAATAATAGTTAATTGTTATTTTCGAGTTCTGACGTCAGACAATCTGGAGATCTGTATCTTTATTCCCCCATCAAGTACACGCTGATTTATTATCAAGATCGTAGCATGCCATGCATGAATTAGTTCTATGGAACGTGTATACCTCGAGGAATCAAAGCAGGCTAGGCCTGTGCTAAATTCTAGTGACGTAAAAGATGTGGGTTAGATAGGAGAACAAAGAAGTGGCAGTATTTTTTAAAGAATACGCGATTTTATCATTGAGATTGGTGTGTTTTTTTGGTGTACGTGAAATGTTTCGATTGATTAGTGTGGTCATTTTTTTTTTAAATTCGTCATTTTGTTAAAGCAAAGCATAAAAATTGTCACATGCCTTTAGAATTTTTAGAAAAAAAACGTTGAAAGTCTAAAATACCGAGTGAACCCAACATGTTGTTTTGTAGGTCTAAATTTCACTCTCCCTATGGAGTAATTATGATCCATAAATAAAATATTAAAAATTAATCTTAGAATTAAAAGAATTTTAAAAAATCACATTGTTGGAACCGAGACTACACATTGGCGCTATATGACAAGCTCCGTATAATCCCTAATACGTATATGGATAATATTGACAGTAGGTATTGTCAAAAAAAAAAACAGCCTTTGACACTACCTAATGTCAGAATGATAATAATAATTGTGAAATCCTTGCTAGCTAAGTTTTAATGCAGACACGATCTCGATCAAAAAGAATTTGCTCATACAGCTGAACTATTAATTTTATCAAAAAATGTCATATACATAAATAGTACAAAATTTCCTCTACTTGAATTTATTATTTAACTATTTTGACGAAATTACAGAAATGGCGGCTCATATGCAAAATCCTTGAAAAATGCATGACAACATTGCTATCCGCACTCGAAATACACTTTGACTTTGTCTATGACGCCAAGATGTTTCAATATTGCTTCACGCAGCGTACGTGCGCGCGTGTTGCTCCTCCTCATCGCATTCTCCATGCATTTGCGTGTTGAATTGACGTTTCGCAACCTCTGACGTTCTGAATACTGTCAAAAGTTTTAAAATATCCTGGCTACCTGCTATTAATGCAGACACGATTTCGATCAAATAGAATTTGCTCCTGCGGCTAAACTATTAATTTTACCAAAAACTGTTATAGACATAGATTATACAAAATTTCTTCTACTTTAATTTATTATTTATCTATTTTGACGAAATTACGGATATGACGGCTCATTTGCAAAATCGTTGAAAATGCTAAGAGTAAATAGCAGCCAGTTCCTTTGGACCCTTTTGAACCAAAAGCTTTTCAGCTCTAAGTTTGGTTATGAAACTTCTAAATATAAACTTTCGTCCAGATACCTTTAGCAGTTTCTCCGGAATCGTCGCCACAAAAATCGTTTACACACACAGAGACATTTTTTTGTAAAGTTTGGAAACTTTTTAGGATTTTTTCACGGTTGAAGAATTATCTAGGCTCTTCAGTAATTTTTACCATGGAAACCAAGAAAAAGAGAGGTTTACTTTGTAACTATTTTTCCCAAAATCGTGTGACAATGTTCGTGAATTTACTCACAAAGTCCTGAAATAATCACATAAATGTATAAAAGTTTACAAAATCTATGGAACATCAAAGTTGAGTGTAGTTTAAATTGAAAAAAAAAATCATAACCCGTTAGGATTTGCTCAACAACAAAAAATTATAAACAATTGTTAACCTCTGGCCACCTACCGGATATGCTGGAAAGTAACTTCCTGTCTGTTTCCAACTCGGATCAGCGAGTTTTGCAATTCACCAACACCAACGTCGAACTGTTCTGAATGCTCTACCACTTTACAATATATCAGAAAATTCCCTAAAAAGTACATACTCATTTTTGTTTGTATCGAATTTCTTCTAAGAACATAGAACTAATCACGTGATGATTGGATTTGCAAGTCAAATGGCCTTTTTGCATGACTTTTCGGTAATAAATTCAATGTCAATGTTAGCAGCATATCAGGGTAAACAACCCCATGCATATTAAAACAAGGTGGATGACATCATGTACAGTCCGTAGTACAGCATAAGCATTATTTATCTTTATCAAGATTATGGTAATTATTTGGTGTTGGTTCGTTATTTTTTAATGCGATTGACGCCTGTTTTATCGGCTCTATCTGTTGTACGTTGTTTTGTGAATAATATTAAGTAATTAGGGTGTTTTGTCTACGACTCACATAGTCACATATAATAAGTTAATTACATACATGACTATGACTATATAATCCCCATCATTATACGCGCCAATGATTATAATGACACTAGCGTTGTATAATAATGACAGTTCGTCCAAATAATGGCCTCATTATTTGAACGAACTGTCATCATTATACAACGCTAGTGTCAAAGTCTGTCAAAACCTACGTGGATGACAGTTATTTGACAGTTCGCCTCGCCATCATTGACAAATACATTTAAAATATTTTGCATAAAATGGAATTTATGAGTCGTAGATAAAACGTCGTGTTTGACTCGCACATAACGGATATAAATCGGTCACATGATTACACGCTCGCCTACGGCTCGCGTGTAAACTTCATGCTCGTGATTTATGTCCTTAATTATGACAATATTTTGGAGACTCTGGCGAACTTAATAATAAAATTATAAACCCCTAACCACAACAAGTATTATAATGACACTAGCGTTGTATAATAATGACAGTTCGTCCAAATAATGGCCTCATTATTTGAACAAACTGTCATCATTATACAACGCTAGTGTCAAAGTCTGTCAAAACCTACGTGGATGACAGTTATTTGACAGTTCGCCTCGCCATCATTGACAAATACATTTAAAATATTTTGCATAAAATGGAATTTATGAGTCGTAGATAAAACGTCGTGTTTGACTCGCACATAACGGATATAAATCGGTCACATGATTACACGCTCGCCTACGGCTCGCGTGTAAACTTCATGCTCGTGATTTATGTCCTTAATTATGACAATATTTTGGAGACTCTGGCGAACTTAATAATAAAATTATAAACCCCTAACCACAACAAGTATTTTAGAACCTAAATACGTATTTCAGCAACTATGTTGCCATCTTCAGTAGAACCTAAAAAGAGGAAAAGAGAGACTAGCACTTCATAGTATCTTTACTGGATATTGTCCAAGCAAATCACTAGTGGAAGTGACGTCCATGTTAAAAATTATCCTATATATACCCATTTGTTGTTCACACCTCAGTGAATTTTGATCATTGAAGCGTAAAAAACAAGTTTTAATTAAAGCAGGTTAAACAATGGCGAACTAGGTATAGGACCCCTGTCTGAATTTATTAATTTATCTCTATTCAAGTGAATAAACATACTTTCCAAGCTGTTTAGTTCCCTATTATTTGACACCGCTTTTACAAGTTTTAAGTCATCTACAACTATTTTATGACCTGTGTCTAAAATATGTTGAGCCACACTAGATTTTTCAAAGCGATTATATTTAAAATGAGCTACATGTTCTTTGAACCTAGTTAAAATTGTTCTTCTAGTCTGGCCTACGTATTCTTTTTCACAGTCATGACATTTGATACAATATATACCAGATTTATCAAATACATCTACCTTATCCTTTGGATTTCCAAGAAGGTTTTTTATGCTATTATGAGTCGAATATGCTATACAGAGATTTTGTGATGTAAAAATACTTCTCAAACCCCTTGTATATGCACAATCGAACGGTATTTTAACATATTTCTTCTTTTCTACAGACAAAGTATTTAAAGTAGATATTTGATTTACATACATTTTTTGATTCTGCTTCTTAATCATTCTATCAACTATTTTCTCAGGGTACCCATTATGTATGACAACATTCTTAATAAACAATAATTCTTGCTGATATCTATCTGCGGACAATGGAAATTTCAATAACCTATTTACTAAACAACTAATAAAAGACAATTTTTGTTGAAAAGGATGCTGCGAATCATTAGGGATAAACCTGATTGTGTTAGTATCTTTCCGATACACGTCAATTTCTATTATATTTTTGCTATTCCTGACTACCAGAGTATCTAAAAATGGAAGTTGGCCGTTAACTTCTTGTTCTACAGTAAAGTTAATGGTGTTGAATTTAGAATTCAAAAAGAGAAGAAAATCTTGAATACTGCACTTCTTGGTGTCAAAAATGGCAAAAATATCGTCGACATACCTAACCCAAGTCTTAGGGAAATATGGTGCTATAGACTTTACATTGGTTTCAAATCTGCTCATAAACAAGTTGGCAATAAAAGGTGAGAGACAGTTACCCATTGCAGTTCCCTCAAGTTGTTCAAAAAACTTTCCGTTTATTTGAAAACAATTTTGAGACATACAAAGGGCAGTCAATCTTACATATTCATCTATTTCTGACGGGTCCAAGTTGTTATTGCTCAATAATTCCCTAAGAAACTCCAAAGTTTCCGGAATAGGCACACTAGGAAACAGTGAAGCAACATCAAATGAAATCAACAATTCGCCATCCTCTAATTTTACATTGTTAACCTTATTGATAAACTCCAATGAGTTATGAACAGAGAAGCTTGGTTAGCTTAGTTGCTGAAATACGTATTTAGGTTCTAAAATACTTGTTGTGGTTAGGGGTTTATAATTTTATCCTTAATTATATGTTTGTCAAATAATATACTATAATTATGTGCTCGTCAAACAATTTATGTATCTACTATTAATTTGTTAATTGTTATTTTGTTTCTCTTTTTCTTCTTCAAACCACCTTTGTCGGTAGTTTACTAAATTTATAATTTTGTTGCTTTCTATTGTATATTACAGTGTTATTAAGATTTTATTTGAAAGATTGTTTATTTGTGTCAAAAAATGTATGTGTTCAGATAAACCTACTGTCAATATTATTAAAATATCTGCAAATACTGGCTAACTTGTTTTATTTTAATGCAGACACGATCGATCTCGATCAAATATGCAGCTTAACTATTAATTTTATATATTGTATGATAAGGTCATGAGCCTGGCCACATCAGATTTTTTTTAGTTATTTCAAGAACAATTTAAGTATAGGCCTATAGTTGTATAGTTTTCAAAAAACTGTTCGTCAAATGTCATATACATCAATTTAAACGAAAGAAAATATCAACTTACCTTATTTATTTTATCTTTGTATCTTCTGCACCAAAAATCCACGATTATCAAACTACCACTTTAACCAAATTTGAAATAAGAACGTCTTTGTCATGTTACAATTCCAACAAAATGCCTTTTTTGTTTAAATTCTCTTTTACGTTTGTCGTTTCTACGTAAATGTGTTTTTCCAATTTTCGCGCTCGGTGTGGCTTGCAGTATTTTTCACCCGATAGCTTTGGCTAGTAGATGCAAACTGCTTGGCGTTTGGTCACCCAATCCAGCTGGCCATGCTTCGGTGACGGTCCACAATTGATTTTTGTTGAATACTAGAATACCACTGAATCATACAGGAAAGCAGAAACTGGACTGGTCACTGGTTTAACGAGCGTTCTGTGATCATTTATCCCTGAATTTTAATTGTGCACGATGATTATCATCTCATATATACTTGATACAACAATAAAATTTAGTTTTTTGCAAGTTCTGATCGTATAACTTGTCTAAACTTTACTATAACACATGTGAATACTCACTAAATTTTCTGGGGAGTAGTATCATAATAGATAATGATGTTACATATTTGTGAAGTGTGCTTACACAATAAAATGCTGTTGTGAACAATAAAAATGCCGGTCGTAACATTTCCGTGCAATTAAACACAGAAATCGCAGCACACTTTCGATTATTTTGTTGTGTGCCATCGCAAAAGATCCACTTTCTAACCTCAAGACGACTTGGCCATGCTTGGGCGAACACCGGAAGCTTCGAAAGGATTATTTTCAGCAGAATTCTAGACAGTCTTCGGCTTGTCCATTGCATGCATTTTTTTTAAAAAATCTGTTGTGGCCAGGCACATGACTTTATCATACAATATATAAAATTAATAGTTTAGCTGCATGAGATTCTATCGAGATGATCGTGTTTGCATTAAAATAAAACGAATTAGCCAGGATTTGACAGATATTGACAGAAGGTATTATCAACAAATCATCCCTTAACACTACCTACTGTCATTAGAATAAAAATATCCGGCAAATCCTATATTAATGCAGACACGATCTCGATCAAATAGAATTTGCTCCTACAGCTAAACTATTAATTTTACCAAAAAATGTCATAGACATAAATTATACAAAATTTCCTCTACTTTAATTTATTATTTAACTATTTTGACGAAATTACAGAAATGGCGGCTCATTTGTAAAATCCTTGAAAAATGCATAACATTATTGCTATCCGCAATCCGCACTTGAAATACACATTGACTTTGTAAACACCATGGAAACACCAAGCTGTTTCAACATTGTTTCACATAGCGTACGTGCGCGCGTGTTTCTCCTCCTCGTCGCATTCTCCATGCATTTGCGTGTTGAATTGACGTTTCGCAACCGCTGACGTTCTGAATACTGTCAAAAGTTTCTAAATATCCTGGCCACCTACTATTAATGCAGACACAATTTCGATCAAATAGAATTTGCTCATACAGCTAAACTATTAATTTTACCAAAAAATATCATAGACATAAATTATATAAAATTTCCTCTACATTAATTTATTATTTAACTATTTTGATCGAATTACAGAAATGGCGGCTAATTTCCAAAATCCTTGAAAAATGCTTCGAGGAAACATCCAATTCCTTTGGACCCTTTTGAGCCAAAAGCTTTTCAGCTCTAAGTTTGGTCATAAAACTTCTATATATGAACTTTCGTCCCGATACCTTTAGTAGTTTCTCCGGAATCGTCCACAAAAATCAAGTACACACATACACACACACACAGATTTTTTTGTGCCTTTGTCAAAAATGATCAGTGGACCCAAAAGCAAAAACAAGTAAGATCATACTGCGCATGATAAAGTGTTTTTGCTTTTTTTTACGCATTGATTTGAACTGATGAAATTACGCAATTTTAATAAAATTCAATAATGTGAGTTTTATATGTTTTTGCCTTTCAATCACGTTAGGGTTTCAATAAAAAAAAATAAAAAAGCATGGTAAAAAGTCACTAAATGCTAGCATCCGGTGTTTATTTTTTATTTAGTAATAAGTGGTTCGTTTCATACTTAATAAGCACTGTAATTTAATGTCATTGACACCAGATTGGTTTATATGGTTAATAATAAACATATAGATTTGACGTTGTCATTTAGCAACGCTCATAGTACCTGCTTATTATTTTGTTCTAGAATTTGTCTGATTGTTAATACTGTTGTAAGCAATGGATCTTTTTTTTCAAAAGTGTTGTTTTAAGAATAGTATTATCCACTGGATTTTTATTATACCCCCTACATTTTCTGTGGTACACCCTTAATTTTTGACACCCCGTGGCATGCCCGTGGCAGGTATAGAAATGCATATACATATATATTGTTGATCACCATTGAAAACAGGTTTAATTTAGTTAATAATAGCTAGGAAGTTATTAAACATTTAAAATAGAAGAAACACTGTAGTTAGTTTAGAAAATGATGGAATGACTAATTATGAATTAAATTGCGAATACTTGCTTTGATTTTTTTAACAATCTAACCTATTTATTTGCAATAAGTTGCCTATGTACTGTCATGTTGCTTTTCAAAATACTGTAACACATTAGGCAAAACAATGATCCCTTTTTTTCCGTGTGTTAACCCCGCAAAAAAATAAATAAAAAACAACAACAACTCACTGACATCATACTTTATATTTTGAAAAAGACCATACACAACTGCAAATAATCTTCACTTAACTTCACTAATCAACTAATAATAATAATAAATAAATTAATAATATCAATAAGAAATAAATACTCGGAAATCACTTCGAAACTTTGTACCTAATCAGACAATCGACGAACCATCAAAACAAACAATAAAATTAATATCACAAACTACAAATCTCCCCGAGGGGCTCTCCCTCATTTCTCCCGGCACCTCGCGGTGCTCTGCCCCCCGAACAACAACCCGTCCTCGCACAAAGGCTTCGTGCAGACGTCGCAAGAAAATCCGCACTTTTTCTCGTGCGTTTTCTTATGTTTCAGCAGATTATCGTTACGGGAAAACGTCTTATAGCAAACGTCGCAAGAAAAATTCCTCTGCCCGCTGTGCGACATCATATGCCGATGGAGATGCTCTTTCCTAACGAAGGATTTCTTGCAGAACTCGCAGACAAACGGCCGGAAACCCGTATGAAGTTTTACGTGTTGACAGAGGTGTTCCCGCCGTTTAAAAACTTTCGGGCACAACTCGCATTGGTAAATCCGTATATCTTCTTCTTCCGGCTTCTCGACTTTAAGCAACGTATCCTTATCGACGACGTTCGATATCAAATTCCCGAATTGTACCGAATTCACGACGTTATTTATAACGTTGACGTTATTCGGTAAAACTCCTGAGAAATTGTTGTTATTAGCGACGCTATACCCACCCCAATTGTTTAAATTCGCCTGGTTTTCGTTATTGGGAATCGCGATGGCGTAATTTTGGTTATTCCCGAGAATTGGGTTCAAAACTACCGCTATTTTTCCGAGGTGGAGGTTTTTCTGGTCGGTGATTTTCGGTTTTGCGATTTTCTTGATTTCCGGTGGTTTTTCGGGGGGTTTTGTGAGTACCCCGAAGTCCACAGTGGGGCAGAGGTTTAATATGTCGCAAGTTTGAGGTTGGGTTGGAGGTTTTTCAGGCTGCAGGATATCTTTTTGTTGTTGTTGTTGTTGTTGGTTTGGGGTTTGTTGAGATTCTTCTTTGTTTTCGATGATCGGAGACGGTATTTCCGGAACGGGTTCGAGTATTTGTGGTTCTACGGCGTAGTTGGGTTCTATAAGTTTTGGTTTTGCCGGGGTATCTTTGATGTAAACCTGGAAAAGAAATAAAATAGTAATAAAGGTAATTAAAAACTGAAAATGTATTTATTTTGCCAAAAATCATAAAAGATCTAATGCTCTTATTGTAGAATAACACCCATTTTTTTCCATATCTATTTAAAATAAATAAATATTGTTTGATATTGTCAAATTACGTTAATATCCAAAGTATTCTGTAAATTACTCAGAAACTTGTATATTTTGTTATCTATAATTTGTTGTATTGCTTTTAAGTATCCGTGTATACAAACCTGATAAAAATCCTAGGAAATTTTAGATTTTAATCATTATTAACACAATGGGTAGTATAAATAAAAATTAGTATATATTTTATGCTCAATATATGAGCAAGAACTTCTAATTAAATTTTTTGTGCGTACATACTCATATTTCGTTTGAATAAAATAGTTCATGTGTCGATGAATGGCGGAGTTTCCGGTTAATTTGCGTTTCGTACAATATTATAAACAAAGCGCAAAGAAAGTTTTATATGGTATTTCTAGTATCCAATTAATAAAATAAGAGTGTTAATATATGGGAACAGATATTAAGTTGTTAAATATTGCGAACGAAACTTTGACTAATTTTGTTTTTAAACACTGGTACCAAGAAACTCTGTCAGTGTTTCACACTCAGTTAAAGCTTTTCGTTGAGACTTTTTGAAGTATTTTAAGAAAATCCAGTTCATCCGTTCACACTTTTCAGTTTTAATTTGCCAAAAATAATTAATTGAAACTAAATGATTAGCCTGGCCAACAATTAAAACAGTCTAACAAGTAACAATGGATTCTGGTGTGCTTTTTTTATAGAATCTGGATCGAAAAACAAAAATTGTGAATTGAATCTAGTTTGTGAGAAAAACAGTGCCCAAAAAACGCAAAAATTGCAAAACTACGCGTTTCTTCTGAAAAGCGAGACTCGATTCAAAATTACTGACTTCAGATTCAGAATCTACAGAAAACAGTAAACCAGAATCAGTTGTAGCTTGTTTGTTTTTTTTTCTGTTGTTTAGATTATTGTATTTTAGCAGTTAAATGACAACTTAATCCAAAAATGTTCAAATTATAAAAAACACTGTTACTGTCTATATTCAAACAAATTAAAAATAATGGTTTGCCAAAATAAGAACTACCATAATACCTTCTCCGTATACCTTCTCTTAGAAAAGAAAAAAACAGTAAAAGATTTAAGAAACGGACAAACATTATCGAAAGCCTCTAAATTCAATCTACGACATGACATATCAAACCTACGTAGCACAAACATATAAATCCCTTTAAAATAACGCAGACAATTCTCACTGATAACGCAACACTACGTCTACTCCTAAATTTACCTCTCCCGTAGCCTTAAAATCAGCCGTATGCCTGTAGTTATTGAAATACGTCGACAACATCTTCTCCGACGTTATACAGCCCGTTTGGAACACGTACGACTCCTCCAAGTTGTGCAAACAGTCTGCGCAGACAACCTTCGGTAAGAAATCATTCTCGCAAACCTACAACCCACAGAACTCTCCAAAATCTGCCGTTCTTTACATCAAAAACCTTACATCAACAGCGAGCAGTGCCTGTATTTTACTCTGTAGTTGGATACTTTTCCCTTCTTCCTTGAATATGTGGACCTTTTTCGTTTCTTGACTTGTCGCGCACAGCCGACATAATTCGTAAAAGTTTACACGTTTATATCCACTCATTTCGAAGCGTTTTATCGGCGAATTCAGAGCATGTTTTGGTTTGTTTGGATACGGTTTGACAGTTCGTATGCGTTTGCGGTAGTTACGCCGCTTGGCCGCCGCGCGGCGCTAGTGGCGCTTGCAGAAAATGATGGCGGGAAATTATGAACTTATGAATTTATTTATAAAATTATTTTGGAAAGATAATTGTGTTTTAGTGTTTTGTGGAGTATATTCTATGGCATTATTTAATTTACGTAAAAACAATGCAGACCAACATTTATTTTAGCATAATTAAACAGTAAGCTTTGTTTAATAATGTATAGTGCGTTGTAGTGGCCTTGATTTTGTTACTGTATTCAATGCAAGTGTAACCTATATAGCTGTAAAAAAACTTAATGGATTTTTTGTAGGTAGTATACCAGTATCAGTTGTTTAAGTCCGAAGTCCACTCTTTAATTTGATAAAAGTCTGTTATAGGAGATAAAAGCGGATCTGCTTTATAAAACACTAGTTTATATTGTTTGGAAATTTTATAATCAAAGATATATCGAAAGTTCAGAAAAATACAGCATTTTGATTACGATTTGTAATATGTCTACGTTTCAAAGTTTGAAATATTATACATTTGGAATGAGTAAAAATGATCAATAAGGTCAATAAAAAAGAACAAACATCCGACTAAATAATTTATAACGAGTTTATATAGCCATCTTTTTTGTTTACTTGTACTTTTGATAGTTTGCAATAACAAAATGAATATAAAAAGTGTACGAAATCATAACGAAATCCTGACTGGAAATTTCCAAGATCATAAAAGAAATTGATTAATTATTATTCTCATTAATGGAAATCAGATGATTTACGAAATACGCATTTCTTATCTGTTATAAAATAAACGTTCCTGTTTTTATAATAGTTATTTGCACACATGTAACGTCATATAAATTTATATTTTTAATACAAATGCGATACGATGACGTTTGCATATTAAGTTTGACGCATAATAAGATTTTGCTAATAATTAATAGCTTTTCACATATTTTCTTGTACTTAATTTGTCAAAAAATACAGTGAAACCCTCAAAAATACACCCCAATGTACAGGCGTCCAAAAAAGTTCTCTACAAATGAAACACGATTTTATTTGTAACGTTCAATGACCCACAAGCAAAAAGTTTTCGAAGTTTTCTTTTAGTACTTCGAATATCTATGCATGTAGATTCTAGGTACATAATTATGTACTATATATTCATATCCGTATACTATACCATTGTGGAATAACTGTAAATTGTCAGTTCATTTACCTACTCGGTAACCACAGACAAAAGGAAACTGTATGCACACCCAATATGTACTTATATCAATCGCAATTGAAAAATATTCATATTGTAACTACGCAAAAAATTAAATAACACGCAATACTACCAATCCAACAATAATTGCATAGAATATCGTATCAGATAACTACCTAATTATTTTTATAGATAAAATCACACGATAGATATCGGTACAATAGAATAGAAGATGAATTTCTATTCAGAATTTATGGAAAATTTTATCATTAGTCTGTTTGTTACCAAACAAAAATAGATTAATTATTAGCCGAGAGGTTGTTAGCAAGAGAATCCAATTTAATTTTAATTGCTTTTGTCTAAAAATACCAATTATTACAAGCAGAGGCTAAAGTCAAAAGTGCATTCGCCTGAAATCATTGCCAAGGTTTATTTCATCCAATTTTTTATGTATATGTATACGAAATGCAGATGTCAGCTGTATCAATAGAGTACACACCATTCGATTAGATTGTCGTCGATTTCTACTTGCAAATAACGTTTTTTCGATCAATTTAAACTTGATTTTTGAAGTATTATACTTTAGCTACTCTTAACGAATAGCTTATACGCTTTTGCGTTATTAATTTCTAATTAATTAAGTTAAAATTAGCGAAATTATTACGAAATGGTGGGGTTGTTTCTGTGACACTCTACTAGGTGGCGTGCATTCCCTTCGCAACGGGAGGTCAAAATACGTCACAAGGAATCGTGTATGGCAAAGTCCAACGGAATTGATCATCGTCGGGTCATTTTCTGGTCGATATTCGCTGGAAAACCACGTGTGACTTTGAGAAATCGCGGGGACCGTCTCCATAAAATCCGTATAGCGTACACGACCCGATAGGGAGCGTTCGAAACGCGCAAAAAACAATCGAACATATAGTAGGTAACCCTACATGTCCAACTGTCAAAAATTTATTGTGTAACGTAAGTATTTATTATCATTAAAAGAAACTCTACCTCATCTTCTACGCGTCGATAGTTATCTAGGACGAAAATCTCAAGTGCGCTTCCATACGAACGATTGATAGCGCTAAGATTTTTTGATAAGCGTGATACGTGATAGTAAAGTTTTAAGTTTGGTTTTGTCTCGTTTTCTTCAGTTATCAAATACGATGTCGTACTACAGCGACGCTGAGGATTCCCTGAAGTCCTTCGGAGACCTACAGGACGATGGACTTCGGAAGAGGAAACTCTGGGGCCCCGACGCCGAGTCCATCGCGTCGGAAATCAAGGATCTGTTGGACGACGACGTAAACTCACTGGTACGTAGCTTACATCTAGTATTTTATTGAATTCCCATAGTCTAGTAACTTTTCCATATGTATCTTTTGATTTTACGATAATCGATCATTGCTACAAAAGATAACCAAAGATTACTATTCTCTTAAATGTTTGAAATTACAAATAACGTTCATAAAGTCCTTGTCGATATCGTGTCTCCATCGCAAGTTATTCACGGGGCATTTTCAAGTTATTAACCATTAAAAACAAGGGAGGTATTTATTAAAACCACTTTTTTCTTTTGAAGAATATATATCGAAAATGAGCAACTTTTAACTAAATGTTTGGTTACTTGTATGAAAAAAATCTGATGTGGCCAGGCACATGACTGTATCATATTATACAACAGTGTTTCCCAACGTAAATGCTGATGTTCTTACAATACTATCGATAGTATCAAAATATCTTTCAAATCGTGGCTAACTAGTTTTAATACAGACATATTTTGTTCAAAAGTTCCTCTACTTTAATTTATTAATTAACTATTTTGATGACATTACAGAAATAGGGCCTGATTTGCAAAATTTGAAACATGCCAAGAGTAAACCTCCAGTTCCTTTTGACCCTTTTGAACAAAAATTCTTTCAGTTCTAACTTTAGTCTTGAAACTTCTAAATAGGTGCTTTCGTCTTGATACCTTCAGTAGTTTCTCTGGAATTGTCGCCACAAAAAGAAATCTGATGTGGCCAGGCACATGACTTTATCATACAATATACAAAATTAATAGTTTAGCTGCATGAGATTCTATCGAGATCGATCGTGTTTGCATGAAAATAAAACGAATTAGCCAGGATCTGACAGATATTGACAGTAGGTATTGTCAAAAAATCAGCCTTTAACACTACCTACTGTCATTAGAATAAAAATATCTGGCAAATCCTATATTAATGCAGACACGATCTCGATCAAATAGCATTTGCTCCTACAGCTAAACTATTAATTTTACCCAAAATGTCATAGACATAAATTATACAAAATTTCCTCTACTTTAAATTATTATTTAACTATTTTGACGAAATTACAGAAATGGCGGCTCATTTGCAAAATCCTTGAAAAATGCATAACAATATTGCTATCCGCAATCCGCACTTGAAATACACATTGACTTTGTAAACACCATGGAAACACCAAGCTGTTTCAATATTGTTTCACATAGCGTACGTGCGCGCGTGTTTCTCCTCCTCATCACATCTCCATGCTTTTGCGTGTTGAATTGACGTTTCGCAACCGCTGACGTTCTGAATACTGTCAAAAGTTTCAAAATTTCCTGGCTACCTACTATTAATGTAGACACGATTTCGATCATATAGAATTTGCTCCTGCAGCTAAACTATTAATTTTACCAAAAAATGTTATGGACATAAATTATACAAAATTTCCTCTACTTTAATTTATTATTTATTTGTATATACATTTTTTTTGGCACGTTTACAATAATTTGTTATATTACGTTTTATAAAATAACAAAAAAAAATAAAACGGATTCTAAAGATGTGCAAGATCATGTATGTGACATTCCTTTGCTTCCTATTGGTCTGAGACAATTAGGTTAGATTGAGATTGATTGATCTTTTAATTTTTGACGATAAAGGTTCTATACATCTTTGTACAATCTGCATCTCGAAAACGTACAGGGTCATTTTAAGAGGCATCATATTTTACGATAAAAATTAATAAATAAGCATGTTGTTGCTGTTTTTGAGATACATATTTGCATTTTATGGGGTTTTCCAAAACTGAGTTTTGTTGCATTTTTGTTAAACAAGGCTAAGATAAGACATATCTCGGAACTAGTTCAGTTTTAACTGAATTTGATTGTTTTTCTCATTATAAAATATGATATTCTATCATGTTTTCGTATACTTGGGACCCTGAATGGATCACCCATCACATAAATGCGTTGTTACCCGTACTTGATTTTTATTATATTTTCCGATATATAACTTGCAAACGCCAACTCGTACTTATATGATGTATACACATTTTTTTTAGAGAATTAAAAGATCTACAAGTTGCGTTATAACGTTGAATATCCTCTGATTAATAGAGAGCTATATATAGTTAAAAAAAAAACTTTTTTGGTCATCTTTGAGATTTTTTTTGCCTAATTTAGCTGGGGTATGAAGTCTTGTTATTATGTCTTATTTAAACGTTAAATTTTTAGGTGGAAGAGGACTGTATCGGATGTCCTTTACCTTCCACGCCGGAGGATGAAAACGTGTTAGAATCAGAAATGAGTGATGTCCTGAAGGCCGCAGTTTTAGGTAAAGGTAGTGTAATGCTACAGTCTCCCTAATTTTTGTTTTTATCGCTTGTCGTGTTTGGTTGTTTTTTATGTTTAAACGTCAGGTTTTTTTCGAAAGCAGAGGTTTTACAAATGTTGTTACGCCATAATCTTCGAAATTGTCGAAAAGTCGAAATAAAGAACAGTTCTGTGAATTACCTGAAATTCCTAGAAAACATATTTTTTGTGTATCTAAAAAGAAAACTAACATGTTGTTTTGATACATATGCAATGGAATATTGAAGAATAATGTTTATAAATTTCAAACACTATGTATACCTGCAAAGATATATTGATTATCTTTGGACTTAATTGTTTCGGTACTCTCATAAAATAATAATTAATAGTCCTATACAAGTTTAATTCCGTTGTTTTTTTTATTAAATATTAATGCTATGATGGATCATTGACATTAGGTATAGATTTTAGTATCGAATGGAATTATAAATGAATCAACGTTGTGAATAAACTAGATTGTTTGCTGTTGATGATAGCGGCTTATCAGGTGATTTACGAGTTGGTTTTATTCACGTAGAGAGACGAATAGATAAAATAGTATTTTTAACGTTTTTAAGAACGTATTCTAAAATCGAATTATTCGCTGATTTGTTTGGGAGTTATTCTTGAGTTTTTGTTGAGCTCGCTTATATTGAAATTGTAAAATTTCTAGTGTTTGTCATAGTTGATATGGAAATTATTATCAAATTATAGATAAAAGTGTATTACTTGTTGTGGCACTGTATAAATATTAATTTGTTGTTGTTGTTGTATACACGTTACATGATAAGTTTCAAGCACTCTAATCTATCTGAAAAGGATACAGATACAGATTCCAGATACAAAAATAGTTGCTTCCTCTGAGTTATTACATTTTCAAGCACCATTTTTTTACAGTACTTACTTATTTTGATTTTAACTGTTCTTAATAACAATTTATTTGAAAAACAAGGCTTTGTGACAATGCGATATGGGCGTATTAATTTTCTAATTAAATTTCCACTGCCTCTGTTGCTCAAGCGGGAGAGCTTTCAACCGGAAATTGGAGGGTTCCTGGTTCAAATCCAGACGGAGGTATTTTTTGCAAAAAAATATCCACACCTGGATTCATTATTATCATTCCCTACTTTAATTGATAAATGTCTAATGTTACTTGAGCAAATATCTTTAAAACAACCTTAAAAATATACTTACATATATTCTGTTCATTCTTGATTATTGATACATGATATATTCTGTTAATTCTTGATAATAATTTATGTATGTGTGACTCGTAAAATTTTTTTGTTGCAAAACTAAATTAAATAAATTGTTTATTAGTTGCAAACTCAATTAATTAACATAATTAGTTATAAAAATGTGCCATATATATTTTCAAAATTAATATTTATACTCCAGGCAAATGGTGTTTTTCCCAGGAAAAAAGTATAGAAGTTTTTTTCTTTCATTCTATATGTTTTTTTGGGTGCTGAATCGGAATTTCAACTTTGCTACTTCCCACGGATATGGCTTTACCACGATAATCGCAAAAAACCTAAAACTTTTCGAGTTTTTGTCAGTTATGCGAAAAAGTCATAAAACTATGCACTTTTCGATGTAAACCACTATATACAATAATAAAGTACACTAAATTTCCCTTCAAAAGCACCCTCAATTGTATTTTTGGTTGAATGGTTTGGCCGCTAGAGGGTGCTGAAAGAAGGCCAAAGTTTCCTACTTTATGCAATGTACGTGTAATTACAAAACAGCTTAGATTATGATAAAACTACATTAAATTCCCAACAAATTGGATAACTTAATCAGTTTTTTGGCCAAACTGTGTAGCCGCTAGAGCGCGTTAAAATTTTATGTGATATTACGTGAAACCGCTTAGTCAAGAGCCCTTCACCTAAAATTCAGTAGATAGATACCTATATTATTACTATTTATTCATTAAAAACTATATATTTGTTCTTTCTAATTGATACTTAAGGTGGGATTCGAAATGATTGGCAACCAAATATACCTCATAAATTTTGAGGGGAGTATTATGTGGTATTTCACCGAAATGATTAGGTATTTCCATTCAAATTATACGTCGAACAGAACTTGAAACCTTTGCCGATAACACAAAAAATATCCGGCTCAATTCAGTCCGGTCTAGGTAATGGATTTTACGATTGTTGATGACTATGTCGTAGTCTTCTTACGTTCAACAAAAAACGCCGATATTCACAGAATTTATCACCTGTGCATGACAGAATGGAACCGGATATTTTTGTATTATCGGCAAAGGTTTCAAGTTCTGTTCGACGTATAATTTGAATGGAAATATCTAATCATTTTGCTGAACAACTCAGAATAATATTATGAAGTATATTTGGTTACCTACTCATTTCGAACCCCATCTTAAGGGATTGGTATATGATGCAAAAATATTTCTGAACAAACTTTCTAAAAGGATTTCCAGTAAAAGTACAAGGTTTAAGGTTTACTATGAGACCCTCTTAAGGCTTTTAGGGTATAGGGTGCACCTTTTTGACATTTTGATCTCACTTATTTCGAAAACCTTAGTAGAGAGTTCGTATTTGTATTCAGGGCTACTAATTCTATCCAAAATGCAAATCCATATTCCATTCTGAATATCCATGTTCCCTAGAGTTATCAATATTTTGTGGTTTTCAATTGTTTTTCGCATAAAATTTCATATGTAAGGCTATAAAATGTTTCCGCTACCGTTAACACAATTAAAAGCTATACCAAAATCACTAAGAAAACTATTGGGTTGCCATTTTAAAACGAAAATGTCGTCTATGGTGTCAAAAACCCGAAACAACTTAAGGTTGAAATTGAATTTTACATAGAGTATTTTTATTGTTAGAAATCAATGCATTCAAGAATTTTGGAAAATAACAAACCCGCTCAGAGATTTTTTCATGTTATAAAATTTAATGCGCTCACTGTATACATATAATAAATATGAGAATTAACAACTGCCATCAAAATGTTGAACAGCATCGGCCATTGTTAAGCAAAAAAATGGTTAGGATTGCTTTATTTATTGCAGAATCAACGACTTGTGCTATAAATTATGATTATTATTATATTTTGAAACAGTAGTTTCGTTTTTTGAGATGTAGCAACGTTAGCTATACCACTGTTAACAACATTTGCAAAACCTTTGCTTATATATAACGTAACTACCGTTTATTTTCGTCTAACTCCGGTTAGATACACTGGATGTTTGTTAAGAACCAACACTCCAGCGTATAATTTATACCGTACTTTGTGTTTTGTTGCTAGGTTTCTAAGTTTTATTGTTTTATATTATAACTAATGTTGTGTTTTGTCGTTATTTTTTTTTTGTAACTAATATTTTTTTCTCTCCCCGGTAGTAAAGATCAGTTTTCTCTTGTCTGTTCGAAGGTAAAAAAAGGACTAACAGCATCACTTTTCTAGGTGATGAGATTGATATCGCCGCGTTGGCGCACAACGCCGCCGGTCAGGCGGAGGTTGTCGTCCGTAAGTTAATAAAGGTAACCTGGTCCGTATGTCACTTCCATCACCTGCCCGCCTGGCTCCAGGACAACGACTTCCTGACGCACGGCCACCGGCCTCCGATGCCGTCGTTCCGCGCGTGCTTCAAGAGCATCTTCAGGATCCACACGGAGACGGCCAACATCTGGACGCACCTGCTCGGGTGCGTCGCCTTCATCGGTGAGTTCGTTCGGTATTCGTAACCTCAATTTGAGGTTAGGATTTTTTTAGGTTATGTTTTTTTGGAATTTGATGAATAGGACGGTGAGATTTCAGAGGAATTGTTTACGTATCGGTTTGAGGCAAGGTTTGATAATACCCAACCCACTGGGCCCAACTAGGGTTTTTGGGGGCTTTTTTGGGTAAAAGTGGGCAATAGTGAATATTTACCTTAACCGAACCAAATAAAACTCGCTCTAAAGGACATACTGATTTTTTAAATTTATCGAAACAGCCATATTTTCAATATAAATCGTAACCAAATCATAACTCTAAAAATAACCTAAGAATTTTTATGAAACTTGCTATGATTGTTTATGATTCATCAATAAACAGTATCTTGTTAAGGCCTTTGCCTTAACAAGACATATAACTCCCTCAAAAAGAAATGCTGATTTTTTGAATTTATCGAAACAGCCATTTTTTTGATATAAATTGTAAACAAATCATAACTCTAAAAATAGCCTAAGAATTCTTATGAAAGTTGCTACGATTGTTTACGATGCTTCAATAAACAGTATAAAGGCCCTAACAAGACATAAAACTCCCTCTAAAGGAAATGCTGATTTTTTAATTTATCGAAACAGCCATATTTTCAATATAAATCGTAAACAAATCATAACTCTAAAAATAACCTAAGAATTTTTATGAAACTTGCTACTATTGTTTATGATGCATCAATAAACAGTATAAAGGCCCTAACAAGACATAAAACTCCCTCTAAAGGAAATTCCGGGTTTTTGAATTTATCAAAACAGCCATATTTTCAATACAAATCGTAAACAAATCATAACTCTAAAAGTAACCTAGGAATTTTTATGAAACTTGCTACGATTGTTTATGATGCATCAATAAACAGTATAAAGGTCCTAACAAGACATAAAACTCCCTCTAAAGGAAATGCTGATTTTTTGAATTTATCGAAACAGACATATTTTCAATATAAATCATAAACAAATCATAACTCTGAAAATAAACTAAGAATTTTTATGAAACTTGCCACGATTGTTTATAATGCATCAATAAACAGTATAAAGGCGCTAACAAGACATGAAACTCCCTCTAAAGGAAATCCTGATTTTTTTAATTTATCGAAACAGCCATATTTTCAATATAAATCGTAAACAAATCATAACTCTGAAAATAAACTAAGAATTTTTATGAATCTTGCTACGATTGTTTATAATGCATCAATAAACAGTATAAACGCCCTAAAAAGACATAAAACTCCCTCTAAAGGAAATGCTGATTTTTTGAATTTATCGAAACAGCCATATTTTCAATATAAATCGTAAACAAATCATAACTCTAAAAATAACCTAAGAATTTTTATGAAACTTGCTACGATTGTTTATGATGCATCAATAAACAGTATAAAGACCCTAACAAGACACAAAACTCCTTCTAAAGGAAATGCTGATTTTTTGAATTTATCGAAACGGCCTTATTTTCAATATAAATTGTAACAAATCATAACTCTAAAAATAACCTAAGAATGTTTATGAAACTTGCTACGATTCTTTATGATGCATCAATAAGCAGTATAAAGACCCTAACAAGACACAAAACTCATTCTAAAGGAAATGCTGATTTTTTGAATTTATCGAAACGGCCATATTTTCAATATAAATTGTAACAAATCATAACTCTAAAAATAACCTAAGAACTTTTATGAAACTTGCTACGATTCTTTATGATGCATCAATAAACAGTATAAAGGCCCTAACAAGGCATAAAACTCCCTCTAAAGGAAATGCCGATTTTTTGAATTTATCAAAACAGCCATATTTTGAATATAAATCGTAAACAAATCATAACTCTAAAAGTAACCTGAGAATTTTTATGAAACTTGCTACGATTGTTTATGATGCATCAATAAACAGTATAAAGGCCCTAACAAGACATAAAACTCCCTCTAAAGGAAAAGCTGATTTTTTGAATTTATCGAAACAGCAATATTTTCAATATAAATCGTAAACAAATCATAACTCTAGAAATAACCTAAGAATTTGTATGAAACTTGCTACGATTGTTTATGATGCATCAATAAACAGTATAAAGGCCCTACCAAGACGTAAAGCTCCCTCAAAAGGAAATGCTGATTTATTGAATTTATCGAAACAGTCATATTTTCAATATAAATCGTAAACAAATCATAACTCTAAAAATAACCTAAGAATTTTTATGAAACTTGCTACGATTGTTTATTATGCACCAATAAACAGTATAAAGGCCCTAACAGGACATAAAACTCCCTCTAAAGGAAAAGCTGATTTTTAGAATTTATCAAAATAGCCATATTTTCAATATAAATCGTAAACAAATCATAATTCTAAAAATAACCTAAGAATTTTTATGAGACTTGCTACGATAGACTTACATATAAACTCAAAATTATAACCTCGAAAAAACATAACCTCAAAAATCTGACAACTTCCTGAAAATAAAGAACTAATACCGCTATTCTCTCCAGGTATCGCTGCGTACTTCCTGATGCGCCCCTCCATCGAGATCCAGCTCCAGGAGAAGATCGTCTTCGGCGCTTTCTTCTTTGGCGCGATCGTCTGCCTCGGCTTCTCGTTCATGTTCCACACGGTCAACTGTCATTCGCAATTCATCGGCAAGCTCTTCTCGAAACTCGACTACTGCGGCATAGCGATGCTGATCATGGGCTCGTTCGTCCCGTGGCTATACTACGGCTTCTACTGCCACTTCAAGCCGAAGGTCGTCTACTTAAGCGTCGTCTGCTTCCTCGGAATCACGAGCATCATGGTCAGCCTGTGGGACAAATTCTCCGAATCGACCTGGCGGCCGTTCCGGGCGGCCGTCTTCATGACCTTCGGACTGTCGGGAATCATCCCCGCGATACACTACGGCATCGCCGAGGGATGGTTTAACGACCTCAGTCAGAAGTCGCTCGGATGGCTGGTGCTCATGGGCCTGTTGTATATAGTCGGGGCGATGCTGTACGCGTTGCGCGTGCCCGAACGCTGGTTCCCCGGCAAATTCGACATATGGTTCCATTCGCACCAGATCTTCCACGTCTTCGTCCTGGGCGGCGCTTTCGTGCACTACCACGGGATTTCGGAGATGGCGATGCACCGCGTCACGATAGGGGAATGCGAGATGCCGGATAACTCGATCTATTGAGGTTAGGGACGCTGGGAGAAGGCGGCGCGCTCTAGTGTACATTTTGTAATTTTTTGATTAAAAAAAAGGAAAAGAGATATATAAACGATTTAGACGAAAACGAGAGGTGCAGTTAGTTTTTAGTTTAGGTAATTCGATACGTTCGATTTTTGTTTGGGAAATCGTTCGTTGCCCCCCCCCGCTACTTTTTGATCTATATGGAGGGGAGTCCGATCTTTTGTCGTTAACATTTTTTCGTTTTTTTTTTAATATGTTTTTGAATCACTTTCTTTACAATTTTTCTTTCATTTAACCTCAATTTCAGTCAAACATAAGAAAACATTCAATGAGCTATAGAATTTTGGAAATAGGTCAGTTTTAATTCATTTCTATCGCAATAACTGTTAAATTCGAAGAATAAATCTCGTAAACATTTCAATAACTTACGAAGTTATCTTTGCATCCGGTGTTATGTTATAACGAACACTTATAACGAAAATAAGTCTCGAATAACATTCTACAATAAATCTGCCGATGATGATGATCGTGAAGAATAATTTTAATATAATTTTTATGATGCCAAATCGGATTGCCCCTCTCGTACCCCGGTTTTTTCATGGACAGTGTACAGGATTTTTGTGATACGATGTAATATCAGTTTCTTGTACGCTATAAGTTTTATAAATATATATTGTATGTGGATATATTAAAAAAAGGAAGAAAAAAAAAACAAAAAAGAAAAATTTAATAGTTGGTGTATAAGCTGTGTTAAATACGGTGCACTATTTTTTTTTTTTTGGGCTCTTCACACATCGTAATTCCCTGGGTTTCCCCTAATTATTATTATTAAATAATTCTAATTATTTTTTGTTGTTTTTTTTTGTCTTTAGGTTTGTTGTTGTCTTCGTTATGGCAAAATTTTTAAGAAAGCTTTGTATATAAATATCGTCTAAGTGTAGTTTTTAATTTATTTCCAACATGGAAGGAGCTGGCATTAGTTTCTTTTCACTGTCGATTTTGTGATCTTTTAATATTTTCATCCTAAGCCTTTCTATAGACTTAGCATGTTATATGTACTATACCTGGATAATGATAAATAAAATGATTGTTGTTCTAGATTTTTGAGTTTTTTTTTGTCCCACGATTATTATTAATTACTAAAAGCGTCCTAACACTATAATCTTTGAAGAGTTTATGTGCCGAAAAAATTAAAATCTAAAAGATTCTACAAATTTTTGAACGTCAAAGATGTATTGTCAAACAACCAAGAAACCGCCATCTATTGGTAACGAAATGAATTAGCTATCAATACTGTAAGCGACATCTATCAACAGATTTCCCAACTACACTACATACAGCTTCCTAGAATCCACACACATTCATAACTTACAAAATTGTATAATTACTCTCAACAACAGATAATTAGGAAAATCAAACCACTCAACCTCGTAAACCTTCTAAATACATTTAAATTACAAAATTTCTAAATCACAGCCCGTCCTCGTAGTTCAATCTCGCTCCGCTCGGTGTCTCTGCGAGCGCTCTTGACGTTTCAAAATTTTAGCATACCCAAATATGGCATTTCTGTTGTGCACGTCTGAGGCAGGACGCATATACCCGTCGAAAAGTGGCAGAACTGTTGAAATTTCGATGCGTTCGCTGTGAGCCACCCCTGTTGCGTCGATGTGGTAAATTTGCTATAGGTAGCGGGCCCCGTTTGCTAACTAGGACACGACAAAACTATCAAAGGTAACCTCGCACGGGACGGTCGGTGCCTTTCTAGGTTATGTTTCGAATATCACATCTCACTAAGGGCTATTATCCCGTTTTCGAAGCGCGGTTTTAACCGGAAAGCCTTAAAGGGTTTGTTTTTCCACACAAACAACTAGTTTACTCGTATTGTTTAGTATAGAAGAACATAATTTTGCCTTGTTTATAATTATGCCCTTTGAGATTTTTTTGGTTATTTCTGCTATAAAAAACTCAATAATGCCTCCAAAATATCAAGAAATAACTTAGGTAAACCAATTTGGAGTACTATTTGATTAATATTTTGCATCCCCTATTGCAAAATAGGTTATATTTGCCTCGGGTTTGATCTAATATAGCCCGAATAGTGGTGAAAAGTTTGTTTTACGAGTGATTCTTTGCAGATGTCTTTTCGTGTAGTGCGCAGTTCAAAATTTAGGCATGTTTACGGCCAGGCGCTCAAGAGAGAGCAGTGTTATGACAATATACGAGTTAGCAAGAGCTCCTGGGATTCTACGTTCTGTGCTGTTAACCCAAAATTTCTGGCTATTATCGTAGAAAGTGCTGGAGGTGGTGCTTTTGTGGTTCTGCCGTTGAACAAGGTGAGCGATTTTCTCTGATTTTTATTATTTATTTGCGGTTTTAGCGGTTTATTTACGTTTAAAGTTGATACTTCGTGATTAGTTTGATATGGGGACGTTAGGGTTTGTTTTCTTGGGTTGGTACGTCTGCTAGTTTTTTGTTTTTTTTTAAATTTTATTACTGAATATTTATCACAATTATTGAATTTAATTTCGGACAGAATTATAGCAAACCAATAGGCAAATTATTATGTTGTATTTTAGTGTTGTTGTTGTAGATATGACATATCTTGGATTTTGAGAGCACCTTTGTCAAATACGTGTTAATCTAAACGTTAATATCTAGACTGATCGAAATAAATAATGGAATGTGTATTATTTATAGTTAGAAATAATATTTTAGTAAATTAGCCTGACAGTAGCCTGACCATTTTTATTTTTTTGCAAACAGACTTCAGGTTTGAATTACTATCCATATTATTTAAAAACATCAAAATAATGGTGCGTATCGTAGGAGAAAGTACATTTTGTGACTATTAGAGTGTTTTATTGCATATTTAACATATTTATTATTGTTTAGCGAAACGTAGTTTTCAACCTGCAGTTTATAACAAAATCTAGAACAATTTTTACAATGCTTACATACTATGCATTTTTCTCAACATAATCAATACAAAATATAAATGAGGAATTATTATTATATAAGTACAAATTACCACATAATTTGTTTTGTTTTATTAAGTACGTTTTAAAATATATTTCACACCCACATTTGTGGACATTTTTGGCACATATTTATGCGGTGAATTGAAGGGTACGATAATATAAGTCTATTAGAGAAGTCCATTTAAATTTGAATGCCCATTCGGGTTATTTTAGTTTAACGAAAACATTGTATTGATTAAAATTTCTATTACAATTTTACATGATGATGTTTTTTTTTTGCCAAGTTTGAGACACTTGTGTAGTAACTGGAGGAACTTGTGCATGTCTCGAAGTAATCTGTTGCAAAGCCAATTCTCAACATTTTGTTTTTTGATCATTATCGTTGAAATAAGCTGGTAAACTTGAGTTTTTAGCTGGATTTTTGTATACACGTTTGGTTAAGCATTACAAATAACTTGCAAAAAGTTTTTCTTTACCCGCATACCGTTATATTTTTACTATTCCAAATCATCGGACATTACTTGAGAAAATACAGAACTAATATTTTGTATCAATCCAACAAATTCGATAATGCAGCTCTGTAGTCGGAAGCCATTTATTATCAACATTCAGTTTTTAATAAATATACCAGCGTTACAAAAATTATCGAGACTAAAAGATGATCCAGATCAAAAAACCCTCTGTGAAAAGGAGCGTTATTTTGTGACTCTGGACAGAATTAAAGTGTTTATTTTCTATTATTATTATTCGGTTTGATTTTCTTTTTTTTAGTAGTGCTATAAATAGTATTTCTATGTAGCTTTGCTTTGGTTTTGACTAAAATGTTTTATATTTTCATAATAATACGGTGTACTACTCTTATTTCTTTAAAAATGGCAAAACATAACTGTTTAACATTTCTTAATAAATCTTATTCAACAATTTCTTAAAACACTTAATATTTATGTGCTGAATGTCGATATTTTCAATGATTTAAAGAACTTAGCTTGGATCAATATTGCGGTTGTTGGTTTAGAGATATTAGAAATGCATTTCGACCAGAACGATACAAATATTATCTAGGACTGAAGTAATGTTGACACAATATTGATAAAACTAAACGGCGACGCTTTGGGGACATCCTGCCAAACGCCGACTGTAAAACTGCGATATACAGGGCGAAAAAAGTTATAAAAAGTGTTATCTATTATATCTGTAATAATGCGACACCCAGTATATTAATTGCCGATCGTTTTTCGACAAATCAATGACCCGTAATCAACAGAAAAAATTGAATACTCGAGCGGTGAAATCACTCTCTTTTATTAAAAGATATTACGGCCCGATTTGTAATCAATTCTAATCATATAGGTACAGAAATATGACAAGAATGCGTTTTATCTCAATCTCGCTAATATAGTTCGGATTATACCCGTGTTTTTTGGCCCTGCGTGGCGCTTATACTTATAAATATTCAGTACAAATTGTTTGCGCAATAAATGAAATAAAACGTGCATTTATTGTAAGCATTTGATAAAATATTTTTGACCAATACACCAAAATAATTTGCCAAATACAAAAAATATTTGAGCGCATCAAAAAATTATTTGTGCATTAGAAAAAGAATTGTGCAATAAATTTATATAAACGTACATCAGAATAGATAATTGTGCATTTATATATTTGAATGAATGTCCCTTTAATAACATATTTGTACACTTAAATAAATAAATGTGCAATACAACTGTTACCTCTATAAAAATATAGCAAGCAGCTTAAAAAATACTTGTTCATTGAAAAAATACGTTTCCAATAGTTTAAATAAATCAGCATTTGAAAATATTAGGTATAGGGGCGTTTAAGGACTAATGCCACTGTCTCGCGTCGAAATTAACCAGCAAACTTTTAAATAGAACTAATATGACAAGCATTGAATCGTTTGGAACTAGAGTCGCCTCTACCTGATAACGTATCCACAGTCCACACCTGCAAAAAAGTAGTGTCGGTTGAAGATTATTACAACGTTGAAGTGGATGACGTTTAATTATCATCTTTTGAACTTTGTTGCTTCGTTTTCTGCTATTTCACAAGTTGTAGTGTGTGAAGAAAATAGATCTGGGCGACACTGCTCAATACATTCTGACCGATGAAATGCCGCAGCACGAGAATTGTCCACCTGGTGATTTCATTTTCACTTTCAAGTGGCAAAGTAATTGTGGATATTGCAGCAAGTAAAGCCATATGTGTTGTCAATGATGCATTATCCAGCCTTATGAAGATTATGGAGGTATTATGTATGAGCATCGGGCCAAACTGCAATAATTTCTGCGCGAAGGCTGACGCACGGCGCATCATGTTTTCAGAGCCATCGCTGACTGATGCTGCAAAACAGGCCCGTCTGTCGTCAAAATCAAACAGAAAGAAACAAGAGGAGGAAAATATTAATTTGAAAAGATAATTATATGGTCCAGGCATCGCCGACTATAGTAAAATATAACAATTCTATAGGTACATCAAAGTTACACAATACTTGAAACCGTGTTTTCTCAGAACCGCATTTTTCAAACTGGCCGGAAAGATAACTTCAACCGATCTCCGTCAATTCACTCGAAATTCTATATGCAGCTTCAGAACAATATTATCTAGAGAAGTACGTACGGATTTTACGATAAGTTCGAAAGTTTTATTGTTATAAACAATTTTAACTTAATTTTGTACCTATAAGTGATAATTTGTGTTCAGATGTGCGCGATTTTGTTTTAAATCGGAATTTTCTAATTTCCGTACGAACTTCCCGAGATAATCTTATATAGAATCAATTTCTTTTTTGGTTTTATGACTAAGTGAAATACCAAAATCTTTCCGGCCGTGCAACCCTGTCCGCCGGAAGATGTCCTCTAACGCTTCAATTTTTTATTTATTTTTTTTATTTTTATAGTAAATATTCCCCAAAATATGAACAGTAAAAGGGCTTTAAAGAGTTTTTGTAATTCATTTACTATATTGTAAAAATATACCTACAAAATCGACTATTTTTTCTAGCCCTACACAGAGAGAAAAGATTTCTTGTTTCAAAGAAATGTTTTGTTTGAATTTATTCTTTTAGGTCAAAACATATTTCTTTGACGCCAACAATATTTACTTCATTGAATACTCTAGTTTATTTGCTTGCAGAGATTACTTTATTTGAAATATTTATTTAAGTGGAATAAATATATATGGATACAAAAAAAATTAGTTTCCTTTAAAGTAATATTTTAGTTTTGATTTTAAAAAAACGTTTCTTTACACCAATGAAATATAATTTTGATTCTAACATATAAATTTGTATATAAGGAGAGATTTATTTCGCTTAAAGTAATATTTTGTCTTTGGCTTAAAAATAGGTTTACTTCCGCCAAAGAAATCATATTTTGATTAAAATAAATATATTTTTACACAAGAAGATATTTATTTCCTTCAAAGTAATATTTTTGTTTTGGCTTTAAAATAGGTTTCCTTCCACCAAAGAAATCATATTTTGATTCAAATAAATATATTTTTAATGTCATCCAACTGTATTGTTAGATGGCGCTGTAAACTCTCTCCTCGCACTTCGTACATATCGAGAGTATAAAGCCGCGTGATCGACAGTATAGAACTTATAGAGTACAGTGCCTGCAGGTTCAAGTTGCGATTACAAATCAGAGTACACTTTACTAACTTAACCTTGACTATATGTTGGGTTGGGAAGACCAAGCACTGGTCGAGGATGTGCGACATCCCAAAAAGGAGGTGACACATGGCGAGTCTTCCGAAAAATTCTTGTCTATTAATTCCTTCAACAAATTAATAATTTTAAGCATTTTAACTCGACCAACAATTTTGTTAATTTAAAAAAATATAATTCTTTCACTCAATACAATCATAATTATTTGAAGTAAATAAATCTCATTTCTTATAATACACAAATTGCAAACTTTTTAACTGTAAACATAAGTTGTTTGAGGCAAATCGTTCTTTCTACCAAACAAATATTTCAAATAAATGCGTTTTTACCCGCAAATAAATATTTCTTTGCCTCTATTGAAACAACAAATTTCTTTGAGTCAATGCATATTTATTTGAATCAAACAAAAATTTCTCTCTGTGTAGAATGGCATTATTCCCTAATGCACAAGTGGTCCATTCTAGGGCACAATATGTAGTTTTGTATGTAACACTTATATTTATTTAATGCACAATTTTTATTATTTTAATGCTCAAAGTAATTATTTTATTGCACATATCTACTTAAATAATGCACGCTTTTAATCACACCTATAAATATTTTCTTAGTCTGCTTCCCGTTTGAATGGGAAAGAAGAAAGAAATAAGTCTATTTATAGTATAGCTGCGTTACCGTGTGTGTGTGTGTGCGTGTGAGAGTGTGTGTGGTGTCTCGAAATTCGAAATATTCGGGCAAAAATTGCAACATCTTTTGGCAAAATTTCAACTGTTCTAATTTCGGTGTTTTGGGTTCTATATTAAGATGGATAGTTTTGTGTATTCGGCAGTTTTATATCGGTACGCCCGATCTCTCTCTCTCACTGTTTTCACACGCGATATCTTTTAGCTTTTGAGAGTTTTATACTCGAGAAAAAGGTGCAATTTCTCTCTCCTACATTGAAACACGTATATACATACGTATTTTTCTTTGTAATGCGGTCTCGGCGCTTGAATAATTGTTGAATTAAACATGGCGTCGTAACGAACGTAATTATTGTTATTTTGGTTACTGGTGCTTGAAAATCTGTGCTAATTAATTGTATAATTGTAATTAGATTAAAAAGAAATCCGATACGCGGTTTTTCACCTAGTTGCATTTGTTTTAAGACTGGGTTTGTGAAATGATACAAACGTACAGATTGCGTTTTTATATTTAGACTGCATCTTTGACCGATTTTCATTATTTTCTTTTGGGACTTTGTAAGAAATGCATCAAGATTTTCACTAAGCGTTGCAATTGAAAAAAAATCTTATGTGGCCAGGCACATGACTTTATCATACAATATATAAAATTAATAGTTTAGCTGCATGAGAATCTATTTGATTGAGATAAGACGTGTCTGCATTGAAATTACTTAAATTATTAGAATTATTATTATTTTACCCCGAAACTTGATCAACGTTTTCAAATTTTAAACCAAAATTGACGGTTTAAACGGTAAAAGAATTGGATAGCTTTAGAATTCATTCATGCGATGAAGAAATGTCAAAAGTGACCATATTACCGCTGTCACAGCTCATCACAAACTCGAGATGCTTCGTACCGAAATATTTCATTTTTTAGTTTATGGTAAAATCCTTAAACTGGAAGAAACTGTTTCGCTGTATTTTATTACCTATTTACTAATTCTATATTCTGTAGTACATCACTGAATCCTGTTATAGAAATCCGCCACAAATTTCTTTATTTTTATTTATTTATTTTTGTTTATTTTTTTTCTGTTGTTGAGGGTAAGGTAGCTAAAAAGACTGAGGCAACTTGGAAAGGTTCATGTTTGTCTTTATATTGAATTATATCTAGTGCTTGCAAAATCTGTTCTTCCTATTATAGCACCATGTTAGTGTACTGTAAACGAACATTTTATGCTTGATACTTAATTTAATCAGAAGGGGTGCTGTTTTGTATTTTGCAGTTTTTGATTAAACATTGTGCATTTGGAATATATTATAATAAAAGCAGTTTAGTTTATTGGAAAGAAACAAAATCTAAAATATTTTTCTCTATTTCAAAGATACTATATTTGCAATTTAGCCAAATTAAAATTATTATACAACACTTTTAAAAAATTCTAAACTTTTGTTTACTGTGTCTTTTACAATCCCGATTCTGGGATATATTATAAAGAAAACTGTCTAGTTTATTTCACAGGAACTTTTTCCTGTTTTGCCAAATTGAATTTATTATACAGACTTTACAAGATGAGTAAACCAGCTGGTCAACAACAAACAACTACAAAATTTATTAAACACTGAATTTCTTTCACATTTATAACTTGCACAATAATTCATTTTTTGATATAAATTGCAAACTGCAGCTATTATCAGTACCTGTCCAAAATTAGTTAAAATTTTTATTACTTGTCTAACGTCTTTGATAAATATTATTTAACTAATTTCAAAAATCATGTATTACCAAATTATTACTTATTATTAGATATTTAGTATTAATTTACAAATTATTAGGCATAAGTTATAAACATCAAGTTCGATGCTTAATAACTTTTTAACTATTGACGATAGACCTACCAACTTATGACTTTTTTCAGTTTGATTCAACCATAATTTCATCATTCTTCATCATTCATCATTCTTCTTATGTTAACTTCACAAAAAAAAATTACAACAAAAAATACAATCTAAAATCCTTCTAATTTTCAGGTTGGACGCATACCGGCCGATCACCCGTTGGTCGGCGGCCACAAGGGCCCCGTCCTAGACATAGCGTGGTGCCCTCACAACGACAACGTGATCGCCAGCGGTTCCGAGGACTGCGTCGTCAAAGTCTGGCACATACCGGACCACGGGCTTCACAAGACCCTAACGGAACCCATCGTCAACCTAGTCTATCACCAGAGGCGCGTCGGGCTCGTCGTATGGCATCCGACCGCCCTGAACGTGCTGCTGACCGCTGGCAGCGACAACCAGGTCGCTATTTGGAATGTCGGTGGGTATCTTGCGTTTACGGAGGGTTTCCGTTGTGGTATTTGTGGAGGGAAGGGTGCAGTTTAATGTGCTGTAAGCGGATTTTAGATATCTTCGTTAGTTTTTGAGATATGACTTCTTAGAACTTGGTGGTCTTTCTTAGGTCTATTTGTTTTTAAAATAATTCCAGACCAATGTGAGGTATTTAAAGCCAGTAAATTTTATGATTTCTAAAGGAAAGTGTGTAGTTTAATATTCTGTAAGAGCATTTTCGATATCGTTGTTAGTTTTTGAGATATGGCTTCTTAGAAGTTGGTGGTTTTTCTTAGGTTGCTGTATGCTGTCTATTTGTTTTGAAAATAATTCCAGACCAATGCAAGGTATTTAAAATCGGTAAATTTTATAATTTGTAAAGGAAAGTGTGTAGTTTAATATTCTGTAAGCACATTTTCGATATCTTTGTTAGTTTTGGAGATATGACTTCTTAGAAGTTGGTGGTTTTTCTTAGGTTGCTGTATGCTGTCTATTTGTTTTGAAAATAATTCCAGACAGTATTTAAAGTCGGTAAATTTTATCGTTTGTAAAGGAAAGTGTGTAGTTTAATATTCTGTAAGAGTATCTTCGATATCTTTGTTAGTTTTTGAGATATGACTTCTTAGAAGTTGGTGGTTTTTCTTAGGTTGCTGTATCCTGTCTATTTGTTTTGAAAATAATTCCAGACCAATGCAAGGTATTTAAAATCGGTAAATTTTATAATTTGTAAAGGAAAGTGTGTAGTTTAATATTCTGTAAGCACATTTTCGATATCTTTGTTAGTTTTGGAGATATGACTTCTTAGAAGTTGGTGGTTTTTCTTAGGTTGCTGTATGCTGTCTATTTGTTTTGAAAATAATTCCAGACCAATTCAAGGTATTTAAAGTCGGTAAATTTTATCGTTTGTAAAGGAAAGTGTGTAGTTTAATATTCTGTAAGAGTATCTTCGATATCTTTGTTAGTTTTTGAGATATGACTTCTTAGAAGTTGGTGGTTTTTCTTAGGTTGCTGTATCCTGTCTATTTGTTTTGAAAATAATTCCAGACCAATGCAAGGGATTTAAAGTCGGTAAATTTTATCATTTGTAAAGGAAAGTGTGTAGTTTAATATTCTGTAAGCACATTTTCGATATCTTTGTTAGTTTTGGAGATATGACTTCTTAGAAGTTGGTGGTTTTTCTTAGGTTGCTGTATACTGTCTATTTGTTTTGTTAATAATACCAGACCAATGCAAGGTATTTAAAGTCGGTAAATTTTATCATTTGTAAAGAAAAGTGTGTAGTTTAATATTCTGTACGCGCATTTTCGATATCTTCGTTAGTTTTTGATATATGACTTCTTAGAAGTTGGTGGTTTTTCTTAGGTTGCTGTATGCTGTCTATTTGTTTTGAAAATAATTCCAGACCAATGCCAGGTATTTATAGTCGGTAAATTTTATCATTTGTAAAGGAAAGTGTGTAGTTTAATATTCTGTAAGCGTTTATTCGATATCTTTGTTAGTTTTTGAGATATGACTTCTTAGAAGTTGGTGGTTTTTCTTAGGTTGCTGTCTATTTGTTTTGAAAATAATTCCAGACCAATGCAAGGTATTTAAAGTCAGTAAATTTTATCAATTGTAAAGGAAAGTGTGTAGTTTAATAATCTGTAAAAGCATTTTCGATATCTTCGTTAGTTTTTGAGATATGACTTCTTAGAAGTTGGTGGTTTTTCTTACGTTGCTGTATGCGGTCTATTTTTTTTTTTTTTAAATAATTCCAGACCAATTCAAGGTATTTAAAGTCGGTAAATTTTATGATTTGTAAAGGAAAGTGTGTAGTTTAATATTATGTAAGAGTATTTTCGATATCTTTGTTAGTTTTTGAGATATGACTTCTTAGAAGTGGGTGGTTTTTCTTAGGTTGCTGTATGGTGTCTATTTGTTTTGAAAATAATTCCAGACCAATGCAAGGGATTTAAAGTCGGTAAATTTTATGATTTGTAAAGGAAAGTGTGTAGTTTAATATTCTGTAACTGTATTTTCGATATCTTTGTTAGTTTTTGAGATATGACTTCTTAAAAGTAGGTGGTTTTTCTTAGGTTGCTGTATGCTGTGTATTTGTTTTGAAAATAATTCCAGACCAATGCAAGGTATTTAAAGTCGGTAAATTTTATGATTTGTAAAGGAAAGTGTGTAGTTTAATATTCTGTAAGAGCATTTTCGATATCTTTGTTAGTGTTTGAGATATGACTTCTTAGAAGTTGGTGGTTTTTCTTAGGTTGCTGTATGCTGTCTATTTGTTTTGAAAATAATTCCAGACCAATGCAAGGTATTTAAAGTCGGTAAATTTGTTCGTTTGTAAAGGAAAGTGTGTAGTTTAATATTCTGTAAGAGCATTTTCGATATGTTTGTTAGTTTTTGAGATATGACTTCTTAGAAGTTGGTGGTCTTTCTAAGGTAGCTGTATGCAGTCTATTTGTTTTGAAAATAATTCCAGACCAACGCAAGTTATTTAAAGTCGGTAAATTTTATCATTGGTAAAGGAAAGTGTGTACTTTAATATTCTGTAAGAGTATTTTCGATATCTTTGTTAGTTTTTGAGATATGACTTCTTAAGTTGGTGGTCTTTCTAAGGTAGCTGTATGCTGTCTATTTGTTTTGAAAATAATTCCAGACCAATGCAAAGGTATTTAAAGTCTGTAAATTTTATGATTTGTAAAGGAAAGTGTGTGGTTTAATATTCTGTAAGATCATTTTCGATATGTTTGTTAGTTTTTGAGATATGACTTCTTAGATGTTGGTGGTTTTTCTGAGGTTACTGTATGCTGTCTATTTGTTTTGAAAATAATTCCAGACCAATGCAAGGTATTTAAAGTCGGTAAATTTTATCATTTGTAAAGGAAAGTGTGTAGTTTAATATTCTGTAAGCGTTTATTCGATATCTTTGTTAGTTTTTGAGATATGACTTCTTAGAAGTTGGTGGTTTTTCTTAGGTTGCTGTATGCTGTCTATTTGTTTTGAAAATAATTCCAGACCAATGCAAGGTATTTAAAGTCGGTAAATTTTATCATTTGTAAAGGAAAGTGTGTAGTTTAATATTCTGTAAGCGTTTATTCGATATCTTTGTTAGTTTTTGAGATATGACTTCTTAGAAGTTGGTGGTTTTTCTTAGGTTACTGTATGCTGTCTATTTGTTTTGAAAATAATTCCAGACCAATGCAAGGTATTTAAAGTCGGTAAATTTTATCATTTGTAAAGGAAAGTGTGTAGTTTAATATTCTGTAAGCGTTTATTCGATATCTTTGTTAGTTTTTGAGATATGACTTCTTAGAAGTTGGTGGTTTTTCTTAGGTTGCTGTATGCTGTCTATTTGTTTTGAAAATAATTCCAGACCAATGCAAGGTATTTAAAGTCGGTAAATTTTATCATTTGTAAAGGAAAGTGTGTAGTTTAATATTCCTTAAGCGCATTTTCGATATCTTTGTTAGTTTTTGAGATATGACTTCTTAGAAGTTGGTGGTTTTTCTTACGTTGCTGTATGCGGTCTATTTTTTTTTTTTTAATAATTCCAGACCAATTCAAGGTATTTAAAGTCTGTAAATTTTATCATTTGCAAATGAAAATGTGTAGTTTAATATTATGTAAGAGTATTTTCGATATCTTTGTTAGTTTTTGAGATATGACTGCTTAGAAGTTGGTGGTTTTTCTGAGGTTACTGTATGCTGTCTATTTGTTTTGAAAATAATTCCAGTCTAATGCAAGGTATTTAAAGTTGGTAAATTTATTGATTTGTAAAGGAAAGTGTGTAGTTTAATATTCTGTAAGCACATTTTCTATATCTTTGTTAGTTTTTGAGATATGACTTCTTAGAAGTTGGTGGTCTCTCTATTTGTTTTGAAAATAATTCCGGACCAATGCAAAGTATTTACAGTCAGTAATTTTCATCATTTGTAAAGGAAAGTGTGTAGTTTAATGTCCTGTAAGCGAATTTCCGATATCTTTATTATTTTTTGAGTTAAAACCATTTGATTTTTTCACAGGTACCGGGGAAGCTCTAGTACATATCGACTGCCATCCTGACATCGTTTACAGCGCCTGCTTTAACTGGGACGGCTCTAAGCTGCTCACGACATGCAAGGACAAGAAGATCAGGATCATCAACCCTAGGACGGGCGAAGTTGAAAGCGACGCTGTCTGTCACGAAGGTACGGAACTGAAACTAAAACAAAAATACGAAAGAAAAATTAATTAATTTTTGTTTGGTTTAATTTATTTGGTATTTTTGGTTTTTAGGTACAAAAGCCACACGGGCTATATTCTTAAGGCATGGCCTGGTTTTTACGACCGGTTTTTCGAAGATGTCCGAACGTCAGTACAGTTTGCGGACACCAGAGGCGCTCGGCGAGCCGATAGTCATGGTCGAGTTGGACACGTCGAACGGGGTCATGTTTCCGCTGTACGATCCCGATACGAACTTGGTGTATTTGTGCGGAAAAGGAGACTCTGTTATAAGGTATTTTTTTTTAAAGGGACTTACGAAAAATTGTATTTGGTGAAATGGGGAAAAAATCTTTGAAGTTAATTGTTTTCTTTATAATATATCCTGAAATTAGCGTTGTAACTGTCTATATAAACTAAATTTTAGATTTTTTCAAACTGAAGTATAATAATTTCAATTTTGCATGCGCAGAAGTAGGAATAAGGGCTCATTCGTTTATGCGTTTTCTCTCAAATTCTAGATATTTTGAAATCACGCCCGAGCCCCCGTTTGTCCATTACATCAACACTTTCCAGACGCCCGACCCCCAGCGAGGTATTGGCATGATGCCGAAGCGAGGCTGTGACGTTACGTCCTGCGAAATTAGCCGATTTTTCCGACTGAATAACTCTGGTTTATGTCAGGTACAAACTTTTCATTCTATATCAACTCAATCGTAAAAAAATTTTTAGCTTTATTCTGTATTTTTTTTTTAGATTATCTCTATGACTGTACCTAGGAAGTCCGAACTCTTCCAAGAAGATTTGTATCCAGATACAGTTGGCGATACTGCTGCGCAATCTGCGGACGAATGGGTCGAAGGAAAAGACGCAGAGCCGCTGTTGATATCGCTAAAAGACGGGTATAAACCGCCGGAGACAAAGTCGACGATCTCCATGAACAGGCGCAGTAATCTATTAGATAAGATGTCGAAGGGGAAGAAGGAGGCGCAGACTACGCCACAAGCCGCGGTACGTTGCATATTTTTCTGTTTCTTGTGTGTCGTTGGAAACTTTTAATGATTTTTACCAAAAACTTATAGATCATTAATTTTTGACTTATTATTACCTTTATAATAAAGAGACTATTCATCACTCTTAATTAAATTATTACTTAGGATAAAGAATTTTTTCACTTTACGTTGTCTGTTGTTAGAAACTTCAACTTGTTACACTCCATTACCAGAAATCTATTATAGATAAATAACTATTGACTTATTCCCAATAAAATACAGAGTTTTCTTTACAACATACATGCAATTCAACACTCTAATTAAATTATTTCTTAGGATAAAGATTTTTTTAAATTTACGTTGTCTGTTAGAAAGTTCAACTTTTAATAATCTATTACCAGAAATTTGTTATTGATAAATAACTTTTGACTATTCCCAGTAAAATACAGAGTTTTCTTTACCAAATACATGGAATACATTATTTTAATTAAATTATTTCTTAGGATAAAGATTTTTTAAAATTTACGTTATTTGTTAGAAAGTTCAACTTTTAATAATCTATTACCAGAAATTTGTTATTGATAAATAATCACTTTTGACTATTCCCAGTAAAATACAGAGTTTTCTTTACCAAATACATGGAATACATTATTTTAATTAAATTATTTCTTAGGATAAATATTTTTCTAAATTTACGTTGTCTGTTAGAAAGTTCAACTTTTAATAATCTATTACCAGAAATTTGTTATTGATAAATAACTTTTGACTATTCCCAGTAAAATACACAGTTTTCTTTACCAAATACATGGCATACATTATTTTAATTAAATTATTTCTTAGGATAAAGCTTTTTTTAAATTTACGATGTCTGTTAGAAAGTTCAACTTTTAATAATCTATTACCAGAAATTTGTTATTGATAAATAATCACTTTTGACTATTCCCAGTAAAATACAGAGTTTTCTTTACCAAATACATGGAATACATTATTTTTATTAAATTATTTTTTAGGATAAAGATTTTTCTAAATTTACGTTGTCTGTTAGAAAGTTCAACTTTTAATAATCTATTACCAGAAATTTGTTATTGATAAATAACTTTTGACTATTCCCAGTAAAATACAGAGTTTTCTTTACCAAATACATGGAATACGTTATTTTAATTAAATTATTTCTTAGGATAAAGATTTGTTTAAATTTACGTTGTCTGTTAGAAAGTTCAAGTTTTAATAATCTATTACCAGAAATTTGTTATTGATAAATAACTTTTGACTATTCCCAGTAAAATACAGAGTTTTCTTTACCAAATACATGGAATACGTTATTTTAATTAAATTATTTCTTAGGATAAAGATTTTTTTAAATTTACGTTGTCTGTTAGAAAGTTCAAGTTTTAATAATCTATTACCAGAAATTTGTTATTGATAAATAACTTTTGACTATTCCCAGTAAAATACAGAGTTTTCTTTACCAAATACATGGAATACATTATTTTTATTAAATTATTTTTTAGGATAAAGATTTTTCTAAATTTACGTTGTCTGTTAGAAAGTTCAACTTTTAATAATCTATTACCAGAAATTTGTTATTGATAAATAACTTTTGACTATTCCCAGTAAAATACAGAGTTTTCTTTACCAAATACATGGAATACATTATTTTAATTAAATTATTTCTTAGGATAAAGATTTTTTTAAATTTACGATGTCTGTTAGAAAGTTCAACTTTTAATAATCTATTACCAGAAATTTGTTATTAATAAATAATCACTTTTGACTATTCCCAGTAAAATACAGAGTTTTCTTTACCAAATACATGGAATACATTATTTTTATTAAATTATTTTTTAGGATAAAGATTTTTCTAAATTTACGTTGTCTGTTAGAAAGTTCAACTTTTAATAATCTATTACCAGAAATTTGTTATTGATAAATAACTTTTGACTATTCCCAGTAAAATACAGAGTTTTCTTTACCAAATACATGGAATTCATTATTTTAATTAAATTATTTCTTAGGATAAAGATTTTTTTAAATTTACGTTTTCTGTTAGAAAGTTCAACTTTTATCCATTACCAGAAATTTGTTATTGATAAATAACTTTTGACTATTCCCAGTAAAATACAGTTTTCTTTACCAAATACATGGAATACATTATTGTAATTAAATTATTTCTTAGGATAAAGAGATTTTATGTACATTGTCTGTTATCAACTTCAACTTTTAACAATTTATTATCAGTAATCTATTATAGATAAATAACTTTTGACTTGTTCCCAATAAAATATAGAGTTTTCTTTACCACATACATACGATTAATTACAATAATTAATATATTTCCTAGGATAAAGAGTTTTCTAAATTTACGTTGTCCCTTGTTTGAAACTTCAACTTTTTACAATCTATTACCAAAAATCTATTACAGATAAATAACTTTTGACTTATTCCCACTGAAATATAAACTTTTTGCTACAACATATATTAAATTAATACCTCTAATTGAATCATTTTTTAGGATAAAGAATTTTTTAAATTTACGTTGTCTGCTGTTAGAAACTTCAATTTTTAACAATCTATTACCAGATATCTATTACAGATAAATAACTTTTGACTTATTGCCAATGAAATATAGCGATGTCCCCCCCCCATCTTGACCAAACACAGTACTTAAATTTAATTAATTTGATTTATCGTATATTATTCAATATATTTTGTGAAGTAATAAAGTATTATTTATTTGTTATAAAGAATTATGTTAGAGAATATAACGTTTTGTCATTTCAGGATAAGACGCTGCAGGAGTTTGCCGACGAGATCCGCAAACTGAAGGCGATGATCGTCAAACACGAGACGAGGATCCGCAAGCTCGAGGAGGAAGTCTCGAAGAACAAGAAGGTCGCGGACGAGGACGGCCCCGGCGGGGACGGGCTCAACGCGAACCCGCCGCCGCAGCTGGCTTCGGACGAGGTCTAACCTATGCTATTTCTGTTTGCGGGGGAGCCCTCTACGGAACACTGCTTTTTTACTTTGCTCAAATAAGGTAACGAGAAATTTAAAAAATTCCTCGAAAATTATTGAATTTACCTAAACTTTACAGACGTCAATAAAGACTGTGCTCTCTGTTTCAGATAAAATGGATATTAAAACAAAATGCATCAAAAAAAAAGGAAAAAAGCGTGTTACACTATAATTCTTTTTTTTATTAAGTTCAATCATCAAAGCGATCATTTATGTATATTAACGCATATATACATCTCTCTATCTTTATTATTATTATTATTAATACTATACTACCTTTTTTTCTAAGCATTGTTCTCTGTCTCTATTTTATTTATTGCTCTATATATTTTTTGTTTTTTATATATAAATATATGTTATATAAACAATTTTAACAGATCTCCCGCGCTGTCGCCGACCTTTGCAATTGTAAAACTATTGAGGTTAGGTGAATTTATAACAAATCCCCCCCCCCCCCCGTACAATTTACAAAGATTTTTAATTAATTTTTTAACACTTAGCGTGCGCCTTAACACAAATTTGTACATAAACTCCTCTAATGTAATGATATGTAACGATAGTAATTGTTGATATAAAGCGGTGCTTCAGACATAACTACTTTGTTGTTCTTCCTTTTCTACCGTTTGTAACGAACGTCGAATTTGTCAATCGCAATAAAAGTGCCTTTATTTATATATATATACGACTATATATAAATTATACGAATAGTGAACTGTTGCCTTTCGAGAACCGCACAAACGTGTTATTGCTTTTATTGTTGTCAATTTAACTCTATTTACAAGGTTTTATAAATAATATATAGAAATTTCTACAACTACTTAATGTTAATTGTGTAATTTCAATGTGTAAATTGTTTTTAGTGTGTAAAGAGAAATTTTTCGTGTACTTAATTGTTCGTTGATGAGCAAACACCTCAAACTGTGCAATTTGTTTCGTGTTTCGTTTGTTTTTTAATTGGGAACTCGATGCGAGATCATAAAAACGTATAATGAAACAAACGTATTATTTTTATTTTCTAATGTGTAAGTGCCAAATATTTCTACCCCCCCCCACCCCCTGAAACACCTGTATTTTGCAATAATAATGTAAAATTTAAGGAAATGTTATTGAAAAATTAATAAAATTGTACAAGATTTTTTGTTTGTTTGTTGTTTGTTTGTTACCTGACAAATTATTATGGTAAGTATTTATAAAATTTGTATCAGAAGTACAGAGATCAAGGAGGTAAAAATTCCCTAAACGGATGATGTCAATTACCTTAAGAAAGATTTAGTATTCTCTCGAATTTGGATCAGGATATCAGAAAAATGAGGAGGTAAGAAATTCCTAAACAGGTGACATCAAATACCCTATGCACTTCTTCATGTGATCCTGATACAGAATTGTGATTTTGACCACTTTTATACTCTTCTTGAATTTGTATCAGGATAGCAGAAACCCAAGGAGGTAAAAATTCCCAAATGGGTGACGTCAAATACCCTCAGCACTTCCTGTGATCCTGATAGGGAATCGTGATTTTAACCACTTTTACACTCTTCTTGAATTTGGATCAGGATAGCAGAAAAGTAAGGAGGTAAAAATTCCCAGATGGGTGACATCATTTCATGTGTATTACCCTAAGCACTTCATGCGATCCTGATACAGTATAGTGACTTTAACCACTTTTACACTTCTCATAAATTTGGATCAGGATAGCAGAAAAATGAGGAGGTAAAAGCTCCCAAATGGGAGCCGTCAACTACCCTAAGCATTTCATGTGATCCTGTCTATACTATGATTCTATAATCATAAAATTTTGATCAGGAGAACAGATTTCAAAACTTAACTTACCTTTTCCAAACATTTTAAATTATTTTTTAGAGCTAGGTTTAAAAAACAAATAAATAAAAGAAGTCGTCTGTAAGAATAATATATTTAATAGTTCTTTTTCAATAATTTAACAGTTCGTTATATAAAATATCGACACTCCGGCCGGGGTAATAACTTCAATAATAAAATAAGTACTTGCATTGATACTGTAAGTAAACTTCCGTAGTAACATCGACGTTACTTCAGAAACTACGAACCAACTACAAACCCAGCGTTTTCTTGCTGTAAACATCTACGAGGCACTTCTGCTTTTACGACATTCATCAATTAACCGATAGTGCTCCATTTAAGTACTTAAATTAAGTCGCCAAATCAAAAATGGCACTACGAAAAAAAACCATCGAAACGGGACAAGAATTAGATCAAATTTAAATAAAATACAGCCAAGACGACAAAATGGCACAAGAAAAAAAAAATCCGGAACGACACACAAGTCAACTAATAAAAATTAAATAAAAAAAAAAACAATTGCAATAATAACTCTAACAAAGTAGTAAGGGACACGTTTATATATAACCTAAGTTACTCACGACGCAGCAAGGAATGTTTCATATATTTGATTTTCGTCGACGACGCAAGATAAAAAAAAAGAAAAAATTACAGGTTAAGTCGTAAAATCTCAGGTCTGTTTCTGGTGGTAGACGGGCCGTCCCGCCAGCTCTAGGAGATACCTGTCCGGGTGGTCGAGCCAATCCGCGGCGCTCAGCTTGACGCAGCGTTGTCGCTCCGCCTCGCGGACCTGCCACTTCTTGATGTCGAGCTGCGTCTCCCTGCTGCTGTGATCGCCGCAACCCCACACCTCTATGCAGCTAATCGTGTAAGGGATTTTCCGGAATTCAAACTAAAGAAAATTAAAATTATCACTCACGAGTGATGATGAGTATCACTCACGAGTGATGATGAGTATCACTCACGAATGATAAGTGATTTGACGCTCATGACTGATAAACTATAGTACGATTTTATCGCTCAAGCGTGAAGTATTGTTATCACTCACGGAAAAATATCACTCACGAGTGATGAGTGATTTGATGGTCATGAGTGAGAAACTATAGTACGATTTTATCGCCCAAGCGTAAAGTATTGTTATCACTCACGGAAAAATATCACTCACGAGTGATCATGAGTATCACTCACGAGTGATCATGAGTATCACTCACGAGTGATGAGTGATTTGATGCTCATGAGTGATAAACTATAGTACGATTTTATCGCTCAAGCGTGAAGTATTGTTTTTACCTTTTCAAATCCACCGTCGATGGCTATAAACGGGTTGCGGGGATCCTTACCGGCACGGAGGCCTTGAGGGTAACCACGGACAGTTGTGTTTAAGTACAGCATCTTCGAGCCCTTCTCCAATAGCAAAAATCTGTAAAAAGAAATACAGAAATATATGAAAATAGATCATTTGAATAAGAAGAAAAAAATGACTATCTACGAGTGACTTACTTAGGCCACAGTTGGAAGCAGGCAGACTCCTCACCGCCCCAGTACAGGTGAGACTCCTTCCATTCGCACGGGGACGCCACGCAAAACAAGGAGCCGTCGTTCGCCTTGATTAGGATCAACGTTGGCCCTTTGTAAGCGAGCACGTGGTGCAAAAACCTGTTCGCACCCAAGCCCATCTCCGTCGAGTCGTACAGAATCAGCCAGTGAGACGGTACGGCAAAGAGCAGCTTCGTCAAGAAACTAACACTTGCCAAACCTAAAGAAAACAATTAGAAAAACAAATGTAAACGTTAAACGAACGTTTCTAGATGATGCGAAACAAAAAGTTTAGAAATTTTCCCAACCACAAGCCAGTGCGGTGACGGCCCGTGGTACATTTTCATGCCACACAGCATGAAAAATAGGCGTTTGATTCTAAAGAAAGAAAAAAAAATTTTTCTACGTTCTTTTTTACTCGTAAATAACTCATTCACCCGCTGATTAAAAATTTTCTTTTTAAAGCCTTTCTTCCTTCATCGTGTTCGTTTTTAACATAGAAAAATACTAAGATTTTTAAGTTTTATAGTTTCTTGAAAGGTGTTACTCAATCTTCTTATAAAATTAGTGATAAAAATGATTGCTGCCAGCCTTTTAAATTTTATATTTGTTTTTTTCCCGTTGCCCCAGGTTTTCGCTGAGAATTTTTGGAATTTTTAAGACCTTTTGCTATTTTTACCAGTCGGTAACACAATATATCTACGTTTTTTAACAGAGAAGAATTATCATTTTATTTCTACAAAAACTTTTACCTGTTTTGCGTCGTTTTCGTTCGTAAAGTACTTGCAGTTCAGTTTTCAATCTATTTTTTTCCAAAGAAGGATAGAAATGAACTTATTCCACAAACAAAATTGTCCTTACGCAGGCATTGTTTAACATTTAAAATGAAAAAAAAAAAAAAAGGATTGTAATAATTAATTAAAAATTCTTGCCGTGGTTAAAACTACAAGTAGTGCTATGGCTCCTTTGCTCTATATAACAAGCCACACCTGCCACGAGCGAACAGATGGAAAGAAGAGACCGAAACGAATACCGAAAACCAAAAAAAAGAAAAAAAAATTTACCCGTTCCACTGTTGCTGGGAGAATTTGCTCTCCTAGGCCTGGAAAATGTTGGAGATAGTGCTCCGGCGAGTAGCCAAGACATGCTCATCTGTAGCAAGTGCGGATGAGGTGGTTTGTCGCCAAAAATGGGGGGCTGGTCCAAGACAGGCGTCGCCAGTTCCAAGCCTAAGGTAAGAAACGATTTTTCGAGGAAAAAAAGTTATGAAAATGGTCAAGTTTGCATGTGTGTACGATCGGGTGACCCTAAAATTTATGTTTGATGACGACATAATATGCAGAGTAACCGCAAAAAGTAATCAAGTCAAAATTTTGTGTGCAAATCAGTGAAAAAATGTATTACGTTATGAACTTCGATTGAGTAACTTTTTGTAGTATGGCCAATACTGATTAATTATGCATTATTAGTAAGTATGTAAGTCATAATTTAATGTATGAGTTCATGAAGAAAGTTATAGAATTAATTCCATTGTAAATAATTTTTAAAATAGTAATTTAGTTGTTACATTTTTTTAAGTAAATTTTATGTTACCCTTTTACTTAAATCTCTCCCTGACCATGTAGCAATAGGGTTGCAACACAACTACAAATGCTAAACAAATCCAACATAAATTTTTAGACTCCCCGTTTAAAAGCTAAAATGTAAAGTAACAACAAAATGTTAAAGCGATAACAATTAAAATATAAAACGTAAAAAAAGCTATCTGACGATTACAATACTACCACGACAGTACAAAATGGAATACAACAAAAAAGCGACTAAAATATTGCTCTACGTTCACTTAATATATACAATAATAATATAGAAACTCATAACCCGCGAGTACCTTTCGTTAACCGACGCATTAAGTGAACGTAAACGCAGACGAAAACGTACGTTTCTACAAACTACGTGAACGACAAACACAAAAAAACCAACGACACCAAATACGGGGAATAAAGGGAAAGGGGCTTACTACCTTCACCGTCATCTTTGTCGCTTTTTTCTGCGGAAACAACAATTAAAAATTAAACATCGGCAACACTTTTTGACACATCGCAACACTTCAACTTTCTAAAAATTAGACGGGGCAAACTTACCGGCTGCTAAAGGGGGCCCGTCCACTTCGAGCGTCCTGTACGATGTAGCAAGGCAGTGCACCGCATACCTAACCCCAAAAAAATTAACAGTTAATTAATTATGAACTTTAAACACTTTTTTTTAAAGTCCCAAAAAACTCAGAGATCACTATGAGTTTATTTATTTATATTCAATTTGAACTACTCTAACTCGCTTTATTCGATAACTCGAATATTTTTTTGGGTGTCTCAGGGTGTTCAATGTAGTAGATATCTTATTTTATCGAACCAAACATAAAAATGCCAGAATCACGGACGTTTTCTTTAGTTTTTGTGATAAAAAACAAACAAATTTACCTATGAATAGGCAGCAAGAGCCTGGGAGTGTTCGCTTCGAGCCAATGCGAGACAAACTGCATCGAGAGCTGCGTCTTGGAGTGAAAACAGCTGTCGACGACAGACTTCAACGTTTTGTTGATGACGAGACACATTTGCGGACCTTCGGAATAGTGATCCATCGCTATGTGGTACGAGCACATCAGAAGACTGCGGAGTGACTCCGGCGTCATGAAGGCGTTCTCCATCTCTTCCTTGTAGACGGAGAACATCCGGACGATGATATCGATAGCCGTCGTGTCATCCAAGATCTGTACAGGAAATTATAGCGGTTATAGAGATACTACGTTAATTTTATCATGCTGATATGCTGATTTCTTAAGAAATTGTTAGTTTATGGTCTTAAGACCATTAGGAGAACAGTAAAAAAATTATAAAATTCCGTCAAAAACTAGAAAAAGCTTACCGCAAGGAACTTCTCACACTGGACCTTGAAGTCATTGGTCGGTATATAGGTCTTCTTGATCTCCGCATTCCGATGGAAGTAATAGAAGAGCTTCTCCGCTAAAACTTGGTATCTCGGAAATAGGTACCTCTGCGCAAAGACAACAAAAACAACGCAATTTTAGCTTAGTTCGAGATCTCGTCTACCGACAGCTTACAGTGAATACTCCCAAGCTGATGCCGTTGACGCCTTCCTCCTCCTTCGCCTTGTCGGTCAGAATCTACAAGAAAAATCGGGTAAAAACGAACGCATTACCAAGAAAGTAGGGTTAGGAGAACCTTCATTATAAATAAGGAGACGCGCCGGAGTAGGTTTATCATCACCCAGCGCGGTGACTCACCTAATAATAGCACTTAAAGCGATTAGAAAAGATTTTCTTATCGAATCTTATTGTTTTTCCCGCTATTCAGCGTCGAATTATTGCGAAAACAGCTAGCGAAAATTCGAAATCTGTGAAGTGGCGGGTTGCAAAACAAAAGACGGCGATCGGGAAACCGTGACCACCTGTTGCGCGCAAAAAGGCACCATAAAAGCTCGGAATTGCGAATCACTTTTCGATTGTAATGGAAGAATTCGCTAAATCCGCGTTAAAAATACACGATAAGATAAGATTTAGGCTTTACCTTCGCTAATTTCTCCACTGGTGACATCAATTGCGGGTGACTTGTGCCGTCAGCGAAATTTGGGGCTGACTGTACCTTAGGGATGCTTTTTCTGCGGTCAGGGGGTGCCGTCGGGCCTATCGTGAGCGTGTCGCCCTTTTTTAACCCTCCGTGTGAATGGTTGTTCCCCATTTTCCGAGCGCAATCCACCAGAGTAAACACTAAGGCCACATTTTCGCATACAGACCCACTCTGACTGTAGCTGTCACGGCGGTTTTTTGATGACTGACTTTTGGCGGAGCAGCGAATTTGCGTTGGCCGCACTGACAAGAGCCGCGGCCAATCAGCTGAGCGCTCGGTCATTCTACCTACGAGTCATTCGAACTACTTACCACTTGCTTATGTTAGAATTTCCGTGGAGATTACTTATTTCCGAATTGTGGAATTATCGTTTTTTGTACTCGATATCTATAATTGATAAAATTAAAATTCTTGGTTAACTAACTATTATTATTCTCCAAACTTTTCTTGTAGTGTCATTCGAAGTCAAAAGACATTTCAGCGGACAGCTAAACTCAAAATTCAAATAAATCCCCTAACGAAAGTAGAGCAGGTGAAAAGCTGTAATTTTCAAAATTAATTACCCAATTCATTTAGATCTAGAGCCGTTCAGGAGTAATTTTTCCCTCATTTTGTCTAAAAAAAAAAATGGTACAAAATACAAAAAAACACTTTTATTTCTTTTCGCCTTAATAAAAATACCCAAGCAGCGTTTAGCGACAAACTGTAGTATCACAGAGAAATAAACCTCGTTTATTAAACCTAGCCTAAAAAAATACATAACCTAAAAACTAATCACTCACTGAGATAATTTATGGGGAAGTTATAAAGACGTACGGAGACACAGAATAATATACACAGACTTAAAACAAAAACTTAACCTAATTTTATTGTTTACCGTTTACGCCTGTTCTTATTTTTGTTCTTCTGCGGCGGAGCTTCGCCTACCGTTATCGTCCCCGATGCGATCTCTTCCCTGTCCTCGGACTTCTCGATCACGTTCTGCGCATCCAAGAAAAACATTAGATCCCTAACCTGCTCCTTCAAGTCGGAAAGTTCCTGTTCTTTCGAGTGCCTCAAATCGTTCAGCAATTCTTCCAATTTCGTTACCTTATTCTGCCATTGCTGCTGGTTATTACGCAACGCCTTCCCCATTTGTCGTTCGTCGTTCAACTCCGATATCGTTAAAGTTAACCTAAAAATTCGTTTTGAGGTTATGATTTTTTAAATTTAAATATTGCGTGGGAACTTACTTTGAGGATTGTTGTGCAACTTTTTTTTCCAAAGCTTGCTTATCCCTGTTCAGAGTTGAGATCGTGGTCTTCAATTGTTTGTTTTCTTCGGCTAATGTTGTCAATTTTTCCCGTAGAGCTTTTGTTTCTTCACCTGCTTGATAATCTAGGCTAAACATTCGAATAAAAAAACGTGTAATTTAATATTTTTTTAAAAAGTTTTTTGATATCTTACTGCGCTAATTTATCTTCGAAATACATTCGTTGCTTTTCGAGTTGAGATGTCAACAAGTAGGTGAATTCCAGCTGGACGGAGTCTACTTTTTCTTGGGTGCACTCGGACTCGGATGGGGGCCCCTCAGTGGGGACCAACTTGCCGTCGCCCTTGTTCTGAAGCAGCCTGTGCACGAAGTTGTCGCCCTTGTAGTCCCAGACGCGGTGTGAGCCCAACTGCAAAGCGTAGCAGTGACCGGACTCGCGATAGTGCGACGCGGCATGGCCCCCTTGGTATCTGGAAAAATATCGATATTCCTACTTAGTATATTTCAAGAGAAAACCAAATTAATATAAAGAGTAGACAACGCAGTTTAAAAAAAAAACTCTGTAAGAACAATCTATTACCTACACACAGCAAAAACTCCATGTTTCATAAATTCTCCTGAGAAAAATAGTTTAGATGGAAAGCTGTAATTTTCAGTATTAATTACCCAATTTATCGGTGACCCAGACGTGTATGATAATAATTTCTATCCCAACTAGTTTGGTCGCAATCGCACATGGAGCAAAATCACAACATTCTACCACCTGAACGTGATACAAACTCTATCTTTCAAAAATTCTCCTGAACAAAATGGATTATATAGAAAGCTGTAATTTTCAGGATTAATTACCCAATTTATCTGTGATCCAGACGTGTATGATAATAATTTCTATCCCAACTAGTTTCGTCGCAATCGCACATGGAGCAAAATCACAACATTCTACCACCTGAACATGATACAAACTCTATCTTTCAAAAATTCTCCTGAACAAAATGGTTTATATAGAAAGCTGTAATTTTTAGGATTTATTACCCAATTTATCTCTGTGATCCAGACGTGTATGATAATAATTTCTATCCCAACTAGTTTCGTCGCAATCGCACATGGAGCAAAATCACAACATTCTACTACCTAAACACGAAGCAGACTCTATCTTTCAAAAATTCTCCTGAACAAAATAGTTTATATGGAAAGCTGTAATTTTTAGGATTTATTACCCAATTTATCTGTGACCCAGACATGTATGATAATAATTTCTATCCCAACTACTTTCGTCGTAATCGCACGTGAAGCAAAATCACAACATTCTACCACCTAAACACGAAACAAAGTCTATCTTTCAAAAATTCTCCTGAACAAAATAGTTTATATGGCAAGCTGTAATTTTCAGGATTAAATACCCAATTTATCTGTGACCCAGACATGTATGATAATAATTTCTATCCCAACTACTTTCGTCGCAATCGCACATGAAGCAAAATCACAACATTCTACCACCTAAACACGAAACAAAGTCTATCTTTCAAAAATTCTCCTGAACAAAATAGTTTATATGGAAAGCTGTAATTTTCAGGATTAATTACCCAATTTATCTATGATCCAGACGTGTATGATAATAATTTCTATCCCAACTAGTTTCGTCGCAATCGCACATGGAGCAAAATCACAACATTCTACCACCTAAACACGAAACAACTTCTAAATTCAAAAATTCTCCTGAACAAAATAGTTTATATAGAAAGCTGTAATTTTCAGGATTAATTACCCAATTTATCTATGATCCAGACGTGTATGATAATAATTTCTATCCCAACTAGTTTCGTCGCAATCGCACATGGACCAAAATCACAACATTCTACCACCTAAACACGAAACAACTTCTAAATTCAAAAATTCTCCTGAACAAAATAGTTTATATAGAAAGCTGTAATTTTCAGGATTAATTACCCAATTTATCTCTGATCCAGACGTGTATGATAATAATTTCTATCCCAACTCGTTTCGTCGCAATCGCACATGGAGCAAAATCACAACATTCTACCACCTAAACACGAAACAAACTCTATCTTTCAAAAATTCTCCTGAACAAAATAGTTTATACGGAAAGCTGTAATTTTCAGGATTAATTACCCAATTTATCTGTGACCCAGACGTGTATGATAATAATTTCTATCCCAACTAGTTTCGTCGCAATCGCACATGGAGCAAAATCACAACATTCTACCACCTAAACACGATACAAATCTATCTTTCAAAAATTCTCCTGAACAAAATAGTTTAAATGGAAAGCTGTAATTGTCAGGATTAATTACCCAATTTATCTCTGATCCAGACGTGTATGATAATAATTTCTATCCCAACTAGTTTCGTCGCAATCGCACATGGAGCAAAATCACAACATTCTACCACCTAAAAACGAAACAAACTCTATCTTTCAAAAATTCTCCTGAACAAAATAGTTTATACGGAAAGCTGTAATTTTCAGGATTAATTACCCAATTTATCTGTGACCCAGACGTGTATGATAATAATTTCTATCCCAACTAGTTTCGTCGCAATCGCACATGGAGCAAAATCACAACATTCTACCACCTAAACACGATACAAATCTATCTTTCAAAAATTCTCCTGAACAAAATAGTTTAAATGGAAAGCTGTAATTGTCAGGATTAATTACCCAATTTATCTCTGATCCAGACGTGTATGATAATAATTTCTATCCCAACTAGTTTCGTCGCAATCGCACATGGAGCAAAATCACAACATTCTACCACCTAAAAACGAAACAAACTCTATCTTTCAAAAATTCTCCTGAACAAAATAGTTTATACGGAAAGCTGTAATTTTCAGGATTAATTACCCAATTTATCTGTGACCCAGACGTGTATGATAATAATTTCTATCCCAACTAGTTTCGTCGCAATCGCACATGGAGCAAAATCACAACATTCTACCACCTAAACACGATACAAATCTATCTTTCAAAAATTCTCCTGAACAAAATAGTTTAAATGGAAAGCTGTAATTGTCAGGATTAATTACCCAATTTATCTGTGATCCAGACGTGTATGATAATAATTTGTATCCTAACTACTTTCGTCGCAATTGCACATGGAGCAAAATCACAACATTCTACCACCTAAACACGAAACAAATTCTATCTTTTAAAAATTCTCCTGAACAAAATAGTTTATATGGAAAGCTCTAATTTTCAGGATTAATTACCCAATTTATCTGTGACCCAGACGTGTATGATAATAATTTCTATCCCAACTAGTTTCGTCGCAATCGCACATGGAGCAAAATCACAACATTCTACCACCTAAAAACGAAACAAACTCTATCTTTCAAAAATTCTCCTGAACAAAATAGTTTATACGGAAAGCTGTAATTTTCAGGATTAATTACCCAATTTATCTGTGACCCAGACGTGTATGATAATAATTTCTATCCCAACTAGTTTCGTCGCAATCGCACATGGAGCAAAATCACAACATTCTACCACCTAAACACGATACAAATCTATCTTTCAAAAATTCTCCTGAACAAAATAGTTTAAATGGAAAGCTGTAATTGTCAGGATTAATTACCCAATTTATCTCTGATCCAGACGTGTATAATAATAATTTCTATCCCAACTAGTTTCGTCGCAATCGCACATGGAGCAAAATCACAACATTCTACCACCTAAACACGAAACAAACTATCTTTCAAAAATTGTCCTGAACAAATTAGTTTATATGGAAAGCTGTAGTTTTCAGGATTCATTACCCAATTTATCTGTGACCCAGGAGTGTATGATAATACTTTCTATCCCAACTAATTTGGTCGCAATCGCACACAAAGCGAAATCACAACATTCTACCACTACTAACCTTCCACATCCAACGTGTCCGCAGATCAAGCAAATCCAGAGAGCGTCGGGAGACGGGCCTGACTTTCCGCAGCGATCGCATTCCGAGTTTTCAGCTTGTTCCGGACTTTGGACGCATCTGCACACGGGGCACGTCGAGTCGCCCCATTGCTCCAAACAACTTGCGTGGAAAGCATGGTTGCACAATATCGTAAGAACCCCGTCAATCGACTCATCCATACGCTCTAAAATGATTCAAAATTATACACTGTCTTTTAAACACAACCAAAAAAAAAAGGAAGTTTTAGACGTCACCTCAATATTATATCGGCAGAAAGAATTGTAAACAAATTTAATAATAATAATAATAATAATAATAAATTAACAAATAACTAAATTTTTATCACTGTTATAAATTTTTATAGTACCTAAGCATACTGGACAGGTTGGTAGCTCTGTATGGCCAGGTGGGGGAAATCCGTCATTAGCCCATTCGACCTGGGACACCCAGACGGCACGGCACACGAAATCAGGCTCCAAAGAATTATACGGGGCCCCGTTGAACGTAGAGTAGAACTCTCTAGCGGCAGTGTGACTCCTAAACCTATATAAAATACACAAATAAAAAGATTCATAAATTTCATTTAATAACTGTTAAACAGTTGTAAAAATGTATAATTATCATTGATATTTGTAGCGCAATATTTTTTTTTTATTCTTGGAAATTGTCTAAGTAAAACTTACGTCAGCAGAGCCATATATTGGTTCGGAGTTGAATCCCGCAGAACTCTGATGTGCGCAATCTCGGCATGACAGGGTGCGGTGAAATTTAGCAGGTCATGGCAGGTCATGGTATTTGGGACACCGACAAGGCAGAGGGTCAGTGCTTCGGCGCTACTAGTCAATGCGCTATGGAAAAAAAAAGAATAAGACCATTAATATATAATATAACACATATGTGATCCACTGTGAAAAATAGACGAAAGTTATCGGCACTGCAATTTGACTCAAATCATGAAAATTCGATTTAAAAAAATTTATTACATAAAACATTGTTTCATTTCAGGAATACAGAAAGTATGATACATTACTGTGTTTTTTTTTTTGTAGAATACGAATATGATAATCAAAATTTTCCACTATGAATTACCCATAAAAATAATTGTCAAAAAACTTAAGCATTGTTTGAGCGACTAGATAGAAAACAAGCATGAAATAAAACCACAAACATGATTTTTTTTAACATTATGAAGCAAAGAGTTTAATCTTTCATATCAACCTACTTACATAATTCTATCACATACACTGTGAGCCAAAAAAACGGTACAAATATTCAATTACTAAGATTTTCAATGATCTCAAGTAAATTAAAGCATTTCTTTAAAAAACGAATTGCTGGAATTGTGAAGACTGAAAACATACCAAATTTGCAATAATTGAACCTTTCAATTCTATATTATAGGACTTTATATATGGCTATGCAACACTTCTGATAATATGATAAAGATGTGCTGTTAGATAATATTGGGGGAATTTAATGTGAAATATGGTGTGTTGAAAGTCGGAAATTAAATTTGATGTAAATAAGTAAATTTTGATAATTAAAATCAACGAAATTTTTCAAATAATGAACCATTTCAGACATTGTGTCATGTTTCCGTACTTTACGCGCTCAATGTATACATATTTCGAATGAATAAAATTTTAAAATGTAAAAAATAATTTATAAGTTGTATTAATATTATCGAATAAATATAATCAGCATCATGTGGACTACTTTTAATGTCAGAATGTGTTGCCTTAATTCAATAATACAAAGAGCATTTAGTTATTGGACTGCAAATGTTACAAATTAAAGAATAACTACTAATATATAATTTGAGTGTACCATCGCAAGCATAAAAAACGGGGACAGCAAAGTGAAATTGGGCACTAATATTCTCAACAATTTTAGTTGTGTAACATTTACTTTGACAGTATTTGTTAACCTATGATGTCTAAACTCTGACAGTATTTGTCAACCTACAGTTTTGTTCCGGTTCCATCAATTTTATTCTTCGCGGTATTCTTGCCGACACTTAATTCAATAACAATTTCTCGAATGCTGATTTTATCATGTAGTCGAGTTTTAATTTGCCTTCTAAAATTCATTCAATTGCGACATTTTTATTTATTACGTCAAAATTCAAGATGACATTAATGTGTCATGACAAGCGTACTGACATGGCACTACGAAGCCCAGTTTAGTCAGTGCAAATTAGAGTGTCCCCGTTTTTTGTGCTCGCGATAGTACCTATCTGTAAATTTTAATTAGGCGGAATATATGAATAAAATATAACTTTTATTAAATCTGCGATTATTATCTCATGTATTTAAATCTCTGCAAGAGTTAAGGGTTGATTAATTTGTTCCAATTAAATTGAAAAAGATATTACAAATAAAAATGTTGATTTCATAATATTTCGCAAGATTTCTATTTTATATGACCCAAAAAAAAATAAAAATAAAAATTAAACTCAAGTATTCAACAAAAAAAACTGACTTACTCTTCTTTATACAGGTGCAGAATGCCTTTCGTTAACTCGACAAAAGGATTTCCACTAAAGAACCCAATCTCATTCTTAACCTCTTCTCCGTTCGCATCTTTCATCGCCTTGGTCTCTCTAGAATGCTCCGGAAGCAGGCCCCAATCGTTACGCGGGGTCTCCAGACGACTGGGAAACGTCTCAACGCTAATACCCCTCACAGAGCGTTGGCCCCTCGTCTTAGAATTCGCATTATCAACAGCCTCAGCACCTTGAGAATCTAAAAATATGATATCGCATATAAAAACTGAGATTTTTTAGGTTAGATTGGTTCGATTACCTTTTTCGTCGTTGAAATTATCAACTTCAACGCGTAAAACGCACTTTTTCACCAGATCGGACATTATCTCTGTGGTTTTTGTAAAGGAAATCGCGAATTTTGGCGTGTTTTGACGTTTCTACGTGTTGGAAAATTACAAAAACAACAATGGCGGTGGTGGACGATCTACGGGTCTTTTGAACTACTCGTCGACAGATTATGATTAAAGAGGTTATTTGAACTACCGGGATTATGTTTTTATTTATGCGATTTGAGCACGTGATTTTATAATCTAGTTATGATCTGTTAATCCTGGGAATTAGCGAGCATTATTAAACTTTATTTATTATTGATGTTTGATATTAGTTATTTGCTATACAGATTTTTGCGTAGTACAGTCATACAAAAAAACGACTAATAAAAAAAGTTATTTATTTAAGTTTTCATGTACAAATAAAAATTAATAAAAGACAACCGACATACATATGCCTATATACACATATGTACATATAAATACGTAAATAATGGAGGTTACGAACCTAAAAACGTATTAAAAAACACATTTTTTTACTTAATCGATTAATAAGTCCCTAAGATGATTTTAATTCTAATGATGGTGCCCCACGCTTAACACCAACGGCAACATACATCCTATGACCAAAAATAAAATTTCCTTGCTGCTCAAACTGGTCGACGTTACTCTAATATCTGCTTCGATATTTTGTACTTTCGAGTAGTTCTGGTGCACGTTTTGCGTCAGTTCCGCTAATACGTGTACAGTTGAGACATATAGGAATGTTCCAGCGGAAAACAACATCGCAATACCTATAAAAATATAGTAGATAAAAATTTACGTTTTAAGATTTTTGACTTTTGACGAACCTGTGCCGTTGAGTGAGGTTAAGGTCTCTTTCTGCTCCTTTCCGATGCCGAAATAAGTCAGTAATGTCAGTAGTGGAGCCGCTAACGAGAATATCGCCAAATGTTTTCGTATTCTTTGCCTGAAATAACGGAAAAATCTAACTTAATCTGCTGAAAATATGTAAGAATATAAATTGTAATTTAAACAAAAAAATAATGAAGGAAGGCAAGTGGAAAGCTATAATTTTCAGGATTGATTTCCCAATTCATCTGTGAGCTAGACACATACAGTAATTATTTTTATTCCATCAATTTTCCTGGTAATACTACTTTAAGTAAAATGATAACATTTCAGCAGCTAAACTCAAAATTCAAATAAATCCCCTGACTAAAGCAGACCAGGTAGAAAGCTATAATTTTCAGGATTAATTACCCAATTCATCTGTGAGCTAGACATATGCAGAAATATTTTTTATCCCAAAAACATTTCTCAGAATACCAGTTTCAGTAAAATGATAACATTTCAGCAGCTAAACTCAAAATTCAAATAAATCCCCTGACTAAAGTAGAGCAGGTAGAAAGCTATAATTTTCAGGATTAATTACCCAATCCATCTGTGAGACAGACATATGCTGAAATATTTTTGATCCCAAAAACATTTCTCAGAATACCAGTTTCAGTAAAATGATAACATTTCAGCAGCTAAACTCAAAATTCAAATAAATCCCCCGACTAAAGTAGAGCAGGTAGAAAGCTATAATTTTCAGGATTAATTACCCAATCCATCTGTGAGCTAGACATATGCAGAAATATTTTTGATCCCAAAAACATTTATCAGAATACCACTTTAAGTAAAATGATAGCATTTCATTCAGCATTCAGGTACAAAGCTATAATTTTTAGGATTAATTACCCAATTCATTCTTTATGCTAGACACATACAGTAATAATTTATATAGCATACATTTTTTCCGTATACCACTTTATATCAAATAACATTTCAACAGCTTAAAATTCAAAAAATAACCTTTCTATTCCTTCGTGTAGCAGGAATGAAACCAATCCAAAAGCTGCGGGGGCCTTATGCAGCATTATTGCGAGGAAAACGATAATTTCCACGTCAGCATGACTCGTAGTGGCCGCTGCGCCCAAAGCAACGCCGTCTGCAGCGGCATGTACTACCAACCCTATCGTAGCTGTAATATTTCTATCCGAAGGATTGAGACTTTCATTACGCCTTTGCGAGATCTAGAAATAAATATACGATCAAGTTAATGATTTCGGAAAACTATAACGTTGAAAAATAATCATATATTGACTAATTTAATAAATCGAATGTTAGGAAAAGGGTATAAGTTTTCTGAAATATACTAAATTTACCCTAAAATTACTTACTTGATCGACGAGCAGCATAAAAACAAACCCTAAAACTAAGCTAATTCCTATCACAGAAAACGGGTCGTCAGAACGCTCGTGCTCTACTTTTATATCTATCGTTGGCTGCACCTCATGTTTATTGATTGTTAACGATCTCACACCCTCGGGAATAATAACGGTTAACGCTGTACCGACAAGTAGGCCAGCGCCGAGAACGGTGGTCAATTTTAACTTTTCCTAAAACAAACAAAGTTATATACTTAGTCTAAAAACTTCTTTAGGACTTTATTATACTTCGGATAATGTGAAAAACAATGGAATGGAGCCAGCTAGGTAAGAGCCAACGAACATGACAATAACTAACAAGACTAGCATGAGTGTTTCTTCCATTTTGGCGAATTTCTGCTAGTTTCCACTGGGCGAGTTCACCTATTTACTAAATTTCGTAACGTCGTTTTGCTGACGGGACGTTTTTTTGCCTGCATGCGTATTTATTGCTGAAAAATGCCGACAATACGGTTTTATTGAGACGGGGGGCCTTTCGCTTTTACACGTATCGCATTGTTGTGATTTGTGTACAAATATTTCCGTAGACGGAGATGGAAGTAGTCATGTGACTACTGTCAAACTTTGAAAGTTATTCCATGAGTTATTCCAACGTTTTGACTGTAAATTATCTAAAAATTATCCCAGAAATAACAAAAAAGGACACACCTAGAGTCAAAGGATGTTTATTTTTATATATTGTATATTTTGCGATCTTACAAATTAGTTATCTTGGTGGAATTTTACAAAATTGCCTTTAAAAATAAAGGAGTATAATAAAGGTATTATAACTATTCTAAAATTATGCAAGTTTACGGTAGATTCAGCTAATTATGAACATTAATTACCAAAAGTAATTTTGGAATATTTGAATGTGTCAAACTTTTTGATAGCGAGGATGGGCAACCTCTAAAAACAAAGCTTACTGTTTTCTTAAATTTTTTTAATTGTGCTTAATTGAAATCTATTTTTTATGTATTATTTTGTTTTAATTATATTCCTTTGATTGACTTAGTGTGAGGAAACTCATCATAAATATTTATTTTAGTTTCGATTCAATATTATGGCGAATTGGTTCAAGAACCATTCAAGAACTAAAGTCCCTAGAGAGTTTGCTTGTAAATACAATAATGGGGTTATAGACTGAAGAACATATTTCGCAATTTTCACCTGTTAATGTAGCAAATAAGATGAATTTACAGTCTATTTTTAAGGATTTCAACCCGAGGTGCTTATTCCTACGACGACCCGCCATTTTACCCCGTTTATTAATTCGATATTTTCGATTTTCTAGCAAGTTTATTGTCCACACATGTTTGTTGTGTTTTTTCGTTCTGTTCGCGCTAAGGTCGGATGAGAGTATTTCATGGTCTTATTGGAGCATATTCGCCCCAATTTGGGTATGGAAGGCTTTGGTCATTTCAGGGGCATCGGTCGGCAGCTACGTATGGTGGCGGTACCCCCATTTTCGGTATGTTTTTCAACTTTTCCGCAACAGTTTGTTCTGATAGTGTTTTTATTTGTAGATTGGAAGGTGAAGCTTACATCCACTACAAGTCGATGCTGATCTCGTTAGCCCTGCATCTGATCTTGCTAATGTTCGAACTGTTAGTTTGCGATAAACTAGAATCTGGACGACATCTGTGGATTTTGGTCTTTATACCGCTTATTTTTATATCGATCGTGAGCATTGCCGTTTGCATATGGGCCGTGAAACATGACAGATCATTTGAGGTTAGTTTATTTATAAATTAAACAAAGATTTTACATTTTTTCATTGTATACTTATCTATGACTATATAATTGCTGTCGATATACTCCGATGACCTTGTATTATAATGACAGTTCTTTTTAATAATGACTTCTTTATTCAAACGAACTGTCTTTGTTGACAGTTGATTGACAGTTTCCATTGCCGCCATTAAACAAATTAAAAAATAAATAAAATAATAAATTATATAAACTTATATCTTTAATTGTGCGCTCGTAAAATAATATACCGTTATATTTTGGTTACAGTTGGAGATTTTTTGCGCCGTCAACATACTGCAGTTCATATTCCTGGCGCTACGACTGGACCAGTTCATACACTGGTCGTGGGAGGTTGTGTTTGTCCCCCTGTGGATAGTGATGTGCCTAGCGCTGGTAAATGTACGTATTTTGTACGAGACGTCGTAAATTTTAGCGTTTTTCAACTTGTTTTAGGTCGGCGTTCTGTACACGATAATATTTGCGGGCATCTTGCTCAGGACGCCCGAGGTCAACGCGCAGCAACGTCGTTCAAGTTTGCGGACGGCAATCAGTTATACGTTCCTGGTTATTCCCCTACTCATTTTCCTGGTACATATTTTATAATTTTACTTATTATGTAATTTTACATAGTATCATGTAATTTTACATGGAATCATGTAATTTTACATGATATTATGTAATTTTACATAGAATAACATAATTTTACGTTTTTTCTGTTTTTCTTGAAGGTTCTCTTGGCTCATAAACTGGACAATGAGATAAATCTCACATTTGTTGCTGTGTCGATACCTTTGTACATCTCGTTAGTTACGCTTATTCTTATGTCTTTCAGTGCCAAAGGTGGTAATAAATGTGAGTATAAATTTTTACATATTGTGGTGATATCGACAAGTAAAACGTTTTCTTTAAATATAGTAGTTTTAAGAGTACATTCTGGTGCAACTGCACTAAAAATAAGGGATTTTGGGTTTATTTTTTCTAAGAAAACTTTAATATATTTTTAACAATTTTAGAGAATTAATTTTAATGAATTTTCTTGCGATTTTTCTCCACTCATGTTTTTATCAATATCTCCAAAATTATTAAGCTTAGCAAAACAAATGCTATATCATTTTAAAGAGGAGGAATGTCACTTCATTGTAAGAAAGAATCAATGAATAATATCGAAAGAGTTAGGTAGGAGAGGAGGTTAAAAAATAGGTTTCTAGAATCGATATATTTTGTATTTTGAAGGCCTCTCGAGATTAGGCTGTGGAATCGTTAATTCTTGAAATTTCTTTCTGAAATGTTTAGACAGCATGCGTCAAATGTTGCGCAATTAAACTACGTAGCCAGAAAAAAATTATTTGTACACCAGGACAATATTTTATATCAGAAAACGTATGCTTAACTTTTCAATTTCTCTCACTACAAATATAATCTTAAAATTCTGATGAAATGATCTTCTAGATCTTATATTTACAGTTATTACATTATTTAATATTGCACAAGGAATAATATATGTTATTTTCACAAGCGTGTATTAATAATTTACAGATTTATTGAACTTTTTAATATCTTTCGATATAAATTGATCTGATTTTTCTAGGGTGGTTTGGAATCCGTAAGGACTTTTGTTCGTTCGTGTTGGGAGCCTGTCCGATGCTGCAGGAGTACGCGAACATTTCGTACCGCACGGAGAGGAGCACAACGCAACAGGACGCGCAACAAAACGAAAAACGCGACCGCATGTCAAGACGGAACGAACTGCTCAAACCCGTCGTCCCGATCGTATCCATTGAAACTCCGGATTGATTATCCGTTATAAACCTGTTCCGGATAACCTAAACAAAAGTATTCGTTCTCGGTGATTTTTGCGGTTGCCCCGCAACGAACATTTGAACCCCATGTACGTTCCGTATCAATGTGCTTCCGTGTTTAAGTTCGACAACGGTTTTCTTTTTAGTTTTTTTGTGTTGTCGATATAAGTTTTTTTTTAGTAAATCGTCGGTTTTTTCTGTAAATATGTGTAGGCCGTGACAATTATATATATAAATATATTATATATAACTCGTATTGTTATTTAAGGAAAGTGATATTGTTGATTTTCTTATTGTATATAAAGGAATAATAAAATTGGTCTTTTTCTATGATTTTGTTGGTTTAATTATTAGATATTACAAAACAATTAGGTTAATAACACTATAACCTCACTTATTAACTATTTTGACAGCTCAAAGATTCCTTCTTTATCGGAAAACGAACAACACCGCCATCTATCTAACGAATAATTAACCTCATTTAAATGAAACCCGCTCAAAGTCAAACTAATCAACGAAATTCAAGTAACCGAAGGTAAAATAAAGTAAACGCACGGAACAAACCATCTGAAATGAACAAATTGAAGGTTGTCGCACGCTTATACAAATATTTATGGACCTCGTGTCGAAAATCCATGAAATCAAGGTTACGGCTGTAAATACGGGGTCACGGCGCGTACAAGCCTACCTCGATCCAATTAAACCAAAGCCGGCTATGACCGAGAGCGATCGTAGACGCCATTTCAATTAGAGGCATTCCAACGCGTCGAGAGAAAAAATAAAGTTGCGATTCCGCGGCCGAAAAAAAGGCAAATCTGTCAAGGCCGCCTACTGGCTAGGATGGTACAATTTAGAGTATGACGTCAGACCAAGATGGCTGCAACCCGAACAGAGCTGCTTGATTTTTTTAAAGGGGGCGATATTTTTTTATGATTTCCCGAATTTTGCGGCGTATTAAATTGTGGGATCCCGCCGGGATTTTCGACTGGACGGAGCCTTTAATAAAGTGAGTTGGTTTCGTTTGAAATAATTGTGGAATTGTACTTTTTTTCTCGGTTCTTCTGTAGACGCCTATCATGCTCTAGATTTTAATTTTAGAACTGTTAGATACTTAATTTCGCTACTTATATAGGCTACTCGTTCCATTTCTGGTTCAGTCGCGAATTAATCGAAATAAAACTATGAATAATACGCCGGTTTCTAAAAATAAAAGGGATACTCACTGTTCACACCATTTTGTATATAATTGTTTGCTTGTGAATACCCTAATATGTCTTTAAACTTTTCGTTTTTTAGGTTGTCTCCGGTCTAATGGGTTTTTTGACATAGCACACTCGAATTTTATCTTATCTCAGCGCTAAACAAACGTAAAATGCCTGTGTTGTCGCCGCACCGCAGCAGTTCTGGCCTCACCGGGTCGTACAGATCATCGCTGGGCTCTTCGAGCTTAAATCGGCCTCTGTACTCATCTTCTACCTCTTATACACCTAATTATTACTACGAACGATATTCTACTCGAAGTTATTCTGATTCTGACGGCAGACGTTTATATTCAAGGTAAGTTTTAACTTAATTCTTTACTTAACAACTTAATATTGACGTTTGAGTATTATCAATATTATTCCAATAACATAAAAGTAAATCAAGACCTATATTTTTATGTAATTCCTCTGTTAATATTGATTCAAAGTCATCGGCTAAATGTACATATTGAAGTCATCATTTTGGTATAATTTTTAAAATAACGGTCCGTAAAAGTGTATTTCTTAACCGTTTATAAACTAATTATCAAACATTGACCCAAATAAATATTTTTTTGTAACGACAAAACGGAAATTGTCCTATTTGTAAAAGTATCGATTGTGTTTTGCGAATTTGGGACAGTTGTATTTTAAATTCTGTGTAAAATAGGTCTTGGCACAAGTTCAAACACATTTCTCTACGCTGTGAAGCGTCATATTTGAATACAATAAAGTGCTAAAATTAAAAGTAATTCGGTGTACGTTTTTGATGTTGTTCTTTTTTTGTATCGCAAAAAAATTATTAAATTATTTGCTATAGGAAATTTAAAACTATTTTGGATGTGTAACAGCGATACGTTTCTCCGACGTAATTTCTGAGAAACAAATATGTCGGTACACTCAAGTAAATATTGACATGTGCTATCTGTTGTGTAAGAATTAAATAAATAATCTTAATGATTCATATGATTGCTTAGAAATAGTGGTAAACAAAACTCAATAATTGAGAAATATTTCAAGTTGTTTTTAGTGTATTAATAATTAGTTTTGTAATCTTTAAACTGAAATAGCAGAAGGCATTCGGAATAATCGTATTTTTTTGAAGATATGGAATCGGAATCTTGATTTTTAAATTGTTAAACTATTTATTAGTTATTTTGTAATTCTGAAAAATAATCTGTTGTTACTTTAAATAATTATGTAGATACTTATATTAAATGTTGTTGCAAAAAATACCTTACCTATTATTTATGATTTTTGTTAATTGTTCCGAAATGTTATATCACTACTATTAGTATATATTATTTTTGTATAAAAAAGTAAGTCTTCTTAATTTACATTGTTATAACTTAGAATTATTACTAATAAAATCATTATTACCCAGGTCTGGCAGCATAACGGAAGATGGAAAGACGACCCGCTTCTACGAAGAAAGCCGCGAGGGCAGCGCCAGACGAGATTCGCTCTCCCGTGATTCCGGAATCGGCTCGATCCGAGAAAACTCCATCCTGGACACAAAACGCGATCGCGATTCCTCATTGACGCGTTCCGACAGCGGCCGTTCCGACCGATACACGCAATTAAACGTCGTAGACTCTTTGGCGGACTTACGTAACAAATACTCCCCGGCGAATTACGTGCCGGCGGTCTATCGGAACCGAGGAGAAAACGTCTCGCGATCGAAAAGCATAAACGACATCGGACTACCTCCCATCGAAAAAGACGGCACGTTGAAAAAAGGCAAAAAGGTAAAAGACTCGTTTAATAACGGTGTGACAGCTAACAATACTAATGATAACATGTACCCGACCGAGGACACGAACGGGAACGCCCCTCCGCCCCCCGTGGCGGAGCTACGTAAACGCTTCGAGCCGAAATCGAATTATAAAAAATCGGAGCCGTCGGAAGAGGTTAAGCGGCCGATTAAGTTGTCGAAGCTGGATTTGGATATCGCGGAGAAGATCGATAGCGTCAAGTCGATAATCAACGGGTTGGAGTCGAAGACGACTGAGAAAACCGAGGATTCCCAGCCGAAAAATGCGACGGAAAACGATTTGGACGCGAAAGATTGGAAAAACGGGACGCGGACAAGTGATTTTTCGTCGTACATCCCCGTGAAGGCTTTTGAGAAGGCGGAGGTTAACGGAGGCGATGTTACGGTCAACGGGGAGGTCCTGACGGAAGCCAAGGCCGAGGCGACTAAACGAAAATTGGACGATATTCCAAAAAACGTAAGTATTTTCTTTTTGTTTTTTTTTTTCCAGCGCTAATATTTACTAATCGAAGGGTTGTGTTTAGTGTTGTGTTTAGTTGCTTTACGTAGGGTATTTCGGGTAAAATAGAGCTAAATGTATCTAATAATAATATGTGTTATCCCCATTTTTCTTTAATGGGAGTATATTATTATGAATTTTTATTATATCGCGATGCTAGCTTTAACTAATAGTTTTGTGTTATATCAAATTTTAAACCTACCGTAAAAAAAACATCTAGGATATCTAAAAGAATATCAAAAGAAACATTTATATTGTCTAATGTTTGACATAGCATTATTATAAGCTATAATTTCTTTAAAATAGCATTATTTTTATTGCAGCTGGGGTTAAAATATTTAAAAATGACGACAACGTTAAAAATCATCTAATAATAGTATAAATTCGATAACACTAAAAATGTTTGTTAAAAAGTAACAAATATTTGAACACAGACGAATCTTAAATACACATTTTTATACCAAATTGCAATTTTGACCTTTTGTTATATTTGACTTATAGAAGCATTAACTTTTTTTAAATAAAACGATAACGAATAAAATATTAATAAAACACTAACGAATCTTAAATGTCAAAATATGCGTTTTTATACCAAATAGCATTTCTGACCTTTAGTTATCGTTGACTTATAAAAACATTAACTGTTTAAATTGTCTACTTCTCATTGATTTTGATGGATCTTTTTCACTTTTGTCGCACATTTGAATATTCTATAGCCTTAAACACAAATTCTTGAAAAAAAAAAATAAAATATTGTTGCCTGAAGTTGCCTATCATGTCAGGTTTTAGTGTTTTTGTCATCTTGTTTCAACAAGTTTTGCAGGATTTCAGGTAAAACTACAAAATAACATAAAACTAGCTGGGTTACAAGTAAAAATACAATGTTTACTTACTATGAAACAACTTTAAAGTAGTACGTTGTTCAGACTTCCACTCAACTTATATAAATTCAAAATATAAATGGCACAAAATCTAATATTCCGTAGACAATAATACAAAAATATTACCAGTCCTACTGGGACACTCGGTATAGACAAATTTCATCTAATTATTCAATTTCAACACAAGATATAACATATTATACCATTTACCAAAAAAAAAACAATTTTTTGTATAGGTAAATATTCAATAATTAATTTTCTGTCATATTTTTTCTCATGTTTCTGGAAATTTTAATTTGTGTTTTTATCTATTTCTATCAAAAGTTTTATTATGATTTTTGCAATCTTAAAATACAGAATAGAATACAATCAAATCTATCCAGCTATCAGTGCTTTGGCGTTAGTGAGCTGCCACATATATAAGGTTATCTATAGGCTGTCACTGGTTTGGCGTTAGTGATGCCGAATATTACCGGCTAACGGTTGCGGTAATACCGACCGCGCACTTGAAGCTACAATAGCGCCATCTGTCGACGGTCCTGGCCACGCAAGCGCAGTTTGATCCCGGGCACCACATCGATGCTTCTAATTAATATACATCACAAGTTTTTGGACAAGATTTTAAAACTGCTATTTTTTTAGAATGTAAAAAGTATATAACAGATGAACTGGATTTCATAGAATCGTTGAAAAAAGCTCTTACCCAAAACTCACAAAAAAACGCTCTACATTCTCCCAAAAATGTCATACAAAACTTTATAGTGACGGGCACAAGTGGTCATTTTTTGTTTATATTTTACGGAATACAAATTAAACATAAACTGTGCCGTACTTTATGCTTTTGTTTTTTTAATTTCTTATTTTACTTTATATTTTTATCTATTTCTAACGTAAGTTTTATGATTTTTGCTATCGTAAACTACAGAAATCTGTAATACGCGCGTATGAAACTCTGTCGACATTTCGGGATGACATCTCGTCAACTTGACGATGAAACGTCACGCGGGACACAACCGTAGGGCTGAATGGAGAATTATACGGCTCAAAAGGCTCAAAGCGCAGTACGTGACTGCCGTGAAGCTATTTTACCATGATCTGGAACTCGTGACGCACAAAATTAACAAGCTAGAATACAAGTTGCGGTACTATCATTCGATGTTAGATTTTGAAATTTATTCACCTGTAAGTAGATGGTTTATACTTATTATTTAGTTATTTGTAGATTTTTCTATTCTTGTAGTTTTAATAGCTTTGGTACCTATAATTGTTACTGTCGCCAGGGTGACAATTGAACTTCTACGGTTAAGTTCTAAAAACTGGAGATGTGATAAACTAAAAATACCCTAGTATTTTTTTTTTTATTTATATCGATACAAATCTGTAGATTTTAGATCTCGTTGGGAGTTAATTTAAGTATTATTGCGTCTATTGTTGATCATTAAACGCTGGCAATGTTCATATTATGTCACTTAGATAAGAAATAAGATAATGAAATAACTCTAACGAATTATGTTATGCAAGGAAGTACGAATCTTTATCTTTTTCTATCGTAATCTATTGAACTTAACTTTATATCTTTTATCTTGACGTCACAATAAATATCCGGAATATCTATGTCATGTCATTTTACTAAACGAGTTCAACGTCGTTGCATGTCGCAACTGTAATAGTGTTGGGGTTCATGTTTCTGTTAAAATCGCGTAGCAAGTTTATTTCTTGCAGTTTATTCTGTAAAGTTTTGCTGGTTTCTTTTCTATATATATTTCGGTGTGGTATGTATTACAAAATGGCAATAATTGATTCATTTGACACGGCTTGGAGTAATATTTGGACTGAATCTGCATATAAAAATGTGAGTACATACTTTTGCATTGTTTTAATATGTTTTTTGATCTTTCGAAAATACACTTTCGTGTATTTTGGCTGTCAATTTCTTTTAGGAACTTTAGTCCTTTAGTGTCATTCTGACTAAAAAGTTTTATATAGACTCAGATACTAGTTTTTTTAATGCATTAAAACTTACAGCGAAATAAAATATTAACAAAACAAAGAAAAACAAAGAATAAAATACAGTTTAAGCTGCAAAACCCAAGCAAGAAAACAAACAATTCCCATTACAATATTTGAAAAGTAAAAAATCTTATGTGGCCAGGCACAAGTCTTTATCATACTATATATAAAATTGATAGCGAGGCTGCATCAGATTCTATTTGATCGAGATCAGTCGTGTCTGCATTAAAATAAAACTAGTTAGCCAGGATTTGACAGATATTTCGATTCCATTGACAGTAGGTATTGTCAAAACGTCAGGGTTGTCATACTATGTATGATAAAGTAAATAAATAATAAAAATTAATAACTGCACATAATTTAACAAAGCTGAACCCATTATCCTAGAAACCTCAAAATGGTCTCATAGTAAACCTAAATCTTAGTATTTTTACGTGAAATACAAAAAATTTGTTCCCAGATGTTTTTGACGCATTTACAGCGATTCTTTAAGTGGGGTGCGGAGGGCTTTAACAAAAAACGTGAAAAAACGCAATAACCTGACAAGATATGCAGCTTTTGAAAACGCCTATTCGCTTACCACAAACAAAAAAAAGTCATCAATATAACACTAAGTTTCAACTGTCGTTTTCTCGATTTTTTTAAATGTTTTACTCTACAATTATCTTTACAATTAACAGACCTATCAATACCAGTACAAAAAATATGGGGTTGCCATTTAGAAACTGTCGATGGCATCAAAAGTCAAAAACAATTGAAAGTCGGAAATTAAATTTGACAATGTATACATATTTTGAATGACTAAAATTTAAAAATGTGAAAAATAATTTATAAGTATTAATATTTTCGAATAAATATAATCAGCGTCATCTGAACTACTTTTAATGTCAGAATGCGTTTCCTAATTCAATAATACAAAGAGCATTTAGTTACTGGACTGCAAATCTTTCATATTAAAGAATAACTACTAATATATAATTTGAGAGTACCATCGCAAGCATAAAAAAACGGGGACAGCAAAGTGAAATTGGGCACTTATATTCTCAACAATTTTAGTTGTGTAACATTTACTTTGACAGTATTTGTTAACCTATGATGTCTAAACTCTGACAGTATTTGTCAACCTACAATTTTGTTCCGCTTCCATCAATTTTATTCGTCGTGGTATTCTTGCCAACACTTAATTCAATAACAATTTCTCGAATGCTGATTTTATCATGTAGTCGAGTTTTAATTTGCCTGCTGAAATTAATTCAATTGCGACTTTTATATTTACAACGTCAAAATTCAAGATGACATTAATGTGACATGACAAGCGTACTGACATGGCATTACAAAGCCCAGTTTAATCAGTGCAAATTAGAGTGTCCCCGTTCTTTATGCTCGCGGTAGTTTCAAACAGCATACGGTGATAGTACCGTATGAGATAGAAAGAGATAGCTTGCCCACTGTACAGCGGGTTGCATACCAAATGCATTTGCGTCACCTATTGACCATTACGGGTCCTTTCCAGTTATACGTAGTATATACAGTTCACTGTCGTGAATAAATTGTTGACACTGAACACATTTGTCGCCATGGCAACACTAAAATCACACACTTACCAACAACAGAAAAATCACCAAACGTACGTCTTCGAAAATCCAAATCTTACGCGAACATGTATCTCGAATAAGAACTCGTAACCTAGGAGACGGAAAACTGCCAAAAAATGATGTGACAGCGGTGACAGTTCGCTCTGATGTTTGACAGTGCGCGTATCGTCGATGAGAGGGTTTACCCACAGTGCTCAGACCCGTGCTGTCGCCGATCAAGGGCTCAAAATTTCCTTTGGCAACATGTAGAAAAAATTGGTGTTGTTTGACAGCGGACTACCATTACAAAAAAAAGTTGACTTGAGTTAGGCCGACGCTAGGGGCGGGCCAATCCAACAACAACAGTACAGAAGAGCCGAAACACAAAAATAAAACAGAAATACCGATAAATAGAGCAGATACGAAAGCAGGGAGAAGCGAATTCTGTAACGGCGATTTTTTTTTCGGTCCCCACCAAGATTTCGCATAGAGGAATTGCATTTTTTGATCACCTGCTAGTGCCAATATTGTTTTTAGCTGGTGTGCACGTCTGTAACATGTCAATTAGGCATTATTACTTCACAGTGAGTACCCCCATGTTTTTGTTTTTCAACTTTATTTACTACCCACTTTTCGTACGTCGCTTTTTGGGGTTAGTTTTTCGATAAATCCGTTGATAAAACCGTTCGTTTTGGATCGTTTGTGCGTGCTCTGATTGCAAATTCGACCGTCAGATTTATATTTATAACTTTTTGGACAAGCGTGTCGTGTTTTGAAAGTGCAACTGAATACAGTGCGGTGCGTTGAAATTCGCCTTCGGTTGTTTTGAGAACGGACAAGACACGTGCGATGACATATCGTTATTTTTCGTGTTCTAACCTAAAAAAGAGTTGTTTGGAAAAGTTTTTCGGTGACTTTTACCTAATAATGGTCAATATGTGATGTACATATATTCCGCCTAATTAACATTTACAGACTTAGTACTATCGCGAGCATAAAAAACGGGGACAGTCTAATTTGCACTGATACTGGGCTTCGTAATGCCATGTCAGTGCGCTTGTCATGTCACATTAATGTCATCTTGAATTTTGACGTAATAAATAAAAATGTCGCAATTGAATGAATTTTAGAAGGCAAATTAAAACTGGACTACATGATAAAATCAGCATTCGAGAAATTGTTATTGAATTAAGTGTCGGCAAGAATACCGCGAAGAATAAAATTGATGGAACCGGAACAAAATTGTAGGTTGACAAATACTGTCAGAGTTTAGACGTCATAGGTTAACTGTCAAAGTAAATGTTACACAACTAAAATTGTTGAGAATATAAGTGCCCAATTTCACTTTGCTGTCCCAGTTTTTTATGCTCGCGATGGTACTCTCAAATTATATATTAGTAGTTATTCTTTAATTTGAAACATTTGCAGTCCAATGCGGTTTCGTTCCAGTTATACGTAGTATATACAGTTCACTGGTTTAAACTGTAACACTTGACTTCACACGTAAAAATGCGGGAATTTCAAACAGACCAATCATGGCGCAATAATACACGTTGTGATTCTCATTATCTGCAACGTCAAAAATAGAATTTGAAAAATTTGAAGACTGAAACGTTTGTATTGATAATTCTATATTTACATTTAATTCCGTAAATAGGATATATTATTTGATACGCTTTTGTGACTAAAGAAACGTGGACAAATTTTAACTAACACGAGTGTAGTTTTCGTATTTGTGTCGGTTACGTAAAAAATTTAAAAATAACAACCAGCTGACGGGTCGGTTTAAAGCCAGGCGTGCGCGATTTTGCATTGCGAACTTAACCTAAAATCAAAAATCGTAAGACCCAAAAAATGAAAAAGAATTTCGGGAGGATTAGTTTTAGTTTGTACAATAGTGAGATAAAGGTGATAGTGTACGTTTTGTGGGGAACTTTGCTGTTTTCTCTGTTGTATAGTTTCGTAGTACAGAAGTTTTTCGTGAGAGATGGGAGGCATTTTTACACGAATTTGGTAAATAAGGTGGTGAATTTTCATATGTGAGATTGTTATTGTTTTCTGTTTACCTGTGTGTGGGTAATTTCTTAAATTAAACATGGAGTTTTTATTTTGGAAATAGTTGTTTGGATTCTTTGCGAAACACATGGCTTTGTTATTATTATTATTATGATCATTATTAGTAAGATTTACGGTGGAACATGGTCAGTTGTCCAAAACATTCATTGTAAAAAGGAAATTTGAAAGTTTGACTAAAATCTACAGCAAAAAATTTTTTGTAACCAAACTGATGACAAATCGTTGAAAGCAAAAAGGTGTATATTTGTCGGTATGAAAAAGCAAGTTTTAAAATTAATAATTCGAAGTAAATATGACAATTCATAAGAATAAAAGTCTGGAGCAGGTTTTCACTGTGATCAAGTACTTCTATTGTATCCATTGCGAGAACATACTCATATTTTGTATTCATAAAATAAAGTTCATGCCCAAAAAAAAGAAAATAAACACAATTGAAAAAAGTTAGAAACTTTAGGCCTCCTCAATTCTTTTTAAGAACTTCTAAACTTAGTTTTAGCTCCTGTGCAAAAGTAATGTTTGTAAATTTTTGCTGAAAAAAGGCATTTACAACTTTTTATAAAGAGTGGTTTTAAACGCACCAATATATGGGTACTTTTTTTGCTATATTTTAACCCACTATTGCTTGAAAGGGGTGTATTTGCCTGCTTTTTGGTAATTTGAACGTACTATTATGTTTAATTTGGCTTTCGTAAAATATTTTATAAACAAAAAACAACCACCTGTGCCCGAGACCATAAAGTATTTATATGGAATTTGACCAGATTAATTCAATTGCATTAAACTCGCAATGTGACACAGGTAACCATAATAATTTTACTTCATTGCATCTGATTTTTTTGCTATAAAATCTAAAAGAAGTATCTTCTCTTGATGGTGATTTTTGACAGATACAACAGCTGTGCTTTAGTTAATTGAGTATACGAAATTTCTGACATTGGTTATTAATTGTTTCAAATCCTTGGAATTGTTGATTCAAAATGCTTTAAAAACAAACAAAAATATACTACATGTAGGTATACTACAATATACCTACATATACTACAAACAAATTTGGCCCAATTGAAAAATATTTAGGTCTCCCGCAGAAGTCGTAAAGTTTATAATTTTCTTTAAGAATTAGAATTATTTTTCAATGAAGGGTGAAGCGATTTATCTTTTTCAAATACAAAAAGTTTAACAATAAGGTGTGAAATTATCGTATACAAAAATATATTAGTCTAATGCGACATTTAGGTCGCATGCAGTTTATTTAGATTCGATACAATTTTTAGAAAACGGACCATTTTCGTATAATTTAAAAAAATGTGCTTAAATGTTGATAAAAGTTTATTTGTCGTTAAATTTTTTATTATGTGCGGACATGTGGGCTTTGAAAAAGAGAAACCACTTACAATTTTACTAAAATTATGATAAAAATGGAATTTTTAAAGAAAACCATAAACCTTAGGCCTCCTGCGGGAGACCTAAATATTATTCAATTGGGCCAATTTTTTTGGTGGTATATGAGAGTCCACAAGGACAACTTTTTATCAACTTGAAAATTAGTATTTCGAAAAAAAAAAAAACGTTTTTTCGATACACCCTCTTATACACTTGCTAACTATTTTACTTTTCTTAAAGAAAGAGTCCACCATTTCTAACCTGAAACTTCAATTTTGCTTACATCAGTAAATATGTACGCTATTGGTTTTAATTCTAAGTACGGGCCTGTTGTGCGGGCTGTAAGCCGACCACGAATCCTGAGCCGGAGACCTCTCCGTGTGACGACGTTGATGTACTTGCTCGGTATCCCAAAATTATATCACTGATTTATATCGCTTTATAAAATTGATGAACATCTGAAATGTGTTTCTATTTCAATCGGTCATGTCGCTAATACTCGTTGTCGAGATAACCGGTTTCATGAAAATGTTGGTTATAGCCTTTATTGCAAGGAAATTAGGAAAATACAAAAGCCAATCTGTAGACAGATCTTCAGTCTTTGTAAATTTGGTTTTCTTTTGGTCCAGCGGTTCAGGTGAAAAAAATTAAAAAGAGAAACGTTTATTAAAAACTTGTAAAATCGGGTACATTTTTACAGCCTCCAAACACAGGGGTCAATACTTTAGCAACCGATAGTAGTACCAAGAAACTACGTCGGTGTTTTTTAAAGGATTCTATGAAATCCAGATCATTCTAAAAAGATAGCAGTTTTAAAATCTTCTCCAAAAACCTGTAACGTATATTAGGAGCGTCCGTTTAATGTAGAAGCTCGTACTTATCTAAATTTAACTGGAGCATTAACTCAGTTTTAGTCATATTACCTATTGTATTACCAGTTGATAATTCTTAGTAGTGCTTCACATGTTTTTAATTTAAATGGTACGCTGTAATACCAAAAAAAAAAAAATCCTATTCATTTCTGTATCTATACTGATGGTGCTGTGTGCGTCGCTCAACTTTCTCGCGTTGCGAATTAACCCTATACTCATCGTTTTCTCTCTTTCTGTCGCCTTGCAGGATTTGACCACATCGCAGAGGTTAAGCAAGGGTCTATCGCAGAGCAATGCATCAGCAGCCGGTACGTCCACAGCAGGTAGTGCATCGAATAGCGTAGTAGTTGTTGGTCGTGGTTCGCTCGAGCCCAACGAGGATAAATCATTTGACAAGAAAGTTTTAGCTAGCCCGGTGGCGCACCAGGGCCTCAACGGGCTGAAGAACATCGGCAACACCTGTTTCATGAACTCGGTGATACAGTGCCTGTCGAACACCAGACCGCTACTCGAGTACCTCCGCAAGGACCAGCACAGCGGCGAAATCAACACGACGATCAGCGGGATGAAGGGAGCGCTCATCAAAGGTATTTCTTCGACGTCGATGTTTGGCGTACGCGGGTGGTTCTACGATAGGAGGTCCTTTTGCTGACGAGCCGGAAAGAAAACACAGGCTCATTAGCCTGTTTATAATGTTACGTGATGTTACGTGAAGAATTTTGGTCGCTATGGGGCCCTTAATGTTTTATTAAGTAGAGATATTAGGTTTTTCACAAAATTATGTAGAAAGAGTTTAGTTACTTTACCACCAACAACAGGAAAAAAACATAAACGTAAAGATAAAGAAATTTGTGATGTACTACAGAATATAAAATTAGTAAATAGGTGATAAAATACAGCGAAACAGTTTCTTCCAGTTTAAGGATTTTACCATAAACTAAAAAATTTAATGTTTTGGTACGAAGCATCTCGAGTTTGTGATGAGCTGTGACAGAGGCAATATGGTCACTTTTGACATTTCTTCATCGCACAATTATCGCTTTTTTTAGTGGAAAAGGTTTGTCAGCAAGGGCACTTAGATAAAAAATCTATAATGTATGGTTGGGCTATTTGAACTGTATTAGAGAAACCGAAAAACGTACAAGTATCTAATATTAATTTTTTTCATGACAAGAAATTGAATATTTAATATTCTAAGAAGTTGCACTGAATATTTCATCATTTTTGAACAATAAATAACGTCTTCACTTGAATAAACATCCGTGACATATGAATTCTAAACTTATCCAATTTTATCTTAAAGAAGAAAACAAAAATACGTCAAAATGTTTTATTGGCATCAATATAGAAAACTGAAAATTTGGCTCCATCAAACAATTTCTTTTGCCGTGACTATTCTTAAAACATTTTACAAAAATGCAAAATTTTTTAACAAATTTAAGATGTAAGAGCAAGTATTATCTAATAGAGTATATATTTTGTTTATTATTGTTGTCAATATGCAAACTTTGACACCCTTTACATTTTAAACCGTCAATTTTGGTTTTCTACTTGTAAAATTCGAAAATGTTATTCGCTATTGTCATGAATCCTGGGATCAACCCCGGAATCCCGGGATTATAAAATCTTAAATCCCGAAATCCTGGGATCAGTATATGAAATCAAGTAACCAGCAATATGTCTGTAAAGCAGCACAGTTTAATGGTAAAAAATTACTTCTACTGTAAAATTACAGTATATTTCCTGTAAAATTACAAAACTGCCCTGTGGAATTACTGTGATAATGCTGTAATTTTGCAAAAATATGCTGGTAGCAAATTCTTCTTTTACAGCATTTTTGCTGTGTATTTATTACATTCATTTTCCGATGGACTAAATCAGAACCAAATACGGTTTCCAAAGAAAAACTATTTTCCTTTATTCTGACATTTATTACAAATATATCAGTTTCCTTTAAAACATTGAGCGATAGTCATACATCCTATGTCAAAATGATATAGGAGTATAACAGACTTTATTTCAATTATTTTTGTCTTGTGGTTTTAGAGTTGTGAGCCTTCAAACACGGGTCAATACCATCGAAACAATAAAATTTCTTTTTGTCAAAATATCGTAGAAACACCCATACATATTTAAACAATTTTTTAACATTTCCCGTGCAAAGAAAGAAAATATTTCATAATCTCCGACGCTTGCAGCGTTTGCCCAGGTAATCAAAGAAGTATGGTCCGAGGACAGTTCGGACCGCGTCGTCAACACGGTCGCGTTGAAGTCGCAGATCCAGCGGTTCGCGCCTAGGTTCATGGGGTACGCGCAACAGGACGCGCAGGAATTCCTCCGGTACCTCCTGGAGGGCCTCCACGAAGACGTCAACAGGGTCACCACGAAACCGGCTCCCATACACACCGAAATTGACGAGAAACTCAGGTACAAAAAATTTTGTCGACAAAAAAAAAGATCTTGGTTCAAACCTACGTTAAGACATTTTTTTTTTTATTAAAAAATTGTTAAAGAAAATTGTAAATTTACATTAATCGAATAAATGAATTCAAATTTAACAGAAAAAATACATAAATTGATTTTTAAATTTTGTGTTTAGTGATAGCGATAAGTCTGCTGAATCGTGGCAGCGGTACCTGAGGATGGACAATTCGAAGATAGTCGATATTTTTGTAGGCCAGTTGAAGTCTACGCTGAAGTGCACGCACTGCGGGCACTGTTCCGTGACGTTCGATCCTTTCTGGGACCTGTCGTTGCCGATACCGCAGAAGGTGGGCCCCGTCCGGTTGCAGCAGTGCCTCGACAGTTTCACCAGGGAGGAGACTTTGGACGGCGACGAAAAACCGGTAAGTTTTATTTATTTTTCTTAAATAGCACTATTTTTCATCATAGACTATTCATTTTATCAACACAGTAGTTATAAGTAGGCGTAAAAGTTAGACGCCAGTACCTGCTATAATAAAACCGCATTGAATGAAATTTAAGCACCAGAACTTTCTATAATACCATTGGAACTGCTAATCAGTATAGTTGTTTATTTTATTTAGACACCAGTACCTGCTATAAAACTGCATTGAAAAGAACTTAGGCGCCAGAACCTGTTGTAATAAAACAACGTTGTTGTCGAAAGTTGTCAAATATTATGTCGTTTAATTATTGTATAGAATTTAGCCTCCAGAACATGCTGTAATTAAACTGCAAATTGAATAAATATTGCTTTTGTTTATTGACTGGAATTTAGGCGCCAGTACCTGCTGTAATAAAACTGCATTGCATGAAATTTAAGTGCCAGAACTTTCTATAATAACATTGGAACTGCTAATCAGTATAGTTGTTTATTATATTTAGATACCAGTACCTGCTATAAAACTGTTTTGAGAAGAATTTAGGCGCCAGAACCTGTTGTAATAAAACGACGTTGTTGTCGAAAGTTGTCAAATATAATGTCGTTTAGTTATTGCATAGAATTTAGCCTCCAGAACATGCTGTAATTAAACTAGAAACTGAATAAATATTGCTTTTGTTTATTGACTGGAATTTAGGCGCCAGTACCTTCTGTAATACAACTGCATTGAATGAAATTTAAGCACCAGAACTTTCTATAATAACATTGGAACTGCTAATCAGTATAGTTGTTTATTATATTTAGATACCAGTACCTGCTATAAAACTGCATTGAAAAGAATTTAGGCGCCAGAACCTTTTGTAACAAAACGACGTTGTTGTCGAAAGTCGTCAAATATAATGTCGTTTAATTATTGCATAGAATTTAGCCTCCAGAACATGCTGTAATTAAACTGCATATTGAATAAATATTGCTTTTCTTTATTGACTGGAATTTAGGCGCCAGTACCTGCTGTAATAAAACAGCATTGAATGAAATTTGAGCGCCAGAACTTTCTATAATAACATTGGAACTGCTAATCAGTATAGTTGTTTATTATATTTAGATACCAGTACCTGCTATAAAACTGCATTGACAAGAATCCAGGCGCCAGAACCTGTTGTAATAAAACAACATTGTTGTCGAAAGTTGTCAAATATAATGTCGTTTAATTATTGCATAGAAGTTAGCCTCCAGAACATGCTGTAATTAAACAGCAAATTGAATAAATATTGCTTTTGTTTATTGACTGGAATTTAGGTGCCTGTACCTGCTGTAATAAAACTGCATTGAATGAAATTTAAGCGCCAGAACTTTCTATAATAACATTGGAACTGCTAATCAGTATAGTTGTTTATTATATTTAGATACCAGTACCTGCTATAAAACTGCATTGACAAGAATTTAGGCGCCAGAACCTGTTGTAATAAAACGACGTTGTTGTCGAAAGTTGTCAAATATAATGTCGTATAATTATTGCATAGAATTTAGCCTCCAGAACATGCTGTAATTAAACAGCAAATTAAATAAATATTGCTTTTGTTTATTGACTGGAATTTAGGCGCTAGTACCTGCTGTAATGAAACTGCATTGAATGAAATTTAAGCACCAGAACCTGGTGTAATAAAACAGGAATATCGACGTCATTATAATAAGATATTTACTTATTTTAATTCTATTTTAACGCTTAAATTTTTTTCTTATCTAGACATGTTCAAAATGTAAGGAGCGCAGAAAATGCACCAAGACCTTCGCGATACAGAAGTTCCCGAAGATCATGGTCATTCATCTCAAACGGTTCAGCCCGATGGAGCGTTTCAGGGGGAAGCTGTCGGTGACCGTCGACTTCCCCCTCGAGGGGCTCGACATGAACAACTACGCGGCGGACAGCCACACGCAGTGCCGGTACAACCTCTACGCGATATCCAACCACAGCGGCACCACGTACAGCGGCCATTACACAGCATACTGCAGGCATCCCTACTCTATGGCCTGGCATGAATATAACGACTCAAGGTATTCCATTTTTCTTTTGTTTATCATTTTTATTACTCAAATGTGTAAATTTATGACATTTTATAAAGACATATTCTGCCGTCTTTTTTTTAAATGTGTTTTGTCTTTTCCTTTCAGAGTATCGACAATTTCCTCGAAGAGCATAATTAGCGGGGAGGCGTACGTCTTATTCTACGAGCTGGAAGGTCAAAAGTCGCACCTGTGAGCCAGAGGGCGCTGCTAGACATAGTCTCGTCGGCGCACGTCCAAATTCTGCTTTTCTCCTAGGTTTAAACGTGTTACTATATTAATTTTGCCATACTACTACCACCTATATATAACCTCTTATATACCAACGGTACACACACACACAGACACTCACACACACACACCTATATATACACACGCAAGTATATTACGTAGAGAACGGTTTGACACCTAACCTATAAGCGTGTATGTATAGGAAAACGACGCCTACGTCGCGGAGCAGAAGACGAACCAAAAACAAAAGAAGAACATAACCTCTTACTACTGTGAAAACCCCCACCCCATGACACACTGTTTTTATTAATTTATTTGAGATATACCGAAGAGATTGAACAAAAAAAGATAATAATTTTTATTATAAAAGCGTAATTTTAAAAACGAGCGTTGTTTTTGTTTGTTTGATGTCGTGTCTGCGTGTGTGTCGTTTCTGCGTTCCTCCCCCCACCTCTCTATACCCCCAGTAATCACGAGCTATTTATTTTTTACTAATTTATTTTTTATTATTACGAGAGAAAGATTTGGAAATTAGTGTTTGTATGCTTATTTTATATACTGTTATTTATTATTATGATCGTTTAAAAGTGTATGTTTGTCGTTTGCATGATAACCTAAAGAAGAGATTTTTAGTTTTTTGTATGTTTTTCGTTTTCGGTTTTTGTTCCGAGCCTTTTTTAGTTTCTTCTTTTCGAAAGAGATTTAAAAATGAGTATGTTAGCCGAGAAAAGATTATTATTAATTATATATTTGTAGGTTTAGGTGAATCTAGTCTTACGATGATGCATGTCCGTAATCGTAATCAGCCTTGCGATGGAAATCGTAACGCTAAGAATTGAAAAAGAATCCGAATAACCGGACTGTACATAAATAATATATTTTCTTAAAAAAAGAATAAACCGAAAATAATGCTCGTACAATATTGTAATAAAAAGTTATACATGAGTAATAAGAGACGCGTTATTACTTAAAAGGAACTTTAAAAGTAAGTAAATAAATGAAATATGAAACAAAATAACCTTCAATATCTGTGATGATTCGCTAGCGAACAGGAAAAACTTTATTATATTAAATAAAGATTATTAAAGATAAAAAACAAAAGAAATACTATTTGGAAATTGTACTAGTATTATTTGCAAGAAATCTAGTTGTTAATTTGTATAAAACGAGATGATTTAGGACCTTAGACGAACAGGATCGAGCGTGTGTCGCTAATATCGCTTGATATATTAGCGATTCAACTGGATGAATCGGTACGCAAAACTTGTACATTGTCTAGATGAATTTATCGTGGGTTGTACCGATCTTGAAATGAATACTCGCTTTAAAATTATATAAAACTATATATAAATGAGAGAAAGAACGACCTAAAAATTGTTTAAAAGGAGCACTAACTTATTAAATTGTTTGCAAAAAATTACTTTGTTTTATTTTCATCGTTTACCAAAACTTTGATTGTGCTGCGTTAGAAAATAACCTCAAACAGGTAAGTTTTATTAAGTGTTAGGTTATGTTTACATTTCTTCTTTATCAACCGGGAATTTGGTGTGGCTTTTGACGTAATGTTGACAGTTTTATTAGGAACATTTATTTTATTCTGCACCAACCTGCGTACCTAACTTCTCTTGGAAAGAAAATTATCAACAATAATTACTTACTTGCCAATAAAGAATAATTATAAAGAAAGATACTACTAAAGTTAGTTTGAAATGTGTCAATGTGGTAGAATTAGTGTACTTTCCGTTGTAAATATCGCAGTAATTTCCTGATTAACATTAAAGTTAACATGCGATATTTAATAATTCGTTTATAAACAACACAAAAATCCAATAAAACAGGATCGTTTCAGTCAGAATTGCCACAAAATCTGCGACTAACTTAGGGTTAGTCCATGGTCAGTTATGTATTGATTATATGCAACCCCTAACAAAGACTGCATTGTGTTTGGTTAGGTTGGCTACATCCAGAAATTGCACGCAAACAGATACAAAACTATTTATTTATAAGCAAGTATTCGCACATAGCGCTGGAGATAAATATATAGGGAGAAATTAGGTCATGTGCGCGAATTTTAAAACGCGAGATTTCGCGCGTCGAAACCGTTCGCGAATTCCGGTTCTAATCTAGACCGCCAGATGGCGTACGCGTTTCAGTCGCAACTTTTTCGCATAGTTTTCAATGTTGTGCGATCCGCTGTGCGAAAATGTGCTCTAAATCGGTTGGAAAATCTCGCGCTATCGGTCGGTGTGGACATTTTCCCGTAGTGGGGGCTTCCCTGAGTGCCGGGGGGTGGATTTTTCCCGGAGGAACCGAGGGAATCTGGCGAGAATTACGCAATGAAATCGTAAGTTGAAATTTGCTATAGGCATTTTCGCTCGGATGACCTAGTTATACATTTACGGTGATCGGTGCTAGATATATGCGATTATTTTCGTCTGATGCGTTATCGGAAGCGATCACCTGTCGCCGGGGCCCCCTAAGATTTTCCCGGGAAAACGCTCACTGGGGTTTATCTAGGTTAGAAGTCTCGGAGAGATCTTAGCATGCTAACCTGTTGCAAGGTCGGTTTTTTCGGGGTTTAACGCGAAATGGTTTGTATGAATAGTTGACACGTGTTTATAATCAAAACAATCGGACCCTACGAAGTTACCAAAACCCGTTTTTAGGGATATTTTACTGGTTTGCACCCTTTGATTGCCGAACCAAGCCAGTCGAATCTGTTTGGTTATTACCGGCTGCTGTTTGGGATTTTTAATTCTCACAGTTTGTGATGTAATTTTTCGGTTTTATTCTTAGATAGGGTACTATGGGAAACGTTGGGGTAGTTTTCAGGTTAGGGTTGGTCGGTTTCGTCCCCTCCCCGACGTGCAGGCACTATTTTTTCTAGCCTCTATTGGCTTGGACCCCTAAATAGGGTTCGGTTACTACAAGATTTTTGTGGTTCTAAAATGGTGGATTCTTTTTTCTCTTCGTCTGCCGTTATGCTTTCGAATTTTTAACACGTCTACAGATTGGCAGACCTGTTTTTCTTACCACGGTACCGTTTTGTTGTTGTATATTTTTGTTGGTAGGTAAAATTAGGCAAAATTTAGTTTGGTATTAACTAGAATTTTTTATATAATATATCTCATAAGGCCATAGATAGATAATAAAGCCATTTCTATTTTTAGGATAACTCTGGCAGTTTTAGAGATATAATTTTGTGATTATGTCACATGAGAATCAGAATTTATGTAATAATTATATTATAAATAATCTTAAATAATTTAAGCAATCGCAATTTAATTTATTATTCTACTATGGAATTTTTTAGCTATAATACCAGCTAGTTTAGGTTTTTTACAACAGAAAATACTAAATCAATTATTTTTCTTATTTCAATTGTGTAATTGTTCCTCATCTGTATATAATAGCTAGACTATCGAGAAGATAAATTCAAATCAAATGTTTATTTTTTCAACAGACTCACCGCTAGGGATTGTTTTGTCAACGTGGTGTTTTATTGTTTATTTTCATGAGATTTATCATGCCATTTGTGTATTTATTCCTAGAAAAACTGGATAGTACCAGTTGGCTGTGCTATTTGGAAACATAATAGAACCACACGTAAACTTTAGCTTGGAATATTTTTTAAAATTATTTTTTTTTACGCTCAATATCTTTATTCTACATAGAGAATACTTTTATTGCATTTTTATTATCTGTAAAAATATCGACAAAAAAATGATCCAATATTGTGAACATTCTGTATGCTCACTAGTTGTCCTGTGTTTGTTTACAAATTGGTGAAACTATCCATTTAAAATATAATTTTAATCATAAATTACTACAAAAAGTTTTCTAGTGTGTAGTTCAGAAATAATTTGGTTCTTAAGATGACTGGAATTTTGTTAAAATGGTGGCATGTTTGTTTCTCTTTGGTAGTACCCATTTCTATTTTATTTGTAAAAACAAAGCGGTAAATACGTATTGTATCAAAAATAAAAAGTTAGCCGAAAAAAAAAATGAGATTTTAGCGGAAATTGGTCTTTTTGGTCCCCTAATCTTTTTTGACTAAGGTACAAAAATATTTCTGTGTGTGTGTATGTGTGTACTCGATTTTTGTGGAGACGATTCCGGAGAAACTACTGAACGTATCGGGACGAAACTTCATATTTAGAACTTTCATGACTAAACTTAGAGCTGAAAATCTTTTGGTTCAATAGGGTCCAAAGGAACTGGACGTTTCCTCTTAGCATTTTTCAAGGATTTTGCAAATGAGCCGCCATTTCTGTAATTTCCACAAAATAGTTAAATAATAAATTCAAGTAGAGTAAATTCTGAATAATTTATGCCTATGACATTTTTTGGTAAAATTAATAGTTTAGCTGCAAGAGCAAATTCTATTTGATCGAGATCGGTCGCATCTGCATTGATATAATACTATATAATATAGTGAGCCAGGATTTTCCAATTTTTTTCAGTCTAATGAAAAAAGATCTCATATTGTGATACCGTGTACGGTCCTTGCCTGACGGCGTCGGATAGGCAGCGTGATCTGCGTTTCCAAAATACATGTGTTCTGTTTGTTTTTGGTTTGAGGAAGTATCATCATGTATCGAATGGGCTGGGCGACTTGGGGTGGTTGAACATGGATAACACTAGGGTGTTGCATGCAGCAATATTATATCATAAGTTGCTATCCAAGAGGATCCCACAATACCTCATGCGGAATATACGCTGTAGAACGGACGTCCATAACCTTAATTTAAGATTCAGGGGTTTGTTTGCTCCACCTGCCCGTCGCGCTGAGCTGTATAAACGGCCATTCTCTTACCGGGTCAGTCACATATACAATGGTCTCAGGGAAGATATGAAAAATATCGTTAAACAGTTTTGCTAAACTATTAATTTTATATATTGTATGATAAAGCCATGTGCCTGGCCACATCAGATTTCTCAAAAAAAAACACGGGCAGATTTTTTTTTTGAATGTTTAACTCAAAACTAAATAATTTCTAATTTCGCTGTACCTATCTATATTCTAAAAAAAAACTATATCATTTTAAAATTCGTATCGTCTTGCTTGTATTATATATTTGACTTTGTTTATTTTACAGTACAGATATATCTTTAACAAATCTTTTAAAGGAAATAATGTGATTGGTCGAATTTTTTGTTTGGTTTGTCCAGATAATTCGTTTACTAAGATACTGAAAGGTTTCTGAAAATGGCAGCTGACTTTTTTTTATTGTTATCTAATCTCTAAAAACGTTCGTCTGGAATTGAAATGGATGAACTGATATTTAGATATATCTTTGCGTGTATGTAATTTTTAGAAGGGTTTCACTTGTTTGTTTAGGTGTCTTAAAACTGACATCCGGTTTTGTCTAGTGTTTACTTTGAAACAATATCCGAATACAAGAATATCTCACGTTTGGGCTCGCAAACTTTATAAAGAAATTTTTTGGAAACGTGCTGTGTTTTTACCATACAAAAAAGCAGAAAAAGAAACTGAATGAGCAACTTTTTTAAACATATTTCCTTCTATAGATATTTGGGTATTCATGTTTAAAGAAAATCGTTAATAGTGGAATTTTTAGTGTTTTTCTTGGCGCAGCTTTTTAGTCTGTTCATTTTTCGTTTCCTTTCTTATTTCTCTAGAACGAATTTCTTTTGTGCTTTCTTCTTTTTTTTATTACCAATATTCTCTCCAAGCTCCAAGGGTGGTTCAGGCCAGAATAATGATTTTTTTTGTGGCCATTTGTGGCCAAATGCTGATAAATGCGTATCTAAACGAAAATACGATCAATAAGTGTTATTGAAATAAGTTCAATAAATTCTTAAAATCCATTAATTCTCTGGAAATGTCATTTTATATTTATTGGTATTCTATTGTAGTCAGGTTTTTGTAATTTTTTTGAAATGTTAGTTAGTTACTTCTACTTTTAACCAGACGATATGCAGACAGAGACATATCTTTGTTGAATTTTACATATTCAATGTTATTCGAATTATTTTACACTACGCAATTTATCACGCAAAATGTTCTACAGCTTTTTAAGCAATAAAAAATTGCGTATAGTGGCATTAACAATAGTGTAAAACCGCTATTTTACAATGAGAACACAAAGTACTGAAACATGACAAAACCTCTAAATCGATTATTAAAAAAACTCGGTTTTGAATTATCAAAATATGTATACACATATTTATCGTAAACTAAATTTCCGACCTTCAATGGTTTTTTAATTAAGACGGAATCGACATATTTTATAAATGACACCATTGGCTTAATAACAGCATATAATAGTATGATGGCCGTACATAGGAAAATATTTTAGAAATGGATAGTTGAAAATTAGTGTAACATTGTGTATTTTATACAGATTTTGACGTTTCTGGGAGATTGAATTCAAATGGCATACATTTACTAATGTTGCTAAAATTACAGTTTTGGCATTTGACCTCACTTTTCCGGATGTCTTACGTAATTTTGAGTTCGCATTCGTATTCAGGGCAAATAAAGTTCGAGAGTACATTTTATATTCCATTTACAACCTCCATGCTACTCAAAGTTATCAATATTTGCAATTTCAATTATGTTCTTTAAGCCATAAACTTTCTTCCGATACCATTAAGACAATTAAATGTTATATTAAAATAACTTTAAAATATGGGATTGCCATTACGTCAAAATGTGTGTTTTTATAGTAAAAAATCGACGTATTCAAAGACGTTTTTTCTTAGCCATATAAGAAAATTGAAAAAGAAAAATTACTACTAACCATGTACACAATTCCGACACACATGTCTGATTTAAGGACGTGCTATATTTAACATACCTAATTCCGACATTCCTAAACTTGTGACACCTGTGTTTGAAGGCCAGTTGACAGTTATGGATTATTATTTTTGGGGACGCACATTGGGGTATTAGACCCTAAAAGCTGGCCATAAATCAAATTTCTAAATTGTTAAATTCCAAAAAGTAAACCAGTTTATAGGATAGGTAAAATACCGATGTATTAAAAGGCGGCAATATTTTTTCACCTGAGCCCTGAGCCACGTGTCCTTGTCAGCCAAACGTTATATTTTACTGTGGCTGAACATAGATGCACATAAGTTGACGCTAACAACGGCTGCAATTTTGTATTTTAACGATAAATGTGACTTTTTTGTTATACATTCTTTAGAACCAAGTATGAACTTTCATTCGACATTATTTTTATTAAAATTTACCCACAATTTTGTTTATTGCAGGACCGAGAACATTCGCAGTTATAAAAAAAAACAGTTTTATGCAGAACTTGAGTGTTTTAGTTTAGTGTTTAGCTTTGTTAGGCTTTTGAAAGTGGTTCAAATTATAGTATACATATTTGACATTACAACTACTGGAAAATCTGCTGCGGATAGGTGCGGTTGCGGTTTTTGTGTTTTTATTTCTAATACGTTGTAAAGTAAAATCCAAAAATTGATGTACCGGCTTATATGTAATTTGGTGCAATTTCTTGATACCGTGATAGTACAGGTAATTTAGAACATATTCAACCATATTTAGCTATATACAAATGGTTACGGTTATCGAGATATTGACAAGTTTATGTTCAATGCATCTTGTATGTTGTAAATGCCGTTATGTACGTATATTTTTTCGTTTTGGATCATGTATAGCAAACAACCCCGATGACCTAGACTCTTAAAAATCATCCGAAAAAACCTTAAACTTCGTACTTGTATATGCATTTCTTGGAAATTGGTTGCTTGAAGCCAATCGGATTCATATTCAAGGCAAGAAAATACTTAGACAATTTTGAAATAATACTAAAAATAATAGATTTTATAGTGATAAAAATGGTAAAATAGGTTCTTAATTGGCTCTTCTATCACGTCTGAAAAGGAAGGCATCGAACGGAAAACAGCATGAATAGCATATGTACCGTTTCAATACACAATATCGACTGGTGTAAACTTTCATTTTCTTCCTCTACGACTGGTCTTTAAAAATAAACCTTTTTTTCAGAATTTTCTTACAACATAACAGACCCAAACATGTTATCTCATATAACTCAAAAACGACATGTATTGTTCCATTTTAAATCCGTATATGCTGCGTATTTAAACTGGACATGCCATATATTATTTTATGAATTTGACACGGTAAAACATAATAGAAATAAAATCACAAAAAAATATTGATGACAAATGTTGTAGCAGTAATTAATTTAAAATAGGTGTAGTGCAGTGAAGAACTTTTTTTAATGCAGTTTGCTTTTTCTTATTTTGTACTGTTTTATTGTGTTTATTAAGTTATTAACCTTCAAATTCTTAGTATGAAGGTTAAAATGTTATACATAGATAAAACAACACATCTAAAGCCTTTTTAGGCGAAAAAAATTATTTTGGCCAGGTTTTCAGGTCAAATACCCCACTGTGTGACGATCGAAACAAACTGTTCACAAAAAAAAACATTACAAGACGATGCAGATATACTAAATAATAACCACAATAATAATAAAGATTTTAGTGTCCCGGAACTAGGAAGTAGAAAGGGTACAGAGCGGGGTGGGGTTTTTAACCGGGGTGTCTGGTGTGCGTCTAGACAGGGCAGCTACATAAGATGGCTCAGATCAATACCTCCAAAGCACTCTACTACTCTGCGAAAGGTCATTGCCACCAAATTCGCGAACGCAGGACTTTCTGTCATAGAAAATTGCATCTCACTCGGCAACAGACTGGATAGGTTATGTATAAGCACCGTAGAATTTAACAGAGTTAAACCGGATGCTGTAAGTTGCTCGCTACAAAAAATGAGACGGAAGATTAAAGTACTGTGATCTGAAAAAGTTAATATTTTGTCCTGTATTTACTTCATAATTAATATCATTGGAATCTAATGTTAGACCAGTGCTGAAGCTTTTGAAAATGGTAAAAATCGAAAAAAAAATATTAGTAGAATGAAACCCATTGAAAATGGACATACAATTTTGAGCTATTTATTAAAATTTATACTTTAATTACTCGAAAAGCGTAAGATTCCATATTACATTGATAAAAAAAAATACAAATCCATAAAAAATTAAGATTTCAAAAAATATGCGAAAATAGTTGTTCTAAATATAATTAAAGGTATAGGATTTAAAAGGGATTGCATCTAAAAAATGTGACTGCAGCTACTTTTTTAGTAAAAAAGTTGACTTATTAAATTCTATTTATATTTGTTACACAGAGAGAAATTTTTGTTTAATTCAAATAAATATGCATTGACTCAAAGAAATTTTGTTGTTTCAATAGAGGCAAAGAAATATTTATTTGCGGATAAAAACGCATTTATTTGAAATATTTGTTTGGTAGAAAGAACGTTGATTTGTGTCAAACAACTTATGTTTCCAGTTAAAGTTTGCAATTTGTGTATTATAACAAATGAGATTTATTTACTTCAAATAATTATGATTGTGTTGAGTGAAAGAATTACATTTTTTTAAATTAACAAAATTGTTGGTCGAGTTAAAAATGCTTAAAATTATTAATTTGTTGAAGGAATTAAGAGACAAGAATTTTTCGGAAGACTCGCCATGTGTCACCTCCTTTTTTGGGATGTCGCACAGCCTCGACCAGTGCTTGGTTTTCCCAACCCAACATATAGTCAAGGTAAAGTTAGTAAAGTGTACTCTGATTTGGAATCGCAACTTGAACCTGCAGGCACTGTACTCTACAAGTTATATACTGTCGATCACGCGGCTTTATACTCTCGATATGTACGAAGTGCGAGGAGAGAGTTTACAGCGCCATCTAACAATACAGTTGGATGACATTAAAAATATATTTATTTGAATCAAAATATGTTTTCTTTTGTGGAAGTAAACCTATTTTAAAGCCAAAACAAAAATATTACTTTAAAGGAAATAAATCTCTTCTTGTGTACAAATATATTTATTTTAATCAAAATAAGATTTCTTTGGCGGAACTAAACCTATTTTTAAGCCAAAGACAAAATATTACTTAAGCGAAATAAATCTCTCCTTATATACAAATTTATATGTTAGAATCAAAATTATATTTCATTGGTGTAAAGAAACGTTTTTTTAAAATCAATACTAAAATATTACTTTAAAGGAAAGTAATTTTTGTTTGTATCCATATATATTTATTCCACTTAAATAAATATTTCAAATAAATTAATCTCTGCAAGCAAATAGGTAAACTAGAGTATTCAATGAAGTAAATATTGTTGGCGTCAAAGAAATATGTTGTGACCCAAAACAATAAATTCAAACAAATACATTTCTTTAAAACAAGAAATCTTTTCTATCTGTGTACCATCCATTACATTTTGTCTCTTTGATGGCATTTCTTCATCGTTAGATTCGACAAACCTTCCCGATTCTAGTAGATCTTCGAAATCTTCAAGACCATCACCGTCTTCGTCTCCAATATTATTTCCAATCTGCGTTGGTTTTTCGTCCACAATTTCATCTGAATCACTAACTTCCTCGTAGCTTTTTTCTTCCACATTGGAGCATTTTAACAATGACAATTTGAGCATAAATTTGTGCATTTGAAACCATATTTTCTTTCGGCAGCCACATTTTAAACTGTTACATCGAGTTTCACAGCTCCAGCAAATAGTTTGTAGCAATATTTCCGGAATTAATTCCTTTTCTGTAAATTTGGGCATAATGCCACGTTGATGTTGCTTCCAGCCCCAATCTGTTGCTGTCAGTTCGTTACAGAGTCAAGTTTGAAGCTGGTAATATGCCCTGCAACAATGCTGTTCTGCTGCTCCTTCTGTGGGTGGGAGATTTGCCAATATAAAAGATGATTTAATTTTTTTTTTGCCAAATTTGGCAAAATTTGTATCGTCTATGAATGAATTCACGATACTTTTCTTTCCTCTAGTTGTAGAAAAAATATAAAAAATTACGTCAGTTAGTTTGATTCTTCATTTGTTTATTCAATTTGCTTTTATTATTTTTTTTCCCAATTTTTTTAACCATAATTTATATTTTAGTTTTCTTTATTTTGTTAATATTTCAAACAGCTGTAACTTTAGGGATTTGAAAAACACTTGGGCCCATATGAAAAGTTCTGCTCAAATGGACATTTACTTTCTAAAAACATTTTTTTGGGGGAAAAAAGTGGGACGGGTAGATATAAAGATATTAAACGTGATGGTTTAGCTTGTTTACTCCTCAAATGTTTTATTAAGTAAAAAATAATAATTTAGTAAATATTCCTTGCTAAGGTTTACGTTTGGTCAATTATCTTTCCAAATAGCACAGCTAACTGGTAACTATCCAGTTTTTCTAGAAGTAAATAAACGAATGGTATGATAAACCTCATGAAAATAAACAAGAAAACACCCCACATTGACAAAAAAAACCATTGGATTTGAATTCTAGGCATAATATAGCTATTTTTCGTATAATTTGAAGTTACTAAATAGTAACTAACATATAAAATAAACATGCTTTGTAGCAAATCAATATAACTAATGAGTAGATATTAATAATAATAAATATTTTTGGCTGTATTCACACAACGATTTTATAAAATAGTTTATACAGAATTTTCAATCTGTGTGAGGAATTAAATGTTCAGCAAAATCAATAATAAAAAGTTTCGTATTTGTTGAAAACTTTCTAAGACACATTGTATATGTGACTCCGACTTGTGGAGATCACAGTTTATGATAAAATAACTCAACACCGTTGGAATTAATATAGGAATAACATAGTAGTGTGGTATTCTCTCCTTATTGTTATGCAAAATTCCGTTAGGTATTTTAGAGACGGGAACAAAAAATGAGGTTGTGTTTTGAAGATGTTGTATAATAATGTGGTATTGTTTGTGTTGTTATGTTATGTTTTCGATCGTGCTTTGTTTTTCGGGTTTTGTTTTATATATTGGATCGTGGTTGGTTCTGAATGTAAAATATATAAAATGGTAAATGTGATTAAAATAATACGTTGCAAATCTCTTGGGATGTCGTATATGGTAATCTTGGTAACTAGTATAACTTAATAGCCTAATAGAAACCCATCGATGTCTCTTAGTTAGTCCTGGTGTACTGGGCACGTTTTTCTTGCGCACTACGTAGCACTCTTGAGTCCTCAGATTAATTCGGTGTTGTCGAGGAGCTGGATGGCCTCAACGTTTACGTGATGGTGAAGCCTTTCCTCGTGACTTCTTGCTACTTTTTGGATTTCTTTGCACACAGACTCCATTTTGAGGTCCTTGTGGAGATGACCATTCCTAATGTACCAAGGCGCATTGACAATGCATCTCAATACTTTATTTTGAAAGGTCTGGGCAATTTTAATGTTACTTTTTTTGGTGCAACCCTAGAGTTGAGCACCATACGTCCACACGGGTTTTAGAATTTGTACAAGAGAAGCTTCTTATGTTACAGACAGCGTGGAGTTTCTTCCTAGCAGCCAGTACATCTCTCTGTTAACGGATTCCTAGTTCCTCTCTTTTCTTTTTGACATGGTCTTTCCAGCGGAGCCTGGCGTCTAATGTCATGCCGAGATATTCGGCTGTGTTTGCGTACGGTACTATTTGGTTATTAATAGTAACCGGGATGTGTTATGTATTTTCTTGTTCGTGAAATCAACATGTACTGACTTGGATTCGTTCAGTTTGATTCTTTTTTCTTTGTCCGGACTTAAAAATGACCCAGAGCTGTTTGGAGTTTTCTCGTCGTTTCTTCATTGCTGTTCCCAACAGCTAGGATAGCCGTGTCGTCTGCAAAAGTTGCGACAGTATTATTTTCTAGTGCTAGGAGGTCGTTGGTGTAGAGTAGGTAAAGGACCGGCCCTAAAACACTACCTTGCGGCACTCCTGTTTTTATTTCTTTATTAAGGACAGAGCATGCATCACCTTGTTTGACTCTAAAGTATTTCTCAGTTAGGTAAGATTTTAATAGTTCTGGAAACTGTTTTGGGAGAATACTTCTTAATTTATTGTTCAGTCCTTCATGCCAGACTTTATATTAAAAGCCTGTGCCACATCTAGGAAGACTGCAGAACAAACCTTTTTTTCCTCTAACGGCCTGGAACAAGCCTTTTGCTCTCAATTATTGGCTTCAATCTAATTGACTGGTAATTTTTCGAAGATTTTTTACATGATGGGCATCAAAGAGATAGGTCTATAAGACGTTGTTTCATGTGGAGGTTTCCCAGGCTTCAGTATCATGATCACCTCTGCTACCTTCCACAGTTTGGGAACATACCTTAGTCTGAAGGCAGCTTTGATAAGATTTGTAAGCTTAACTATGGTCTTCCTTGGAAGTTCTTTAAGTACCTACCTCTCCAGTTATCAAGTCATAGGCTGGGGCTTTTTCCGATTAATATCCTTTTTTATTAAGTTTTGAAATTCTGTTGGAGTGGTAAGCATGATTTGCGTGCCTTCTTGGCCATTCTCCTCCATACGGATTTCTTCATCTCCTCCATGATGAGGTTGAAATATGTTTTCTAAATGGTCAGAAAACCTTTGGGCTTTTTGTTCATTATACCTGGCCAAGCTTCCATCAGCTTTTTTGATCGGTGGAATCTGAATTATCGGCCTTTTCAGCTTTTTGGTTGCCTTCCAGAGCGAATAGTGTGATTCGCTGGTGTTGGAATTTACAAATTTAACATACAATACATAACTTTGCAGTGTGTTAGCAATGTGACAGAAATAATTAATAGTTAAATTAGTTGCCATGGATCTTCTGTCTACAATACGTACCTCTGATAATTTATTAATTAATTCAGGGTTGTTGAACCATTTTTGTTGTTGTATACACGCAAGCTTTTATTATCAATGTTAAACGTTAATTCCTAAAGGTACTGTCAAAATAATTATTTATTTTATTAAAAACATTATAGCGTTAATCGAAATGGCGCAAAACTATTAAGATTGTTTTTGTTGTTTTTTTATTAACTTAATCGATTCGTTTGCTATGAAAAACGCTCATTAACGACTGATTTACCCCTTAGCTCCAGTCTGTTAGGCACCCCTACATCAAACGAAAGTTATGTAACAGCAAATTTGCCCCAATTATAATACGGTCATTGCCACAACTTTAAGGAAATGCGCCATGTTGCATTTCTCTATAAATTGCATAATATACTTTGAGTATGATAATAACAAGTAATATGTAATTTAAAAATTAATTGAGATTAGAAGTTATGTACGGGGTTAGCCAAAATTACCGGAACACCTAAATGATTCTCCAACGGTAAGAAATTTCAAACTACAGTTCAAACAAAAAATGTTTGACTTTAAACAATCCATCGTTCAAATATATTTGTAATATACGGTGTTCATTTTATTATAGAAATTTCGTAAACTTTTTTTTTCAAAAGTTTTTTTCTTCAAATGGAATACCCAGTACCTATATTTTTACATTTATAATTCTACGACTAATTCTAAACATTTTGCCGGATAAACATTACGATGTCCAAGTGCGAAATTATTTAAATTCAATTTTTCCGCAGAGGTGGATTGGAAGGAGTTGATCCGTTGAAGGGCCACCTAGGTCGCCGGATTTCCAAATATTGGATTTTTGTATTTGGGGCCACCTAAAGTCCAAGCTTTACACCAATAGGCCGCAAAATATTGATGCGTTGAAGCAGAGAAGAGTGGACGAAGTTCAAAGTATTACTGTCGAACATTTCGAAAATTGTTGACGGGAATTTGTTGATAGGTTAGTTTACGAAATTTCTATAATAAAATGAACAAGTATATTAAAAATTTGTTTGAACGATGGATTGTTTAAGGTAAAAATACTTTGTTTGGTTTTTTTTTAAATTTGTTTACCGTTGGAGAGTCATTTGGGTGTTCCGGTAATTTTGGCTAACCCTGTATATGCAACGCATCTTACAAAGGTTTCAAACAATGTCCATTACTTATTGTACAATGTCTACAATATCATTATCAAAATAAGCAATTTATTATCGAGTTGCATGGCGAGATAACCCCAGAAATTCACTGAACAGAAAATCTCACAATTCAGCGCCCCCTTTGTCCGAAATTTTTGCGTCTACCTGATTTCTTATAACCTTCTTTCGCACAGTACGTCGTTCAGAATTTCACCGGTGACGCCACGGTGACCGTTGGCATCAAAACGACAAAAATTTCTCCCATGAAAATGAGAAAACCCCCGGACCCTACTGCGTCCTGCATTCGCATCAGCAAAATGCAAAAATGCTACGCTTCTAGCTCGCACAGTCTACAAAAATCCACTGCGTATGCATACAGACACACACACACACACATACATATATATATACGCACACACACACACACACAGTAAAGAAAGCAAAGCGCAAGGTGAGATTTTATTATTGCAAAACCAGTACGTACTCGGAGTGCAGGGCATAACGGTATAGTAGAGGTCCACGGCTTCGTCCATGAGGCTTTTGTGAAAAGACTCGAAGGGGGTCTCTTCTTCTTCTTGGCTGCTGTGAGGTGTTATTTTTTCTTGAATTTAAAATAAGACGATTTATTCGACGTGTGTTCCATGAACCTGTAAGGTAAACGTACCAAATTCGGCTCCGTTTACATTATTTTCAAAGCAACGACTATTAAAAATTATTTTTAAAATGTCATTTTCTTAACATTAGACAACCATTTCTCTGTGTGTACAAATGTTACCAAAATTGTGAATTTGGGGCGTTTACCTTATAATATCAATCGATCTATATAAAAAAGTAGATAAGAATGAAAGATTATCCGAAAACAAAATAAGTAACAGTTGCCAAACGCACACACATCTCAACGATAAAGGTCATGGGTACAACTTCTATAACTATATGAGGAAAACTATCTTTAATTCTTAGAGCATTTAATATGCAGTTTAGGCCATTTGTTGTTATTGGCACATGTGTTTTAGCGTGATCTTTTTATTATTTAATTATTTTTACGTAGTTATTTGTTATAATATGGTAGGTGGGTTAGAGAAATGTCGATCTTCATTTTGCCTCCTATATATCCAATAGATTTTGACGATTTTGTTCTATTTCTATTACCTAGCCCCCAGTCTATGTCTACGTGGGTTGGGCCAACCCTTGCGGAGATGGAGGGAAGATTGTGTAGGGTTATACAGTGCGTTACAGTTTTAGTTGATACACCCTCATTCTGTACAGACAGAAAATATGTTAACATTTTTTTATAATCCATACCAGTTCAAACCATTTGTCCGTTAATATAGTGTCCCTTTAAAATTTTTACCAAGACCGATTTATAGTTATAATTGATATATTCAGTGCCACCGCATGTGCCCGAAACTCGAAAACCCGTCGTTAACTTTTAGCATATTCCTATAGTTCAGATTGATCCCCCTGACGAAGCCAAAGAACATTGCGAAACGTTGGCAAAAATTTAAATCTATATAGCAGTTATGCTAAAAGTTGATTTTTTCCTTATAAGGTATAACTGTAATTCGACTTTTTTTTACATCGCTACAGGATAACAGTAATTAAGAAAATTCTAATAATATCTATTTTGGCTGACTATAAAGATGCTTTATATTTTCATAATAATAAGGTGTACTACACTTTTAACCACTATTATTTATAAATTTTCTTCATTCAACGATATATATATATATATATATATATATATTCTTGCGTATATATAAAACAACCGTTGTTTTGGATTAACAAGGGTTGCTTTGAATTGAGGCAACGTTTCTTTGTGTGTGGTTAGAAGTAGTAGAAGTTAGAAGTAATACATATGGCTCTATTGCTGTCTTCACACAAGAAAATAACACATTTTACATCGTTTGCTATATGACGGGTGTGTGTGCAAAATGCGACATGTCCTTTGAAATGAATTTCGAGAAAACCGCAAAAATCTACTACTAGACATTTATTTTCAATGATTTTTAATTAATTTTTCTGTAGGTTAGTAGAGAAGTTTATTTTATATTAGCAACCACGGATTGACTAAATATATATTAACATACATGGACAATATTTAAGAAATATTAAGGGATATATTGCATGTGCTGTCTTTTACGGCATAGGTATATTTTATGCATTTAATTAAACCAAAGCAAACACAATCAATAATAATAATAATTTTATAAGTTGTGTAAAGTTTGTGGAAAAACTATGGAAATAACTAATTTAATTTGAAACTGTTTGATATTATAACAAACTTATTTTCTTTGATTACAATATATATTTTTATACAAAATTCAATTACCGATTTCAATTGCTTTTGAAAGAGGACATCCATGAACATATTTTGAAATAGCTACTCCTCATTTTCATCTTTTATTTTGATAGATCCTTTAAGAACATTGTCTTAGATACTGTATAAATTGTATGGGATCAAAAATCTAGCAATATGGCAATAGGAAAGAATGGAAACAAATGTAATTAACAATTAGGAAATGTTTACAATACAGGGAGAGTTTTTAATATTGTAATGTTGTGTTTTCTATCGATTTCTTCGATTTTTTAGAATTTTTAGGACTTTATGTATAAGATTTAGGTAGGTATATTATATTCAGTGCATTCATAACTAATTCGCAACACTTGTTTGTCATTTTGACGTAATTATTTTTCCTAAACCAAAGCAATAAAAACATGAAAACAACTATTCTATTATGCATTCACAAAATCCATGGTCCACCATTGTATTTAGCTAAAAAATGTCCCTTCCAATGGAAAGCTCATCAAGAAAAAAATTTGCATATAGGCATGCACACACAATTTTGCGTGAAAGAGATGTGCACAGATAGAAAAGATTTCTTGTTTTAAAGAAATGTATTTGTTTGAATTTATTCTTTTGGGTCAAAACATATTTCTTTGACGCCAACAATATTTACTTCACTGAATACTCTAGTTTATTTGCTTGCAGAGGATAATTTATTTGAAATATTTATTTAAGTGGAATAAATATATATGGATACAAACAAAAATTACTTTCGTTTAAAGTAATAATTTAGTTTTGATTTTAAAAAAACGTTTCTTTACACCAATGAAATATAATTTTGATTCTTACATATAAATTTGTATATAAGAAGAGATTTATTTCGCTTAAAGTAATATTTTGTCTTTGGCTTAAAAATAGGTTTACTTCCGCCAAAGAAATCATATTTTGATTAAAATAAATATATTTGCACACAAGAAGAGATTTATTTCCTTTAAAGTAATATTTTGGTTTTGGCTTTAAAATAGGTTTACTTCCACCAAAGAAATCATATTTTGATTCAAATAAATATATTTTTAATGTCATCCAACTGTATTGTTAGATGGCGATGTAAACTCTCTCCTCGCACTTCGTACATATCGAGAGTATAAAGCCGCGTGATCGACAGTATAGAACTTATAGAGTACAGTGCCTGCAGGTTCAAGTTGCGATTACAAATCAGAGTACACTTTACTAACTTAACCTTGACTATATGTTGGGTTGGGAAGACCAAGCACTGGTCGAGGATGTGCGACATCCCAAAAAGGAGGTGACACATGGCGAGTCTTCCGAAAAATTCTTTTCTATTAATTCCTTCAACAAATTAATAATTTTAAGCATTTTAACACGACCAACAATTTTGTTAATCTAAAAAAATGTAATTCTTTCACTCAATACAATCATAATTATTTGAAGTAAATAAATCTCATTTCTTATAATACACAAATTGCAAACTTTTTAACTGGAAACATAAGTTGTTTGACGCAAATCAATGTTCTTTCTACCAAACAAATATTTCAAATAAATGAGTTTTTACCCGCAAATAAATATTTCTTTGCCTCTATTGAAACAAGAAATTTCTTTGAGTCAATGCATATTTATTTGAATTAAACAAAAATTTCTCTCTGTGTAGGTATTCAAATTTACTTTTGTGGGAACGTCCCAATTGTTGATAATTTTGGTATATCTGATGTTCGGATTATATAAATAACGAAATACATAAGAGAAGACTTGAGAAGCAGAAAAAAAGGACACAAACAAAATTAAACTATAAACTATAAATTAACTATATTAACTATAAATTCTACAGGCATGTACAAATGTAACAAAAATCCCCCAACCTGTCCAAATTTAAGGCGTTTACCTTACCTACCCTCCTGTAAAATTCTCTCAAATGTACTTGGAACCTTACATATGGTTCTAGAATCGAATTTTATTGCAACGTTCAAGCACACATTTCTTTTTATTTTCGAAAAAAAATAATTGTTGCCAACCAACAACGCCTCAACGGCAGCACTAGCGCTGCGCTCGGCCGTCGCGCGCCGCCATATTAGCGTTGCACATGCACATCTGCGCGTTTCCGCCGAGCTGCACCAGATAGCGCCCTCGGTGCATTCGCACAACGCACCCGCAGCAGTAGGCTCCGGCTCCCAGTCTCAGAAACAATTGCAACCAAACCCGTCACCGAAAAGCGGTCCGCCTAACAGAATTCCCACTTTTACGACCGAAAAGTCCGAAAATTCGGTACGCAGTGTTAACCAGTGCAGTGCCTTTCCCGCGGGGTTCCGACCAACGCAAAAATCTACCCAATCTTTGTTCCGAACCGGATTTTCTTTTGTGATTATTCCCCAGGATACCCCTTATTTCGGGTGAGTGCATTTCAAAAAAACGATTATCCGCGTTATTAATAGCATAATTCGCGATAAATAATCTCTTGCAGGAGATAATTATGTTTTTGCTCGACGATTCCGAACGATTCCTAACCTCAAATCTCGAGCAACCTAACAAAACCTCATCTCTAATCAACCATTTACCCAAAGCAACCCATAAAACGCCGGAAAAACCCCCGAAAACCTCCTAAAATTAGCGATATTCGTCGTTTGCGTTCTACTTGATGTATCGTCGGCCATTTTGCTTTTTGCGTCGTCCATTGTTTTCTGCGCTGCGGGCTTTCTCGATTCTAGCTAAGCCATTTTGTAACTTCGGCCAAAATTCGCCGAAAAATACGCCCTGTGATGTTTTTGAGGGTTGTGCGCTTTCAGTTGTTTCGGGGGTTGTTTTTCTGAAGAACTGCGCTTCGGGTTGTGCCTGGGGTTGTTAAGGCCCGACAGATCGATATAAGGCGACTTCCTGTGTTTTTTGTTGTTGGGAAGATTTCGATTTGTTTTTGTTTGTCGCGATTTTGGCGTTGGAAATTGCGGCGTTTTTCGTTTCGGTTGTTTATAGGGCTCTGTTTTGCTGTTATTTTGTTTTTGTTGTGAAGGAAAACAAAATTTGCGTTATTTTTTGCTAACTAAGCAGGAAAATTTAGTTACGTTTTGATAGGAATGTACGGTGAATTTGATAATTTTGATATCAAACGTGCGAGTATTATGTGGTTTTGTTATCTTTCAAGATAACTAACTATTATTAACTACTAATATTGACTACTATTATTGACTAGTAATAAATCTATATATTATAATAAATAAAGTTAAGACAGTATTATTAATTTTTTTATAGTTCACGTAATACAATAGTTAAAAAGAGCGAATTATGTCTTATATTGTTTATACTTTATTATTTGTACCTATTGGTAAGTTATTGAGGAGTAAGGAAAAAGATGCAAGTATCTTCAATACAAAAAATAAAATCGGTAAGATAATAAGCGAGGTTGTTTTGAAAATGGTTATTTTTTAATATTATACTAAAAAAATATCTGTTTAAAAAAATCCTTTTTCTCTAATCAAATTACACTTTAAAAAACATTTTCACACATTGGCATTAGAACGTATTTTTTATTCCTTTAAAACTAGAATAGTTCAAAACATGTTTTAAATCTTTAAAATAAGTTTGAAACGTTACATGTTTAATCTGCGTTTTAAATGTTTAAAGGAAAACTTTAAAATTTGTTTTAGACAAACGAAACTGTTTAAAACATAACATTTGTTTTTAAACAGGTTTAATCATTGCTCAACGGACTGGAAATTAAATGAAATAATGTACAGTACCGACAAAAAAAAATTGTTCTTAAACCTGGAATAGTTTAAAAAACAAAATGGTTTTCAAAACTTCAACATGTTTAATATGTGTTTTAAACGTTTAAACTAAAACCGTTTACCTAATACTTGCTTTAGTCAACAACCCAAGTTTAAGACAAAACTTTATAAATCACGCATTTGTTTTTAAACAAATATGTTTAAAGAGCGTTTGAAAACTTTAAAATGCGTTTTAGTTAAAATATGTTTTATACGTTTAAAATATGTTTTAAACGTTTAAAATGTGTTTTAAACATTTAAAATATATATTTACATGTGTTTTAAACGTATAAAACAAAACTGTTCCAATAAAAAAATAGTTCTGAAACCTAGAATAGTTTAAAAACAAAAATAGTTTTCAAAATATCTTTAAAATACGTTCAAAATGTTACAGCATGTTTAATATGTGCTTTAAACGTTTATGCAAAAACAGTTTAAAATTTGCTTTAGTCAACAACCCTAGTTTAAAACAAAACTTTATAAAACAAACATTTGTTTTTAAACAAATATGTTTAAATAACGTTTAAAAGCTTTAAAATGCGTTTTAGTCATTTAAAATATGTTTTAAACTTTCAAAATATGTTTTATACGTTTAAAATACGTTTTAAACGTTCCAATAAAAAAATAGTTCTGAAACCTAGAATAGTTTAAACAAAAACTGTTTAAAACTTGCTTTAGTCAACAACCAACCCTAGTTTAAAACAAAACTTTATAAAACATACATTTGTTTTTAAACAAATATGTTTAAAGAACATTTTAAAGTTTTAAAATGCGTTTTAGTCATTTAAAATACACGTTTTAAAGTTTTTTAATATGTTTTAAACGTTTAAAATATATTTTAAACGTTTAAAATATGTTTTAAACGATAAAAATATGTTTTAAACGTGTAAAATATGTTTTAAACGTTTAAAATATATTTACACGTGTTTTGAACGTTTAAAATAAAACTGTTTAAAACACTACATTTGTTTTTAAACAGGTTCAATCATTACTCAACAGAATTTAAACGGTATGGTTCCGTTAAAGACTAGTTTTTAAAACTGGATTAGTTCTAAACATGTAAAAAGTAATTTTTAAACGTTTAAAATACGTTTCAAACATGTAAAACGCCTGTTAGTAGTTTAAAACAAAACTGTTACCAACATATTTGTTTTTAAACAGGTTTGATCATTGCCAACCGGACCTTAAATGGAAAAACAGTTTTTAAAACTAGAATAGTTTACAACACACGTTTAAAATACGATTTAATCGTTTAAATTACGTTGTTGACGTTTAAAATACGTTTAAAAAGTTTAAACGTTTAAACAAAAACTGTTTAAAACTTGCTTTAGTCAACAACCCTAGTTTAAAACAAAACTTTATAAAACAAACATTTGTCTTTAAGCAAATATGTTTAAACGTTTTAAAGCTTCAAAATACGTTTTAGTCATTTAAAATACGTTTTAAACTTTTAAAATATGTTTCAAATATTTTAAACGTTTAAAACATGGTTTAAACGTTTAAAATATTTTTACATGTGTTTTAAACGTTTAAAACAAAACTATTTAAAACACTACGTTTGTTTTTAAACAGGTTTAATCATAACCTACTCAACAGAATTTAAACGGTATTGTTCCGTTAAAGACTATATTTTTTACAACTGGATTTAAAACATATTTAAAATAATTTTTAAACGTTTAAAAACGTTTCAAACATGTAAAACGCCTGTTAGTAGTTTCAAACAAAACTGTTACCAACACATTTGTTTTTAAACAGATTTGATCATTGCCCAACGGACCTATAATGGAAACACAGTTCAGTTCTTAAAACAATTTTTTAAAACTAGAATAGTTTAAAATATGTTTTAAGCGTTTAAATTACATTGTTAACGTTTAAAATACGTTTTAACGTTTAAAACATTTTTAACATGTGTTTTAAACGTTTAAAACTAAACTGTTTAAAACATTTACAACAAACTTGTTGATCGTTTAAAGCAAAACTTTGAAACACTACACCTTTTTTGAAACTCTTTTAATTATCGCTCGTGGGACTTAATTCCGATCACAAACCGTTTATAAAATTTGGAATAGTCGAGAACACGTTTAAAATACGTTTTAAACGTTTTAAAAACTTGTTTTGAAACAGTTTTTAAAACTAGAATAGTTTAAAACATATTTAACATGTTGTGCTAATCTTTTAAAACAAAACGGTTTAAAACTGATCACATGTTTAAAATAAGTGACTCCGCACGAGAAAACCGCCCGAACTGAATCTCTCGTTTCAATAGTATTGACACCTGTGTTTGAAGGCTCATAACTCGAAAACGACTGAATGGAAAAAATGAAATAAAAAATATGTAATAATATATATATAATATATAATAAATAGCAAATAGCTTTAAAAATATAAATAAAGGTTTAATATCTATTTGCCCAGGCAAATAGCTTTTGCCTAAAATAACCAAATAACTTATGTAGAAATGATTCAGGAATATGACATACGTTAAAAAGCATGTTTTAAACGTTTAAAACAATACAGAAATTCTCAAAGAAACTTCATACAATTAACTTCGTCCAATATCATTATAGAACATTCTTGGCGTTCATTGATAAAACATGTACCTACACAGATAGAAAAGATTTCTTGTTTTAAAGAAATGTATTTGTTTGAATTTATTCTTTTGGGTCAAAACATATTTCTTTGACGCCAACAATATTTACTTCATTGAATACTCTGGTTTATTTGCTTGCAGAGATTAATTTATTTGAAATATTTATTTAAGTGGAATAAATATATATGGATACAAACAAAAATTACTTTGCTTTAAAGTAATATTTTAGTTTTGATTTTAAAAAAACGTTTCTTTACACCAATGAAATATAATTTTGATTCTAACATATAAATTTGTATATAAGGAGAGATTTATTTCGCTTAAAGTAATATTTTGTCTTTGGCTTAAAAATAGGTTGACTTCCGCCAAAGAAATCATATTTTGTTTAAAATAAATATATTTGTACACAAGAAGAGATTTATTTCCTTTAAAGTAATATTTTTGTTTTGGCTTTAAAATAGGTTTACTTCCACCAAAGAAATCATATTTTGATTCAAATAAATATATTTTTAATGTCATCCAACTGTATTGTTAGATGGCGCTGTAAACTCTCTCCTCGCACTTCGTACATATCGAGAGTATAAAGCCGCGTGATCGACAGTATAGAACTTATAGAGTACAGTGCCTGCAGGTTCAAGTTGCGATTCCAAATCAGAGTACACTTTACTAATTTAACCTTGACTATATGTTGGGTTGGGAAGACCAAGCACTGATCGAGGATGTGCGACATCCCAAAAAGGAGGTGACACATGGCGAGTCTTCCGAAAAATTCTTGTCTATTAATTCCTTCAACAAATTAATAATTTTAAGCATTTTAACACGACCAACAATTTTGTTAATTTAAAAAATGTAATTCTTTCACTCAACACAATCATAATTATTTGAAGTAAATAAATCTCATTTCTTATAATACACAAATTGCAAACTTTTTAACTGGAAACATAAGTTGTTTGACGCAAATCAATGTTCTTTCTACCAAACAACTATTTCAAATAAATGCGTTTTTATCCGCAAATAAATATTTCTTTGCTTCTATTGAAACAACAAATTTCTTTGAGTCAATGCATATTTATTTGAGTTAAACAAACATTTCTCTCTGTGTAGTTTGTCACGTTTGTGACATCAAACTACACAATAACATACATATTTGTTTAAATACTGATTATTAATATACTATTTCGAAGAATTATATTTTAAAATGATATAAAAGCAACATTTGGACCGTTAGTGATATTTAATACATATAATATACGTTTTTATTAGTTACCTATTATTAGAGAAAGCTAACTTATACATAAATAAATAAGCAATACGTGTTTCACCATTGCTCCCAACGATGATTCAGTTTCTTATGATGATGCCATACATCTTTTTTTTTCATTCGGCATAAAACAATGTTTAATGAACGATTATAGCAATCGGTATTTCTAGCTGATTTGAAAGGAGAGAAATAGCGCGAAAGGCGAAAGAATTTCTGTCTGTGAATGTCGAAATAGATGCGTCAGAATAGACATAGAGGTAGTTGCTATTGGGTCGAGTCTAGAAGTGCATAATAGGCCCCTACAACATAACCTCTATCCAATAGAGAAGACCGTCGACTGGTTTCTGAGGGGACCTATTTTTTGGCCACTCCCCACAATCGTAGCTACTATTTTTCTGCGTTTGGTTGCCACGAATATTGACCGGAGGAGATCTGTTCTTAATTATGGGGGACCAACGCATGTCCATCTGGTGAAAAAGGAGATGTTTTGTTTTGCCCTTTCAAACTGCCCCAAGTCATAGTTTGGATTAGTATTTATGGGATATTATGTCGAACTAATCTATGTTTTAAATTGAGTATTTTTGTTTATTAATAGATAAACTGCGCTGTCATTAAATGTTCAGGTATATGTTAATAAATTGTCGTAGTGTTTTTCTTTTGCTTCTATAAAGGTGTATGATGTCTAAAAACCTAAGAAAATGTTACGAACCGGTGGTTTGTTGCACCCTGTTTCTATATATGGAAAATTCTTTATTTTAATGAGATTTTATTTTTGCAAGTTCATCATTTAAATAAAAGACAATAAAAGTCATTTGCTGGAATATTTTAGTGCCTACTTGTCGCTGAATATTTATTGGCTCCGCATATTATTCAGCATGTTTAATTTTAGGTTATGTTGCAATTTATTGGCTCCATATATAAAAAATAACCGATAAAAAACGTTTTTAAAATTTATATAGGTATGTTGATAGTTTAAAATATGTTTAACGTATTTTAGACATCTTATAAACTATTAAAATGTTTAAAACAAATCTTAAATAGAGCACAGGTTTTTAAATATTTTGTTATGTTTAAAACATTGTTCGACAATAGAATTCAAACAAATTTGACATTGGAGTTCATCCGAGTTTGATTGGCGTTAGAATTCAACCAATTTTTACTTTAGAAATCAACCAATTTAGTTTGGAATTAGAATTCTACCAATTTTTGATATTAGAATTCAATTAACTTTGTTTGACATTAGTATTCAGCCCATTTCCTCCGTAGAATTCAAATAAATTTGACGTTTAGAATTCAACCATCATGTTGTACATTAGAGTTCATCCAACTTTGTTTAGCAATAGAATTCAACAAATTTTTAAGTTTAGAAGTTAACCAATTTATTGTGTTTAACATTAGAATTCTACCAATTTTTGACGTTAGAATTCAATCAAATTGGTTTGACATTAGAATTCAGCTCATTTTGGCAATAGAATTCAAGCAAGTTTGATGTTAGAATTCAACGATATTTCACATTAGAGTTCATCCATCTTTGTATGGCATAGAATTCAACCAATTTTTGACGTTGCTATTCAATTACCTAAATTTGTTTGACAATAAAATTCAATAATAATGTTGTACATTAGAGTTCATCCAACTTTATTTGGCAAAAGAATTCAACAAATTTTTTACTTTAAAAATCAACCAATTGTTTTTAACATCAGAATTCTACCAATTTTTGACGTTGCTATTCAAATACCTAAATTTGTTTGACATTAGAATTCAACTCATTTTGAAAATAGAATTCAACCAAAATTGATGTTAGAATTCAACGATATTTTACATTAGAGGTCGTCTATCTTTGTTTGGAATTTGAATTCAACCAATTTTTAACTTTAGAAATTAACCTATTGTGTAGGTATAACATTAGAATTAATTTTTACAATAAAATTCAAACAAGAAGAATAGAATTCAATCATTTTTAGGTACAGTAAAGTTCATGCAACTTTGGCATTAGAATTCAACTTTTTTTTTCTTTACAAATCAACCAATTGTGTGTTTGACATTAGAATTCTACCAATTTTTTACGTTAGAATTAAATAAAAAATTGCTTGACGTTAGAGTTCAACACATTTTAACAACAGAATTCAAACAAATTTGATGCTAGAATTCAACCATCTTTTACATTAGAGCTCATCCAAATTTGTTTAATATTATATATAATTCAACCAACTTTGTATAGGTATTAGAAATAAACCAAATTTGTTTGATCTTAGAATCGAAGCAAATATGACAAGCAACTTTGTTTGACATGAAAATTAAACCCAATTTGGCAATATAATTTACAACAAATTTTACATTAAAATTCAACCAACTTTGACTGTAGTGTTCATCCAACTTCGTTTGTCATAATACATAATTAAACCAATTTTTGTTATTTTAAATCTACCAACTTTGTTTGACATTAGAATTCAACCAAATACGACATTAGACTTCGACCAACTTTGTTTGCCACGAGAATTAACCCCAATTTGATAATAGAATTGAAACAAATTAGATATTAGAATTCTACCAACTTTGACTGGTAGAGTTCATCCAATTTTGTTGGACATAAAACATAATTCAACCAATTTTCTATATTAGAAATCAACCAATTGTGTTTGACATTAGAGTTCTACCATTTTAATCTTTAAAATTCATTTGAATTAATATAAATGACATTACAATGCAATCCAGTTTGACAATAGAATTCAACCTATTTTGACAATAGACTTCAAACAATTTGACATTAGTGTTCATCCAACTTTGTTTGACATTAGAAGTCAACCAAATATGACATTACACTTCAACCAACTTTGTTTGCCACGAGAATTAAACCCAATTAGACAATAGAATTGAAACAAATTTGATATTAGAATTCTACCTACTTTGACTGTAGAGTTCATCCAATTTTGTTGGACATAAAACATAATTCAACCAATTTTTTATATTAGAAATCAACCAATTGTGGTTGACATTAGAATTCTACCATTTTAAACTTTAAAATTTATTAGAATTAATATAAATGACATTACAATGCAATCCATTTTGACAATAGAATTCAACCTATTTTGATAATAGACTGGAAACAATTTGACATTAGTGTTCATCCAACTTAATTATCATTAGAATTCGAGCAACTTTGTTTGACATTAGAACTTAAACTAATTTGGCATTAGAATTCAACCAGCTTTGTTTGATATTTGGCTAATTAAACCAATTTTTACAATGAAATATAAAAAATACTTTAAATTTCATACAACATTGTTGTGCAACAAGTATTGGTCCAATTTTCAAAATTTCTGATTTTACATAAAAAGACAAAGTCAAAATTTGATAACTGTACCGTATTTAAAAAATCGTTTTTCATACTTTAACAATTACTCGATATTTATTACTTTTCAACCCTTATGTTTGATAGATTCTCTAAAAGGTAATAAAAATTTGTAAATTGTGAACTAATCCAGACTAGAAATTTATCAATTATCAATTGTCAAAATCACGTTTTTCAACAGTTTAAACATCTTTTCTTTGACAATAATAACTTCCATCCGAATTATGCATTTAACCTAATCTACATTTCAACAAAAATTCCGCTCACAAGTCATCGCCCTGCGCTCTAAAACATCACAAAACAAAAACAAACCATCCACCCGCACAACACCATCCCAATTTCTACCAATTTCCTTCCCCGCACTCCCTACGTCCAACACATCGCCCAATATTTCGGTCGTAGAACCCACGACGGCAGTCGAAAATCCCGACCAACCGAGCACGCAGTACGCACAGAGCGGTGCTGACCCCTTGCGGTAAAATAATACATCGTCGAACGAACGAAGACAGAAAAGAAGGGTCTCTCGGCCTCCCATACAGTATACACACACACACACATACACACACACACAAACAAATAAAAATAATAAACGAGAAGAGGAAAAAGAATGAAGTGCAGCGACACCCGAATATCGCAACCGGCTGATCTCGCTCCGCTGACCGGCCGGTTAAAAATAGCGTGCCGCGCGGTGCGGTGCACCCGAAATCGCACAGCGCGCCTTGTCGCACTCGCATCGGTGATCGGCCTATCTCGCTCTGTCTCTCGTCGACCGCGCTGTGCGTGCGTTGCGTCGCTTCGGATCGCGGTAGGGCTCTCGCTTGGCGAACGCTGGACTCACTGGAGTTCGCAGATGCGAGATGTGCATGCTTGCATTATGTAGGGGGAGCTACATAACGCGGCCGCGTGCACTTGTTTTTTAAATGCCGCGTTGCCAAACTTGGACGATTACGATATTTTTTTAGGTTTGGTTTTTTTCATGATTTCGCTGTATAACTGGATAGTTTTGGTCCGTAAATATTCTTAATAGAAAATTATTTTGCAATTATGATGTTACTAATATTACAAATTATATTTTAACAATAATTGCACTTATTTTTTTAACGCCACGTTGCCAAACTTGGACGATCATAAAAATTAGAAAGCTGTATATGTTAGCGTTTTCCCGATTTTTCCAAATTAAGAAGAATTGGCGCTGTTTTTGCCCCGTAAATTTTATTCGTATAATTTTAGCAATTAATTACTCCAGAAATAATCTATAGATTTCAACGAATTAAAAAGTAAAATCACCTGCGGAATGCTATTCTTCAATGTGCATTTTTGTAAAATCATTGGATTAGTGCTTGAGCCACATAAAGCTATATTATGCAAGCCCAGCAATTCCGTTATTAGAAGAGCTAGAATAATGAAATATAGACTATAGGCTACCCAATAATTCATAGGTTTAAAGTTTATTACATAATCATTGTTTATCTTGCATTTTTCATACAAAAGATCGTGCTGAAACTCCGCGTGAATTCCGACGCTCTACGGTCTTTGGGGTGTTGCGGGGAAGGGAGCCGTTAGCGGTGCTGTCACGTCGGAGAGAACCGACCCAGCTGAGAGAACCGGGGCGGCTTATTAGCAATACACAAAAAGAACGACAACTTGTCAAGGTAGTAATTTTAATTAACAATTAAATTCTTAATTTTTGCATAATTCTGATTATAATATGTGACCCGGTACGAGAGAAGTCTCTTCTATCGATTGGCGTTTATGTTTTCTTCAGTTTTATACAATAAGGTTGTAAACAAGATTTTGATGGAAGCGGCTAGATCTAATAATATGGAGTTAGCAGATTTTCCGATTAGTGGTGAATACTAAATTAAGTTTGCTTGATAAACCCAAAAAATATTTAAAAAGTATGCCCGATTTTGTTATATAAATATTTAAACTATTATAACAGTTTCAACAGTTTATTTATTAATAATATTTAAATACATGCACAAACAATATAAAATAAATAATCTTGATATATTACATATATTACAAACGTCAGCTCTGAGCGTATAAAACTTAAATATCAAAAACTTTTATAAATTTAGCATCGTAAATTTGTAGACACATATAGATTATTTTGCAGATCGTTCATTAATTTTAAATGCTAATCCCGAAACCCGATTTAAATTTCCAAGAATTTCCATGGGACTTCCAAATGCCTGTTCGTGGTTCTGTTATCTTATTGACTCATTTTGCCATTATTTTTTAATTCGGTAATCTGTCGCCGGATATCCAAATTTCTTTGGCGAGGTATAATCGCCGTGTCGTTATATGTACCTATTGTGTCCGTAAACACTGTTCTCCTAGTAACTAATGAACGTGCGATCCGCCACTACTTGCAGCATCGCTATCGATCCCTTCCCCCGCTCGCCCGAAAGACCGAAGAGCGCCGCGTCAATTGCAGCAATCATGAGATGCTTCAACTATTTTACACTGATGATGTTACTATAATTACAAATTATGTTTTGACAATAATTACACCTATTGTTTTAATGCCACGTTGCCAAACTTGAACGATTTCAATATTTGTTTAGGTTTGGTCTTTATGATATTACTAATATTAGAATTTACATTACAACTTATGTTTTAACAATAATTCCGCTACTTTTTAATGCCACGTTGCCAAACTTAGGCGACTACAATATTTTTTTAGGTTTGACGTTTTTGATTATTTGGAAATTTTACTGAATACTTTTGGTACAACAATATTCTCTGTAGCAAATTATTTTACAATTATGATGTTAATAGTATTATAACTTATGTTTTAACAATAATTTAACTTTTTACTTACCATACATAGTACATATTACATCTACATCAATAAATATTGAATTATATAATTCTGGAAATCAAATCAATTTTTGTAATAAGTAAAGTTGTTAGTTTTTGTAAGAAACAATACAATTGTATTATGTTCGTGTTCTTGCATTCATGGTCACTGTTGTGCACGATTATTTGTTAGATTTGGTCGTTTGTTGCGTCTTTCGTATTACATATTATTTTCTGTTTATTGTTATGTCGGTGTAGTGTTTAATACATGCTTGTTGTTACGAAGGTCTTGGGCAAATTTAACACGACACAACATCAACGAAAGTCTAGTGATGGGCGCATTCGGATTACATAATCGATTTTTGAAATAATCGGGATATCTCCATTATTATCTTTTAAAATCGATTTTTTAATAATCGATTTTAATAATCGATTTTTAAAAATCGATTTTTAGTAATCGATTTTTCATAATCTATTTTTATAATCGAGTTTCCATAATTCGTTTTTAATAATCGATTTTTCATAATCGATTTTAATCGATTATTAAAGTCGATTATAAAAAATCGATTACTAAATCGATTATTAAAAACGATAACGAGAAATCGATTTTTAAAAATTGATGATTAAAATCGATTATTAATCGAGAATATCTCGATAACCTAACCATTACGATTTTGCAAATCACTCGAATGCTAATAATCGATTCTATATATAATACGATTATGCCCATCACTAAAGGAAACCTGCTTGATTTGAATTGTTTGTATATACCATTATAAAGATTAAACAATCATGTTGTAGGTATATCTGTTTCACCCAGGTGGTTGCTGAGAAATTGGAATTGTTTTTAAATTGCTTGGTACATTCAAGCGAGAAGCTTGGGTTCACATTAGTATTCTACCAATTTTTGATATTAGAAATCTACCAACTTTGTTTGATATTATAATTCGATCATGTTTTTTACATTAGAATTCGCCCCACTTTTACATTAGAAACGAATCAAATTTGACACTAGCCTTCAACCAACTTTGTTTGACATGAGAATTGAACCTAATTGGACAATAGAATTCAAACAAATTTGACAGTAGAGTTCATCCATCTTTCTTTGGCATTATACATAATTCAACCAATATTTGATATTAGAAATCAACCAACATTGTTTGACATTAGAGTCGAACCAAATTTGACATTTGACTTCAACCGACTTTGTTTGACATGAGAATGAAACTAATTTAACAATAGAATTCAAAGAAATTAGACATTAGAATTCAACCAACTTGCCCAGTAGAGTATTCGTCCAATTTTGTTTGTCAATACCTACATAATTTAACCAATTTTGTATTAGAAATTAACCAATTTTGTTTGACATTACTTCCATTGACTTCCACAAACTTTACTTGACATTAAACTTCAACCAACTTTGTTTGACATGAGAATTCAACTTAGTTTGACAATAGAATTCAAACAAATTTTACGTTATTGTTCAACCAACTTTGTTTGACATGGGAATCACACCCAATCTGACAATAGAATTCAAACTAATTTTACTTTAGAGTTTAACCAATTTTAATACTAGAGTTCATCCAACTTTGTTTAATATTAATTGTTTTTATTTTTTTTATTAGAAATCAACCAACTTTGACATTAATATTCAACCAAATTTGATATGAGACTTCTCCCAGTTTTGTTTGATATTAGAATTGAACCAAGTATGACAATGGAATTCAACCAACTTTGACATTAGACTTCATACAACTTATTTTGACATTACAATGTGTTTAATATTAGAATTAAACCAATTTTGACAGCGGAATTCGAATAAATTTGACGTACAATTTAAGCAATTTAGATTTAAATTTGACGTACAATTTAGCATTAGACTTAATACAACTTGGTTTCACATTAGATCTTTTACATTAGAAATCTAAACTTCGTTTGAAACTATAATTCGACCAACTTTTTTTATTTTGACATTAGACTTCAACCAACTTTGTTGGACATGACAATTAAACCTAATTTGATAATAGAATTCAAATAAATTTGACATATCCAACCAACTTTGACAGTGTTCATTCATTTTTCTTTGGCATTATACATAATTCAACCAATATTTGATACTGGAAATCAAGCAACTTTATTTGACGTTAGAATTCAAAGACATTCGACTTCAACCAACTATGGTTGACATGAGAATGAAACTAATTTGTTTGTCATTATAATTCGAACAACTTTTTTACATTAGAATTCGCCGAACTTTGACATTAGAAACGAACCCAATTTGGCATTAGACTTCAACCAACTTTGTTTGACATGGGAATTAAACCTAATTTGATAATAGAATTCATACAAATTTGACATATCCAACTTTGACAGTACAGTCCATTCAATTTTCTTTGGCATTATACCTACATACTTCAACCAATATTTGCTATTGGAAATCAACCAACTTTGTTTGACTAGAGAATGAAACTATTTTAATAATAGAATTGAAAGAAATTTCACATTATAATTTAACCAACTTTTCCAGTAGAGTATTCATCCAACTTTGTTTGTCAATACATAATTTAACCAATTTTTGATATTATAAATTAACCAACTTTGTTTGGCATGAAAGATAAACTCAATTTGACAATAGAATTCAAACAAATTTGACATATCCAACCAAGTTTGACTCGTAGGTAATTCAACAAATATTTGATATTGGAAATCAACCAACATTGTTTAACATTAGAATCAAACCAAATTTGACATTAGACTTCACAAGAGAATTAAACTAATTATTTAACAATAGAATTGAAAGAAATTTTACATTAGAATACAACAAACTTTCCTAGTAGAGTATTCATCCAACTGTGTTTGTCAATACATAATTTAACCAATTTTTAATATTATAAATCAACCAACTTTCTTTGACATGAAAAATAAACTCAATTTGACAATGGAATTCAAACAAATTTGACATCCAACCAACTTTGACAGTAGAGTTCATCCAACTTTCTTTGGCATTATACATAATTCAACCAATATTGGATATTGGAAATCAACCAACATTGTTTGACATTGGAATCAAACCAAATTTGACATTAGACGGTAACCAACTTTGTTTGACAAGAGAATGAAACTAATTTAACAATAGAATTCAAAGAAATTTTAGATTAGAATTCAACCAACTTTTCCAGTAGAGGATTCATCCAACTGTGTTTGTCAATACATATGTTAACCAATTTTTCATATTATAAATCAACCAACTTTATTTGACATGAAAAATAAACTCAATTTGACAATAGAATTCAATCAAATTTGACATCCAACCAACTTTGACAGTAGAGTTCATCCAACTTTCTTTGGTATTATACATAATTCAACCAATATTTGATATTGGAAATCAACCAACTTTGTTTGACATTAGAATCGAACCAAATTTGACTTTAGACTTCAACCAACTTTGTTTCACATGAGAATTAAACTAATTTAACAATAGAATTGAAAGAAATTTTACATTATAATTTAACCAACTTTCCCAGTAGAGTATTGTTTGTCAATACATAATTTAACCAATTTTTGATAGTAGAAATTAACCAATTTGGTTTGACATTAGACTTCCACAAACTTTATTTGACATCAAACTTCAACCAACTTTGTTTGACATGACAATTCAACTCAATTTGACAATAGAATTGAACCAAATTTTACGTTAGTGTTCAACCAACTTTGTTTGACATGGGAATCAAACCCAATTTGACAATAGAATTCAAACAAATTTGACATATCGAACCAACTTTGACAGTAGTGTTCATCCAACTTTCTTTGGCATTATACATAATTCAACCAATATTTGATATTGGAAATCAACCAACATTGTTTGACATTAGAATCAAACCAAATATGCCATTAGACTTCAACCAACTTTGTTTGACATGATTAGCCCAATTTGACAATAGAATTAAAACAAATTTGACATTAGAATTCAACCAACTTTGACATTACACTTCTTCGCCAACATACCAAAAAAAAATCACCCAAAAAAAACCAAACGAGCAACAAAACCCCGAACATGCCAAAAATAACTCAAACCCCACGCACACAACATAACGATAACGGTTCCACGACGGGTCAACCAGTTCAGCGCCGCTTCCCACTAGCCGCGGACCGCCCGCGACCGACACAGGGCAATACACTTTTATCACGTTGGCAATGCGAAATTCTCTCCTCTCGGCTGCTCCTCTCAGCTGCATCTCGGGCAACCTTGGCACCCAGAGCACACATAGATATCCGAGAGACAAGTACACCGTCCGTCGTCATGCTCTCTCCCGTGATATGCCTCGGTTGCCAGGCGACAGCCATTCCTAACTGGGGGTGTTGCCTATTACGCCCCTCCCCTCTGCTGATACCAACTCTCTCTCGCCTCTCTCCATTTCCCCGTCTCTCTCTGTCTACCGTGCGTGTGTGCACTCGATGCAGTTCGCGTTCGTTCATCTTTCGGTTGCGGATTGTATAGTTCGGGAATAGTGAATGGTGTTTTAAAGTGGCTGTGTGTTTGTTGAGCGTTGTGTGTAGTTTATAGGTTATGTGGGGTGTTTGGTGTGTGTTTTTTGTTGGTTTTTGTGGATTTTTGAGTGGTTGTTGTCGGGGAACGCGTTGACGAAATTGAGAAAAGGAGTTTCTGATGTCTGGAGGTATAATAAAGCAAGGTTTGTTGGCTTGGTTTTAATTTTTATGTGATTCAAAGTTAACGTTGTCGAAATATTGCAACACCAGTTGGTGGTTTATTTTTTTAAACTGTGTTTCTGAGACGGAACCAGTGCGAGTTTTTCTCAATACGCGCATCTTATTTGCACCCGCTATGAGAGCATCTTGCTGTTTTTTTTCTGTTTCATCAGCAAACGTGGCACACGCTGTTTTATGTCTTGTTAGGGCCTTTATACAGTTTATTGATGCAACATAAGCAATCGTAGCAAGTTTCATAAAAATTCTTAGGTTATTTTTAGAGTTATGATTTGTTTACGATTTATATTGAAAATATGGCTGTTACGATAAATTCAAAAAATCAGCATTTCCTTTAGGGGGAGTTTTATGTCTTGTTAGGGCCTTTATACTGTTTATTGATGCATAATAAACAATCGTAGCAAGTTTCATAAAAATTCTTGGGGTACTTTTAGAGTTATGATTTGTTTACGATTTATATTGAAAATATGGCTGTTTCGATAAATTCAAAAAATCAGGATTTCCTTTAGACGGAGTTTTATATCTTGTTAGGGCCTTTATACTGTTTAGTGATGCATCATAAACAATCGTAGCAAGTTTCATAAAAATTCTTAGGTTATTTTTAGAGTTATGATTTGTTTACGATTGATATCGAAAATATGGCTGTTTAGATAAATTTAAAAAATTTCCTTTAGAGACAGTTTTAGGTCTTGTTAGGGCCTTTATACCGTTTATTGATGCATCATAAGCAATCGTAGCAAGTTTCATAAAAATTCTTAGGTTATTTTTAAAGTTATGACTAGTTTACGATTAATACTGAAAATATGGCTGTTTCGATAAATTCATAAAATCAGCATTTCATTTAGAGGGAGTTTCATGTCTTGTTAGGGCCTTTATACTGTTTATTGATGCATCATAAACAATCGTAGCAGGTTTCATAAAAATTCTTAGGTTATTTTTAGAGTTATGATTTGGTTACGATTTATATTGAAAATATGGCTGTTTCGATAAATTCAAAAAATCAGGATTACCTTTAGAAGGAATTTCATGTCTTGTTAGGGCCTTTATACTGTTTATTGATGCATCATAAACAATCGTAGCAAGTTTCATAAAAATTCTTAGGTTATTTTTAGAGTTATGATTTGTTATATCGAAAATATGGCTGTTTCGATAAATTAAAAAAAATCAGCAATTCCTTTAGTTTTATAAAGCCTTGTTAGCACCTTTATACTGTTTATTGATGCATCATAAACAATCGTAGCAAGTTTCATAAAAAAATTTAGTTTATTTTTCGAGTTATGATTTGTTAAGATTTATATTGAAAATATGGCTGTTTTGATAAATTCAAAAATCAGGATTTCCATTACTGGGAGTTTGATGTCTTGTTATGGCCTTTATACTGTTTATTAATGCATCAGAAACAATCGTAGCAAGTTTCATAAAAATTCTTTGGTTACTTTTAGAGTTATGATTTGTTTACGATTTATATTGAAAATAAGGCTGATTCGATAAATTAAAAAAATCAGCATTTCCTTTAGAGGGAGTTTCATGTCTCGTTAAGGCCTTTATACTGTTTATTGATGCATCATAAACAATCGTCGCAAGTTTCATAAAAATTCTTAGGTTATTTTTAGAGTTATGACTTGTTTACGATTTATATTGAAAATATGGCTGTTTCGATAAATTCAAAAAATCAGCATTTCCTTTAGAGTGAGTTTTATGTCTTGTTAGGGCCTTTATACTGTTTATTGATGCATCATAAACAATCGTAGCAAGTTTCATAAAAATTCTTAGGTTATTCTTAGAGTTATGATTTCTTTACGATTTATATTGAAAATATGGCTGTTTCGATAAATTCAAAAAATCAGCATTTCCTTTAGAGGAAGTTTCATGTCTCGTTAAGGCCTTTATACTGTTTATTGATGCACCATAAACAATCGTAGCAAGTTTCATAAAAATTCTTAGCTTATTTTTAGAGTTATGATGTGTTTACGATTTATATTGAAAATATGGCTGTTTCGATAAATTCAAGAAATCAGCATTTCCTTTAGAGGAAGTTTCATGTCTCGTTAAGGCCTTTATACTGTTTATTGATGCACCATAAACAATCGTAGCCAAGTTTCATAAAAATTCTCAGGTTATTTTTAGAGTTATGATTTGTTACCGATTTAATTGAAAATATGGCTGTTTCGATAAATTCAAAAAATCAGCATTTCCTTTAGAGTGAGTTTTATGTCTTGTTAGGGCCTTTATACTGTTTATTGATGCATCATAAACAATCGTAGCAAGTTTCATAAAAATTCTTAGGTTATTCTTAGAGTTATGATTTCTTTGCGATTTATATTGAAAATATGGCTGTTTCGATAAATTCAAAAAATCAGCATTTCCTTTAGAGGAAGTTTCATGTCTCGTTAAGGCCTTTATACTGTTTATTGATGCACCATAAACAATCGTAGCAAGTTTCATAAAAATTCTTAGCTTATTTTTAGAGTTATGATGTGTTTACGATTTATATTGAAAATATGGCTGTTTCGATAAATTCAAGAAATCAGCATTTCCTTTAGAGGAAGTTTCATGTCTCGTTAAGGCCTTTATACTGTTTATTGATGCACCATAAACAATCGTAGCCAAGTTTCATAAAAATTCTCAGGTTATTTTTAGAGTTATGATTTGTTACCGATTTAATTGAAAATATGGCTGTTTCGATAAATTCCAAAAATCAGCATTTCGTTTTGAGGGAGCTTTATGTCTTGGTAGGGCCTTTATACTGTTTATTGATGCATCATAAACAATCGTAGCAAGTTTCATAAAAATTCTTAGGTTATTCTTAGAGTTATGATTTCTTTACGATTTATATTGAAAATATGGCTGTTTCGATAAATTCAAAAACCCGGGATTTCCTTTAGAGGGAGTTCTATGTCTTGTTAGGGCCTTTATACTGTTTGTTGATGCATCATAAACGATCGTATCAAGTTTCATAAAAAATCTTAGGTTATTCTTAGAGTTATGATTTGTTTACGATTTATATTGAAAATATGGCTGTTTCGATAAATTCAAAAAATCAGGATTTCCTTTAGAGGGAGTTTTATGTCTTGTTAGGGCCTTTATACTGTTTATTGATGCATCATAAACAATCGTAGCAAGTTTCATAAACATTCTTAGCTTTTTTTAGAGTTATGATTTGTTTACGATTTATATTGAAAATGTGGCTGTTTCGAATATGCGTTTTGGATAGAATGATATGCCCTGAATACGAATTCAAACGTTAGGTTTTCGTCCATTTTGTTCGACACTTGGTATTTAATGTCAAATTCGTTTAGTTCGACAAAATTCTTCGGTGTGTAAAGCCACCTTTTGTGATTTTAAGTTGCCGATAAGTATCATCTCTACACTGGCGCCCTCTGTCCCAAAAACAAGTAACTTCATTCAAAGATATTCGGGATAGTATCTATAAATGCGTGACTCCCACTCGTTTTTGCCCTAGAACCATAAACCCGATCACAATAATCTAATCAAATGACAAATATTTACAATATCATCTCAAGTGATCCAAGTAATCTGTCAGATTTTTCACCAAAACTCTTTTTATTCATCTATATAGCTAGGTGTAGATTCTAAGAATCCACTTTGGTGTATTTATTACTGTATTATACCCCCCAAAATCTCCAGTTAACTGTCAAAAAATTGTACTGTTTTTATTTTCTAGATATTAATCTTTTAGTTGATTTTAGAGATTGGTTTAGAAAAGTTACTAATTCTGGCAGATATATTATTTTTTTCGTCATCCCTTTAATCACAAACTTTTTGAAAACGCTTTGGCACTAAAATTATAAAATTAAATTTTTACAAAATTCCAAATTTAGACCCAAAAATTTAAAAATTTGTGATCAATATTTTTGGATAATGGTTCTGCAAATAAGTTAGTTAATCGTTTAATGTCTAATTCTCGCTCCTGGTGAAGTAATAACAATAATGTTGCTTCTCCTCAACAACATCTTTTGTTTTTAAAAATTCCTTATACTTTATTATTTAATATTAGTTTTATATTCCATTATTTTAATTATCTACAGAGTGATATACCAATAATAAAGAAAATGATGGCTGAGGTTTTAAATTTGCATATCATTTTTACTCCTAAACAACCTTTTCAAAAAGGTACTTTTTGTGTTATTGAAAGATTTGCTTCTGAAAACCAACATTGCCACGTCAAAATCATTTGTTTTATCTTTGCAAAGACAATTTTAGGTCAGGTTATCAAGTAATCCCCACAAAAAGATTACCGGTGCAACTGATAAGATAACTCCAAACAATTTTCCTTGCTCATCTAGATAAGGCAAACGCCCTAAATTCACATAGGTTAAGGAATTTTTGTAACATTTGTAACTGTAGAATTTATATTATTGTGGTGATAATGATTGTGTCAACTTTTTTTAAACAAATATTTGCGTCCAAAGATATCTGTCTATTCAGTTTTAAATAAAATTGAAAATAATTATGATGTAATTTATATTATATTTTAAAAGTTTAACTATTGCTCCTAATTCCGACACAGGGTTGCCAGGTCTCATCAATAAGTGTTATTAGAATAAGTTCAATAAATTCTTAAAATCCATTGATTCTCTGTAAAATGTCATTATATTTATTGGTATTCTATTGCAGTCAGGTATTTGTAATTATTTGAAATGTTAGTTAGTTACTTTTACTTTTAACCAGACGATATGCAGACATCTTTGTTGAATTTTACATATTCAATGTTGCGTATAGTGCCATTAACAATAGTGTAAAACCGCTATTATACAGTGAGAACACAAAGTATTGAAACATGACAAAATCTCCAAATCGGTCTGTTATTAAAAAAAAGTCGGTTTTGAATTATCAAAATATGTACACATATTTATCGTAAACTAAATTTCCGACCTTCAATGGTTTTGGAATTAAGACGGAATCGACATATTTTTTAAATGACACCATTGGCTTAATAACAGCATATAATAGTATGACGGCCGTATACATAGGAAAATTTTCTAGAAAAAGATAGTTGAAAATTAGTGTTACATTGTGTATTTTATACAGATTTTGAGGTTTCTGGGAGATTGAATTCAAATGGCATACATTTACTAATGTTGCTAAAATTACAGTTTTGACATTTGACCTCACTTTTCCGGCTGTCTTACGTAATTTTGAGTTCGCATTCGTATTCAGGGCAAATAATGTTCCAGAGTACATTTTATATTCCATTTACAACCTCCATGCTACTCAAAGTTATCAATATTTGCAATTTCAATTATCGTCTTTAAGCCATAAATTTTCTTCCGCTACCATTAAGACAATTAAATGTTATATTAAAATAACTTTTAAATATGGGATTGCCATTACATCAATAACTTTAAAAATAAATATTGTTTTTTAACTATTATTTTATATATTTTTTTGTAATCTTGTCGTCTATGCCTCCTCCCATGTATCTCCGGCATTCTTGTGAGACTAATCTGGCAACCCTGATTGCAATTCACTGCTATTTTTAATCTATTTACCGAGTCAAAGCCGACACAACACGCCGGGCACAACAAGTACCCGATGAGCGTTCAAATTGCTAGTCACGTACGCTAACTGTCGCGAAAAACCGCGACCGCGGCAATGACATTGAACATAACCTAACTCAACGCGTAGCACAATTGCTAAGGCCTAATCTAATCATCAGTGGCGTTCTGTATATTCACCGTTACTGATAGTGGTTCAAACGCAACAGCCAAACCAGATAGATAGCAGCAGTTTCCTTTGGTATTCAAACGTTTCGAAAAAAAAAAACGGTTGACATCGCATCTAAGATGCAAACAGGAAAATCCCTTGGTTTGGTGATTTGTTTTTATCCGTTTTTTGTGTGGTTATTTGAGGATGAATGAGGAATAAATAAGGTATGTTGATGTGAATTTTTGTTTTGTTGTTGTTGACTTGGGTCGTGAAAGCCATAGCTTTTTGTTCTGAACAAAACTTCTAAGTAATATGTTGACGAAATTTTGAATTTTAACCGTACCTTAAATTTACTAGCTCGTTCTGTTTTGTTCTTTATTGGCTTTGTATTCATTTGTATTCGCTTTTTTGTGTTTGTTTTTATATTAGTTTTAAATTTGTATTGATTTTCTCGATTTTGATTTGCATTGATTTTCATTTGATTCACGTTGTTTCTGAGTACAATATGACTTGTCTCATGCATTGTATGTAAGTACAGAGACCAATAAAGTTTACTTTTGCATTTTCCCATGTATTTTAAAGTAAAGACATCAGTTTACATGGGACAATGCATGGGAAGAAGAATTTTGTTGGTGTTTTTCAAATAATTGTATGCTTCTAATCATTTCAGTCTAGTGGAATGTTTGAGTGGATTTGTTAGTTCATTTACGTTTTTTAAATTCTATTTCTTTAAATAATCCGTTTTTCTACAGTAACATTATTAATTAAAAAAATACTTCCTATTGTTTAAACAAATAATAATTATTCATTTACAACTTTTTTTCTGATACTGGTAGAAAAATACGATTTTTTGAGAAATTAACTTATAAATTTTATGTTTGAGATATCTAATAAACCCAGAATTGTTTAAAAAATTCCATTTGTTTAAACAATTGTTGTTAGCAATTCACCTAAAAAATTGTTTTTTAAATCGGTCTGGCCAACTGTTATTCTCAAGTGACGTTATTTATATTTTAGGATGATTTCTATTGTTTAAATAATACAATATTGTTCGTTTTCAAAATCATTTATTCGAAAAAATTAAAATGATTTGTAATCTCTTTTTTTTCGGAAAATTGGGGAGTTACATTTCTATTAAAAATATAAAATTTCTTAACGTCTACAAATTTTATTATTTATATTTCTTTCTCCATTGCTTATTCTGATTTTCTACCACTATGTATTCAGTATAATATTGATTTGTTGCTGTCTGGAATACAATTTGCTAATTGTAACACCGAAAACAGTGTTACAATGTACTAATTGTGAACGCAAATCAAGAAAAAAATGTGTTATTTGCAATCAGTCAATTTTCCATATTCAGTTTTCGAGAAGTTGATGTAATAAAAATTACTAAAAGCAGTGCTACAGTTTGCTAATTGTAACACCGAAAACAGTGTTACAATGTACGAATTGTGAAGGCAAATCAAGAAAAAAAATGTGTTATTTGCAATCAGCCAATTTTCCATATTCAGTTTTCGAGAAGTTGATGTAATAAACATTACTAAAAGCAGTGCTACAATTCGCTAATTGTAACACCGAAAACAGTGTGACAATGTACCAATTGTGAACGCAAATCAAGAAAAAAATGTGTTGTTTGCATTCAGCCAATTTTCCATATTTAGTTTTCGAGAAGTTGACGTAATAAAAGTTACTAAAAGCAGTGCTACAATTTGCTAGTTGTAACACCGAAAACAGTGTTACAATATACCAATTGTGAACGCAAATCGAGAAAAAAATGTGTTATTTGCAATCAGCCAATTTTCCATATTCAGTTTTCGAGAAGTTGATGTAATAAAAATTACTAAAAGCAGTGCTACAGTTTGCTAATTCTAACACCGAAAACAGTGTTACAATGTACCAATTGTGAACGCAAATCAAGAAAGAAATGTGTTATTTGCAATCAGCCAATTTTCCCTATTCAGTTTTCGAGAAGTTGATGTAATAAAAATTACTATAAGCAGTGCTACAATTTGCTTATTGTAACACCGAAAACAGTGTTACAATATACCAATTGTGAACGCAAATCAAGAAAACAAAGTGTTATTTGCAATCAGCCAATTTTCCATATTCAGTTTTCGAGAAGTTGATGTAATAAAAATTACTAAAAGCAGTGCTACAATTTGCTAATTCTAACACCGAAAACAGTGTTACAATGTACCAATTGTGAACGCAAATCAAGAAAAAAGTGTGTTATTTGCAATCAGCTAATTTTCCATAGTCAGTTTTCGAGAAGTTGATGTAATAAAAATTACTAAAAGCAGTGCTACAATTTGCTAATTGTAACACCGAAAACAGTGTTACAATGTACTAATTGTGAAAGCAAATCAAGGAAAAAATGTGTTATTTGCAATCAGCCAATTTTCCATATTCAGTTTTCGAGAAGTTGATGTAATAAAAATTACTAAAAGCAGTGCTATAATTTGCTAATTGTAACACCGAAAACAGTGTTACAATGTATCAATTGTGAACGCAAATCAAGAAAGAAATGTGTTATTTGCAATCAGCCAATTTTCCATATTCAGTATTCGAGAAGTTGTTGTAATAAAAATTACTAAAAGCAGTGCTACAATTTGCTAATTCTAACACCGAAAACAGTGTTACAATGTGCCAATTGTGAACGCAAATCAAGAAAGAAATGTGTTATTTGCAATCAGCCAATTTCCCATGTTCAGTTTTCGAGAAGTTAATGTAATAAAAATTACTAAAAGCAGTGCTACAGTTTGCTAATTCTAACACCAAAAACAGTGTTACAATGTACTAATTGTGAACGCAAATAAAGAAGAAAATATGTTATTTGCAATCAGCCAATTTTCCATATTCAGTTTTCGAGAATTTGATGTGATAAAAATTACTAAAAGCAGTGCTACAATTTGCTAATTGTAACACCGAAAACAGTGTTACAATGTACTAATTGTGAACGCAAATCAAGAAAAAGAATGTGTTATTTGCAATCAACCAATTTTCCATAGTCAGTTTTCGAGAAGTTGATGTAATAAAAATTACTAAAAGCAGTGTTACAATTTGCTAATTGTAACACCGAAAACAGTGTTACAATGTACTAATTGTGAACGCAAATCAAGAAAAAGAATGTGTTATTTGCAATCAGCCAATTTTCCATATTCTGTTTTCGAGACGTTGATGTAATAAAAATTACTAAAAGCAGTGCTACAATTTGCTAATTGTAACACCGAAAACAGTGTTACAATGTACCAATTGTGAACGCAAATCAACAAAGAAATGTGTTATTTGCAATCAGCCAATTTTCCATATTCAGTTTTCGAGAAGTTGATGTAATACAAATTGCTAAAAGCAGTGCTACAATTTGCTAATTGTAACACCGAAAACAGTGTTACAATGTACCAATTGTGAACGCAAATTAAGCAAAATTATTTGGAACTGTAATGGCCTCTTTTCTATGATTTGCCCAATGTTTAGTATTTGTTTCTGTTTTGTGTTGGGGATATCGTATCTTGTTGTTAGTTTGTTTATTCCTGACGGTCAATGTTGACACCCAAGTACTGTGTTTTTGTTATTCATCATCTACATACTTTGGATGTGAGATCACGTGACATGTATAGTATACAGTTGAAAATCTAATGACCTACCGTAACTACCGCGTTTAGCGTAGTCTAAATATTTGCCGAAAATAGAACACGTAACCTTCATTGGTGGTTTTATGTTTGTCCTTTTTCAACACATGCACATTGCGGCGTCTGTATATGAATAATACATTATTTCTACTGTTTGCTTTAGGATTATTCAAGATTTTTCTTTCGAGTTGTGTGTTATTATACAGGGTGTAGCATTTGACATGAGAAATAGTCTATGAAGTTTTAAAATGTAAGACTTGAGTTGCAAGTTTTGGACACCCTGCTATATGTTGGTTGAGTTGGTTGGTTGGTTGAAAATGTTTATATCTTTTGCTTAAATTATTGCATAAATTTCTGTCATACCTCAAATTGTAGGTAATTGATAGGTCTAGTAGCCCTTCGAAGCTCGGAGTTTTGCTTTATCAACAACAACCTTTAAATGGCGATAATGTCCGTTCTAATAGCAAACGTATTTCAATCAGTTGCTCCAGGTAAATGTTTATAACTTTTGCAAAAATTATTGCATAAATTTCTATCATACCCTAAATTGTAGGTAATTAAAAGACCTAGTAGCCCTTCAATGATCAGTGTTTTTCCCCATGGACAACAACCCTTAAATGGCGATAATGTCCGTTTGAATAGCAAACGTATTTCAATCAGTTGCTCCAGGAAAATGTTTATAACTTTTGCTTAAATTATTGCATAAATTTCTATCATACCCCAAATTGTAGGTCATTAAAAGACCTAGTAGCCCTTCAATGATCAGTGTTTTTCCCCATGGACAACAACCCTTAAATGGCGATAATGTCCGTTTGAATAGCAAACGTAGTTCAATCAGATGCTCCAGGAAAATGTTTATAACTTTTGCCAAAATTATTGCATAAATTTCTATCATACCCCAAATTGTAGGTAATTAAAAGACCTAGTAGCCCTTCAGTGATCAGTGTTTTTCCCCATGGACAACAACACTGAAATGGCGATAATGTCCGCTTGAATAGCAAACGTATTTCAATCAGTTGCTCCAGGAAAATGTTTATAACTTTTGCAAAAATTATTGCATAAATTTCTATCATACCCCAAATTGTAGGTAATTAAAAGACCTAGTAGCCCTTCAATGATCAGTGTTTTTCCCCATGGACAACAACCCTTAAATGGCGATAATGTCCGTTTGAATAGCAAACGAATTTCAATCAGTTGCTCCAGGAAAATGTTTATAACTTTTGCAAAAATTATTGCATAAATTTCTATCATACCCCAAATTGTAGGTAATGAAAAGACCTAGTAGCCTTTCGATGCTCGGGAGTTTTGCTAAATGGCTATAATCTCCGTTCGAATACCAAATCGCTTTTCAATCAGTCAACCAACGTTTGCAAAAAATTGATAACATAATCAGTTGTCACTTATTTGTTTCTGTTTTCTTTTATTGAACATCTGCGAATTTTTATGTGTAAATTCAGAAGTTTAATAACTATTTTATTATTAAGTTCAATTATTTTATTTAATTTTTCAATTAAATGTTTTAACCCTAATTATAAATCAGCATATATTTCATGATTTTTTTCTTGTTGTTCTTTCCCCTGTTATATCAAAAGCCAGGGGGTGCAAATGCACCCCCTTGTCCCTCTCTGCGTGCGCCCATGGTTTGTATCCAAATATATTTATTTGACTTAAATAAATTATCCGAATAACCTAATATCCACAAGCAAATAAACTAGAACATTTATTGTAAGTAAATATTGTTGGCCTCAGAGAAGTATGTTTTGATGCAAAAGAACAAATTCAAAAGAATATATTTCTTAAAAACAAATAATCTTTTCTATCTGTGTATATCGACAATTTTTAAAATACAATCAAGTGATTTTTGCTGAAAATACACGCCTTTTTATGTATGATGAAAAATATTTATGAAAATTATTTATGCAAATTTTGGTGTGGATTTTTGTCTGCACTAATACATTATAAAATATAATTAAATGTTAACTATAAGTGCACAAGTTATGTTCTTCTGAACTTAGACTCTAGACTTGCACTCTGGAGTATTGTAGTGCGTGTTTGTTATAAGTTGGCAACCATGTTTATAATAGCGACGATTGTAAAAGTACTATATCATCGACCAGAAAACTCAAACACAGTCCAGTTTGAATATTTGTACAAATAGAAAGCAATACATTAATTTCTTTAGGTTAAACCATACCTCAAATGTAATAAATACGAAATAAAAACAGACATGTTTATAAAAGCGCCATCTACAACTGGTGATTCTTTTTATTTCAAACCATTGGAGAGAAGTTTGCTACATTTCGCGATTTGAATTGAAACGGGACCCTTAACCACGTGCAATTTTTTTTGTCGGGCACTGTAAATGAGAGCGAAAATGTGGAATTTGCGAGCATAGGAATTCGACCTATCTTCTTGTCTGTCTTTCATCGCAGCATGGCTCATCAAACCGGACTAATTTGCCCATCAGACGCGCTAAGGTTTTTGTTCAAATTAAGTTTGCTCTGATTAGATAGGCAGCACATTTCGCAGGTGGCTTGATACACGCTATGTGCTGTAGTCGCACACTGACCCACAAAGCTATAATTTGCGAATGTCAATTATCGTCTAGTTTCGCGTTTTTCGTTGTTAAGGAATGCTTAATAAGCTTGGGCAATTGTGTCTTTTTTATATTTGTGAAAGTTGAGATTGTGAATAGAGGAAATTGTGAAAAAAAAAATGTGAAGGAAGTTTTTGTTTCTGATCTCTAGTGGGTTGGGGAACGGAAATTTCTAATTGTTGTATCAAAGTGCTTGGTATCTGTAGTTGGATGTAAAAAGATGGTGTTGTTGTTGTAGAACTTCTTAGAATATTAAATTTCTCGTTATGAAACATATTTATATTAGGTCTTTCGGTTTTCTCAAATACAGTTAAGTAGGTAGCCCAATGCACATTATAAAAATAGATTTTTTATCTAAGTGCACCTTTGACAACACTTTTCCACTAAAAAAGCGAAAAAATCGATAATTGTGGGATGACGAGATGTCAAAAATTATTACGATTATTCTTATTACCGCTGTCACAGCTCATCATAAACTCGAGATTGTACGTAACTAAATATTTTATTGTTTAGTTAAAGGTAAAATCCTTAAACTGAAAACTTTTTCGCTGAATTTTATTACGTATAACCTACTTACTAATTTTATATTGTACATCACTAAATACAGGTAAAAATGTCCGCCACATATTTTTTCCATTGATTTTTTGTTGGTCGGTGCACATTTCACCAATTAACAAAAAGAAATTAGAAAATAATTTAGATATAACTTTTGCGGGATCCCGGGATTTAGATTTGTAATCCCGAGATCCCGAGAGCTTAGACCTTACGAAGTTGACGGTTTACTACTGTACTACCACTTACCAGCAGTAGTACAACATGGTATCCGCACCGATCGGTTCGAAAATAGTACAAGTCCAAAAAGTTTTGAGAAAATATTAACAAAAATAAATTTAGTAAACTGGGCAGTAATTGATAAATAGTCCAATAATCCGGTATAATTAACCCATGCGGAAGGTGTGAAAAAAAAGGTGGAGTTTTCTTCCTTAGTATGGCTTTTTTATTGAAAAAGGTTAGCGCTTTCGCTCTTAATTTAGAGCATCATCAGACCGAACCACAACATTGCCATTTCTTATCCTAAAACCGCGACATTACCAGAGCGGTACCAGAGCGGTTTTCAATAAAAAAGCCATACTAAGGAAGAAAACTCCACCTTTTTTTTCACACCTTCCGCATGGGTTAATTATACCGGATTATTGGACTAATTAACAAAAATGTTTTGTCGGTGCAATATCTTGAAAAGTATAGCAGTTTGTTATTTTGTGTCAACATACAAAATGTAAAGTAGTTCACAGAGAATTAAATGTACATATTACATATTTTATTTATATATTTGCAATAAAAGTCTATGATTAAACCAATAATCATCATGGACATGTTTTTGAACTTAACGAAAAAACAGCGCACATTTTTAAGTATTATATCTGTTTACTTAAAGTATTTAAATAATATTTTTATTATGATGTAGAGGGTTTTTGGGGAATTTTCCTATAAAGTGCATCATCTATGAGCAATTAATCGATAATTAAAGGAGAAAATTTTAAAAATCACGAAAGTATTAACAAAACGAACAGAATTAAAAAAAATCAAGCTGCCGAATTAAAAGAAATGTGAATGTTTGTGGGAAAATGTTCTTAATGTTTGCAATTCAGGAAGTTTGATTAATTGCTTATAAATAAACAATTATTTATTATTATTATAGCATTTTATTAAAAAATAAAAAATATATTACACAAAAAATTGTAAGAATTAATCATTGAATTGGGTGTGCTATCAGAAAAGGGAAAGGTTACCAAATTTCCAGAATAAACGATAGTTTGTTTAAACACAAAAGTTATTTGCTTGTTAAATTTTTTACAGTTGGTGAATTATTTAAGTATTATAGTAATTTTGCCTATTTTGGATTAATTGCTCATACCTTAAAAAATTGCATTCCTACAATACATTCTTAGAATTTAAAAATATACAGAGAAATTTAATACTATCATGTATATAATAATCAAACTCTTTAATATCATACTCTATCTCTATTATATCGTATACATATACATATACAGGCTTAGTCAAAATTACCGGAACAACTAAATAATTCTCCTACCGTAAACAATTTTAAACATTTTCAAGTAAAAGACGTTTTGCCTTAAACAATCCATCGCTTAAATATATGTTTAATATTTGAAATTTATTTGAAAACGGAAAGGTTATTAAAAATTAACTTAAACACTGGATTATTTAAAGCAAACCGACTTTGAGTTGAAAATTTTTCTGAAATTGTTTACGATTGGAGAATTATTTAGGTGTTCCGGTAATTTTGACTAAGCCTGTATATGGCGATATGATAGACTATAGAGTATGATATTAAAGAGTTTGATTATTATACATGATAGTATGTATTACATTTCCTTTTCTACTGTGGTAGTTGGTCCAGGAGTCATGTGGTAGTAAAATTCTAAATTTTCACCACTTACATTCTTGCGGACTTTTTTTAATATTTTACTTAAGAGTTTTAATGAGTAGAAACGCGTTGCATGAAGGAACAAAAAAGCACTGTTCTGGACTTGCTTATTTCGCCCAAGCATCCTCTTTAGGTCAATTCGATAGAATAAACCATAGTCAACATTTCGGCTATTTCAAAACGGCCAATTTTAGACTTGTACTGTTTTTTAACTCGCCGATTCAAATATAGTAACAACTTATGCGCCAATTTGACTTCTTATAAAACTATGATAAGATAATATACTAATTCTTCCGCAAGTGAACTACGGGCGTACGAAAAACCGCGCTCGAGATCCTCCCCGCACGACCGCCGGCGCAAAATGCGCTCCGGCTGAAGTTTTCCGCGATTTCCGCCGAGCGGGGGCGACACCGTCGCGCCTTGTCGTAGGTAGCGGCATGGTAGCGGGAGAGACCACTCGCCGTCGTAGTCGTCGCCGTCGTGTTCGCGTTGAGGCCGCAGCCGGTTGTTCAACCCGGCGACCGACCGACGGGGGCAAGGAATCCAAGGGCGTCCGTACAGTCCAGACGCGACGTTGCCAAGCGTACGCGCTCTCCGACTGACACACAATGCCGACCGCGCCGACACCGTTCGAATTCGCACGACGCGCCACGCCAATTCCGAGAGTTCGCGAGATGAGAGAGGAGACGCTGGCTGACGCGCGCGGAGCTGGACCGCGGTAGTTGGCGCGGTGCTGGTCGTGCACCGGCGAGACTCCGGAGAGAGTTCCGGTGAAACCGGTGAAAGGCCCGCTTAGCGACTAAAGCGGGCGTCGCTGGTTGGTCGGGTCGGGTTGGCGTTTTCTTCCGCGGTCCGGCGGTGGCGTGTTACGTCACCGGGTTTTGGGGTTATGTCGCCTCTCGGTTGCGGTAAATTGGGAACCGGCCTTTATTTCTTTCTTCTTCAATAAAGAATTTATTATTATTAGTTTTTGGCAAAGAAATATTTATTTGCGGATAAAAACGCATTTATTTGAAATATTTGTTTGGTAGAAAGAACGTTGATGTGTATCAAACAACTTATGTTTCCAGTTAAAAAGTTTGCAATTTGTGTATTATAAGAAACGAGATTTATTTACTTCAAATAATTATGATTGTGTTGAGTGAAAGATTTACATTTTTTTAAATTAACAAAATTGTTGGTCGAGTTAAAATGCTTAAAATTATTAATTTGTTGAAGGAATTAATAGACAAGAATTTTTCGGAAGACTCGCCATGTGTCACCTCCTTTTTGTGATGTCGCACATCCTCGACCAGTGCTTGGTCTTCCCAACCCAACATATAGTCAAGGTTAAGTTAGTAAAGTGTACTCTGATTTGGAATCGCAACCTGAACCTGCAGGCACAGTACTCTGACTCTATAAGTTCTATACTGTCGATCACGCGGCTTTATACTCTCGATATGTACGAAGTGCGAGGAGCGAGTTTACAGCGCCATCTAACAATACAGTTGGATGACATTAAAAATATATTTATTTGAATCAAAATATGATTTCTTTGGTGGAAGTAAACCTATTTTAAAGCCAAAACAAAAATATTACTTTAAAGGAAATAAATCTCTTCATGTGTACAAATGTATTTATTTTAATCAAAATATGATTTCTTTGGCGGAAGTAAACCTATTTTTAAGCCAATGACAAAATATTACTTTAATCGAAATAAATAACTCCTTATATACAAATTTATATGTTTGAATCAAAATTATATTTCATTGGTGTTAAGAAAAGTTTTTTTTAAATCAAAACAAAAATATTACTTTAAAGGAAAGTAATTTTTGTTTGTATCCATATATATTTATTCCACTTAAATAAATATTTCAAATAAATTAATCTCTGCAAGCAAATAAACTAGAGTATTCAATGAAGTAAATATTGTTGGCGTCAAAGAAATATGTTTTGACCCAAAAGAATAAATTCAAACAAATACATTTCTTTAAAACAAGAAATCTTTTCTATCTGTGTGGGCTGCAGCCCCGGGGCCCCCACCAAAGTCTTATCCCAAAACAACTATCCCAAGTCCTCGATAATTAAAACCATTTCCCGACACCTAAACCCAACAGATAGCACACCTCATCAGCATCACGACGTCCCAATCGCAACAGCTTTTCTTCCTTACGTCCAGGGTACGACAGATCGTATTGGACGCATCCTCCGCAAGCACAACATAAAACCGATATTCAGCTAGGTTCAAGTCATAAGATTTTCACTTTTGTCCTGGTCTAAATGCTACTTACGAGTTTAAACTAAAGCTTTTTTTACCAGAAATATCACTGAATTGATTTTTTTTTGTATTAAATGGTGTAATTTAAACTTTTTTTATCTCGGTAAAGTTGTATACAAAGAAGTCATAGTAAACCAACATATTTTGATGATTCATGGCCGGAAACTCTGCAAAGACTTGAGAGATGTTAAAAGAGTTGATGGTACTTTATTAGATGGTACTTAAGAAACATCATAGAGTACAACCAACAAAATAAAAATGAAATTTGTGCTCTTATTATATTGCAAAAGAAATATATTCTTATTACAACATAAATTTAGTTATGCCGTGTGCTTTCATGATGCGACGTGCACGTTAAAGAACTCTTGCTGGAGGTTGGAATTCCTTCAGTTCGACAAAATTCCTGGGTGTGTGTAGCCTCCCCTCAGCGTCGGTGATTGGCCTCCGTTGCGGAAATAGACCGACGTAAAATAAACAAGTAAAAAAACAGCAGAAAACCCAGCTTTGCAAGCCGTTGGTCGTAGAGAAGAGAGCATCAGAAATGTAAAAGCTTTTTTTTGGAAATTTTGGGGATACTCCCATCGTCTACGTAAACAACATTTAATGTAATGTCGCAACTCAATTCTATAAAGTTTTCTTTCTCTTCCAGTAATTTTAGGAAGTGTCTTATCCACTCCACTTGGTAGTTTAGTTTTACTATTAGTTTTGGGCAGAAAGAAACTCAAATAAACAATCTCATCATCATCAATAATCAAAAACCCAATTCTCCATTCGCCGATAATCCAAACCGCAAGGCTTAAAACCCACCATCAACTCACAAACGCATTCCCCGCAATTGTTTGTGTTCTAATTACGTAATATCTCCTTCCAGCGCCGAAGACGTCCTTCCTCAGTTCGCGAAACCCACGGAGAAACTCCGAAGCACCTACCTTCAGCCGCGCCAGAAGCCAGAAGTCATCGCTCGAAGCTAGCCCGAAGAAAAGATCGACCATACGCGAAACCGGAGAAACGGCAATTCGCTCGAAGCACGTCGACGAAAGACCGTGCGGAAAAAGACCCACGGTAGCCCGTCGGCGATTTTTGGACATTGAACCCAAACGGTCTACAACCTAGCGCGGGCCATCGGACTCCACATAGAAACAAGGATTGCACCGCCGCACATTGGGGTATTAGACCCAAAAAGCTGGCCGTAAATCAAATTTCTAAATTGTTAAATTCCAAAAAGTAAACCAGTTTCTGGGATAGGTAAAAGACCGATGTATTAAAAGGCGGCAATAGTTTTTCACCTGAGCCCTGAGCCACGTGTCCTCGTCAGCCAAAAGTTATATTTTACTATGGCTGAACATAGATGCACATAGGTTGACGCTCTTAAAAGCGGTTGCAATTTTGTATTTTAACGATAAATGTGACTTTTTTCTTATACATTCTTTAGAACCACGTATGAACCTTCATACGACATTATTTTTATTAAAACTTACCCACAATTTTGTTTATTGCAGGGCCGAGAACATTCGCTGTTATAAAAAAAACAGTTTTATGCAGAACTTCAGTGTTTTAGTTGACTGTTTAGCTTTGTTAAGCTTTTGAAAGTGGTTCAAATTATAGTATACATATTTGACATTACAACTACTGGAAAATCTGCTGCGGATAGGCGCGGATGCGGTTTTTGTGATTTTATTTCTAATACGTTGTAAAGGAAAATCCAAAAATTGATGTACCGGCTTATATGTAATTTGGTGCAATTTCTTAATACCGTGATAGTAGAGGTAATTTAAAACATATTTAACCATATTTAGCTATATACAAATAGTTACGGTTATCGAGATATTGAGAACTTTATGTTCAATGTATCTTGTATGTTGTATATGCCGCTATGTACGTATATTTTTCCGTTTTGGATCATGTATAGCAAACAACCCCGATGACCTAGACTCTTAAAAATCATCCGAAAAAAAATTAAACTGTGTACTTGTAAATGCATTTCTTGGAAATTGGTTGCTTGAAGCCAATCGGATTCATATTCAAGGCAAGAAAATACATCGAAAGCACCTACTCACATACACACAGTTCACTTGTTTAAATTGGATTCTAGTTGAGGAGAGACAATAGTAAGTTTGTGAATAGAAATTGGTTAGGCGTTTTCGATAAATGTGTTTATGCGGAATGCGAATGCGGGTTCACAACATGCGTATTAGGGTCATACCACTAAAAAGCGACCGTTTCAGCTTCAAATTTCGAAAGTTTTCATGGAAACAATAAGTATAAATATTAGACAATTTTGAAATAATACTAAAAATAATATTTTATAGTGATAAATATGGTAAAATAGGTTCTTAATTGCCTCTACTGTCACGTCTTAAAAGGAATGCATCGAACGGAATCATTTTCTTCCTCTACCACTGGTCTTTAAAAATAAAACTTTTTTCATGATTTTCTTACAACATCACAGACCCAAACATGTTATCTCATATAACTCAAAAACGACATGTATTGTTCAATTTTAAATCCGCATATGCTGCGTATTTAAACTGGACATGCCATATATCATTTTATGAATTTGACACGGTAAAACATAATAGAAATAAAAACACACAAAATATAGATGACAAAAGTTGTAGCAGTAATTAATTTACAATAGCTGTAGTGCAGTGAAGAACAATTTTTAATACAGTTTGCTTTTTCCTATTTTGTACTGTTTTATTGTGTTTATTAAGTTATTAACCTTCATATTCCTAGTATGAAGGTTAAAATGTGATACATAGATAAAACAACACATCTAAAGCCTTTTTAGGTGAAAAAATAATTTTGGCCAGGTTTTCAGGTCAAATACCCCACCGTGCGCCGTTGCCTGGGCTGTAATGCTCGAATTTTGGGGTCGTCGAAACTATATCGATGCTTGCGAGGGCGAATGGGGATGGAGACTATGGAGAGACTAGAGAGAGAGAGATGGTTGATGATTGTGGTGAAGAGGGAGGCGGAAGGAAGAGGATGGAGTATTGCGTGCGACCGGGTTGTTGTCAAAATCAGCTGAGGTCGCTGCGAAAGTGGAGACGGCGTTGGATGGAGACGTGAAACAGGTTTTGCGTTTTCCTGGGCCTCTTCCAGACCACCAGGCGAACCAGAGGATGAAACAAGGAATTGGATAGGACCTAGTCTGCTCGTTGAGTGCGACGTTTGTGTTGTTTTTGGTTATTTTGATAGTATTTTAGTGTTATTGTTATTATTTATATTATTAAAAAATCTGATGTGGCCAGGCACATGACTTTATCATACAAAATATAAAATTAATAGTTAACAAGACTAAACCTCCTTGTCATACTACATATGATAAAGTAAAAAGGTTATTGGTTCTGATGATTAATATATTATATTGGCTTCTAGCATACTATATTTTCGGGTTTTACCCCGTCTTCAGTGCTAACTAGAAAAGTTCATAAAGAATTATGCTCAATATTCCTAATAAGTTTTAATGGTACCATACCGTCTTACAATCTTTCTTGTATTTATTCGCGAAAACATAAGAACACGGCTATCCGCAATCGAAATACACATTGACACCAAGATGTTTTAATATTGTTGCACTGTACGTGCGCGCGTGTTTCTCCTCTTCATCGCATTTTTTTTGGCAAAGTTTCGTATTTTTGTGTTGATCAATTACCCGAAAAGAAATTTAAGAATTTTAGTTTTTAAAACAATGGTGTAATAATAAAACAAAAACTGTCGTATTTTTCTCGTTGTTTGTCGTGCTTATCAGGTACCCTACTGGAGCTTGGTTACAGACCGCTGGTTTGGATTAACCTGAATGTTATTAATTGTAAAAGAAACAAGTTTACACAACAAAAAGCTTGTTTTTATTGTGAGGCGGATCTTCATCTTGCTGCCACCACACAATTCTCCTTTGGTCCAAGTCAACATCGTCAAAATAGTCTGCCACTTCGGTGCGCAGAAGATTTAAAAATCGTTCTCCATTGGGTACCTGAAGGTTTTTTTATTATTACACCATTTTTTTAAAAACAAATGTCAACATTGCGGAAATGAGAAAAAACATGACTATCTGAAAATGCCACAATTCAACATGGCGCCCATAAGAAAAACAAAAGTTGGCCATGGTTACGCCGCCATCTTTCATGTTAATTCCAAATTAAAAAATAACACTGCATTCCTTGTTAAAAAGTAGCTCTAGAGTGTTTTTGTTTCAAATGTCTAGCTACTCTTGGTTTTGTATAAAAAATTAAAAACGATATCTTAACATTTCAGTTTTTTTTGCGGATATCTCCAAAATCAAATTTGTTAGCTTAAATTTCTTTTCATATATCTGATCAACACAAAAATACTAAACTTTGCCAAATTGAAACATAGGCTGTATCTCCACTAATAAGCGAGATCTCCATGGTGAGCCTCGATATTGAATCACCCGGTATACAAAATTAATAGTTTCGCTGCATGAGGTTCTATTTGATCGAGATCGGTCGTGTCTGCATGAATAGATGGCCGTGCATTTTTGTTTTGTTTCATTTGTTTGGCGTGCCCCACTATCAGTTTATTTATTTTTTAATTGTTGTTTGTTGGTTGTTCTTTTTTGGAAGATTTTACATTTTTTGGCGCGACTTTCCTCAGCGCGCAATATGTAGATAGGAATAAAAATGTTAATTGTATGATTAGAATGTTAGATGGAAGAGCAATATCCGTTGAATCTCGCCATAGGTTTGCTTCGTCTGCATGTACAGAAGTTAGCTAGGATTTGAGAGATATGTTAATACTATTGACAGTAGGTATTGTCAAAACATCAGCGTTTGACACTACGTACTGTCATTAGAATGAAAATGTCTGTCAAATCCTGGCTAACTAGTTTTATATTAATGCAGACACGACCGATCTCAATCAAATAGAATTTGCTCATGCAGCTAAACTATTAAGTTTACCAAAAAATGTCATAGACATAAATTATTCAAAATTTCCTCTACTTTAATTTATTTATTGAACTTTATTGAATTTTTAAAATCTTTATTACGAAAATAGTAGTTTTGAGAAAAATGACATAAACTTTTTCAAGTGTTCTTCCAGTGATAATAATTTTGAAATCTGTAGTTAGAATTACAATACTAACGATCAATTGGCTACATAAATAAATCCAATACAGTTGCCGTTTGGCAATCCGATGCGAAAAGTGTTGGGTTTCACTATTCTATGGCGTCCGCAAATTTTAATAGAGCCTTAAACCTCCAGTTTCGCATTTTACCGCAAAACAGTCAGGGTTTTATTTCATGCTTGTTTTCATGCTTGCGATTTATATCCTTAGTTATGTGCTCGTCAAATAATATACTATTAACTATGAGTGCGTAAATTATGGAAGCTAGGGAATCTCTGAGACTTGAGGGGGTTTGTTATTTTTAACAAAATTGTGGATTTTTAACAATCAAAATATTATGATGAAGCCATAAACAATTGAAGGAGGGAAATTGATTTAGTTATACATTTATGTGAGTTTTGATCATTAAAAATCGTCGTGTGAAAGGAATTTTGTAAATAACTTGTAATAACTTACCTTATGAAACAACATTATAAAATAAGAGCACAGCAATAATATGTAACACCAAAGTGAAAGGTGCAGATATCATTGTAAAAAATTAATAATATGTGATTCTGTACAACAAGGAAACCGTTATCAAGTTGGTAATATCTCATATTTGTATAATATAGTGATATTAGTCATATATAGAGATTTTACCGTCCATGGATTCTAGGGATTTCGTGTCGAAAAAAAAAAAATTAGAAAATTTTTAAGTCTATGACATTTTTTGGTAAAATTAATAGTTTAGCTGCATGAGCAAATTCTATTTGATCGAGATCGGTCGTGTCTGCATTAATATAAAGCAAGTTAGCCAGGATTTGACAGATAATTTTATTCTAATGACTTTTATATATAGTATGATAAAGTCATAAAGTCATATTATCATACATATTGATAAATTTCTTTACAAACCTTCGAAAAATTAATGAAAATCTATCATAGTTTACAAACGGTTATCAAACATCAAAATTAACCAAATTAGCTTTAATAATTATACCTCAAATTACAGATAGTTAATAGTTTTATTCACCCTAAAAACTCTAACGATTTCCACCGTGTAAAACAACCCCAAAATGACTATTTTTTACACAGCACCCAATGAAGGTCACCACATTCACTGCATTCACCCACAACAAAATTATGATAACTTTTACAAACAATGTTGCATAACTTTCTTTTATACGTCAAACTGTAGGTGAATAATCATAGTAGTCATTTTAAAACTGTCAAAGTTTTTCTCCCTGGCAAACATCCCCAAAAATGTGGTATTGGGCATTGACACAAAAAAGAGACACATTATAGTACCGCTAAATTTGTTTTATAACTTTGACAAAAATTGCATGAATGTCTATAATACGTCAAATTGTTAATAATTAATTGGATGAAGTCACCGTATAGCGTGGTGCACAACCCCTAAGTTGTAGTAATATTTATATCGACTATTATGTAGGCAAATTTGAAAATAATTACTTAGTGCAATACATTATTTTGGTCTTGATGTATATTGTTTATAATAATGTTTTTCCTGTAAAATGATGGATTATAATTTTTTTCTGTTCTATATTATATTCCTTCTTTTAAGAGTTTTTACAGACATAAGTATTTACTGCACTTATTATATTTATTACCAAATTAACAAAGAGTTCATAATTTAAGAGATTTTTCAATTTTTGTTTAATGATAACAAAAAAAGGTCATAAAATATAGTAGAAATCATAATTTTTTTTTGTAAAATCTCTTAAAATGGACCACTATCAAAATATGTACATTTATACATGAGCAATGTTTTAATGGCTCTTGAAACTAACCAAAAACCTGTCAAAATAACCGATTTTCTTTCCAGATAGCTTTTTTTTCATGAATGGGAACCCGTAGATCCGAACTTGTGTCAGAATTAGCAAACCACAAGTTCGTATACATCGGGCCCTGTTTTTGAAAGCATCCCTCCGAATTTCCAACGTTTCGTCGCAACCGCACCATCATCAGGCACATTTTCGCTGAGGTAGTAGGTTGTATAGCATATTACACCATTTTAGAAGTTCTGTACATCCTGCTAACTTTGCAAAAATGACGCCGCAAGCTACGAATTTCCTTTGTATTAGTCTTAAGCTATTCTTTAGTTATTTCTTAGTTACAGATCGCAAGAAAATCACCATTTCCCTGAGACCCTAACTTGTGATGTCAATAATCTCTCTCACAAGTTAGCGACTCGGGTATTGGAGGTTTGAAAATCACCGATAGATATTTTTTAGGATTTTTTTGGGAGGGTTTTGCGTCAAAATTGCGATTTCGGTGTTTTGAATTGCCCGCGCTGGGGATTTGAACGCGGGTAGTTGGCGGAAATGCCGCTAGGCGTCGTTAGCTACCGGACGAACTGCAGTTCGGTGCAGTTTATTTTCGGGGTGCGAAATGCATTGTTGTGTTACGTTTTGGAACGTGTGTTTGCGTGTTTACCTGCTAGGATGTTTTGAATAAGGTAAGGGTTGACTGTCATTTATCGATTTCCAGGGGGTTAATAGGTTGTTGTCATGTAATTATTGCGGTATTGTTGGGTAATGTAAGATAGGTTAGGTTAGGTCGGGTCTTCATAATCGATATTGTTGTTTTTTTGATGATGTGTGGTCTAAATTATATACAAGGGGGGTGAAAAGTAGTCGTACGCAATGTTTAAAGGATAAATTTTATTTTTTACGCATTTTTGTACAATTTTAAGTTATAAATAAATAATACTGTCCACATAAACAAACAACAAATTCGAAATTAACCAATGGCGCTTAGAAAGTTTTGTATACCGGATACAAAGGACGAAAATGGATTATCATCCTTATCTTTGTCTGCAACTTCGGCCCTCGTGGTGCAATTGTACATATTCCTGATTTTTCTAATGTCGCCTATACTGAATCCATCCCTTTGTCCAATCTTCATTTTGGAGCTTTTGGGTACAATTGAAGACACTAGATGCAAAATAGCACAAGTCCACATTTTACCACTATATGAGTTAATGGTAGATTCATATAGTACGTCAACACCTCCAACCAATGAGAAATAAAACAACACAAAATTCAAAATTGAATACAAAATTTCAGCAGGATTGAGTCGCAAAGCAGCACTAGTCCATAGTTTGTGTTGTTTTGCTTCTCAGATGTGGAAAATCGAGTTTATGCGTAGTACTGAGGGGGAAGAAGGAATCATGGGTTCATGTGAAAACGTGTTTCATCGATGTTTCAGTGCTTCTATACATAATAATACAAAATGTTCGATGATAGTAATAACGATAGTGATGATAGTGAGCCTGTTGGTAGAAAAAGGGCAAATAGGGATACATGGAAACGACAAGTCACAAAAATGAAGAAACTTTCAGGGGCGGAACACGTAAATCACCGTGGAAAACTGATAAAGGAACGCAGCGTAGGACCGCCATGCACGTAGGTTTATTTTTTACCATTTGATAACAAATTTTATTTATATTGTGTTATTTTCATTATAGATGCAAAAAGAAGTGCATGGATAATTTATCAGATACTCTAAAACAATGCATATTGAGGAAATTTAATAGTATGGAGTCTAAAAATATGCAGGATACATATTTAGCAGGCTTAATAAGCACTGTTTCACCATCTCGAAGCAGACCTAGACTAGAAACTGCAAGAAAGCCTCACTCCGCTGTTTATTATTACCGCATTAAATTCGGCAACGAAGAAAAGGTAGTGTGCAAACAAGCGTTTTTGGCTCTACACGGAATAACAACCGGTCAATTGAGACGTATCTCTACATTAGTACAGCAAGGAGTTTTCTCTCCAGTTGATAAACGTGGAGGGGCCCGAGAAGCTTGTTTCATTGCAGAAGATCTGAAGATTCAGGTATGCCAACACATACGTTCCTATCCCCATCGTGTTGCGCATTATGGAAAATCTGGCAGAAAGACACGTTACTTAGCAAGTGACTTAAATATCCATCTAATGTGGCAACATTATCTTCAAAAATATGAACCAGAAATGTATACTTCTTTTAAAGCAAATCCAAAGGGTAAGGAAAAGCCTAAAATAAAGTACGAATATTTCCTAAATTTATATAAAGATAACTTTAATTACCCTTTTGGAAAACCAAGAACAGACGTATGCTCAACATGCGAAAAACTAACAATTAGCATAAAGAGCGAAGCAAATGATGCTTTAAAACGCCAAATTAAATCTGAACTCTCTGTCCACAAAGCCAATGCTAAGCGATTTTACACTGATATGAAGGAATGTAAACTGCGTGTTGTGAAAGGTGGATTGGAATATGGAAAAAGTGAAGCTATTTCCTTCGATTACATGCAAAATATACCTTTCCCAATGATACCGGTCACAGAAATGTTTTTTGCTCGACAGCTTTGGCTATACATTTTTGGAATACATCGAATGTCTGATGACAGGGCTTTTTTCTATGTATATACAGAGTTAACTGGGAAAAAGACTCCAAATGAGGTAGTTTCGATGTTAAACCACTTCATAAAACGGAGTATTGGCGATGATGTTAAAAATCTTTATATTTTCACCGATTCCTGCACCTCGCAGAATAGAAACAACACTGTTGTTAAGTACCTTCATACGCTAACGAAACAAGGTAAATTTGACTTTATTAAACACACTTATCCTACCAGAGGACACTCATATCTGCCGTGTGACAGAGACTTTGGACGTGTAGAACTAAAAAAACGAAAAAAGGACACTGTTTATTCTCCAGAAGAGTGGATCGAAATGATAAGAGAAAGTCAACACAATTCCGAATGTATAGAAGTCCAGCAGCACATGATACAAGACTGGAAAAATGCATTAGCTGCCATTAAAACACCCTATCCTCTCATTAAACCGGTCAAGGGTCCTAGGTCGTTATGGAAAGTGACATCTTATAAACTAGCCGAATATCGTGGCAATGCAGTAACAACGAGTACTACTCCTGGTTGCATTCTTACTGAGACCTTTTTGTTTCCAAAACATAACACATCATTCATCTTAAAACCTGCCTATGATAAAGAAATACCATTAAAGATAGCCAAAGCTCAGGATATAAGCAAATACTTGGGTTCCATAGAACAGCCGTACCAAGAACAGTACCAGCGACTGCTAAATTCTTACGGGAAAAAAATTAGTACAAAGACATCTTCCGACGACGAGTCTGCCAGCGATGCGTGGCAATCAGAGGAAGATTAAATTAAACTTTTTGATTTTTGATCTTAGACCGTCTGGCCGTATGTTTATGTTTATTAATTCGTTTCGACGTCAATTTATTTGATAAAATCAATATTTGTTTGAATTTTCACATAGTGTTGCAGTATGTTTATGTTTAATAATTCGTTTCGACGTTCATTTGTTTGATAAAATAAATATTTGTTTGAATTTTCACATAGTGTGTTTGATTGAGTTGCAAAACGACACTAAAAATTAATTTTCAACTTTAATTTTCTAGGATCTTGATATAGATATTTGTAATTTTTTTGCATTAGATTATCAGGATAAGTGTGAACTAATTTAGAATAAGAAATAAAATTACGATATATTTATCAATACTGAGTAAAACAAAACAACACGTTTTTCTCGAAAACGTGTTGATTGGACTAGTGTTGTTTTGCATCTAGCGTCTTCAATTGTTGCTCTTTGGTTGACACTAAACGCATATGCGGAATAATGCATAACGGATTCATAATCATAAGTCACGCCAAAACCTGTTGTAGTTCCTTTAGGCACCTTGGAAAAATTATTTTCATGCCCTAAAAATTGGTTTATAGACCAGTTTGTACATTGTTTGCTAAAATATTGATGATTTTGTTTGATATTTAAGCATACTAACCAATTTTGATGTTATTCCATATGATATCCACATAATTATCTCTTTCGTATCTGCTCTGTTCATGATGGAACCCAACAGCGTGCATGAGCTCATGTACAGGAGTCCCTAAAGTCGAAAGACACCCAGGACTTTGTAGGTTAACTTCTTGGGCACCGCCGATTTTTCCGACACTTGACCAACAACCTGTTCTGGAATTGACGATTTTTATGTAGTCGAAATCGTCAGGTTGTTTTCTCCTGAATCTAAAACAAAAAATAATTTCATTTATCTGTCCAATAGCTAGTTTTTTCTTGCCAAGAAAAACTCTTACCTGATACAAGTGTTGTCATGGTATTGTTTGATAGCTTTGTGGATCATATCTTCATCATGAGCTGTATAAGGTCCAGCAATAACATAAGGTACAATACCTCCGTCCCATTTTGCGCTAAAGGCAACTAACCCATTTTTTGTTTTTTGCGAGTATTTGGGTACCAAGATGTCGCCTTCTAGATAACGTCCTAATTCTTCTGGGTTGACTTCGGATGTTTCGGGTGACCATTCGCTCACTGCTTTACCGACTTCCTCTTGCGGCAGCCCAAATAGTTCGTCTCCATAGTGACTGATGTCGATCATGTCTTGGGTGGGTTTTGCTACGACAACGCAGCATATCGTAGGTAATATCAAGTAGTGCATGACTGCTGTGATTTTATTTGACTGTTCCGTGCCTACTATGATAGTTGTACTTTTATAGCGTTTTTGAGGTAAAGCATTGAATTGTTAATATGACCTATATTTTATTTGTGTTTCGATAAGAAGACAATTATACCATTTTTACGTTTTTAATTGTGTGTCGTGAGTTTACGGTTGTCGTTTTGCATATTTGTTCGGCGTTTCTGGCAGAAAACTTGGCAATCGCGCGTGTCATTCTGTTTGTTTTGATAAGAACGGTGATAAGTGTTTCAATTTATGAATTGAATAATTTACGTGCGATGATTTACATAATGTTTTATTAATAATTATTGGGAATTTCATTAACATGCTTCCATAATATTTTGACTTGTTATATTATCTTTAGTTTAATTTTTGGCTTACCCCAACAATTTCTACTTGCGCTACAAGTGGTTTTTGTGGGCGCTTATAGGCTATATATTATTTATTGATGCATATTGAGTGATTATTATGAATTTCATTATTGTCCTTTCCGTATTTTTGGAGTAACGCTTTTTTAAGTGTCTCTATTCAAATTTTAGCCTCCTGTGTCGTTTATATTATTTATTGATGCATATTGAGTAACTATTATCAATTTCATTATTGTCCTTTCCGTATTTTTGGAGTTACGATTTTTTAAGTGTCTATTCCAATTTTAGCCACTTTATCTTGCTTTAACATTTTCTACCTGCCCTATGAGTGGTTTTTGTGAGCTTCTATGTCCTTTATATTATTTATTGATGCATATTGAGTGACTATTATGAATTTCATTATTGTCCTTTCCGTATTTTTGGAGTCACGATTTTTTAGGTGTTTCTATTCCAATTTTAGCCACTTTATCTTGCTTTAACATTTTCTACCTGCCCTATGAGTGGTTTTTGTGAGCTCCTATGTCGTTTATATTATTTATTGGTGCATATTAATTGACTATTATGAATTTGATTATTGTCCTTTTCGTATTTTTGGAGTTAAGATTTTTGAAGTGTCTCTATTCCAATTTTAGCCACTTTATCTTGCTTGAACATTTTCTACCTGCCCTATGAGTGGTTTATGTGAGCTTCTATGTCGTTTATATTATTTATTGATGCATATAAATTGACTATTATGAATTTCATTATTCTTCGTTTCGTATTTTTTGAGTTACAATTTTTTAAGTGTCTCTATTCTAATTTTAGCCACTTTGTCTTGCTTTAACATTTTCTGCCTGCTCTATGAGTGGTTTTTGTGAGCTTCTATATCGTTTATATTATTTATTGGTGCATATTGAGTGACTATTATGAATTTCATTATTGTCCTTTCCGTATTTTTGGAGTTACGATTTCTTAAGTGTCTCTATTCCAATTTTAGCCACTTTGTCTTGCTTTATCATTTTCTACCTGCCCTCTGAGTGGTTTTTGTGAGCTCTTATGTCCTTTATATTATTTATTGATGCATATTGATTGACTATTGTGAATTTTATTATTGTCCTTTCCGTATGTTTGGAGTTACGATTTTTTAAGTGTTTCTATTCCAATTTTAGCCACTTTGTCTTGCTTTAACATTTTCTATCTGCCCTATGAGTGGTTTTTGTGAGCTTCTATGTCCTTTATATTATTTATTGATGCATATTGAGTGACTACTAAGAATTTCATTATTGTCCTTTCCGTATTTTTGGAGTTACGATTTTTTAGGTGTTTCTATTCCAATTTTAGCCACTTTGTCTTGCTTTAACATTTTCTACCTGTCCTATGAGTGGTTTTTGTGAGCTTCTGTGTCGTTTATATTATTTATTGATGCATATTGAGTGACTATTGTGAATTGTATTATTGTCCTTTCCGTATTTTTCGAGTTACGATTTTTTAAGAGTCTTTATTCCAATTTTAGCCACTTTGTCTTGCTTTATCATTTTCTACCTGCCCTCTGAGTGGTTTTTGTGAGCTCTTATGTCCTTTATATTATTTATTGATGCATATTGATTGACTATTGTGAATTTTATTATTGTCCTTTCCGTATTTTTGGAGTTACGATTTTTAGGTGTTTCTATTCCAAATTTAGCCACTTTGTCTTGCTTTAACATTTTCTACCTGTCCTATGAGTGGTTTTTGTGAGCTTCTATGTCGTTTATATTATTTATTGATGCATATTAATTGACTATTATGAATTTAATTATTATCCTTTCCGTATTTTTGGAGTTACGATTTTTTAGGTGTTTCTATTCCAATTTTAGCCACTTTGTCTTGCTTTAACATTTTCTACCTGCCCTATGAGTGGCTTTTGTGAGCTTCTATTTCGTTTATATTATTTATTGATGCATATTGAGTGACTATTATGAATTTCATTATTGTCCTTTCCGTATTTTTGGAGTTACGATTTTTTAGGTGTTTCTATTCCAATTTTAGGCACTTTATCTTGTTTTAACATTGTCTACCTGCCCTATAAGTGGTTTTTGTGAGCTTCTATGTCGTTTGTATTATTTATTGGTCCATATTGATGGACTATTATGAATTTCATTATTGTCCTTTCCGTATTTTTGGAGTTACGATTTTTGAAGTGTCGCTATTCCAATTTTAGCCACGTTATCTTGCTTTAACATTTTCTACATGCCCTATGAGTGGTTTTTGTGAGCTCGTATGTCGTTTATATCATTTATTGATGTATATTGAATAATTATTATGAATTTCACTATTATCCTTCCAGTATTTTTGAAGTTATGGGCAAGAATCCCCTCTCGTGCTCTATACGTATAGTTTAGTTGCGCTGATTGTCCATTGATGTCGCCACCGGTATTGATGAAAGTTGTTCATACTCAAATTTAAAATTTTGACACTGTGATAAATTTGTACGTACTTTCATTACTGAACAATTAAAGATATATTAGCGTAATAAGCTTAATAAAGTATACATAGTGATACATAGTTGTATCGTCTTATTACTTGTTGTCCAATGCTCGTTCATATTCTATTATTTACTATTTACGACGCGGGTTAGTTTGTTTATAATGTGACATAACCTACATCATCAAATTCCGTCATTCTTTCGCCTTGCATCTTTCAAATTTTGCGCGTCATTTCACACGTTTTCGCTATTTCTAAATTGAAATAATCACGACAACAAACAACACGGAGGCCATAACTCGCAACGTAAACATAACAACTTTACACTACCAGAAATAAACACTGTAAATTGCTTAGATAAAGAAAAAATTGTAGCGTGATAAGATGGATCGTAAAACGCAATAAAAATATCCAACGTTGTATTTACAGGCTCATGTTGTAAAGGTAATTTTAGCCAAGGCAGTTTGTTTTATTCGTTTCGCAAGGTAGGATCTTGTTTAACTTAGTTTAAGGTTTTTAGCTGTAAGGTTGTTCAGCCTATTATTTTATTTTTTTTATGACTAAGGTTGTTTTCTTTTTATTTTAGATTTAAAAGTGATGAACCCCGAACTTTCATTGTTGCTGAACTATCCTCTAATACTAAGGAGGAATCACGAAAACTTCAAATATTACGGATACATAAAAATTAAGGTAATTAATTTTTAAATTTTGTCGAAGTGTTCTTTTAAATTTTGCAATATTTATAATTTCCTTTTCATTTCTAGGATATTGACTATAGAATAGACCTGACATTCGCTGAAAACAAATGCCACTTAGTACTAGACGAACACCTAAAACCCTACTCGAGATACATCCAAGAAATAACCTCAAAATACTACAACCACCCCGTCGAGTTCTTGGACGAGTTATCGAACATAATTTCGAGAATTTCCGGTAAATTTATCTACCTGGATTATACGGAATTATACCGAAAGATACTCAACGAATACTCCGAGTTACGACTTTTCTACATTAACATCTTTCAGTCGAAAATATCGCGCGATTTAACGACGATTGAGATCACTCACGTCGACGAGAAGTATAGGAAACACTACCTCACCGTGTCGGTGAATTTCGAGGATTCCGCCGGCTTATTTCGCATAACGAGATGCGACTTGCCGAAATATCAAGAAGAAATAGTTATGGAACCACGGGATTCCCTGATTTCACTATACGAAAATTTCTTGGCTGTTGTCGACTGCCCTAAGATGCAGATGATCTTCGATTTATTCGACGAGATAGATAAGAATTGTTGGGTGTTGGACCCTGAAAGGCCTACAAGACGGGATCTCTACCGCAGGATAATGATAGGTAACTTTTTCCATTTCAGACATTTGCAATTTCTGCCACTTTTACTTTTCTAGCTACAATTCTACTTTTTCTATCTGTTCTATAAGCGTTTTTTTTGTGAGCTCCTATGGCCTTTATAGAATTTATTGATGCATTATTAGTTATTATAAATTTTGTTATTGTCCATTTAGCCACTTTGTGTTGTTTAACTTTTTCTACTTGCTCTATGAGTAGTTTTTGTGGGCTCCTGTCTCCTTTATATTATTTATTGATCCATCATGAGTAATTACTATTAATTTCATTATTGTCCTTGCAGAATTTTTGAAGTTACGATTTGTTAAGTGACTTTAGAGCAATTTTAGCCACTTTGTGTTGTTTAACTTTTTCTACTTGCTCTATGAGTAGTTTTTGTGGGCTCCTGTCTCCTTTATATTATTTATTGATCCATCATGAGTAATTACTATTAATTTCATTATTGTCGTTGCAGTATTTTTGAAGTTACGATTAGTTAAGTGACTAGAGCAATTTTATCCACTTTGTGTTGTTTAACTGTTTTTACTTGCCCTATGAGTAGTTTTTGTGGGCTCCTGTCTCTTTTATATTATGTATTGATCCATCATGAGTAATTACTATTAATTTCATTATTGTCCTTGCAGTATTTTTGAAGTTACGATTTGTTAAGTGATTTTAGAGCAATTTTAGCCACTTTGTGTTGTTTAACTTTTTCTACTTGCTCTATGAGTAGTTTTTGTGGGCTCCTGTCTCCTTTATATTATTTATTGATCCATCATGAGTAATTACTATTAATTTCATTATTGTCCTTGCAGTATTTTTGAAGTTACGATTTGTTAAGTGACTTTAGAGCAATTTTATCCACTTTGTGTTGTTTAACTGTTTCTACTTGCCCTATGAGTAGTTTTTGTGGGCTCCTGTCTCTTTTATATTATGTATTGATCCATCATGAGTAATTACTATTAATTTCATTATTGTCCTTGCAGTATTTTTGAAGTTACGATTTGTTAAGTGACTTTAGAGCAATTTTAGCCACTTAGTGTTGTTTAACTGTTTCTACTTGCCCTATGAGTAGTTTTTGTGGGCTCCGGTCTCTTTTATATTATGTATTGACCCATCATGAGTAATTACTATTAATTTCATTATTGTCCTTGCAGTATTTTTGAAGTTACGATTTGTTATGTGACTTTAGAGCAATTTTAGCCACTTTGTGTTGTTTAACTTTTTCTACTTGCTCTATGAGTAGTTTTTGTGGGCTCCTGTCTCCTTTATATTATTTATTGATCCATCATGAGTAATCACTATTAATTTCATTATTGTCCTTGCAGTATTTTTGAAGTTACGATTTGTTAAGTGACTTTAGAGCAATTTTATCCACTTTGTGTTGTTTAACTGTTTCTACTTGCCCTATGAGTAGTTTTTGTGGGCTCCTGTCTCCTTTATATTATTTATTGATCCATCATGAGTAATTACTATTAATTTCATTATTGTCCTTGCAGTATTTTTGAAGTTACGATTTGTTAAGTGACTTTAGAGCAATTTTATCCACTTTGTGTTGTTTAACTGTTTCTACTTGCCCTATGAGTAGTTTTTGTGGGCTCCTGTCTCTTTTATATTATGTATTGATCCATCATGAGTAATTACTATTAATTTTATTATTGTCCTTGCAGTATTTTTGAAGTTACGATTTGTTAAGTGACTTTAGAGCAGTTTTAGCGACTTTGTGTTGTTTAACTTGTTCTACTTGCTCTATGAGTAGTCTTTGTGGGCTCCTGTCTCCTTTATATTATTTATTGATCCATCATGAGCAGTTACAATTAATTTCATTATTGTTCTTCCAGTATTTTTGAAGTTAATGTTATTGTAGTCCTTCCAGTATTCTTTTAGCTACGTTATTTTTTTGTCAAACTGTTTCATGCAATTTTTTTTCTTTGGTACACATCAAACTCTGTTTTCTTTGTAGAAAACAACCTATCATTTGTGATAACGTTCAATTCCCGACTCTTCGGCGATCTGCCGCAGATCAAATTCTTGGGGCCCTTGGAAGCTGTGAAGCGGTACACGGCAATTCTGAATAGGAACTTCATCCATTGGAATCCGAAAGGTGACGTCTTAGTGGAACTACTACAACTATTAGGTGATTCTTTACTTAAATTCATCATTATTATTAAATTTCTTTATGTACGAATTAAAAAAGATGATTAATTTATTAAAAATTGTACGTGTTAAAGAACTTAATCATTTCCCAAGGCAAGAAACCAGGATTTTGGAGGAAGAACTACTTGTGGAAGCCAGCGCCTGCTGCATTTGTTTCACAGCGCGCCTGAATGACAAATTGCCGGAAATTGTCTGCTCTAACGCGTCGTGCAACCAGAATTTCCATATAGAATGCTTGTATCAGGTAAATTTTACTATTTTCTAGCGTTAGTTGTCAATTTACAGAATTTTTAGAGCAATTTTTTTGATAATTAGCGTTTGACAAAATCATAGAAATAGGTTAGGTTGAGTGGCGCCACCTGGTATTGGGTAGATTAATCAAACTTACAAACTTCTAATTTTAGTGGTTATGTTCGTTAAACGCAATGAAATTCTACCACGAGGTGCACGGGAACTGCCCCAATTGCGAAAAGGTAAGTCCGTAGTAAAAACTTATTTAATTCCTTTAAATTAATCGTTACTTTTCTTTTGTTACAGACGATACACTGCCCACTACCAACGGTGACAACAAACTAATTTATTAATTACCACGTAATAAAAAAAAACACAAATTTACTGGTTTTAATTATTTTATTATAACATCGATATAAAATTTTCTATATAACACCAAACAACAATTAAAATAAATAAATATTTTTTCGATCAAATTCACCAAGAAAACCTAGCATACTTTGACCAAAATTGTCGCTACCACAGATTAAAATTTGTACTTCGTTGCAAGCTTTCCCCCCCAAGTAATTTTGTATATCGGCTTCGTCGATTTTCTTTGAATGCACGATTTCGTTATATTTTTGATCAGCCAGCTCCGATTTACTTAAAAACACCTCGTAGTCGAAATTCCAGTACGAAGATAATCTATAAATCTCGTCCCTAAGCAAAATATCCTCGGAATTCCGACAGCAAAAATACAATTTGATAAACGACTCGAAATACTCGTCTTGCAACATATTCTTTATCACACTGTATAACGGCGCTATTCCCACACCTTGTGCGATCATCAAAACATGCTTAAACAAATATGTAACCACGAAATCACCATACGGCCCCCGCCATAAAGTCTCCGAGTCAATTTTTAACCGACTTAAGTATTTAGACATAACGCCGTGTTCGTAAAATTTAACTAAGATCTTAAACTGCAATTTCCCTAAGCTCTCGCATGATAAAGGCGTGTAAGACCTTGAAAATTGTTCCGTATCGTTATATAAATTACCTCGTAACATGAAATGTTGCCCTGGTTTGAAAGATATCGTCAAATCTTCCGAATCTATTGCTTCCTTACGATATTGCTTTACGTATTGGAATGTGAAGAAATATGTGTCTTTGGTGTGTTTCTCTTTGGTTATTAGCTTAAAAACGGTGTAGGAAGTATCTGAAATGCAATTTTTTAAGGCTGAGACGTCTATGGAGTTAACATTGTTATATTTTTTGAGCTTTTCCTCGTATACGTCAAAGATGCATGGTGTGCAGCCCGAATTGCAACAGTCTTCTTCGTTTGGGGGCGTAGGAGGTTCCATTTTATTGCTTTACTCCATTTTTGCTAAGTTATTACTAAATTTTAGCTAAAGATATGATATATGGTTATACATAACCTTGTAAGTCGTTTGACAGTTCTTGGAAACGTTCAAAAATGCGCAAGTAAAGTTTGTGAGTTATAAAAATTAATTCTAAACTAAATCAAAAACGGTAAGTAGAAATTTATTTGGATATGATTATTGTTTACGCGTATGCATTATTCTGAGCGCTTTTATTATGTGATTTGTTAATTAATTTTGCCTCGATTTCTCTTTAAGTTCAAGAACGCTTCCGTTTTCGATTGACGACCAATCACAAGGCGAGGATTTAGGTTGGCAGCGCTGAAACGGTGCTACGTTTACGTCACGTTTCCTCAAATCTTTCTCTTAGTTTGCCAGCGATCATGGCGGTCGGTAAAAATAAGGGATTGTCCAAAGGAGGCAAGAAAGGTGTTAAGAAGAAGGTGTAAGTACGAAATATTTCTCAAATTATATTCCTTAATGTGTAGTAATTCTGATTTCGTGTAAAAACCGGTGTAATTGTTAGGGATGATCGAGAAAAAATCAGATTTGATGAGCGTGTGTTCTCCAGTGCTATTGAACATGTTTGTATGTTTATTATAAGTGGGTTTTATGTTATTTTGAGTGTACGTATAGAGTTTTATGTTAATTATTAGTTGGGTAAAGTTTAGGGGTAATAATAGTAGAAGTTTTGTTTATTTATATCGGTTTTTTCGGCAGTTACAATTTGTAGGTTATGTTCATCTAAACCCGCTCGTTTTTACACGAAATCTCTTTTAAATGATGATAATCACTCAGCTCGCTTCGATTGCTAGATGATGAAACTTTGTTCCCTATATTTCTTTACTGATTAAACCTTTTAATAATCAAATTATACCCTTTGTTGAAAAAGTTAGGTTATAACCCCCTTTTTCTTCATTATAGAGTTGACCCCTTCACAAGGAAAGATTGGTACGATGTTAAGGCACCGTGCATGTTCACCAAGCGTCAGATCGGCAAGACTTTGGTCAACCGTACCCAAGGTACGAAGATCGCGTCCGAAGGGTTGAAATTCCGCGTTTTCGAGGTGTCCACCGCCGATTTGGAAGACGATACTGACGCCGAGAGGGCGTACCGTAAGTTCAGGCTGATCGCCGAAGACGTACAAGGTAGAAACGTCCTCACCAACTTCCACGGCATGGATTTGACCACCGACAAGCTTCGGTCTATGGTTAAGAAGTGGCAGACCCTCATCGAGGCGTCCGCTGATGTAAAAACGACCGACGGGTACCTCCTGAGGGTTTTCTGCATCGGTTTCACCAACAAAGACCAGCAGTCGCAGAGGAAGACGTGTTACGCCCAACACACGCAAGTCAGGCAGATCAGGAAGAAAATGGTTGAGATTATCACTAAAGATATCAACGCAATCGACCTGAAGGAAGTCGTCAACAGGCTTCGTCCCGATTCGATCGCTAAGGATATCGAGAAGGCCTGCCAAGGCATCTACCCCTTACACGACGTTTACATCCGTAAAGTAAGTATCGTATTCGAAATACCGTCGAAAATTTTTGTTATTTATTATTAATTTTGTTAATCCTTGAGAGATTTCGAGTCGTTTGACACCCAACACGGCATATCTAACTTCAAAAATAACCGAGTTATCGAAGAAATTAACTTTTTCCAAGGCCTACTAGACCGAACTAAACTTTTCCTATTTCCAAGGCTAATTTGATTAATTTTCCTGATTTACATGATGATACACACTCAGCTCGCTTCGAGTGATCCGATGATGAGACTTTGTGTTCCCTATATTATTAAAATCTGAAATACCTAACCTAAAAAACGTTTTCTCCAAAAATTTTTGTAACCAAGATAATAATTGTTTGTCTTGTGTTAATTTTCAGGTGAAGGTATTGAAGAAGCCACGCTTCGAGTTGTCGAAACTTCTCGAGTTGCACGGGGACTCCGCCAAGGGTGGTACCGCCGAGATCGGCGAGGTCGGCGCTTCGGCTGACCGTCCGGAGGGATACGAGCCCCCAGTGCTGGATTCCGTGTAATTTAATATGTTTGTTTATAAAAGATGACGCAAAAAGAATAAAAAAACTGAGAAAAATCGATCGTTTCTTTTGATTTGCGGGTTGCGGTATGGGAAATACGAAGGCGCTTGTTGTAGAGCAGGCTTTAGTTTGGGTGTGACGGTCCAGGACCCTTAGAGGGTCCTGGTTGACTTGAAATTGAATATGATGGTTTGATGCAAAGTTTTTGAACAAATTTGTTGTTGATTTGGGTGTTTTTAGTTGGATTGTGTAAGATTTAAGCTATTTTGTTGTCGTTTGGAATTTTGCTGTAATTGTATTATCCTTGCTTTATGTTTGAGTTTGAGCAGAGTTTTCTTTTATTCACATTTATTTTGATTTAATTCTATAAATATTTCATATTTTGTATTTAACTTGAGTAATTATGAATATGTTACATACAAAATGATACATGTGCATTAAAAAAATTTTTTATTCATACAAGGGGTACGATATATGTTTGCTAAAAGTTACAGAACTTAATGCACATTATATTCTTCCTAGGGCGCATTATGATTTTCTCATCATTTACATTATTAAATTCGTCTATAATATTTTCAAATGCTGATTTATTTAAACTATTGGAGAAATATTTTTTCAATGAACAAGTATTTTTTAATCTGCGCTCATTATATTTTTATAGAGCTAACGATTGTATTGCACATTTATTTATTTAAGTGTACATATTATATTATAAAAGGAACATTCAAGTATATAAATGCACAATTATTTATTCTGATGCTCGATATTTTTTGAATTGGTCAAATATTTTCTAAAATGCTTACAATAAATGCACGTTATTTGATATATTGCATAATTTGTTTAGGCTGTGGATCAGATTTGACAAAAAAATGTAAATATCTAAAAAGTTGCCACAGAAAACTTTGCTAACCTTAAAAACCTATCAAAATAATCTTTACAGACTTATTTTAAAGACTTTGTGTAATTTTGAACTACATACTTCAGTAAAATAAGTTGGTAGTAAATTGTTACGGCACTGAAAAAAAGGAATTAAAAAAATCATTTCTCTGTATTTTTTATTCACAATACAATATAAAAAGGTTACAAATTCTATATATTACAGTACAATAGAAAAATATGTAAAAACCGCAAATGTAACATATAAAAATAATCACGAGTATTCCTTTAACAGATTTCCAGCGATAACAAGCTTCTGAATTTCAGAAGTTCCTTCGTATATTTCAGTAATTCTCGCATCTCTGTAGAAACGTTCAGCCGGCATTTCAGAAACATACCTATAAAGAACACAAACATTAAAAAAAAAACGTATAAACACAATTTACCAAAAAAAAATTAACGTACCCCATTCCTCCTAAAATCTGGATACACTGATGACTTAAGAACGTAGCTGCTTCGCTAGCGGCCAACTTAGCCATGGCAGCTTCTTTAGTATACGGTTTCTTATTGTCTTTCAACCAAGCTGCCCGCCACGTTAACAAACGCGCGGCTTCTAATTGTAACGCCATTTCCGCTAGCTTATTCTGTATCGTCTGCAATTTGGATAGTGGTTTTCCAAAAGCTAATCTTTTGTTTGAATATTCTATCGCGACTTCTAATGAGGCCTGCGCTATACCCAGTGCTTGAGACGCTATACCAATACGACCTGCGTCAAGCGTCATCATAGCAATCTAGAAGAAATAATCAAATTTATACATTTGGTATATTTATATTTCATGATTTCTTTTTAGCTGTCTTTGAGTCGTCATTATTTAAAAAGCTTGCCAAAGTTAGCTAAAAGAGCTAAAATTTCTTTCGGTTAGGATATGTCCTAACCATGGTAACGGTTTCATAATGACAAACCGTCCATTATGAAACCAAAAACAGTTTTACAATGTGTTTATTACGAAACCAAACTCAAAACTTACCTTAAACCCTAAACCAGGGCTTCCCAAAATGTTTTCCTTGGGGACCTTGCAGTCCTCGAAGATCAACGAACACGTACTGGACCCTCGGATACCTAATTTATCCTCCTTTTTACCTAGGTCCAACCCCTCGGTAGGTTTTGAGGTTATAATCGCGGATATCCCCTTATGTTTTAGAGATTTATCGGTCGTGCAAAAAACTACGGCTGCCTCACTCTCGTAACCGTTCGTAATCCACGATTTCGTTCCGTTTAGAACGTACGAATCGCCTTTTAGCACCGCGTTTGTCGAAGCAGCGCCCGCGTCGCTACCGTTTCCAGGTTCCGATAGAGCGAAACAACCAACTTTCTGTCCCGTCGCAAAAGGGGTTATGTATTTTTCTTTCTGCTGTTGATTGCCGAATTGCAGGATTGGCCCGATGTAAAGTGAGTTGTTTACGGACATAATCACTCCACAGCTAGCGCAGCTAAAAATTTAACTCACGAGTAAATTTTCTATTACTTGTTTCAAATCTTACCCTCGTGATATTTCTTCCATTGCGATGGCGTAAGCTAAATAGTCCAAACCGGTGCCCCCGTAATCTTCCGGAACAGCGACGGCCATCAAACCTAATTCCCCCATTTTTTTAATCTGTTCCTTCGGATACAAATGTTCTTTGTCGATTTTGCCAGCGATCGGTTTTAATTCTGCATCGGCAAAATCTCTACAAGTCTGTTGTAGCATTTGATGTGTGTCCGGGAGTGAATTCAACGAGGCTATGCCCCGTTTCAAAACATTCGGACCTAAATAAAACAGTCGAACAGCAAAAATAAACTTAACGCGGACGGTTGTTATACTCACTTATTTTGGGAAATACGTTTTTGAATAAGGCCATTTTCGATTGATTTTATGTAATAGGTGTTCTTAATCTAAAGTTGATGTGATATTTGATCCAATAAATTGCACTTTGTACCTACAATTTTAATTATTTAGAATTGTAGATATTTTTATCAGAAATGTTGTCTGGTTTTACTTTGAATATCTTAGATTTTTAAAGGTGCATGATTCAGTCAAGTTGGCGGTGTTTTAACAAATCTTATATCGTTTGTTTTTAATTTTATAATCGACTATTACAATAATAAATTGAAGTTAGCCTATTTTTATATCAATTTGATTAGCTGAGATAAAATTGTAATTGGCGAATTTAAAAGTATATATTCAAATTTGTGGTTTATTATGTTCTTGTGTGTTAAAATTTTGCCAAATTATTTAAAATTAGGCTTTAGTTTTAATGAAAATCTTTAAAATAATTCATGACGTTGTTAATTGGCTATATTCACTCCAACAAAACCAGAAGAGAACAGGGTAGATAGGAGGGAACTTTACACGTGCAACCATTATGTTTAAATGGTTGCAAGAATGGCGACTTGGTTGTTTTTTTCGTTTGTGAATATTGATTAAAATAATATTATTATTATTAGTAATATCCAAGTAAAAAATAAAACAAATACGTATAATTATTAAAATATTTTATTACACAATTTTGTACAGAGATACACCTCGATGGGCGTAACAAACTAAAAACATCTTATACAAATATATATCATCGAATATACACAATAAAATTTGATTTAAAAAAAATATATGCAACAGAAAAAAACTTACGCCTACATACGATACATATACATAACATCTACGTAATACATAATAACTATAATAAGAAAGGGGCTTACTCGCTAATAGCTAGAATGAAATTCAAGAAATCGATCACAAATTCAAAGAAGTTAACCGCAAATGACTTGCGAGAAGAGCACCGTTTGTACTTCGGGGAAAAAACACGGATATAAAAACGCTTACGGCTACAATAAAATAGAAAATAGAACCAACAGAAATGCATACAAGGAATGCTGCTTTTATATACTATATATAAATCTATATAATAAAAAAATAAATACGAAAGATCGAATAATAATTCTCAAATTTGTAATACGATAAAAATTCAACGATCAACTCTTTATTTATTACCTACGATTATCGGTCTTTTGACTTTTTAGCTTAAGAGTCTGCCTCACGTGCTCGACCTCAAAGTCCCGTTCAGTTAAATTCAACTTATTTATATGGAAAACCAAGTATTCTTCCGTTAGGATATGTTCCGGCGGGCTCCGTAATAATTGCAACGTTTCATAGAGCCCCGGGCATTTCTTTCTGTACTCGTGCTTGCCCAAACATCCTATCAAAATAACCAACGCGGTTTTAAACAAAACCTTAACCCCTTCACACAAGAAAATATCCCAAATACGCAAGAGCGAATCCCAAGGCAAAGTCCTTGTGAACGCGCATAAAAACCACTCTGTACAGTACAACATGGGTTCCGCGTTTACTTTTTTCAGGTGCTTGTATGAAGCCATCGATAGTTTCTTCAGTAGGGCCTGTAATATCAAGCCGTCGCGTTGTACTATCTCCATCGACGGGGAATAATAATCTTGGAGGTATTTGTCGGATATTCTGACCAGACACCAAAACGCTTGAACGGCGGGCATGTGCATTAGGAGAAACGCTGCGACTGGAGCTTGCGCCTGGCAGTAGCCCGCTGTCGGGTTGTAGACTGTGTACGCTTTGAGTACGTTGAATAATTCTTGCTGTCTGTAAAAAAAATAATCTATTAGAATTGCTTAAAAAAGTATTTTTACGTGAGGCAACTTTTTCGCTCTTTAGGGGTTGATGTCGATCGGGCAAAACACCGAGCGTCGAAGGGCTATTACGTCTTTTAATTACCTACAATTTGAGGTATTATAGAAATTTATGCAACAATTTTTACACAAGTTATAAGCATTTTTCTGTAGCAACTGATTGAAATACGATTGCTATTCGAACAGAGATTATCGTCATTTAGGGGTTGTTGCCTATGGGGAAAAACTCGGAGCGTCGAAGGGCTTCTAGGTGTTTCATTTACCTACAATTTGAGGTGTGATAGAAATTTATGCAACAATTTTTGCACAAGTTATAAGCATTTTTCTGTAGCAACTGATTGAAATGCGATTGCTATTCGAACAGAGATTATCGTCATTTAGGGGTTGTTGCCTATGGGGCAAAACTCGGAGCGTCGAAAGGTGTTTCATTTACCTACAATTTGAGGTGTGATAGAAATTTATGCAACAATTTTTGCCCAAGTTATAAGCATTTTTCTGTAGCAACTGATTGAAATACGATTGCTATTCGAACAGAGATTATCGTCATTTAGGGGTTGTTGCCTATGGGGAAAAACTCGGAGCGTCGAAGGGCTTCTAGGTGTTTCATTTACCTACAATTTGAGGTGTGATAGAAACTTATGCAACAATTTTTGCACAAGTTATACGCATTTTTCTGTGGGAACTGATTGCAATACGATTGCTATTCGAACAGAGATTATCGTCATTTAGGGGCTGTTGCCTATGGGGCAAACCTCGGAGCGTTGAAAGGTGTTTCATTTACCTACAATTTGAGGTGTGATAGAAATTTATGCAACAATTTTTGCACAAGTTATAAGAATTTTTCTGTGGGAACTGATTGAAACACGATTACTATTCGAACAGAGATTATCGTCATTTAGGGGTTGTCACCTATGGGGCAAAACTCGGAGCGTCGAAAGGTGTTTCATTTACCTACAATTTGAGGTGTGATAGAAATTTATGCAACAATTTTTGCCCAAGTTATAAGCATTTTTCTGTAGCAACTGATTGAAATACGATTGCTATTCGAACAGAGATTATCGTCATTTAGGGGTTGTTGCCTAAGGGGAAAAACTCGGAGCGTCGAAGGGCTTCTAGGTGTTTCATTTACCTACAATTTGAGGTGTGCTAGAAATTTATGCAACAATTTTTGCACAAGTTATAAGCATTTTTCTGTAGCAACTGATTGCAATACGATTGCTATTCGAACAGAGATTATCGTCATTTAGGAGCTGTTGCCTATGGGGCAAACCTCGGAGCGTTGAAAGGTGTTTCATTTACCTACAATTTGAGGTGTGATAGAAATTTATGCAACAATTTTTGCACAAGTTATAAGCATTTTTCTGTGGGAACTGATTGAAACACGATTACTATTCGAACAGAGATTATCGTCATTTAGGGGTTGTCACCTATGGGGCAAAACTCGGAGCGTCGAAAGGTGTTTCATTTACCTACAATTTGAGGTGTGATAGAAATTTATGCAACAATTTTTGCACAAGTTATAAGCATTTTTCTGTAGCAACTGATTGAAATACGTTTGCTATTCGAACTGAGATTATCGTCATTTAGGGGTTGTTGCCTATGGGGCAAAACTCGGAGCGTCGAAAGGTGTTTCATTTACCTACAATTTGAGGTGTGATAGAAATTTATGCAACAATTTTTGCACAAGTTATAAGCATTTTTCTGTAGCAACTGATTGAAATACGATTGTTATTCGAACAGAGATTATCGTCATTTAGACGTTGTTGCCAATGGGGCAAAACTCAGAGCGTCAAAAGGTGTTTCATTTACCTACAATTTGAGGTGTGATAGAAATTTATGCAACGATTTTTGCACAAGTTATAAGCATGTTTCTGTAGCAACTGATTGAAATACGATTGCTATTCGAACAGAGATTATCGTCATTTAGGGGTTGTTGCCTATGGGGCAAAACTCGGAGCGTCGAAAGGTGTTTCATTTACCTACAATTTGAGGTGTGATAGAAATTTATGCAACAATTTTTGCACGAGTTATAAGCATTTCTCTGTAGCAACTGATTGAAATACGATTGCTATGCGAACAGAGATTATCGTCATTACGGGTTGTTGCCTATGGAGCAAAACTCGGAGCGTTGAAAGGCTTCTAGGTGTTTCTTTTACCTACAATTTGAGGTGTGATAGAAACTTATGCAACTTTTTTTCAAGTGTTATAAAAAATTTTCAGCCTTATCATTTTGACTGCTGTATAAATTTATTAAAATGAATGGGGTTCCTAGTCATAGCAATGCAGGATAAAATAATGATTAATATATTAGTAACCATTTTGTAATGTTGCTAAAGTTGAGTATTTAAGTTAACCAAATTGATTGTGATTAATTATATACAGTATTTGCTTAGTGAATGTCCCACATACAATTTTATCTATTTATTATTATGAACTTATTATGTTATCTATACACCAATTTTATAGTTTCTGGCAATTTTAACATATGTGTGAGTATAGCTACAGTTTTCTGTTATCTGTTTTACACGAAAGTTTGATGATACGATTGAGAAACTAGTCACTCAAGTTTTAGATAAAATCTTACATGAAAAGAAGTGTTTTGAATACACTACTTTAAAATGATGACAACACTGTACTTAAACACGTTACAAAGTGTTTCATTTAGTAAATCCTAATTCAATCACAAACAGTAAGTTTTTCGATATTTTTTCAATCATATAAAAACAAATAAAAGCATCGTACCCTGGTTTTTCTTCCGTCATAAACATTTCATGATACGGAAACTGCCTATGCAAGTCTTTACGAATTTCGTCCACACATTTGGTGTCAGCGCTCTGTCGACTCAGTTCCTCGTATTTCTCCGGATGATTATCGAGTAAAATCTTTCCGCCGCACAGGTATAACCAAGCGCGAGGTCTGACAGACATCGGAATACCTAAAATTTAGCGGTTATAACAAAAAAAAACCACAAACGTTTACTATTACTACCTTTATAGCAACGGTTTCTTAATTTCTTATAATCGCGCATCGTGTAATAGTCCCACTTGGCGAGCATACTCAGCCATTTGTGCTCCCGTCGGATTACAGTTTCCGGAGTGGGGCCTTGCTTAGCTGCGTCTAATATTTTCGATTCGTCTTTTAGAAATCCATACTTGTCTACGGAGCATATCGAAGAGACTTCGCTCTCGATTGAAGCCCCAGCCATTGTAGATTTGTTTGGTAATTTACGCAGCGCACCCACGCAAACAACAATACATAATTAAACCATCATGTTTGGTTGGAAATGTGCTAAAAACTGGGACGAAACCCTTCAACGGGTTTGTATACACTCGACTGGCATTTCGACTTTGGTTTTTCGATCGAAAATCGACGAAATCTGGCCTGTTTTGCTGTTTGTTGTCGTGTTTTTGTCAAAATTTTAGGGCGAGGCGTTGCATTTTAGACGAAAAAAGACAGCTGACACAACAAAGTGAAGTGCGTCGCGCAAGGTTGACAACCTCACACCTGCAAAAAATTCTTACGATAAAGAAAAGTTACGATAAAGTTTTGTTGGATTGTTCAATTTATTGATCAATCTCGTGAATAAATAACGGTTTTATCTTTTTTTGTGATTATGATAGATTATGTTGGATTATAATTGAAGATTTGTGAGATTTTTTGGCTTGTGCACTTGTGTGGATAGCAACCGTAGAGATAAAAATCAAAAGGAGGGAGCTATGCCAATGTATGCAACCAATTCTGGTTGCATCATTAGCATAGCTCCCTCCTTTTGATTCTTATCTCTAACGTGTGTTAATTATTTTTATTTTATTCCAAAAATGGTCTTTCTTGTGCCTATAATATGTCTAAAATGTTTGACCTCAATCTTCTTTAGGTAGAAAAATACTAACTACACTTGTACAGCTTATAAAAAGAAAAGTTGACAAGAAAAAATCAAATAAAAGTTTTAGATAATTACTTGAGCTTCATATTTGAAATACTTTTGAACATACATGTGGTTCATTTGTAAAAAGCAGACCAAAGTCTTATTTATTTATTTTTAGCAAATTGTACACCCTTTTATGTATTTGCTTTTACTACAATAAATTGACACAGCACAGTTATTCATTTATAATTGTAAATAAATAATCAATTGACTTTTAAGGCTTGATTTTAGAGTATTTCGCATATTTTCAAGTACTTAATTTGCCAAAAATACAATAATCTAAGCCATGTGACTATTCAAACCAAGAATGAACAAAATCTAACAATTGTCACTTAGCTTAGTTCGAAAAATAAATAGGATGTTCCTTTTAAAAAACAAAAAATTGGGGAAAAACAGACTCTGGCCTGCTTTTAACAAATATCACCCTGTATATTCAAAAGTATTATAAAGTTAGTAATGTATATCCATATTCAGTATCACCATACTTTCTTTGTACTTTACATTACTTTTATTAAGTTAAATCATCCAATTACAAAAGATTCATTCAAAACAACATTCAAACTTCCCGCCAAGTACGTAGTTCCCTAATGACCCGCACGTCGGCGCCACCAACACCACCAATCACCGACATACGTGACGAATCCCAACAATACAACGAACCGTACAACAGAAAAAGACAACAAACCGCAACATCTCTCGACTAAACGATTCCAAAGAGTGAGACGGAGCATAATCACGCAACGCACGTACTTCCGATTAGTTACCAGCGCGTCATTCGGCGAATGCTTCGGTTTTTGGTCGCGTGTAGCGTGAGTGTCGTCACGTTCGCTTCCATTCAGTGTCCACCATCTTTGTGCCGGCGAGCGCCATATTGGACCCGAGCGACCACCATATTTTATAAACAAATCGGAACAAACAACCGCTACCGCCATGGCGGACCATATCATGTGCGAAGTGGAAATAGGCCACGACATACAGGAATGTGTCGAAATCGAGTCAATTCCGGTCGATATGCAAGACGCCGTCGAAACTATCGTAGAATGCGATCACATGAACCCAATGCACAGTTTAGAAGGACGAGATATCATCCTGGAGGCCCAGGAAGAGATAATCGACGATACCGGCGATCCCTTGAATTTATACGACGTTCCCGTACCGGACGGTTCGGATATTTACATAGAATCGTCGCCGGGGCCCTCGAAAAGAAGGAAAACCGTTAAGAGGCCTCCCAGCAGTAACATTCTTCGCAGGGATAACGAAATCATGTTGAGCGATATCCATGAGACTCGCCCGAGGAAGTGGGAGCAGAAACAAGTGCAGATCAAAACAATGGAAGGCGAATTCTCCGTAACTATGTGGGCCTCCGGAACTTCCGACGGTAAGTCATAGGCAAAAGATGCACTCATCGATTTTTCCAAGGTCATAACGGTCACTGGTCGTTTACACTAAACTCCACCGAACTTTTCGTGCCGCGTTTTCGACTAAAATCGAGAGATTTTTGAACAATCGTGCGGAACACGACAACCGCGTTTCGTGTTATTCTGCCATCTTAAATAAATGGCCGATTTTATATCAATGGTGGACACAATGGCGGATGACCTTTATACGCATAAACCCTTTCCTAACCTAACCAAACTTGAAATTCAACCGAAAACCTATTAGAGCTTTAAAAAATATTTAAATACATTCATTATATTCCGATTTTATATTGAAATCGTTCCTTTGTAATGCTTCCTGTGAAGAGAAACCGTATAATGAAGAATCGGCTATGTAGATCGACGTTGTTACCGACGTGCGAATTTACATAACCACAAAACACAAAAAAATCAGTTTTTTTCGTTTTAGTTATCGCAAATTCTTGTAGGCAATTTAAATAACATAAACATCGTTATCTGCATTCTTTTCTATAATTGTTTTTCTTATTCTGCGTGTTATTTTCTAAGCAATTGAGTTGTTTACGTTTGCTGGGCCGATAAGAACGCGATCGTTACGAAAAACCCCGCGCGATTCTGTTATTCAAATTTAAATGATTTTTTATGCATTCAATGGTTATTAATTATAGATTATTTCCTAATTCCTTTTTATTGAATCCACACATTTATTAGTTTTATTGATACTTTTATTGGTATTGCTGGGTTGGTAAGTCAGAGATCTACGTACCTCAAAACATCTGTCATTCGAATTTAAACAATTCCCACCAGATTTTCGCGTTTTCTCCACGAAAAAATCTGCTCATAATGAACAACTCTATAATAGTAGAGTTAATAATAGTCGAATTCAAAACTGAGATCAGTAAGTTACCCGAATTTTCATGTATTTATCTCACAATTTCGTTATTACGTATCCTATTGTTACCAATCAATTTTTGATCTTATTTATTTTAGTTTCCATAGATTTCTGACGTTGCCTTTGTTTCAGATGAAGGTTCGAATCCCGAACCGGATCCCGATTATACCGAGTATATGACCGGTAAGAAAATAACGACCGATGGTATGCCCGATATTGACTTGAGCGATCCCAAGCAGCTTGCGGAATTCGCAAGGCCGGGGTTGAAGAGTAGCCCGCGTATGCGGAGGCCCAACCAGGATAACTCCGATAGAACAATCGGTAATTATTCGCAGCCAATCGGTACGCGTAATGACGGGAAATATTATGAACGTTAGCTAACCTCAAAAAAGCCTTTCGTAACTAATTTTTGTCTTGTTTTTTTTCTTTAGCGTGTCCGCACAAAGGTTGCAATAAGATGTTCCGTGATAATTCGGCTATGAGGAAGCACCTCCATACGCACGGACCACGCGTGCATGTTTGCGCTGAGTGCGGGAAGGCTTTTGTCGAGTCGAGTAAATTAAAAAGGCACCAGTTGGTGCATACGGGCGAAAAGCCTTTCCAGTGTACCTTTGAGGGGTGCGGAAAGCGGTTTAGTCTTGATTTTAACTTGAGGTGAGTAAGTTCCGTGCTGTGTTTTCGTTTCAGCGTTTTTTTTTTTATTGAGGTTATTTTTTTGTTTTCTTTTCTCGGGTGGCTGCAGGACACATGTCCGTATCCATACGGGAGATAGGCCGTACGTGTGCCCCTTCGATGGGTGCAACAAGAAGTTTGCGCAGTCCACGAATTTGAAAAGCCACATATTGACCCACGCAAAAGCAAAGTGAGTATTGTTTGTTATTTTTAGGGGGGGGGGCGTTTTTGATGTTGGTTGTTCAGAAATGTTCACTAATATAACATTTTGCTAGAGTATCATTTGTAAAGATTTTCTGTGTATTGTTATGCATCATTCTTGGTACTGTCTGACATTCTGTAATTAAAAACAAGATAAAATATTATCAAGAATGAAGCAACCTAAAACAGGGACACTATTGAGTGGTAGCCTGTCAATAGAATACTAATATTATAACATTTTGCTTAGTTCATCTTTTATTTTGAAAAACTTTATCTGCCTTTGCAAAGTAAAGATTTTCTGTGTTCTATCATGCACCATTCTTGGTACTGTCTGACATTAAGTAATTAAAACAAGTAAAAAATTATAAAAAATGGAGTAAGAGTATCTTTCGTTTCAAAAAAAAAAAATCTTTACTTTGCAAAGAATTCTAATCTTATATTTTGAAAGTAAAGTAAAGATTTTCTGTGTTTTGCGATGCATCATTCTTGGTACTGTCTGACATTCTGTAATTAAAAACAAGATAAAATATTATCAAGAATGAAGCAACCTAAAACAGGGACACTATTGAGTGGTAGCCTGTCAATAGAATACTAATATTATAACATTTTGCTTAGTTCATCTTTTATTTTGAAAAACTTTATCTGCCTTTGCAAAGTAAAGATTTTCTGTGTTCTATCATGCACCATTCTTGGTACTGTCTGACATTAAGTAAGTAAAACAAGTGAAAAAATTATCAAAAATGGGGCAAGAGTATCTTTTGTTTTAAAAAACAAAATCTTTACTTTGCAAAGAATTCTAATCTTTTATTTTGAAAGTAAAGTAAAGATTTTCTGTGTTTTGTGATGCATCATTCTTTGTACTGTCTGACATTCTGTAATTAAAAACAAGATAAAATATTATCAAGAATGAAGCAACTTAAAACAGGAATACTATTGAGTGGTAGCCTCTCAATAAAATACTAATATTATAACATTTTGCTTAGTTCATTTTTTATTTTGAAAGTAAAGTAAAGATTTTCTGTCTTTTGTAATGCACCATTCTTGGTACTGTCTGACATTCTGTAATTAAAAACAAGATAAAATATTATCAAGAATGAAGCAAGTTAAAACAGGAACACTATTGAGTGGTAGCCTCTCAATAAAATACTAATATTATAACATTTTGCTTAGTTTATCATTTATTTTAAAGTAAAGATTTTCTGTGTTTTGTGAAGCACCATTCTTGGTACTGTCTGACATTCTGTAATTAAAAACAAGATAAAATATTGTCAAGAATAAAGCAACTTAAAACAGGAACACTGTTGAGTGGTAGCCTCTCAATAAAATACTAATATTATAACATTTTGCTTAGTTCATCTTTTATTTTGAAAGTAAAGTAAACATTTTCTGTGTTTTGTGATGCATCATTCTTGGGACAGTCTGACATTCTCTAGTTAAAACCAAGTTCAAATACTATCAAGAATGAATCAACGCAAAACAGGAATACTGTAGAGTAGTATCCTTGTAACAGTATACTAATATTCTAACATTTTTCTTTTCAGGACGAGAAATTCTTTGTCACGATCATCAAACAGCATGCAAGTGCTCCAGCCGCAATATGTGAAGGTCGAAGTAAGTGACATCGAGCAGCCTTACATCGTGTATACAGATTAGTGAGGTTAACGCAGTTCAGCGGCTGCCGATACACTGACTAGAGTCTATTTTCTTAATTCCCCCATTTGATTGTTTCTCATAGATTAAGCGAATTTTTTTTCTTGCGCGTGTGCAGTGAGTTATTCTTCCACGTTGATGATGAGTATCAGCTTCGATGATAACAGAGACATACGTTTTTTCAAAGTGGGATTTGTACATATATATATATTTGTAAGAAACAAAGACTAGCAGTAAATTCCCCGTTCTTTCTTTCGTTTTTAAGTGATTATATGATTAATTTGGAAACTGAAGACTGTGTAGTAGGACGTTGCCCCTTTTTAGTAACGATTTAGCGTGTAAGATGTAATTTTGGTATAGCCCTTCTCCATTTTCCCTTCGTTTTTGTTTTTTTTTTAACGAGAGAGTACCCCTTAGGTTGATTTGTGATTTTTTCTGTGCGGTGCGATTCGCGCTGAACTGATTGGCCCCAACGTGGGGTCGCCTTCCCTTACCTTACTCCCGCCCCTCATTTCCCCTCATCCTTAATTTGTTGTTTTTATATATAGACAAAATATATATAACATATAAATATAATTTTAGGCCGTCGCTTCTTCAATTGTAGCGAAACCTGATGTACATACAATATGTAAAAATAAATAATTTTTCATACATACCGTTGTTTTAATTTGTCTTCAGTTTACTTTATTTTTCTAAATGCAAAACGAAATTTCCAGTCGAAAAATTAGATTAAAAGCGCGGACTTGTATCAGGACGAAAAATTTTTGAGGTAAGACCAGGCCTGGCTGGGTAGGGTTGCCAGATTTTCAGACCGTTCGTCAGGATCTGTCTGGCAACCCTACTATTGAAATTTTCGAGGCCCATGATCTGGCAACCTTTTTTCACAAATCGACCAAAACTGGCAACCCTACCTTTCAATTTTACAAGTAGGGTTGCCTGATCATGACGATAATCTGGCAACCCTACCTCGGACGCGGGTAGGGTTGCCAGATTTTCAATACTCGACATTACTGATCTGGCAACCCTACCTGTAAAATCGAAAGGTAGGGTTGCCAGTTTTGGTCGATTTGTGAAAAAAGGTTGCCAGATCATGGCCATCAAAAATTTGAGATATAGGGTTGCCAGATCCCGACGATCCTCAACCATCATAATCTGGCAACCCTACCTTTAAAATTGAAAAGTAGGGTTGGCAGTTTTGGTCGATTTGTGAAAAAGTGTTGCCAGATCATGGCCATCGAAAATTTGAAATGTAGATATGGACGCAAAACCATTTCTTAATCAACAATGAGGATTTTAATAAATAATACCAATTTATTTATTTAATAAAACTTTATTTTCTTCATTAAGTTATCACAAAAGTACTGCTCAGTATCAAGCAAAAAAAATACATAAGAACAAACAAAAAATGTTGTCGTAAAAGGGTCTAAAAATATTTATAAACAAAACATTAAATAAAATTTAGTGCGATACGAGAAACTAAGTACTTAACCTATCTTAGTCTAGGTTTGTAAGTAATTTCGTCAACTAACATTTAAAAAGAACCTTCCGACAAGCTGTCGAAGCAAACTAACCTCAAAGTTTTCTTTGACAGCTTGTCAACATGATAAAAAGCGATAATTAATTGGAAATAACTAATCCGCCGATATACACTTTAAATATTTAAAAAAATAATTTAACTATAAAATTCTGTATGTACAAGAGAAGTAATAATACTGGTAAAATACAAAAAAAAAACGTCACGATAATAACAAAATTACACCTGCTCGATAAGATTCTTGTCCTGCCCGTTGGGCGCACCCAAATCTTCCTTACCAACCCGGCTATTCTTAACGATCGGCTTCCTCTCCGGAGATTTGGCTTCTTCCAATTTCTTTTTCTTCTCGTTCTTCGCCGCTAGAAGATACACGCTATTCTCACGGAAATAATCGACGATATCCGACAGTTTCTTGTTGTGCGTCTCCGGCATGAAGATGTACGTAAAGACGAGACCGCACAGGGCCATAACAGCAAAAAACCATTGCACGCCAGCAGAGCCCCCAAACAATTTCTCAAGAGGGTAATAACTTTGCACAGCCGCAAACATAAGGGTGTTTGCGATACTGTACGAGAGACTCTGAGCTACTCCTCGAATTTCCAGAGGGAAGAGTTCGGCTGTCATCGTCCATGGAATTGGTAGGAGTCCAACCATGGAGGTCATTACGTAGAATACTAGGAGGATGACCGGGATCCATTTTAGTAAAGAATCTCCTGGAAAACATTTAAAAAAATGTTTAAATTAAGTAAAGGAGAAGTAGAAACTTTAAAATTGTTACGTACCACCTCCTTTGCCGTACATTGTGTACAATCCAGAGACGAACATGCAAAGCGCCATGCCGATACAACTTGTCAGCACCAGGGGGCGCCTCTGGAACCTCCTCAGCATATACGTGTTGATCAGGGACATTAGAAATCGAACGGTGCCAAGGAATATTGAAGCCAGATACGGATTGATGCTTTCATCGACTTTCTATGGCAAAAATGAAAAAATAATGAATCAATTTTTATAATTAATCATGTTTTTTGACTTACCTTGAAGAAGTGGATGGCATAGAAGAGAGTGATGTAGATGCCGCTGAATTGTTGGAAGAAAAATAGACCGAAAAGTAGTAACAAGGGTTTGTAACTGACGGGCTTGATTAGCGTTTTGAAGACCTGCATCCTGTCTTTGATCATGGGTGCTGATTCTTGTTTCTTGAGGTGTTCCTTATGGAGGACCCTGTATTGGAGCTCAGCCATTGTTTGCATCTGGAAGAAAATGATTACAAAAATTAAACTGTGCAACAGCAAAAAAAATCTGCATGCTGGTCAAAAAAACGTCTTTGAATACATCGATTTTTTACTATAAAAATACATATTTTGATGTAATGGTTGAAAGTTATTTTAAGATAACATTTTATTGTTTTAATGGTAGCGGAAGAAAATTTATGGCTTAAAGACCATAATTGAAATTGCAAATATTGATAACTTTGAGTAGCATGGAGGTTGTAAATGGAATATAAAATGTACTCTGGAACATTAGTAAATGTATGCCATTTGAATTCAATCTCCCAAAAACCTCAAAATCTGTATAAAATACACAATATAACACTAATTTTCAACTATCTTTTTCTAGAAAATGTTCCTATGTAAGGCCATCATACTATTATATGCTGTTATTAAGCCATTGGTGTCATTTAAAAAATATGTTGATTCCGTCTTAATTCAAAAACGATTGAAGGTCGGAAATTTAGTTTACGATAAATATGTGTACATATTTCGATAATTCAAAACCGAGTTTTTTTTAAATAACAAACCGATTTAAAGATTTTGTCATGTTTCAATACTTTGTGTTCTCACTACATAATAGCGGTTTTAAACTATTGTTAATGGCACTGTACGCAATTTTTTATTGCTTAAAAAGTTGTAGAACATTTTCCGTGACAAATTGCGTAGTTTAAAATAATTTGAATAACATTGAAACAACATTTTCATGTTGATTTACATAAGAAAATTTTTGAGAATAAGACGACGCAAAATTATTTGCGGAGTAGGGATTTTGCTGTGAACCCGGGTCGGTAAATATTTTAAAAGGGTTTGTTTAGAAAATCAGGTTAATAGGTAAAAATGTGATTATGTTACAAGCGCTGAACCAAATGTCCTCAAAACTTCAAAAAAGCCTCAGAATAACCTTTAAAATATGTAGGTATTTAACTGAAATCCTGAAAAATGATAGACAGTAGGGTGTCGATAATCCGAACTAATTGGGATGGTGATTTGGATTATGAAATTATTCGGATAATCAAATCTTGCAGCAAAAAAGTAGAAAATACGAGTAATTTATTGATACAAAACATAAAACAAATGCAACATTTTTCGGTAAATACGAATCGAGAAAAATGGCTTTTCCCTCGGTAGGTCAGCGATTTATTTTATTGTACCAACTTTCTATTTAAGATTTGAAATTTTAATTTGGACATTTTTTTAAAGTGAATACCCACTATAACACGCAAAAAATAATATTACGTAATTGTCAAAAAAAACTTAATAATAGAAAAGCGGGCATTATTAGTTACAGTATGCTCAACTTTCGAAAACGTAGCTTGTTTAAGACAAGTTTTCCAATAACCGACAAAAATGAAAAAACATATATTACCTTATCCGAAGGTTGCGGGTGATACCGATGTATCCACGCCAAGGATTTCTTCGCCTGCTCGTCCCTTCCTTTGCTGACCAACCAAGCAGGGCTCTCGGGAATGAACATAATCAAAATACACGGTACTATCGTGAACGCATTGCAGACCCAGGCTATCATTCGCCAATGCATAAACCAACCCATAAGGTACGCCAAAACCATGCCCAGCGACGCGTACGCAGGTGCCGAAGATATCAGCGATCCTCTCATATCTGCACGTGCAATCTCTGTGATATATACTATAGCCGGACTCGTACCAAAAGCTAGAAATGTAAAAAAATGTATTAGGTTTAATCGACGAGCACAAATAACGACTTACATCCTGAGAGACCGGTCAATAATCTGCCTAGAAGTACCATCGGGACATTCTGGGCTGTCGCTATGAGAATCCAGCCAATGGTGACGGGTATTGTGGTCAGTTTTAGGGTGTTTAGGCGACCGATTGAGTCCATTATGAAGCCGCATGCTATCGACGCTACTGGCACGACTATTACTATAATACTAGCTGAAAATAAAAAGAAATATGAATTAGGACAAAAATTACTGGGAAAAAACCTATCAGAATACTATGGGAAAATATAATCTGTTATGTTACTCTTTTTGTTTTGGGGGATTCTTTATTTATTAGTTAATTGTTACCTGTTTCTGAAATATTGTAAAATTATTTGTCTTTAACTGATTTGACGTTGAAGAGGAAATTGCAGAGGAATATTTATTTTAGGAACCTCTGCCCGAAAAAAGATCTGGTGATAAATTTTAATAATTCTATGTTTAACAATTCCATTCCATGGAAGAAATTTATTGGTGTCTGCAAATATGGAGCTCGGGTTTTAACAGAAAAGAATCGCGGCCCTCATAAAAAATTAAAACAGTAGCTCCAGAAGCTCAATTCACTCACTGCAAAATCCATCGGGATTTTCTAGTAGCAAAATCTATACCACACAGACCCAAACACAGTTTTGGATCAAGCAGTAAAAAATAACATTGTCTCTTCGTACTTAAATCAGAGGTTCAAGTTTTTCATGCAGGAGCTTACTCCGACTTCAAATTTTGTTCCTAGGCTTTCTTGAAAAAATCATTACCCCTCTTAATAACCAAGTTTAACAGTTATTTTCCAGAAAACTAAGACAATAAAAATTGGATCAGAACTCCAAAAACTATGAGTATACCGGATAACTTCACTGCCAAAGAGAAACAACAATTAACAGAAACTTCCTCAGACTGATAGAAAATTTTAAGATTAATACACACCAATGTTTACATCCAGAGGAAGAATTATTTTAAATAAATTGCAGATTAAGATATCAGATTTTTAATGCCATTTTGCACCACCAATTTATGTGAAATATAGCTGTCATCAGTATTAATTTAAACGACAAACATAGGACAAAATTAATTATTGAGGCAAATTTGAGCTTGAAACTTTCACTGAGCATAAAATTAAAAAAAAAATGGGTTTAGCAAAACAATCGCAGTCGCATCAATATTTAAAGTGACGTTTTTACTTTGCTTTTGTATACCAAATGAAGTTTTGTTATATAATTGTTTATTGTTAGACTATTTATTGTCTTTTTAGAAGTTTTTTATTATTTTCACCAGAAACTGTAGTTAAAAAGTTATTATTTTACAGACCCAGTATTATGTCAATGATTTGCAGTTGGTTTGTTATAATAAGTAGTAATGAATCAATTGAGCTGCTATTTTGTAAGTCTGTAATTAATTAAGTATGTACAGGTGGGCCAAATTCGATGTTACTATAGGAGATTTCGGCAACTATAAGAGATATCGAAAAATTAATAAGATCGTCTTTCTTTGGGAGAAACTCAATGGTGAAAACCAAAATTAGCTATCGTCTTTTGTTTTCGAGTATTATTATCCTATTAATCTAAGCAAATTGCACTGCGAGATATGCACCGTCAAATATTTGTACCGCAAGTACCGAAAATATGATCGTTTAATGTCGATTCGTAACATCGCACATCTGGACTTGCAAACACATTGCAAGGTCTAGAACGCATCGGCTCGCTCGACAAAAACTTGTAGTTCTGTGGCCGTAAAAAAATACCTTCTACGCCGATATTGGGCAGACTATTTGAGGTAAACATATTAATGCCGCATGAATGCACCGGTGAAAAATACATTCTTATGCCTGCAAGAAATAGTTTTCGGGCTATAGAATTTTTAATACGTTTTACTTTCGACAAGAAAATAATATCTTGGTACGTAGTGTGTAGGATGTTTGTTTTCGCTACATTACTAACGCGTCTTGCAAAATATAATAAAAAATAATACACGCAAGGACTCATAATGCATGAATTTATTATTTGATAATAATTATTTCAATCATTTGCAGTTGGTTTGTTATAAAAGTAATTAATCAATCAATCAGGGGGCGGCACTATTGGGATTTGCCTACGGCGGCAAAAACGCTAGGGCCGGCCCTGATGCTGACAAAGGGTTTTTTGGTGTCACTGATACCAAACCATTTTTTTTTCTAATTCAAAATGGCGGACTTGATATGGGATACCAAAAACACTCGAATTCTTGTGGAAATTGCCTCCTGTGATACCTCACGCTTCGTGATTCCAAATATGTCAGATTTAAACAATTCAAAATGGCGGATTAAATATGGCGACCAAAAATGTGAACGCTATGGATTTTCATGAAACTTATTTCCTATCATAATTCAAGCTCCCTTATAACAAATCTCATGTCAGATTTTGTAAATTGAGAATGATTGATTCAATATGGCAGATCCAAAATCAAAATATATTCAGAATCACACGAAATTCTTTTTTACTGTGGCGTTTGAGGATCTCTAAAGCCAAATTTGATGTCAGATTTTCAAAATTCGGAATGATTGTTTTTGTAATTTTCTTGAGTTAAATAAATGCCCTTTAAGCATACCAAACTTTATTTGCCTAGAACTATTATTTAAAAAGTTAGAGGTTTTGAAAAAGTGTTCCCCTATTTTATTTTTGAGGAGTGCATTTTCAGAATTTTGTCTTACCTACGAAGCCATTTAGAAAACCGTCTTTCTCGAGTCTTAAGTCACCTTCGGCTTTCTCTAATTCTGGTATTAACACGGCTGAGTATGCCAGCGAAATCCCTACGACTATGTGGTACGATGCCGAAATTAATGTTGCTAGAATCTGCAACAAATATATAACGTTCAGAAAACCAAATAACAAAAAAAAACAATTTTTATATTTAGAAAACAACAAGCAATAATATGTGCGTTAGAGTACCAACCTGAGGTAGTAACGTTTTGAATCGTTTGCTCTCATATCGACTGAGAGATGTGCAACTTGTGATTATTTGGCTGAACTGCTCGTCTTGTTTCTTTTCCTTGGCGATGGCTTTCCTCGTTTCTTCATTGCTAGAAAAGAATAGAGCGTGAAAAAAGCGAAAAAAATGGTTAGAAATAATAAAGGAAATTTTGAACTTGAGATGCAATGAAAATGGTTATCATCGTTTTTATCTTGAACGAAGCATTGAGACTTCAATGTCAGGTAAATATTATTATATTGACCTTTGAACATGGTACATCTGTGATATAATCAATCATCGTAAGATAAAAAAAGTACTAAGGTATTACCCAGCATATTTCTATAATCAAAATGTCTGGGAATTCTTATAATTAAATAAAATCGACTAGTCAAATGATCAAATGTAAGTGCTCCACAGCAAATTGCTAGTTTAATTTCATAAATTTGTCGAGGCTGTTTGTTGAATAAATACCAAGTTTCTACAGCCTCGGTTATGATTTGATAGTATAGAACAGATGCCTGAGTGATGGTGTACGTCATTACAGATTATGTGACGTATTTTATGGGTTTTATTAACTCTTGAATTCGTTGAATTGGTTAATGTTGTTATGTTTTGTTCTTGGTAGTTATTAAAGTTGGTTCTGATAGGTTTTTCTAGAATTATTTTCGATTTTCTTTGTGTTATGTCTGTTGGTTTTGATTGGTAAATATTTCATAGAAAGAAATTAGTTTTGATTATTAAAAATTCGATTATTAAATATGTTAAGTATATACCTACAAGTGCAATTCACAGAATTGCAAAGTTCATATCTTTAAAACACGCACAGGTATCTTGGATTGGTTTTAATTGTTATTAATTATATTATCAATACTTCAGTGATTATTTCTGCTATAAATAGCAGCGTTTAAGAACTCGCTCAATAGTAGAGATTAACTAAAAACGCTTATAGAAAATATGCACGTACACTTATTAACAAAATTAACACATAATATTATACTACATTATATAATACAGTATCCACTTCTTGCATATAGTTTTTATGGCACATATTTTTGTACACTGAAGTATAATAAATATTTAACAAACAAAATGATATCTCTTACAATTTGTTTGATTAATTTGTCAATTTGTAAAAGTTTTAGGTACAAAATTAGGTTAAAAATTGTTTATAACTAAAAAAGTTACGAACTTATCGTAAAATCCGTACGTACTTCTCTAGATAATGTTGTTCTGAAGCTGCATATAAAATTTCAAGTGAATTGACGGAGATCAGTCAAAGTTATCTATCCGGCCAGTTTGAAAAATGCGGTTTTGAGAAAACACGGTTTGAAGTATTGTGTAACTTCGATGTATAGAACTGTTATATTTTACTATAGTCGGCGATGTCTGGACCATATAATTATCTTTTGAAATTAATATTTCCCTCCTCTTGTTTCTATCTGTTTGATTTTGACGACAGACGGGCCTGTTTTTCAGCATCAGTCAGCGATGGTTCTGAAAACATGATGCGCCGTGCGTCAGCCTTCGCGCAAAAATTATTGCAGTTTGGCCCGATGCTCATACATAATACCTCCATAATCTTCATAAGGCTGGATAATGCATCATTGACAATACATATGGCTATACTTGCTGCAATATCCACAAGTACTTTATCACTTGAAAGTGAAAATAAAATCATCAAGTCTGTTTTCTTCACACAACTTGTGAAATAGCAGAAAACACAGCAACAAAGTTCAAAAGATGATAATTAAACGTCATCCACTTCAACGTTGTAATAATCTTCAACCGACATTACTTTTTTGCAGGTGTGGACTGTGGATACGATCAGGCAGAGGCGACTCTAGATCCAAACGATTCAATGCTTGTCATATTAGTTCTTTTTGAAAATCTGCTGCTTCCTTTCGACTCATTTCGATCACGATATACTCCGGGAATGTCACTAATTATTTCTGTTATTTTTTTACCAAACTAATCAAGAACAACACACGCTACATCAGACAGCTATAACATTGTGCGGTTAGCGTCAGTTCAACGAACGTACCGAGGATATTTCCACAAAATCTTTGTGGTTTATATTATTTTATGTTATATTTCACACCATGGATGTAATTCCTCCAAACAAGATAAGAGCGTATAGGTCTCTAGGCTGTAAACTCTCACGCTAAACTTTTTGCATGTACCCTTAGCTGGACACTTGGCCGTATGTTCATCAAATAAGCATTTAAACATTTTTTTTTCAAATATGAAACAAATTGTATCTTATTTCTAAGATCTCAAAACATCAAAATTCAAAAAATCAATATTATTGGTGCGAGAAAAACTGAACTTTGAAATTGTGATTAAATTGTATATCCACATAGTCTTCGTTATTTATTTCTTCTTCGTTTGTGTTTAAATAAAACCCGGAAAATATACATACAAGGTTGTATATAAAACAGGAATTATGTTTACTGGAATTGCTTGCACGAAAAGGCAGAGGAATTTGTAATAGCGAAAAGACCTCGGTTGGAAAATTTTGGCCTTGCGTTTCACGTTTTCTGAATGAATTATACACCCAGCAACGTCCCGCTTCATGATGCTTCTTACGCAATTTTTTCTAGACGATCGTCGCCTTGCTCAACACGAAGGTTAATAGTTTTACAAAAATTCCCATTAAAATAGCACAAAACAATTTAATAATGAATCGTGCACATCGCAATCCATTACCTACAAATTACTTTCCACATAAAAACAGAACACTGTGAAATATTTCATAATTTCTCTAGTAAACAAACATTGCAATATTGTACGTATTCGTTTATATTTTCTGTTGATATCGAGTAGGTCAGGGGTTCTCAACCGGTGGTACGCGAAGGACTTCCAGGTGGTACACGAAAGGTACCAAACTTTATGGGTAAAATATTGATTTGACGTTGGAGAGGAAATTGCAGAGGAATATTTATTTTAGGAACCTAAATTTTAATAATTGTATGTTTAACAATTCCATTCCATGGAAGAAATTTATTGGTGTCTGCGCTGATGGAGCTCGGGCTTTAACAGAAAAGAATCGCGGCCCTCATAAAAAATTAAAACAGTAGCTCGAGAAGTTCAATTCACTCACTGCAAAATCCATCGGGATTTTCTAGTAGCAAAATCTATACCCTAAAAACTAAAAACAGTTTTGGATCAAGCAGTAAAAAGTTAACATTGTCTCTTCGTACTTAAATCAGAAGTTCAAGTTTTCCATGCAGAAGCTAATTTCGACTTCAAATATTGTTTCTTTGATGAATTGTGGATAGTCCGGTTAGCATATTTAGCTGATATTTTTGGAAAGTTGAATAATATAAGTTTAGTTTTGCAGGGAGAAATGGTCGGTTTTGTTATTGTTTATCTTATTATTTTATTATTGTAAAATTAACGCAACAATAGAAAGAAGTTAATAAACATAAATGTAGTTTATTGTCAGCATTAGAAGGCTTTCTTGAAAACATCATTATCATAATAACCAAGTTTAACAGTTATTTTTCAGAAAACTATGCCACTGAAAATTGGATCAGAACTCCAAAAACTATTAGTATACCAGATAACTTCATTGCCATCAACATTTAAATTATTTTATATTACTTCAATGTAGTGATGTTTTTACTTTGCTTTTGTATACCAAATGTTATATAATTATTTATTGTTAGACTATTCTCTTATTAGAACTTTTTGATTTTTTCCCAAGTAAACTATCGTTAAAAAGTTATTATTTTAGTACAAAATAATACATACTTACTAAAATAACTATAAACTATACACATAAAACTTTTTTTAAACTTGTGACAAATGTCAAACAAAATACTTAATACATAACGACGTAAAAATAAAAATGATTTCCACATACCCATGAAAAATAAATCAACCAAAAAAATTTAACCCTTAAAAGATTTCAATAACGTTAATAAATTTTTATAAATTATGCTAACATTTTTAATATCTGTTTTAAAATTACAAGTATTTAATTCGTTAGTACCTAAACAACATTTCCAAAAAAAAAACATTTTCGTTGATTTTTACAAACACCTAAAATTTTTATATTTTCAAGATCAAATTTGTGGTTGTTTTTAAAAACATGTTGCGCTAATGCACATTTTAATTTGCTAGTTTTGATGTCTGATTTATGTAAAGAAATTCTAGTTTTTAAATAGTTGCCAGTCTGACCAACATAAAATAGATTACAAGAAGAACAAGGAATAGAATAAACAATACCAGAATTTAAAGCCAAATGTGTTTTATCTTTAACAGAAGAAAAACAACTATTAATTTTTAACAAATTATATTTTGCAAATTTGTTGTTATTAAATTTTAAAATTTTGGTTAAACTAGATGTTAAATCCATTATATATGGAATTTTTAAAAACAAAGGAGGTTGTTGATGCAAAGGAAGAATATAATTATGAATTGACCGAGAACCAAATAATAAACGATTAAGTAATGTTTTTGGAAAACCATTATTCAAAAATATCGAAAACAAAATTTTTAAATTTTTCTGTCGTAATTTGGATTTGCATATTTTTTCTATTCTATTTTTTATAGTGCCAAAACTGTTTTGATTTTTTTATGAAATGAACGATATGAAAAAAAATAATATATCTAGCCGAATTTGTATCTTTTCTAAACCAATCTAAAACCAAAATATTTTCACCCGTCCTAATAATATTTATATCTAAAAAAGAAACACTAAAATTATTTTCCTTTTCACCAGTAAATTGAATATTTTTATTAAAGCTATTAAAACAAACTAAGGTTTTTTCAATTTGGTCCTCGGGCAACGCACAAATAATATCATCAACGTATTTATGAATTAATGAAAATTTAAACGGTAATTGTGGGATAATATCATCTAAAAGTTTATCCATAATAATTTTGGCCAAAATGGGAGAAATTGGCGAACCCATACGAGTTCCGTCAATTTGAGAAAAAAATACTCCATCGAAAGAAAAATAATCATTATTAAAGATTAACCTAATCATAGTAAAAAATTAATTTTCACTCAGATTTGTATTGTTAGATATTAATTGGCAATTTTCTTTTAAAACATCCAACAACAATGGTTTAGGAATGTTTCTAAAAAGTAAAACCGCATCAAAAGATATTAAAACACGTCCTTTAGGTAAACGAAAATTTTTAATAAAACTAAAAACTTTGTTGCTGTTTTCCCAAATATGATTGTATATTATACTATTTTAAAATCTGATATAAACTTTTTTCATTTATGTACGTTAATTAATATGCATTTTTGTATAAAGTTTGTTGGTGGTACTGTGAAATTTCAATATTTTTTATGTTGTACACGGAACCTAAAAGGTTGAGAACCGCTGGAGTAGGTACATATGTCGGGTTGCCAAATCGTTGTAAAAACTGTATCATGCCAATTCATTAAACGCTTTCCATGTGGTTTTGTGAGCAAATATATCAGCACGGGTTCGTCTAGAACAACCAAATTGCCCTTGACCGTGCCTGCCATTGTTAAACGAAAAAAGATCGCCAACAATAATAATTTACTCGCTAATACGAGCGTATCGAAACGCTGTTGTGATGTCACTGCCTCACAACGGATGCGTGTATCACAGCCGAGCGAGCAACTCATTCCGATCATGTTTTACATGGAATTCGTTCTTTATCAAATTATTTACAACGCGAAGATGCCTGGAAATTTTTTCTAGAATTGTTCACGTATCGTTCGAGGATGTGCGATATAGTCGTACCTACTAGGGCTATTGAGACTACTGACGTACAATAAATCAATTGAGCTGCTGTTTTTTAAGTGTGAATATCGGTCTATAACAGCACCCTTTCTGATTAAATTAAGTATCAAGCATAAAATGCTCGTTTACACCAACATGTTGCTATAATAGGAAGAACTGATTTTGCGAGTACTACTTATATGTAATTCGATATGGAGACAAACATGAACCTTTTCAACTTGCTTAAGTCTTGTTAGTTACTTTACCCTCAACAACAGGAAAATACATAAACGTAAAAATAAAGAAATTTGTGGCGGATTTCTTTACCTGGATCCAGTGATGTACTACAGAATATAAAATTAGGAAATAGGTAATAAAATACAGCGAAACAGTTTCTTCCAGTTTAAGGATTTTACCATTAACTAAAAAATGTAATATTTTGGTACGAAGCATCTTGAGTTTGTGATGAGCTGTGACAGAGGTAATATGGTCACTTTTGACATTTCTTCATCGCACAATTATCGCTTTTTTTAGTGGAAAAGTTTTGTCAGAAAGGGCACTTGGATAACAAAATCTATAATGTATGGTTGGGTTATTTAAACTGTATTTGAGAAAACCGAAAAAGTTCAAGTATCTAATATTAATGTTTTTCATGACAAGAAATTGAATATTTAATATTCTAAGAAGTTGCACTGAATAAGTCATCAATTTTGAACAATAAACAACGTCTTCACATGAATAAATATCCATGACATATGAATTCTAAAGTTATCCAATTTTATCTTAAAGAAGAAAACTAAAATACTTCAAAATGTATAATTGGCATCAATATGGAAAATTGAAAATTTACCTCGATCAAACAACTTCTTTTGCCGTGACTATTCTTGAAACATTTTAGAAAAATGCAAAATTTTTGAACAAATTTAAGATGTAAGATCAAGTTATTCTCTAATAGAGTATATATTTTGTTTATTATTGATGTCAATACGCACACTTTGACCCCTTTTACCTTTTAAACCGTCAATTTTGGTTTTCTACTTGTAAAATTTGAAAACGTTGATCAAGTTTCGGGGTAAAAGATATTATCCAATAAAATATATTTTAGGCATTTCTTACTGACTGGATTTGTCATCCCAGGCGTTTTGATGCGGCAATTTTCGCTTTTCTCATGAATCCCGGGATCGCGGGATTACAAAATCTTTAATCCCGAAATCCCGGGATCAGTATATTGTCCGGGATTGAAAGCCCTGGTACCTACACATATGGGTAATTCTATCTCAAACTGTGTCATCTCAAACTGTGTAAAATCGACACAGTTTTGTTCCTCACCACCCTCACAACCTTGGATTTTGATGACATTTTGAACAATTCATGTGTTATAAAAAAAATCCAAATTTTATGATTTATGATTATTTCAAAATGCCCTTTCTCTAAAATTTTGAAAAAAATCAGGTATATGCTCACACTGTTTTCATTTAAATCGCAGTTTGATAGTCGGGCGGATATGGGTTCATGTCTTAAAAATAAATGTCTACAAACACAATATTTAGAAGGAGATGTCAGCTGTACCACCATTTTGTATTGAAACTGAACAGTTATTTATTTATTTATTGTCTAATGGTACCAGTTCTATGATTTAAAATTAATAACAATATTAAAATAAATTATAGTGTAATGTTTTTCACTTCGTGTAAGTACATGTGTAAATGTTTGTAGACAGTTACTATTTTTAAGAAAAAACTACCTTTAAATGCAAAAATGTAGATTTTTCAGAAAATTGACCCATCTAATTATTTCATTCCCGCTTTTTCTCATAGAAATCTTTATTATAAGTCTAGTGGGATGTTTATAAACAATTGTCAGTTAATTTCCATTTGTTTAAACAAAAATTATTTGTTTAAAACATTCGCTTTTCTTGAAAATCAGTCTGAATTCTGTTTTCTGAATTTGAAATGGCAGTTTATTATCTTAGAGTGACATTATTCATTAAAAGAATTCCTCCTATTGTTTAAACAATAAATTATTATTCATTTTCAACTTTTTTCTAAATGTGGTAGAAAACTCAACATTTTTGTTACAAGAACTTATAAATTTTATCTTCGAGATATCCCAAGTGATCACATTTATATTTTGGGATGATTTCCATTGTTGAAATAATAAAAAAATATTCGTTTTCAATATAATTTATTCGAAAAAATTTGATTTATTAAAATAATTTTTTTAGAGAAATTGGGGTGTTAAGTTTTATTTTAAATATTAATTTTCCTAAAGTCAACCAATTTTCTTAATCACATTTCTTTCTCCATTTCTTATTCTGATTCCTACCACTGTATGTCAAGATAATGTTAATTTGTTGCTGTCTAGAAACTGTGGCCTGTACATACTCCAATTTGATGAAATATTGAAAACCATCCCAAATATAAAAGATCTCAAACATGCAATTTATAAGTTAATTTCACAAAAAGTTGACTTTTCTATCATAATTAGAAACAAAATTAATATTAATTGATTGTTTAAACAATAGGAAGAAAATTTTTAATGAATAATGTCACTTCACTTTACTCTAAGATAATAAACTGCCATTTCGACCTTACAAAACAGAATTCAGACGGATTTTCGAGAAAAACGAACAATTTAAGCAAACAGAATTTGTTTAAACAAATGGTAATTAACTGACAAATGTTTATAACCATTCCACTAGACTTATACGAATTATTTCTATGAGAAAAAAAGGGAATGAAAATCGTACAAATATTATTCGTGTATATAAAAAATTATTATAATTAGTGTTATAATTAGATTTTGTTGAATAAATATCAACGATTTAATAATAAAAACTAAATTTTTCAAGCAAATATTTACAATTTACAAAATCAACAGACTTAACACAGAAAACATGGAAAATAATTCTGGTAAAAACCAATACTAACTAACTTTAACAACCATGTACCACGAACATAACATAACACAACAATATTCAACAATTCTACAAACTTAAAGGTTATTTTAAAGGTACACATTGCGACAGATAATATATAATCTATAATATCACTCGGGAATCAGTTCTAGACTATCGCACAATTAGCAAGGTTGTAGAAATTTAGTGTTTACTCAACAAACAGCCTCGACAATTCGTGATATTATTTGATAAACAAACAATTCCGTGTAAAACAGTGAGTAATCATCATCAGTGATAATTCACATCCATTCATGAAGTCTACGATCTTTTGAATTATAAAAAAATTAGATTGTTTTTTAAATGACTAAATCAGTAAGCATTATTCCCAATCTACAATATTACTAAACATGTGTTCCTCTACTATTGAATCAATTACAAGGCATGTTTTCAGCGAAAAAAAAAACAGAGACATTTTCAGAAATCATAAACTAGATTTGAAAACAATAGACTTACGTAATGTTACTAAATACTGCTACTAAAACCTCAATATAAGTCACGTTAAATTGAATATAGATTTACCACAGTCATAAATAACAGAAAACCAATAATAATTAATAAATAAATCTAATATAAAGGAGGTACTTACTGTAGATTGAAGGCACTGGCACTGTAACAAAAGAAAGACGGATTAATGACAAGTATAATACTAATCTGACTACTAAAATATAATGTCAATAGAAGTTGTCAATTATAAATCTCGTCTTCAACTTTTAAAGATTTTATGAAGTATTGTGTCATGCTTCTTCTAAAAATAACTGTAGTAGACACATATTAATTTAATAAGATAAATAATCAAAACAAATTACCTTATATCCATTATAAGCCCCTGTTGCTAGTAAGGGAGGCACTTGTAATACTGTGGACTTGTAGATGGCACTGGGGTAGTTTAAATCTGAAGAAGAAAACAAGAACAACACTTTAGAACACTCCTATTCGTGCAAAATTTGTAACCGAACTAATGCTACCGATGTGTGATACATGAGAATCAGTTTCTAGATAAGAAACAATTGGCTTTGCCCGTTATTATCATTGATTTTCGATACCATAGATTGGCTTTTGATTAATTTTTATTGTTGTTCGTGTACGTCGACGCTATTTTTTTAACGAACTACATTGAAGATTGCTGCATCCGAAGTTTTAATTCTAAAAGTGAAATTTTAACAAACTAATTATAACTTATTATATTCAAAATGTGGTTAGTTTGCGAGATATTGACGCTTTAGTAAATTTTGTCAAAATCGTCAGCTTAGTTCAGTTTTTCGAATGCCACAGCCCCAAATTCCGTATTCTAAAATTCTTATTTTTGGCACGCAACCCTAAAAAACGTTGATATAGAGACAACAGTCCAAAATAAATCTAATACTGCTTAAAAAATATTTTTGGCCGATCCATGATTTGTTTTTTTCTTTTTTGCCAACTGTGAGTCGTCATATCTAACCGAAAAATACGTGCATAAGCTGGCAAGTTATTTTAAAAGATAGATTATTTAGTGTAGATTTTAAAATGGTATAAAATTTGTTTAACGAAAGTATTTGGTTTTAAACAAGCTAACGTTTAAATTAATTCTAAGAATTTTTAGTAGGAATCATTATAAATGGATGCAAAAAGTTGATTTCACTTCTGTAATTCAGAAAATTGTAATAATATCTATTTAAGCAGACTAAAACTGTTTTATATGTTCATAATAATACTACTCTTTTAACCACTATTATTTACAAATTTAGGGGTGACAGAAGGAATTAAGTATAGCACGGCCTTAAATCAGACATGTGTGTCGGAATTGTGTACATAGTTCGAAGTATAGGGTTTTCCAATAAGAGGTTTCATTTTGAATAGCCTGCTTTTTGGACAGCTGTCAATTTTGAAGTAAAAACTACGCCATTACTAAAAATCTGATGTGGTCAGCCACATGACTTTATCATACAATACATAAAATTAATAGTTTAGCTGCATGAGAATCTATTTGATTGAGATAAATAGTGTCTGTTAGCCAGGATTTGACAGATATTTTGATACTATGGAGAGTATGTATTGTGAAAGCATCAGCATTTGCAGATGAGACCGATCTCGATCAAATAGAATTTGCTCTTGCAGCTAAACTATTAATTTTATCAAAAAATGTCATAGGCATAAATTATTCAAAATTTCCTCTACTTTAATTTATTATTTAACTATTTTGACGAAACTACAGAAATGGCGGCTCATTTGCAAAATCATTGAAAAAGGCTTAGAATAAACTACCAGTTCCTTTAGACCCTTTTGAACTAAAAGCTTTTCAGCTCTAAGGTCGGTCATAAAACTTCTAAATATGAACTTTCGTCCCGATATCTTTAGTAGTTTCTCCGGAATCGTCGCCACAAAAATCGTTTACACACACACAGACATACATACACACAGACACACACACAGACATTTTTTTGTACCTTGGTCAAAAATGTTCAGGGGGGCCATTTAGAATTAAAAATAGTAAAAATATCCTGTGTTCCATTTGAAAAGGAAAAGATTACAAAATTTCGAGAATAACATGTACATAGTTATATATATTAAAAGTACATTTGAACAATAGCTTGTTTAAAACCAAAACACTTTTGTTTAAACAAATTATTGAAATATTTTATGGTTCGAGAAATACATATTTAGATGTGCCGGTAATTTTGACTAACCCTGTATAAAAAAGATATTGCTATTTTACTGAAAAATGACCCCATTGTGAAATATTTCAATAACTAGAAATTCCATTGAAAATTTTTTAAAGCCACATGGTGAAATTAATAAAACAATGTAACCTCTTTATTGCAAGTATTATACTTTGTGTAGTGAAATTTTTAATCGTATTCTAATTAACTTTAGTCATAGTTATTTGTAATTAATAAAAACCCTAGGTAATATTTTTGGTTCGTATCCTTATTAATAATAAACACAATGACGTCAAATAAATTACAATAAAATACAAAAATAACTCCAAAGTCCGGATATGCTCGCAAAATCATATTTTTCGTCTTTGTATTCGAGGTCAACACCATGACGCAATGTCTGTTTACTATTGAGATGCCCTTATAATATTTACATAAAAAATTTGTTTATCAGAACTGTTGTCGTATCGCAAAAAAAACAATAAAATAAATTCTCAGAACACACAACAGTTCTGTGCTTGTTAACCAAAATATTTTTTTCGATGAGACATACATGTGACAGCATGATTAATATGAAACAATTGCTTGCGATAGTACCATCCGGGCATCCAGAATTTGGCAGTTATATCCAAGGACAACGCATTTTATTATTCATGAGTGTGTGTGTTGTGTAAAAACAAACGATTATGTTAATTTAGAGTTTGTCACAGAAAATAATCATACAGTAGACAATTAGAATTAAAAAAAACACCGTTTTCACCAACTTGCAAAACTGCTTGTACAACTATTACCGCTGTTAAATTAGTTGAATTAGTGTGTCAACTTTTTCTTTAAAGTGTTAAGAAATTATCTGACCTTGCCTGTTAAGACTTAATTTAATGATAAGTAAATAAGAAAATATTAGCGTTTTGCACATTTAGAACATGACATTGTGATTTTTGATTATGATCTTTGTTGTTAAGCGAAGATATATGTTTGTTAAACAGAGAATCAACAACTCAACAGGAGATTGCACTTGTGTATAGTTAATTACTAAAAAGATAAACAACTTCCGGCAATCCCATGAGTCACTGTTTACTATTATAGTATTATTATGGTGTGTATTTAATATATTTTGCTTGACATTTTTGTTCTTCATAGTAGAGAACGCATTAGAATAAAGACTCAAGGTTAAGGAATTTATTTTGATGGAAGCGGATAAATCTAATAATATGGAGTTAGCAGATTTTCCAATTAGTGGCGAATACTAAATTAAGTTTGCTTGATAAACCCAAAAAATATTTAAAAAGTGTGCCCGATTTTGTTATATAAATATTCAAACTATTATAACAGTTTCAACAGTTATATTACAGATATTACAAACGTCAGCTCTGAGCGTATAAAACCTAAAATTGTCAAAAAACTTTTACAAATTTAGCATCGTAAATTTGTAGACACGTACAATATTTTGCAGATCACTCATTAATTTTAGATGGTAATCCCGACACCCGATTTAAATTGCCAAGAATTCCCATGGGACTTCCAAATGCCTGTTCGTGGTTCTGTTATCTTATTGACTCATTTTGCCATTATTTTGTAATTCGGTAATCTGTCGCCGGATATTCAAATTTCTTTGGCGAGGCATAATGGCCGTGTCGCTATATTGTGTCCGTAAACACTGTTCTTCTAGTAACTAATGCACGTGCGATCCCCCAGTACTGGCAGCGTCGCTGTCGATCCCTTCCCCCGCTCGCCCCAAAGACCGAAGAGCGCCGCGTCAATTGCAGCAATCATGAGATGCTTCAACTCGATATTTTGTATGGAAAACGCAAGATAAACAATGATTATGTAATAAACTTTAAACCTATGAATTAGTGGGTAGCCTATAGTCTATATTTTATTATTCTAGATCTTCTAATAAAGATATTGCTTGCATTGCATAATATACCTTTTTGTGGGTCAAGCATTAATCCAGTGATTTTACAAAAATGCACATTGAAAGCTAGCATTCCGCAGGTGATTTTACTGTTTAATTCGTTGAAATCTATGGATTATTTCCGGAGTAATTAATTGCTTAATTAATAGTCATTAATTGTAGCATATTAATCAAGCACAGCATCAAAAAATTTTCAAATTTTTTCGCCCCTAGGTTTGAGAGAAAATGGACGTCAAAATAAGGGACATAATATATGGTATATATAGATAGGTAGATAGCATATAGTTTAAAATATTTAGATTCCAACTTCATAAAAAACTATATTTATACATAAGCTATCACGTTTTTCGCACGTTTTGATATGACATGCGGGCGCATCAGCAATTTTTTTGATCTTGATCATCATGACGTTTGTCGCACATACTATAAAGATAACATAATTTATATCAATGCCAGTAAGACGGTTTAATTGCCGAGACAGATCAAGTAATAAATCAAGGCAAGCAAAGTGCGATCGAAATCAGTGAATTACATAATGTAGCGATTATTAACAGTGACGCTTTGATTTTAATATAAGATTAATAAATGATTCTGAATTATTGGGACTATAATAATATTATATCGGCAAATACTGGAGAAATAGTAAAAAAATCTAGTAGTTATGGGGTTGGTTTTGATGGTGGGTAGACACAAATTTTGTTTTCTGAAAACCTAGTGAGTAAAATCAACTAAAGAAGCGAATGATAATTAACCCAGGTGAGGATAATTTTTGGAAAAAACACCTCCGCCTGGATTTGAACCAGGAACCCTCCAATTTCCGGTTTACGTAATAACCATTTTCCCTTGTATCTAGTGAGTAAAGTTGGTAAACCTCATGGTTTACGAAATAAACCATACGAAATAGGAATATGGAGAAATCTAATTTTTTGGACAGTTGATTGCCAAAAACTGACTTAACAGCATTTAGAAACATTTTTTTCAAACAACAGTTGTTTCTTATTAAAATATCTATCCAATGATACCACACACAACCTAGGTCCTGGTCTGTAATTCCACCACAATGCAGTTATCACTACTTTCGGTATGTTCTGGAAACCAAAACTGCAAAATATATCAGACTGGCTTATGTTATGCAAATTATTTTCTTGATTCTCTATGACGCTTTTAAACCAAGGAATGATGTGGCTAGGCTCATGACTTTATCATACTATACAGCAAAATAATATCGTACAAAATAATTATACTTTTTTCTAATTATAGTAAAAAATTCAGCTTTATGAGAAATTTCGTGTTCGAGATATCTTGCCTATACTATCTAATAAAACCACATTTAACTACCTTTGTTTAAACATTTTTTTTGCAATTCACCTAAAATTAATTTTTTAGACCGTTATTCTGGCCAACGTTGTTCTCAAGTGACATCATTTATATGTTGGGATGATTTCTATTGTTTAAAAACAATCCTTATTGGAAGTTGCTAGAGAGTACAGGGAACAGTTTCCAGACAGCTTAGGAAATTCGACTAAGGAAATTTAATATTTTTTAAAGAAATGTAACTCCCCAATTTCCCGAAAATAAGGATTTGAAATCAATTCAATTTTTTCGAATAAATGATATTGAAAACGAATGATATTTTACTTAATAATGATTTGAACCAGGTCCCAGGTCTCTGGTTCAAATCCAGGTTGTGGCTGTAATTTTAAATTTATTTTAAAATTTACATTCCACCTGTGTATATCACCATTATGCATTTGAATAATATTGTATTATTTAAACAATGGAAATTATCCCAAAATATAAATGATGTCACTTGACAATAACAGTTGACCAGACCGATCTAAAAAAATGAATGTAGGGAGAATTGCAAAAAAAATTTTTAAACAAATGGAATTTGTTTAAACCAATATGGGTTTATTAGCTAATAATATACGCAAGATACCTCGAACATGAAATTTATTAGTTAACTTCACAAAAAAAGCTGGAAAGTCCTCTACAAGTCCTATAACTTTAATTATAAGTTTTCCCAAACCCCGAACAATTATTCGTAAAATAACAACAACAAAAATCTTTTTCCGATGCATTTTCTTATGTAAATTTGATGCATCGATAGGCACGTTCATTCATGAATATTTAATGTAAACTCAAGACTACACAGAGAGAAATTTTTGTTTGATTCAAATAAATATGCATTGACTCAAATAAATTTGTTGTTTCAATAGAGGCAAAGAAATATTTATTTGCGGATAAAAACGCATTTATTTGAAATATTTGTTTGGTAGAAAGAACATTGATTTGCGTCAAACAACTTATGGTTCCAGTTAAAAAGTTTGCAATTTGTGTATTATAAGAAATGAGATTTATTTACTTCAAATAATTATGATTGTGTTGAGTGAAAGAATTACATTTTTTTAAATTAACAAAATTGTTGGTCGTGTTAAAATGCTTAAAATTATTAATTTGTTGAAGGAATTAATAGACAAAAATTTTTCGGAAGACTCGCCATGTGTCACCTCCTTTTTGGGATGTCGCACATCCTCGACCAGTGCTTGGTCTTCCCAACCCAACATATAGTCAAGGTTAAATTAGTAAAGTGTACTCTGATTTGTAATCGCAACTTGAACCTGCAGGCACTGTACTCTATAAGTTCTATACTGTCGATCACGCGGCTTTATACTCTCGATATGTACGAAGTGCGAGGAGAGAGTTTACAGCGCCATCTAACAATACAGTTGGATGACATTAAAAATATATTTATTTGAATCAAAATATGATTTCTTTGGTGGAAGTAAACCTATTTTAAAGCCAAAACAAAAATATTACTTTGAAGGAAATAAATATCTTCTTGTGTACAAATATATTTATTTTAATCAAAATATGATTTCTTTGGCGGAAGTAAACCTATTTTTAAGCCAAAGACAAAATATTACTTTAAGCGAAATAAATCTCTCCTTATATACAAATTTATATGTTAGAATCAAAATTATATTTCAATGGTGTAAAGAAACGTTTTTTTTTTTAATCAAAACTAAAATATTACTTAAAAGGAAAGTAATTTTTGTTTGTATCCATATATATTTATTCCACTTAAATAAATATTTCAAATAAATTAATCTCTGCAAGCAAATAAACTAGAGGTTTCAATGAAGTACATATTGTTGGCGTCAAAGAAGTATGTTTTGACCCAAAAGAATAAATTCAAACAAATACATTTCTTTGAAACAAGAAATCTTTTCTCTCTGTGATATGTAGTCAAAACTTTAAATTATTGTTTATAAAATATGAAACTGTATGTTCTATGTACATATTTACAAAATCGCAATGTTTTCGTAAAGTATTATTTTGGAACAAGTGCCTTTATGTTTTCAAGTTAAAAATAACTCGGATCTTGCGGGGTAAACATACCAAAATAAAGGATAAATGTAAGTATACCATTTGCCTAAAAAAATAATTGGGTTATCCTGAGTTTGACTTACTTTTTTTTTATAGCTGACGATACCAAAATAAAATTGATAACGTTTGAACAAATCTGGGCTAACAGAGTTAAATTTAAAATGACCATGCTGACTTGGCATTGAACGAGCTACATCTAGTAAAGTACGAAAAAAAAAAGTGCAAAACAAACCTCAATTGTGTATCAAATAATTCAAAGTCCACCAACTATTTTATCGCGAAAATACCATAACCGATAAAACACAATATGCGCTATATTACTACACAACCGTATGCCTGTATTTACTCTCTCTTTCTACCGCTGTGGATTAAAAAAAAGAACTGATGACTGATGCATTCTTTTACAAATTGCCAAATACCCGATTGAATTAATTTAGCCATAATGTGACGGTAATCGCTATTGCCCTACTTGTCGAGTATTTTGCATATAAATTCATACGCTATCTGAGCTGTCAATGCCAATCTATGAGGATTTTCATTTGAAGTATCACAAATCAAGTGTCCTCATTGAGATTAGCAGTCTGTACGACATTTGCAAGGTTATATTTGAACAAGTGAAAGTACATAAGAAAAAATAAGATTACCTATACTATATGTAATAAAAATAAGCCACAAATACTCAGTCAATTTACTATATTTTCGCTGGTTTTTGCCGTAACGATTACAGTTTAATTAATGTTTTGTTTGTTATTATAAGTAAATGTTTTGAGGTATTATTTTATGTATTATTGTAGGAAATTTTGTGTCCGGGTTTTATTTAAATATTTTTTAGATATTCTCTAGAAAAGTTCTAAGAAAGTTTGTTAATGTTTAGTCAATTCAAATATTTCTTTAAAACAAACTACCATAATTGTAGTACAATAATGATTTTAGTTTAAAAACATTTCAAAAACGAGAACATACAAATTTCAAATTTCAAACAAAAACCTAAAGTTAGCCATGGTTTCTGCAAATTGTTATCGTTGCAACTTGCAAACGTCCAAGACCACTGCTTTTTTTGTGTGAAAACATTAAAAAACAATGTTTTAAAATTTCACCCAGTATACAAAAAAATAACAGTGTATACGATGCTATAAAATCTCTACTGTTCCTTTTGACCAAAAGAAAACAAATGTCATTACCTACTAATTTTAACACACCTTTCATTTCACATTAAATTGAGCGTATATTATTAGAAATGTTGAATAGCCATACATAAAACAACATAACGCATTGGACTGAAATTTTCAATTATTGTAAGATATGTTTCCAACCTTCACAATATCAGAAATTATTTTTTCAAAAAATACTTGAGTTTTCTTAATATAATAATAAATTTCACCGTTGTTTTTTTGACCATCAGCTCAACATGTTTGAAGAAGAATTTAATTTGACAGGAAACTGTAGAATTCGACAAAAAACTGAAGAACTTCATAAGAAACTGAAGAATTCGACAATAATCTGTAGAATTCGACAAGAATCTGTAGAATTCGATAATAAATTATAGAATTTGACAAGAAACTGTAGAACTCGACAAGAAACTGTAGAATTCGACAAGCAACTATAGATTCGTGAAGAAACTGTAGTATTCGAGAAGAAACTGTAGAATTCGATAATACACTATAGAATTCGACAAGAATCTGTAGAATTTGCTAATAACAGTAAGATGCGAGAAGAGTTCCTGTAAAATTCAGCAATAAACTATAGAATTCGACAAGAATCTGTAGAATTCGACAATAAACTGTAGGCTTCGAGAAGAAACAGTAGCATTCGAGAAGAATCTGTAGAATTCGACAAGAATCTATAGAATTCGACAATAAACTGTAGGGTTCGACAAGAAACTGTAGAATTCGACAAGAAATTGTAGAATTCGACAAGAAATTGTAGAATTCGTCAATACACTGTAGAATTCGACAAGAATCTGTACAATTTGCCAATAAGCTATAAGATGCGAGAAGGAACTGTAGAATTCGACAATAAACTGTAGAATTCGACAAGAATCTCTGGAACTGTAGCATTCGCGAAGAAACTGTATAATTCGACAATAAACTGTATAATTAGAGAAGAATCTGTAGAATTCGACAATAAACTGTAGGATACGACAAGAAACTATAGAATTCGACAAGAAACTGTAGAGTTCGACAAGAAGCTGTAGAATTCGACAAGTAACTGTAGAATTCGACAATAAACAGTAGAAACGTTCAATTATTGCGAATATGGTATGTTTTCAATCTTCACTATATAAGCAATTAGCTTTTCAAAGCAATCCTTGAATTTACTATCATTGGAAATATGACTAATAGATAAATTTGTACCGTTTTTTGCCCACAGTTCAACAATTTTGTTGTAAAACATTAATTAAAAAAGTTATGGCTAGTTCTTAGTTACCTTGCATACACCGTGTAGACAGTGATATGAACAGCGAAGAGGCTTGGAATTCTTTAACCATTACTTATATTCCAGTAATTGATAATTCTAGACTATACAGCGTAGTCGTAAGAGACAAACTTTTAAAGGCGACAAAACTTCCGGAAAAGTCGGTTAAAACACTTAACAAGAACCTGCTTTTATTTCTAACCTAATTACCAATATCACCCAATTAATATCCAAAATCCTGTCCAAGATCATATTCGATCTAACTTATTTACGCAAAGTGCAAATATTTATTCCAATACCTTAAGTTTACTACACTGTCTTTCAGGAAAAATTGCGCAAGATCAGCAATAGCGAAGTTTTCCATATGTTACACATCAGCATGTTTATCCGTATTTAGGTCACATCTACACACAAAAGCCTATGGATGGCTTGCAATTACAGCTTGCTCGCAAGAGTACATGTTTATTAACATTGCAATAAGAAGCCGTAGGCTGTATGTGTTTTATACTCTTAAATGTCAAAAGTAAGTGGACCTCTGCACACTTTTTATACAAGAAGTTGCGATACTTTATATTTGCGCAAAAAAATTAAAACAGCAAGTGCCAAAAATTAAAATAAAACGGGGTAAACACAAACTGCGACATACGTATAGGTACAGAGAGATTATAAATCAATTAATCCAGTTAAGTTTTCTTATCAACGCGTATCAATATCGATGTAATATGATAATTTGTAATAGGACATTGTATGTGGAACTGTCATAAAAATGTTGGAACATGAAAACATTACATACAGCACTTAAGTGCTGTAAGTAATTACGATAATGTTACTAAATAGAAAATATTTCATAACTAAATTTGTTTGCAGTGTTTATTATTTTGGGGTATTTCTACATTAAAACCTAATTATTTACCAATTAAAACTACCAATTCTTAAACTACATCCCCTGGTTGTAAATACCAAATAAACAATTCCATTACAACGCAAACAAACAGCTATCAATAAATAACAACAACCCGAGTTGATCGATATACAATCTCGTCTTTTAAGGGTTGTTAACCAAAGAGAAAAACGCCGAGGAATTCAAGATAAACTAAAATTCTGGTTTGTGAAATCTGTAGAAAACTCATAGAATTCGCCAGCTATCTCTTCAACAGGTAAAAAAAATGAAACCTGACAAGCTGTCAACGAGTGAAAAGCGAGATCGCCAAGGAAAATCTTTTATTCAAAATGCATACATAGTCTTGAGGTTAGTGGAACAAATCAGCAACCGGAAATGCAGTTTATAGAAGCGTTTTAAAATTACTTATTTAAAATTACGCACGTACTTTTTGAAATGTTATTTCAGCTAAAAAAAGACAATATCTTGCGGTGTCTTCATCGATATAATATAAATTCGGTCACTTGAAAGATATAAATAAGTAGGATGCTACGAAAATAAACATATGAGGATCGATATATGCGAGAATCTTTAAGAAATACAGCATTTTTTGTTCACCTTCGCTCCAGCCTTTGTTTTTACGATCTCAAAAGTAAAACAAGGACGAAAAAGACAAAATTAAAACATAAAAATCAGACTTCACAGTTTAAGCATAACATAATGAAATTGAACGTACCTCTCGCATTTCTTTTGCGGTTTTTCTGGTATCGAACGAAAGTTTGCCTACCGATTAATCAGCAAAAATCTAAGTGTACGAAACACACAACTTTCCTTTGCTATGGATGGAACAACACTGGCTTTACTAACTCGTCTCCGGCTCAAAATAAAGCACTCACTATGCGCCGCTACTGCGTATAGAGTCAGCTGTGAGTTGGACACACAGCTGACGGAAGCTTTTGTTTGGAGGCTTCGCTACGTAGAGGTGGGAGCGATTCGATTCGGTTCAGTTTGCGGTCGTAACTTCAAAATCGATACTGTAATAGTTGATCAAGACGCTTAACTACGAAAAGACAAAATAACGTATGATGATTTACCTATTTCTATTTGTTTGCCTATTATTCACCAAATTTTACGCTATATTATTTTTTCAGATAGAAAATTTCTGCGTTCAATTGAATAAAACTGCTTGCGAATATATACAGTGTGTTCGGACATACATTTTAACTTCTCGAGAAAAAAAGGCATTCTTTATAAATATGTAGTTTTGGATACTCTAAAATGTCCATTGCCGTAGTCAGAATTTGCATGAGACGTTACAAGTTTGAGTTGTTTAAAGGGAATTACAAGAAACTGTAGAATTCGACAAGAAACTATAGAAGTCGGGAATAAACTGTAGAATTCGACAAGAGACTGAAGAATTCTACAAGCAACTGTAGAATTCTACAAGAAACTCTAGAATTCGACAATAAACTATAGAATTGGACAAGAAACTGTAGATATCGACAATTAACAATAGAATTCGACAAGAGGCTGTAGAGTTAGACAATAAAGTGTAGAATTCGACAAGATACTGTCGAATTCGACAAGAAACAATTTTGAACAATTCCAAAAGAAACTAAAATTGGACAAGAACCTATGGAATACGACAAGAAACCGTAGAATTCGACACTACACTGTAGAATTCGATAAGACTGTGTAGATTTCGACAAAAGACTGTAGTAGTCGACAAGAAGCCGTAAAATTCAACAATAAACTGTAGAATTCGACAAGAAACTGTTAAATTCGTCAAGGAATAGTAGAATTAGACAATAAACCTTATAATTCAACAAGAAACTGTAGAATTCGACAAGGAACTGTAGAATTCTACAAAAGAAACTATACAATTCTACAAGAAACTGTAGAACTCGACACGAGAGAAACTAAGGAATACGACAACAAACGGTAGAACTCGACAATAAATTGTAGATATTGACAAGGAACTGTAGAATTCGATAAGAAACAGCAGAATTTTACAAGAAACTGTATAATTCGACAACAAACTGTACAATTAGACAATAAACTGAAGAATTCGACAATAAACTATCGAATTCGAAAAACACTGCAGAATTGAACAACAACATTTGACAATAAACTGTCAAATTTGAGAAGAACTGTAAAAACTATAGAATTTGTCAAGAAACTGTAGAATTCGATAAGAAACTGAAGATTGCTACAAGGAACTGTATAATTTGGCAAGAAACTGTACAATTCGACAACAGATTTTCTTATTTGATAATAAACTGAAGAAGTCAACAATAACCTGCAGAACTCGAAAATAAACTGCTGCTCAACAAAAGGCATTCGACAATAAACTGTAAAATCAAGAACTGTATAAACTGTAGAGAAACTGTAGGAACTGTAGAAACTGTACAATTCCATAAGAAACTCTAAAATTTGAAATTAATTTGTAGAATTGGAAAATAAACTTGAAAAGGAACTGTAGAATGCTACAAGAAACTACAATTCCAGAAGAAACTGTAGAACTCGACAAAAAACTGTGGAATACGACAACAAACGGTAGAACTCGACAAGAAGCTGTAGAATTCGGCAAGAAACTGTAGAGTTCGACCAGAAACTGTAGTATTCGACAAGAAACTGTAGAATTCGACAAGAAACTCTAGAATTTGACATTAATCTGTGGAATTGGAAAATAAACTCGAAAAGGAACTATAGGCTGCTACAAGAAACTACAATTCCACAAGAAACAGTAGAACTCGACAAGAAACTGTGGAATAAGACAACAAATGGTAGAATTCGACAAGAAACTGTAGAATTCGAGAAACAACTGTAGAGTTCGACAAGAAACTGTAAGATTCGATAATAAACTGTAGAATGCAACAAAAGAAACTGTAGAAATTGACAATAAACTGTAGAACTCGATAAAAAACTGTAGAATTCGTCAATAAACTGCAGAATTATAAAATAAATTCGACCAGAAACTATAATAATCGACATGAAACTGTAGAATTAGACAAGAAACTGTACAGTTCGACAAGAAACTTTATTAATAAACTATAATAAACTAAAATAATTTGAAACAAAAAATTTCGATGGGGTGATCTGGAAGTAACACTCATTTGTTTGGAAAAACAAGCTTTGTTACAACTTGAGTGCTTTTGTAGCGTCGCTATATTGTTGTATACGTAAGTCCACATTAATGTGATAATTTGATTGTTCAGACAGTTCTCTCTTGGGTTATTAGTTTTTCTTATAATATATGTACCAAGTATTCAAGTAAGTATTTATGTATTAAAATATGGCAACAAATTGTTCAAACGATAACAATCAATATTATTGCAGATATAACTATTAAGTTATGACAAAATATATTGTTGCATACTAGATGTTAACTCCATCTGACAAATTGCTAAACTGTGAAAAGAATGTCACTGTTGTGTTTTAACATTTTGTGATTGTGAATTCTCGAACACGTGTGTAAAGTGGCATTTGATAATCACACAGACATTAACTTTTGCACTCATTTACACTTTTTACTGTATATTGAAAACAGTTAAGTAGATATTTTTCAATTTATAACCTTAAAGTTTACAGGTTCCAAATAGAATGATGTAGAATCGTCAAGTTGTGTAGCTGTAATACACTTTCTAATTTGAAAATAATTAGGGGTTTATACGCGATACGCTATTGTTTCGATTTAAGCTTATAAATCAATTTTCGCACGGTTTAAAAATAGAAATAGGAACGCATTTAAGTAAACAAGTTTCGTAATAAATTAAAGATATACAATTAAAATTATTTTAAAACCTGCATGAATTACTTCTCTGGTTTTAGCAGTTGCATCCCTTTGTAATATTGGTTCTATCTAACAATAGTTGAGAACAGGTATGACTACATTCTTTAGTAGAACCCTCTGTATTTTTCCAGCCCTCTATTATAGCATTATCTCCGGTAGAGCAACCGTATTTTAAAATAGTCGCTGTCACCAGTGAAAAATATTAAAACCGGAAACATTCAAATCCGATGACAGAATTATGCCTAGAACGGATCATAACTTACATTTGATGGGCGAAATTTATAAAACTACGAACGATTTACAACCAATATTATACGAACATAAATTCAATCAGTATCAATATAATAAATCACCGCTCTTTTTTGTCTCGCAAAAAAATAATATTTGATGAGACTCTACATAAATTGTTTGATTTTTATTTCAATAAAAACAGTAATTATTTTTGATATTATCGTATAACAACTGATAAATATGGAAATATGAATGTTCTGCGAAACAAATTAAAATTGAACACAAGGCGACAGTCTGTCTGTCTCTGGTTTGCCTGTATTCACGCTCGACGCAGTCATAGCTTACTGGATTTACCCGGTTACTGTTAGAGATGTGTGCGTGACAGCACGAAAAAATCAATATGTGATACAATTTTCGGGACTATACACTTGAAACAAATGAAACCAATAAAAAATAGACAAGAACTTGTAGAATTTAACAAGAAACTGTAGAATTCGACAAGAAACTATAGTATTCGACAAGAAGCTGTATAATTCGACAAGAAACTGTAGAATTCTACAAGAAATTGTAGGATTCAACAAGAAAGTGTAGAATTCGACAAGAAACTATAGAATTCGACAAGAAGCTGTATAATTCGACAAGAAACTGTAGAATTCTACAAGAAATTGTAGAATTCAACAAGAAAGTGTAGAATTCGACAAGAAACTATAGAATTCGACAAGAAGCTGTATAATTCGACAAGAAACTGTAGAATTCCACAGGAAATTGTAGAATTCAACAAGAAACTGTAGAATTCAACAAGAAACTGTAGAATTCAACAAGAAACTGTAGAATTCGACAAGAAACGGTAGAATTCGACAAGTAACTGTATAATTCGACAAGGAACTGTAGAAATCCACAAGAATTCAGTCTTGTTTAACAAAGACTGAAAGAATATTTGATGTTCAATTCATTTTACTTGGTTTCCGAGTATTTGGGTTGCACATCCGCCACTAACTATTGTGCCAAAAAAGTTATGTGTTTATTTTATTTTATTTATCTATTTATTGACTTGGTTGTAAGATTATTTTAAAGTGTATTCCTAAGCACGCTGTACAAGTGTACAGTATTGTATTCTATTGTGTATTATGTAAAACATTGATGTTCACTATATTTTTATGAATCTTTTTTAGTACTTACTACTTTAAGATGTATTTTGTAGCCACTATGATGAACTGATTGTAACCGACAATTATCAATGTCTATACAGGCTCAAATGATAAATAAAGTATTATTATTAAATTGCAGAATGCGATAATAAACTGTAGAATTCAACAAGAAACTGTAGAATTCAACAAGAAACTGTAGAATTCTACAAGAAACTGTAGAATTCGACAAGAAATTGCAGGATTCGACAAGTAACTATAGAGTTCAACAAGAAACTGTAAAAGCCAAGAAGAAGCTGTAGAATTCGACAAGAAACTGTAGAATTTTACAAGAAATTGTAGAATTCGACAAGAACTTGTAGAATTCAACAAGAAACTGTAGAATTCGATAAGAAACTGTAGTATTCGACAAGAAGCTGTATAATTCGACAACAAACTGTAGAATTCTACAAGAAATTGTAGAATTCAACAAGAAACTGTAGAATTCGACAATAAACGTAGAATTCGACAAGAAGCTGTATAATTCGACAAGAAACTGTAGAATTCTACAAGACATTGTAGAATTCAACAAGAAGCTGTAGAATTCGACAAGAAACTGTAGAATGCGACGAGAAATTGCAGAATTCGACAAGAACCTGTAGAATTCAACAAGAAACTGTAGAATTTTTACAAGAAAGTGTAGAATTTGACAAGAAACCGTAGAATTCAACAAGAAACTGTAGAATTCGACAAGAAATTGAAAAACTGTACAAGAAACTGTAGAGTTCAACAAGAAACTGTAGAGTTCAACAAGAAACTGTAGAATTGGACAAGAAACTGTAGAGTTCGACAAGAAAATCAATCAATATGCGATAAAATTTTTAGGACTTTACTTGTGTTTACTGCAATAAAGCATATCGCCAAACTAAAAGGTTTAGTACAGTTTTACAGCATCATATCCTAGATTATGTGCCATGGAAATGAAACCAATAAAAAACAGATTTATCTTATTAAGATGCTGGTTGGTTTCAACTAGCAGAGGCACGAATCATTTTCAAAATACGAACATGCATCGGAGAGACGTCCCAACAATAAATTTCTAGATTAGTTCGTTTGTTCAGAGGCGGAAATGTACTGGTACTTTTCACGTCTTAAATTAATGCTCTTAATTGAACTATTTGTCAGCAGGCAATGATAATCTACACGATGCCGCTCTTTTATTAGCTGAGAAGTATTCCTACTTTTCGAGTTCTGATAAAAAAAATTACACACACAACTTTCGGGTTGAACGAATCAATTTGTAAATTTCCTAGTAAATTTCCATCTGCTGAATGTTCCATAAAAAGTAGGATATAAATAAATGACTCATTTTGTTATGGTCTCAAGAACTACCTACTCTCAAGAAGTCTGATGAAGACAACACCTTTAGAATTAGCAACTGAATAGTATTAAGATCCCTGTTATATTTTTGGTGCTACGGTATTTATTTCGTATAAAAGTTAGCAAAAAATATAGTGTAATACAGTCAGATAACATATAGCGCTTATTTGCAATAGCTTTGTTATTTTCCACACCTATATTCAATCAAAAATGCTGTTCCCGCCAGAGACATTAAGCATTATTTTTCGCAGAAAAATGGGATTATTTTTTATGACAAGAGGACCGCATAGTTGTTTACTATATTCGTCATATCTACCATGATAACAATACTGAAATATTGATATATAAGTAAACATTTCTTATTTGCAACTGATATATACATATTGCAATGTGTACATACCAACATAATTTAGATAAAATATTATCCCAAAAACACCAATAATTTGCCATTCAAAAAATTAACATGGCTTCCGAAAAATTGTCACGCATTTCTCTTAACTGCGTAGATAATACATAAGTACGTAATATCAATGAACTGTAAACATTATGCAGACCGCTATTAGCATAGAATTACATTAGCTTTGTTTATGTGCTCAATTCGAAAACAAAAATTGCCAAGTCAGAACGCAAAAGAACAACACAGGAGTCGGGTTTCGCGAAAATATGCAGTCGACTCAAATAATAATCAAAATGTCAACTAATTCAAGCTAGCTACGACAATATCATGTGTTGTTTTTCTTCTAGAAAATGAGTCATGTCTAAACGAAAAAAAAAAAATTAAAAACCGCCAATTTTGTAATAAAAACGCCATCTATTGTCGACAAGTCGAAGTAATATTACGATAGCCTCGTAAAATTCTGTATTATCGGTAATATAGTGTTGGGTGTTACTCAACAGATGTCGCCGACGATTGGATATATAACCAGCAAAATAATAATAAAAATGGCAATAAAATTCTTATTGAACGTCCCAATAAAGAAACAATTGCTTTTAATGGCGTATTTTTGTGGTTTCTGCAGTTTTAATCTTTCGTATTAAATATTTAATATGAGCCATGATGAAAGGAACGGTATAACAGATTCTTTTTATGGAAGGGTGTATGTTATGCAATAATTCAACTATTAGAATAAATATTTGTCATTAGGTTGCGTCAAGAAGGTACCTAGCGGAGTACACACTCAATTTAAGTTTTTCCCCTTCAATTGTTTTTGACTTATGACGTCATCAACGATCTCGATCAAAAAGAATTTGCCCATACAGCTACACTATTAATTTTACCAAAAAATGTCATAGACATAAATTATACAAAATTTCTTCTACTTTAATTTACTATTGAACTATTTCGACGAAATTACAGAAATGGCGGCTCATTTGCAAAATCCTTGAAAACTGTGTGTGTGTGTGTGTGTGTGTGCCCGATTTTTGTGACGACGATTCCGGAGAAATTACTAAAAGTATCGGGACGAAAGTTCATATTTAGAAGTTTTATGACCAAGCTTAGAGCTGAAAACCTTTTGGTTCAAAAGGATCCAAAGGAACTGGCTATTTACTCTTAGCATTTTTCAAAGATTTTGCAAATGAGCCGTCATTTCTGTAATTTCGTCAAAATAGATAAATAATAAATTAAAGTCGTGGAAATTTTGTATAATTTATGTCTATAACATTTTTTGGTAAAATTAATAGTTTAGCTGCAGGAGCAAATTCAATTTGATCGAAATCGTGTCTGCATTAATAGTAGGTAGCCAGGATATTTTGAAACGTTTGACAGTATTCAGAACGTCAGCGGTTGCGAAACGTCAATTCAACACGGAAATGCATGGAGAATGCGATGAGGAGGAGAAACACGCGCACGTACGCTATGTGAAACAATGTTGAAACAGCTTGGTGTTTCCATGGTGTTTACAAAGTCAATGTGTATTTCGAGTGCGAATAGCAATTTTTTTTATGCATTTTTCAAGGATTTTGCAAATGAACCACCATTTCTGTAATTTCGTCAAAACAGTTAAATAATAAATTAAAGTAGAGGAAATTTTGTATAATTTATGTCTATGACACTTTTTGGTAAAATTAATAGTTTAGCTGTAGGAGCAAATTCTATTTGTTCGAGATCGTGTCTGCATTAATATAGGATTTGCCAGATATTTTTATTCTAATGACAGTAGGTAGTGTCAAAGGCTGATTTTTTGACAATACCTACTGTCAATATCTGTCAAATCCTGGCTAATTCGTTTTATTTTAATGCAAACACGATCGATCTCGATCAAATAGAATCTCATGCAGCTAAACTATTAATTTTATATATTGTATAATAAAGCCACATCAGATTTTTTTCAAACTTAGTTCTCATATAAAATGGATTGACTATTATTTATCATAATTTAATATAAAATAACTACAATATGTATTTTATAAAGCCGTCATAGGAATGACACGCAAACTATTTCCTTCATACAAAAAAAAAATCGTTGTACACGAATGTCATGATCAGGCATTTTTTTCTTGATAGTGATTGATACGCCCTATAATAAATCCCTTATTTATGCATTTCCGGTTCCCCTGCTAAATTCACTATACAATATGGGGGAGGGGGGGATACAATAGAATCCTGATCCTTTCGATACAACTTCAGAGTAGGAAGTCATCAGAAAATGATAAGGGATTGTGTTGCATTTCAATATGTATTACCCTGTATTGTGTTTATTTCCATTTCTATGGGGATATCGAAAAAGGGACATGAAAAGGTCGGCTGCACTTTAGGGGTTGTTCCTGGTTGATTGATTATTTTTGCAAATGAAAGGAATAAATAATAAATACGTAAACTCGCTGCGAAAATCAATAAAATTGTCTCACTGTCGAAGTCGAACTTCTATAATATCGCTTGCGTATATCAGTCTTGACAAACCGTGTAAGTTTTGCCAGTACAAATGAAGAAAAGGACTGCGATATCAGTCGGGTTGGGTACTTTCAATTATTGGAAATATTTCAAACTGCAGTCGAACACGATTCGTCATTTTATTCCTATAGGAGAATTCTTCTGAAATGCGTTCGATGATGATTCCAATAACTTGATTGGATTGTTTTTCTCATGTGTACGGTATGCAAAAACAAACATTCAATTGTTGTCCGATAACAAATTTGGAATCGGATTCTTGCTTAAGTCCACTGCTAGTTTGGCACAACTTTTGGAAGCATACAGAATATTTGAATCTTAGAATTTTAGCGAAATTAGACTCTCAAATGTTCTAATTTTGCAATACGTAGGACAACATCCAAAGTTGATGTGAAAAAAATTATTTTTATACAAGCCCCGGTCACATATGAACTTGGTAATTAATCCTGATAATTACAGATTTTTACCAGTGCTAGTTTACCATACAGTATATTTGAAACTTAGAATGTAAGCGAAATCAGACTCTCAAATGTTCTAATTTTGCAATATGTAGGACAACATCCAAAGTTGATGGGATAAACATTATTTTTATACAAGCCCCGGTCACAGATGAACTTGGTACTTAATCCTGAAAATTACAGATTTTTACCAGTGCTAGTTTACCATACAGAATACTTGAAACTTAGAATTTTAGCGAAATTAGACTCTCAAATGTTCTAATTTTGCAATATGTAGGACAACATCCAAAGTTGATGGGATAAAAATTATTTTTATACAAGCCCCGGTCACAGATGAGCTTGGTAATTAATCCTGAAAATTACAGATTTTTACCAGTGCTAGTTTACCATACAGAATATTTGAAACTTAGAATTTTAGCGAAATTAGACTCTCAAATGTTCTAATTTTGCAATATGTAGGACAACATCCAATGTTGATGGGATACAAGTTATTTTTATACAAGCCCCGGTCACAGATGAAGTTGGTAATTAATCCTGAAAATTACACATTTTTACCAGTGCTAGTTTACCATACAGGATATTTGAAACTTAGAATTTTAGCGACTTTAGACTCTTAAATGTTCTAAATTTGCAATATGTAGGACAACATCCAAAGTTGATGTGAAAAAAATTATTTTTATACAAGCCCCAGTCACAGATGAACTTGGTAATTAATCCTGAAAATGACAGATTTTTACCAGTGGTAGTTTTTACCATACAGAATATTTGAAACTTAGAATTCTAGCGAAATTAGACTCTCAAATGTTCTAATTTTATATTATGTAGGAAAACATCCAAAGCTGATGGGATAAAAATTATTTTTATACAAGCCCCGGTCACAGATGAACTTGGTAATTAATCCTGAAAATTACAGATTTTTACCAGTGCTAGTTTATCATACAGAATATTTGGAACTTAGAATTTTAGCGAAATTAGACTATTAAATGTTCTGATTTTGCTATTTTTTATTCATCTCCATAAATCAAAATTTGTAATTTTCAGGATTTATTAATAACCTAATTAACCACTACATCCGTCAGAAACAACCCCACGTTAAGCAAAACCACCCCAAACCTTCAACAACCCCCGAAAAGACCTCGATAGCAATTTTCTCCCATCATGACTCACTACATTAATACATCGTCGATATCCCACTTCTGACCCTATCGATAACTGTAAAACATGCCCTATACACAACCCGATACACCAAACAACCCCCTAAAAGTAGACTTTTAAAATAAATTCCTCTACGATCGCCGCCTTCCCGCAGAAAGACAGACTTTTGGGGGGGTCGGTCGGGCGGTTCGCCGTTGGGGGTGCAAAACTGGACAGGGAGACGCCGCCGGCTGTGACGTCACGCTCGTCTACGTCCAGCTAGCGATCAGGGCGCCCCCTGGTGGCGGACGATCGCGTTACTACTCCACTATATAGCGGTGCATCCCCCTCCAACCCCCTTAGCAGTGGCGGTAGTGTGTATGCAATAGTAAGGACTATTTTTTATTGCCCCCATCTTGGATATTACGTGTGCTCGGTATATGGCCGGGGGGGTTGTACTCGGGAAAACAAGTTTTACTGACCCTGAATCTTGGGGAAAACAACCCCCGATCGTATAATTAAGAGATTTGTCGTTAAAGTAGTGCTTTTTTTGTAATTTGGTAATCGTTTGGATGTTGTATTAGTTATCTACTTTTCTCTAGTCATGTGTGAATTTAAAAGCAATTCTCATTCAAATTTCAAACGGGGTTTTCTCCTAAATTAAAGTCAAATTTGACATTTTATTAGTAAAATAATTTTGTTAGTAACTTTTTATCATATCTCTGTTACAAAGTAAATTATTCGAAATTTTCATCTATGCATGGTCTCAGTATAGTACACACAGAGAAATGGTTGTCTAATGTTAAGAAAATAAGATTCTTAACATAATTTGTTTGTTTTAAGACAACACATACTTATAATAAGAATATTTCTTTCATATAAAACAACCTATATATTTGCTTTAAGAAAACGATTGTTTTGATTTAAGAACGTCGTCGCTTTGAAAATAATGTGAAGGATGCGGATAGATGGCGCTGTAGTTTCTCATCGTAAGAGAGGTCTCATAGATGGTCATAATCTGCAGCAAAATAAAGCACACACTTTTTCCTAAGAAAGTAATTTTTTAATAGGAACACCCTGTATCTAATTCTTTTTTTGAATTCTACGCATCGTTCTGTCTTCTTACTAAAAACATCAAATTTTCTAACAATAAGTGTAGGTGTAGACCTACATTAACAATTAAACCAGTTAAGTATTTATCTAAAGTACTGTTTTCTCGCATATAATCATATTTTTTAAATAATTTAATGTTATAATTTTAAATAAAATTTTACTTATACCTTCTACTATACTTAGCTGGTGAATAGTTAATGTAGGTGTAGAAGCAGTTATTGATAGAAACATCGCTTTTTTATGAAGAAGACTAGTTATCTCTGGAATGGTTTATTTTAGCAGTAGTGTATACTAGTACATTTTTGTGCACTTGTGCACTTTAGACTTATTTTAAAACCAAGTGCCACGAAGAACTTCGTCGTAATGGTTCGATACTTATTCCTGAAGAAGTCAACAACGTTTTTCAAATTTTGCATCGTTATTTCAACTAAAAGTTAGCCAAGAAAAAAAAACCTATTTCAAAAGAAAATAAATTGACTGTAAGGTTAATACAGTTGAGACAAATATCACACAAATTGTCCAAGTAAACGTGTTATAGAATTTAGAAATAATCTATATATTTTTGACTTCTTGAAGAGCATACAATAAAAGGCTATTCCAGGGCTGATGTGTGTTTTTATTTTGGTATTTTGCATGGGTCTTGAACAGCATTACCAATTAAACTACCTATTAGAATGTTCTTTCGTACACTGACAGAAAATTTTATTTAATTCTTATTAATATGCATTAACTCAAACAAATCTGTTGTTTGTATAGAGGCACAGAACTATTTTTATGGTTACATATATTAATTAGAAACTTGAAGATTTCTCCAAAACCTCGATCCGGAGACTTAATGTATATAATAATGTGAATATTCAAAATAAACTTCAAAAATCATGGTGCCAAAATCAATGCCAAACTGAATTATATTCCCTGAAATGTTCAACTTAAAATTATTAAAACGAAGTTATCCTCAGACTATTCTTGTGTTTGTTATTCTCAAAAAAATCCGAACACGTTTTATCCAAATTTTAATTTTCTATGATAAAGTTAGAACTTGAAATTACTAAATTTATTTCGGTCAATAATTATCGTTTTGTATTAAATATTCAACAACAAAATCTGTAAGCCAACATAATATTGAAACCCAACAGCGTTTATCTGAGCGTCCGTCAAAATCTCTCGCAGTTTTGAGTCCGTATTCGTATTCAGCGAAAAGAAAAAATGCTGTTATAACGCATGTGGGTCGTTATTTTACAAATCGTACACTTTTTATGACGTAAAAATGATGTTGGGTAAACAATTAAAATAATAATTGTAAGGAGTTATATTAGCAAATATTTCTACATTCAAAATAAAACCAAAATGAGTTCGATACGATTACTAGAACCGAAGATATTGAATTTTGAATATTGGCAAATAATCGTAAAACTTTACATCCAAACTTTAAGTTTCCGTATCTCTGAAAATATTTCTTTTTAAATGAATTCCCGATACAGGTATCGACTGAATTTCGGAGAAAATGTCATAAAAAAAGTTCGGTGTAATTTAAAAAAGTGAAACTTTTTTTTGACGAAATCCGTTCAAGTTATAAACTAAATACTTACTGCTCCACTATTTTTAATAAAGTGTTATTCTGATTTGATTGTTTATATATACAGGCTGTTCATTTCAAACCCTACAGAACTTTTGACTCCACGATGTAGAGAAATTAGAATTTGTTACGCAAAGAAATATTTGTTTGTGGATAGAATTGTATTTGTTTAGAATTTTTGTTTAGTAAAAAGAACGTATATTTCTGTCAAACAATTCATGTTTATAGTTCAAATTAACAATTTGTATATTATAAGAAACAAGATTTATTTAGTTCAAATATTATTTTTGGGTTGAGTGAAAGAGGTATGCCTTTTTAATGACCGGAATTGTTGGTTTAGTTAAAAAACGATATTTTAAAGTTGCAATGAAAGGTTCTCTGATTAAAGAAATTATTATTTATTTGAAAGAATTAACGTGGGAGACTTACCGAATTGTTGATTGAGGTTGTCCTTCATTATTTCAAGTAATGTCAGAAACTATCCAACATGTAAAATCCAAACTTGGTCCAACCTGAAAATAAAGAAAATGTAATTAATATTTGGTGGTTACTTCTATAAGCAAAAGAAAAAACATCTCAAATACTTAAACACTTAAAAACTTATAACATATATAACCAAACGCAAATTTAATGTCGATGTCAATTATTCAAATGAATTAGAGGATATATTCGATAATAATAATGCAGAAAATCAGAAAGTTTTACAGTTTGGTAATGTGAGACGATGCTACATATATCGAGTAACTAAAATGCGATGCACAAGGAATTAAATTAAGTTTATCATCACGACAAATGTAAATGGATCCACATATATGGCAGACGATCGGTCAGTGATGTGTTTATTTCTGCCATAACTCATGTTCAGCGATTGGACCACACAGCAACTTCAATGACACGCATGAAGAAGAAGCATCGCAATGAACAAAAAGAAACCGATAATAAATAAATTGTACATAATTGATTTTGCAGTTTGTATGGTACGATGGATTATATGCATTATAATGTACACTTTGGTTGTTTTATTGTTGATTAATGTTGGTATTTTGGTTAACGAGACGGTACTTACTAATAATTAAACATATTATGTAACAAGTTTTAATTTTTTTAATTTCAGTAAGTATAAAATGCCTTTACTAGTTAGGTATTAATATATATTTTATTATATGAATATATAATATGAATTTAATATATGAATATTCGCTGAATACGAATCCGGGCTCAAAACTGCGAGGTTTTTTTGCGGACACTCATATAATCGCTGTGTTGGGTTTCAATATTGTGTTGGGTTGCAATATCTTATGGCGTTCGCTAATTAAAGAATTTGATCGATGTTTTTGTTGAATATTTAATACTAAACTATAATTATTGATCGAATTAACTATCAATATAGAATTATCAACAATGTTGGGAAACTTTTAGTTTTTTTTTGTGCTGAATTTATAATTCATTTGGTACAGAATTTCCGGAAAATTTTAGCCACAAAATTCAAACCAAACTTTAAATTTCAGGTAAAATAAAATTTGTAATTTCAGGTTGTAACTTTATTATCAAAGAAAATTAAAATTTGGATTAAACATGTTCGGCTTTTTTAAGAGAATATAACATACACAAAAATAATCTGAGGGTTTCTCTGCCATTTTTTCATATTTTAAGTTAATAATTTCCGGGAATATACTCTATAAGTTGGGCATTAACAAGAGCAATTTTTTAAAACTTTATTTCAAAATATACTGTTATTTTCCCACTCTTTTATAAACCATGTCCCCGAATCAAGTTTTTGAAAACGTTTTCAAGTTCAAATTCATATTTGAAACCATAGAAACCAAATTGTATTCATGAAGTAAGTAGTAGCTACTATACATAGTCAAAATTACCGGAACAACCAAATAACTCTTTAACCGTAAAAAATTTAAAAGAAAATTTCAGACAAAATTTCAGTATGATGAAGTATTGTAATCGTGCCAAAAAAAAATGAGATTTTAGCGGAAATAGGTCTTTATGGGTCCCCTGAACATTTTTGACCAAGGTACAAAAAAATGTCTGTGTGTGTGTATGTGTGTGTGTAAACGATTTTTGTGGGGACGATTCCGGAGAAACTACTAAAGGTTTCGGGACGAAAGTTCATATTTAGAAGTTTTATGACCAAACTTAGAGCTGAAAACCTTTTGGTTCAAAAGGGTCCAAAGGAACTGGCTATTTACTCTTAGCATTTTTCAACGATTTTGGAAATGAGCTGTCATTTCTATAATTTCGCCAAAATAGATAAATAATAAATTAAAGTAGAGGAAATTTTGTATAATTTATGTTTACTTATAACATTTTTTGGTAAAATTAATCGTTTAGCTGCAGGAGCAAATTCTATTTGATCGAAATCGTGTCTGCATTAATAGTAGGTAGCCAGGATATTTTGAAACTTTTGACAGTATTCAGAACGTCAGCGGTTGCGAAACGTCAATTCAACACGCAAATGCATGGAGAATGCGATAAGGTAGTACAGTGCAACAATTTTAAAACATCTTGGTGTTCTTATGTTTTTGCGAATAAATACAAGAAAGATTGTAAGACGGTATGGTAACATTAAAACTTATTTGGAATATTGAGCATAATTCTTTATGAACTTTTGTAGTTAGCACTAAAGACGGGGTAAAACCCGAAAATATAGTATGCTAGAAGCCAATATAATATATTAATCATCAGAACCAATAACCTTTTTACTTTATCATATGTAGTATGACAAGGAGGTTTAGTCTTAGCATTTTTGAAATATTTTGCAAATAAGCCGCTATTTCTGGAAGTTTGTCGAAATAGTTAAATAATAAATTAATGTAGAGGAAATTTTGAATAATTTATGACTATGAATTTTTTCGGTAAAATAAATATTTTAGTCGCATGAGCATATGTCACTCGGTCCGACAAAAGGGACCTTATGATGAACCGGCAGAAGGTAAAATCTCAAGCACAATGGACCTTATGACAAATCGTCATAAAGTCCCTTTCTTCGGAGCGGGTCACATATTCTATTTCATCGGGATCGCTCGTACTGCATTAAAACACTAGTATTAAAACTAGTTAGCCAGGATTTGTCAGATATTGTGATTCTTATGACAGTAGGTAGTGTCAAATGCTGATGTTTTGACATTACATATTGTAAATATAATCAAAATATCTGTCTAGTTCTAGTAGTTTTATTTTAATGCAGACGTGGCCGATCTCGATCAATTAGAATCTCATGCAGCTAAACTATTAATATATGGTATCATAAAGTCATGTGCCTGGCCACATCAGATTTCTTTTTATAAAATACATCATCTTTGATAAAAAAATATATAAAGTACAAAACAATAAAATAGATTTAAAGTAAATGTTTAACTGCAAATTTAAATAAAGGTTTGTGGGGAAATATTCTGTTTTGAAAATCAGGAGCTTTGATTAGCTGCTAAAAAAATATGCATTTTTAAAAAAAGTGCTTTCTACAATAAATTCTAAGAATGAATCCTAGAATTAAAAATGTCAAATATATCGGCTGTTCTTAGTTCTATCAGAAAATAGAAAGGTCACTACATTTCTAGAATAAGAGGGACACCCTGTATATTAAAATACCAAAAATACCTAAAGCATTTTATAAACAAGTTATTATAGGTAACTTTATTGTATTATTGCAATTTTTGAGATCCTCAGAATGCGTCTTTACAATTCAATAACACTTGCAACACCAAATTGAGACCAACCAGCCTTTTCAACACAATTTTCTAACCAAAATCAACAACCAAACCATCCCCTGTAAACCAATTACCAAAATCCTCAATCTTCAGCGACCCATCGGAAGAAGAACGTCCAACATCCATCCGACACGCTGGACCACGCTGGAGTTTCCAATAAAACCGATAGGTACCAGTCGCGCGGACAGAAAGTTGGCGTATCTCTGGCCCAACAACTACACAGTCTCAGTAACACTCCAACATTCGACGCGAGCGGGTCGGTCCCAATACGCCAATCAAAACCGAACACACACACACACACTCCGGGCCATACACCGGTCCAAAAAAATTATGTCATCGAACAAAATCGAAAAAATTCACTCCCGGTTTCAGAACAGTGCCATTAAATCACAGAAATAATAGACAACCAACTATACCTACACGCAGTGGATCACAAACCAAATAAAAAACAAACAGTGATGATTAATTTCCTAAAAATTAGTTAAAGTAATTCGTATTTAAACAAAAAATTAAATAAAAATGTTGCCTAAGATCGTAAATTTCATCTACCTGTATATACTACTAAGGACTTTGGTGTACTGTGAGAGAACGAGGCACAACAACCACAGAGACTACTACAGTCCAACGTTGGAGAAGAGTTTTGAGGAAAAGGCTATCCTCTCGTGTCCGAATTGCCTGCACAAGTCCGATAGAGAGATCAAGTTTGATTTTGAGAACTTGAGGCTCGAGGCTATCAAAAGACAGATTCTTTCGAAGTTGGGCTTGAGTCATAAGCCGAATGTCACCCATGCCGTGCCCAGGGAGCTCGTTGAGAAGACGTTTAGGACCATCAGTGGAGATAGCCTGGACGAGGACGAATTTTATACAACCACAAGCGATAGGAGTCCGAATTTTGAGTTTGTTGATGCTGACGAGGGTAGTGCGAGGACATCAGAGATTATAGCTTTCGCGGAGCAAGGTGAGGTTTTTGTTTTTGGTTTGATTACAGAGTTATGTCATCGGGTTGTAAAGTTACAAGGAAGTTATGTCATAAGGAGTTGTAGTTGGACTGTTTGTGGATAATTCTAAAAATAGAGACTATTTTTAAAGACTACTCCTAAAAGGTAACCCTAAATCCTCAAAAAATATAATTATTATTCGAAACATAATTCTAAGATTCTGATTTGTGTAGTATACAGAGGGTGTCTCAACAGTGCGATCTCGGAAGATTGTACCTCTGTTAATGAAGATATTTTAAAACTGATTTCACTCATATATACAGAACTCCATGGTGCACATTTTAAAATTATTACCGTGTATACAGGATGTTCTATAAGGTAGTACCAACCCAAACTTATATGTTTTTTTTTTTAATTCTACGTATCATTGTGCGAAAAAAAGTACTAGGACACACTAGTGCTAAAATAAACCATTGCTGAGATAACTAGTCTTCTTCACCAAAAATCGATTTTCCTATCAATAAGTGCTTCTACACCTACATTAACAATTAAACCAGTTAAGTATGTACCTAAAGTACTATTTTATCGCATAAATTCATCTTTTTTTAATAAAATGAAACATTTTTCACATCTGTAGGTTTTTCATAGCCCTGTAGGCTATGAAAAACTGTGCTAAACAAGTTATTAAGGCATCTGTCAGTGGTGGTGATATTGTTAGGGTTGTTAAGTTAGGTTTGCAGAATTTTGGGAAATATGGCGAACTTTTCCCAGAAGGAACTAATTGACATGGTGTGGGCTTTTGGCGAATGCTACAAAAATGCTTTATTGGCTAGTAGAGTTGACAGATACCACTGACAGATGCCTTAATAACTTCTTCAGCACAGTTTTTCACAGCCTACAAGGTATAAGTAAAATTTTATTTGAAATTATAATATTAAATTGTAGATTTGATAAAATATTTTATTTTATTAATAAAAGATTAAATTATGCGAGAAAACAGTACTTTAGGTAAATTCTTAACTGGCTTAATTGTTAAAGTAGGTGTAGAAGGACTTATTGATAGAAAAATCGATTTTTTTATTAAGAACACTAGTTATCTCAGCAATGGTTTATTTTAGCACTAGTGTGTACTAGTACTTTTTTTGTGTAGGACAATGCGTAGAATTCAAAAAAAAGATTTAGATACAGAGTATTTCATTTAAAAAAATTAACTTTCTTAGGAAAAAAAAAAACAAAAAAACTTTTTGCTTTATTTTGCTGCAGATTATGACCATCCTGTCCACAATTTGGATATTGTAGGTAATCATGATAATAGAACGCTTAATAATAACGCTAAAAACAGTTTATTGAGATATACAGTTATTCTTAGACTACTGTTTTTCCATAAAAATGCCAATAAATCAAAAAGTATAAAGTTTAGTGTAGGTAATGTTATGTTTCATTGGCGTAAAATTTAGCGAGGAATTCAAAATTGTGACGAAATTTAGGTTGTTCCATTTAAGAAAAACAAAAGTTTGTAAACCTGTATACCCTGTGTACCTTTTAAAAATAAATCCATCAACAGCGCCAAAGAATTGTTTAAAAAATTGGCAATACATTATTATTATGATTACATTATTAAGATATTGTATTAGAAGGCTTTGGCATTTGGGGAGGTTTTAAATTTTAGTATCTATAATGTTTTATAAGCATTTTTGACAAATTGACATTTCTAAATGTAGCAATTCAATAATAATATTGGAAGCACCTACTAACTTAAAAAGAATTATATATGAATATCTCAAAAATAATTGAAAATAGATTACCTTTCGAGTGGTGTATTAATATACAGGGTCTTCCATCTGAAAATAGAAGGGCTTTTGAAGTTTGAAAGTGTAACACTTGAGTTGCAAATTTTGAACACCCTGTATATGATATAACGCTGTCCACCAATTATTTTGTCTGGCTATATTTAACGTATATTTCCACCAAATATGAAATTGTCACGTTCAATAATAACCAAGATAGGATTTAAAACGATAGGATAACTTGATAAAAGTGGATGTACAGTGGAGCGTCGATAATCCGAACTAATTAAAAATATAAAAGTTTCGCACTTTTCGACAGTTTATTCGGTTTACAATTATCCGTTTTCCGACTTACTGAATTATTCTAGAATATTAAACGGCGATTAATGATCTCGATAATTAACGCACTCGCTAATCGCTCGTGCGTTAAACAGTCTCGATCATTAATCGCTCTTTCTAATATACTTGTCGGTTAAATAACTATTAAATGAGTTCGGATATAACGTAAATAATTTTGAATAATTTTCGTATGGTACTAAAAACACTAATTCTTGGATGATCATAAATTGTTCATTTGTGTAATTCATAGTGACAGTTTGCAATGACTAATCGTCGGCGCATGAATAGAAATTTCATTACTTTTACGCGATTGTTGAATTTCTTCATGGCAGATAGATATTTTATATTAATTTATCAATTATTGGGCAATGTGCATGAGTATGAATGTGAAATTATACGCTTAATAACATTGTAGCTGTTAATGATAGACCTGCCAAGTTAGGCATTTTCGGAAAGCTGGCTTATTGATTTTTCAGCAGTATTTCAAGATATACAGGTGTTCCATTTAATATTCTATAGTCATTTCACATACAGCAAACTAAGAATGATTTTTTTACAATGGCATTACTTTCAAAATATTTCAGGAACAGTTGATAATAGCTTAAAACAACTTTATGTCATAATAATCAGGATGAAAATCTTGAGCAAAAACTGCAATAATATACCTAATATTTACTGGTTGTAGATAAGCCTTTAATATACATTGTTTCTAGTGTGGGACCCCTGTATATAACAATAGTAGAACTAACTTTTAGTGGGACGGTTCTGCAATACAGTGTATATAATTATACACTATATTATTAATATATTTAGAATATAAGCACATATGTGGAAAATGTTAAAAATAAATGTTCCATCACATCGAAACAAATAAAATCTTTTTTAACTCAAGTGTCCAAGAATGTTCAATAACTGGATGATATACACGTATATACTTTTAACAATGCTATCGTAAATATACAAATTATCTGAAGTTTAACTTATGGTCAATACAAACAGGCTGGCTTAGAACTAGTGTTAAAAATTGAAACTTTTCCCATAGAATATAATAAAAGTTAAGTTATAATAAGATTTTTTAATGTTTTCTTCGTATCTGAACTGAAAGTTAGATAACAACAAACTCTACTCACCTATTTTTTTCAAAAAATAGCTGCTTCGGTATTTTTTTATACATGCAATAATTAGGTTATTGTTCCTAAACCGTTATTAAACAAATGGAGAAACTGGAAAGTATGGTACCTACTTTGTAAACGATGTATGTATAAGTACACAAACATACATAATATTATAAATATTATTGGTAAACAGTTAGATGAATAAATATTACTAGGTTACATAACTAAGAAGCAATAAATTTTTACGCAACAGACATAAAGTTTTACATATTTCAAATAAAATTTTACTGTAGAGTTGCGTCATTTATAGTAAATAGATCAATAATAAAATGAAATGGTGCAAAGTAATAAAAAAAAGCTACGTATGGCAAGCGCAGTGTTCCAATCATCAAATTGAATATCTTGGCTATTATTAAAGATAATAGTTACAGATTATGTGAACATATACTACGTTAAATATGGGAAAACTAAATAATGTTTAGTAACTCATTATATCTTATATAGGGTGCCCAAAATTGTCAACTCAAGTGTCACATTTTTAAACTTAAAGAACTATTTTTACTTTATCATACGCAGTATGCTAAAGTATTGTAATCATGCCGAAAAAAAAAATTGAGATTTTAGTGGAAATACGTCTTTATGGGTCCCCTGAACATTTTTGACCAAGGTACAAAAAAATGTCTGTGTGTGTGTGTGTGTGTGTGTGTATGTGTGTAAACGATTTTTGTGGCGACGATTCCGGAGAAACTACTAAAGGTATCGGGACGAAAGTTCATCTTTAGAAGTTTCATGACCTAACTTAGAGCTGAAAAGCTTTTGGTTGAAAAGGGTCCAAAGGAACTGATAGTTTATTCTAAGCCTTTTTGAAGGATTTTGCAAATGAGCCGCCATTTCTGTAATTTCGACAAAATAGTTAATAAATAAATTAAAGTAGAGAAAATTTTGAATAATTTATGCCTATCACATTTTTTGGTAAAATTAATAGTTTAGCCTTTCAGTTTATTCTAAGCCTTTTTGAAGGATTTTGGAAATGAGCCGCCATTTCTGTAATTTCGACAAATTAGTTAATTAATAAATTAAAGCACAGGAAATTATGAATAATTTATGCCTATGAAATTTTTTGGTAAAATTAATAGTTTAGCTTCAAGAGCAAATTCTATTTGATCGAGATCGGTCGCATCTGCATTGATATGAAATTACATAGTAGCCAGGATTTTGACAAATATTTTTTTGTGTTGTCACATTCGAAAGCAGCTGATCTCATCAGAGGTTGGAAAACAATTATGGAACGTTGCCGCTGTAGTGCGGCAAATTATAAAATACAAATTTCAAATAAAGTAAGATCACCAATTTGACTGTTTGTTGATAACAAATATCAACCCGTCTTTATATCTAATTCTAAAAACGATACATTGAGAAAATTATAAATAGAGTATAGCGATGAGTGTAGTTTTATTTTAGTATGTTGGTAGGGATGTGTCATGAACAAATATAAATCTGTCACAATTTGAATTACCTTTTTAAGGTGCGTTTTCATTAGTGACGATGGACGATAATTTCGTATTCTACCACCGCCATTAGCTACCATTACCTACCAATCGGAACGCACCTTTAAACTTGACGTTTCGTGTAAGTGGTACCAACCTAGCATTTACTATACAGACATCATTTATTTTTTTTTAAATACGTATTTCTTAAAAAGCAACACTATAGACGTTGATGTCGCTCCTGCCAAAAACTAGATAGCCGACTCGCTCATATGCGACGGCGACACTCCGCCTTCGGTGACGCGCCGCATCACCGCTCGTCGGGCTATTCCGTACTTTCGGCATTTGTGACATAAATAACTATTATTCTGATGACGTAGTGTAGGTAGTGTCAAATGCTGATGCTTTGACAATACCTACGATTTATCTCAATAGAATAGATTCTCATGCAGCTAAACTATTAATTTTATATATTGTATGATAAAGTCATGTGCCTGGCCACATCAGATTTTTTACTTTATCATACATAGTATGAAGGAACAGGATCTTTACTCTTAGCATTTTTTGAAGATTTTGCAAATTTCGTAAAAATAGTTTAACAATAAATTAAAGTAGAGGAAATTTTTTATAATTTATGTCTACGTAAGTTTTTGGCAAAATTAATAGTTTAGCTGCATGAGCAAATTCTATTTGATCGAGATCGGTCGTGTCTGCGTTAATATAAAACTAGTTAGCCAGGATTTGACAGATATTTTCATTCTAATGACAATTTTATATATAGTATGATAAAGTCATGTGCCTGGCCACATCAAATTTTTATCAATAGGATCACCTATATATTAATACACCACTCGAAAGAAAATCTTAAAATAAATGATAGTTACTGAATTTTTTTTAATGAATTGCCTTTATTGATTATTTTTCCAATAAATCTTTTTACTGGTTATAATTTAAAAAAAGGTACTAACTTTGTACCGAACAGTTATATTTTTACTTTAGAATAAATTTGTACACAACTTACTAAAAAAAATAATACCACAATGTTAGATCATTTCTATTTTCATTTACAATTACTTAATTTCTTAAAAATACTATTTATTAAAGAAGAGAATTTTGACCTTTGCTAACAACAAATTCAGGGAGTGCTTTGGTGGATATGTGATTTTTTCTGTTACTATCCTAAGCATAAAATATTAAATAAATGGGTCATTATTGTAAATTGAATGAATAATAATTATTTCAGTACGATTTTCATAAGTGCATATAGTAAATAATGCAAATACTTCAATCGATTCAACAGATTATTTCACATTTATAGTAGTACCTACTTCTTCTAATGCAGTAGCTTTTAATACTAGCATTCTGATAAAAACGATAAAAATCTTAATCAAAAACTGCAATAATATACCTAGTGTTCCATTTACGAAAACATAAATTTGTCGATACGTTGTTGTGGGACACCCTGTAAGCATCAGAATATTTTCTTGCTGTAGAGCGAATGATTATCCACAACTTTTATAAATGGAACAAACGTGTATTCCCATGTCTTACGCCCAATAATGTATTTTGCATCTATCGTGGGACACCTGTATATAACACTCCATAAATTCGACGAAAACCGTGAAGTAAAACTGAGGGTGTTTCGCACCCCTGACCTGAAGTAAATATCGGTGTTATTGTCCATGGGAGGTCAGGTCAAAACTTATACATATAGAAAGTGAACATTTTACCTTCAACGGCGAAAATGGGCGATTGAAAGCAAAAACAAAACACTAACCGGGGCGCGAGTCATTTGTCAAAAGTCCATCGATACAGACAAATCAATTTCTACGTTTGTTTTTACATGTGTTTCCTCTCTTTTTTCTCGATAACTGTAAGAATTCTAAATCAACTAATGAAATTAGTCAGAGTTTTCTGTATAGGTTTACGTTACAGGTAATTGCTTTTCGAATGGTAGTATAAAACGGTGCGAGGCTATTAATTATTGTGAGGCGATAGTATCGATCGGAAAAGTTAGTTGTAAAACCTTCGGTTTTCCCTATAACGTACATATCTGAGAAGGGTTGAAAAAGTTTCACTGGAACTTTGGTGACGTGAATTTAATCAATCTTTTGGTACAATTGGGGCTATTATTTATAGTATGTTAAGAATTATGATCAATTGTTTATCTGGCGTTACTGTAATATCGATTGAAAAATTATTCAAACTTTCTTGTAAGTGTTCGAAATCATTTTTCTTTAGTTGATGCATGCTTATTTCTGTATTGGTTATTAATTATAGTTTTTTTTCTTCTATGAGGTTAGTTCTAATATGAATCAGTAAATATAAAGTCGTATTGCAATTGTTAGGAAGTGCTGACATTAATGTAACCCACTTCAAGACCGCATCCCGTCTTTTTATCAGGGTTATAAACGATCTATGTCGTTTAATTTGATTATATAACTTTAAATAAATAAGCTAAAAATAGCTGCAATTCTATATAAGTACGTTTTGGTTAAAAAGTAAGATAAAAATCATGTTTTAATCTTCGACAATTTTGCAAATGAGCCACCATTTCCGCACATTCGTCAAAATAGTTAAATAACAAATGAAAGTAGAGACAATTTTGCATAATTTAAGTCTATGACACTTTTTGGTAAAATTGATAGTTTAGCTGGATGAGCAAATTGTATTTGATTGAGATCGGTCGTGTCCGCATTAATATAAAACTAGTTAGCCAGGATTTGACAGATATTTCCATTCTACTAACAGTAGCTAGCGTCAAATGCTTAATTTTATATATAGTATGATAAAGTCATGTGCCTGGCCAGTGGCCACTCAAAAAATTTAATTTTGCCGTAGACGAACTGCTCTAAAATTCTGAAATAGCGATAGGAACATACATACTTCCATGACTGTACATTTCGCAGGAGGTGAGGTTAGAAATTATTTATCGTAAACACGTCGTTTATAAATAAATTGGGTAATTAATTCTGAAAATTACAATTCGTTACCTGTGCTCTATTGTATTTAGGAGAATTATTTAAAAATTGAGTTTTAATAACCTTTGGGTATTAACAAAAGTATGGAATAAATTCATTAAAAAATTAAACTTGTTTATTATTTTCAAGAATCCGCGACTTTTAATATACATACATAATGAAGATTAATAGAAAAATCAATACACAGTTTTATTTTTGTTTTTTAATAACAGATGTTGACGTTATTTTTAAATGGCAATTTACTGATTTTGATAGATTCAATTGTCTTTATTGTCAATGGCGGATTACCCATAAGGCTATGAGGCATGTTCCTAGGGGTCGCGGGCTTTGGGGGCCCGACCAAGAAATTTTCTTAATGTTTTGACTTTATCATTGAAAACAATTTTTGTGGCGACGATTCCGGAGAAACTACTAAACGTATCGGGACGAAAGTTCATATTTAGAAGTTTTATGACCAAACTTAGAATTGAAAAGCTTTTGGTTCAAAAGGATCCAAAGGAACTGGCTACTTACTCTTAGCATTTTTCAACAATTTTGCAAATGAGCCGTCATTTCTGTAATTTCGTCAAAATAGATAAATAATCAATTAAAGTAGAGGAAATTTTGTATAATTTATGTCTATAACATTTTTTGGTAAAATTAATAGTTTAGCTGCAGGAGCAAATTCTATTTGATCGAAATCGTGCCTGCATTTATTAGTAGGTAGCCAGGACATTTTGAAACTTTTGACAGTATTCAGAATGTTAGCGGTTGCGAAACGTCAATTCAACATGCAAATGCATGGATAATGCGATGAGGACGAGACACACGCGCGCACGTACGCTATGTGAAACAATGTTGGCACAGCTTGGTGTTTTTATGGTGTTTGCAAAGTCAATGTGTATTTCGAGTGCGGACAGTAATGTTGTTATGCATTTTTCAAGGATTTTGCAAATGAGTTGCCATTTCTGTAATTTCGACAAAACAGTTAAATAATAAATTATAGTAGAGAAAATGTTGTATAATTTATGTCCATGACATTTTTTGGTAAAATTAATAGTTTAGCTGTAGGAGCAAATTCTATTTGATCGAGATCGTGTCTGCATTAATATAGGATTTGCGAGATATTTTTATTCTAATGACAGTAGGTAGTGTCAAAAGCTACACGTAGTGTCAAAAACATCACCAAGCCTAATTACCAAACACCAACCGACTCTCAACTCTTTCTAAACTTTTAAGCACCCCTCTCACATAAATTAACCAAAACTCCAATCGCAAAAAAAGAAATGTGTCCCTCTCTTCGCGTGTGTAACTTTGGCCTGAGGTCGGAGGAGGACATAGCAGGACAGAGCGACCGGAGTCTCGCATAATATAGGGGAAAAGGCAAACTATTGTAATAGTAAAAAATAATGTGGTATGTCTGCGTCCAACTACTAGTCCGATCGATTCGAAAGGAGCCGTCGTGTCGCTGCTGCGAAGTCTAGGCTGTCTGCAGACGGCAGTAGCGGGCGGCACAACTACATGCAGCAACGAGGCTGGCGGACGGAGGCAGAGGACGGACCGAACCCCCAAACCGCCCTGCCTGCGAAACCGACAATTTTTGCCCGCCCGAAGGACCGGCACGCCGAACGTCGGTACGCGCTCCGCCTTTCGGAGACGATTTTCAATGCCAATCGAAGGAATAAGTTGTGTCTAGAGCTGAATCCAACTCAACAAAACATCGCACATACCCATACAAAAAATTAAAACAGCCTCCGATGTGCGCTCAATGCCTAAAGTCTCCCCTGTTGAGCAAACACACAACACTTCACCTTACCCTCAAAACTGTTTAACGATAATTTTTTCATATCTTCCCTGAGACCATTGTATATGTGACTGACCTGGTAAAAGAATGACCGTTTATACAGCTCAGCGCGATGGGCAGGTGGAGCAAATAAACCCCTGAATCTTAAATTAAGGTTATGGACATCCGTTGTACAGCGTATCTTCCGCATGAGGTATTGTGGGATCCTCTTGGATAGCAGCTTGTGATATAATATTGCTGCATGCAACACCCTAGTGTTATCCATGTTCAACCACCCCAAGTCGCCCAGCCCATTCGATACATGATCATACTTCGTCAAACGAAAAACAAACAGAACTCACGCATTTTGGACGCGCTGAACACGCTGCCTATCCGACGCCGTCAGGCAAGGACCGTACACGGTATCACAATATGTGATATTTTTACTATTGACAGTAGATATAGTGAGAAATTATCAAAACATCAGCATTTGACACTACCGGTACTGTCATTAGTCTGAAAATATTTAGAAAATCCTGGCTCACTATTATATCAATGCAGATGCGACCGATCTCAATCAAATAGAATTTACTCTTGCAGCTAAACTATTAAGTTTACCAAAAAATGTCGAAGACATAAATTATTCAGAAGTTCGTCTACTTTAATTTATTATTTAACTATTTTGAGGAAATTACAGAAATGGCGGCTCATTTTCAAAATCCTTGAAAAATGCTTAGAGGAAACGTCCAGTTCCTTTGGGCCCTTTTGAACCACAAGCTTTTCAGTTCTAACTTTAGTCATTAAACTTCTAAATATGAACTTTCGTCCCGATACCTTCAGTAGTTTCAGTAGTTTCTCACACACAGTCATTTTTTTGTACCTTGGTCAAAAATGATCAGGGGATCAAAAAAACCCTATTTCCACTAAAATGTCAATATTTTTTTTTCGGCACGATAACAATACTTCATACTGCGTATGATAAAGTAAAAAGAAATATTTTATGCAAAAAGTGTTTGACTCACTATTTTGTATAATGTTAAATTATTTTCATTTATACAGGGTGTTGCATTCAGGTGTGACAGAAAGTATGTAAATTTTTGAAATGGAGCGTCCTGTATATTTTATTATATTATGAATACTACCAAATTTGTTTATCCAACCCGGTCACAGCGTTACTAGTTATTACCAGAGATATGCCCGTTGCAGGGTCTTTTTAAAAACTATGTAACAACGACATCTTTGCCGATTTTATCTTTAAACTATGTGAGACAAAAGTCAAAGCTAGTAGATGCGTAGCATTCACGTCTATATAAACTAGGGTGCGCCGATTTTGTTTTAAATTTTCAAATTCGGGAATGTGCAGTCATGGAAAAGGTGTGAGTTAATAAATTAAATAAAACACCTATTTTTTATTTCCATATTTTGAACTGCCGCAAAGGCTTTAAAATTATTTTAATTTTTGATATTTTTTATTTTATTTTTATTTTTTAATATGATATAATAGTAATAATAATAATAATCCACTCCTTAACATAATTCGTTCCCCAAATTTATTTAACAGTGTATTAAACTTTTAGAATGTGCATAAATATTTCTATTGTTTAATTATATTGATTTTGCAAAATTTCCAAAACCAGTTTTGTGGACAGTTTGAATTCAAAAACCGATTTTTTGCACACGAAAAATTATCTAAAAATTAATTACAAAAGTTATTAAACATCAAAACTACCCCTTGAATTTTTACCGGACATACTATAAGATTTTTGCAACTGTCCTTGCAGCGTACGCAGCGTTTTTTAAAGTTGTGCGCGCGCGTTCATAACTTCTAAGTTTACTTCCCATATCTCTAATTTCTAAAATTCGCTTGGTTGCTTTTTTATTCTCCGAAAAACTCGTAATACCTACGATAAAAGAAATAAAACCCATACATAAAACCCGTTTTACGCAAAATTACTCAACATCACAACAACGTTTCGCACAGGCTTCCTTAAAAACGATATCAATTCGATGGCAAACTAAATGCAGCGGAATATTTTTTCAATAGCGAATGACTTAAATCAACAGAATTGCCGGATCCGAGGACCATTATAGTTACGAGAGGCCGTAAAAAAGGGAAAATAGTAACTGTTTTGCTTTGAGGGAGTCGCGGGCCAACATTTTCGGGGGTGCAGAAAACCCGCCTCGCCCCCTAGTGCGGGCGGGAAGGGGCAAAATTCCTTTAATGTACGCACTTAATAAAATTCCTACCCGTTTCCGTCTTGTCACACGACGTTTGCCCTGATTTATAATACGCCAGTCGTCCCCAAAAGATTGTATGTATATGTACACAACACCCCTATATGGCAAGGCACACACTTATATAATTTCTTCTCGCTATATTCAGGTCATTTCCCTTCTTCATCCTCATATATTGCGGTGAGTAACTGGCTGAAATGGACCGAATAAATTTTGAATACACTTTTCTGGTATTGTACGCTAGGTATCAAAAAAAGCCCGGAATAAATAGGGGTTTGTTATATGTCATTTGACAACTTCAGTCATTTTAAATAGAACACCCTGTACATCTGGCAATACTTAGACCTGAAAAGCTTTCTGTTGAAAAGGGTCCAAAGGAACTGGAGGTTTAGTCTTAGCATTTTTGAAAGATTTTGCAAAAAAAGCCACCATTTCTGGAATTTTGTCGAAATATATAAATAATAAATTAAAGTAGAGGAAATCCTGAATACTTTATGACTATGACATGTTTTGGTACAATCAATAGTTTAGCTGCATGAGCAAATTCTATTTCATCGAGATCGGTCGTACTGCATTAAAACTAGTAGCCAGGATATGTCAGATATTTTGATCCTAATGATAGTATTTACATTTTGGGATGATTTCCATTGTTTAAATTATAAATTTCTATTCGTTTTCAATACCATTTATTCGAAAAAAAATGATTGATTAAAATCATTTTTTTAGGGAAACTGGGGAGTTTTTAGGTTTGAGGTTTTAGTATTAATTTACCTAAAGTCGGCCAATTTTATTAATCACATTACTTACTCCACTTCTTATTCTGACTTCCTACCACTGTATGTCAAGATAATGTTAATTTATTGCTGTCTGGAAACTCCCAAATATAAATGACTTGAGAATAACTCAAACATTTAGGCGAATTGCAAAAAAAATGTTTAAACATGGCATTTGTTCAAGCAAATGTGGGTTTATTAGATAATATAGGTAAGCTATCTCGAACATGAAATTTATAAGTTAATTTCTCAGAAAAGCTGACTTTTCTATCATAATTAGGAAAAAATGAATAATGATTTATTGTTTAAACAATAGGAAGAAATTTTTTAATGAATAATGTCACTCTAAGCTAATAAACTGCCATTTAGACCTCAGAAACCAGCATTCAGACGGATTTTCGAGAAAAACGAACAGTTTAAACAAATAGAATTTATTTAAACAAATGGTAATTAACTGACAAATGTTTATAACCATTCCACTAGACTTATACGAATTATTTCTATGAGAAAAAAGAGAATGAAATGATTGGAACGGTCAATTTCTTGAAGAATGTAATTTTTTTTTTCATTTTAGGGTAATTTTCATGGCACTGCACTGTGGGGGCGGGTTGGAGATGTCAAATCCATATGTATAATAGGTCAATAAAATAAATGTCCTTTTCCCATGCATTGTCCTACGTAAATTTGATGCAACGATAGGCTCCATTAAAAACAAAATTTCGAAGAAAAAAAAAAAAAAAACACGTGTCCATTTTTTTTTATTTGAAACGATTTGGGGAATTTTCGAAAAAAGAACAATTGAAAATGTATTGACAAGTCCCTGGAACATGTATCAACTGAAATGAATATATACGAATATGAAAAGTGAAGTCAAAATGTCAATTTTTTACGAGGTAAACAATAAATAATTTTAGAAAAACTGTTTCCAAGTTGTATGCTGAACATTTCGTTTAAGATTCATTTCCTCTACTAAGCCAAGCGTTCAACCGGTTTTTCTCGATATTTTACGGTCTACTGACTCACCCCAGCCATGCTGAGGGCTGTTGTCGATCATTTTCCCCCATTTTCTTGTGGTATGAGGCGAAATTCCACTACCCTAGACAACTACAATCGTCCATTCTCTTTGACAACCCTGAGAACCCTAGCGGAAGTTTGAAGCATTATCTGCTAACTCTTCGCGGCAGTTGACATGAAATTAATCATATAAGGGTTCTTATAACACCATCGAATACAAAACGAATGAGTTATTTAATAGAAAAATTATCATAGATTCCCGTATGAAACCACAAATATCATAAGAACACCATAGGATATGGTGTTATATTTATAAATCAAACTGATTCACCACTAAGTATCAGAAAACCGCAGATCCATTTCTTTTTTATCGCAAATCTGGCGAAACAGTTCCTCAAATGAACTAATAATAATTCCTAATAACAACGTGAAATAGTTATTACCCAGAAAAAAATCTGATAATAATACCGAGAACTTATCAAAACAAAAACAATAAAACTAAAATTAAAATTAAAACAGCCTCCGATGTGCGCTCAATGCCTAAAGTCCCCCCTGTTGAGCAAACACACAACACTTCAACTTTCCCCCAAAACTGTTTAACGATAATTTTTTTCATATCTTCCCTGAGACCATTGTATATGTGACTGACCTGGTAAGAGAATGACAGTTTATACAGCTCAGCGTGATGGGCAGGCGGAGCAAACAAACCCCTGAATCTTAAATTAAGGTTATGGACATCCGTTCTACAGCGTATCTTCCGCCTGAGGTATTGTGGGATCCTCTTGGATAGCAACTTATTATATAATATTGCTGCATGCAACACCCTAGTGTTATCCATGTTCAACCACCCCAAGTCGCCCAGCCCATTCGATACATCATCATACTTCCTCAAACCAAAAACAAACAGAACATATGCATTTTGGAGACGCTGAACACGCTGCCTATCCGACGCCGTCAGGCAATGACCGTACACGGTATCACAATATGAGATCTTTTTACTATTGACACTACAGCATTTGACACTACCGGTGCTGTCATTAGACTGAAAATATTTGGAAAATCCTGGCTCCTATATAGTATTATATTAATGCAGATGCGACCGATCTCGATCAAATAGAATTTGCTCTTGCAGCTAAACTATTAATTTTACCAAAAAATGTCGCAGACATAAATTATTCATTCAGAATTTCCTCTAATTTAAGTATTTTGAGGAAATTACAGAAATGGCGGCTCATTTGCAAAATCCTTGAAAAATGCTTAGACGAAATCGTGAATTATTTACACTTATATGTAAATTAGAGTCTGCAAAAAAACACACCCAAGTTTGATGAATTATTTGCATTTATATGTAGATTAGAGTACGCAAAAAAAACAGACCGGCGAAGGCTAAATTTTATGAAATTTCCGTTCTATTTTTGTTTGGAAACTAAAACTTCGTTTAAACTTTGCAAAATTCAGTAGTTTCGCCGGACATGCAACCAGAACTGAAACCATGCAAGTGGGTTTTGTTGAACAGGGGCCAGGCATGCAAATTGCACCTCATTCTGTGATTGTGAAAGTTTTTAGGATCAATATTTATTGCAGCCGTCCATAAGGAATGTAATGCACCAACAAGAAACCGTCAATATGACGTACTATATGCTTCAATCATTGCGAATTGAATGTTCAGTGTCGAGAAACTGAAATAAATGCAAATTTATATGCTTTTTTAACTAAAATAAATTTGTATACTATTACAAATTGTTATCTTCTTATCTATCTTATTATTTAGGGCCACCTTTTAAGCTTTTCCAGAAACGTTCACAAAAGGCCTTAACCTATGTTGTATGTTGCTCTCCAAAATATATAATAATCTTGGAAAAAAATAATCAACAGTTCCTGTAGTTTGAGAATTTTTATAAATTACCTTATTAGGAAATATCTGGGGCTTATTTTTTATGGTTTAGTGTAAATTTTATTATTTTGGATTTAAGCCAAGGTAGCGAAAACACTTTATGGCCTTCAATAAAAAATATTTTTCTCGAAAATTTTCTTATGTAAGGCGATAAATTTTATGAATTACCTTTAAAACAATTAACAGTTCTGTCAACATAAGTACAAAAGAAATGGGGTAGCCATTTAAAGAAAATCGTCGTTACCGTCATAAGTCGAAAACAATTGACGGTCGGACATTAAATTTGAGGGAAATATGTACATTTTGATAATTAAATATCGATGTGTCCGAGGATTTTTGCAACTATCAAACCATTTGAGAGGTTTTGTCATGTTTCTATACTTTACGCCCTCACTGTATATGGTCATTGCTCATAAACACGATTTTTTTAGTTGCAATGTTAATTCATTTTCCTTTATGACAGCCAGTAGCCACAACTGAGTACGTAATAGAAAAAAAAAATACTGTCAACTTTTCAGGAAGTTTTATTCTTTATGAAAGCTTCTGAAGTGTCTGAAACCTGAACTGCAAATGTTAGAATGTAACCTGCTTGCATGTACCGTGTGTTACCTAAAGTATGTAAAACTGTTAAGAGTATAGTAAGGTAAACGCCCAAAATACAGACAGGTTAGGGAATTTTTTTACAATGACAATGTCAACTTTTTTTAAACAAATATTCGAAAGATGTCTGGCTATTCATTTTTAAAGAAGATTGATAACAGTTATGTGTATATTATATTTTATAAGTTTAATAATTGCCACTAATTGACACTAAGCGACTATTTTCATAAAAAATCAGACACCTCAGTGAACCCAATTCAGACAGTGATCCTAAATCTGGCACTTGTGGTACATAATTTCGACAAATATTAACATTCAACTCAATATTAAGTGTTTTAAATATTGATAAATAAGATTTATTATTAAAGAAATGGTAAACATTTATGTTTTACCATTTATGCCCGCCTGTATACCATTTATGTACTATATTTATTTTAAAGGGTATGCAATATTATTTGAAAAAATCTGATGTGGCCAGGCACATGACTTTATCATACAATATATAAAATTAGTAGTTTAGCTGCATGAGAATCTATTCTATTGAGATAAATCGTAGGTATTGTCAAAGCATCAGCATTTGACACTACCTACACTACGTCATTAGAATAATAGTTATTTATGTCACAAATGCCGAAAGTAAGGAATAGCGCGACGAGCGGTGATGCGGAGCGTCACCGAAGGCGGAGTGTCGCCGTCGCATGTGAGCGAGTCGCGCTATCTAGTTTTTGGCAGGAGCGACATCAACGTTTATTGTGTTGCTTTTTAAGAAATACGTATTTAAAAAATGTATAGTAAATGCTAGGTTGGTACCACTTTGACGAAACGCCAAGTTTAAAGGTGCGTTCCGATTGGTAGGTAATGGTAGCTAATGGCGGTGGTAGAATACGAAATTATAGTATTTCTTACATACGTGGTAATGACACATATTAGTTTGCATGTACATAAACATGAGTCGCTAGCAATTTTCTATTGGAAATACTATAACGGCGTCTGCTACCACTGCCATTATCACTAATGAAAACGCACCTTAAAAAGGTAATTCAAATTCTGACAGATTTATATTTGTTCATGGCACATCCCTACCAACATACTAAAATAAAACTATACACTCATCGCTATACTTTATTTATAATTTTCTCCATTTATCGTTTTTAGAATTAGATATAAAGACGGGTTGATATTTCTTATCAACAAACAATCAAATTGGTGATCTTATTTTATTTGTAATTTGTATTTTATAATTTGCCGCACTACAGCGGCAACGTTCCATAATGGTTCTCCAACCTCTGATGCACCTCTGATGAGATCAGCTGTTTTCGAATGTGACAACACAAAAAATATTTGTCAAAATCCTGGCTACTATGTAATTTCATATCAATGCAGATGCGACCGATCTCGATCAAATAGAATTTGCTCTTGAAGCTAAACTATTAATTTTACCAAAAAATGTCATAGGCATATATTATTCAAAATTTCCTCTACTTTAATTTATTAATTAACTATTTTGTCGAAATTACAGAAATGGCGGCTCATTTGCAAAATCCTTCAAAAAGGCTAAGAATAAACTACCAGTTCCTTTGGACCCTTTTCAACCAAAAGCTTTTCAGCTCTAAGTTTGGTAACAAAACTTCTAAGTATGAACTTTCGTTCCGATACCTTTAGTAGTTTCTCCGGAATCGTCGCCACAAACATCGTTTACACACAGACATACATACATACACACACACAGACATTTTTTGTACCTTGGTCAAAAATGTTCAGGCGACCCATAAACACCTATTTCCGCTAAAATCTCAATTTTTTTTTCGGCACGATTACAATACTTCATCATACTGCGTATGATAAAGTAAAAAGTGTTAGGAATATTACAGGACATTAGGAACATGGAGTGTCAAAAGTTATTATAATGTCATATTTCATGCCTTCTAATATTTTAAAATGCTTTTTCAAATAAAATTTTTGCATAGCTTTGAAAACAAAGGTACATTACACTTATGCATTTTATTTTATTTTTTTTTGTCAACGAGGCATATGTAATGGAGAAGGCTTTGAACATAAAGGTACTTTACTCTTAAGTGTTTTTCATAGCGTTGGCAACACCCGGTGAATTCTAATGTTTGCATTTTAGGTTCAAAAGAAACCAGACACTTTTATGGAGAATAAAATTTTCTGATAAATTGCTAATAAAAAAGACTTCAAACATATTTTGAATAATCTCAATACCTACCAAAGGGGTGGTTTTGACATTTTTCGAATTCATGTTTGACAACCCCAATTCATTACCTACAATTTAATGTATGAAGCAGAGTTACGCAATAATTTTTCAAAAAGTTACAAACATTTGGTAACGCTGTTAAACAAAATATCAATACCCCCACTAGGTGTCTCTAGACCATATCGTCGTTTGTCAATTTTTATGCCATAAATGTTCTAGTGTTTCTGACATATACTGACCCAATTATAGCTTGTAACAAGTGACCTCCCTCCTATTGCAGATAGGGAAGTTTTTCACATATTTGAATACCACTTTATATGATAAAGAAAAAATGACAAATAAGGGCTATATTTTTTCCCCAAGAGACATAAGCTTGAATAAGCGACTCGGTCGAGTCATAAAATATCACTAGGAATCGATATATTCATACATATAATATTATATCTGTATATGGTGGTACTTATACAAATATGCTTCAGCCCTATGTATGCGAGTTCCTGTACTATACGCAGTAACTATTTTATGTTTGCCATTTTACTACTTGACTGTCCTTTAATGAGCAAGAACTGGCAAACGAGTAGAACTGACCAGCAACTGGCATCGCGGCTAACAAACTATACCAGACGCAGGAAAACAACCTTATAAAATATTCCCCGGCCCAAATTTCTTTATGTACGGACACTAAAAGTGGCGCGCTCTATCGTTTGGTACCGGGAGACCCGTTTTATTAATTTTCTTCTTTTTAATACCGTCCAATTTAGTTTTTTGATAGTTCCGGGAGATAGGCTATATAATATACAATAAATCGTATTCTTTTATTGTTTTAATGATTCCGAATACAAAACGACCTATTAGATTTTACGATTTATATTTGGCAGATTGTAAAGAACATCATGAGAATGGTAAAATGCTATTAGAATCAAAGGTAAATTAATAACGCAGAACAAAATGGAATTGATTGTCATAGTATCGTGGATTAGGGCGCTTGCGAACACGTCGGTCAAGCTGATCCCACACGTGTTCAGTAGGATTCAGGTCAGGACTTAACGCCAGCCATCCCGTGACCTGAATCCCACGTTTCACTTATAAAAAACTAAAAATTAATTTAAATTTTAAATTTTAATTAAAAAATTTGTTCAGAAATTTTGCATATTTGTAAAATGTTTCAAGAATAGTCACGGCAAAAGAAATTGTTTGATCGAGCCAAATTTTCAATTTTCCATATTGATACCAATAACACATTTTGACGTATTTTTGTTTTCTTCTTTAAGATAAAATGGGATAACTTTAGAATTCATGTCATGGATGTTTATTCATGTGAAGACGTTATTTATTGTTCAAAATTGATGAAATATTCAGTGCAACTTCTTAGAATATTAAATATCCAATTTCTTGTCATGAAAAAAATTAATATTAGATACTTGTACATTTTTCGGTTTTCTCGAATACAGTTCAAATAGCCCAACCATACATTATAGATTTTTTTATCTAAGTGCCCTTTCTGACAAAACTTTTCCATTAAAAAAAGCGATAATTGTGCTTTGAAGAAATGTCAAAAGTGACATATTACCTCTGTCACAGCTCATCACAAACTCGAGATGCTTCGTACCAAAATATTACATTTTTTAGTTTATGGTAAAATCCTTAAACTGGAAGAAACTGTTTCGCTGTATTTTATTACGTATTTCCTAATTTTATATTCTGTAGTACATCACTGAACCCAGGTAAAGAAATCCGCCACATATTTCTTTACTTTTACGTTTATGTTTTTTCCTGTTGTTGAGGGTAAAGTAACTAAAAAGACTTAAGCAAGTTGAAAAGGTTCATGTTTGTCTCCACATCGAATTATATCTCTTACTTGCAAAACATGTTGGTGTAAACCAACAATTTATGCTTGATACTGAATTTAATCAGAAAGGGCATTGTTATAGACTGATGTTCACACTTAAAAAATAGCAGCTCAATTGATTTATTGTAGGTTAACTTTTTAGGATCCCGGAATTTAGATTTATAATCCCGGGATCCCGAAAAAACTCATTATTTGTCGGGATCTGTATGAATTACATCAGATTGCATAATATACATACCCACATATCATTTTGTACCAAAATAATAACTTTTTAACGACAGTTTACTTGGGAAAAAAATAATAAAGTTCTAAAAAGACAATAGTCTAACAATAATCGAGTATATAACAAAACTTCATTTGGTATACAAAAACAAAGTAAAAACATTATTTTGCTAAACCCATTTTTTTTATTTCATGCTCAGTGAAAGTTAGTTTGACGCTCAAATTTAGCTCAATAATTTTGTCCTATGTTTGTCCTTTAAATTAATATTGATGACAATTATATTTGACATAAATTGGTGGTGCAAAAATGCATTAAAAATTTAATATTTTAATCTGCAATTTCTGGAAAATATGTTAAACTTGGTTATTATGATAATGATTTTTCAAGAAAGGCATATAAAATAATAATATAAACAATAATAATAAACGACCGTTTCTCCCTGCACAACTAAATTTATATTATTCAACTTTCCAAAAATATCAGCTAAATATGCTAACCGGACTATCCACAATTCATCAAAGAAACAATATTTGTCAAGTCGAAATTAGCTTCTGCATGGAAAACTTGAACTTCTGATTTAAGTACGAAGAGTCAATGTTATCTTTTTACTGCTTGATCCAAGACTGTTTTTAGTCTGTCTGGTATAGATTTTGCTACTAGAAAATCCCGATGGATTTTGCAGTGAGCGAATTGAGCTTCTGGAGCTACTGTTTTAATTTTTTATGAGGGCCGCGATTCTTTTCTGTTAAAGCCCGAGCTCCATCAGTGCAGACACCAATAAATTTCTTCCATGGAATGGAATTATTAATCATAGAACTATTAAAATTTATCACCAGATCTTTTTTCGGGCAAAGGTTGCTAAAATAAATATTCCTCTGCAATTTCCTCTTCAACCTCAAATCAGTTAAAGAGTGTAGCGTAAAATATTTACTTTGTTTAGCCTTTTTAACTACACTTTCTTTTACACAATCTGCTATTTTAACACTCGTTGAATTAAGATTTGGCTTATCATTACTGTATAAATTAACTGGTTTAGACTCTCAAAAAATTGCAGAGCGACCTCTATAGTACGCTTTCTCCGCTATCAGAGTTATCAGTCACCTTTATCTGGCACTTCAATATTGCAAACCGTTTACTCGCATACTAATGGACCAATAACGATTGACATATCTTGATGTCTGCTATTGGCACTGCATTAATTCACCAGCAACAATGTTGCAGACCTCCTCGGTAGAAACGAAGCCAAGTCGCGATAAGTATTACCAACGTACGGAGCAAAAAAAAGATCATATGCACAGTAGGAAAATTAATCACCGGCGAATATGAATATATATATATAAATAGAATGACTTTGTAACTGATATTGGCGCCTGTAACTCTATAAATAAATAAATAAACATTCAATACACCTCTATACCGCCGGTCAGTTCGTCAAAACCATATCTGATCATAAATAATGTATTAGCTAACTCGCGCGGAGTCGATATAGCATATGCAATAATATCGATTTGACTTGTTCCGATGGAGAAAAAAATGTGTCATATTTTGTATGGTAATGCAACTCATGGCGAAATTATTCATTGCATGCATTAAGGGACACGTGCTGCCACTTTTCTTCTATGAAGGGAGGGAAAAATTGACATTTTACTATACACAAATAGATAAGTTTCTTTCGTTTAGTTTGACCAAAAGAAATGTGTTGTTTCGATAGAGGGAGACATTTATTTACTTAAATAAGTTTTACATGAAAGTTCCTATCATATATGACGTAACTCCAAAATTAGCTTTAGAAACAAAAAAAATTTAAAAGAAGTAAATTATTCAATAAAAAAGTAAACTCTTGACACGAAAATGTGCCTGTCCCGATCTGTGACTTTACAAATCTGCAACGTTTTATAATTTTTTTATTATTTATTATTTATTATTTTACTGTTGACGTTTCAACACAGTGAACTGTATATACTACGTATAACTGGAAAGGACCCGTAATGGTCAATACGTGATGCAAATGCATTTGGTATGCAACCCGCAGTGCAGTGGTTAATCAAGTTAATCAAGTTAATCAACCCTTAACTCTTGCAGAGACTTAAATACATGAGATAATAATCGCAGATTTAATAAAACTTATATTATATTCACATATTCCGCCTAATTAAAATTTACAGACTAGGTACTATCGCGACCATAAAAAACGGGGACACTCTAATTTGCACTGATTAAACTGGGCTTCGTAATGCCATGTGAGTAAGCTGGTCATAGTGGTTATGTCACATTAATGTCATCTTGGATTTTGACGAAATAAATAAAAATTTCGTAATTGAATGGATTTTAGAAGGCAAATTAAAACTCGACTACATGATAAAATCAGCTTTCGAGAAATTGTTATTGAATTAAGTGTCGGCAAGAATACCGCGAAGAATAAAATTGATGGAACCGGAACAAAATTGTAGGTTGACAAATACTGTCAGAGTTTAGACATCATAGGTTAACAAATACTGTCAAAGTAAATGTTACACAACTAAAATTGTTGAGAATATAAGTGCCCAATTTTACTTTGGTGTCCCCGTTTTTTAGGCTCGCGATGGTACTCTCAAATTATATATTAGTAGTTATTCTTTAATTTGAAACATTTGCAGTCAATAACTAAATGCTCTTCGTATTATTGAATTAAGGAAACGAATTCTGACATTAAAAGTAGTCCAGATGATGCTGATTATATTTATTCGATAATATTAATACTTATAAATTATTTTTCACATTTAAAATTTTATTCATTCGAAATATGTATACATTGAGCGCGTAAAGTAAGGAAACATGACACAATGTCTGAAATGGTTTGTTATTTGAAAAATTTCGTCGTTTTAATTATCAAAATATACATATTTACATCAAATTTAATTTTCGACTTTCAATTCTTTTCGACTTTTGACGCCATCGACACTTACTACACAGCAACCCCATATTTTTTGTACTGGTATTGATAGGTCTGTTAATTGTAAAGATAATTGTAAAGTAAAACATTAAAAAAAAACGAGAAAAAGATTGAATCATGAAGCCGTTCGCACCCCACTTAAAGAATCGCTGTAAATGCGTCAAAAACATTTGGGAACAAATTTTTGCAATTTCACGTAAAAATACAGAGATTTAGGTTTACTATGAGACCATTTTGAGGTTTCTAGGACAATGGGTTCAGCTGGAATAAAATAAAAAAGCGAAACACTACTGCCTTCCGCTATCTACCTACGGTAGTCAGACAGTGACACATTGCCCACGGTATCGCTCTGTCTCTTTTGCTCGCGCCTGCAACACTTCTCGCTAGCCAATATAAAGCGCGGGTCCGTTCCAGCTATACGTAGTATATGCAGTTCACTGTTTCAACATCACGGTACCTGTTAGAAAATTGACAGAGGAACGCATGCCTCACGAAATACTTCATTCAACGTGGAGTCGTGCATATAAGTTGCGGGATTAGGTCAAAGCATCGACATAGATGGGGCAACCTGTCCGGTTGCCAGATTTTTGATTTGGGTCACTTAGATACATCATCCGAACCGGCGGAAAATAAAATCCTTTTTGGTCTTTTACGTCCGTTTCCGCGCTAGCAGAATATATGGATTACTGCTGAACTTGATATGTCAATCAAAAACCGAGCCATAAGAACAAAAAAAATCCACTTACCCAAATGGATGTTGCGCATACACAGGGCCAGCCAATACGTAGTTAATATTCATATCTGCAACAAAAAAAAAACAGTAGAGTGAGAGATAATAAATGTACAGAAGAAATAAATAAGGGAATCATTTCGAGTAAAATTGTCAATGATTACAAATTACTTCTACTGTGAAATAAGGTACAGCACTTTTCCCGTAAAATTATAAAAATTTTATGTGGCCAGGCACATGACTTTATCATACTATTTATAAAATTAATAGTAAATGTGGCATTCAAAAAACTGTTCTAAAGTGACTATTTTGACAAAATTCGTAAAAACGTCAATACCTCAAAAACTAACAAGTTTCTACTAATATCATATTTAGATATTCATCTATCCCTTCTTACATGAATACATATACGTTTGATAAAAATTTCTTTCGCAAAAGGAATCATACTTTTCTAGCTTTTCCAACCGGAAGTTACTATTATCATCACATATTTGTATAAAATAAGTTTCTCTGTGCAGCAGTACGTATCAATATATATCACGATATTTATTAAAATGAATCACCCTGTATATTTAGTGAGCTTTTCGTATATATTAGATATATTTTTGTTTATGTTAGGTAAAAGTATACCAAATATGAATTCCTAATTAAAAAAGGAATCTAAGTAGTTAAAAGACAATAAGATATAAATGGTGTAACAAAATTAATTTTTTATGGTGATCGCCCTCTAAATAAACGAAGAGTTGGCGGGATTAAAACAATTTAATAAAGAGAAAACCCTAGTGTATGCTAGTCACGATATACTCAAAAAAAATAATTAGATAAATAATGCTTTTTTAATGACAGGATAAACAAACCACAAATAAAAAACCCTAAAAACAAGAAGGTAAAATTCTTTTTCTGAAAAACTAAATATGTTTCAAAAAGAGTGTTGGTAAATAATATAAATTCTTATATTTCACGATTTTTAAATACTAAACACAACGTACAAAAATGAGGATAATTTTTGCCTTTGAAAAGGACATTTGCCTTCTTGGGGGAAAGTTGTAAAATATTCTTTATGTACGATGTAAAATAATAATATAAAAACAAAAGTTTGTAATGGAGAGCGATGATAATTTTGTTTGACTAAAGCTAACATAACTAGCTAAATTTGTAGTAAAATTTGTCTTTTGCAACCGAAAAACAGGGAAGGCTTGGCAATAAAATGAGTATAAATATATATAGGGTGTTTAGAGGGTGTTTTCCACAATAACAAAAAAATCTACTTTCTACTATAAAATAATTCCACAGAATTAATAATTTAAATTATTGAACCGAAGTTATCTCAGGCGAATATCATTAAATTAATTTTTAATCGAACCGTCAACCAAGCGTGAAATTTAATAGAATATATGGATTATAAACGAGTAATATTATACGATTGAATAAACAAGTGCGTTTAAAAATAACCGACATAATTGCGAATATAAATAAAATAAAAAGAAAGCGTGTAGTGATGGATTATTCGCCTATATCACTAGAGATGGTATTAGAGCTCAAAAATGTCAATAAGAATTATTAATTATTATAAAAGTGTCAATTATTATAGTTTTTTCTTCGCAAAAGACAAATACTATAACAATAAAAAAACTTTTCACTCGAAATTTTTGATAATCGAGATTTCTAAACTAAAACTTATTAATAAGAAACAGTATTATAACTTTATAAATTGTATTATATACATGTAAATATTAAAAGATGACGAATGTTAAATAAAAACAAATTTGAATTGCTATATCGCTAATATTTCTGTATGTACTTTCAATGTTTTGATGTTTCTGTCGTTCTAAAATTCGTTCTTTTTCTGCTTTCAGGGTACAGAGTGAACGGGAATAGGCTCTTAGAGTTTCAAATAAACACAGATTTAGGAAATTCAGGCCACGAATACAGGGTAAAGTCGGCCGCTCTCTGGATGAAGGCTGACTTATTGCACTCGAGAAGCCATCGGTGCAGAACTGACATTTACGTTTTTAAGTTTAAGTCCCTCATAGGCACCGATGTGGTACTCACGTCAGAGGTTGGTATCACTTACTTTACTATGCACCTAATTCGTCAAAAAAATACACGCAAAACAACATTCGGACCACTTAAAATTTAGTTTTTGTAGTTTGTAAATATAACACTTTAGTTACAAATTTTCAAACACAAAAATTTCTTTGACCATATTTAACGTGTGTTCTCACCAAAGATTAAACTGTTACTTTCAATAAAAATGAAGATACTCACTTCGAAACTATTCCGTGACCGACTTCCGGTAAGACCGGAAGTGGTAGTGATTTTGAGAGTAGTTTAATTTACAAGTTTGGGGATCTCGCTTATCACTGGAGATAGAGCCTATGTTTAAATTTGGCAAAGTTTCGTATTTTTGTGTTGATCAATTATCTGAAAAGAAATTTAAGCTATCATTTTTCATTTTGAAGATATCCGCAAAAAACTGAAATGTTAAGATATCGTTTTTAATTTTTTATTCAAAACCAAATGTAGCTAGACATTTGAAACAAACACATTCTACAGCTACTTTTTAACAAGGAATACTGTGTTGCATTCCATTTCCACTGCAGTGTTTTAATTTGAAATAACATCAAAGATGGCGGCGTAACCATGGCCAACTTTTGGGTACCTGAAGGTTTTTTGATTATTTTTTTTTTATTAATTAACAGCACCCTTACAGGTACTTGTGTATAACACCTAGTCTGATGACTATCTAGCTATATTAATCTAATAAGTGTTCCCCATTGGTGTAACTTAAATTTAATTTGGATGCTGACGCTTTAAACTTCACACACTGCACGTTGCTCTGCTTTGTTCACTAATCGGCTTTCACTCACATAACAGTGTGCTCTGCTTTTTTAACATCACTTCACCAACTAAAAAGGTTTGTTTGTTTTGAGTCTTCGCACACTGTCACAATTGTCAAGAAACTGGATTGCCTCGACATTCGTGTGCTGGAGAAGTCTGTTCTGATGATTCTCTGCAAACTTTCCAATTTCGTTCGTTACTAATTCCATCTCAAGATCCCTGTGGAGATTTCTGTTTCTTATATACCGCGGTGCACCCACGATGTTTCTTAGCACCTTATTTTGGAAGCGTTGTATGATGGTGATATTGCTTGGCTTAGTGCAGCCCCACAGTTGGATACCATTAGGTCCACACAGGTTTAAGTATCTGCTTGTAAAGCAGGAGTTTATTATATGTCGACAAAGACGACTTCCTACCAATAAGCCAGTACATTTTTTTGTATCTTATGCCCAATTCTTCTCGTTTCTTTTTACCATGTGCTTTCCAGCGGAGCTTGGTGTCTAGCGTCATACCGAGGTATTTTGCCGTGTTCGAGTAGGGTACGGTGGTGAAATTTATTGTAACTGGAACGTATCGTATTCGCTTGTTGGTAAAGTTTATGTGAACTGATTTGGTTTCGTTCAATGTAATTAGCCACCGTTGCATCCAATCATTAATATCGTTGACAGCATTCTGCAGATCTGTGTTGATCCATCAACATTTGTATCTACCGCCATAATAGCAGTGTCATCAGCAAACGTGGCAACGGTAACACCATCTCGTTGCGGAAGATCATGTGTATATAGAAGGTAAAGAATTGGGCCAAGTACACTACCTTGTGGTACTCCAGCTTTAATACATTTGAGGGTTGAGTACTCATTATCTTGCTTTATGCGGAAGTATCTGTCGGAAGATATGATTCTAATAGTTTGCTATACTCGAAGGGTAGTAGCCGATCCAGCTTATGGAGTAGACCTTCGTGCCAAACTTTGTCGAAGGCTTTTGCCACATCCAGGAATATAGAGGAGCATACTTTTTTTCTTCTAAAGTTCTTTTTTTGATCATTGTTATTCTGTGCACCTGATCAATTGTGGAATGTTTGTTTCTGAATCCAAACTGATGAGTGGGTTTTATAAAATAATGCTAACATGTTATACATTGCGGAAATGAGAAAAGACACGACCATCGGAAAAAGGCCAAAATTCAACATGGCTCCCATAAGAAAGAGAAAAGTTGGCCATGGTTACGCCGCCATCTTTGATGTTATTTCAAATTAACAAATGACACTGCATTACTTGCTCAAAAGTAGCTCCAGAATGTTGTTATTTATGAACAAATATTCTCTGCAAGCATTAAAAAATAATGTTACAGAAAAACAGTTTCTTTTTACTTTATTTGGGTGGTTCAGGGCAGAATAATGATTTTTTTCAATGGAGATGGCATGAGTTCAACTGTTATCTCCAAAAGTGGTGTATTAATGTCAAAATCGTTACTCTCTGCTGCTAGTGTAATAATTAGGGATTATTGATGTCCATAATAGAATATCTGCAAAGTTTTGCCTGTATTTGAATCCAGCTTTAAACAAGTATTGATGATCGAACACGACTGATATCGTTTTGTTGTTTTTTCGCAGCAATTCGACCAGTTCACCGAAGAACCAACTTCCACGAGCCTGGAGGAGTCAAAATCCGGCTGGCAGAAGGTAGACGTGACCAAGATCGTCCAGAAGTGGTTGAAGACGTCAAAAAACGAAAGGTTGAAGCTGTTCGTCGATTGCTCCTGCTGCAGTAATTGGCAGATCCACCGGTTGAATAAAGAAAAAGAGAAGAGGTCAGACCCAAATCGACCATTTCTAGTGATAGAGATAGACCCAGCCACTACGAAGCGAGTGAGAAGGACGTCTATGGAATGCAGTCCTGATATTGGCAACCAATGTTGTAAGCAGTCCTTCTACGTCAGTTTTGAGCAGCTGGGTTGGAGGGAATGGATAATAGCACCGAAGGGTTATCATGCTAACTACTGCAAAGGAGAATGTGGGTACCACAGAACGCCTGATACCTATGTGAGCTATCATACGCATGTGATCGAACAGTTTAGGAAAAATTATCAACTAAGTGGTATGCAGCCATGTTGTGCTCCGCTAAAGTTTTCCAGTGTGTCGCTGATCTACTACGACATGCACCATAACATCATCAAGAGGGACTTGCCCAAAATGGTGGTCGATGAGTGCGGTTGTCCTTAAATTTTAGTGAAGAAAAAAATACTCTATGAAAATTGTATAGACGAACCAGTGATCATTCCTAATTTCGGTATAATTTAAAAAGTTTTGGTGTGGCTTTTCCAATTGATATTATTAGAATGATAAATAAATAATTATTATTGCGGATAACTGAAGAGACAGGTGCCGTGCGACTTTAAACTATTAAAGAAAGTGACCTTTTTGTAGTAAACTTTAATATAAATTATGACTGTTCTAGTGTATGAAATGAGAAGAGAATTATTACTTTATTACTCTTATGATTAATTATTAGTTCGTTATATATCTAAGCTTTGATAATATTGAATGTGATCTGATTACGGAATCTGATTTTTACCAAAAAACTGTGATTTTTTTAAGAGTATTGTCCGTTTAGGGTATACATTTATTTTTAGTTTATATCGTATACAGGATGGACCAAATGTTATTTATAATATACGCTTATACGCTTATACAGGGTGAGCCATTTAAACGATGCAAGTTATTGACTCTTTTATGAAGTCTAAATCAGTCGTGTCTGCATTAAAATAAAACTAGTTAGCCAGGATTTGACAGATAAATAAATAATTAAATATCTTCCCTGAGACCATTGTATATGTGACTGATGCCTATCCGACGCCGTCCGGCAAGGACCGTACACGGTATCACAATATGAGATCTTTTTACTATTGACAGTAGATATTATCAAAAGATCAGCATTTGACACTACCGGTACTGTCATTAGACTGAAAATATTTGGAAAATCCTATTACAGTATTATATCAATGCAGATGCGAGCGATCTCGATCAAATAGAATTTGCTCTTGCAGCTACACTATTAATGTTACCAAAAAATGTCGCAGACATAAATTATTCAGAATTTCCTCTACTTTAATTTAGTTCATTGCATCTGAATTTTGTTGCTTTAAAATCTAATAGAAGTACCTTACCTTGATGGTGATTTTTGACAGATACAACAGATCTTTACTACTCTTTACTTAAAAATGTAAGGGCATAGTAGTATTAGATTTATTTTTGACGGTGGTCAATAACAGCGCTCTTTGGGGTTGCCTGCTAAAAATTAGAACGTAAAATATGGAATTTTGTCGCTGTGGCATGCAAAAAACTGTTCTAAAGTGACTATTTTGACAAAATTCGTAAAAACGTCAATACCTCGAAAACTAACAACTTTTTACTAATATCATATTTAGATATTCATCTATCTCTTCTTGTATGAATACATATTTGTTTGATAAAAATTTCTTTCGCAAAACGAATCATACTTTTCAAACCAGAAATTACAATTATCATCACTTTTTTGTATAAAATATTTTCTCTGCGCCGCAGTACTTGTCAATATATATATATCACGATATTTAATAAAATGAATCACCCTGTATATTTAGTGAGCTTTTCTTATATATTTGATATATTTTTGTTTATGTTAGGTAAAAATATACCAAATATGATATAGAAAATTCCATGGTCCAGCCTGTATACAAAAGTACAATTTAATCGTTAGATAAATTATTTGTATATTATTTCACTGCCTCTAATTAAAAAAAAAAGGAATCTAAGTAGTTAAAAGACAATAAGATATAAATGATGTAAGAAAATTAATTTTTTATGGCGATCGCCGTCTAAATAAACGAAGAGTTGGCGGGATTAAAACAATTGAATAAAAAGAAAACCCTAGTGTATGCTAGTCACGATATACTCCAAACAAATAATTAGGTAAATAATGCTTTTTTAATGACAGGATAAACAAACCACAAATAAAAAACCCCTAAAAGACAAGAAGGTAAAATTCTTTCTCTGAAGAACTAAATATGTTTCGAAAAGAGTGTTGGTAAATAATATAAATTCATATATTTCACGATTTTTAAATACTAAACACAATGTGTAAAAATGAGGATAACTTTTGGCTTTGAAAAAGACATTTGCCTTCTTGGGGGAAAGTTGTAAAATATTCTTTATATACGATGTAAAATAATAATATAAAAACAAAATTTTGTAATGGAGACCGATGATAATTTTGTTTGACTAAAGCTAACATTACTAGCTAAATTTGTAGTAAAATTTGTCTTTTGCAACCGAAGAAAAGGGAAGCCTTGGCAATAAATTGAGTATAAATATATATCTATAGGGTGTTTAGAGGGGTTTTCCACATTAACACAAAATTCAACTATTTCTCCTATAAAATAATTCGACAGAACTAATAATTTAAATTATTGAACCGAAGTTATGTCAGGCGAATATCATTAAATTAATTTTTAATTGAACCGTCAACCAAGCGTGAAATTTAATAGAATCTATAGATTATAAACGAGTAATATTATACGATTGAATAAACAAGTGCGTTTAAAAATAACCAACATAATTGTGAATATAAAAATAAAATAAAAAGAAAGCGTGTAGTGATGGATTATTCGGCAATATCACTAGAGATGGTATTAAAGCTCAAAAACGTCAATAATAATTATTAATTATTATAAAAGTGTCAATTATTACCGATTTTTCTTCGCAAAAGACAAATATTATTACAACAAAAAAACTTTTTACTCGAAATTTTTGATAATCGAGATTTCTAAACTAAAACTTATTAATAAGAAACAGTATTATAACTTTATAAATTGTATTATATACGTGTAAATATTAAAAGATAACGAATGTCAAATAAAAACAAACTCGAATAGCGATTATTAAAAATTTCCAAAACGTTAAAAACAAAAGAAAATCGCCGGTCTCTACATTGTTGACGCCTATGTACCATAAAATATGAACGGTTATTTTTCGAAAATCCGGTCAAAACAACGAATCGCTTATAGCTAAACGCCTCATTTTTTCAAAAATAATAAACAAATTATAAGAACAAACGAAGAGTTAATTTTAAACCACGATTATACTGCTCAAGAAGATTATAGCTCTCTATTGTACTAGGTTAGGCTAAATTATAAAAAAACACACAGAATAAAACAAAAAACAACGAAGAAAAAATTAATGGAAGAACAAACCATAACATACTTGATTAAATAATAAATATGAACAATAAGACATGGGAAACTAAACGCGATTAAGCATCTACTATTTAATAATAAAGATAAAACAAATGTTGCTAATTTTTATTCGAAAAAGAAAAATGCAAAAAAATTGCGAGGAATGTGCAGACGAATGAACGATGATGACGTATGTTAAACAAACGAAATGAGGAATAAATTATTCGATGAGTGTTGTTCTTTTATTTCTTTTTGCGTGCTTTGCAATTTGACCTGATTCTCAGTAGGGTGAAAGTCGAATTTAAAACTTAGGTAAGTTTTGCGTTATCAAAGGCGAAAAAAAGCGTCGGTTTTTCTTTTTCGTCTACTGTACTACTCCACAGTAGTACACATAAATTAAACCCTCCTTTTCTAAAGTGAAAATTTATCTATATTTCCAGCACTTGAACAAATGCCAGCAGTCATGAGTCGGGTGGGGGAAAGGGGGGTGCAAATCTTGTCCTGCTCGAAGAAACTACCCCCCTTTTACATTGAGAAGGGGGGTTTGTTAAAGTCTAGCGCGTTCACACAAATTCTTCAATACCGCCTCCCCAAGAGATTTCCCCCCAAATGGGGGGATGCCCCTTCCCCCCCAAAACGGGGGAGCCATACACTGTATAACGCGAGTGCAAGCATGACATGGTACTCGCTGCCAAAATAACTGTTGCCAAAAAAGTTTTTATAAATTCAGGATTCGGGGGGAGGGGGGGGGGTCGCGACCCCCCTCCCCCCACAGATGCAATAGCGACCATTTTTCAGAGCGTCCAAACTCCCCCCCGCCATAGCCTTCCAGACTACGGACCTAGAAAATATTGTCTCTTAGCTGTCTGTTCGGATTCAACACTTGGAATAGAGGAGACGAAATATTCTCCCCCCACTCTTGGTTTTGATTATTCATTGCTTACTCCCCCCGTCAGATTCTTGCGGGGTAGCAAGATGGAAAAAGACATGATTATTATTATGGTATTTAAGGTTTTTTCGCTCTTTTTAGTCCTTTTGCATTATATGGGACAACATCCAAAGTTGATGGGTTAAAAATTATTTTTATGCATTCCTTGGTCACAGATGAATTGGGTAATTAATCCTGAGAATTACAGCTTTTTATCAGTGCTTGTTTACCATAGAGCAGTTTCGAAACTAACAAGTTAAGCGAAATTTTACTCACAAATATTCTGATCTTCTGAAAACCATAGTGCCCGCGGTTTCTCGCGGTTTTCTCGCGAATCTTAGAGGTACGCGACTTTCAGCAATGAATTCCTCGGCCTATTTCCCATCGGATACCGTTTGAACCGTCAACATCGGTCGATTGGATCGCACACAGTTTGCGTTCAAAGTTTCTAATATAGTAAAATGAGTGCTTTTAGCATCATTTTTGATAATTGGGAACGTAATACCTGCCGAACCGTTCCAAATAAGTAAAATCTAATTATACCGGCGTAATCAGCGTCAAGAATTGTATCAAGAACCACAACCTTAATTTGATTGAAGGTAGTTGGGCTTTTGCCGACTGGCTAAAATTTTGTAAGAAATCACATATTTTAAAGTATAATTTTGAAGTGGCACAGTTACCTCAAAAACTAGGACCCGGGTCAACATGAAACCTTTGCTATCTTACTAAAATGGGTGCGCTGATTACAAATTTACATAGGAAAAGGCTCTATCTCTTGTGGTTACCGAGTTGTGCTGAAATTACGGTTTTTCAAATAATACAAAAATAAGCGAAATGGACCACATAACTTGAAAATGGTAAATCTTGGGCATATAAAAGTATACATATGTTTGATAGACTCAACGAGAGCTATCATTTGGTAGTAGGTAAACCTTTCTATCACCAACGGTTGCAATGTTCAATTTTTTTCTATCTAAAAGTGCTAAATTTAGACCGAAAAAATAATTATAACTTTTTCAGAGATAGAGCGTTCTAATGTAGTCATGCTTATGCATTGGGCTGTGCTGAATTCAACGGTGAGCTCGGTTTTTCCGTAACGCGTACCGTTTGGCCAGAAAGTGGTAAACCATAGTTTCCGCGGTATCTCGCGTTTTTCTCGCGAACCGCGAATCTTAGACCTACGCGACTTTCAGAAATGAATTCGTCGGCCAATTTCCCATCCGATACCGTTTGAACCGTCAACATCGGTCGATTGGATCGGACACAGTTTGCGTTCATAGTTTCTAATATAGTAAAATGAGTGTTTTTAGCATCATTTTTGATAATTGGGAACGTAATAACTGCCGAACCGTTCCAAATAAGTAAAATCTAATTATACCGGCGTAATCAGCGTCAAGAATTGTATCAAGAACCACCACCTTAATTTGATTGAAGGTGGTTGGGTTTTTGCCGACTGGCTAAAATTTTGTAAGAAATCACATATTTTAAACTATAATTTTGAAGTGTCACAGCTATCTCAAAAACTAGGACCCGGATCAACATGAAACCATTGCTGACTTACTAAAATGGGTGCGCTGATTACAAATTTACATAGGAAAAGTCTCTGTCTCTACTGGTTACCGAGTTGTGCTGAAATTACGGTTTTTCAAATAATACAAAAATAAGCGAAATGGACAACATAACTTGAAAATGGTAAATCTTAGGCATATAAAAGTATACATATTTTTGATAGACTCAACGAGAGCTATCATTTGGTAGTGGGTAAACCGCTCTATCACCAACGGTTGCAATGCTCAATTTTTTCTATCTAAAAGTGCTAAATTTAGACCGAAAAAACAATTATAACTTTTTGAGAGATAGAGCGTTCTAATGTAGTCATGCTGATGCATTGCGATGTGCTGAATTCAACGCTGAGCTCGGTTTTTCCGTAACGCGTACCGTTTGGCCAGAAAGTAGAAAACCATAGTTTCCGCGGTTTCTCGCCGTTTTCTCGCGAACCGCGAATCTTAGACCTACGCGACTTTCAGAAATGAATTCCTCAGCCAATTTCCCATCCGATACCGTTTGAACCGACAACATCGGTCGATTGGATCGGACACAGTTTGCGTTCAAAGTTTCCAATATAGTAAAATGAGTGTTTTTAGCATAATTTTTGATAATTGGGAACGTAATAACTGCCGAACCGTTCCAAATAAGTAAAATCTAATTATACCGGCGTAATCAGCGTCAAGAATTGTATCAAGAACCACCACCTTAATTTGATTGAAGGTGGTTGGGTTTTTGCCGACTGGCTAAAATTTTGTAAGAAATCACATATTTTAAACTATAATTTTGAAGTGTCACAGCTATCTCAAAAACTAGGACCCGGATCAACATGAAACCATTGCTGACTTACTAAAATGGGTGCGCTGATTACAAATTTACATAGGAAAAGTCTCTGTCTCTACTGGTTACCGAGTTGTGCTGAAATTACGGTTTTTCAAATAATACAAAAATAAGCGAAATGGACAACATAACTTGAAATTGGTAAATCTTAGGCATATAAAAGTATACATATTTTTGATAGACTCAACGAGAGCTATCATTTGGTAGTGGGTAAACCTTTCTATCACCAACGGTTGCGCTGTTCATTTTTTTTCTATCTAAACGTGCTAAATTTAGAACAAAAAAATAATTATAACTTTTTGAGAGATAGAGCGTTCTAATGTAGTCATGCTTATGCATTGGGATGTGCTGAATTCAACGGTGAGCTCGGCTTTTCCGTAACGCGTACCGTTTGGCCAGAAAGTGGAAAACCATAATTTCCGCGGTTTCTCGCGGTTTTCTCGCGAACCGCGAATCTTAGAGGTACGCGACTTTCAGAAATGAATTCCTCGGCCAATTTCCCATCCGATACCGTTTGAACCGTCAACATCGGTCGATTGGATCGGACACAGTTTGCGTTCAAAGTTTCTAACATAGTAAAATTGGTGTTTTAGCATAATTTTTGATAATTGGGAACGTAATAACTGCCGAACCGTTCCAAATAAGTAAAATCTAATTATACCGGCGTAATCAGCGTCACGAATTGTATCAAGAACCACAACCTTAATTTGATTGAAGGTAGTTGGGTTTTTGCCAACTGGCTAAAAAATTTTAAGAAATCACATATTTTAAACTGTAATTTTGAAGTGGCACAGCTATCTCAAAAACGAGGACCCGGATCAACATGAAACCTTTGCTATCTTACTAAAATGGGTGCGCTGATTACAAATTTACATAGGAAAAGTCTCTGTATCTACTGGTTACCGAGTTGTGCTGTAATTACGGTTTTACAAATAATACAAAAATAAGCGAAATGGACCACATAACTTGAAAATGGTAAATCTTAGGTATATAAAAGTATACATATTTTTGATAGACTCAACGAGAGCTATCATTTGGTAGTGGGTAAACCTTTCTATCGCCAACGGTTGCAATGCTCAATTTTTTTCTATCTAAAAGTGCAAAATTTAGACCGAAAAAACAATTATAACTTTTTGAGAGATAGAGCGTTCTAATGTAGTCATGCTGATGCATTGCGATGTGCTGAATTCAACGGTTAGCTCGGTTTTTACGTAGCGCATACCGTTTGGCCAGAAAGTTGAAAACCATAGTTTCCGCGGTTTCTCGCGGTTTTCGCGCGAACCGCGAATCTTAGAGGTACGCGACTTTCAGAAATGAATTCCTCGGCCAATTTCCCATCCGGTACCGTTTGAACCGTCAACATCGGTCAATTGGATCGGACACAGTTTGCGTTCAAAGTTTCTAATATAGTAAAATGAGTGTTTTTAGCATCATTTTTGATAATTGGGAACGTGACAACTGCCGAACCGTTCCAAATAAGTAAAATCTAATTATACCGGCGTAATCAGCGTCAAGAATTGTATCAAGAACCACGACCTTAATTTGATTGAAGGTAGTTGGGTTTTTGCCGACTGGCTAAAATTTTTTAAGAAATCCCATATTTTAAACTATAATTTTGAAGTGGCGCAGCTATCTCAGAAACTGGGACCCGGATCAACATGAAACATTCTGAGATCCGAGAATCACCCAGAATCGACCATCAACACATTAAGGTGCGTACATAGTAAATTCCCACCTTCGGAGCTTTAGAACCAGTCGGAGGTGGGTTTGTAGGTCTCCCATATGTATTGTGTGAACGATATGTGATCACCTGTCATCTAGTGGTATGTTTACGACTTGAGAAAATATCGGATTGCATAGGAAGATTGTTGCGGAGCGACTAGCGTGGGCATACAGATGGCGCCACACATACACAAAACCTGTTGTCGGGCCGTGTAACACAAAACACAACAAACGTGGCGCCTTCTCTGGGTGGTGTTCTGGGCCCCTTTGAGCGCGATCGGTGCCGACTGCCGAGATCAAATAGCCCACAACAAATTAATAGGCCAAATATGGACAGAGCTTGAGTTCAACCTGACCGGTGCCCATAAAATTGTTTATGGAGTGTCTGTGTATGTGTTCGGGAACTTTTATTTCGATTCCATTTGAGCGATATCTTGCACAGAATTGTAAATTGTCTTGTGGTGTGTGGTCACTTGTCAAAATTTCCTACACTAAATTCCTGTTTTATGGTCAATAAAATAAAATTCAGTTTCTTTTTTTGTGTAATTTTAGTAATTTGTAACTATCGAAATAATTATACAGGGCTAGCCAAAATTACCGGAACACCTAAATATTTCTCCAACCGTAAGAAATATCAAAAAAATTGTTCAAATAATTTTTTTGCCATTTTATTATAGAAATTCGGTGACCTATTTTTTTTTTAAATAGAACACCCTATAAATTATTACATTTAAAAATTCTACGATTACCTCTAAGGATTTTTATAGGGCTCATAATTTTATAAAATGTACTATTTTTTTATTTATATGCCATTAACACCTTAATTGTTCTCCAACTGTAAGAAAATCAAAATATGATTCAAATAAAAGTTTTTTTGGTGTAAACAACCTCACGTTCAAATATATTTTTAATATACAGGATGTTTATTTTATGATGGATTTTTCCTTTTTCTAACAGAACAGCCTAACAGTATCTTTAACATGTTTTAATGCTAAGATTAATTCTAAAAATATTATGTTGGAATTATTTCTTTATAAAATTTTCATTTTTTAGTTTGTAAGCAATTAATTAATACTCACGAACTTTTACTTTAACAAAACGGGTAAGAAATAAAAAATCAAGAGAAAATAACATCACAATTAAATAGAATTAAATTAAATGTTCAAACTGCCACATTAAAATAAATGTGCGTGTATGTAAGAAATTATAAATGTGAAGTTCAGTAGTTTTGCTTACTCAAAATTAATCTTAGACTAAACAAATTAAAAGTTACAGGGTATTTATTCTATTAGAAAATGGAATAGTTTGCAAATTTAATTTCTAATTAAAAAATGTTGCATTTTATAAAAAAATGATTCGTATAAAAAATTCTTGGAATTAATCTTAGAATTAAAATATGTAATACAATATAGGGTGTTCTATTTAAAAAAAGTAAATGTTACCAAATTTCTATAATATATAATGAGCAGCCTGTATATTGAAACTATATTTAAAAAGATAAGCTTGTTTAAAGCCAAAAAACTTGTGTCTGAACAATTTTTGTACATTTTCTTACGGTTGGAGAATGATTTAAGTGTTCCGGTAGTTTTGGCGAACCCTGTAGATTTTTTTTTTTTTGGAAATTTTGGTTTATCAGCAATTTTATTGTTACGCCTCACAGTGAATCGCCTATAATAGTCTAGGTGGACAAAAGTCATTGCTAAGAATCGATAAATCGATGAATATGTAAGATTGACTGCCCTTTGTATGTCTCAAAATTGTTTTCAAATAAACGGAAAGTTTTTTGAACAACTTGAGGGAACTGCAATGGGTAACTGTCTCTCACCTTTTATTGCCAACTTGTTTATGAGCAGATTTGAAACCAATGTAAAGTCTATAGCACCATATTTCCCTTGGGTTAGGTATGTCGACGATATTTTTGCCATTTTTGACACCAAGAAGTGCAGTATTCAAGATTTTCTTCTCGTTTTGAATTCTAAATTCAACACCATTAACTTGACTGTAGAACAAGAAGTTAACGGCCAACTTCCATTTTTAGATACTCTGGTAGTCAGGAATAGCAAAAATATAATAGAAATTGACGTGTATCGGAAAGATAGTAACACAATCAGGTTTATCTCTAATGATTCGCAGCATCCTTTTCAACAAAAATTGTCTTTTATTAGTTGTTTAGTAAATAGGTTATTGAAATTTCCATTGTCCGCAGATAGATATCAGCAAGAATTATTGTTTATTAAGAATGTTGTCATACATAATGGGTACCCTGAGAAAATAGTTGATAGAATGATTAAGAAGCAGAATCAAAAAATGTATGTAAATCAAATATCTACTTTAAATACTTTGTCTGTAGAAAAGAAGAAATATGTTAAAATACCGTTCGATTGTGCATATACAAGGGGTTTGAGAAGTATTTTTACATCACAAAATCTCTGTATAGCATATTCGACTCATAATAGCATAAAAACCTTCTTGGAAACCCAAAGGATAAGGTAGATGTACTTGATAAATCTGGTATATATTGTATCAAATGTCATGACTGAAAAAGAATACGTAGGCCAGACTAGAAGAACAATTTTAACTAGGTTCAAAGAACATGTAGCTCATTTTAAATATAATCGTTTTGAAAAATCTAGTGTGGCTCAACATATTTTAGACACAGGTCATAAAGTAGTTGTAGATGACTTAAAACTTGTAAAAGCTGTGTCAAATAATAGGGAACTAAACAGCTTGGAAAGTATCTTTATTCACTTGAATAGAGATAAATTAATAAATTCAGACAGGGGTCCTATACCTAGTTCGCCATTGTTTGACGTGCTTTAATTAAAACTTGTTTTTTACGCTTCAATGATCAAATTTCACTGAGGTGTGAACAACAAATGGGTATATATAGGGTAATTTTTAACATGGACGTCACTTCCACTAGTGATTTGCTTGGACAATATCCAGTAAAGATACTATGAAGTGCTAATCTCTCTTTTCCTCTTTTTAGGTTCTACTGAAGATGGCAACATAGTTGCTGAAATACGTATTTAGGTTCTAAAATACTTGTTGTGGTTAGGGGTTTATAATTTTATTATGATTATTTATATGTTATAACAAACCCTCCGAGGTGACAATTTTAGGTAATAATAAATGTAGTAATAATCAAAGTTACACAATACTTTAAACCGTGTTTTCTCAAAACCGCACTTTTCCAACTGGCCGGAACGATAACTACAACTGATCTCCGTCAATTCACTTGAAATTTTATATGCAGCTTCAGAACAAAATTATATAAGCATATTTTAACCTAATTTTGTACCTAAAAGTGATAATTTGTGTTCAGGCGTGCGCCATTTTGTTTTAAACCGGAATTTTCTAATTTTCGTACGTACTTCCCGAGATAATCTTAAATAGAATCAATTTCTTTTTTTGATTTTATGGCTGTCAGCTATCGCTGACTGATGTTGCAAAACAGGCTTCTTTTTTAATAGCAAATGACTATTTCTTTTGATTTTTTTCGAGAAATACCCATGCTCTTAGTAAGTAGGTGCACCAAATTAGGAACCAAGTGTGGTCAACAAAAAAAATCAAAGAATGCGGTAATTTTAGCGTAGGTATCCCCCTAGTTCGATCCTGTAGTCGTTCGAGTCACTCAAAGCGACATCTATGGTGGAATCGCAGAACTACGTGACAACTAGTAGAAACAGTAAACTTCTAAATAATACCATGTACGCTTGGTTGCATGTGTTACCAAATGCAATAATACCAAATAAATTAAAATTTATAAAAGTCAAGATCATTACAATAAATAAATAATTGAATTATTATTAATTGATATATCGAATTGTGTGACTAAAAACTGCAACTAGAACTCGGTAACGGTAAGACAATATCCACCTGTAATTGAATATTGTACTTCTTAGAGAAGTGCGTGACATCACCTTAAATAATACAGTGATGGGAAAATTCAACCCTTTATATAATTCGATACTGGCGCTGTTTTCTTGCGAAGGGGGACTTACCCTAAGTTTGAAATATATGGCTTTGATAAAGTATCCTTTAAGGTAAGCCAATATTTCTTCTTTTTTTTTTCACGCACATCAGGCATTGGATAGAATAGCTTGTGCAATTAGTTGGCCGCCAGTGTACTTCGTGTATCTCGAAGGTGTTAAATTTCAAAATAAACATAGAGGCAGCAAACAGTATACCGGATAATCCGTATAAAATAACACCGAGAATTATATATTATATGTACAGCAGGCCAGCGAACCATATTAATTTTGTCAAATGAGTAAAATAGCACAGGTATATAGGTTTATATTACATGTTGAATTATAGGAATATTTGACGAAAAAAAGTGCAGAATTTATGACACCAAAAAAAAATGCTTGATTTCGGTATAATACATATATTTGTTATTAATAGAGATATAAAGTCGGTTAAATGGGCAAAGTAGTGCATATTTATGTGCTCTTTCATAATCTGTTCAGCAAACAGTTGAATTCCGAATGGTTTCCAAACTATTTTGTAAAAACCAAAAAAAATTCATTTTTTAATTATAGTCATAACTTCTTTATTTGCTATCCCATCAAAAAAGCGTTTGGACACTATAAAGGCACTATTTTGTCTACAATTTGATTATGTCAGTTTAAAATTTTTTTTCGCCAATGAATTCGTCAGAAACAAACGAAACTTTTGTTTTTCTTATGGACGCCATATTAGTTTTATACATGTTTGGATTAAGAATTTTTTTCTGAGTAATTTGGTATGCCACTTGCCATATTTAGAACACAATATCTATAAAACAAATATGGCGTCCATAAGAAAAACAAGTGTTTCTGGCAAATCCATTGGCGAAAAAAATTTAAACTGGCATAATCAAATAGTAGACAAAAAAGTGCCTGCATAATGTCAAAACGCTTTGTGTTATGGGATCACAAATAAAGAAGTTATGATCATAATTAAAATATGACATTTTTTGTTTTCTTTTTCAAAATAGAATATAATAATAATGATATTTATTTAGTTAAAAGAAACTAATAATCACAATAAATTTGGTTTCCTAAGTAATAAACTTATCAACTACTTAAAATTAGCCAATACAGGAACCCGACATGATGTTTTAAAAAGACTTAGCGAACTACTGTTTTTTATATCACTTGGCAGGGTATTAAACATCTTCAGTGCTTTATAATAAAATGAATTTTGTGTGCTGCTTTTTGTATATTTTGGTAATCTGAAGTGGTCCTTTTGCCGAGTATTGTATTCATGCTGCTGACTATTGTATGTTAAATAATTACTCATATAATTTGGGAGTTTATTATTTATGCATTTATATACCAACGTGAGTGCCTGATATACCGTTCCTTGTTTAACATTCAAAAAATTTAATTTACTCAGCATGGACTCGACACTGGTTAACCTGGAGCTTTGTAATAAAATTCTGAGTGCTCGATTTTGTTGTACTTGAATCTTTTTAATGTCTTTGTCTGTACACAAAAATATTATACTGCTGCAAAAGTAAAAATATGGTTCTATAATCGTATGGAACAAAGATATTCTAGCTTTTAATGTAAGTTTATTAGATATTCTTCCTAAGTAGCTAATCTTTCGACTCACCTTTTTAACTATATATTCCATATTACTCGTAAATTTCAAACTATTATCTAAAATGACACCTAGATATTTAAATTCGACCACTATCTCAACAACTGTGTTATCGATAACTATGTCTGGTGTAGAGTTTGCCGAATTTCTATTTCCCAATACCATAGCTTTTGTTTTCAATACATTCAAACATAATTTATTTTCTTTATACCAATTTGATATCGATACTAGTTCGGAGTTTAATGTCGCGATTACATCAGGTAAGTTATCTCCTGCAATTGATATTAGTGTATCGTCTGCAAATAGGTGCATATCACAAGCTTTAACTTGTGAAGCAACATCGTTTATGTACAAATTAAATAAAACTGGTCCAAGAACAGAACCTTGTGGTACCCCTAAGCTGTTTATTAATTCACTTGACTCCTTTTCTCCAATCCTAACCTTCTGTCTCCTGTTTGTTAAATAGTTTTCAAACCATTTCAATTCTTTTCCTGTGATTCCGTAGGTTTCCAATTTATACTACTATTTTATACAAAAATAATATATACTATAAAATAATAACGATATAACAAAAATCATAAATAATAGGGATGGTATTGACTTTTTTGCAACATCATTTAATATAAGTACATACCTACATAATTATTTAAACCAACAAATGAATATTCTTAAGCAATACAAAATAACAACTAAATAGCTTAACAATTTAAAAATCGCAATACGTAGTAAGTAAAATATATTATCTTAATAAATATTAGTATTCTGAACAAATAAAAATAAACAATATTTCATAGCCCGCCGTTTTTGAAAATGAAAGCCTATATATACGAAATACTTTTGAATATAAAGTGTGATTAATTTGTAAGTATTTCAAATTTATAGCTTAAGCAATTTCCTAAAACTTTTATTAGAATATTTTACTTGTCAACTCTTTAGAAAATATATAATGGACTGGTTACGTTTTGGATTTTGAAAGATTTACAGCATTTTGAAGACAGGAGTTTTTACTTCACATATTTTGAAAAAGTGTCGACTTAAAATCTTCGATGAATTCATGTTTTATGTGATGTGTAAGTATTAATGTTTATAAATGTCCAACTATAGGTACATCAGCTTGCTTTGAAACAAATATTGGTACCCACAGCCCTGCCATTGTTCTAGAATGCGCTCTAGGGAACAAAAGGGTTGAGCACCCCTGATATACAGGGTGTGCAATTTTAATCCTAACATTTGACTATCTTGCCCTATTTTCTCTATATTTATGAATTCATAGCAAAATTTTACTTCCTAATTTAATAATGTAGTACTACCATAATGTTTTTTTGATCTTGTCTATGAGTTATTGCCTTATTTATCTAAAAAAATTCTACTTGACATTCACACAATGCACACATTGTAACACTGTTTTCGGTGTTACAATTAACAAATTGTAACACCGAACAGAAATGATAAAATTTAATAAAAAGTACATTACCTTATGTTATACCTCACCCTGTATATTATATGAGAATATACATATTAAAATATGATAAAGACAAGAAAGAAAGGAAGATACTCCATCCTTTGTACTTTTTAACGTTCAGTTTTACTAATAATTATGACCAGGTGTTTGTTTTTTTTTTTTTATGAGAACCCTTTGTTAAGTGTTCCTTACGCAGATAGTGTATAATTTGTCTTCTACCTGACTTCAGGTAGCGCTGCTTCCTTTGAATTATAAACCTAAATTAATTAACTATCCCCTTCTACTGCTTTTGATTCCTACCTGTAGATACAATAGAAAAAAAACTACCCAGTAGTAACCTAGTAACGCTTATGGTTAGGGTACAAAACTTGTTTTTTTAGACTTTAGACTTCATAGAAGTATATAATATGCTCTCTTTAAAAAAAAGGAATCTAAATCTAATTATTTTTAAAATAAACACTAATTTGTGGATGAAATCAAATGACAGAAGCTTTTTTTGAATGAAGAATGGCCAAATCAATGAAATTGGCAAACCCCAGAGTCATTATAGCTAGCAGAGATCACATAAAAGGAAAAATAATAACAGTTTTTCATTGATGTGCTCGCCTATCGTTTAAGGGGTGGTTGACCCTTACTGTAGATGGTAGATTCGTCTAATGTACACACTTAATATCAATTCAACCCCTGTTCATCTTCCCACAGGTCATTAAGCTGATTTATAATATAGAACACTTTTCCATTCCTTGTATAATGTATAATAAACACCCCATAAAATAAAGTACAAGGTCAAATCCAGTTTTCTTTTAATGGAATGGGCTATTTTCGTTATTTTTTAAACTTCTATGGATAAATTGCTAAGTACTCACTAACACAGTTTTTAAGTTTTTGAATTTTTGCTTTATTTGTGTGAAAAACAGCATATGAGGAACCAAATTATTTCTGAACAACTACACGCTCGCGGATGTATAGCGGATGAACGATATGTTCTAGAAAGAAACTAAGTTATAGCGGATGAACGATATGTTTTAGAAAGAAACTAAATTATAACAGACTAACAATATGTTTTAGAAAGAAACTAAATTATAGCGGATGAAGGGGTACCACAAGGTTCTGTTCTTGGACCAGTTTTATTTAATTTGTACATAAACGATGTTGCTTCACAAGTTAAAGCTTGTGATACGCACCTATTTGCAGACGATACACTAATATCAATTGCAGGAGATAACTTACCTGATGTAATCGCGACATTAAACTCCGAACTAGTATCGATATCAAATTGGCATAAAGAAAATAAATTATGTTTGAATGTATTGAAAACAAAAGCTATGGTATTGGGAAATAGAAATTCGGTAAACCCTACACCAGACATAGTTATCGATAACACAGTTGTTGAGATAGTGGACAAATTTAAATATCTAGGTGTCATTTTAGATAATAGTTTGAAATTTTCGAGTAATATGGAATATATAGTTAAAAAGGTGATTCGAAAGATTAGCTACTTAGAAAGAATATCTAATAAACTTACATTAAAAGCTAGAATATCTTTGTACCATACGATTATAGAACCATATTTTTACTATTGCAGCAGTATATTATTTTTGTGTACAGACAAAGACATTAAAAAGATTCAAGTACAACAAAATCGAGCACACGAGAATTTTATTACAAAGCTCCAGGTTAACCAGTATCGAGTCCATGTTGAGTAAATTAAATTTTTTGAATGTTAAACAAGGAACGGTATATCAGGCACTCACGTTGGTATATAAATGCATAAATTATAAACTCCCAAATTATATGAGTAATTATTTAACATACAATAGTGGCAATACAATACTCGGAAAAAGGACCACTTCAGATTACCAAAATATACAAAAAGCAGCACACAAAATTCATTTTATTATAAAGCACTGAAGATGTTTAACACCCTACCAAGTGATATAAAAAACAGTAGTTCGCTAAGTCTTTTTAAAACATCATGTCGGCTTCATGTATTGGCTAATTTTAAGTAGTTGATAAGTTTATTACTTAGGAAACGAAATTTATTGTAATTATTAGTTTCTTTTAACTAAATAAATATCATTATTATTTGAACTGTATATCTTCTAGAAAGACACAAAACTAGCAAACAACAAGTTAAATCGTATAATGGGTAAACTTTTACTTGCACACATTTTTTTGTAATTGCATAATGTTCAAGTTATTTAATGAAGTTTCTAATGAATTTCCTTCAATGTCGCCTCACGAAATTTTGTTAGTAAACCTCAGATTCAGCACCCCAAAAACATAAAGAATGGAAAGACATAAAAACTACCCGACAACTTTCCTGGTAAAAACACAAATTGCCTGAATTATTAGGATATTTGTTTACGTGGGCCCTTGCAGCGCTATTCGGTCGTTTCCTTCTTATTTAAATCAGGCCTATGCACTCCCATCCCAAAATTGTATTGAATCGGAGCACATCTCCTTTTTATGTCAGTTTTACGCACACAAGTTAGGCACCCACAGAACTTTCTGAATAATCTGTAGAGAAAATGACACATTTGTGCTAAACACTATCACAACTAAAAACCTGCAAAAGTTGTGTTACGGAACATATATTATTTTTAGTTTACAAACATCGAAATTATATTATTTTATTTCATGTCTTAGAATTGTAGTAAATGTACATTTGTCTGCAAGATTTTTTTCTATGAACGTTACCAGTACAAAATTTATAGTAAGTATATACATCTAAAGATACATATTTAGATCAAATTTAATTTCCGACTTTCAATTGTTTTTGAGTTATGACGTCATCCGGCACTTGTTAAACGAAAATCCCATATTTTTTGTACTGATATTGATACATTTTTTTGTAATGAACTTGCCTATGAAGTTGGAACATCACAATTATTTAAATTTATTATATTTTACTACAATGTTATTAACTTTATTCAGCTTAAAATAATTATAATACAATAATTACTTAATTGTACAACACACATATTTCTAAATAATAATATACATATAATATCAGTAAGAATATGTTATATTACTGCTTCTATAAAAATATTATATAAATAAATAAACAGTTCCAGTAGGCTTAGACGTTTTCAATATGTAAATGTTGGCCACTACTGGACAGTCTCCTCCCTTAGTTGTGAGCACGTTCTAACAGGCTAACTAATGAGCTGAGCCAGAAGCCAGTTGTATGTTACTGTTTTCAGAAACATTTAACTGATTATATAAATCAAAATCTGTCAAGCATATCAAAACTTATATATTTCTCTAATGGTGGAGCAAGTCAATACAAGAACAAAAAGAACTTTGCAAAGTTATCGTATCATAAAAAAGATTTCGGGGACAACGAAGCGACTAGTGGCTAAAGCCAGTCTTCAAAGACCACTTAATAGCCAAATCCTTAATATAGAAGATATGTTCTCCGTTTGTAATGGACACCTACCAGGGGTAAACTACATCTTAGTCGCAAAAGAAGAGGTTTCAGAACACAAAACCACCCTTTATGATAGAGTTCAGAGATTCAAGCAGATAAAACGAACTAGAAGTTTCACAAATTCTCTCCTCAACCAACAGAAGGTGTAATAAGATGTTACATCATATCAACTTCAGAAACGTATGAAGATCACTCAGTTGTATAAGTCTCTCTTGTAAAAAATGACATAATTGTTGTGAATAGTATGCTTTGTTTTAAATTTAATGTGTGTTTTTAATTAAATTTGTTTTACCGTCATGTGATTTTGCTCTCATTTTAAAGGACTGTTATTCCAAACACAGTGCAATACACAAGAATGTTTTTATTTATGATTAAACCTTTTGAAATGATTAATTAATTTTGAAAGTTTCAGATTTTTCTCTTTTCTTGCGTATTTTGAAACCTTGAACTGTATAAAAAAAGCACCTGAAAAATTTCTAGCCCATTTGTTTGAAAAACTGTCCCAAAGTTGAGCTACTTTTTTAGTCTCTACCCTCAATAAATCTCGAACCAATATCCTCATATATTACAGAAGGCAATGACATTGCGATCCAGGTAACAGGAATACATTTCGCACACGCAGCTTTCCCTATATACTCAATCGGTAAGTGTGTTTGACCTCATTACAATTTTTCTACACCGACAAGCGAAATAGGAATTACATAAAGATCAGCTAACATGATCTATCATTTCCATACTGCTTACGGAATTATTGAACGAAAATCAGAATCAGCATGCCCGAGCATGAGTAACATAACGCCAGCTGATGTAAAATTTCGCTGTTGGACAATAATTTGCAATTCTATTCCCTGCCAAGAAGGTAGACCAACTTCCTGTTGTAAATTGAACGTCCTGAAGGATACCGAGACACAGGTGAATTTTTCAATGCCTGATTTTTTTTATTAACATAATCATCGGTAAAATAAACAATTCATGTACCAATTTATGCGGTATGCTGATCATATTGACGAAAAATTACTACGAATTTTGTTTTACGACACGAGTTGCAGGTTCTACTTGAAATTTAGATTTTTATCGTGGTGTGTGTTCGTCTTTGTTTACGTATGTATGGGTGGCCACAAATTAGCGTCATCGATTAATCTGTTGATGGTCTGAATGGCATTTAAAAAAAATATGGCTTTACATAAGAAAAGAAATTAAAAATTAAGGAATATTTGATAACTTTTGCTTGTTTATGGAAAGAGAATAGGCGTTTTCGAGTGATTTATTTGCGTTGAATACGAATACGAGCTTGAAAGCTGCGTATCACGTTAGATTACTGAGTTTTGTTGTTTCTTTTATAGAGGCGTCCGCACCTTCAGCTGAAATTATATTGTAAAAACTACCAAAATTGCGTTTTTTGACATATTGACTCTACATTTTTCGAAATTTTTTTTCGTAAATTTGCATTTTTCACAAAATTTGTAATTTTAATTATTACAAATCCGCGTGATCAAGGATTTTTTACAGAAACAAACCGTGTTAGAGATGTTTCCATATATACAGGTGTCCCACTTCAGTCCCAGCATAAATTATTTTTAGAAAGTAAATGTCAATCTGAGTAAAACTATTCATATGGACATAATTGTTTTTCAAATACTTAAAAAGTTACAGACGCCTGAAATATTAACTAAATAATGAAAAATAAACAATAAAAAGAATAAAGCAAACACGAATAAATCAGTAAAATAAAATAAAATACGTATGAAACTTTTTAGACATTTGTTTTTCTACAAGTAAATGTTAGTTGGAGTAAAAGGTTTCATGTCAAGTTATTGGGTTCTTGAATTCCCAAAGACGTTGGAGTTGTTTAAAATACAGTTTTACTACTATTTGAAACGACTGTAACTTTTTAAAAATAAAGAAAACATATAACTCCATATGAAACTTTTTGCTCAGTGTAACGACATTTACTTACTATCTGGAAAAAAGTTTTCGTTGAACAAAGTAGGACACCTGTATATTCCACCAAATTCACACAGATCATGAGATAATAAAATTCTTTTGATAAAATGGCGTTTTTTTAACAAAATAATGTTTTTAAACACTTCAAATAGCATGTTTTAAACATGAAATAAAACAAGTTTTAAATCACACATAAAAAAAAACATGGCAATATAAAATTAGTAAATAGGTAATAAAATACAGCGAACACGATAAAAATATTGAAATAATTATAAAATAGAGATACAAATTAATCCTGATATATTTAACTGTACAATAACACCAAGATTGTACCAAAAATTATTTGCTCTTAATCCTTCGATGGTTCATACCAATCTGCAATCGAACGAACGATTCTTGTTTCGATTTTCAAGTTGCTTCCAGTTTAAGGATTTTACCTTAAACTAAAAAGCAAAATATATAGGTACGATGTTTCGCTGTCATGGGATCATTGCACAATTATAGCTTCTTTTGCTACTTCTTCTTTTAGTGAAAAATTTTGTCATAAAGTGCACTTAGATAAAAAATCTGTTTTTATAATCTGGGTGGGGCTATTTGAACTATATTTGACAAACCCGAAAGACGTACCAGTAATATTAATTTCTTTCATGACCAGAAATTAAATATTTAAACAGCCTAACTCCTTATTCATCTAAAAAGTTACACTGAACATTTCAATAATTTTGAACAATAAATAATAATAATATGCTATTATTAATATGCATTCCAATATTTCGATACTGTGTTGGAGTTTTAAACTGGACGAAGAAGGAAATACGCGGTTTGGACATTAAAACTAGAAAACAGTTAACATTAAATTGTATGTTTCATCCTAGGTCTGATGTCTACAGGCTATACCTGCATCGTCTAGATGGAGGTCATAGCTTGCAGCAATTGGAAAATATTTATGATTTGGAAATGTTAAATTTAGGAAATTTTATAAAGGCCAACAAGGGGGATAGAGTCATTAAACATTTAATTAGGGATACTTCTGGTAAGTCAATAATTAGTAAACATAAACTAATTTTAGAAAAATTTCAGGTGGAAGAATAGATAATTATGGAAATAAAATACTCTGTGGAGAGTTTAAAGCGAGAGATTAAGTTAAGAATGAATCGGAAAATGAGAAAAAATTACAAAATTCGCTTTTTGGCATTTGTTTCAATCAAATCGGTTCTTTTTATTTTCGAGTTGGTCAGTTATAATTGTGGTATGCATTTTGATTGAAATGAATTAATTTACGTTATAATATTTACAGCCGATACTAACTCTAAATGTTATTTAACTAAATATTTTGTGAAACTTTTGAAAAGGTTTCCAAAAACAAAAAATATAAAATTCCAGAAAATCGGCGATTAAAATAAATAGATCTATAATAGCAGTTATCCACTAACAGTAGAATATGAAATAGAATCGTTCCGAAAGCTGGTATACCTCAAGGTTCTGCGTTCGGACCGTTCCTATTTGCACTTAAAAAATTGATAATCAACAACTGTTTTTGTTATTGGAGACGCGCATGCTGTTTGTATCGCCTTGTACACAAGCAGATAATGCATTCTTTTCCATCGCAGCAAATCGTTGATCTCGTCCCCTTGTTCTATATATAATTTATTGTTATTAATTAGTCTCTGTATGGAATGGCAAACTTTTCTTGTCATTTACAGCTATAATTACATTGTGTTCTAGATAAGGAAGCATTCCCAGTGAAATTCCTAGTTTTTCGATTCGAAAATAACTGATTCGAAGTCGGAAGCAACAGAATTCTTGCGAAATGCGTCGAAATGCCGAATAACGCCACTTCGCGCATTGCACTTGCCTATTTTGGTGCTCCCCAAGCTAAAATTGACGTGTAATTTTGGAATTTTAATTGAATTTTTAATGTGTAACGCTATTTGCGTATCGCAGAAGAATTTCAAAACTGGACAGGAAATAATTGTTTGCACTGCTCGTTTTGAAATAGATTGAAGGTGTATTTCTGGATTGACGTTTCAAGAATGAAGGAAATGAGGCGAAAAATACGGACAAAATTAGATATTCAAGGATGGCAGTAGTACAAAAAAGTACAAGAAAAAGTAATGGTCCAAAATCCGAAACCTGAGGGACACCAATTTTTTTTTTTTCGGTCGCCGTTTGCGTGGGGAATACCATCTTTTCGACGGCAGATAATGACATCACGGCTTTTAACTCGTCGATTATCGAGTTTATTTATATTCAAATTTCAAATGATCGCTATTATAAGTGTATGACACCTGAACGATTTATCAGGATTGTTTTTTTTTAAACACGATTTTTTTATCAAGGGGAAATCCTACTTTTAGTTTCTTAATATTAGATTGACGTGTGACTCGGTTATGTAAGGTTGCTATTATAAAAAAAAAACGTGCGTAGTAGCATTGACAGGTGGTATCAATTCTTTTGTCCAGACTGCTAAAGAGTTTTAAAGTTTTTTAATATGAAAGGTTTAACTTAATTTTATCTAAAATCCAAAATTAAATAATGGAAATTGAAGAAAACATAAAATGATAGAATAAGTAGCATTTGCAATACAATTTCGATTTTTTTGTTGTGTTTGTAAACTACAATAGGTACAATGTTATTCTTTGTACGATTGATTACACAATTCACTTTTAGGTAGACGTAACAAATTCTTGTATAATGCTACACAAATTGATAACGTATCGGCTGCTAAATTCTAAATTTCAAGTTCATATTTTATATTTACACGTGCTATTATTGAGATAATGAATGTTTTTTTTCGGTTTTTAGGCAAGGTTTCAAAAGTTATTAAGGATTGCCCAATCAATACCCATCAACAAGAATAAAAGTAAATTAATTAAAAGGTAAAACTTCAAAGTATTAACAATAAAATAATTAAACAAATGAAGGAAGAAACAAAATACATATGAAACTTTTTAAAGGTTCGCTTTCATGTCGTCTCTTTGGGTTTTTCGATTCCTAAAGAAGTTAGAGCTGTTTAAAATACAGTTTTTCTATTATTACAAACGGCTGCAACTTTTTAAAGAATAAGGAAAACAAATAAGTCTATATGAAACTTTTTGCTGACTTTACTATCTGAAAAACAAATTTGCGGGAAAAAGGGTAGTAATATAAAAGGGTGTAACATAATTCTCTAAAACAAAAATAAAATTCTACTAGAACATTTTTCAATTTCAAATTAAGATATGTGTCCATAGAAATATAGCAGTAACCATATTAGCAACCACAGTCTATATTTTTGACTAGAAACTTGACAACTTTTTAAACTAGAAACAAAACTTGACTAAAACAGAAATAGTTTCCAATTGCTTTCCTAGATGTCTCCTCTTTAAAGCAATTAAAAATACTACTTATATAAATATTATTACCGGCCCTCAAGTAAATTTTACTTCACATTTTAGTAGTGTGCAATTCTTTTATCAACAAAAGCAAAGAATAAGGAGCCAAAATTGGATCCAACGTACAAGTTTGTAAACTAGATTCTAGTATGAAAACTTGGATGCATTTTTTTTTAGTTTCATGGCCCAATTTAGAGCTGCAAAGCTTTTGATTCAAAAGGGTCAAAAGGAACTGGATGTTTCCTCTAAGCCTTTTTCAAGGATTAAAACCGCCATTTCTGTAATTTCCTCAAAATAGTTAAATAATAAATTAAAGTAGAGGACATTCTGAATAATTTATGCCCATGACATTTTTTGATAAAATTAATAGTTTAGCTGTATGAGCAAATTCTATTTGATCGAGATCGGTCGTGCCTGCATCTTAGTTAGTTAGCCAAGATTTGACAAATAGTTTGATTATAATGACAGTAGGTACCCGCAGGTAGTGTCAAACGCTGTCTATAGTTTTAAAATATCTTTAAAAAAAAAACCAAAGTATCCTGAAGTATCCCTAAAACCTACCCTCAAATGAAAATGGAATGTGGAATGTTTATAAACATTTTTCAGTTAATTTCCATTTGTTTAAATAAATTCTATTTGTTTAAATAATTCGCTTTTCTCGAAAATTCGTCGATATGTCGGTTTATTATCTTAGACTGACATTATTAAATAAAAAATTCTTCATAATGTTTAAAGTCACTTTTGTGTGTGAAATTAACTTATAACTTTAATATTCGAGATAACTTACCTACATTATCTAATAAACCCACATTTGTTTGATCAAGTGCCATGTTTTTAAGCAATTTTTTTACAATTCACCTCAATTTTATTATGTCGGTTTACTCAACTGTTATTCTCAAGTGACATCATTTATATTTTGGGATCATTTTCATTGTTTAAATAATAAAACATTATTCGTTTTCAATATTTCATCAAATTAGAGTACAGGGAACAGTTTCCAGGCAGCGACAAATCAACATTATCTTGCGACACACAGTAGTAGGAAATCAGAATATGACATGGCGAAATAAATTTGTTTAATAAAATTAGTAGACTTTAAGAAATTTATTTTTTTTAAAAGAAATGTAACTCCCTAATTTCCCACAAAAAATGATTTTAAATCAATTAAATTTTTTCGAACAAATGATAATGAAAACGAACAATTTTTTATTGTTAAACAATGGAAATCATCCCAAAATATACATGAATAACTAAAAAAAATTATTTTAGTTGAATAGCAAAAAAATATGGGATTATAAGATATTACGATATTACGATATTCTCGAACATGAAATTTATAAGCAATTTCACAAAAACGCTAAGGTTTCGACCATAATTAAGAAAAATGTTGAACGGATTTAAAAAAAAAAACGAACTATTTAAACAAATGGAAATTAACTGACAAATGTTTATAAACATGCCACTAGACTTACAGTAACAATTTCTATGAGAAATTTGCTCCACCTGCCCATCGCGCTGAGCTGTATAAACGGCCATTCTCTCACCAGGCCAGTCACATATACAATGGTCTCGGGGAAGATACGAAAAAAATTATCGTTAAACAGTTTTGGGGGAATAAATTATTTATGACTGGGCCATTAAACGTATTCCACGCCCACGCTGGTGGTTCCTAGCGTACCGCGGCTACCGAGCGAGTACGCTGGTCGTCCGCGGCAGCCGAAAATCCACTGCACCGGCGACACGCTGAAGCACCCGAGTGCAACGCATAAAAGGCAGTAGCTTAAAGACTGCTACCTCAGTATTGCGAATACATTCAGTAGCGATCGACTGTGATACACAACACATAGACTTCACACAACACAAGCCATATACATCTATATATCATATACACACGTATATTATATATAGACAGAGAAACAAAACGATAAGCCTCAACAAAAAATAGGGAAACAAAAAACGGATCGACAATAGGACAAATTCGAAGAAGAGATATGTGATTATTTTTTGTGATACATTGTAATTTTAATCGGGGAGGAACGGAACGGCAGTCAGTGACTTTTGTGATTTTAAGAGAGTTTGAGACTTTTTCTATTATGTTAAAATTCGTATAATAAACGAAATTTGACTTATTTTCCGAAAACGACAAAATGAAGTTTAAGTGGTACTTGTTCTTCACAGTGTCCGCGACGGTCTTGAGGACTTATTCTTGTGATAACCTAACCAAATCGAACAGCATAGATAGGAGAAAACACGAGGAATACGAAGACCAAAATTCGCCGGCTTCAGCGTCGAGATGTTCGACTTGCCTCCGAGAAGACGTCAAAAATCGCAACATTGAAGCGATTCGAGAAGAGGTCCTCAAGAAATTAGGCATGGACAAACCTCCAAACATGACCGGAAGGGCGATTCCAAAACTACCCGACAACATCTTCCACAAAATATACAAACCAGACGACATGCAGTTCGGCTGGCAAAACGACCAACCAGAGTACGAAACCGAAACCGAAGAGGAGGACGAATTCCACGTAAAAGCAGAGAAAATTATCACTTTTGCGCAACCATGTGAGTAGCAATTTTTATTATAACCTCTAAATTTCGATCGGCGATTCCGTTCGATCTTTTATTGACGTATTTTTTTAAAGCTGACAATAATAAAAATCGACCCACAGCGCGTATTGTTTGTTTCTCGCATTGGCAATTGTTTCCTATGTGGATTTTTATTCGTACTGCTGCTTACTTAATTAATTTTTCAAATTCCTGCGTTCTATCTGTTATACACTAATACAGGATGATCCGTTTGGCATAGGTTTAAAAAAACTAGAAAAACACGAAAAAAAAAACAAACTAAAATTAATTTATTTAAATTAAATTAAAAACCCAGGTGCGAACAGATGACGGATACGTTATTTCAAACATGCCCATCACGACAAAGGACCAACAGCTGTTTAACGATAAAAATCACCCCTAAAAAAATATACGTGGGACAGAAAAATCTACCTGTCATTTTTTTAAAAGGTATACGAACCGCTTTTTTTAATTCTGCTTCCTTTAATTGTGACCTTGACACAAAACTCTAACGGTTCCTATCGAAAAAAAGAGATAAAGGTTTTTTATTTATAGATTATAGACAGATTAGCTTCCGGTACATAAATATGGAATAGGATGATTTATATGCTAATAAAATGTTAATTTCTTGTGTACTAACTATATTAAATGATATTATCGATACACATTGTTAGTTAAACTTAGTTTTCAGGTTAGTCAAAAAATACATTAAACGCATTCGTCTAGCGTCTAGTGTGTGTCTATAGCGTTAATTAAAGAAAGACTCGGTTTGACCTTTAGAATATTGATGACCCATAGAGCTACCGTATGTCATGTATCAGGCCTGAAAATCTGGGTTACCCGCTCTTGATTTGTTTTATAACTGAAATGTTACGCGATTTTTTTAGTTATGTTAGATTTGTTCAATACACAAAAATATACCTTGGTGGACCATCACGTCAACTTCTGCGCGCATCTTTTATGTTAATTATAAATTATAAATTCTCATTTAGAGACCTAAAAAGTAGCTCAACTTTGGGACAGTTTTTCAAACGAACTGTAAGAGATATCAATATGTTTTCTTTTGGTCTATATTTAGTAGAGTTTAGTGTAAAAAAAAGAAATTGTGGCATAAAAAACTATATGCCAGAAGTGGTGTTTGCTCAACGACGCCGACGTGCTTGTCCCAACGACGTGCACGATAGCTCCTATAGAAATAAACATAAATCGAAATTTTAAAAGCGCTGTGAAGCTAGATGAAATTAGTTGGAGGCTAAACCAAGATTGGGTTTAAAAAGTTGAAAATTGACAAAATGGCTGCTATTTGAATTTTGAGTTCGTTGTACAGCTTTTTTAGTTTTCAAATCGTTATAAATAATATAATTATTGGAAAGTTTCACTTATTATAAGGTTCAACCTCCAATATAAAATATTTTCTCTAAGGGAAAGAAGAAGAACAACTCGATCCGTTTAACGATTCCAAAGTAATGTAAGTTTGAAAGATCGAGTTTCTAGAAAAACGCGTCGGTTGTATCGGTGTATAGACTCTACAAGAGAAGATAGAAACATTATACATACTTTTTAAAACTCCTTTTCTATATGAATTCATTGAAATATAATAATTTCGTCAAAAAAGTTAAATAATAAATTCAAGTAGAGGAAATTCTGAATAACTAATGTCTACGACATTTTTTGGTAAAATTAATAGTTTAGCTGCATGAGCAAATTGGATTTGATTGAGATCGGTCGTGTCTGCATCTTAGTTAGCCAAGATTTGACAAAAAGTTTCATTCTAATGTCAGTAGGTAGTGTCAAACGCTGATATTTTGACAATACCTACCGCAAAAGTAAAAATATCTTTTAAAAAATCTGTTCTGCAGTCTCATATATGTTTGTTTGTGGCCTTTGTATGTAGTTTTATGTTCTCCACGGGCCGCGCCTGACAAAATGTAAGTTTTTACAATTGAGTTTTTTGGAGTTTGATTTGATTGTCAATTGTGTAATTTATATCTCATTTCCTATAGCGCGTGATGAAGTGCCCAGTAGGACACGAAACATGTAGCGATTGCTAAAATAAAGCAAAAATAAGGAATCCGACCACTTTCAATTGTATTAATATATCTGTCAAATCCTGGCTAACTAGCTTTATTTTAATGCAGATACGACCGATCTCGATCAAATAGAATCTCATTTACTATTCATTTTATAAATATTATGATAAAGTCATGTGCCTGGCCACATCAGATTCCTTTTCTAGAAAGTTAATGGCATTCCGAATAAAAAGTTGTGGTTCGACAAGCAGAACTGTGACATCCTTCATTATCATGTTTTACACATGGCGCAGACGTGAGGATTTTTATGCAATTATTGTTAAACCTATGTTCGATGATTTCATTTAAAATATACTATCTTTTTTGTTTTTCTTTATATGAAGCATTCTCTAAAGTATTTGTGTTTATTTCCATATCTTCATGAATGTTTGTTCTAATTGGTACAAAAAGCTCCCAAAAACGAACAACATACTAAAACTACTAAAAAGACCTGATTTTTTTGGGGGTATTCTACCCTAAACTACCCTCACTTCTCTGTAATCGTTCAAAACTCCTTCAAACTTTGCATTTCGGTGTTTTGAATGACGCTGAATCTGAATATGGAATTAAATTTCAATGGCTGAGCCAAAATGTCGGACTCTAATTGAAAATAAAAGAAATTTCAGCCAAATCTAGTTTAGTATTTTTCCTTTATTTTAAGGACGCTGAATCAAAATACGGCATAAACATGGCAAAATTCAAAATAGAAAGATTCGAAATGGTAGGCCCGAAAATTAGACAAGCTATCATTAAAATATACTTTTAATATACAGGATGTTCATTTTATTATGAAAATTTTGTAAGCTTTTCTTTTTCAAATGGAATATTTTTACATTTATAATTCGAAGACTTAAGTTTCATAATTTTTTAGTTATAAGCAATTAATCAAAACTCCTGAACTTCAAATTAAGAATATTTTCCCACATACATACGAATTTACCTTAATCAAACGGATAAACTAGTTTTTCTCGTTTGGTACATTAATTTTATTAAATTTAGAAACTTCGGATATGTTGCATCTCAAGTGTCTACTGGTAGCCACATTGTGGTTATGTATTTTTACTTGCCATTTACTTATTTTGCAAGCGATATCGCCAATCGTGCAAAACTCAAAGTTACCAAAAACTGCTTGCAATAAATTGATTTTACCAGAACACTGTGTTGGAAACAACTGGAAACTGTTTTAGAACTAAATAATATTTGGTTTCAACAAGATGGTGCCCCGCCCCATTACGGTGTCCAAGTGCAAAATTATTTAAATAAAATTTTTCTGCGGAGGTGGATTGGAAGGAAAAGATCTATTGAATGGCCACCTAGGTCGCCGGATTTGCAAATATTGGATTTTTTTCTATTTGAGGCCACGGTTTAAGGTTTATACTAGGGATGTTACGGAGGTGACATTTCGGTGACGGAGGCGAAGGCGGAGGTCATGTGTCGACTTTCCCGGAGGCGGAGGCGGAGGCGAAGGCGGAGGCGGAGGTTATGAAAATTATATATAAATAAAAAATATTTGAAAATAAAATACAAACTCATATTAAAAAAATAGACATAGGCTAAATAGTCTCGAAACTAAACCTGCAACTGCAAAATGCATCCGAAAATAACAAAAATCTTTACCAATCAGGTGTCAAACGAAAGCGGCATGTGGGCAATGCTTTAACTTTTTTGTCGGCGTATGGCTGGCGGCGCCGGCGGCACCGTAGCAATTGGTGTACGGGCACACGTCGCGCCGCGCCGTAGTGAGCGGCGTGTATTCATGCCTTCGCCTCCGCTATACCTCCGTCAACGAAAATGCGAAGGCGGAGGCGGAGCCGGAGGTTGAAAAACACACGAAAGTTCCGTCTTTACGGAGGCGGAGGCGGACCTCCGTTACATCCCTAGTTTATACCAATAGGTCGCAAAATATTGATGCGTTGAAGCAGAGGATAGTGGACGAAGTTCACGAAGTATTACTGTCAAACATTTAGAAACTGTTTACGGGAATTTGTTGATAGGTTGGGGCATTGTCAAGCCGCTCAGGGATGGCTGTTTGAAAATTTAATTTAACTGTCTTGTTTTTTTTTTTAATTTGTATTTATTTATCCGTTCGGGCAAAATAAATGTTTTGGAGTTTTGATTAATTGCTGATAACTAAATAATTATGCAGATGATGCGATGTACAGGATGTTTGATGAGAAAAAGGAAAAGTTTTCCATACCTTCTTAATAAAATAAACACTCTGTATATGAAAAGTATACTTAGACAGAGTTTGTTTAAAAAATATGTTTTTTACGGTTGGAGATTTATGTAGGTGTTTCGGTAATTTGACATATTTTATCACATAGCATGGATATAAGAACAACAATTAATACGTGAACATTACCACAACAAGTAATCCACCTTTATCTACAATTTGACGTATACAACATGCAAGAATTGATACACAATCAAGCTCACTAAAAAGAACCTTATTTGTAGACCGTAGTAGCACACTTAACATTCGAATTTTTTCGTACGTATACTTATAGGGAAAGACGTTACAAGTCAAAAAATAAAAAGCACAAAACAGTCTTTCAATTCCCATGATTATCGCCCATGAAGCGGCTTATGCAATTATCATTTAACGGTCAGTGGTATGCACAGGAAACACAGGTCATTGTGTTTTTCGGTTACACCAATACACCGTCTAAATAAAGAAACCGCTCGACAGAGGGGGTTGATTTCATTTAACCATCGCAGAACGGAACTGACAATTTGTTTATTTGTCTCATTGTAACATGACAAGACACAGGGTCAAATTGGTTCGTTGCACTTCCAAGTCACAATAATAATAATAATAAAAATATAACTAAGAAGAACATAAGTGTTTTAATAAGTTATTAGAAGCTAGTTTTCTCTAAGACGTTTCATCTAAGACTGCTAAATAGACTTAACGCCTGTTATTGGTATATTCTGCTTCTCTGTTTGAGTTGTTTAGTGCATGTTGTTAGGAGTGGGTGACCCTTAAATATAGCTATTATTATGTGTACAAACAGATCTTATAAATGGACAGGTTCATGGCCAAAAGTGTTGCACTCTGAATGGATGTATGCGCGTCTTTGTATACAGGCTTATAGCCAGGCAGGCAGTGGGTTATGCACTCAAACGTTTGTCTTCCCGTGCTGTCAAGAACATCTGAACCTACGCCAACGTTGTCTAAGGTCAATTCGTAATTAACACTTTGGCGACTGGCTCGTTCTGCATTTTTTCTACTTTAAATTATCGTCTGGAGAGGGTGGGAAAACGGCAATGTTGCCATAGGGGGTCTCGGTAGATACAGGCTGTCCCAGATGATCCCACAGCCCAGACATTTTAGTCTAAATTCAACTAAAACCCTGAAAAAACAGCATTCTGTCTTATTTCAGCATTTCTGTAGATTCCTATGCACGGAATTAGGGATTATTAATGTCCCTAATTCCGGCACTCGTGTCGGAATTTGACAAATATAAACATTCGAGTAAATATTGTTGAATGAGTCCATAATTTTCAAAGATGAGTAATATATGTATTGGAAATAAAACATCTTTGATCCTGTGATTGTTATTTATTTCGATAGGAACCGGTTTCGATCGGCTAAGTGATCATCATCAGGCTAAATGGTCAAGAGAGGCCTGTTGCGTTGTTGCTGCTCCACGCTTTCTATCATTTACTTGATAACTTGGCCATTTAGGCTGATGATTATCACTTAGCTGCTCGAAACCGGTTCCTAGTGAAGTAAATAACAATCAAAGCATCAAAGAGGTTTTATCCAATACATATTCAAGTAAATATTAATTGTTTTAAATATTGTTAAATAAAATTTATTATTAAGAAATGTTAAACATTTATGTTTTACCTATTTTAATGAAACACAGTATAAATAAGTCTTTATTCTGTTCCTTTTTCGCTTCTATTTTCAGTTCTCTAGAATGATTTTCTTTGGTGCTTTCTTCTTTTTTATTAACAAATATTCTTTCCAAGCATTAGATAGTAATGTTACAGAAGAACAGTTTCTTTTTACTTTATTTGGGCGATTCAGGCCAGAATAATGATTTTCTTATTAATGGAGATGGCGCGAGTTCAACTGTTATCTCCAAAAGGTGGCGCATTAATTCCAAAATCGCATTCTCTGCTGCTAGTGTAATAATTATGGATTATTGATGTCCATAATTTCGACACTAGTGTCGGCATTTGGACAAAATGCGTACAATTATGAATCGGTGAGTGGGAGAACAGAATACGTCCAAAATTTGACATTTTAAACTAAGATTTTGTGTAAAACTTCTCCATCTTTTTGAAAATATGAAAAACATAATCATATACAGGGTCCTGCAACTAAGCTCCCGTCTTCTGTAGCTCACTTACTCATTAAGCTAAGAGTTTGATATTTTGCAGGCTTACCCTGTACTTCAAGGTACAATTCAAGAAATTATTTTTTATTATTCAGGGTGTTCCAAAAATGTGCAACGCCATGGTAATATATTTTTTTAAATTGCATGCTATACATTTTTCTACACATTTGGAAGCCTTTTATGGTTGCCTACATATCACCAAAATTTTATTGAAATCGGTTGAGTGACCGCAGCGGAAAAAAATAAAAACCAAAAAAAAATGATTTTGCATCGTAGGCTTTAAAAATCAATAAAAACCACAAAATGCACCTCGTTAATAAAATTTTGCGACGTGCTTATTATGTTAGATGTAATAGTCTCGTTAAGCAAGTGACATTGATCTAAATTATACAGGGTGACCAAAATCGAGTGTCAAACTTGTCAAACTTCAAAGCGCGCTATTGTTCTTATTTTAAATTGGAACCCATAATTTTTTTAGGTGAAACGATGCGGAATTAAAGAATAAATATTGTTTCTGAATACAACCCCATCACAATTCCCAATATTTTAAAAGTTATTCGCCAAAAACTCATTTTGCAACGTTTCCAACGGCAATTTTAGGTAATAAATATCGTACGTGGCGTTGAAAAACAATTTATTACATAAAATATAACGCAGAGAGGTATTTTAGATTTTACTGTACTTAATTAAGTAGTTGTTCAGTTGCTAAATTTACTGCAAAATTTACCTATAGCCACATTTCCGTCCTTACCGCTATAGGTAAATTATGCAGTAAATTTAGTATTTGAATAACTACTTAATTAAGTACACTCAAATCTAAAATACGTCTATTATTTTTTATGAAATTAAATTGTTTTTCAAAGCCACGTACGTTATTTATTATTTAAAATTGTAGTTGGAAACGTTGAAAAATGAGTTTTTGGCGAATAAGTTTTAAAATATTGGGAATTGTTATGGGGTTGTATTTAGAAACAATGTTTATTTTTTAATTCTGCATCATTTCACATAAAAAAATTTATGGGTTCCAATTTAAAATAAGAACAATAACACGCTTTGAAGTTTGACAAGTTTTACACTCGATTTTGGTCAGCCTGTATAATTTGGATCAATGTCACTTGGTTAACGAGACTATTACATCTAACTTAATAAGCACGTCGCAAAATTTTATTAACGAGGTGCATTTTGTGGTTTTTATTGATTTTTAAAGCCTACGATGCAAAATAAATTTTTTTTTGTTTTTATTTTTTTCCGTTGCGGTCACTCAACCGATTTCAATAAAATTTTGGTGATATGTAGGCAACCATAAAAGGCTTCCAAATGTGTAGAAAAATGTATAGCATGCAATTTAAAAAAATTAATTACCATGGCGTTGCACATTTTTGGAACAGCCTGTATAATAAAAAATAATTTCTTGAATTGTACCTTGAAGTACAGGGTAAGCTTGCAAAATGCCAAACTCTTAGCTTAATGAGTAAGTGAGCTACAGAAGACGGGAGCTTAGTTGCAGGACCCTGTATATTACCAGTACTGCTGTAGAAGCACCGTACTTCACGCAATGACTGGAAGAACAGAATAAGTCCAGGACATACTCTGTTTTTCCACTCATTGCATGGAGCGCGTTTTGTTTTTGACATCATAGACATTTTTTAAATGACAGCTCTATATTGTTTATTATTTATTATTTTTATGGCATTACATAAGAAAGTTTTCGAGAAAAGGGCAACTGAAGGTTATGAAATAAAAGTAACAAAATCTCCGGAACGGCTAGAACGACTTTAGCGAAATTTTGGAATAAAGTATTTTGCAACCATGTGAAGTCACTGGCGTTATTATTGTTGATGCAACGTTTACAGTTTCTGAGATATAACCTCAAACTTATGAATTTGAAATAGATATATTTTGACATTTTCTGTTACCGGTTTCCATTGCCTATTCAATGTTACTACGCTTGTTACAGTATTATATCAAAAACATCTAGAAATTAACATATCTAAAATATCTAGAAACTTGATAACAAAAAATTACGACAACAAAAAAATAAACCGATAAAATTTAAAACAATGTCTTGTTGACAATGGTTGAGAATACTCATAAACCAACTAGAGTAGTTGCAGTACATAATCTTCAATTGTCTGTTTCTCGAAAAAAATTTTATGTATTGCCATAAAAATATTATGCTACCATTAAGACATTAAAAAATCTGTCATTAATTCAAAAAATATAGGGTTGTCTTTAAAGAAGGCGATGACGTCATCTGTTAAAAACAATTGAGGGTAAAAGAATTAATTTGATATCATAAGGTGTATTTTGATAATTATAAATAGAGGTGTTCGGGGATTTTATAAAATAGCAAACCGTTCTTGAGATTTTGTCATGCTTCCATACTTTACGCGCTCACTAGATGGCTACACCACCCATTTTTTCCAAACTATCAAAAGAAACTAAATTTGTCCCACACTTCCAACAAAATCAGCATACAAAAACTACCTAAAAATTGCTAACTTAGAAAATTAATGCAGTATTTAGAAGGAGAAGAAATTTTATTACCATATTACTTCTTGGAAAACATCAAGTGATGATGAAGATTAATGACAAGTTTAATAATGTTGTTTTTTTGTTAGTTTTAATTTTGTTTCTAATACGTAACTTCTTGTTCTTTTCGTTTTTATGGATTTTTATTTACCACTTGTGCTAATAGCATAATTTTTTCAACAACGAAGAGCTTATTAACCGTCTTAAAGAGTCTTAAAACCAATATCAAAATTATATACTATCTTTTGTTTTTAGGTTATAAACAAAAGATTGATTATTCAGTATTTTGATACTAATCTTATGTTTTATTTATATCATTTAAAGGAAGATTTTATGTAACTAAAAAACCATTATTTTGTCTGAAAAAAATTAGCGACTATTCAAAATTTAGTTAGACAAATTTACTATAAAAAGAATGTGTTCTTGATTTTCGTAGTAAACCTTCTAGATATTCTTAGCAATATATTTGTTATTTTATAATATATCAATAAAACTATTTAATAAATTTTGATCGGACACATGCAAATACTTTATAATACAAGGAATAAATCAGAGAAATCCCGATCAAAACTAGTTGAATATTTTTTCCTTTATATGCACCTCAAAAAAATGGAGTCGATATACCATTATTAAAACATACGTCCTAATAAAAAATAAATTTCCGACAACATATTTACAATAATATTTAATTGCCAGTTATTTACGCTATTCAACTTTTTGCAATGTGACATTCCCGAGCAACTGGACAAACAAAGTATCAACATTTTCAACCACATCGTTACAACGTGATATAATTAAATCAACACTCAAACAAAAATTTATAATTAGATCAAATTTTTGGAACTTCAATAACATCAGGACGATCAAAGACACTGCAATTTTACATGTAATACTATCACAGATTCCCAGAATCACATCTAATTGTTTTAATTGGGTCACAACTCGGTCAGATCTCCTATTACTAAATTTGTCGCCGCGCGATAGTATTTTGTTTATTTGTAAGAACCGCGCCAGGACAGGACTTAACAATATCTTCGATGATAACCCTTGCTGTTATATCGGTACATATCAGTAACGTTATAAATATACAATGTATTATCATTTGTCTACCTTGGTGTGTTGGCATGTCTGTGAAAACCCAAAACACAACACATGAGTTGATAATTGCCTGTGTTGTGAAGTAATCAATCCAGAATTGGATGCAATTAATAAAATGATAACGATTCGAAAAATGATTAATTACATATGTCTTACAACATTTTAATGGCTAAATAATTGGAAATTATTATGTTTTGCGTTAAATTTTAACTTTGTACCACAATTTAGCGATAATAAACTAGCGTATAAGCAAATTGTTGCAACGATAAGTGAATCCGACAGTGAATCTACGTAGGTTTTAGTTTAATTCTTATTTTTCTTGTGCAAGCAGCTGGTTTACTGTTGTGTGTGAATAGTGAGCTATATATAACCGAAATTACAAAGGTATGCACTTCTTATATTTGCAACGTAGAGCAAGAAAACAAAACACAAATTTAGTCATCTATGACTTAACAAAAAAGCTGGACATACAATCATGAATCATCTCACCACACACTTTAGGTACAAAAATATTCCATAATATTGATATTATGAAAATGTAAAGTGTGAAAGTTATTTTATTTTATATATATATATATATATATATATTCATAACACACATCTGAACCGATAGTGAAAACAGGTGCAGTGGTATCAACTGAATAATTCTGAAAACCATATTAATAACTCGGAGTTATTAAACACGAGGTCTTTCGTAAATTCAAATATATAAAAAGTAATTTTGCTGCGAAGCACGTTCAGACTAAAATTAAAATACGGAAGCAGATGAATATCCGACAATTTCGTAACGAATGGAAATAATATACAGGCCATATACAGGGTGTCTCAGGAGCCATTTGAAAGAAACAACTTTTACTAACAGGAATTGCCCTAAAACACTAATTACAAATCAGTATCAAAACAACTGCAAAATACTAAATTATTTCAACACAAAATGCTACAAAATAACCTACAAACTGAACAAGTCCTTCACAGTTCACACAATGCATAGAACGATATAAAAAAACCTTCAAAATAAAAATACTACGCACTTTTCTATGGAAATTTCAAGATTTTCAGTTTTATAAGACTTTCGATTTAAGGATTTTGGTCATTTCATCTTTACTAGTTAAAAATAAAGATGTTGTAGCAGCCATACAAAAAAAATTTGATGTGGCCAGGCACATGACTTTATCATACAATATATAAAATTAATAGTTTAGCTGCATGAGAATCTATTTTATTGAGATAAATCGTAGGTATTGTCAAAGCATCGGCATTTGACACTACCTACACTACGTCACTAGAATAATAGTTATTTATGTCACAAGTGCCGAAAGTACGGAATAGCGCGACGAGCGGTGATGCGCATAAATTAAAAATGGTTATATTTCTGTATAGGAAATGTTAGGTTGATACCACTTCTACGAAACGTCAAGTTTAAAAAGCTAATTCAAATTCTGACAGATTTATATTCGTGCATGACACTGTAGATGTCACATCCGTACCAACATACTAAGATATAATTACACTCATCGCTATACTTTATTTACAATTTTCTCAATTTATCGCTTTTACAATTAGATAACAACGGGTTGATATTTCTTATCAACAAATAATCAAATTGGTGATCTTATTTTATTTGAATTTTGTATTTTGTACGATCTCGATCAAATAGAATTTGCTCTTGAAGCTAAACTATTAATTTTACAAAAAATTTCATAGGCATAAATTATTCCTCTACTTTAATTTATTATTTAACTATGTTGACTAAATTACCGAAATAGCAGCACATTTGCAAAATCCTTGAAAAATGCTTAGAGGAAACAGCCAGTTCCTTTGGACCCTTTTGAACCAAACGCTTTTCAGCTCTAAGTTTGGTCATAAAACTGCTAAATATGAACTTTCGTCCCGATACCTTTAGTAGTTTCTCCGGAATTGTCTCCACAAAAATCGGGTACACACCTACACACATATACACACACATACATACACACACATAGACATTTTTTTGAACCTTGGTCAAAAATGATCAGGGGACCCAAAAAGACCTATTTCCGCTAAAATCTCAGTTTCTTTTTTCGGCACGATTACAATACTTCATCATACTGCGTATGATAAAGTAAAAATAGGTAGCTGTCACAATAACGGAGGAATTTCAACTAAATCACTTGTCAAGAAGATAAGAATTGAATACACACTGATTTTCTTAAAAAAATACATAATTTAGAATTTCTGCCTTCAGATTCCATAGATTATTGTTGTTATCGTTTTTCCTTAAAATTTTTCGACGGCTGTCGTTCCCGTTTTGTTTTGGTTTACATTAGTTAAGATTGTATAGTATAATTCAAAAAACTTTCTTATGGTTTCAATTTAGAAAACAGTTATCATTATCATTATCATTATCATTCATAATAATAAAATAAATCACTGAGTAACCTAGGGAAAGACCATTTTTGTCGGTTCCTATTTTTAATATTTTCCACTATTAAATAAATAAATAATAAATAAAACATAAATAAATGATAAATCATAATAAATAATAATAAAAAACAATAAATCATAATTAAATTATCAATAAATCCCTGTAGAAGACTAAAGACTTATTTTATACTGTGTTTAATTAAAAATGGTAAAACCCTGTATATATCTTTTTATTTTATCCGCACACTGTATATATGCGTCCATTTCTTCCGTGTGCATTACAAAAAAAACATTGTAGGAAAGTCTTCATTTCTCCTGAATTAAGAATTACGTATATACGACCATTTCCAAGGTTACCTACCATAACCTACCCAACACAGCATAGTGGCATACATATTTAAACCGGAAGCCGGGAAGAGCACACATTTCATTGTGGGGGTGAGTACCTTACAACCCCCTATTGCAAATGCGGTAGCATGTTATTAAATGAATCGTGGGGTAACATTGCGTGAGTAGAATATGTGAAAATTATGCGTTTCGATTGCTGAAAGGGAGGGTTTAAAGTTTTGCATATTAACCAGCTCGTCGTACAACCTCCACAGTGCACATACACATAAAAAATCCCAAGGTTCCCGCCACTTTTCTCTATAATCAATCACTAGCTGGGAAATTTAAATCAAATCATAAATAAACTCCTTCAATATTCTTCTTTCCTCCTTTCTAGATAACCGCATCAGGCACTTCAAAGGTCACGACATACTTCACTTTCCATTTTCGGAGACGATTACGAAATACAGGGTGTCCAACGCGTCCCTATACGTGTACGTCAAAGGCAGCACGAAGAATCAGCAAGCCATAGCCACCTTGGAGGTCTTCAAGCTGGTCAAACACGAATCAGTGAGTGCTGTGAAAGTCCTCACGAGGAAGCTCATGCTTTTCGGGAAAGACGAATGGCACAAACTTGACGTTTCCGTGATGGTGTCGGAATGGTTCAAAAGTCCGGAAGAGAACTTTGGATTCATTATCAACGGAACCGTTGACGGGAAGAAATTTTCCGTCCATAATAAGGACGCTGCAGAAGGGGTAAGAAAATTTTTGATGATAATTGTTGGGATATGTGATCAAAACGGTAAACTAACTCGGTACATTTGGACGATCACCTTTTTAATTCAACCATACGTTGCTTTCTTAACACCATGAGGTGTTTTTCTTTAGCTGGTTAAGAAAATATTGTCAAAATTGTTGGGATATGTGATCACCACGGTAAACTGATTCGGTACATTTGGATGATCACCTTTTTAATTCAACCATACGTTGCTTTCTTAACACCATGAGGTGTTTTCCTTTTGCTGGTTAAGAAAATATTGTCAAAATAGTTGGGATATGTGATCAAAACGGTAAACTGATTCGGTACATTTGGATGATCACCTTTTTAATTCAACCGTACTTTGCTTTCTCCGCACCATGAGGTGTTTTTCTTTTGATGGTTAAGAAAAAATTGTCAAAATTGTTGGGATAAGTGATCAAAACAGTAAACTAATTCAGTACATTTGGATGATCACCTTTTTAATTCAACCGTACTTTGCTCTCTCCACACCATGAGGTGTTTTCCTTTTGCTGATAAAGAAAAAATTGTCAAAATGGTTGGGAAATATGATCAAAACAGTAAACTAATTCGGTACATTTGGATGATTACCTTTTTAATTCAACCATACTTTGCTTTCTCCGCACCATGAGGTGTTTTTCTTTTGATGGTTAAGAAAAAATTGTCAAAATTGTTGGGATAAGTGATCAAAACAGTAAACTAATTCAGTACATTTGGATGATCACCTTTTTAATTCAACCATACTTTGCTTTCTCCACACCATAAGGTGTTTTTCTTTTGATGGTTAAGAAAATATTGTCAAAACTATTCTATTCATAGAACACATTAGGAAAATCGCCTTTATATTGCTCCAGGAGTTCATCTTCTCCTGACCATTAGGTTTTTATCATTTTTGGTAGTTGCCCAAATATGTCAAAACTGTTCTACTGGTTACGTATACAACCAACAACAACTTTTTATTGCAACTTCTCATTATTTTCAACCCACCATCCGATTTGTTAACTTTAAAATCCTTCAACTTTAAAATTCTCTGTGATAAACGTCATAAACGGTTGGCATATGAAGAAATTTAAATGTTTTTTTTTTCGTTTCGTGTCGTCTTTAAGAGACCAGATAAGACGTTGGACATTATTTTTGGTACGTTATCACTTATTTTAGCACGTGTCGCCAGCAGTTTTATATTATCTTCTTCGGAGACTTGAACAGCGTTTAGCGTTAAGAAAAAAGCGTTAGTTCCCTAAGTATTGTTGTCATTAACGAGAGAAATTAGGTTGCTTTATATCCTAAACAATTACTGATAAAATGAAATTAGCGATATCTGTATCTACAAACACAAGTATCCCATTACACTTGTCTTGTGTTCAGGAAGTGGCCATGCATGCAATTGTTTGTGGTTGACTACTCCTATTTCTTTTTTGACGTCGAGAAGACTTCCTTGTATATTACGAACTATCTCAACCGGTTACATCATTAATTTTAGCCACCTCACGTATCAAAAGATTAAATATTTGGTATTAGATTCGCAAAAGTTATCAATTTTTTTTCTGTCGTCAAAACCTTCAACAAGCAAAATGGCGCTAATCTAATGTTTGTAAATTACGTGCATTTCTCGGTACAGCATCAAACAAACGAACGAAATGAAATTATTGTAGGCAATAATGCACAAATTTGCCGGTATGCAAAAGTTTTCGATAACTTATCTTTTATTTTTATGACGTTTACTGTTACTAAGCAATTTCTAAATTTGGACATTTTAGATTTTCGAAGTCTAATTTACTAAATAAATCGAATTGTTCGTATCTGCCCAGGAATAATCTACCTTCAAAGATTATAATTCTAATTGTGTCATGAAAACGAACTTAAACAACCTTAAAAGCTTGATTTTCGTTATCTATTGAAGCGATAAATTATGACTTGCCCTGCAAACTTAAAAAACCTCATGGTGGTGAGAAATCAAAATCTAGACATAATAAAAAGTTTATAGTGTTAATCGATCAAATAAATAGAACAGTTTGGACCAGTTTTTCTAAAGACCAATAGACCTTCTAACAATAAAACTCTCATGGTCTCCAAAAAGCAAATCCTGAGAATAATAAAAAGTTGATCTTCCCAAAGTATCAATCCAATGGAATAGTTTAGACGGATTTTTCCAAAGACCAATCACCATTAAAACATTAAACTCCTAATGGTGGCTAGAAATCAAAGCCTGGCCATAATAAAAAGTTTCCATTTCTAATCCATATAACAAATAGAACCATTTGGACCACTTTTTCTAAAGACCAATAGATCTTCTAACATCAAAACTGTCATGGTCTCCAGAAAGCAAAGCCTGCCAATAATAAAAAGTTGATGTTCCCAAAGTATCAATCCAATGGAATAGTTTAGACCGATTTTTTCAAAGACCAACCACCCTTAAAACATTAAAAGTCCTAATGGTGGCTAGAAATCAAAACCTGACCATAATAAAAAGTGTCTATTTCTAATCTATATAACCAATAGAACCATTTGGACCACTTTTTCTAAAGACCAATAGATCTTCTCACATCAAATCTCTCATGGTCTCCAGAAAACGAACTCCGGTAACAATAAAAAGTTGTTCTTCCTAAACTACGAACCCAGTCGAATACTTTTGACCAATTCTGACAACGACCATAACGCCTTTTGTTCCATTTATTCCAGATGCCTTACGTGGAGATATCGGTGAGCGAGACGAAGCGACGGATCAGGAGGCAGATCCTCAACTGCGACGAGCGGAGCGCGGAGACGATCTGCTGCCGGTACCCTCTGACCATAGACTTCGAGCATTTCGGCTGGGATTTCATCATAGCGCCGAAGAAGTACGACGCCCATTACTGCGCGGGAGAGTGCTCGTACCTCTCGCTGCAGAGGCATACCCATACGCACCTGGCGACCATGGCGATGCCGCAATCGGCAGTGCCGTGTTGCTCGCCAAGGAAACTGAGCGCCATCAACATGTTATATTTCGACCAGAATCTCAACGTGCTCTTCGGCAGTTTGCCGGGAATGGTAGTGGACAGGTGCGGGTGTTCATAAGAAGTTTTTGGGTGGACTGAGTAAAAGTGATATTACCAAATAATAGATGAAGATTGCGGAGGAGGAAGAACGGACTAAACTAACCAGTGTATATTGCAGACTGTGTTGTACTTATATGAAAATCGGGACAATTGTTTATTTTTGTTTTGTTTTTTTTTATGATGATTTGAGTGATTCTCCGAAGAGAGATAGTGATGAAGCGTTTGTAAAATGGACAACATGACGCAACGACCATCATTGTGTTACTTTGTACAATAATCATGTATAGTTGATGTGATAGATAGGAATTATTTATTTTTGTAAAATGTGTAAAGTAATTAAGTAAACTTTTTCGTGACTACTATGTTTATGCTCTCGCAATTTGTTCTTATCTGTTGTTATTTTGACAGATTCCTCGTGACAACCCAAGCCATGCTATTTATTTGACATATACACGCAAATTAACAAAATAATATATCTAGCATGTCTAATACACGATAAAATGACACCTGTCAAATTTCTAAATGCTTAACTGTCAAAGATAACTGTCAAAGTTTATCCTCTCTAATTTCTTCCTTCAGACTATCAACTGAACTATCAAAGAGAAACGTAAATTTAAAACAATGCGCGATACTTGTTAAAATGACAGCTGTCAAACTACTGCACTGTCAATTTAGTGTTTTCTTAAATAAATCTCAAAACATTGTCTGTCAAACTAACTAAAACTATCGAGTATTAAATATAAATTATTCTATTTAATTTATTTCGTAAAATAGTGGTAATAATGTAAGTGTCAAAATTAATTTAAGGTAACTGTCAAATAGGTGATATAAAACGTCTGAACTTGACAGAGTGTGATTTTAAACGTCTCGAAAAGTATAAGCATCCCATCTGAAACTAATACCTGACAAATTTATTTATTTTACTAACAAAAACAAAACGTCAAACACGTCGAACCTGTCAAAATAACTCGATTTTATTTCTCACGATTGGTACGTTGAATGCTCTCGCGTCGAAAAGCTTATTTGTGATCTAGACGGCGGTTGTAGGTTCCTGTCAAACTCTTTGACGCCTGTCGGACTGTGACGGCTGTCAAACGGAGACATCTTGACCTGTCAAATTTCGGATTTCGCGATGTGAGGGTTAGGATAAATTAATTTAAACTTTTAAGACTGTCAAAATTCGTTGTCTTTTCGGATCTCTTTTAGCGATACTTCTAGTTAACCGACAAAAAAATAAAATGGCGTCCGATGACGACGGTGTTTCTGCGACGTTTCGGTCGGCCTGTTTGTAATATTTTTGTACAATAAAACAGAATACAACGCTTGTATCGGACATTTCTCGTATGTGTGTAAATGTTGTGAGTACAAGATCGAATGGATCATGATGACTTTCTAGGAGTGTAAGGTTCATTCTCTCTTTTCTTTTGCTAAAAATAAATTAAATCAATCTATAATCAGGTGTGTCTAATTTGTTATCAAACCCTACAAGCTTTATTCCGCGAAGTTTTGTATACTATGCAGGTAAGTGTGTCAAGTTATTGAGGCTAATCGAACAAAGTTCTTTGTGCATTGTCAGGTTTATAACGAAAACCTTGACTGTTTTTTTTGCGTTTTTTTCTGTCTATAATATAATTGGTAAGTTTGCCGAAATAGGGAAATTTTCGGAGAAATAATTTAACGTGAAATCAATGCAAGCTCCATGGACGTCCCTTACATTTTTTTTTTAGGGCGATGAGAAATGCTTTTATATGGTGGAATAATATTCCACACTTGAGGGTTATTGGTAGGGGGGGGGGCGCTGTGGAAAATATGAACACAATTCATACACATCAGTACATCAATACATCAGTAATTTATAATATTTTATGTATTTTAAAAAAGCTGATGTGTCCAGGCACATGAGTTCATCATACTCAGTTATTTTGATACTATTGACAGTAGGTATTGCCAAACCATCAGCGTTTGACACTACCTACTGTCATTAGAATGAAAATATCTGCCAAATCGTGGCTAACTAGTTTTACATTAATGCAGACACGACCATCTCGATCAAATAGAATTTTCTCACGCAGCTAAACTCTCAATTTGGCCAAAAAATGCCATAGACATAAATTATTCAGAATCTCCTCTACTTTAATTTATTATTTAACTATTTTGACGAAATTGCAGAAAAGGCCCAAATTCAAATTTTCCTTATGCGATGTAAAGAGAAGTCGAATTTCAGCAATTCGACTTCTTTTTACATCGCTACAGGATAACAGTAATTAAGAAAATTCTAATAATATCTACTTAGGCTGACTAAAAATGCTTTATATTTTTATAATAATACAGTGTAGGGGAGCCCGGGGCACATTTGGGCGGATTTTGACACCCGCATATAGTTGCCTTATTTTTCAAAATAACTCGTTGGTAATATATATCTACATTTATCCAAGTATTTACACTGGAAATTTTAAGTTGAATAAAGTATTTTTGGAATTATAATAATAATAATAATATCTTTCCAATTTGCAGTTTGTCCCAATTTGCCCCGGGCCGGGGCTCATTGGGACAGGCATGGGGCACATTGGGACAGTGTAAATATCTGGTTATTATTGAAGATACCAATTTGATGTTTGGCGAGTAGAAACCACCAACATGGACAAACAAAAGGCCGTTAAGTTCATTATTATATCTTGTACAAGGTGTTCAAAATTTGTAACACAAATACCACATTTTCCCACTAAAAAACGTGTTTTTAAATTGAATATCTATCGAAAAAATCGTCCTCTGTCATTCCAGACTATACCTGATAAATATACATACTTAAAATATAAATTGTTTTTATATTATTATACAGACTGTGTTGTTCCACGTCCCGAATATTGGAGGGGTGATTGAGCGTTTTATTTTATAAACAAAAACTACCTACAATGGTTGTTGAGGAAGTTCTTGAAAATCAGCATAACAATATTTAAAAATTATTATTCAAATATTCGACCGACAAGGAAAATAGACGATTTTAACCTCAAATAGGATTCACCGAGATATTTTGATTATATTTACAGTATGTCATGTCAAAACACCAGCTTTGACACTACCTATTATCATTAGAATCACAATATCTGACAAATCCTGGCTAACTAGTTTTAATACTAGTGTTTTAATGCAGTACGAGCGATTCCGATGAAATAGAATTTGCTCATGCGGCTAAAATATTTATTTTACCAAAAAATTTCATAGTCATAAATTATTCAGAATTTCCTCTACATTAATTTATTATTTAACTATTTCGACGAACTTCCAGAAATAGCGGCTCATTTGCAAAATATTTCAAAAATGCTAAGACTAAACCTCCTTGTCATACTACATATGATAAAGTAAAAAGGTTATTGCTTCTATGATTCATATATTATATTGGCTTCTAGCATACTATATTTTCGGGTTTTACCCAAACAAAAGTTCATAAAGAATTATGCTCAATATTCCAAATAAGTTTTAATGTTACCATACCGTCTTACAATTTTTCTTGTATTTATTCGCGAAAACATAAGAACATTGCCATCCGCAATCGAAATACACATTGACACGTGCGCGCGTGTTTCTCCTCCTCATCGCATTCTCCGTGCATTTGCGTGTTGAATTGACGTTTCGCAACCGCTGACGTTCTGAATACGGTCAAAAGTTTCAAAATATCCTGGCTACCTACTATTAATGCAGACACGATTTCGATCAAATAGAATTTGCTCCTGCAGCTAAACTATTAATTTGACCAAAAAATGTACTGCGTATGATAAAGTAAAAGAAAGCACATAAGAAAATCCTTCTAGAGATATAAGAAAGTTTGTGAAATATAGAGTAAACCAATAACAGAATCCAACAATGAGGAAAATTTTTGAAAACACAATAACATTAAAACAAACAACAGCACTAGACAAGGATAGAGACTCCAACATTTGTTGGCATCTTTTAAATTTTGCTTTGGCATCAACGTTTTCACGTTTTCACGTCAGGTGGCATGGCATATCTTCTAAAGTTGACCTCCTTCATGCCTATTCCAAAACACCTCCCATTTCCCACATAAACACAAATCCCTTGTCTCCATACGAGACGCATATCTCAACATTCCTCCACGATCCTCGAGAGTCTCGAGTCTTACGATAAACCATTGACATTGACCCTATAAAGGACTATTTTCGCGTATGCACTCGTTATTATTTTTCGAACATTGTTGTCGCGGCGAACCTGTCTCCTCCTACTTCTCCGGGTCCGCGTCGAGCAATATGATAGACTGATGACTCTGACTGACGAGGCCAAGAAAACATGAAGTAGTGACCCGCGTCCTTGACCAGAGAGATGTCGATGCGCTTAAGATGTGTCGTCGGGCCGGCAATTATGCGCATCCGAGCCGGCCCGTCGTCTGTTCCATCGCAAATTCGCCGCCTTTTGTTTTTGTATGCGCCCGACACACAACCATTAATTTTCTCGGTAGTCTCGAGTGATGATAGGCTTCCATAGGCCAGGTAAATGCGCGAAAATGCAACCCGAGTCTATGAATGTCTATGAGGGACGAAATAAGTCCGTAGTCTTCTTCAGTCTGCCCTATTATATCCCTCATCTGTATTGTAATGCTTCTTGCATTTGGAATTCTTAGAGTTTGAAGTTGCAGAAGTCGATCTGCAGTTACCTTATAAGTAGGCTTACCATACATCCCGGTTAGACCGGGACAGTCCCGGTTTGATATTATGTCCCGGCTAAAATTCTTTACTGGAATTTATATCAGTAACAAATCACTCAGATCAAAAGATTGATTGATCATTGTCAAACTAGGGAATCAGGTATTATTTTTGATCGGTAGAACACATGTAGCTTTGAAACTTGCAAATGGTAGAATTTTGGAATCTAAAAAGGCATCAAGTCATATATTCTTGGCCAAGAGAAATGCTTTCATTTTACTAGTTTTCGATACTTATTGTGAGATACCTAAACAAAATAATGGTGATTTACTTTACCTGTATTCTATGATGTACTACAGAATATAAAATTTATAAATAGGTATAAAATACAGCGAAAAAATATTGAAAATAAGTACAAAATAAAGATACAAATTAATCCCGATATATTTAAGTGTAAAATGAAACCCAAATTGTACCAAAAATGATTTGTTTGTAGTCGTTGTTATTAATCTTTCGATGGTTCACTCCAATCGAACGAACGATGTCATTTCTTGTTCCGATTTCCAAGTTTCTTCTAGTTTAAGAAATTTACCTTAAACTAACGAAATATTTAGGTACGATGTTGTTCCATCATGAAGTGCATGTACGCCATAGATTGCGTCTCGGGTAAAACATCTCGAGTTTGTATTGAGCTGTGACAGCGGTAATATGGTCGTTTTTGCCATTTTTTCATGGCACAATTATCGATTTTTCTTGCTTTTTTAGTGGAAAAGTTGTGTCAAAAAGTGCACTGTAAAAAATGTATTTTATAATATGGGTTGGGCTATGTGAACTATATTTGACATAACCGACAGACGTGCAAGTAATATTCATTTTGTTCATGATAAGAAATTGAATATTTAATATTCTAAGAAGTTTCACTGAATATTTCATCAAATTCAACAATAAATAACGGTTTACTTGAAGACGCATTTAGAACTATGTGTACAAGTCTTTATATTTTGTAAACGATAATCGTTTTATTTAAAATGCAAACAGTTAGTCTATTTAAATAATAAAAATCCACGACGTATGAATTCTAAAGTTATCCAATTTTATCTTAAAGAAGAAAACAAAAAATCATCAAAATATTTATTGGCCTTAATATAAAAAATTTAAAATTTGGATCGACCAACTAATTTCTTTTGCCGTGACAATTCTTGAAACATTCTACAAGAACGTTGAGGAAATTGAAGATGGAAGAGCAAGTTATTATCTTAATGGAGTTTAAATTTTGTTTATTATTGATGTCAATTGACTTTCACACCTTTTAAACCGATAATTTAGGTTTTCTACTTCTAAGGTAAAATTTGAAAACGTCGATCAAGTTTCATGGTAAAAAATATTGTCCTATCAAGTATATTTTAGGCGTTTCTTACTGACTAGATTTGGTAACTTTTGGCATCCCAAGCGTTTTGACCCGAAAATTTTTGGGGTTTTTCATGAATCCCGGGATTACAAAATCTATTATCCCGAAATTCCGGGATCAGTATTTGGCCGGGATTGGAAGCCATAGTACCTAATCACTCCGTTGCAAACAGGCAACAGAGCGACTAGCCGATTAGTATTGTAACAATATTAAGTATCGACAACCAAAGAAACACAAAGTTGATTGCTGAAAATTGTTTTTAACGTTTTAAAAATTACTAAACGACGATATTCCATACCTCAAAATGTAGACTACCTATCTCAATTACTTAGTCACTATTTCCCGTTCTGTAGCAAACAACCTTTAAATCACAATAATTTGCATATACTTTCTATGCAAGCTTTCAGATATACTACGAAAAACGCTACAGAAATTGTTATAACTTTTACAAAAATTAAATGTGTAGCAAATGGAAAAAAATTGTTATATATCTTTGCTTCATATGACAAATTCGTAGGTAATTAATCGTTGCATTTACTCATTTACGCTGAGAAATTTTCTTTGTGGCATACAACCCCTAAATCACCATAATTTTATCTACTACTTATTTAAGTATTGCGATACAAATTACATATCATTACAGCAGAAAAATGTTTATAACTTTTAGAAAAACTGTTTAAATCGTTTTCTCTTAGGCCAAATTGTACGTAATTGATTGGGATTATACTTTAAATGATTACATTAAAAGCTGAAAAGCCTCCACATTACGATATTGTGTATGACACCAAGTGGAGGGAGTTGATACTTTGGTTGGTTGTGATAACAACATGTTTATAACTTTTTCAAAACTTATTATATGACTTTCCACCATATACTAAATTATAGGTAATTAGATGCGGTAGTCCTATTCATGAATGCAAAATGTTTTCGTCATTTTTGGTCATTCAACACATGCAAAACAATGACTCACAAAGCTGGCCATAAACCAAATTTCTAAAATGTTAAATTCTTTGGCGAAATCTAGTGTAGAATTTTTATTGGTTTTTACGGAAGCTGAATCGAAATCTGGCATAAACATAGAAAAATTCAAAATGGTAGATCCAAAATGACGGATTCGAAAATTATAATTAAGACTTGTTAAATAGTTTATTCAAAATTTGGTACAATTTGGTCGGAAATAAAACTATTATATTATAATATTTATATTTGAGGATATGGTGACTCAAACTCAAATTATCGATTTAGCTCACAAAATTGACAATATTTGCAAATTACTTTGTTGCTGATTCCTATCTTCATGGGCGTATCCAGCTCAAAACGGAAGGGGGGCAGTTTTCAAAATTTAACTTGCTGTATTGGTAAGGTGACCAGAATTTTATTGAGGCAAAGCGAGACATAAGCGGAGGGGGGTACTAATTAAAACCAAATATTTGCGTTGTAGTAAAAGTCTAAAATAGACACTCTAGTTTTTTTGTTTAGATGTTTGTATATCAATATGATTTTGAGTTGGGTTAAATCCACAGATATAATTTTACGTGAAGCTGATCTAAACATATCTAATTATTTTACACAAAAAATTCTAGACTTTCTTCTTTGTTCTATATTTATTTCAATGAGATAAATGTTTGGAATGTATTTTTTTGAAGAAAATTGTAAATGTCGAACATCAAAACTTTTTGTCAGATTCCATTACAGATTAAAAACAAAAGAAGATGAAATAATCAAAAATTCAACAAAAAAAAAGTTTTAAAAAAATGTACGCATTATCGCTGCAATTTCAACTGGTTTTAATCTATGACAAGATAACAATAAAAATAAGTCAATAAATTGTTTGTTCATAGGTATAATATTACAATCGTAGATTTTCTTCAACTTAATATGTCAATAAGAGTGGTGAAAAATTATGCTAGTAAGACTGAGAAATTTATTGACCTCTGGAATGCTACCTATTTTAAAAATCCATCAAAGCAAAGCAGTGAAATGAAAACGGAGTCGGCTGTGTTTGGCTAAATAGTACCAATAATAATTTTAAATGTGTTAAATGTTATTTAACAATTGTCAACCATATTCTTGGAATACTGTATGTTGATAATTACGTTCTTGTTTAGTTATTTTGCTAATTTTACCAAATTGCTACTACGCCTGGATTTTCAATCAAATAATCGTCACGTACAAATGGAACGTGAAGTTTATACTCATTCAGTCGAGAGTATTGGATTTTGACAAAAGTAACCAATATTAACTTTTTATTATTATTAATATTAACATATTATTACACCTTATTGTGGTATACGTACCGGGGGCAGCCGGTGATATCCCCACTCCATTCGAAAAGTCTCGCATTCGCTTCAAAAAGATGACGAGAGTAGACTCCCAGGTCATCATATGTATGGAGGAAGGGTATGTCACTTTATGTATGGGAAAGACCCCCCCCCCCGCCCTGTATACGCCCATGCCTATCATTGTTACCTTTATGCCACCTACTAAATAATCCGCCATTTGACCTGATGGGTAATCCGTCATTTTGAATTTTGTCATGTTTTTGCCTGATTTGGTGGTGTTTGCATTGTGAATAAATTGTTAAAGTCTTATGAACAAAACGTAACAAAATTTACGTTTGTATACAAATATCTTTTTTGTTTATTCTTCCTAAGAAAAAGTTTTTCTTTTTCTCAAAATTAGAACCAAGTCGATACTTATTAATATCAACTTATTATTAATAAGAAACAAATATGAACTGAGGATACCAGTTCTAAGAGTTCTCTCTATGGGCGGCCTCTTTTTTATGATCGGCCGGTAGAAATTTATGAAAGAATAGGCGAACAATGTTGCAATTAAAGTCCTGCGCTCTTGTGACGTTGGTAGTTTGGTCCGTTAGTCGCCGTATGTGGCAGTATCTGGCTTACCGAGTTTCTAATTACAAGGTACAGATAGAACAGCTATGAATTCGCTATGATGATGCATGTCCATCTTCGGACTCGCGGCGCAAGAACAGACTTTAGTGGATATCTCTCTCTATGCATCCAACTAGAATTGTATTCCCGTTTTTCAGTGGTATTTATAGAATGGTTGCTTATAGGCCAGAGAGCGAACAATTAGACCTAATAAGAGTTTTAAGGATTTTTATGGACGACAGTGATATATTTGTAAATCGCATATGTCCAGAATTTAAAAAGAAAATAAAATTAGACCATTTAGGCCACGATCTGGACAGGACTTTGGATGCTTGCGACGATGCCAAACGTTTGGGTTTCTAGTTTAGGGATGGAAACTAGACCAGCGTTCCTCAATTAAAAAATGCCTTGTAATATTACGGTGGTACTGCTGTAATTTCACAGAAAAAAGTATATGGAATATGTGAATTCTGTAAAAACAATACAGAAATATAGGTGGTATCCAAAACTGGGCAAAGTTAATCAGAAAGTTCACTTCGCTAATTGATAATCCGTTAACGAAAAATCGTTAATCGTTAACTTTTTATAAAAAATAGGTTATGTTGAGTATAACCTAATAACAACAGATCAGTGGTAACTAAAGTGGCTGCAGTTAGAAGAAAAGCATTTTCAGAAAGTTTCTTTTTAAGTTTAGATTTTCATTTTGAAACAATTGGTATTTATTAAAAAGTAAAAATAGTTAAATATTTACTATAAAATAATAAATAACTTAGCATGTAAACATATTTTCTTCCACGACGGTACATACAAAAAATCTGATGTGGCCAGGCACATGACTTTATCATACCATATATTAATAGTTTAGCTGCATGAGATTCTATTTGATCGAGATCGGCCACGTCTGCATTAAAATACAACTACTAGAACTAGACAGATATTTTGATTATATTTACAGTATGTTATGTCAAAACACCAGCATTTGACACTACCTACTGTCATTAGAATCACAATATCCGACAAATCCTAGCTAACTAGTTTTAAAACTAGTGTTTTAATGCAGTACGAGCGATCCCGATGAAATAGAATTTGCTCATGCGGCTAAAATATTTATTTTACCAAAAAATTTCATAGTCATAAATTATTCAGTATTTCCTTTACATTCATTTATTATTTAACTATTTCGACGAACTTCCAGAAATAGCGGCTTATTCGCAAAATATTTCAAAAATGCTAAGACTAAACCTCCTTGTCATACTACATATCATAAAGTAAAAAGGTTATTGGTTCTGATGATTAATATATTATATTGGCTTCTAGCATACTATATCTTCGGGTTTTACCCCGTCTTCAGTGCTAACTACAAAAGTTCATAAAGAATTATGCTCAATATTCCAAATAAGTATTAATGTTACCATACCGTCTTACAATCTTTCTTGTATTTATTCGCGAAAACATAAGAACATTGCTATCCGCAATCGAAATACACATTGACACCAAGATGTTTTATTATTGTTGCACTGTACGCGCGCGCGTGTTTCTCGTCGCATTCTCCATGCATTTGCGTGTTGAATTGACGTTTCGCACCCGCTGACGTTCTGAATACTGTCAAAAGTCTCAAAATATCCTGGCTACCTGCTATTAATTCAGACACGATTTCGATCAAGTAGAATTTGCTCCTGCAGCTAAACTATTAATTTTACCAAAAAATGTTATAAACTTAAATTATACAAAATTTCCTTTACTTTAATTTATTATTTATCTACTTTGACAAGATTACAGAAATGGCGGCTCAATTGCAAAATCGTTGAAAAATGCGAACAGTAAATAGCCAGTTCCTTTGGACACTTTTGAACCAAAAGCTTTTCAGCTCTAAGTTTAGTCACGAAACTTCTAAATATGAACTTTCGTCCCGATACCTTTAGTAGTTTCACACACACACAGACATTTTTTGTACCTTGTTCAAAAATATTCAGGGGACCCAAAAGGACCCATTTCCGCTAAAATTTCAATTTTTTTTTCTGTACGGTTGCAGTACTACGGAGCCCGTGTCGCACAAAGTAGTACGTCAAACAAAACCAAGTCCGAGCATGCACAGAATGTCAATAGCAGTTTGAAATGTTTAATTATGATATTTTCGATTTAACGGACTTGAATTATCTTGTTTTTACAGTATTTCGGGCATTCTGTTCATGTTGTTTCTGGACTATTACTAGTAATTTTTTTAGTAAAAGATTGAAATGGTGTTATACTCTTCATGGGTGCAGTTGCATAACAAGTCGTAAAATGTCTTTAGTTTCATATTTGAGAGTAAAATTTCGCGACGATGAAGAACACAAGTGGACGCGTGGGCTGAACTTTTCGGTGGATGACATGATAGGGAATTTTAAATACAAGGTTCAAGTTTAGCGCATAGAATGTTCCGAAAACTCCTTGTGACATGCATGAAATATGTGAAAATTGCACTTGAACGATATAATTCCGTCTCCGAAGCTCATTGCAAACTTAGTAATTAGACAATGTTACAAATCAGTTTTATATTTTTTAAATTTTATTGTGTTGTAGTACAATTTTAGCGAGGGCAGCACAGTAGGGAGATGCGGCCCGCAGGTTTGACATTACTGACTTACCAGAATCATTCTGAAGGATTTTGATGAACAGAGCAAAACTAAGAAAGCGCCAACCCTTTGACGATACTATAGCATGCTACACACATGTTTAAATATGTATAGAATATAGATAATCCGCGGCTTATGCGAAAAAAATAAATAAATTTAAAAAAAAAACTAGTTCGATCTGTTGTTTTCGGCGGTATCAGCAAAAAATAGATTGCGTCAATTTTTAACAATGTGTTTGCCCGTTAATCTTGTGCATATATGTTTTGGTAAACACGGAGTCTGAAGTCTGCAGTTAATTGTTGTTTTTGCAAGTGGACGCCAAGATACACCTATCAAATTTGTGATACACAAAATGCATCGGTCGGTTATAATCTGAAATGATGGCAAACATTGTTATTTGTTCTCTGCAGCAATTTTAAAAATAGCGCTCGCAACGATTAAAGACTGTATCTCTCGAGTATTATTTCAATTATAAAAATTGCAAAAAAAATGCAAAAAAAGTGCATCTTGAAATTATATACCCGTTTCGACTTAATCGTATATTATTCCCGCGTAATATAGGGTTAAAAGGGTTGAAAAAAGGGGGTTACAAAACCGCACGCAAAATATATAATGACATGTAAATAAAGTATTAATTTTCTCCGCTGATACCGGATAAGGGCTTTTGATTATACCGATTTTGTTATTACTGTAATCATTTAATATTGATTACATGCTTTTTATCATAAAACTGTAATGCATGTAGCGTGTAATTTTGTTAAGTTCTTGCGGTACTTTGGAGGATAATTATATTGCATAATAACGAAAGATAACGAAAGAGTTTTTCGTAATCTTGTCGTATACCTACATTGTTGCTAACACGCTCAGAAAGCTTTGGAATTTTAATTGATAAAAAAACAAGCGCAATAATATACAATAAGATGTTGTAATGTTCTGGGAAGTATTTGCTATAAATGATAATTAACATGCAAAATATTATACAGGATGTCTCGCGGCACGTGATGGGACAAAACTTGCTGGTGTTGCATGCAGCAATATTATATCATAAGTTGCTATTTAAGAGGATCCCACAATACCTCATGCGGAAGATACGCTGTAGAACGGATGTCGATAACCTTAATTTAAGATTCAGGGGTTTGTTTGCTCCACCTGCCCATCGCGCTGAGCTGTATAAACGGTCATTCTCTTGCCAGGTCAGTCACATATACAATGGTCTCAGGGAAGATATGAAAAATTATCGTTAAACAGTTTTGGGGAAAGGGAAGTGTTGTCTGTTTGGCCAACAGGGGGGACTTTAGGCATTGAGCGCACATCGGAAGCTGTTTTAATTTCAATTTTTTATGTGCATGTGCGATGTTTTGATGAGTTAGATTTCCTGCAATTACGTGTGTAGAATTTGCGGCTTGCGCTGGTTCGAAAAACACTTCGAGGCTTTGTAATATTATATTTTATATTTTTGGAGAGCGATGTTGACGACTAAGTAAAAATCTTTTCTTATCAATAATAAAAAAAAATGTAACTAAGGAGATGTTGCTTAGGAATATGACCAACTAACTTGATCATGAACATCGCCCCCCACCTTGAAAGGGTACATTTCAAAATAAACATTTACGATATAATAATGCATGACAATTGAAATGAGAACATAGAGTTGAAATATAACGAAATAACGCACGCACTGAAACTATTTTCTATACACTATTTTCTTCACCATTTTTTGGTAGTGGACAAATCTTGGCAAAGGCGCGGCGAATTATACTGGTTTGTGTTTTTATTGTAGCAACTCTGGCAATTCCGTCGCTACCATAATGTAGCTTCAGTATCCGTCCTAAACACCACTTCAGGGGCGGTTGATTGTCTTCTTTAATTACGACCAGATCATCTAACTTCAATGACCCATGCTGTGTTGTCCATTTTGACCGTTGCTGAAGTTCAGATATGTATTCTCTTGACCATCTAGCCCAAAAATGCTGTTGAAGTTGTTGTATGCGTTGGTAATGTGACAATCTGTTGACTGGTAGTTCTGTGAGGTTCGGATCTGCTACCGCCGTCAATGGTCGTCCAATTAAGAAATGTGATGGTGTCAAAGGTGTGAAATCATTGGGATCGGGTGATAACTGTGTAAGGGGTCGTGAATTTAAAGTAGCTTCAATTTGAATGAGTAAAGTTGAAAATTGTTCATATGTTAATAAACTATTTCTGGCAACACGTTTAAGATGATACTTAGTTGATTTTATCCCTGCTTCCCACAAACCACCGAAATGCGGAGAACTCGCAGGAATAAATGACCATGGAATGCCGTCATTTTCAATAGAATTGCTTAAGAAAGAAGAATTTGTAAGTAAAAAATTGCCTAATTCCTTTAGCTCTCTATCTGCACCAACAAAGCACGTACCATTATCTGACCACATTTGCGCTGGCTTTCCACGTCTTCCAACAAAACGTCTCAAGGCAGCAATAAATGCATCTTTGGTTAAATCTGTTATTAACTCGAGGTGTATAGCACGTGTAGCAAAGCATATGAACAGTCCAATATAACATTTCTCGATTTTACCTCCACGTCCCGATTTTGATTTAAGTGAATACGGCCCGGCATAATCAACTCCAGTAGTGTTGAAAGGTGGTGCTGGGTTGATACGGGTTTTAGGTAAGTTTCCCATTATAGGATTTATACCAGAAGGGTTTGCTCTAAAGCACTTTATGCATTGGTGTACAATTTTTCTGGCCAAATTTCGACCTCGAAGTGGCCAAAATTTGTCGCGAATCGAACATAATAAATGTTGTGGGCCTGCATGTAACAACATTTTATGTTCTTCTAAGAAAATGAGATATGTTAAATGATGCCTTGCGGGTAAGAGGATAGGAAACTTTTTATTAAAACTATAATTAGAATTAGTTAATCGACCTCCTACTCGTAAAATTTCATCATTGTCAAGAAATGGAGCCAATTTAAGCAGTTTGTTCTTTGGATTTAAAATTTCTTTATTTTTTAAAGCTTGTATTTCTAAGTCAAAACATTCTGCTTGTGCTAATTTTATTAATTTTACAAATGCTTTATCAATTTCAACAGTCGTTAACGGACCAAAATATCTATCATTCATAGGTTTTGAAGAGTTGTCTTTAAATCTGAGACAGTAAGCAATAGTTCGTTTTAGGCTGGTGAGATTTGAAAAATCTTTAATCTGTATGAATGGATCGTGAATTGTAAGTTTGTGACAGACTAATTGTTTACGCATTTCTGGAACAGACTCGTTATTACCCAGCCTGGGAGGATAGTCATCCTCGCATTTTGATTTTATCCAGTCAGGACCGTGCCAGTACAAACCTAATTTTAGTAGTTGTTCAGATTTGATACCTCGCGAAACACAATCTGCGGGATTGTCGTTGGTTGGAACATGTCTCCAATCCTTTACATTTGTTAATTCTTGCAAGGCGGCAACCCGGTTGGCAACAAAAACTTGTAAGTTACTAGGTGATATGTTTAACCAACTTAGCACTATCGTGGAATCTGTCCAATAGACTTCTTTATTGATTTTTAATTCGAGCGAACCTTTTACTCTTTGCATGAGTCTAGCTAATAGTAAGGCTGCTATCAATTCCAAACGTGGTATAGTCTGAATTTTTAATGGAGCTACTCTAGATTTTGCGCAAACTAATCTAACTTGAACCTCGTTGTTTTTATCTATGGACTTCAAATAAACACATGCACCATATGCATAGGATGAGCTATCCGAAAAGCCATGTAATTCAAAATGCACTGGATGTTTACATGTTACTTGTCGGGGAATTTTAATATTGCTTAAGATGCATAGTTCGTCACGGAATTGAAGCCATTTAGTGTACAAATGGTTTGGTAGTGAGTCATCCCAACCAATGCCATCTGACCACAATTCTTGTAAGAGAATTTTACCACGAATAATGACTGGAGTTATCAACCCGAGAGGATCAAAAATTTGTGAAACTTCGGATAAGATTGAGCGTTTGGTGACCCTAACGACAGAACTATCTAGTTCTGTGATTTTGTAGGTAAAAGAATCTAATCTGCTATTCCATAGTAAACCAAGTGTTCGCGTATTCTCGTTTGTCCCCATATCTATTACATCTACAGTATCTGCATTGTGAATTCCTTGTATAATCTTCGGGCTGTTGGATACCCATTTACGAAGATTGAATCCACCTGTGCTAAGAATGCGCGAAACTTCATTAGCAATGTATATTGCTTCGGATATTGAGTTACTGCCGGTCAAAAGATCATCTACATAGAAGTGACTCTTGATGATTTCTGAAATCTGTGGATCTTTGCAATCTAAACCTAACTGATAAAGGCTTCTTATAGCGAGATAACTAGCCGAAGCAGTACCATATGTAACAGTGACTAACTCGTACACCCCAGGCATATCGGTAGGTTTATCGCGCCAAAGAATTCGTTGTAAGGCTGTTTGTTCAGGGTTAACTAAACACATTCTGTACATTTTCTCTATGTCAGCGCCTATTACATAATTGTATTTCCTATGACGAAGCAATGTGGTGAATAGATCGGGTTGGATCGTTGGGCCCACCATTTGAATATCATTCAAAGAATAGCCTGATGTGGTGCGACAAGATGCATCGAAAACTACACGTAATTTGGTTGTGGTACTATTTTCGTTACAGACTCCGTGATGAGGCATGTAATAAGAGCATGGCGCTTGATCTTTATCTAAAACTTTTACCATGTGGCCTAATTCGAGATACTCATTAATGAAAGAAACGTACTTAGCCTTAAAATTTGGGAGTTTCTCAAGCTTCCTTTCGAGACTAAAAAATCGCTTTTCGGCAGTATCAAAAGAATTTCCTAATATTTCTGGCGGTTCTTTGAACGGTATTGTAACCACAAATTTACCGGTAGTATCGCGTTTAACGGTTTTAAGGAACAGCTCTTCACATTGTTGTTCTATCGGTGAACGTGGTACTGTGTCAGGAAATGTTTCGATTTCCCAAAACCTACTGAGTTGCTTGTCTTGTTTATCGGATTCAGAGCTTTGTAAAAAATTGCATAATGTTGAGTTAGCAGAATTATGAGTTTGCATTGGACCAGCAACAATCCAACCAAAGCGAGTGTTTTGTATGATAGGACCACGAGGATTTAATTTAATTTGTCCTACACACATGAGGTTCCAAAAACAATCGGCACCGAGGAGAATATCTATTTTATCGGGAATATGAAATCTCGGGTCAGCCAATTTGATGTTGGAAGGAATATCCAGTTTAGTTATATCAACTTCAAAGCTGGGTAATGTTGCTGTGATACTGGGTACAATCAAACAAGTGATTTTTGTGGAGTAATTATTGTACCGTGACTGCACTGTGACAGTAGTAGAATGATTTATTATTGTTTGGTTGTTGTTGATACACGAAATAGTGGTGTTGCAGCTTTTTCGACGTAGCTGTAAAGATTTGCATAAATTCTCTGTGATAAAGCTACTTTGACTACCCGGGTCTAACAGCGCGCGTACCGTATGGGTCTGACTGGATATATCAAAGGCCTGTATTAAAACAGTCGATAAGAGAACCTGCGAATTAGCTTGTGTCTGGTGTGTTGTTAAAGAGATACTTTTTTCAGGAGCAGTACTAATTTGTGGTATATTGTCATTAGTTTTTTGTTCTATGTGTAGTAATGTATTGTGCCGTAATTTACATTTCTGGCAAGAACTGGACTTGCATGTACCTAGCATGTGGCCTTGACGTAAACAATTAAGACATAATTTCAACTTCTTTATGTTTGCTATTCTATCAGTTACGTTTAATGATAAAAAGCTTGGGCAAGCTTGGATGTAATGCTCATTGTTGCAAAACGGACATCTCTTTGTGTTTGTTGTGAACATTGTTTTAACTACTGGCTTCTTGGATACACATTTCCTACTGGAGTGATTTTCAATGGATTCTAATAAATCAGCACGATCTTTTAGGAAGTCGGTTAAGTTTTTTAAAACGGGTTTTGTAAATGAAGCTTTCTTTTGTTCCCACTCGCGATTAGTGGTAGAGTCTAACTTGGTGGTTACCAGATGAATAATTAGAGTATCCCAATTGTTCGTGGGTTCGTTAAGTGACGAAAGAGCTCTTAAATGCTTTGAAAGGTTATCGATGAGTTTTCTAAGTGCAAATGATGATTCATCGTGAATTTTACTAATATTGAAAAGAGCATTGACATGATTTTGAACCAAGATTCTTGTATTGTTATACCTTTCACAGAGTAAATCCCAAGAAATAGAATAATTTGCGCTTGATATTTCAAGACTGCCTATGACTTGCTTGGCTCCTCCTATCAAAGATGATCGCAAGTAATGGAACCTTTGGATGTCATTGATTGCCGTGTTTTTATGAATAAGTGACAGGAATGTGTCATGAAATTCTAACCAAGTGTCATAATTTCCATCAAATTTTGGCAGATCAATGACAGGTAGCCGAACGTTCTGTGAATTGCGACAGTCCTCGATAGGCGTGCTTGGACCAGAAGTTGAATGAGGAATAGGGATTATTTGGTCAATTGCTTTGTTGGCGAGAAGGATGCGTTTGGCTTTGGAGGTGATTCCATAAAAATTTGATAGATAATTTCCACGTTCAACGGCCTGTTCCTCGGGGTTTGTGGTAAGCATTTCAATTTCAAGTTGCACACTTTCAAACTCGTCTATGACTAGCAATGCGCGTTCTAATCGTAGGTCTAACTCAATTAATACGTCTTCATCAGATATCTTATCAGGATGATTCGACTCTAATTTGGCTATAAAATTGGCAAAACAAGTAGTCTTAGCCTTAATCGCGCCGCGTTTTCTTACTAAGGATTCTAATTCCATTGCGAATGAATCAAATAAATGTATAATAAATGCAAAACAAATTCAAAAGAGGCTACTAATAATAAATAAATCGGGATGTCAGTGTTTACGTGTGATAGTGATCCTTATGAGCTGAGCGAAGTCGGATTATCGCTGCAGGTATTAGACTCCGTGCGGCTGCTGTGAGCTTTCTTTCCGAAGTCGGACTATGGATACTGCTGGTGCGAGTAGGATTCGTGCTCCGCTTGGCTGCGAGTTCCAATATAATATCTTGAAATTATTCTTGAATTATATATCCACGGTTCGACGGACCATGTAGAATTTGCGGCTTGCGCTGGTTCGAAAAACACTTCGAGGCTTTGTAATATTATATTTTATATTTTTGGAGAGCGATGTTGACGACTAAGTAAAAATCTTTTCTTATCAATAATAAAAAAAAATGTAACTAAGGAGATGTTGCTTAGGAATATGACCAACTAACTTGATCATGAACAACGTGTAATTAGACTCTAGAGTAATTTTTTTGCTTGTTTTGATAAATTCTCGGAATTATTGTTATATTATTGGTACAAATGTCTTAGTTCTAGTTTCCGTAAGGGGTTGAGTGGAAGAGCAAGGCAATTTGGAAACAAGTGTGTCAAATCCTGGCTAACTAGTTCTATTTTAATGCAGACACGACTGATCTCAAATAGATTCTCGTGCAGCTAAACTGTTAATTTTATATATTGTATGATAAAGTCATGTGCCTGGCCAGATGAGATTTTTTATTTCTTATGGACGGATTTAAATAGAATATTGAAAATGCTTTACAACCATGTATAACACATTTATGAAATTATCACAAAAAATGCCCATAGGTGGCCCGCCAGATCACCCGACTTAAGCCCATAGCTTTTGTAACTATTGGGGTTTTATAAAAGCCAGGGAGTAGTTGAGATGGCTTTCAATTTTCTAAAATTGCAATGAGAAATTGAAAAAATGTTTAAATATGTATAGAATATAGATATTTCGCAGTTTATGCGTCACGTTGTCGCTACGTTTGACATATGGCATTTGATATCAATGGGACCAATCTTAGAAAAACTTACTAAAAACGGTGTTACAATTTGTTCATTGTAACACCGAAAACAGTGTTACAATGTGTGCAGTGTGAATGCAAGGTAGAAAAATAATAATGTGTGTCGTCTGGCTTTTATATGCACGTACACTTTTGAATGTCATATATCCAATGTGATCAGCTGTTATATTTTTGGTAGTACGGTATTTATTTTATATGACACTTAAGTAAAAAAATACAATGTATTTTTACACTCGTGCAATAGAAACAACTTTCCATTGCGTTATTTCGTTCTAATTTTGAGCCAGGTCGTATGTGTGTAGTAAATTAGTCGAATGCATCGTAGCAGCAAGCTGGTAGTCACATTTCCGATTGCAGATGTTTAATAATTGTCTAGGTCGGGATAAAGGTGGGACACATTAAGGAATTGTTTTTCAATTAATTTACATTGTCTAGACTGCGGAGTTATTGACTCCTTATGTTATTGTGGTGCAAATACACTAAAGTGGTCCACCACACACACACAAAAGTAATTATACTAAACCATTTCTTCTGCGCAGATGTTCAGGAATTACATTTATATTATAATAGAATTTAAAATTTTTTAAATATGTGAAAAGTACCTAAGAACTTCGAGAATACGATAAAAAATAAGAATTAGTGATTTCAAATATATAAAAATACGTAAAAAACTTCTAATGGAACAGTTTCGTGATACACCCAGTATATGTGGTTAACTCACATATATAATAAGGGCATTGCATACGTACATATGACTATTAGGGATTCCAACCCCGGGATTACGGGATCCCGACAGATAATGAGTTTTTCGGGATCTCGGGATTATAAATCTAAATCCTGGGATCCTAAAAAAGTTAACTTTAAAAAAATTTCATATTTTTTTGTTAATTAACGAAATTTGGGCACTGACCTACAATAAATCGATTCACCTGCTATTTATGAAGTGTGAATATTAGCCTATAACAGCGCCCTTTCTGATTAAATTAAGTATCCAGCATAAAATGTTTTGACCAACATGTCGCTATAATAGAAAGAACAGAGTTTGCAAGTACTAGATATAATTCGATATAGACACAAACATAAACCTTTTCAACTTGCTTAAGTCTTTTTAGTTACTTTACCATTAACAGCAGGAAAAAAACATGAACGTAAAAATAAAGAAATTTGTGGCGGATTTCTTTATCTGGATTCAGTGATGTACTACAGAATATAAAATTAGTAAATAGGTAATAAAATACAGCGGAACAGTTTCTTCCAGTTTAACGATTTTACCATAAACCAAAAAAATGTAATATTTTGGTACGAAGCATCTCGAGTTTGTGATGAGCTGTGATAGAGGCAATACGGTCACTTTTGACATTTCTTCATCGCACAATTATCACCTTTTTTAGTGGAAAAGTCAAAAAAGTGAAAGGGCACTTAGATAAAAAAAAAATCTATAATGTTGGGCTATTTGAACTGTATTTGAGAAAACCGAAAAACGTATCTAATATTAATTTTTTTCATGACAAGAAATTGGATATTTAATATTCTAAGAAGTTGCACTGAATATTTCATCAATTTCATCAACAATAAATAACATCTTCATATGAATAAACATCCATGACATATGAATTCTAAAGTTATCCAATTTTATCTTAAAGAAGAAAACAAAACCACGTCAAAATGTTTTATTGGCACCAATATAGAAAGTAGTAAATTTGGCTCGATCAAACAATTTCTTTTGCTGTGACTATTCTTGAAACATTTTACAAAAATGCAAAAATTTTGAACAAGTTTGATATGTAAGAGCAAGTTATTATCTAATAGAGTAGGTATATATGTTGTTTATTATTGATGTCAACACGCACACGTTGACACCTTTTACCTTTTAAACAGTAAATTTTGGTTTTCTACTTGTAAAATTTGAAAACGTTGATCAAGTTTCGGGGTAAAAGATATTGTCCAATAAAATATATTTTAGGCGTTTCTTACTGACTGGATTTATTATCCTAGGCGTTTTGATGCAGCAATTTTCGCTTTTCTCATGATTCCCGGAATCAATCCCGGGATTACAAAATCTTTAACCCGAAATCCCGGGATTGGAAGCCCTAATGACTATATAATCCCCATCATGATACACGCCAATGATTATAATGACACTAGCATTGTATAATAATGACAGCTCGTTCAAACTTCAACTGTCATCATTATAAAACGCTAGTGTCAAAGTCTGTCAAAACCTACGTGGATGACAGTTATTTGACAGTTCGCCTCGCCATCATTGACAAATACTATTAAAATATTTTGCAAAAAATTGAATTTTTTAGTCGTAGATAAAGCGTCGTATTTGACTCGCACATAACGGATATAAATCGCTCCCATGTTTACATGCTCGCCTACGGCTCGCGTATAAACTTCATGCTCGCGATTTATATCCTTAGTTATGTACTCGTCAAATAATATATAAATCAAAATTTTCGAATAAAGAATTTAAATTATCGATATAAGCGAGATAAGTGTAAAAAAGAGGCGCATATTGAGGTAGGGTCATGGTAACCGAGTTCTTTGATACACCACTCAAGGTTGCAGCAAGGAATTTGGTGCACCGGTCAATTTTTTTACGTACAATTTTTATCAACAGCTAATTTTAGCTGTTGATTAGCAACGCAGTGGAGAAACACTGACGCCAAATGGAAGAAATATAATTGGGTTTACGTAGCAGATAGCGAGATATAGTAAAATGGTATTCTATCGACTGCGCCATATATACCTTCAATTAGAGCGTCGATAATCCGAACCTCGGTAATCCGAACGTTCGCTAATCTGAACGCCCAAAGAGAAATAATAGTAAACTAAATCACTGACTAACCGAAGGAAACGTCATTTTTGTCGACTCATGTTTACAGAAAAATGTTGTTTGTTTTATATCACGTATAATAATAATAATAAAACCAAAAAAATATCTTTTTGGTAAACTCATGATGTCTTTATGGTCTACTAAACTATGCTTGCGTGGAGAAGATTCGTGTGTTTTCTCAGAGCCGATTAATATTAATTGTGGCATATTTCAAGGTGATAGTTTATCTCCATTGCTCTTTTGCATAGGCCTATTTGCACCATCTAGTGAATTGAACGAGGACAAAGTTGGTGTTCAGTTATTACCTGGCGAAAAGTTAATTGGTCATTCATTTTATATGGATAACTTGAACCTTAATGCCAAACATGATGAGCAGTTGAAGAGGAGCCTCAGTATTGTTAAATCATTCTCTGACGATATTGGGATGCAATTTGGCCAAGAGAAGTGTGCAAAAATTAGTATTGTCAAAGGCAGAATTGAGAGAACCGCTGACATATGCCTGAATGATCATAGTAATATTAATGAACTAACAGATAATACTAGATATAATATCTGGGAATGGATGAAGCCTTTGGTATTGATGCTGAAGGCACGAAGGTGAAGGTTATAGGCGATTACATTAAGCGTGTGAGGAAAATTTTTAAAATCTGGTTTAACTGGAAAATATGACATACAAGCGATAAATGCATATGCTATTCCGATATTTCGATGCAGTGTTGGAGTTTTAAACTGGACGAAGAAGGAAATACGCGATTTGGACATTAAAACTAGAAAACAGTTAACATTAAATTTTATGTTTCACCCTAGGTCCGATGTCTGCAGGCTATACCTGCATCGTTTAGATGGAAGTCGTGGCTTGCAGCAATTGGAAAATATTACTGATTTGGAAATTTAGGAAATTTTATAAAGGCCAACTAGGAGGATAAAGTCATTAAACAATTAATTAGGGATACTTCTGGTAAGTCAATCATTAGTAAACATAAACTAATTTTAGAAAAATTTCATGTGGAAGAAGTTAAGAATGAATCGGAAAATGAGAGATGATTATGTTAGTAAGCCAATGCATGGTCAATTTTTAAGAATTGTGGAGGTTGATGGTATTTCAAAGTCTGGATCTTTATCTTGGCTTAGTCATGGGAACATTAAGGCTGAAACGGAATCCTCTATCGTTGCGGCGCAAGATCTGGCAATACGTACCAGATATCATGAACAGAAGATTATGAAAGTTGCTCATGATGGGAGTTGTAGACTGTGTCATCAGGCACCGGAACATGTCTACCACTTATTGGCGGCTTGTCCAGTCTTAGCTGAGTCGCATTACATTGCTAGGCATGATAGGGTGGGAACATATATACATTACAATTTATGTTCCCAACTAGGTTTAGCAATGGATGTGTCTCGGTGGTATGACCGCATCCCATCTCCTGTTGTGAGTAACGATCATATTACCATATTATGGAGCATGCCTGTTGCCACTGATAGAATGCTTGACGCTAATAAGCCAGATATCGTGGTAAAGGATTTCCAGAGGAAGGTGTGCATGTTCATAGAAATCTCGGTACCTGCTGGTGCGAATGTTGTAAGGAATGAGCTTGAAAAACAACTTAAATATAAGGATCTCTCTATAGAAGTTGGAGGTATGTGGGGAATGAAAGTGAACATTGTTCCGGTGATTGTAGGTTCATTGGGAGCAGTTAATCTAAATTATAGTAAACATGTGAAAGAGTTGCCGTGCAAAATTTCAACTTCACCTTCCTTTAATGTATATTGTCTATTAATGAATAATGTGGGTGTGTTTTAGTGACCTTTTGCACAAGGCTGCAAGGGGCTTCTGCAGTTTCCTTTTGGTTTGTAAAGAAAAATGACATTTTTAAATCCTAAATTTCTTAAATCAATTATTGGTTGTCATAATTAATAACAAACAATGTCATTCGGTGTCTTCCCGTTTTTTCAAATTTAAAAACCGTTCATTTTTCATCAAACAACATGAAGGAATTCCCAAATCCCCACATACATATCTAAATTCCACCGTCTATAGTTTCCACCCCAGACACATCTAATTTTGGCATAATTATACGATGAGAAGCGTATTAATATATGTGCCATCCAAACAACACACGTCTAGCCGTCTGGGACGACGGGGTCCCAAAAAGTTGGGGATAATTTGGGGAGACTCTAACGGCGCCTATCAACTTCTGTGCTGACAAAATCGTTCAAAATACTCTCCCTCTCTCTCTCTCTACGCCTACTTAAGTCCAAATAACGCGTATGACGCCAAAGACGGCGCCCGTTGCAATGTCAAGGGAGCAGAAAATTGCGCAATTTACCCCTCGTAGAACAAGGTATACAAAATTTGCAAAATCTCTTCGGATTGATTGTCATTGCGTCTGCGATTATGTTGAGTATTTACGTTGACGCACTTCGGACGAATTACGATGGTTGGCCTTTGCGATTTTAATGCAATTTCAACCCCTGTGTGTGGGGTGAGAGATGCATCTAGTAGTTGAAAATTGGTAGATGGATTTCGATGTTGTGGATGGAAATATGGGTACTGACCTACATTAAATCAGTTGAGCTGCTAGTTTTTAAGTGTGAATGTCAGTCTATAACAGCACCCTTTCTGATTAAATTAAGTATCAAGCCTAAAATGTTCGTTTACACCAACATGTTGATATAATAGGAAGAACAGATTTTGTAAGTACAAGATATAACTCGATATGGAGACAAATGTGAACCGTTTCAACTTGCTTAAATCTTTTTAGTTACTTTACCCTCAACAACAGGAACAAAACATAAACGTAAAAATAAAGAAATTTGTGGCGGAGTTCCTTACCTGGATTCAGTGATGTACTACGGAATTTAACATTAGTAAATAGGTAATAAAATACAGAGAAATAGTTTCTTCCAGTTTAAGGATTTTACCATAAACTAAAAAATGTAATATTTTTGTACGAAGCATGTCGAGTTTGTGATGAGCTGTGACAGAGGTATGGTCACTTTTGACATTTCTTCATCGCACAAATATCGCTTTTTTTTAGTGAAAAAGTGAATATTTCATCAAATTTGAACAATAAATAACGTCTTCACATAAATAAACATCCATGACATATGAATTCTAAAGTTAACAAATTTTATCTTAAAGAAGAAAACAAAAATACGTCCAAATTTTTTATTGGCATCAATATGGAAAATTGAAAATTTGGCTCGATCAAACAATTTCTTTTGTCGTGACTATTCCTGAAACATTTTACAAAAATGCAAAAATTTTTAACAAATTTAAGATGTAGGAGCAAGTTATTATCTAATAGAGTATATATTTTGTTTAATATTGATGTCAATATGCACACTTTGACACCATATTGTTGGACACGATCGTCTCAACTTAAATATTTTGAGTTTTCGGTTACTTCCGGTTACACCGGAAATGATGCCAACTTTTAAATTTCAAACGAAACACCCTGTATTTTATCGAATTTTTGAAATCTTCATTAAATTTTAGATCAATTTTATGTTACATTCCCTATACCTAACATGAGTCAGTTCTGAGATATTCATAGTTTTCATTAAAAAATGACAGCTGCACGGTTACATTCAATTACTTATAAATAATCCCCTGTGGCCGTTGGAAAAAAGTTGTCCGGCAAAATTCTTGTGAAGGTAACGTATCATTGACACATCGGTAGAACCCTCTAAAAGTTATACAGGCTGTTCAAATTATAAGATCAAAGTTGAATACGAGAAAAGTACTAAAAGTCGACTTTTTCAAATGGCAACCCTAACATATGAATACATTTCTCAATTCTATGGAAAATTTTAGATCAACTTTGTGTACAATGTCTTACAGCTAAAATGTACTTGTACCTACTTAAATCGATTTTTAAACATCACAGACAGTGGAAATTGCAAATATTGCCAAATCTAGATTGCGTTGAAAACAAGCTTATTAATGTTTTTCGAAAATTATTTTATTTTTTATGCTAATTCTAATAAAATACTTAAGTTAAATGATTTTAATTGGTAATCTTTAACAATACTTGATTTATAAATTCCAACATAAAATAGTTTCGTTTTTTGCAAATTTTTTAATGATGACGATCATCCTTATCAGATATTTATTCTATTTTTCAAGTATCGGTATGAGAAGTTTGTATCATAATATCTACACTGAATTAAAATGTTGTAGTCTCAAACTTACTAAAGAGGTCTCAAATTTTGAACAGTTGTGAACTTTTCTGGAGGAGCTCAAAAAGGCAACCTTCAAATATGTATATATAAGATTTTGGTAACGTTAACTACAATACTTACAGTAGAGCGCCGATAATCCGAACTAATTGGGACCGAAGGTGATTCGGATTATCAAATATGACAACTAAATAGTAGAAAATACGAGTATTGGATAGAAGTTCAATCTTAATAAAACCAACACCATTCGATTAGCTCTTCATAAACAATAAGAAAATAAACTATACAGTCTATATACACAATAATTTAATAGATACCAATTTCTGGTTTAAATGTTAAATATCTAATAGGTACCTACTCTTGGCAACACTTATATTTATATAACAAAAACTATGAGTGTAACTTTTCTATGAGCCTACATACTTGTTTATTGTTTACTTTCTTTTATCTACACTCTGCAAGAAAAAACACCCACAAATCTTTAAACCGTCCTCGTTATTTAAAGATAAAAAGTCTATTTTAACAATCGACCTATCAACTAAACAACAACAACAATAAGAGTACATTGTAAGCGACAGAAGCTGACCTGAATTCACTGGTAACTCCTTTTTTGTCTTTCCTTTTTTGATTTTTTTTGCGTGTCTGCCCTTATAAGTTAACAGGTTAAATTAACCAATAAAGCCCAATAGAACGAATTTAAAAAAGTAGGTTAACCACCAATTAACTTTCACTGGTTTAACTTGCGTTATAAAAATAAACAAAACAATAAGAATTAAAAAAATACAGGTTATTATTTGAAATATCAAACCTCGCGGTCGAGTTCTGTCAGTTACACTTTCCGGCGTTAGATGTCGCGTCTAATCCAATACAACCACAACAAAGTGCGAAGTTCGACATTACAAAAACTACAACAAAATATAAACACTGCGACTCCCAAACACGACTTTCCAGGTCAATTTTTCCGAATTACTGAATTAAACTAACTAATCCAATTAAACAAAACCATAATTAAGCCACAAAAGGTAAGAAAACACCGAAAAACCCTCGGAAATAAACAAAATTAACCTATAAAACGAGTAAGTACACAAAATCAATAACATCCACCCCATTTCTACGCTGTTTATTTCAGGGTATTACCTCATAATTTTCAAGTTGAAATCGATGAAAATGTGTTAGGTGTGCTACATATTTGGGCGAATAGTCAGAAAAATGGTTCGTGTTATATCTACGCATCATTTCGCGAGTCAAAACATACGAACGGTCGAACAACCGACAGCTAGTGCTACAGCACCCCCAAACAAGCTATTGTTGGCACTTTCTAGTCATATCGTTGAAGTACGGGACCTGGACGATCACGCTGAATTGTTATTTAGCTTTCCGACGGTCGATGAAGTCACGCAGATTGTTCATTGCGTCAATGGTAAGGTTATGTTCTACGTAATCAAGTAGTGTACTGTTTATCTACGACTCACGTTCATTGCATTCTATGACTATATAATCCCCATCATGATACTCGCCAATGATCATAATGTCACTAGTGTTGTATAATAATGACAGTTCGTTCAAATAATGACTTCATTATTTGAACGAACTGTTATCGTTATACGACGCTACTGTCAAAGTCTGTCAAAACCTACGTGGATGACAGTTATGTGACAGTTCGCCTCGCTATCATTGACAAATACATTTAAAATACTTGATGAAACATTTGAGACTTTTTGAAGGGTTTTATAACATTCAGTTCATCTGTTATACATTTCATAAATTCTCAAAAACGTAGCAGTTTTAATACACAATTTATTTTTTTTTAAATCAGGCAACTACATAGCAAGTTTGGAGTCGAAATTCAACCGACAGAACCATGAGATTAACTTTGTCCGTGTCTACGTCAACTGGGACAACATCGCGACTATGCAACAATCGAAAATGACTACCAGTGGTATCAGTTTGACAACCTCAGAGTGCGGGATGGTTCAGCCAATGAGGGCTCGTATAGCAGGCAGAGTCACTCCGACTACCAACCAATCAGAACTGGGTAGTTTGGAAATGATCGAGATACCAGTCAAAAGAAATCCGCAACAGATCAACGTTTGCCAGGTTAGTACTTGTTATTTTCGTTTTGTATTGTACGAAAAACAAGCTTTATTTTATACTAATATTGCCACTAAATTTTAGATTACCGGAAACATCGTAATACAAATGAATAAATCGATAACAATCTACACGTTTGAAGTAAAAACTCACGATATATCGAAACTGAAATTCGTCGATTTCGAAGAGTTACCGTTGACTATAGATTTGTGTTTTTATCCGAGGGAAATTCACGTTGCGGAGAATTATATAGCTTGCTGTAACGGAGACACCCTCCATATGTTTAAAATTATCAATCGACAAAATAAGGAGGTCCAGATTGCTAATGACTTGAACACGGAATACAATTTTAATTGTGAGTATTCCTTTTTTTATGTATACCTACAGCGTGACTGCCCGTGGCTCATTAGAAGAAAATATTTTATGCAAAATTTATTTGGCCAACCTTTGTCTACAATTCAAAATTTTATTATTAAAATTACTTTATTGGCATTATTAAAAATCGGGTTATTTTTCTATATATTATCTGACAAAGTTGTAAGACAATCTCCGCAAAAATTAAGTCAAAATTATAGTTTTGACGTAGTTTTTAAGAAATGCAACATCCAGTATAAACAAAAATAATTTTGTATTCTAGATAATGACGAGCCACACAATTTTTGTACAAAATATTCGTTTCTATCTCTTAAGATAACAAAAATATCGAACACAAAATTAACTTAACCTCAAATTTAAGGTTAGGAATACTTATTTTTCCAAATTTTTTATATTTTTTGTAATAATTTTTAAGACAACCACGAAGATTCGACATTTGACTACGCAGAATTACTAAAAAACGAGAACCTGAACGTCGGGAAAGAGAAGATAACAGTCCATCTACCAACCATCGTAAAAGAGAACAGCATAATTCACAAATACTGCCCGTTTACGTTTTCCGACAAGGATATAAAGGCCACGATCAAATTCGCGCTGAACTCAGACGTAAGCCCAATTCTAACCTCAGTGACGGTAAACTCTAACCTCAATTTTTTTTTTATAGAGCAAATCTTACAATTACGACATAGAAGACTTAATACAGCTACGATTAAAACCGATAGTTGTAGAATCAGCGCAGAAAACAGTCGCAGAAGAATTCAAATGCATGGCGGTAAAACCGCTTTACGTCAAACAACCGCTGTTAAAAAACCAAAAAACAAATGATGTCAATAACACCCTAAGAAGTGTCAATCGAAATTTGTTACACAGCGTCGTCTGTATTATTACAACTCAACAGGAGGGTTATTTGTACCAGTTTTGCGATTCAGGTTAGTTTATTGCGGTTTTGAGGTTATGACATAACCTAACTTTCCGGTTTGTTTATTTGTTTTTAGATACGTCCAAATTGGTCGATCATTGCATATCGGTGTATCCGTTTACAGCCCCGATATATAAAATTGTACTCGAAGATTACTTTTTGCACGCTTTGACGGAAACTGGTTTGGAGAGTTACACCTTGAGGATTGGACACGAGCTCTGCAGGCATTTGGAGGTTATCGACAACGTCAATACGGTAAGTTTTCGATGTGTACAAATTATTTGCGCAATATATAAAATGAAACGTGCATTGATTATAAGCATTTAATAAAATATTTGACCAATACAAAAAATATTTGAGCAATGCAAAAAAGCCGTACAATCGTTATCTCTATAAAAATATAATGTGCATCTCAAAAAATATTTGTTTACTGAAAAAATATATGTCCAATAGTTTAAATAAAACCAGCATTTGAAAATTTTATAAGCGTATTCATTCAATAATCTAAATTGTACCATGAGAAAATTATAATGCGCCCTGGAGAGATTATAGTGTGCATTAAGTTCTGCAACCCGTAGAGCATTTATGTGTAACGTAGAGCTTAGTCCTGTCGTTGCTCTGTGGTTTTAGTGTCAGCTAAATAAAACATTATAACTAAGTAATAAAAATTGGTTTGACATGAAACTGCACAGTTGTATTTTCTTTGAATCGAACTACTACATGTAATACTGTAATACTACATGTAATATAAATATAATTCTAGTTACAATCATAACCTAAAATATACCAAATCGCACACGTTTGAGGAAAAGCGATTTTAGTAATAATTTAAACCCTTATATGTAATATGTATAAGAATATGTTTGTTGTATCGTTTATGTATCCTATGACTTGTTCTACTGCTTGTTGTTATATTTGTTTATTTTTTCTTGTCTAAGAAACTGTCGTAATACGACATATAATAAAAATTCTTTTTGCACATGAATTAGATTCTGTACAATATTGTGAATATTTTTTTTCTGTTTGGTTGCTATGATAATCAACATTGTTTAATAGTAGTACTTTTTCCGTTTTATTTCAGTTGATAAGTACCATTACACAGTACGTTTCGTTTCAAATAACATTCCGTGTACGATTTTAAATTGCTATGTATTAATTATTAGTTTTATAAAATGAAACATTCATAACACGTGTGCGTATTTATACATAACAAACATACATATCAACCCAAAAACAATGTACATTTTTACGATAAACAATTAATGAAAATATTAGTTTTCGAATGGTAACAAATTCTATTCTAATATTTATTACATAATATTTATTATTTTAATGCACAAGTTATTCATTTTAGGGCTCAATATGAATAAAATATTTCTCATTATAATAATTTGTATGTAACATATTCATATTTATTTTATGCTTAGTATGTATTATTTTAATGCACAAGTTAGCCATTCTAGGGCACAATATGAATTAAATATTGCTCACTATAAAATTTTGTATGTAACATATTCATATTTATTTAATGCACATTATTTCGTTTTTTAATGCACAAAGTATCTATTTCAATGCACATATCTATTTAAATAATGCACGCTAATCGCACCCGTTTTCTATAAAAAAAGCGACTACATCTAAAGTATTGTATATGCCTAAAATTTACCATTTTTAAGTTATGTGGTACATTTCGCTTACTTTTGTGCTATTTAAAAAATTATTTGAGCACCACTGGGTGCAGCAAAAGTTACATGTCGATCTGGGTCCTAATTTTTGCGATCGGCGTGCAAAAATGACCAAACTACTACGTTTGCAACTTTCAGGCTTGCCCACCGGTGCAAGAATCCGTCTGCCTGATGGGCCTGCGTCCCTTCCTAGGCGTAGAAGAGATCCTCTTATCCGACACTCATCTGGTACTCTTGGCGAACGCTGATAGCTCGCCAACGCACTCTGAGAGTTCACACGGAAGCTCGACAGCCATGTACTGGACGCTGTACGATCTGGAGCTCCCAACTCCAAAATCTGTCTTCAATGACATCTCGATTGTTGCTAATTCTCACAGGTTTTCTTCGGCGCAAACCTACTGTCATCTGATGAACGAGGCGCACATGATTTTGCGGTTAAGTCTCATTTTGAACAAGTGGGCGTGTTCCGAAGGAAACGTTGGATTGATTACCACGAAGGATAACAATAATGAAGACGTTGTCGAAGCTTATAGGACTTCATGCGCGTTGCTTGCGGATCATTACATAATGTAAGTCGGATTAGAGGTTTTGATTTCGGCCTACGTAGAGAAATCTATCGATTTTCCAGGTGTTTGCAGAAAGGCGATTTTAACTTGTGCGTTCCGTACTACAAGATGGCTAAAGTTTACCCGCTGGAGGTCTTGAATAGAGTCAAGAAGGTTCAGGAACAATCCAACAATAATGTAATTAAATTCCGGCTATTTCACTTTTTAGAAGAAAAAAAAAGTAACCGAATTATTGATTTCAGAGCACAAAAGGGTTGTTATACTATTTAAAAACAATACTCTTAGACGCAAAATCTAGTTTGGAGATAGACAAATTGTACATTGCCGGTTCCAAACAAAACTTTTCCGAAAAGATTATCGAGTTATTCCAGAAAAATTGTATCGAGGATTTGCCGAATTTGGTTCTAAAAAGCAGCGTCTTGCGGGAATATTCGACCGATAAGTTGCTCGGCGTCTTGAACAACAGTTCGAAGACAAACGCTGAAAAACTGCTGGCTTTGGTCGTCTTGTACGTTCAAAAGTGTGATAACAAAAGAGCAAATGACGTTTTGAGTAGGATTTCCAAGGAAGATTTAGTCCAGATTTTGACGAAGAACTCGGAACTGCTTTTCGAAGAATCCAACATCGCCACGAAGTCAAAATGTCTGACTTTTTCGGAATTGGCGATACTGATGATGACTGCCTATCCGAAGATTATCTCCCATATTTTTGTTGGGTTGATTTCCGAGAAGAAGGTCATCTCATTCCATAAGATGTTAAAGGTAAAGCAAAATATAACTTGGGTAGAAAAGTATGCAGAAAAGATGTCCTATTTCCACAGATATTCTTGGAGTATCTACCAGCTTCCATTGGGTCGGATTCCACAACTGGCAGAGAAGTTTTGCAAGAAACATTAGAGACCTATTTCTTGCTATATTTCTCCAAGTTTGATTCGACCGAATTGAACAAGCTTGTACTGGATTGGCCAACTAACGAAGGGCTTAAACTCCTGGTGAGGTCCTATCTATCCCAATTGCAGATCTTACAAGTCAAAGAGCAAAACTCGAGAAAAAACTTTGATGCGGACAAAGATATGTAAGTTATCTATTAACCATTAAAAATATACCAAGTATGACTCTAATTTTTTTCTAATCTGTCTGTCGTTACAGAAACACCATGGAAACCGACGATGAAACCGAAAAACATCCATACTTTGAGGAGGACAGCCACATCAAGAAGGAGACTTATTTATTTTCGAATTGCCGATACGAATATTTGGATAAAATGCCGCCTTTTCAAATGGAGATTACCGCTAAGCTGTACCAGGCTAGCCTAAAGAAGAATATAGTCAGAGATGAAGCCAGGAATAACGCGGAAGCTGATTTCGTCTTGAAGAAATTACAGGCTATTTTAGCTAGCCCCATCGCGACGAAGCATATTTTGGTAGACCTGATTGTTTTCCTCGAGATGAACGAAAATTTACGGGGACACTTGAGCATGTTATCGATAATTCTTATGGTGAATGAAGCTGTGTCGTTATTGGTCGAAAAATGCCCGCAGTGCTTGCTACAGTTTGGAAAGGTGAGTGTTTTTGTTTTGTAACAATCTATTATCTATCCAAAAGTTTGAATATTTGTACAAATACAATTTGTACAAGGACAGCAGCTCTGTATACTTTAGTCTGAATACACGATACACAATCTTGAGGGTGAATTTATGTTTTAAATAATGGTTACCGTAAAACCTTTTCATATAACTTTGTGCAATTTAAATGTAATAAACTCTGCCACCTTGAGGTAAGAAGGTATATGATTAATAATTATGTACATAAATATAGAAATAAATAAAAATTGTGTGTTGTTTACTATGTACATCAAATTCAGCAGCAATAAAGAATGTCAAAAATGAAAAAGAGAAAATACTAATAAAATGCCGACTGATTTTTGTTTTTGTTCATTCGAAATTGTATTGATAAAATGCACAATTTTTATTAATTCAAACTTCTAAGAGAAATATATTAAACACAGTAGGCCTGGATTTGATGAAAAATTATTTTATTTTGTTATTCTTGCAACTAAGAGAAATACGTAAAACAAACAAACAAAAAAATCAAAATTTAAGAAAAGTACCAAACTCTAGAAAATGCACCTACAGTGCAATCAATTTTAGTTTGATACACTCAAATAACTTCTTCATTTAAAAGGCAACCAATTTAATTTTTTTAGCTACAAATTCGCATCATTATCTCTCTAGTTATAGCTTTCAAATTTAATTTAAAATTTCAGGACCGTTTTACAAAATCAGACGAATGGAAACATTTGATAGCGACAACACAAAGCAAGATAATTAGGCTGTCGGAACTCGAGGACTTGAAGCATGTCTGCTTTTTCTACAAGAAGATCCTAAAAGGTAAGTCCAAAAAAAGTCTTTCCATCAATTCTATTGCTTCTATTTCCTTCCTTTCGCAGATATTTTGACTCATGTAGCGACAACAATGTCCCTAGAACAACTACTAGAAGTTTTCCCGCAAAAGATGAAAGATACGACAAATTTCGAAGAAAACAAACAAAACGAGCAAACGTTCGAAATGAATTGCGATTCGATCATAAATTTGGATGATATCGAGTCTTTCTTAAAGAGTTTTAAAGACCGTAACGACGGTAATATCGTAAACGAGATACAGAATTACGAGCCGTACATAAATATGTGCAAAGAGACAATGCACGCTAACCAAATAAAGAAATTAATAACTACGACAGGCCAACAGTTACTATGCACGCTAAATTTGTAAAACTAACGAGAATTGATTCCCCGATTTGATTTTGTGATATTTTAAGGATTTTATAATAACCGTCTTTTAGCACCGAAGTTATTGATAAATTTTTGTATACGGGATGTTCGGAAGTTTGTTCCGGAACGCTCTGTATGTTTAGGAAAGTGTACGAAGAATCATAAATGAATGTGATAGCAAAATTGTATATGCATATTATACCGTATCTATAAACGTAAGCACAAATTTTCCAATTTGTATATTTATATTTAGTATTGTACATTCCGTTTGTATTAAATTGTTTTTTGATAGTTTTTTGGTTAGGCTATTATTTCCGATTGAACTAAATAAAAAAACTAAGTATTACGTCATCATTTTAACAGAAATATAAAGTATTATTGTTCAAAAAATGTAGACTATTGACGTTTGGAGAAAAAATAGTCTCAAACCCATAAAGTTGTGGCTTTTTACACGTCTACATTTCTTTTACAGAAGAATAGCTCGCGATATATGTTTATACAACTGATTTTACGGTTTAGTTATTTTATACACACGACAAGCCAAAGATGTTATAACGTTGTACTTTGAGATCTTATTTATATCGTTATTAATTATCAATAAAGTCTATACATGTATGAGAACTCTAGTATTATTTATTTTTTGTAAGAAAGAAACAATATAAACCAAAAGATACGTTTAATAACAATTTTGATCAACCGAACGCCGTCTAAAATTTTAACGAACGACGATGCGCCATAACTTTTGTGATCCCTAAACGAGTATTTTGGTATTTTTAAAAAATGAATGTTTAAAGCGAATTAGCGCGTTTTTGTGGTCGAAGTTTTGAACACCCTGTGGAGTAATTATAAAACTTGGTTAGGTTATCTTATTCTCCGCAATTCTGAACATTTAGTTGTCGATTTATCTCAATTTCTGAATGTTTGACGATTATCAACCATAGATTTATAGTTACGAGTAACAATCTGTAATTTTAGCATAAAAAAATCATAAAAATACTTTACGATTATCTATCGTAAAGTTATAGTTTGCAAAGCATTTTGACTAAACACAACCGAACGGTAGAAAAAATCAATTTTAGAAATGAATCAAAGTTTAATCTGGTAAGTATTGATTAAAATGTATTGATGTTGTCTCCGTAATAATTTCGGGGTACCTTCCAACCGATCGTAGGTATGCAAATTTTGGTTATGCGAGACATCTTTGTAACGAATACCGATAATTAAATACAAAAAACTAACCTGAAAGCGCCGAAAGCTTGCCTCGAACTCCAAGTCCTTCCGTTGTGGTCCAACCTATATAAATTATAAGAATTTAATATTCAAATTAATAAATAATTAAACAAAATTGTAATTGTTATTTTACCTGGTTTGAAATCCTCCATTTTCAGGTACAAACACAACACAAATATGATTATTACGAATATATTCACTAGAAATCGCGAAAACCGTCTCTAAACAACATCAAACAATGAAAATTATTGCGTTCGAAAAGTTTCTTTGTCTCGTTTGCCATTTTCGAATGACTTACGGGGTGACAACACAGCACGACATTCCAAAACCGTTCGAAAACTGCGATTTCAAACATAACGGTTGCGCAAAAACTGGCTTTGTTAGCGTTACTTTAGCCACAGGTCGAAGAGGAACTGTATTTTTTGGGGAATTATCGGAATTCTTGAAATACGCTCCAAAACTGGTTATTCTAGAAAGAAATAGAAATATCAAAATTGAAATAAAATAATTATCGTAGGGAGTACTTATTAAAACAGCATAGTCATTTAGCGTACCTTTATGCACGCACAAGCTCGCATTATTTTGCGTCACCAGTATATTTTATTGCGCAATACGTTTAATTTGAGTTTAAAAATTAATTTTGAGCATCCCTACAAACAAATAAAACAAATCTAAAGTTTAATAAGCCGTTCAGCATATTCGAAGGTCTTGTTTTCTCAAACAAACGTTTCCACCTTCGTGGTAGTTAGAGAAAAACAATTGAAAGCTCCGGGCGGCTTGGCAAATTTGCTGCGCGTTTTTTTGTAATTATGTGCGAAAAAGACATAAATAATCGCGTGTGATCGCGTCGTGATAAATTCCCAGTGTATATTAGTTGCTAAGTATTCGGATTCTCGTGATAAAGTGATTTTAAACTAGAATATAAACGTACTAATAAAGCAAAGTTTGTGTGGAGGTGCCAAACCGTCAACAGGTAACGCCGCCATATTCAAATTGTTCAAGGAAAATCCGTGGTTTGATCATAGGTTAGATTCTCAGCAATTCAACAGATTATTGGATCAAGGTAGGTGAAATATTGATATCCGAAAGCATGATTACGATATTTCCGAACTTATTAAACCCGAAAAACACCTTTACGCCAAAGAAGTACGTGCTAAAAATCAAACTACGACTTCGTATTAACGAGTTAGTATTTTATTAATACCGCTGTTATCTTTTTACATATTTTAACGCAATAAAAATGACTTAGTTCTACGCCTAAACCTAACGTTTAATATCACAAAAGCAAAAGATTCGATACGTCGAATTTAATAAATAATATTGGGGTTGGTATTGTCGGGGTACTTTTTTATCCTGTCGTCCAGACGAATGGTTCTAATCTGTCGTCGATATCCAAGAGGTTATTTAACGTCTCCATGGATTCCAGCGTTTGATTTAATATCATGTGACATCGGTTCAACTGATGTGATAGCTCTTGCACTTTCATTAGACGTTCTGCGTATTTTGCGAATTTTTTCTGTCGGTCTGTTGCGATTGCCATGATTTTCTGTAGGTCGCTGTCGGTCTGTAAAAAAATATTGATGCTACAATATTATATAATTGGCAATAGTGCGTTAAAAACTGGGTAAAGTACAAAAAATCTAGTTTATAAATTCGTTATAAAATGTTCTTCTATATTTGCATCAATAATTCGAAAACTATTAAGTTTAGCAAATATTGAATGATGGTTGTTCAAATTATAAGATCTAAGTTAAACTCAAGAAAAGTACTAAAAGTTGATTTTTTAAATCGCAACCCAGAATCCTATCGTATGAATGAATAAGAAACAACAAATAAATAAAAATTCATTGAAAAAGGTTTTTAAATAATAAGTAAAGTCTTTAATTATTCGGATTACATTTTGCTTTATAAAATTCAGCAAATGATTTATATATGATTGAGACTGATCTTACCAGCTGTCATATATTATAGAAAACAATAAATATCTCAAAAACGACACATGTTTGGCTTAGGGTATGGAACACATAAATTGATCTAAAATTTATCGAAGACTTGAAAAATGCTTTAAAATACAGGGTATTCCATTTGAAATGTGAATGTCGACACCATTTTCGGTGAAACCGGAAGTAACAATAAACTGAAAATATTTTAGTTAAAAAGATCATAGCTAACAACATAAGTCCACAATTTTCAATCGCTTATTTCATTTGGTTCTCCGTTTAGTTCTCTTGGCCGCTTGTCGTGAAACATCCTGTATAGCTTTCAATCTATTCCTTCATACAGGGTTAGTCAAAATTAGCGGAACACCAAAATAATTCTCCAACTGTAAACAATTTCAACAAATTTTTTAAATAAAAGTTTTATTGCTTTAAACAAGCTATCGTTTCATTTTAATCTAGAATTTTGGCAACCTTGCCTTTGTCAAATAAAACACCTACATATTATTTTCTTTTTAATTCTAAGATTCATTCTTTTATCAAATGCTTTATTTTGACTTATAAGCAATTAATCAAAATTAGACAAAATTACCGGAATACCTAGAAGTTTTATGACCAAACTTAGAGCTGAAAAACTTTTGGTTCAAAAGGGTCCAAAGGAACTGGCTATTTACTCTTAGCATTTTTCAACGATTTTCCAAATGAGCCGTCATTTTGTAATTTCGTCAAAATAGTTCAATAATAAATTAAAGTAGAGGAAACTTTGTATAATTTATGTCTATAACATTTTTTGGTAAAATTAATAGTTTAGCTGTAGGAGCAAATTCTATTTGATCGAAATCGTGTCTGCACTAATAGTAGGTAGCCAGGATATTATGAAACTTTTGACAGTATTCAGAACGTCAGCGATTGCGAAACGTCAATTCAACACGCAAATGCGTGGATAATGCGATGAGGAGGAGAAACACGCGTGCACGTACGCTATGTGAAACAATATTGAAACAGCTTGGTGTTACCATGGTGTTTACAAAGTCAATGTGTATTTTGAGTGCAGATAGCAATGTTGTTATGCATTTTTCAAGGATTTTGCTAATGAGCCGCCATTTCTGTAATTTCAGTTAATTTCAGTCAAAACAGTTAAATAAGAAATTAAAGTAGAGGAAGTTTTGTATAATTTACGTCTATGATATTTTTTGGTAAAATTAATAGTTTAGCTGTAGGAGCAAATTCTATTTGTTCGAGATCGTGTCTGCATTAATATAGCATTTGCCAGATATTTTTAATCTAACGACAGTAGGAAGTGTCAAAAGCTGATTTTTGACAATACCTACTGTCAATATCTGTCAAATCCTGGCTAATTCATTTTATTTTAATGCAAACACGATCGATCTGGATCAAATAGAATCTCATGCAGCTAAACTATTAATTTTATATATTGTATGATAAAGTCATGTGCCTGGCCACAACAGATTTTGTTTCTAGGATTAATTCGTGGATTTTTTTTGTAGAAATCAGTTGTGGCAAAGGTGTCAACGGTATAACTAAAGAAAATGCACCATTCTTTAGTTTTAAGCAATTAATCAAAACTCCTGAACATCTAATTAAGAATATGTTCTCACATACATACAGTTATTTTAATTTGGCAGTTTGATCGTTTAATTTATTTCATTGGTACTTTTTTTTAATTATTACCTACTATAAAATGAATTAAAAAAGTAAAAATATACAGAATGTGCTATTAGCAAAAGAAAATATTTCATAAAAAAATTAAAATACAAAATGAATGTATGATATTAAACATATAATTAGACAATAGCTTGTTTCTTTTGAATATTAGGCCGATGCTGTTGAACATTTTAGTGGCAGTTGTTGATGTTTATATTTATTTTATGTAAACGGTGAGCGAGCAAGGTCTGGAAACATGAGATAAACTCCGACAGGGTTTCTTATTTCACGAATCTCTCAAACACATCGATTTTTACGACCTTCAGTTGTTTCTGGCTTATAATCTTATCAACATTATGTTGTAATGGCAACCTCATATTTTTCTTAGTAATATTGGCAGAGCTTTTTTAATTGTCTTAATGGTAGTGGAAACATTTTGTAGCCTTAAACAAGAATATTTTGGAGGAAAATTGCCTTTTTCTCAAACATTTTCCAATGTACGGAAAACGTAAAAACTTACTTTTAGATATTATCTAAAATTAAAATGCACCTACCTCTCTAATCTTCTGCGTTATCTGATTTTGTCCAGTCGCTACTGTGGATGCACACCAGTTCAAATGATTCTGATACCTCAAACACAACTTCGTCAAAGGCACCGGGTCCAATCTTTCCAAAACTTCCGGGTCCCTCGCAGCTGGTAAATTTAGCGTTGCCCGCATAATCGGCAGAAACATCGGGATGCTTTGCAACCGCAAAATATCCGGATCTCTATCAGTATTTGGTCCCGCTAGAGCTGGTTTGACCACGACAATGTTATGCGCTGACTTTCTAACATTTTTCGGGAGGATTTTTCTCGCCGTAGGCTTCGCTTTCGTCAGTTGTTTGTTCGTGAGTTTCGGGGAGTCTAAAAAGCGTCAAATTTACAGATTTTATTCAACGAAACGTTGGTTTTTGAGAACCCGAAACTGAGTGTTTAATTTAGAACGGTAATACTTACCACCGATGGGTCTATTCACTGTATAACTTATATAAGGCAAGTCGGAATCGCTACAAATGCTCGGTCCAGGCGATGTCGACCCTGGGCGATCAATTAATTCAGTAGAATCGGTCCCCGTACCTGGATTTGCGATTGTATGTTGCCTGCGAATGTTTTGCTTATTGGTTGTTTCGTGTAAGCTGCTCTGACGTACGTGAGCTGATTGTTCTGAACCCATCTCATTCGAAAGCTTAAAATTTGACTAGATTACCACATATAACTATAAAATGTTTGTTAGCTGCTTGTATTCGGTGAAATTTGCTCCAAAATACTCCCTTAATTTTGTTTTGGAAGTTGTGGTGTATTGATTTGTGTGCAGCTTGTATAGTTGTTGTTGACGTTTTGATAAAATTGTAGGTTATGGTTGTTAAATGTCACGTTGCTTCGAGGAACTGCCGTTAGATGGGGCTAGTTGTTTGTAGGTTAAAAAGCTTTTCTGTTTGTAAAATGCCCAACAACAAAATTACTCTCGAGTCTAATTACACGTAATTGCAGCAAATCCAAGTAACAAAACATCGCTCATGCCCATAAAAAATTAAAATTAAAATAGCCTCCGATGTGCGGTCAATGCCTAAAGTCCCCCCTGTTGAGCAAACACACAACACTTCCTGAAACCATTGTATACGTGACTGACCTGGTAAGAGAAAATTCCTCTAAAGTTTGGCAAAACGCAAAACAAAAACGCAGACAAGTTTTTTAACGTTTTTATTAGTACTGTCCATTAAGGCGGGTACCTTTATAAAATACTTTTTTAAAAAATTTAATATTTATACATAATAATTCTATTACATAGTATGAATACATATATTATAGTATCATATACGATGGTTCTTACAGCCATATAAAATAATAAACGTCATACATAACAGCCTCATACACAATAACATGAAGAATAAATAATAGACACCGATTTTTCATATAGACAACCGACAGTTTCATACAGAATGGCAACTAAATTAATCATTTTTTGGTCGAAGCGCAGTGTTGTTTATCCCTAAATGGTGCGATAATGAGTAGGTATTTTATTTACAACGCGGTATTCTGTCTGTTAAAAAATAACAGACATACGAAATGTTCGTTTCTTTTTATCTTAACTTGGATACATTCACTGCGAACGGCGTACACGAGTTATATACTTAAATACGAACACATAAAAGTCAATACTATAGCGACTGAACGTTTATAACAACATATAATAATATATACTATATTATATCGTACTTTTTCTTCGGCAGGTTGATAACATAATAAGTAAATAGATATATTTTGCTTATAAAGAGGATTTTGTTCTTTACAACAGTCTTTGCGTGTACTTGCGATACCTTATATTTCCGTATATACAGGGAGTTTCTCCTGCACACGTATAACTTAACAAATTCTTGCGAGAATAAATACAATAAATAGTTCGATGAACAGTAACTTTGAGATTCGTCATACGTGCTTTTAGAGCGCGATTTTTATATTCGATTTTGATATTCGAGTTTGTTTTTTGATTTTTGTAAAAATTTGAGGTATTAATTTAGTACAGGAAGATTAGATTTTTATTTCGGAAAAGTTTGTTCTGTGAATAAAGTTAAAGCATTGGTGTTTCTAAACAAAGTCAGTATAACTTTTGTATAGCTATATGTAACAAAAAAAAAAATAAAGTTGTTATTGAAGGAGATATTTTTTTATATAAAATTGAGAAAAAACACGAGTCAAAGATGTTTTGTTTTGACATTCTCATTTTTCTGGATACTTAAAAAGTAATATGTCAACATAATGGCGCAGTATTGAGAATTGTGCCATTTTTGTTGATAAAGTTGTGTTTTATATATTCGTTAAATAAAATAATTGTTTATTTGTGAATGTTAGAAATTTTATTTACCAGCGTTGTGTGTTTTAGTTGTTGATATCATAGTTTTGAATAAAAGAGATATTCAGACGATATGCAGACAGAGACATATCTTTGTTGAATTTTACATATTCAATGTTATTCAAATTATTTTACACTACGCAATTTATCACGCAAAATGTTCTACAACTTTTTAAGCAATAAAAAATTGCGGATACTGCCATTAACAATAGTGTAAAACCGCTATTATACAGTGAGAACACAAAATATTATGGCCGTACATGGGAAAATTTTCTAGAAAAAGATAGTTGAAAATTAGTGTTACATTGTGTATTTTATACAGATTTTTAGGTTTCTGGGAGATTGAGTTCAAATGGCATACATTTACTAATGTTGCTAAAATTACCGTTTTGACATTTGACCTCACTTGTCCGGATGTCTTACATAATTTTGAGTTCGCATTCGTATTCAGGGCAAATAAAGTTCCAGAGTACATTTTATATTCCATTTACAACCTCCATGCTACTCAAAGTTATCAATATTTACAATTTCAATTATGGTCTTTAAGCCTTAAATTTTCTTCCGCTGCCATTAAGACAATTAAATGTTATATTAAAATAACTTTCAAATATGGGATTGCCATTACATCAAAATGTGTATTTTTATAGTAAAAAATCGACGTATTCAAAGACGTTTTTTCTTAGCCGTATAAGAAAATTGAAAAAGAAACAAAATTAAAAAGCGCAAACAATCTGCAATCCTGTAGAACGTGGCTTTTGGAAATGGAAACTGCATAGGCGATTATGATCTATTCTTTGCCAAAATCAATTATTTTCATATTTTTACTTTAAAAATCAATATTGTTTTTTAACAATTATCTTATATATTTTTTTGTAATCTTGTAGACTATACATAGTGGTTGCTATTTCAAAAGGGCCGGATAACGTCAAAAATTAAATAAGTCAAATTAGGTCTAATTATTCCGAAATAACGCTTAAATGTTTTTATCTAATATTCCTGCACTAGTCTGGTTTTCCCTCAAAATTATACACTCAAAACAGACGTTAGGATGGCACTAGTCTAGAAGTTCTTTACAATCACACAATGGAGTACAATCACATGGCAGTAGATGGCAGTATTTACAATGTATGTATGTATGTATATCTTATGGCAGTTTGGTTTTGAGTAGACATTTTCAGTAGTAGCTGCACCAAAAGATTAGCCTCACCTAAAAGTTATTAAAATCATAGCTGGACCAAAAACCAATTAAAAAAAAACAAACGTTTTTTTTTGTTATTACTCCAACTACGGTTTTAATAACCCAAAATAATCAAATCAGACCCCATTAGGTCTCTCATCTCGTTTTTTTCTCAGAAACCCTCACGTGGAGGCGAAAAATTCGTTGATTTTCGATTATCGAAAACTTTTCAGGTTATGTCACTTCCACCAAAAGTCCGTGGTGGGGGTGCGGGCCGCACGTACCACAATTCCCCCCGCAATATCCGTGTATTAATTGTCGATCGCTGGTTTTGATGTCTGTGCTGGCCGAATTCCCTGATGAGTACCACGTGACTCTGTCCGAAACTTTGAAAGATGTCCCGGTGAGGTCCACTGAAAAACTGCCACGTATGCAGTTCTGAACAGAACTGTAGCAGTCGCCGGCGTGTCCGAATTTTTGCGGATGGTCAGTCGATTGGGAAAATGTGTAATCTTCAGCTAAAAGAAAAAGAAATAGAGGTTGTTTACCACCGTAATTTTAAGTTTTACGGGAAAACTATTACTAAGATTTTCACAATTATTATTATGGCCAGTTAACACCACAAACTTACTTATTATCTGCATCGAGGTTATGTTCAGTCTCACTTTCCAGAATTCTGTTTTTCCGACCGGGTGTGTGCTAGTTGGTATTTTAGTGCAATCACAGTTATCAGGATCTAGGTTCCTCGGACACGAATTTGGTCGATGTAATCTGCAAGAAAATAGAAAATTATTATTTCATTTATCTTGTCAGGCACATGACTTTATCATACAATATATAAAATTAATAGTTTAGCTGCATGAGAATCTATTTTATTGAGATAAATCGTAGGTATTGTCAAAGCATCAGCATTTGACACTACCTACACTACGTCATTAGAATAATAGTTATTTAGTTGACTGTGTTGCTTTTTGAGAAATATGTATTTAAAAAAATACCTAAATAAAAAATGGTTATATTTCTGTATAGGAAATGTTAGGTTGGTACCACTTTGACGAAACGTCAAGTTTAAAAAGCTAATTCAAATTCTGACAGATTTATATTTGTTCATGACACTGTAGATGTCACATCCGTACCAACATACTAAAATAAAACTGCACTCGTCGCTATACTTTATTTACAATTTTCTCAATTTATCGTTTTTAGAATTAGATATAAAGACGGGTTGATATTTCTTATTAACAAACAATCAAATTGGTGATCTTATTTATTTGAAATTTGTATTTTGTACTTTGCCGCACTAGAGCGGCAACGTTCGATAGCGGTTCTCCAACCTCTGATGAAATCAGCTGTTTTCGAGTGTGACAGCACAAAAAAATATTTGTCAAAATTCTGGCTACTATGTAGTTTCATATCAATGCAGATGCGACTGATCTCGATCAAATAGAATTTGCTCTTGCAGCTAAACTATTAATTTTACCAAAAAATGTCATAGGCATAAATTATTCAAAATTTCCTCTACTTTAATTTATTATTTACGTATTTTGACGAAATTACAGAAATGGCGGCTCATTTGCAAAATCCTTGAAAAAGGCTTAGAATAAACTACCAGTTCCTTTGGACCCTTTTGAACCAAAAGCTTTTCAGCTCTAAGTTAGGTCATGAAACTTCTAAATATAAACTTTCGTCCCGATACCTTTAGTAGTTTCTCCGGAATCGTCGCCACAAAAATCGGTTACACACAGGCACATCATACGGCGTATGATAAAGTAAAAAGTTGAAGAATATTCTGTTTTTGGGGGTTTGCTTAAAACGTACCTTTTGTCGTAAAATTGGGCGTAATTTGTCCTTCCAGGCTCTAAAGTAATAAATTCCTCAGGATGATTGGTGTCCATTTTGAAACAATAGACGACTGCTATTTTCCCAGCTATGTGGAGGTGGTAGTCTGTGTTTGTTGTGTTTCGCAGTTTTTCTTTGACATCTTTGCAACTTGTGTACCGACCTGAAATGTTTAAGTCGTTCCAATATCGTTTTCATTCATTTTTGTTTAGCTGAAAAACACTCCAGAGGTTTTTCATGCCCCATATTTTACTTACATGGAAATCTGTTACATTTCCTTTTTTTTAACGGCCTAAATTCCTTTGGACATAGCCGCTTCTGTACCCTCTTATCTCTGTTGTTTAGACAGTACAACTTTCTTGATTGTACCCCTTGTTTTCCGCATGCCTCCGTGCACTGCAAAAGGAATAAAACATATATAGGGTGGCAATTTTGTTTAGAAAATATTTTTACTTACTTTTGACCATAGGTCAGCATCCCACCTATATTTATCGTAACAATTTCTCTCTATGCATGTGGCGTGAGTTGGCGGTTTTGTGTGGAAATCGCAGTGGCTATGATGAACTGTTGTAGGTTGTACAACGCCACCTGGTAGAACTTTGTGGCAAGTCACGTTTCTATGCTTGACACCGTCGTTGCAAATCTTCGAACACTATTGCAACAAAATAAAAGTTGTTTTAACCAATTTTAGTACATAACTACTACTTAATATTCCTCCTTAATACGTCCTAGAGTGTCAAGTAAATTTAAAAAACAATTATAAATTACGGACTACACCCGGAATCGAACTGGGGTCTTCTGCATTGCCGGCCTTTGCTCTACCGCTAATTACCGAGGCCTGTGACTGTAGCTTAGCGGTAAAGCGATGCCTTGGTAAGGTAGAGGGCACGGGTTCGAATCCGGGCGAGTCCGTAATTTTTAATTGATTTTTAAATTTCTTTCTCATCTGGTTTATTTTTTGCCATTTAAAAGGTAAGACAATAGATTACAAAGACCAAGATTTCTGACATTTTCGACTGTTTTTTCCTTTACCTTTGACCATGGCGTTTCGGACCATGTATAGTTGCAATTGTACTTGTCGTAATGTTCACAGGGCCTCAAATCTTTAGGTTTTCGAGTTTGCTGACAAAAGCTATCGACCACTTTGGCCTCATGTCCAATATCCATGCAATAAACATTGCGACTTTGGTTTCCTTTTCCGCATGTTGATGAACACTATAAATAGAGAAATCGTCAACATCAAAAGTGTTGAGTTTTTCCAATAAGGGTACTCACCCTATTCCAACTGGACTTTTTCCACTTGTATGAGTTCTTCCCAAATCTTCTATTGTTGTTATGGCTATTCCGGATAATATCATTTGATCTGGTGTGGTTTGGACATGGACATTTTATCTTATGGTTTGGTTTCAACCTAGTTGGGCAGTTTTCTTCAGTCACCAGGATTCCTAAAAAGATCATCTCAACATAGAAATGGTCGCCTTTAACTTTTTGATTTGTTTTACCTTCGTGATTCTGGCAGCCAACTAGTCTGTGCTTTTCGCAGTTGGAGTTACAATCGCCAAATTCACCATGGATCCATTTTGGACATTCAAAACTGTTGCAGGTTTCGTGCTTGTTTGGTTTATTCTGGATGTCACATCTGGTCTCGTCGATATTCCCGTTCAGGTCTCTGCAAAGTACTTGTCTTGACTGCATACCTCCTTCGCAAGATTTTGAACACTGTGGATCGAGAAAACCCATAATTAGTCCCATACCATTTTCTATTGAGAACAGTTCTTCAAATTAAGGTAAAACTTACTTTACTCCAACGTCCGACGTTCCATTTAAAAGTACTATAGCGCCGGTAATCATCATCATCATCAATTTCGTTATTGTCTCCTAGGAAAACGGCTGGATCGTTGCAATTCTTGTTGGTGTCACATCTCTTCCGATCGTCAGGTTTTAACAAGTTCCCACAATACATGTCGGATACTTGAATAACATTATCAACTCTGCAGGAAACTTCACGAGTCTGGAGGCCATCCCCACAGGTGGCGCTGCATTTCGACCAGTCGTTGATATGCCATTGGCATTCTGCCACGTCGCATTCCCTCTCGACAGGTTGTAGCTCGTCTAGGTTGCAGCTACCAGGAAAATCGCATATGTACGACCTGTTTTGGATACCTTTTCCGCATGGAGCTGAACACTGAAAAAACAAATGAATGTGACACAAGTGGGACATTGGAAATTGATATTAGGATAGAGTTATGGAGGACACTTACTTCTGACCACGGGCCATAGGTCCAAGTCGGGCAGCTATGTGCATTGCAGGCCTGTATCACGAATTTTTTGCTCTGGGCCTCACATATAGACTCTTCAACTGTGGTGTTGTAGGCATTGACGCATCTTGCTCTTCTACTCTTGACACCACGATCGCAACTTTTGGAACACTGCAAATAAGCACTGTTTTTTAGCGTCCTAAACAGAAATAGGTTTTTGAGCTGTTTATGTTCATAAGTCATACCTCGCTCCAATCTTCGTATATCCATCGGGCAGAATCGCATGACCCATGGCAGATTTGATGTTGGGAGGGCTTACGTAGACCATAGCATTGGCTCTCATCTACTGGTATCCCGTCTTTGTCGTCAACTACACTGTATTCGTAATAGCCTTTGCCATAGTCAGAATTGACCATAACACAGTTGAATTCAACCTCTTGCAATCTGCAAAAGACCAAAAATATTTCCAGTGTTGCTTAGAAGTTCTTAGAAAAGAACTTCTCCAGAGAAAGAAGTATTCTTACAAAGAAGAACTCCTCCAAAGAAGAACTCTTCCAAAGAAGGTTGCTTCCAAAGAAGAACTCTTCCAAAGAAGGTGTCTTACAAAAAAGAGTTTTCCAAAGAAGAACTCTTCAAAAGAAGAACTGTTCCAAAGAAGGTCTCTTCAAAAGAAAAACTCTTCCAAAGAAGAATTCTTCCAAAGAAGATCTCTTCAAAAGAAGAACTCTTCCAATGAAGGATTCTTCCAATGAAGAACTGTTCCACAGAAGAACTCTTCCATAGATGAACTTCGAAAAAATAACTCTTTCAATGAAGAAATTTTCCAACGAAGAACCCTTTTAAAGAAGAACTCGCCCAAAGAACAACTCTTCCAAAGAACTCATCCAATGAAGAATTCTTCCAAAGAAAAACTCCAAAGAGGAACTCTTCCAAAGAAAAACCCCTCCAAAGAAGAACTCTTCCAATGAAGACCTCTTCCAAAGAAGAACTCTTCGAAAGAACAACTCCAAAGAAGTACTGTTCCAATGAAGAACACTCCCAATGAAGGACTATTCCCATGAGAACGCTTCCAAATAAGGAGTCTTCCAAAGAAGAACTGTTTCACAGAAGAACTCTTCGCAAAAATTACCCTTTTAATGATGAAATTTTTCAACGAAGAATTCTTCCAAAGCGCAATTCTTTCAAAGAATAACTCGTCCAAAGAAGAACTCTTCTAAAAAAAGAACTCTAAAGAACAACACTTCCAAAGAACTCATCCAATGAAGAATTCTTCCAAAGAAAAACTCCAAAGAGGAACTCTTCCAAAGAAAAACCCCTCCAAAGAAGAACTCTTCCAATGAAGACCTCTTCCAAAGAAGAACTCTTCGAAAGAACAACTCCAAAGAAGTACTGTTCCAATGAAGAACACTCCCAATGAAGGACTATTCCCATGAGAACGCTTCCAAATAAGGACTCTTCCAAAGAAGAACTGTTTCACAGAAGAACTCTTCGCAAAAATTACTCTTTTAATGATGAAATTTTTCAACGAAGAATTCTTCCAAAGCGCAATTTTTTCAAAGAATAACTCGTCCAAAGAAGAACTCTTCTAAAAAAAAGAACTCTAAAGAACAACACTTCCAAAGAACTCATCCAATGAAGAATTCTTCCAAAGAAAAATTTTAAAGAGGAACCCTTCCAAAGAAAAACCCCTCCAAAGAAGAACTTCCAATGAAGACCTCTTCCAAAAAAGAACTCTTCGAAAGGACAACTCCAAAGAAGCACTGTTCCAATGAAGAACACTCCCAATGAAGAACTATTCCCAATGAAGAACTCTTCCAATGAAGAACTCTTTCTATGAAGAACTCTTCCATTGAAGAACGTTTCCAAATAACTTTTCTAAAGAAGAACACTTCCAAAGAAGAGCTCTTTCAAGAGGAAATACTCGTCCAAAGAATAACGACGTCAAAAAATAAGTCTTTCAAAGAAGAACTTCTCCAAAGTAGAACTCTTCCAAAGCAGGTTTCTAAAGAAGAACTTTTTTAAAATACTATAGGATACTCACCCTTTTCCACAGTGTTTGGAACAAGCACCGGTCTTTGTTGCATTCCAGACGAAGTCACAATGCGTGTTGCACCTTCTCTCGCTCATTAAGTTGTTATTATTACCAAGTGTGGCGCATTGTTCGTAATCGGCATGAAGACTAGTGTCCAAATCCACACAAAATGGTATCATGGTCTGAATACCGTTGCACGTTTCCGAGCAGTCAGTCCAATTCGTATCGTAGAAATGCCAACCGTACTTCGGAGCTTTATTTGTCTCGATGCTATACTGATAAGAAATATCCGGTGGCCTATGGATGATGCTGACCACTTCCAGGAATAGAGCTCTCTGGAGCTTCTTGTATTTCTGGGAGATGACCGTCTCGACCACATTTTGGGAACCGCTGTAGGTGAGTTTTATGCCACCGTAGTAGATGTACTTCTCGTACAAAGTGATCCCATAGTCTTGGTTTGCTAGATACTTGTTGTCGTCGCCAACCAGAGCTATGAAGGTATCGTCCGGCTGATCTTGGAAGCCATACTGTTTGATCATGATGTTGAAGCTGCCTTTTGGAATCTTCGCAACCCTGGTGTAATTGTGGATGTCGCTGACATTGAAGTATCCTGTCATCTCCCTGCACGTGCTGTTGTCTCCATTGCACACACCACAGGCGTCAAGCCTCGAGCTGGAGTCAAGTTCGTTGTCGCAACCTCCAGGCTTACAAATACCGTTCACGCAAATTCCGAAGTTGTACAAACTGCATTTGGTCCCGTCTATAACTTTGTTCTTCAACTGGAAGTGCTCCTTATTGTTTTTCACTCGGCAGTATAATTTGCAATAGTCTTCCTCGCGGTCTACAACAGGAGGAAATGAGTGAAAATTGTTACCATGGTTAGACCCCATGGGTTACCCACCTTTACTACCCATGCCGTACTTTGGAACCCATTGAACAGTCTGGTTCAAACCTGGAATCGTCATTGGGTCACCATCAAACTTGGCGCATTGCTGTTCTCTAAAAGAAGAAATGGAAAAACGCCAAAGAAATATAGTTTGTCGTACTATTGAGGTAAGAGTTAAGAAGATTCAATTAAAACCAAGCAAAAAATAAAATTAAAAAAAATGTCCGGGGCTGGGTTCGAACCTTGGTCTCCTCTATTACCGGGTCGGTGGAGCAGATCCTTACCTAAAGTCTGGTGAGTCCTTAGGACACTCCTCGACGTTGCAGGACGAGTATTTCGTACCTCCTCCTGCGCAATAGGAGCCTCCGTTTGCCGGCGCTGGCGAATTGCAGAATCTTTTTGAAGATTTGATGCCGCCTCCGCATGTTCGGCTGCAAGATGACCAGCTAAAACAGTAGAAGATGACCAGCGTTGTAATTTGGATAACATGCTTCCTTTGCTGTGGATTCTTACCCTTGATATGCACTCCAGTTTCCATGGATTGGTGTTAAGGACTCTCTATTTTTCTCTATGCATTTTCTGCTATGACACCAACTATTTGGAATTATAATTACATTAATATATGAGAAACTAAATGTGGCAGAAGAAATTTGCTAGAATTAGAAGAACACCTCTGATTGACAATGGGGAGTGAAAGGAAGCAATCCCCCCCTTTCATCTGAGGAATGAAAAGCAAGAAGAAGATGGTTCCAAACCAGAAAAAATAATCTCTATGCCTATTTGAGGGAATTAACATTTCCAAGGAGGGTTATAGTAAAGCTTACAAATCTTATCAATGCTACCCTTAGACTAATAGGGTATGTGCCCAAACTGGGGAAGATGGCAGAGGTGATCATGATACTGATGCCTGGGAAACCTCAACACGAAGCAACGTCTTATAGACCTATCTCCTAGCCTATCTCCTCAAGAGCATAAAGGCAGGGGTACCGCAAGGTAGCGTTTTAGGGCCGGTGTTCTACTTATTCTACACCAGCGACCTCCTAGGATTAGAAAATAAACGTTAAGGACCTCAAAATTGAAGAAATACTATATCATCACGTGAACGTTGAGACCATCTAGCTCCTCGATAACATTGCATTGACTAGACGACTCCAGAGCAAGAAGTCTTATGAGTTAGTGTACTATGTTAATTATTATTATGAATACCTGTTCATTCCACATGTTGTTCCGTCTGCCCATGGCATATACTGAGTTTGGCAGCCTCCATTAGATGTTGTGCACCATAGAACATTACAAGTGGTACCCTGGAAAGATAAATTAATTAAATATAATATTATATCTATACAGTGAGCGCGTAAAGTATGAAAACCTTCGATTGTTTTTAACAGATGGCGTCATCGACATTCATTTTAAATGTCAACCATGAATTGTTTTAATGAATTTGGCAGATCTTTGGTGGTCTTAATGGTAGCATAATATTTTTATGGCCTAACATAAGAAAATTTTCGAGAAAAAGGCAAACGTTTACAGTTTTTGAGAAACTTCAATTTGAAATAGATATGTATATTTGGCATTTTCTGTTACAGTCTTAATTATTATATCAAAAACAACTAGAAATTACTAAAAAGCTTTATTACTTAGGTCTAAAAATTAACAAAGAGAAAAAATTATAACAAAACATTATTACATTTTCTACTTCAACTACTCTAGTTGGTTTATGAGGATTCTCAACCATTATCAAGAACATATTGTTTTAAATTTGATCGGTTTATATTGTTGTTGTTGTTATTTTTTTGTTATCAATTTTTTCATTGTTTCTTTTTTTTAGACCGAAGGTATAAAGGTTTTGTTAATTTCTAGATGCTTTTGAAATAATACCAAGCGTAGTTACATTGAAGGCAATGGAAGATTAACAAAAATGTCAAAATATACAGGCAATCAAATTCAAAAGTTTGAGAAGGGAAAAAAGAAGGAAGAATATTAAAAATAGTCCTGCCAAAAAATGATATATTATTATTTATGATGTATATACCGACATATTTAGTAATATTTCTTCGTAATAATAATTTAAAGTAATTTACACCACATGGTGTTAAAACTCCACTGCATTTGTCCGGACCAATCACACCATATCATTGCTACTTGCTAGAGCCGAGCGCTCCCGTCCCGACCGACACCCGCCTTTGCGCTACTGCCCTGTCGTGCAGCCACAAGCGGAGCACCAGACTGTGTACCGCTTTAACTTGGGTTAAAATCGGCGAATCAAGAACCATAGCTGCTTTATACATATGTAAATAATGTATAAGCCTTCGCTCTCTACCAACGACAAATTTAAAGTATATTCTAGAGATTGAATACAGAACACACCAATTTATTTGTCCGCTGTCCGAACTTTACTACCAACCGATACGCACACAGTGCATATAGGAGGTATACACGCAACCATATCGCTCCAGCGTGCAGCGGCTAGGGGCGCACCGACGAACGGCAAACAATTACTAATGGTGTAATTCAAAAACTACCCAACTAATTTTGATCGGACTTTTACCTATGCATTCTTTAAACTCCAATAAATAATCCGGACAAAGCCTGATCAGATTTTTTATGTATTTCGCTTATATTTGTTAATTTAAATTTGCCTTTGGGCAAACGTGCAGCAGCTCCGATGCACAGTTGACGTTTGGCGTTTGGAAACTTGTGTTGGAAGTGTTTGTTGATTTTGAAGTTTGAATTATTTGTGTCCATGTTTTTATGATTTTTATTTAATAACTTAATAATGCTGATAACATGATGCATGTTGTGCCTATTGATGATAGTTTTGTCGTATTAAATTAAATTTATTTCAGTTTTACCTACACTAGTCAGTTTTATTTCTGGTTTAAATCAATGTTACTAATAATTAAGACGGGTATTTATGCAAATGTCATAAATGTTTTTAAAATGCGTAAGAAAGTTGAGTTATCAATAGCATATAAGTAAATATCTTTAATAAAGGATAAGAGTTAAATAACACCCTCAATTTTGCAAGAATTGGTACTTATGTACAAGTTTTGATCAACAAATCATCATTAGCCAAAAACTAGAAAAACACAAATCAATCACAAGAAACAACGCAAAATTGCAACTTAAAAAACACTGATGCATCATTCTGTTGCCTGATATCTGATGCCTTGTGCCTCTTGCACTTGATTTTGGCTGTATGCTTACCATATGGGTACATATCTTGCTTCCTTCTCCGAATTCCAGTTCACATTGCATGTCAACTTTGTAGTTTTCGCCAGGCAGAAACACACCGATATCTTGTGCTATTTCGTTGAATTGCGGTTGGTCCAGTAGACAGTTCGATCTAGATGAGCTGAAAATGAAAATAAATGAGAAATTGAGAGAAGACCGCGTTAAAAAAGAAAATGTGTGTTAACGTGTGCTAGTAATTCCAGTGATGCTATCGAGCTGGGAGAGTCTGGATATCGTTTCTAATGACACTCTGTATATGGTCTAGATGAGGCAAAAAACCGGTACAGATACACACGAATGGGCTTATATAGTATCGATTACATAGAGGTACGTTTTCCGCCGATTTGGTGCGAGTAATTCTGTCAACAGGTCACTTGAAATGAGGGAATGATGTCATCTCAATGGTTTAGTTTTAGTTTTTTTTAAACGTCTTTATGTTAGCATTATTTTATCTAATTGTAAGTTTCCTATTGCGTTTTTACAAGTTTCAGACTTTTCTTCTAGTATAACAAAAGTTATACTTACTCTAAAAATTCAGTTAGGAAGTATTTTGAACAGGTTGACCATCTCCAAGGAGAGGAGTCGTTATGGAGGCTCTTGTTCATAATCCCTGCTGTCCTTCCCCCGTTTGTTCCAAGACACTGCGAGGTTTCATCGTGCCGCATGCTGAAAAATAAAAAAAACAATGTGGAAATTCTGCTAAAACCTAAAAGAATGGTTTACATAAGAAAATGTCATTTGTTTAAACAATTTTTTATTGCAATTCGCCTAAATTTAATTTTTTTTAAAACCAGCTGTTATTCTCAAGTGACATCATTTATATTTTGGATGATTTTCAATATTTCATCAAATTAGAGTATGTACAAGGAACAGTTTCCAGACTGCAACAAATTTACAATATCTTGACATACAGTGGTAGGAAATCAGAATAAGAAATGGAGAAAGAAATGTGATTAATAAAATTGGTTGACTGTAGGAAAACTGATATTTAAAAACACGTTTAAACAAATAAAATTTGTTTAAACAAATGTAAATTAACTGACAAATGTTTAGAAACATCCCACTAGACTTAATGATTTAGACTTAATGATTTTATGAGAAAAAAGAGAATGAATAAATAGTACGGTCCAATTTCTGAAGAATCAAATTTTTTTCATTTACAGGTAGTTTTCAGGCCACTGAAATCACTTTATCCTTTCTACGTAGATGCTTGAGTATAGAAATTGCAAATTAAGCTTAAAAATAAGTAAAAATAAAACTACAAAAGTCATCGATAAAGAAAATAAATTAACTACAGGCGGTACTTAAAATTGTCTACGATATACTATTTCAATCAACGTCGGCATTTGTTAACAAAAAAGAGACAATAAATCGCTTAGAATTAAATAAATACAGCCCGATTTGAATTCTTCAGGACCGAAAATAAAATATTTATTTTACGTTTCATCTTTAATTATACTAAAAATTGAGAAGCCCCGCCTGTTGCTTTGATACCGATAAATCTTCCTGAAATACCTTATGTACGTCAATTAAATATTTATATTCGACTGGAGTAACAACTATACTTCATTCATTCAATGATCTGCTAATACAAGTGAACTTTAAGAGCTGTTACACGAAAACTTTATGGGTTAAAATGGACTTTACTACGTGTCTATTTCACAGGTGCTTTGGGAAAATTATAGCTTTCTTTCTATGGGGTGGAGTTTAAACAAAAATTGCTAGAAATAAGAGTTTGAAACGATTTCGTAAATTTTAGGGTACTTACTTCAATAGGTGACCTAGTTCATGAGCTATGGTGTACGAAGTGGACAGACCATTGTCTCTAACAAGAGCACAACTTGAATTTTCAGAGCACATAGCTCCAACCTCAGCAATACCCAATGTATGGCATGTGTTTGGGTCTGAAGCCCTACATATTTGATTCCTGGAACAATAATAAAAAGAAACATGGATTAGGTTTTTGAATTGCCTTAGACCTACGCGACATTCAGAAATGAATTCCTTGGCCAATTTCCCATCCGATACCGTTTGAACCGTCAACATCGGTCGATTGGATCGGACACAGTTTGCGTTAAAAGTTTCTAACATAGTACAATGGGTGTTTTTAGCATCATTTTTGATAATTGGGAACGTAATAACTGCCGAACCGTTCCAAATAAGTAAAATCAAATCATACGGGCGTAATCAGCGTCAAAAATTGTTCCAAGAACCACAACCTTAATTTGATTGAAGGTAGTTGAGTTTTTGCCGACTGGCTAAAATTTTGTACGAAATCACATATTTTAAAGAATAATTTTGAAGTAGCACACCTATCTCAAAAACAAGGACCCGGATCAACATGAAATATTTGCTATCTTACTAAAATGGGTGCGCTGATTACAAATTTACATAGGAAAAGTCTCTGTGTCTACTGGTTACCGAGTTGTGCTGAAATTACGGTTTTTCAAATAATACAAAAATAAGCGAAATCGACCACATAACATGAAAATGGTAAATCTTAGGCATATAAAACTATACATTTTTTTGATAGACTCAACGAAAGCTATCATTTGGTAGTGGGTAAGCCTTTCTATCACGAACGGTTGCAATGTTCAATTTTTTTCTATCTAAAAGTGCTAAATTTAGACCGAAAAAACAATTATAACTTTTTGAGAGATAGAGCGTTTTAATGTAGTCATGCTTATGCATTGGGATGTGCTGAATTCAACGGTGAGGTCGATTTTCCCGTAGCGTGTACGGTTTGGCCAGAAAGTGGGAAACTATAATTTCCGCGGTTTATCGCGTTTTTCTCGCGAACCGCGCACCTTAGAGCAACGGGACTTTCAGAAATGAATTCCTCGGCCAATTTCCCATCCGATACCGTTTGAACCGTCAGCATCGGTCGATTAGATCGGACACAGTTTGCGTTCAAAGTTTATAACATAGTAAAAGGGTGTTTTTAGCATCATTTTTGATAATTGGGAACGTAATAACTGCCGAACCGTTCCAAATAAGTAAAATCAAATTATACCGGCGTAATCAGCGTCAAAAATTGTATCTAGAACCACAACCTTAATTTGATTGAAGGTAGTTGAGTTTTTGCCGACTGGCTAAAATTTTGTAAGAAATCACATATTTTAAACTATAATTTTGAAGTAGCACTCCTATCTCTAAAATTAGGGCCCGGATCAACATGAAACCTTTGCTATCTTACTAAAATGGGTGCGCTGATTACAAATTTACATCGGTCGATTGGATCGGACACAGTTTGCGTTAAAAGTTTCTAACATAGTACAATGGGTGTTTTTAGCATCATTTTTGATAATTGGGAACGTAATAACTGCCGAACCGTTCCAAATAAGTAAAATCAAATCATACGGGCGTAATCAGCGTCAAAAATTGTTCCAAGAACCACAACCTTAATTTGATTGAAGGTAGTTGAGTTTTTGCCGACTGGCTAAAATTTTGTACGAAATCACATATTTTAAAGAATAATTTTGAAGTAGCACACCTATCTCAAAAACAAGGACCCGGATCAACATGAAATATTTGCTATCTTACTAAAATGGGTGCGCTGATTACAAATTTACATAGGAAAAGTCTCTGTGTCTACTGGTTACCGAGTTGTGCTGAAATTACGGTTTTTCAAATAATACAAAAATAAGCGAAATCGACCACATAACATGAAAATGGTAAATCTTAGGCATATAAAACTATACATTTTTTTGATAGACTCAACGAAAGCTATCATTTGGTAGTGGGTAAGCCTTTCTATCACGAACGGTTGCAATGTTCAATTTTTTTCTATCTAAAAGTGCTAAATTTAGACCGAAAAAACAATTATAACTTTTTGAGAGATAGAGCGTTTTAATGTAGTCATGCTTATGCATTGGGATGTGCTGAATTCAACGGTGAGGTCGATTTTCCCGTAGCGTGTACGGTTTGGCCAGAAAGTGGGAAACTATAATTTCCGCGGTTTATCGCGTTTTTCTCGCGAACCGCGCACCTTAGAGCAACGGGGCTTTCAGAAATGAATTCCTCGGCCAATTTCCCATCCGATACCGTTTGAACCGTCAACATCGGTCGATTAGATCGGACACAGTTTGCGTTCAAAGTTTCTAACATAGTAAAATGGGTGTTTTTAGCATCATTTTTGATAATTGGGAACGTATTAACTGCCGAACCGTTCCAAATAAGTAAAATCAAATTATACCGGCGTAATCAGCGTCAAAAATTGTATCTAGAACCACAACCTTAATTTGATTGAAGGTAGTTGAGTTTTTGCCGACTGGCTAAAATTTTGTAAGAAATCACATATTTTAAACTATAATTTTGAAGTAGCACTCTTATCTCTAAAACTAGGACCCGAATCGACATGAAACCTTTGCTATCTTACTAAAATGGGTGCGCTGATTACAAATTTACATAGGAGAAGTCTCTGTCTCTACTGGTTACCGAGTTGTGCTGAAATTATGGTTTTTCAAATAACACAAAAATAAGCGAAATGGACCACTTAACATGAAAATGGTAAATCCTAGGCATATAAAAGTATACATTTTTTTGATAGACTCAACGAGAGCTATCATTTGGTAGTGGGTAAACCTTTCTATCACCAACGGTTGCAATGTTCAATTTTTTTCTATCTAAAAGTGCTAAATTTAGACCGAAAAAATAATTCTAACTTTTTGAGAGATAGAGCGTTCTAATGTAGTCATGCTTATGCATTGGGATGTGCTGAATTCAGCGGCGAGGTCGATTTTCCCGTAGCGTGTACGGTTTGGCCAGAAAGTGGGAAACTATAATTTCCGCGGTTTATCGCGTTTTTCTCGCGAACCGCGCACCTTAGAGCAACGGGGCTTTCAGAAATGAATTCCTCGGCCAATTTCCCATCCGATACCGTTTGAACCGTCAACATCGGTCGATTAGATCGGACACAGTTTGCGTTCAAAGTTTCTAACATAGTAAAATGGGTGTTTTTAGCATCATTTTTGATAATTGGGAACGTATTAACTGCCGAACCGTTCCAAATAAGTAAAATCAAATTATACCGGCGTAATCAGCGTCAAAAATTGTATCTAGAACCACAACCTTAATTTGATTGAAGGTAGTTGAGTTTTTGCCGACTGGCTAAAATTTTGTAAGAAATCACATATTTTAAACTATAATTTTGAAGTAGCACTCTTATCTCTAAAACTAGGACCCGAATCGACATGAAACCTTTGCTATCTTACTAAAATGGGTGCGCTGATTACAAATTTACATAGGAGAAGTCTCTGTCTCTACTGGTTACCGAGTTGTGCTGAAATTATGGTTTTTCAAATAACACAAAAATAAGCGAAATGGACCACTTAACATGAAAATGGTAAATCCTAGGCATATAAAAGTATACATTTTTTTGATAGACTCAACGAGAGCTATCATTTGGTAGTGGGTAAACCTTTCTATCACCAACGGTTGCAATGTTCAATTTTTTTCTATCTAAAAGTGCTAAATTTAGACCGAAAAAATAATTCTAACTTTTTGAGAGATAGAGCGTTCTAATGTAGTCATGCTTATGCATTGGGATGTGCTGAATTCAACGGCGAGGTCGATTTTCCCGTAGCGTGTACGGTTTGGCCAGAAAGTGGGAAACTATAATTTCCGCGGTTTATCGCGTTTTTCTCGCGAACCGCGCACCTTAGAGCAGAAATGTATTCCTCGGCCAATTTCCCATCCGATACCGTTTGAACCGTCAACATCGGTCTATTAGATCGGACACAGTTTGCGTTCAAAGTTTCGAACATAGTAAAATGGGTGTTTTTAGCATCATTTTTGATAATTGGGAACGTAATAACTGCCGAACCGTTCCAAATAAGTAAAATCAAATTATACCGGCGTAATCAGCGTCAAAAATTGTATCTAGAACCACAACCTTAATTTGATTGAAAGTAGTTGAGTTTTTGCCGACTGGCTAAAATTTTGTAAGAAATCACATATTTTAAACTATAATTTTGAAGTAGCACTCTTATCTCTAAAACTAGGACCCGAATCAACATGAAGCCTTTGCTATCTTACTAAAATGGGTGCGCTGATTACAAATTTACATAGGAGAAGTCTCTGTCTCTACTGGTTACCGTGTTGTGCTGAAATTATGGTTTTCAAATAACACAAAAATAAGCGAAATGGACCACTTAACATGAAAATGGTAAATCCTAGGCATATAAAAGTATACATTTTTTTGATAGACTCAAAGAGAGCTATCATTTGGTAGTGGGTAAACCTTTCTATCACCAACGGTTGCAATGTTCAATTTTTTTCTATCTAAAAGTGCTAAATTTAGACCGAAAAAATAATTCTAACTTTTTGAGAGATAGAGCGTTCTAATGTAGTCATGCTTATGCATTGGGATGTGCTGAATTCAACGGCGAGGTCGATTTTCCCGTAGCGTGTACGGTTTGGCCAGAAAGTGGGAAACTATAATTTCCGCGGTTTATCGCGTTTTTCTCGCGAACCGCGCACCTTAGAGCAACGGGGCTTTCAGAAATGAATTCCTCGGCCAATTTCCCATCCGATACCGTTTGAACCGTCAACATCGGTCTATTAGATCGGACACAGTTTGCGTTCAAAGTTTCGAACATAGTAAAATGGGTGTTTTTAGCATCATTTTTGATAATTGGGAACGTAATAACTGCCGAACCGTTCCAAATAAGTAAAATCAAATTATACCGGCGTAATCAGCGTCAAAAATTGTATCTAGAACCACAACCTTAATTTGATTGAAGGTAGTTGAGTTTTTGCCGACTGGCTAAAATTTTGTAAGAAATCACATATTTTAAACTATAATTTTGAAGTAGCACTCTTATCTCTAAAACTAGGACGCGAATCAACATGAAACCTTTGCTATCTTACTAAAATGGGTGCGCTGATTACAAATTTACATAGGAGAAGTCTCTGTCTCTACTGGTTACCGAGTTGTGCTGAAATTATGGTTTTTCAAATAACACAAAAATAAGCGAAATGGACCACTTAACATGAAAATGGTAAATCTTAGGCATATAAAAGTATACATTTTTTTGATAGACTCAACGAGAGCTATCATTTGGTAGTGGGTAAACCTTTCTATCACCAACGGTTGCAATGTTCAATTTTTTTCTATCTAAAAGTGCTAAATTTAGACCGAAAAAATAATTCTAACTTTTTGAGAGATAGAGCGTTCTAATGTAGTCATGCTTATGCATTGGGATGTGCTGAATTCAACGGCGAGGTCGATTTTCCCGTAGCGTGTACGGTTTGGCCAGAAAGTGGGAAACTATAATTTCCGCGGTTTATCGCGTTTTTCTCGCGAACCGCACACCTTAGAGCAACGGGGCTTTCAGAAATGAATTCCTCGGCCAATTTCCCATCCGATACCGTTTGAACCGTCAACATCGGTCTATTAGATCGGACACAGTTTGCGTTCAAAGTTTCTAACATAGTAAAATGGGTGTTTTTAGCATAATTTTTGATAATTGGGAACGTAATAACTGCCGAACCGTTCCAAATAAGTAAAATCAAATTATACCGGCGTAATCAGCGTCAAAAATTGTATCTAGAACCACAACCTTAATTTGATTGAAGGTAGTTGAGTTTTTGCCGACTGGCTAAAATTTTGTAAGAAATCACATATTTTAAACTATAATTTTGAAGTAGCACTCTTATCTCTAAAACTAGGACGCGAATCAACATGAAACCTTTGCTATCTTACTAAAATGGGTGCGCTGATTACAAATTTACATAGGAGAAGTCTCTGTCTCTACTGGTTACCGAGTTGTGCTGAAATTATGGTTTTTCAAATAACTCAAAAATAAGCGAAATGGACCACTTAACATGAAAATGGTAAATCTTAGGCATATAAAAGTATACATTTTTTTGATAGACTCAACGAGAGATTTGGTAGTGGGTAAACCTTTCTATAACCAACGGTTGCAATGTTCAATTTTTTTCTATCTAAAAGTGCTAAATTTAGACCGAAAAAATAATTCTAACTTTTTGAGAGATAGAGCGTTCTAATGTAGTCATGCTTATGCATTGGGATGTGCTGAATTCAACGGTGAGGTCGATTTTCCCGTAGCGTGTACGGTTTGGCCAGAAAGTGGGAAACTATAATTTCCGCGGTTTATCGCGTTTTTCTCGCGAACCGCGCACCTTAGAGCAACGGGGCTTTCAGAAATGAATTCCTCGGCCAATTTCCCATCCGATACCGTTTGAACCGTCAACATCGATCGATTAGATCGGACAGAGTTTGCGTTCAAAGTTTCTAACATAGTAAAATGGGTGTTTTTAGCATCATTTTTGATAATTGGGAACGTAATAACTGCCGAACCGTTCCAAATAAGTAAAATCAAATTATACCGGCGTAATCAGCGTCAAAAATTGTATCTAGAACCACAACCTTAATTTGATTGAAGGTAGTTGAGTTTTTGCCGACTGGCTAAAATTTTGTAAGAAATCACATATTTTAAACTATAATTTTGAAGTAGCACTCTTATCTCTAAAACTAGGACCCGAATCAACATGAAGCCTTTGCTATCTTACTAAAATGGGTGCGCTGATTACAAATTTACATAGGAGAAGTCTCTGTCTCTACTGGTTACCGTGTTGTGCTGAAATTATGGTTTTTCAAATAACACAAAAATAAGCGAAATGGACCACTTAACATGAAAATGGTAAATCCTAGGCATATAAAAGTATACATTTTTTTGATAGACTCAACGAGAGCTATCATTTGGTAGTGGGTAAACCTTTCTATCACCAACGGTTGCAATGTTCAATTTTTTTCTATCTAAAAGTGCTAAATTTAGACCGAAAAAATAATTCTAACTTTTTGAGAGATAGAGCGTTCTAATATAGTCATGCTTATGCATTGGGATGTGCTGAATTCAACGGCGAGGTCGATTTTCCCGTAGCGTGTACGGTTTGGCCAGAAAGTGGGAAACTATAATTTCCGCGGTTCATCGCGTTTTTCTCGCGAACCGCGCACCTTAGAGCAACGGGGCTTTCAGAAATGAATTCCTCGGCCAATTTCCCATCCGATACCGTTTGAACCGTCAACATCGGTCGATTAGATCGGACACAGTTTGCGTTCAAAGTTTCTAACATAGTAAAATGGGTGTTTTTAGCATCATTTTTGATAATTGGGAACGTAATAACTGCCGAACCGTTCCAAATAAGTAAAATCAAATTATACCGGCGTAATCAGCGTCAAAAATTGTATCTAGAACCACAACCTTAATTTGATTGAAGGTAGTTGAGTTTTTGCCGACTGGCTAAAATTTTGTAAGAAATCACATATTTTAAACTATAATTTTGAAGTAGCACTCTTATCTCTAAAACTAGGACCCGAATCAACATGAAACCTTTGCTATCTTACTAAAATGGGTGCGCTGATTACAAATTTACATAGGAGAAGTCTCTGTCTCTACTGGTTACCGAGTTGTGCTGAAATTATGGTTTTTCAAATAACACAAGAATAAGCGAAATGGACCACTTAACATGAAAATGGTAAATCCTAGGCATATAAAAGTATACATTTTTTTAATAGACTCAACGAGAGCTATCATTTGGTAGTGGGTAAACCTTTCTATCACCAACGGTTGCAATGTTCAATTTTTTTCTATCTAAAAGTGCTAAATTTAGACCGAAAAAATAATTCTAACTTTTTGAGAGATAGAGCGTTCTAATGTAGTCATGCTTATGCATTGGGATGTGCTGAATTCAACGGCGACGTTGAGTTTCCCGTAGCGTGTACGGTTTGGCCAGAAAGTGGGAAACTATAATTTCCACGGTTTATCGCGTTTTTCTCGCGAACCGCGCACCTTAGAGCAACGGGGCTTTCAGAAATGAATTCCTCGGTCAATTTCCCATCCGATACCGTTTGAATCGTCAACATCGGTCGATTAGATCGGACACAGTTTGCGTTCAAAGTTGCTAACATAGTAAAATGGGTGTTTTTAGCATCATTTTTGATAATTGGGAACGTAATAACTGCCGAACCGTTCCAAATAAGTAAAATCAAATTATACCGGCGTAATCAGCGTCAAAAATTGTATCTAGAACCACAACCTTAATTTGATTGAAGGTAGTTGAGTTTTTGCCGACTGGCTAAAATTTTGTAAGAAATCACATATTTTAAACTATAATTTTGAAGTAGCACTCTTATCTCTAAAACTAGGACCCGGATCAACATGAAACCTTTGCTATCTTACTAAAATGGGTGCGCTGATTACAAATTTACATAGGAGAAGTCTCTGTCTCTACTGGTTACCGAGTTGTGCTGAAATTATGGTTTTTCAAATAACACAAAAATAAGCGAAATGGACCACTTAACATGAAAATGGTAAATCCTAGGCATATAAAAGTATACATTTTTTTGATAGACTCAACGAGAGCTATCATTTGGTAGTGGATAAACCTTTCTATCACCAACGGTTGCAATGTTCAATTTTTTCCTATCTAAAAGTGCTAAATTTAGACCGAAAAAATAATTCTAACTTTTTTAGAGATAGAGCGTTCTAATGTAGCCCTGCTTATGCATTGGGATGTGCTGAATTCAGCGGCGAGGTCGATTTTCCCGTAGCGTGTACGGTTTGACCAGAAAGTGGGAAACTATAATTTCCGCGATTTATCGCGTTTTTCTCGCGAACCGCGCACCTTAGAGCAACGGGGCTTTCAGAAATGAATTCCTCGGCCAATTTCCCATCCGATACCGTTTGAACCGTCAACATCGGTCGATTAGATCGGACACAGTTTGCGTTCAAAGTTTCTAACATAGTAAAATGGGTGTTTTTAGCATCATTTTTGATAATTGGGAACGTAATAACTGCCGAACCGTTCCAAATAAGTAAAATCAAATTATACCGGCGTAATCAGCGTCAAAAATTGTATCTAGAACCACAACCTTAATTTGATTGAAGGTAGTTGAGTTTTTGCCGACTGGCTAAAATTTTGTAAGAAATCACATATTTTAAACTATAATTTTGAAGTAGCACTCTTATCTCTAAAACTAGGACCCGAATCAACATGAAACCTTTGCTATCTTACTAAAATGGGTGCGCTGATTACAAATTTACATAGGAGAAGTCTCTGTCTCTACTGGTTACCGAGTTGTGCTGAAATTATGGTTTTTCAAATAACACAAAAATAAGCGAAATGGACCACTTAACATGAAAATGGTAAATCCTAGGCATATAAAAGTATACATTTTTTTAATAGACTCAACGAGAGCTATCATTTGGTAGTGGGTAAACCTTTCTATCACCAACGGTTGCAATGTTCAATTTTTTTCTATCTAAAAGTGCTAAATTTAGACCGAAAAAATAATTCTAACTTTTTGAGAGATAGAGCGTTCTAATGTAGTCATGCTTATGCATTGGGATGTGCTGAATTCAACGGCGAGGTTGAGTTTCCCGTAGCGTGTACGGTTTGGCCAGAAAGTGGGAAACTATAATTTCCACGGTTTATCGCGTTTTTCTCGCGAACCGCGCACCTTAGAGCAACGGGGCTTTCAGAAATGAATTCCTCGGTCAATTTCCCATCCGATACCGTTTGAACCGTCAACATCGGTCGATTAGATCGGACACAGTTTGCGTTCAAAGTTTCTAACATAGTAAAATGGGTGTTTTTAGCATCATTTTTGATAATTGGGAACGTAATAACTGCCGAACCGTTCCAAATAAGTAAAATCAAATTATACCGGCGTAATCAGCGTCAAAAATTGTATCTAGAACCACAACCTTAATTTGATTGAAGGTAGTTGAGTTTTTGCCCACTGGCTAAAATTTTGTAAGAAATCACATATTTTAAACTATAATTTTGAAGTAGCACTCTTATCTCTAAAACTAGGACCCGAATCAACATGAAGCCTTTGCTATCTTACTAAAATGGGTGCGCTGATTACAAATTTACATAGGAGAAGTCTCTGTCTCTACTGGTTACCGTGTTGTGCTGAAATTATGGTTTTTCAAATAACACAAAAATAAGCGAAATGGACCACTTAACATGAAAATGGTAAATCCTAGGCATATAAAAGTATACATTTTTTTGATAGACTCAACGAGAGCTATCATTTCGTAGTGGGTAAACCTTTCTATCACCAACGGTTGCAATGTTCAATTTTTTTCTATCTAAAAGTGCTAAATTTAGACCGAAAAAATAATTCTAACTTTTTGAGAGATAGAGCGTTCTAATGTAGTCATGCTTATGCATTGGGATGTGCTGAATTCAACGGCGAGGTTGATTTTCCCGTAGCGTGTACGGTTTGGCCAGAAAGTGGGAAACTATAATTTCCACGGTTTATCGCGTTTTTCTCGCGAACCGCGCACCTTAGAGCAACGGGGCTTTCAGAAATGAATTCCTCGGTCAATTTCCCATCCGATACCGTTTGAATCGTCAACATCGGTCGATTAGATCGGACACAGTTTGCGTTCAAAGTTTCTAACATAGTAAAATGGGTGTTTTTAGCATCATTTTTGATAATTGGGAACGTAATAACTGCCGAACCGTTCCAAATAAGTAAAATCAAATTATACCGGCGTAATCAGCGTCAAAAATTGTATCTAGAACCACAACCTTAATTTGATTGAAGGTAGTTGAGTTTTTGCCCACTGGCTAAAATTTTGTAAGAAATCACATATTTTAAACTATAATTTTGAAGTAGCACTCTTATCTCTAAAACTAGGACCCGAATCAACATGAAGCCTTTGCTATCTTACTAAAATGGGTGCGCTGATTACAAATTTACATAGGAGAAGTCTCTGTCTCTACTGGTTACCGTGTTGTGCTGAAATTATGGTTTTTCAAATAACACAAAAATAAGCGAAATGGACCACTTAACATGAAAATGGTAAATCCTAGGCATATAAAAGTATACATTTTTTTGATAGACTCAACGAGAGCTATCATTTCGTAGTGGGTAAACCTTTCTATCACCAACGGTTGCAATGTTCAATTTTTTTCTATCTAAAAGTGCTAAATTTAGACCGAAAAAATAATTCTAACTTTTTGAGAGATAGAGCGTTCTAATGTAGTCATGCTTATGCATTGGGATGTGCTGAATTCAACGGCGAGGTTGATTTTCCCGTAGCGTGTACGGTTTGGCCAGAAAGTGGGAAACTATAATTTCCACGGTTTATCGCGTTTTTCTCGCGAACCGCGCACCTTAGAGCAACGGGGCTTTCAGAAATGAATTCGTCGGCCAATTTCCCATCCGATACCGTTTGAACCGTCAACATCGGTCGATTAGATCGGACACAGTTTGCGTTCAAAGTTTCTAACATAGTAAAATGGGTGTTTTTAGCATCATTTTTGATAATTGGGAACGTAATAACTGCCGAACCGTTCCAAATAAGTAAAATCAAATTATACCGGCGTAATCAGCGTCAAAAATTGTATCTAGAACCACAACCTTAATTTGATTGAAGGTAGTTGAGTTTTTGCCGACTGGCTAAAATTTTGTAAGAAATCACATATTTTAAACTATAATTTTGAAGTAGCACTCTTATCTCTAAAACTAGGACGCGAATCAACATGAAACCTTTGCTATGTTACTAAAATGGGTGCGCTGATTACAAATTTACATAGGAGAAGTCTCTGTCTCTACTGGTTACCGAGTTGTGCTGAAATTATGGTTTTTCAAATAACTCAAAAATAAGCGAAATGGACCACTTAACATGAAAATGGTAAATCTTAGGCATATAAAAGTATACATTTTTTTGATAGACTCAACGAGAGCTATCATTTGGTAGTGGGTAAACCTTTCTATAACCAACGGTTGAAATGTTCAATTTTTTTCTATCTAAAAGTGCTAAATTTAGACCGAAAAAATAATTCTAACTTTTTGAGAGATAGAGCGTTCTAATGTAGTCATGCTTATGCATTGGGATGTGCTGAATTCAACGGTGAGGTCGATTTTCCCGTAGCGTGTACGGTTTGGCCAGAAAGTGGGAAACTATAATTTCCGCGGTTTATCGCGTTTTTCTCGCGAACCGCGCACCTTAGAGCAACGGGGCTTTCAGAAATGAATTCCTCGGCCAATTTCCCATCCGATACCGTTTGAACCGTCAACATCGATCGATTAGATCGGACACAGTTTGCGTTCAAAGTTTCTAACATAGTAAAATGGGTGTTTTTAGCATCATTTTTGATAATTGGGAACGTAATAACTGCCGAACCGTTCCAAATAAGTAAAATCAAATTATACCGGCGTAATTAGCGTCAAAAATTGTATCTAGAACCACAACCTTAATTTGATTGAAGGTAGTTGAGTTTTTGCCGACTGGCTAAAATTTTGTAAGAAATCACATATTTTAAACTATAATTTTGAAGTAGCACTCTTATCTCTAAAACTAGGACCCGAATCAACATGAAGCCTTTGCTATCTTACTAAAATGGGTGCGCTGATTACAAATTTACATAGGAGAAGTCTCTGTCTCTACTGGTTACCGAGTTGTGCTGAAATTATGGTTTTTCAAATAACACAAAAATAAGCGAAATGGACCACTTAACATGAAAATGGTAAATCCTAGGCATATAAAAGTATACATTTTTTTGATAGACTCAACGAGAGCTATCATTTGGTAGTGGGTAAACCTTTCTATCACCAACGGTTGCAATGTTCAATTTTTTTCTATCTAAAAGTGCTAAATTTAGACCGAAAAAATAATTCTAACTTTTTGAGAGATAGAGCGTTCTAATATAGTCATGCTTATGCATTGGGATGTGCTGAATTCAACGGCGAGGTCGATTTTCCCGTAGCGTGTACGGTTTGGCCAGAAAGTGGGAAACTATAATTTCCGCGGTTTATCGCGTTTTTCTCGCGAACCGCGCACCTTAGAGCAACGGGGCTTTCAGAAATGAATTCCTCGGCCAATTTCCCATCCGATACCGTTTGAACCGTCAACATCGGTCGATTAGATCGGACACAGTTTGCGTTCAAAGTTTCTAACATAGTAAAATGGGTGTTTTTAGCATCATTTTTGATAATTGGGAACGTAATAACTGCCGAACCGTTCCAAATAAGTAAAATCAAATTATACCGGCGTAATCAGCGTCAAAAATTGTATCTAGAACCACAACCTTAATTTGATTGAAGGTAGTTGAGTTTTTGCCGACTGGCTAAAATTTTGTAAGAAATCACATATTTTAAACTATAATTTTGAAGTAGCACTCTTATCTCTAAAACTAGGACCCGAATCAACATTGAAGCCTTTGCTATCTTACTAAAATGGGTGCGCTGATTACAAATTTACATAGGAGAAGTCTCTGTCTCTACTGGTTACCGTGTTGTGCTGAAATTATGGTTTTCAAATAACACAAAAATAAGCGAAATGGACCACTTAACATGAAAATGGTAAATCCTAGGCATATAAAAGTATACATTTTTTTGATAGACTCAACGAGAGCTATCATTTCGTAGTGGGTAAACCTTTCTATCACCAACGGTTGCAATGTTCAATTTTTTTCTATCTAAAAGTGCTAAATTTAGACCGAAAAAATAATTCTAACTTTTTGAGAGATAGAGCGTTCTAATGTAGTCATGCTTATGCATTGGGATGTGCTGAATTCAACGGCGAGGTTGATTTTCCCGTAGCGTGTACGGTTTGGCCAGAAAGTGGGAAACTATAATTTCCACGGTTTATCGCGTTTTTCTCGCGAACCGCGCACCTTAGAGCAACGGGGCTTTCAGAAATGAATTCGTCGGCCAATTTCCCATCCGATACCGTTTGAACCGTCAACATCGGTCGATTAGATCGGACACAGTTTGCGTTCAAAGTTTCTAACATAGTAAAATGGGTGTTTTTAGCATCATTTTTGATAATTGGGAACGTAATAACTGCCGAACCGTTCCAAATAAGTAAAATCAAATTATACCGGCGTAATCAGCGTCAAAAATTGTATCTAGAACCACAACCTTAATTTGATTGAAGGTAGTTGAGTTTTTGCCGACTGGCTAAAATTTTGTAAGAAATCACATATTTTAAACTATAATTTTGAAGTAGCACTCTTATCTCTAAAACTAGGACGCGAATCAACATGAAACCTTTGCTATCTTACTAAAATGGGTGCGCTGATTACAAATTTACATAGGAGAAGTCTCTGTCTCTACTGGTTACCGAGTTGTGCTGAAATTATGGTTTTTCAAATAACTCAAAAATAAGCGAAATGGACCACTTAACATGAAAATGGTAAATCTTAGGCATATAAAAGTATACATTTTTTTGATAGACTCAACGAGAGCTATCATTTGGTAGTGGGTAAACCTTTCTATAACCAACGGTTGCAATGTTCAATTTTTTTCTATCTAAAAGTGCTAAATTTAGACCGAAAAAATAATTCTAACTTTTTGAGAGATAGAGCGTTCTAATGTAGTCATGCTTATGCATTGGGATGTGCTGAATTCAACGGTGAGGTCGATTTTCCCGTAGCGTGTACGGTTTGGCCACAAAGTGGGAAACTATAATTTCCGCGGTTTATCGCGTTTTTCTCGCGAACCGCGCACCTTAGAGCAACGGGGCTTTCAGAAATGAATTCCTCGGCCAATTTCCCATCCGATACCGTTTGAACCGTCAACATCGATCGATTAGATCGGACACAGTTTGCGTTCAAAGTTTCTAACATAGTAAAATGGGTGTTTTTAGCATCATTTTTGATAATTGGGAACGTAATAACTGCCGAACCGTTCCAAATAAGTAAAATCAAATTATACCGGCGTAATCAGCGTCAAAAATTGTATCTAGAACCACAACCTTAATTTGATTGAAGGTAGTTGAGTTTTTGCCGACTTCCTAAAATTTTGTAAGAAATCACATATTTTAAACTATAATTTTGAAGTAGCACTCTTATCTCTAAAACTAGGACCCGAATCAACATGAAGCCTTTGCTATCTTACTAAAATGGGTGCGCTGATTACAAATTTACATAGGAGAAGTCTCTGTCTCTACTGGTTACCGTGTTGTGCTGAAATTATGGTTTTTCAAATAACACAAAAATAAGCGAAATGGACCACTTAACATGAAAATGGTAAATCCTAGGCATATAAAAGTATACATTTTTTTGATAGACTCAACGAGAGCTATCATTTGGTAGTGGGTAAACCTTTCTATCACCAACGGTTGCAATGTTCAATTTTTTTCTATCTAAAAGTGCTAAATTTAGACCGAAAAAATAATTCTAACTTTTTGAGAGATAGAGCGTTCTAATATAGTCATGCTTATGCATTGGGATGTGCTGAATTCAACGGCGAGGTCGATTTTCCCGTAGCGTGTACGGTTTGGCCAGAAAGTGGGAAACTATAATTTCCGCGGTTTATCGCGTTTTTCTCGCGAACCGCGCACCTTAGAGCAACGGGGCTTTCAGAAATGAATTCCTCGGCCAATTTCCCATCCGATACCGTTTGAACCGTCAACATCGGTCGATTAGATCGGACACAGTTTGCGTTCAAAGTTTCTAACATAGTAAAATGGGTGTTTATAGCATCATTTTTGATAATTGGGAACGTAATAACTGCCGAACCGTTCCAAATAAGTAAAATCAAATTATACCGGCGTAATCAGCGTCAAAAATTGTATCTAGAACCACAACCTTAATTTGATTGAAGGTAGTTGAGTTTTTGCCGACTGGCTAAAATTTTGTAAGAAATCACATATTTTAAACTATAATTTTGAAGTAGCACTCTTATCTCTAAAACTAGGACCCGAATCGACATGAAACCTTTGCTATCTTACTAAAATGGGTGCGCTGATTACAAATTTACATAGGAGAAGTCTCTGTCTCTACTGGTTACCGAGTTGTGCTGAAATTATGGTTTTTCAAATAACACAAAAATAAGCGAAATGGACCACTTAACATGAAAATGGTAAATCCTAGGCATATAAAAGTATACATTTTTTTGATAGGCTCAACGAGAGCTATCATTTGGTAGTGGGTAAACCTTTCTATCACCAACGGTTGCAATGTTCAATTTTTTCCTATCTAAACGTGCTAAATTTAGACCGAAAAAATAATTCTAACTTTTTGAGAGATAGAGCGTTCTAATGTAGTCATGCTTATGCATTGGGATGTGCTGAATTCAGCGGCGAGGTCGATTTTCCCGTAGCGTGTACGGTTTGGCCAGAAAGTGGGAAACTATAATTTCCGCGGTTTATCGCGTTTTTCTCGCGAACCGCGCACCTTAGAGTAACGGGGCTTTCAGAAATGAATTCCTCGGCCAATTTCCCATCCGATACCGTTTGAACCGTCAACATCGGTCTATTAGATCGGACACAGTTTGCGTTCAAAGTTTCGAACATAGTAAAATGGGTGTTTTTAGCATCATTTTTGATAATTGGGAACGTAATAACTGCCGAACCGTTCCAAATAAGTAAAATCAAATTATACCGGCGTAATCAGCGTCAAAAATTGTATCTAGAACCACAACCTTAATTTGATTGAAGGTAGTTGAGTTTTTGCCGACTGGCTAAAATTTTGTAAGAAATCACATATTTTAAACTATAATTTTGAAGTAGCACTCTTATCTCTAAAACTAGGACGCGAATCAACATGAAACCTTTGCTATCTTACTAAAATGGGTGCGCTGATTACAAATTTACATAGGAGAAGTCTCTGTCTCTACTGGTTACCGAGTTGTGCTGAAATTATGGTTTTTCAAATAACACAAAAATAAGCGAAATGGACCACTTAACATGAAAATGGTAAATCCTAGGCATATAAAAGTATACATTTTTTTGATAGGCTCAACGAGAGCTATCATTTGGTAGTGGGTAAACCTTTCTATCACCAACGGTTGCAATGTTCAATTTTTTCCTATCTAAACGTGCTAAATTTAGACCGAAAAAATAATTCTAACTTTTTGAGAGATAGAGCGTTCTAATGTAGTCATGCTTATGCATTGGGATGTGCTGAATTCAGCGGCGAGGTCGATTTTCCCGTAGCGTGTACGGTTTGGCCAGAAAGTGGGAAACTATAATTTCCGCGGTTTATCGCGTTTTTCTCGCGAACCGCGCACCTTAGAGCAACGGGGCTTTCAGAAATGAATTCCTCGGCCAATTTCCCATCCGATACCGTTTGAACCGTCAACATCGGTCGATTAGATCGGACACAGTTTGCGTTCAAAGTTTCTAACATAGTAAAATGGGTGTTTTTAGCATCATTTTTGATAATTGGGAACGTAATAACTGCCGAACCGTTCCAAATAAGTAAAATCAAATTATACCGGCGTAATCAGCGTCAAAAATTGTATCTAGAACCACAACCTTAATTTGATTGAAGGTAGTTGAGTTTTTGCCGACTGGCTAAAATTTTGTAAGAAATCACATATTTTAAACTATAATTTTGAAGTAGCACTCTTATCTCTAAAACTAGGACCCGAATCAACATGAAGCCTTTGCTATCTTACTAAAATGGGTGCGCTGATTACAAATTTACATAGGAGAAGTCTCTGTCTCTACTGGTTACCGTGTTGTGCTGAAATTATGGTTTTCAAATAACACAAAAATAAGCGAAATGGACCACTTAACATGAAAATGGTAAATCCTAGGCATATAAAAGTATACATTTTTTTGATAGACTCAACGAGAGCTATCATTTCGTAGTGGGTAAACCTTTCTATCACCAACGGTTGCAATGTTCAATTTTTTTCTATCTAAAAGTGCTAAATTTAGACCGAAAAAATAATTCTAACTTTTTGAGAGATAGAGCGTTCTAATGTAGTCATGCTTATGCATTGGGATGTGCTGAATTCAACGGCGAGGTTGATTTTCCCGTAGCGTGTACGGTTTGGCCAGAAAGTGGGAAACTATAATTTCCACGGTTTATCGCGTTTTTCTCGCGAACCGCGCACCTTAGAGCAACGGGGCTTTCAGAAATGAATTCGTCGGCCAATTTCCCATCCGATACCGTTTGAACCGTCAACATCGGTCGATTAGATCGGACACAGTTTGCGTTCAAAGTTTCTAACATAGTAAAATGGGTGTTTTTAGCATCATTTTTGATAATTGGGAACGTAATAACTGCCGAACCGTTCCAAATAAGTAAAATCAAATTATACCGGCGTAATCAGCGTCAAAAATTGTATCTAGAACCACAACCTTAATTTGATTGAAGGTAGTTGAGTTTTTGCCGACTGGCTAAAATTTTGTAAGAAATCACATATTTTAAACTATAATTTTGAAGTAGCACTCTTATCTCTAAAACTAGGACGCGAATCAACATGAAACCTTTGCTATCTTACTAAAATGGGTGCGCTGATTACAAATTTACATAGGAGAAGTCTCTGTCTCTACTGGTTACCGAGTTGTGCTGAAATTATGGTTTTTCAAATAACTCAAAAATAAGCGAAATGGACCACTTAACATGAAAATGGTAAATCTTAGGCATATAAAAGTATACATTTTTTTGATAGACTCAACGAGAGCTATCATTTGGTAGTGGGTAAACCTTTCTATAACCAACGGTTGCAATGTTCAATTTTTTTCTATCTAAAAGTGCTAAATTTAGACCGAAAAAATAATTCTAACTTTTTGAGAGATAGAGCGTTCTAATGTAGTCATGCTTATGCATTGGGATGTGCTGAATTCAACGGTGAGGTCGATTTTCCCGTAGCGTGTACGGTTTGGCCAGAAAGTGGGAAACTATAATTTCCGCGGTTTATCGCGTTTTTCTCGCGAACCGCGCACCTTAGAGCAACGGGGCTTTCAGAAATGAATTCCTCGGCCAATTTCCCATCCGATACCGTTTGAACCGTCAACATCGATCGATTAGATCGGACACAGTTTGCGTTCAAAGTTTCTAACATAGTAAAATGGGTGTTTTTAGCATCATTTTTGATAATTGGGAACGTAATAACTGCCGAACCGTTCCAAATAAGTAAAATCAAATTATACCGGCGTAATCAGCGTCAAAAATTGTATCTAGAACCACAACCTTAATTTGATTGAAGGTAGTTGAGTTTTTGCCGACTGGCTAAAATTTTGTAAGAAATCACATATTTTAAACTATAATTTTGAAGTAGCACTCTTATCTCTAAAACTAGGACCCGAATCAACATGAAGCCTTTGCTATCTTACTAAAATGGGTGCGCTGATTACAAATTTACATAGGAGAAGTCTCTGTCTCTACTGGTTACCGTGTTGTGCTGAAATTATGGTTTTTCAAATAACACAAAAATAAGCGAAATGGACCACTTAACATGAAAATGGTAAATCCTAGGCATATAAAAGTATACATTTTTTTGATAGACTCAACGAGAGCTATCATTTGGTAGTGGGTAAACCTTTCTATCACCAACGGTTGCAATGTTCAATTTTTTTCTATCTAAAAGTGCTAAATTTAGACCGAAAAAAAAATTCTAACTTTTTGAGAGATAGAGCGTTCTAATATAGTCATGCTTATGCATTGGGATGTGCTGAATTCAACGGCGAGGTCGATTTTCCCGTAGCGTGTACGGTTTGGCCAGAAAGTGGGAAACTATAATTTCCGCGGTTTATCGCGTTTTTCTCGCGAACCGCGCACCTTAGAGCAACGGGGCTTTCAGAAATGAATTCCTCGGCCAATTTCCCATCCGATACCGTTTGAACCGTCAACATCGGTCGATTAGATCGGACACAGTTTGCGTTCAAAGTTTCTAACATAGTAAAATGGGTGTTTTTAGCATCATTTTTGATAATTGGGAACGTAATAACTGCCGAACCGTTCCAAATAAGTAAAATCAAATTATACCGGCGTAATCAGCGTCAAAAATTGTATCTAGAACCACAACCTTAATTTGATTGAAGGTAGTTGAGTTTTTGCCGACTGGCTAAAATTTTGTAAGAAATCACATATTTTAAACTATAATTTTGAAGTAGCACTCTTATCTCTAAAACTAGGACCCGAATCGACATGAAACCTTTGCTATCTTACTAAAATGGGTGCGCTGATTACAAATTTACATAGGAGAAGTCTCTGTCTCTACTGGTTACCGAGTTGTGCTGAAATTATGGTTTTTCAAATAACACAAAAATAAGCGAAATGGACCACTTAACATGAAAATGGTAAATCCTAGGCATATAAAAGTATACATTTTTTTGATAGGCTCAACGAGAGCTATCATTTGGTAGTGGGTAAACCTTTCTATCACCAACGGTTGCAATGTTCAATTTTTTCCTATCTAAACGTGCTAAATTTAGACCGAAAAAATAATTCTAACTTTTTGAGAGATAGAGCGTTCTAATGTAGTCATGCTTATGCATTGGGATGTGCTGAATTCAGCGGCGAGGTCGATTTTCCCGTAGCGTGTACGGTTTGGCCAGAAAGTGGGAAACTATAATTTCCGCGGTTTATCGCGTTTTTCTCGCGAACCGCGCACCTTAGAGCAACGGGGCTTTCAGAAATGAATTCCTCGGCCAATTTCCCATCCGATACCGTTTGAACCGTCAACATCGGTCTATTAGATCGGACACAGTTTGCGTTCAAAGTTTCGAACATAGTAAAATGGGTGTTTTTAGCATCATTTTTGATAATTGGGAACGTAATAACTGCCGAACCGTTCCAAATAAGTAAAATCAAATTATACCGGCGTAATCAGCGTCAAAAATTGTATCTAGAACCACAACCTTAATTTGATTGAAGGTAGTTGAGTTTTTGCCGACTGGCTAAAATTTTGTAAGAAATCACATATTTTAAACTATAATTTTGAAGTAGCACTCTTATCTCTAAAACTAGGACCCGAATCGACATGAAACCTTTGCTATCTTACTAAAATGGGTGCGCTGATTACAAATTTACATAGGAGAAGTCTCTGTCTCTACTGTTTACCGAGTTGTGCTGAAATTATGGTTTTTCAAATAACACAAAAATAAGCGAAATGGACCACAACATGAAAATGGTAAATCCTAGGCATATAAAAGTATACATTTTTTTGATAGGCTCAACGAGAGCTATCATTTGGTAGTGGGTAAACCTTTCTATCACCAACGGTTGCAATGTTCAATTTTTTCCTATCTAAACGTGCTAAATTTAGACCGAAAAAATAATTCTAACTTTTTGAGAGATAGAGCGTTCTAATGTAGTCATGCTTATGCATTGGGATGTGCTGAATTCAGCGGCGAGGTCGATTTTCCCGTAGCGTGTACGGTTTGGCCAGAAAGTGGGAAACTATAATTTCCGCGGTTTATCGCGTTTTTCTCGCGAACCGCGCACCTTAGAGCAACGGGGCTTTCAGAAATGAATTCCTCGGCCAATTTCCCATCCGATACCGTTTGAACCGTCAACATCGGTCTATTAGATCGGACACAGTTTGCGTTCAAAGTTTCTAACATAGTAAAATGGGTGTTTTTAGCATCATTTTTGATAATTGGGAACGTAATAACTGCCGAACCGTTCCAAATAAGTAAAATCAAATTATACCGGCGTAATCAGCGTCAAAAATTGTATCTAGAACCACAACCTTAATTTGATTGAAGGTAGTTGAGTTTTTGCCGACTGGCTAAAATTTTGTAAGAAATCACATATTTTAGATAATAAAAGGATATGTAAGCTTGGAGAGATCTTTATTCAAAAGAAATTTATAGGACTATCGATTTCGATACGTCAAGTACCGAAATCGATAGTCCTATAAATTTCTTTTGAATAAAGATCTCTCCAAGCTTACATATCCTTTTATTATCTACATTCTAGCATGGAACGGGTGGAATATTTTATCAATCTAACACATATTTTAAACTACAATTTTGAAGTAGCACTCCTATCTCAAAAACAAGGACCCGGATCAACATGAAACCTTTGCTATCTTACTAAAATGGGTGCGCTGATTACAAATTTACATAGGAGAAGTCTCTGTCTCTACTGGTTACCGAGTTGTGCTGAAATTACGGTTTTTCAAATAACACAAAAAGAAGCGAAATGGACCACTTAACAGGAAAATGGTTAATCTTAGACATATAAAAGTATAAATTTTTTTGATAGACTCAACGAGAGCTATCATTTGGTAGTAGGTAAACCTTTCTATCACCAACGGTTGCAATGTTCAATTTTTTTCTATCTAAATGTGCTAAATTTAGACCGAACAGACAATTATAACTTTTTGAGAGATAGAGCGTTTTAATGTAGTCATGCCTATGCATTGGGATGTGCTGAATTCAACGGTGAGGTCGGTTTTGCCGTAGCGTGTACGGTTTGGCCAGAAAGTGGGAAACTATAATTTCCGCGGTTTCTCGCGCTTTTCTCGCACCCGCGCACCTTAGAGCAACGCGGCTTTCAGAAATGACTTCGTCGGCCAATTTCCCATCCGATACCGTTTGAACCGTCAACATCGGTCGATTGGATCGGACACAGTTTGCGTTCAAAGTTTCTAACATAGTAAAATTGGTGTTTTTAGCATCATTATTGATAATAATTGAGAACGTAATAACTGCCCAACCTACCTTGTCAGTAATAGCGCCGCATCATGCTGGACATCATTGACGTAGTTGAGTTTTTGCCACTCGCAAAATTTCTTCAACATTTCGTCTGAAATACAAGATAATACATGAGTCAAAATGTCAAAAGAGCAAAGGACTGAAACAATGTCGTCAATATATATTTTTTTGAGATGCTTACTACTGAGTGGTGGATATATGGTGTCCATGTCTATGGATATCTTGACAACTGCTAGCGATATGGGGTTCCCAATAGTGGCATCTTTGAATAGTAATGAAACCTAATAGAACAAACCAAAAAATGCTTTAACCAAACAAGAAAAAAGCACCCAGAAAAAGCACTTACATGTGACATGAGGGTGTGGATGTAATGCTCCATGTTTTCTTGAGTTTTATGGTACTCCAACATAGTTCTGTCAGCAACCACCAACAGCTCAATGTAATACTCTTTTTCTGTTCTTTTCCTCCTGACGTATTGAGGAATTTTCTTGAAAGCCTGCCTTGGTTTTCTAATATATTCGGTGTTGTTGACTTCAGGCACAGCCTCATCTATGTAATCAAAATATAGGGCTTCTCTTTTCTTCCTGTAGTGCGTATGTCGCGCACTTTCATGTATAATTTCATCGTCTATGACCATCTGATCTAAAAAAAGATAGAGGTACAGTCATAGGCATCGGTAGCTATGTGGAAGGGGATTGTTATATTTGGGTCTTATGTTTTATTAAGATTTGCTCTAAATTTCACAAAGAATGACAATTTTTGACTAGTGGTAGATATTCTATCACATTCATTATTCCTATTTATTTTTAACAAAGGAATTTAACTAAATATTATTTCCGATATACCAAAGCAATAGTTTCTTCATTTATTTCGTCTATTGCTTCCCTAACTTTTTATTCTAAAATGTCTACATTATCATACAAATTATTTGCATATACCATCTGTTTTAAATAACCCCGCAGAAAAAAAATTAAATGATATTAAATCAGGTGAACGCGGTGGCCATGCTATAGGGCCGGATCATCCAATATCCATATATTTGGGAAATGTGTGTAAGTTGATTTTGCCCAAAGTAGGTAGCAAAACAATTTCCAACATATCGAAATAAGTGTTCTGGTATACAGTACCGTCAAAAAATATTCGCCAACTCGCTGTTTTTGAACTAAATAAACCTATCTATCAGTTTCTATCAACAAAGTGCTTGGATATGCTGTTACTACTGTCAACTGATCATTAATAATTGTGGCATTTTTTATCATTATTTATTCATTTATGTAATGTCTTCCTTTTACTAGGTTTTTCAAACATTCAAGATTGGTATCTGAGTATAAAATTAAATCATAATAACTTTTGCCTATAAATTTTTTTTTATATAATTCCGGGAACCTGGTAGTTTACTGTTGTGTCAATATAGTGTTTTCCAATCTTCCCGTATGTTAAATCAAAATATTAACAACGCACATTGGGGTATTAGACCCAAAAAGCTGGCCATAAATCAAATTTCTAAATTGTTAAATTCCAAAAAGTAAACCAGTTTCTGGGACAGGTAAAACACCGATGTATTAAAAGGCGGCAATATTTTTTCAACTGAGCCCTGAGCCACGTGTCCTTGTCAGCCAAAAGTTATATTTTACTATGGCTGAACATAATTGCACATAAGTTGACCCTCTTAAAAACGGTTGCAATTTTGTATTTTAACGATAAATGTGACTTTTTTGTTATACATTTTTTAGAACCAAGTAGGAACTTTCACTCGACATTATTTTTATTAAAATTTACCCACTATTTTGTTTATTGCAGGGCCGAGAACATTCGCTGTTATAAAAAAAAAAAACAGTTTTGTGCAGAACTTGAGTGTTTTAGTTAGTGTTTAGCTTTGTTAAGCTTTTGAAAGTGGTTCAAATTATAGTATACATATTTGACATTACAACTTACAACTACTGGAAAATCTGCTGCGGATAGGTGCGGATGCGGTTTTTGTGTTTTTATTTCTAATACGTTGTAAAGGAAAATCCAAAAATTGATGTACCAAAAATCCAAAAATTGATGTAATTTGGTGCAATTTCTTGATACCGTGATAGTAGAGGTAATTTAGAACATATTTAACCATATTAGCTATATACAAATGGTTACGGTTATCGAGATATTGACAACTTTATGGTCAATGCATCTTCTATGTTAGAAATGTCGTTATGTACGTATATTTTTCCGTTTTGGATCATGTATAGCGAACAACCCCGATGACCTATACTCTTAAAAATCATCCGAAAAAAACCTTAACCTTTGTACTTGTATATGCCTTTTTTAGAAATTGGTTGCTTGAAACCAATCGGATTCATATTCAAGGCAACAAAGCACTTACTCGCATACACAGTTCACTGGTTTAAATTGGATTCTTGTTGAGGAGAGACAATAGTAAGTTTGTGAACAGAAACTGGTTAGGCGTTTTCGATAAATGTGTTTATGCGGAATGCGAATGCGGGTTCAAAACATGCGTATTAGGGTCATACCACTAAAAAACGACCGTTTCAGCTTGAAGTATGATCAAATTTCCAAAGTTTTTATGGAAACAATAAGTATAAATATTAGACAATTTTGAAATAATACTAAAAATAATAGATTTTATAGTAATAAAAATGGTAAAATAGGTTCTTAATTGCGTCTACTATCACGTCTTTAAAGGAATGCATCGAACGGAAAACAGCATGAATAGCATATGAACCGTTTCAATACATAGTATCGACTGGTGTAAACTTTCATTTTCTTCCCCTACCACTGGTCTTAAAACTTTTTTCAGGATTTTCTTACAACATAACAGACCCAAACATGTTATCTCATATAACTCAAAAACGACATGTCAATTTTAAATCCGTATATATGCTGCGTATTTAAACTGGACATGCCATGTATTATTTTATGAATTTGACACGGTAAAACATAATAGAAATAAAATCGCAAAAAAATATTTATGACAAATGTTGCAGCAGTAATTAATTTACAATAGGTGTAGTGCAATGAAGAACAATTTTTAGTACAGTTTGCTTTTTCCTATTTTGTACTGTTTGTATTGTGATTATTAAGTTATTAACCTTCAAGTTCTTAGTATGAAGGTTAAAATGTTATACATTAATAAAACAACACATCTAAAGCCTTTTTAGGTGAAAAAATAATTTTGGCCAGGTTTTCAGGTCAAATACCCCAGTGTGCAACGCCTTTTTCTCGAGAACTGAAAAAAAAACGTCCATTATAGGTATAGTTGGGTCCAGTTAGGTTGACACACTGTATACCTCAACGTCGCAAGAATGCTCGTCATCTTTGTGCTGGAGATCGAACTGCTTCTTTGTGTCGTAGGAAGCGAAACTTTGAACGTAGACCTTGTACGGAGCGTCGTTTAAAAATAAGGAACACCTACGTAAAAAACTGACTTAAACCTGCTCTGCGTAAAGAGCAATACACTTGAGCGGTGTGCGCTCCTCGCCAGACAGCATGGCGACTAACAACCTGTTCTCGAAGACCAAATATAATAAATACGCTCACTTACGTTCGCTATGTGGAAGTGTGAGTATTGTAAGAGATCGCTGTTTACACTATTATTTAGAGACTCGAGTGATTCTCACCTAATCGTAGGTTGGAATCTACTAAAGAATATTATAGATTTTATTTATAATGTCCTTCGGGTGTTTCATCAAAATTGATGACAGGCGGAAGAAAATACGAAGTTTAGGAGACCAATATTCTTCTAAACTCAATGTTTATCAATAAACATTGAAAATAATTAATATTGTCGTATGTTTGTCCTTTAAATTAATATTAATGAGAACTATATTTGACATAAATTGGTGGTGCAAAAAGGCATTAAATATCTAATATCTTAATCCATAATTTCTTTAAAATAATTCTTCCTCTGGATCTAAACATTGGTGTGCATTAATCTTAAAATTTTCTATCAGTCTGAGGAAGTTTCTATCAATTGTTGTTTCTCTCTGATCCAATTTTCATTGTCATAGTTTTCTGGAAAATAACTGTTAAACTTGGTTATTATGATAATGATTTTTTCAATAAAGTTTCTAATGCACAGAGAGAAATTTTTGTTTGATTCAAATAAATATGCATTGACTCAAAGAAATTTGTTGTTTCAATAGAGGCAAAGAAATATTTATTTGCGGGTAAAAACGCATTTATTTGAAATATTTGTTTGGTAGAAAGAACATTGATTTGCGTCAAACAACTTATGTTTCCAGTTAAAAAGTTTGCAATTTGTGTATTATAAGAAATGAGATTTATTTACTTCAAATAATTATGATTGTGTTGAGTGAAAGAATTACATTTTTTAAATTAACAAAATTGTTGGTCGAGTTAAAATGCTTAAAATTATTAATTTGTTGAAGGAATTAATAGACAAGAATTTTTCGGAAGACTCGCCATGTGTCACCTCCTTTTTGGGATGTCACACATCCTCGACCAGTGCTTGGTCTTCCCAACCCAACATATAGTCAAGGTTAAGTTAGTAAAGTGTACTGTATTTGTAATCGCAACTTGAACCTGCAGGCACTGTACTCTATAAGTTCTATACTGTCGATCACGCGGCTTTATACTCTCGATATGTACGAAGTGCGAGGAGAGAGTTTACAGCGCCATCTAACAATACAGTTGGATGACATTAAAAATATATTTATTTGAATCAAAATATGATTTCTTTGGTGGAAGGAAACCTATTTTAAAGTCAAAACAAAAATATTACTTTGAAGGAAATAAATATCTTCTTGTGTAAAAATATATTTATTTTAATCAAAATATGATTTCTTTGGCGGAAGTAAATCTATTTTTAAGCCAAAGACAACATATTACTTTAAGCGAAATAAATCTCTCCTTATATACAAATTTATATGTTAGAATCAAAATTATATTTCATTGGTGTAAAGAAACGTTTTTTTAAAATCAAAATTAAAATATACTTTAAAGGAAAGTAATTTTTGTTTGTATCCATATATATTTATTCCACTTAAATAAATATTTCAAATAAATTAATCTCTGCAAGCAAATAAACTAGAGTATTCAATGAAGTAAATATTGTTGGCGTCAAAGAAATATGTTTTGACCCAAAAGAATAAATTCAAACAAATACATTTCTTTGAAACAAGAAATCTTTTCTCTCTGTGTGCAGACAATAATAATAATAATAATAATAATAATAATAATAATTCTTTTAATGTATATTGTCTTTTCTTTTAATGTATATTGTCTATTAATAAATGTGTGTGTGTGTGAGTGTGTGTGTGTGTGTGTGAGTGTATGTGTGTGTTTTTAATGACCTTTGCACGAGGCTGCAAGGGTTTTCTGCAGTTTTCCTTTGCTTTGCAAAGAAAAATGAAATTTTTCTTTGCAAAGCATAAATGGCCTTGTGTTTTTCAAAATTGGGTAGAGCTGCAGTGATACCCGCAAAGGGAGTACCCTAGGCTTCAGCGAAGCTCGGTACTACCAATTTGCCCTGATCCTCTTTATTACTTTTCAAAATTATTAGTGTAAGTTTAGTATTTATATGTTATATCTAAATTATATTATCTAGGTTTCAAATATTTAATGAGATGTATCAGAGATTTTCAATAAATAATAATAAAAACAATAACAATAAACGTCCATTTCTCCCTGCAAAACTAAATTAATATTATTCAACTTTCCAAAAATTACAGCTAAATATGCTAACCGGACTATCCACAATTCATCAAAGAAACAATATTTGAAGTCGAAGTTAGCTTCTGCATGGAAAACTTGAACTTCTGATTTAAGTACGAAGAGACAATGTTATCTTTTTACTGCTTGATCCAAAACTGTTTTTAGTCTGTCTAGCATAGATTTTGCTACTCGAAAATCCCGATGGATTTTGCACTGAGTGAATTGAGAAGGGTCAACACTGTTATAGACAGACATCATTGGTTAGTTGAAACTTTCTATTTCCCGTGTGGCCCACTTCGCCAAAAGTTTTGGGACCCCTGATTTAGAATGTCTATCACATACAAATTGTCATCGAAAATTGCATGCAGGACATAAGTCCTTACACATAAGAAAGAGTTGTGCTTTAATTAAGTTTTTAATTAATTATTGCTTTAATAAATAGTTACTAGAAGAACAACTAGAAGACCCTTATCGTTTTAGTACGAAGATTCACAATTATACACGATTTTCCTTGTAAATCTATCGGTCAATTTGAACTTTATCACTCACACATCAGTTTTATATAATATCTACATGATTGCGAATTGTGACCAATTTAAAAACCAGTTCTCAAACGTGTTTTTTTTTCTTAACAACTAACTCCTCTAAATATTATTTAATATCATTAACAGCGGGTCGGCCAATTCTTCCATATAATGAGACGCCCATTTTCGAGATTGTCTTAGTAAATGCGAATGCCCCGGGGCGGAACACCTGTATACAGAATTCTAAACCGCCTTGACAAAAAAAAGCGACCACAGATTTTTGTAGTAATCGTTTTTTTTTTTTGTTAATAGTGATTATGTCGCAGACAATTAGAATTACTGTACCTTATATAAATGGTCTGTAAATTCCTTATACACTTGATAAAATATGATGTTCATGATCATTTTTGTTAATCCTTTACCGATTTTGATGCTTATTTTAGGACATTCACATTTAGCAGTAACTCAACAAAACATCGCACATGCCCATAAAAAAATAAAAATTAAAACAGTCTCCAATGTGCGCTCAATGCCTAAAGTCCCCCCTATTGAGCAAACAGACAACACTTCACCTTTCCCCCAAAACTGTTTAACGATAATTTTTTCATATCTTCTCTGAGACCATCGTATATGTGACTGACCTGGTAAGAGAATGACCGTTTATACACTTCAGCGCGATGGGCAGGTGGAACAAACAAACCCCTGAATCTTAAATTAAGGTTATGGACATCCGTTCTACAGCGTATCTTCCGCATGAGGTATTGTGGGATCGTCTTGGATCGCAACTTATGATATAATATTGCTGTATCCTATCATCATACTGCGTATGATAAAGTAAAAAATCGATTTTTTCTATACGTTATTTTATTACTTAAGGTCTTAAAAAGATAATAACAATTCTTGCGCAGGCACCCTATACTTGAAAACACAATTATATAAGATTGCAATTAAAATTTATTGTCTGCAACCTACGGACCCATTTCGTATGCTTCCATAGATAGAGTTTATAGCTCCAACAGTTTAGAAATGGGTTAAAAAATGGCAAATTTACGATTCCCGCTGTATATGACAAACTAAATGCTATTCGATTGTAAATATGTGCCACTTGTCTGTTTGTTAGGCTTGAACTTACGCAACCTCTCTTTCAAAAGTACACGAATGAATGAATATTGATGACCAAGCATTGTGTGACTGCACTCAAGTAGTGTCAACGGCATTTACCACTTTTGTAGTCAAAATTCTCGATGACACTTAACGTACACACGTAAAGATATTTCGGTTTACTTTTAAAATATGGGCGTACAATAGGGCTATTTCGTCTAATGCATTTTGAGGAAATTTACATGTCCTTCACAATATCATTTTGAGTAATTTTTTTTAGAAGAGAAAGATGTGTCTAGCAGTTTTTCAAGTTACCAGATACAAGTCTGTAAAGAAACGCAGTTCAATGATTGAGTTCCTTACTACTGTGAATTTTTTTTCTATACGTTATTTTATTATTTAAGGTTTTAAGAATGTGTGTACGAAGTTGGCAAGGCAATATTTGCAAAATTAGCCAAGTTATAAGCAATTACCCGACGGCGTGCAGGTGCCAAAAATGCGGAGCACGCGGATCGGTCGGATCGCGCGCTCAACAACTTTTCCGCTCGACTTAAAATTTTCTCAAGCCAAGAGATCTTGCAGTGTGTGGTTTATTATTCTGTGACATTCTCTCGTGAACAGTCATGGATAAGAAACACTCAAGAAAACACTCCTTCACGTGCTGATAGACAACAAAAAAGAAAATTTTCTGGGAATTCCCATACTAACAACTTATTTTCCTAATTCTTCTTACCTTGTGTTTCACATTGATCAGCATCGTGCGCTAATTTCGGTAAATTTGCATCTCCCTTCTCTATTTTGGTTATCCTATGCTGTAACGGCGTGGATCCATTTTGGAATTCATCGCTGGGTTCTATGTAGAAGTTTCCAAAAGATGAGTGGATATATCCGGTCTGAAATAAAAATATTTTAGGTATAATTAACTGATATATTAAAATTTTTAATTTGCTGGTTACACATTGCGATATTGCCTTATTTGTTATTGGAGTTTTATTGGCCATAATAGATTTCTAGATGTTCCATATAGACTAGAAAATAATGACTATATATACGGGCGCGACTAATTGGCTTTTGACTAAACAAGACCGTAATTAATGAGACGAAAAATCGAAATGACACAGATCGTAACGTCGATTTTGTCGCGTTAGTATTTAGGTTAATATTTATTTGGTCATTTGAGAGTGCGATTTAGAGATATGGCATAACTTTGAACTAGTTAAGCCCAAGAGATATAGAGCTAGATAGGCACTGTAATATATAACTAATATGTAAGGTAAACGCCTCAAATCAAAACAGGTTAAAGAATTTTTGCTACATTTGTAACTGTAGAATTTATTAAGTAAATAAATTCGGGGAAAATGGTTATTAGTATTACGTAAACTCGTCAGTAATGTAGAATCAACTAGAAACCAATGAATGAATTGTTTAATTAGAAACTCTGATTGCAAGTCCTGAAGTGACAAATAAAACCTATAAATTTCCACAGCCTCTGTAGCTCAACTGGGAGAGCTGTCAACCGGAAATTGGAGGGTTCCTGGTTCAAATCCAGGCGGAGGTATTTTTTTCCAAAAATTATCCTCACCTGGGTTAATTATCATTCGCTTCTTTAGTTGATTTATTAAGTAAGTATGTAGGCTTTCACGGATATACTATCTTTTCTACCTTGCGACATTTATTTTACATCAATTTCAAATAATGCTGTTGTTATCTTACAATTTAAAGTAATTTTGTATTCAACAGTTGGTACTTAGTGTAAAATTCAGAACAACGACTGACGCGAACCAATAGTGATGGAGATGTCAGCCTTATTTGACACTTCACGTCAATGTCATAAATCTTGGAAAACCAAAAGTTACTAAAAGTTTGTGATCTAGTGTTTTCATAATGACAGCGAAAGCGGTTTCGTTATGAGTTTATAACGAACGCAAAGTAGAAAAAACATTTACAATTTTCAAATAGTAATAAATATGAATAAAATAAATAAAGAATTTAGAACATAATAGAATTAAAATAAAAATGGGTGTAGCTCTGCTACACATGCCACATAAAAAGTTCTGAAAATATGTAAACATTTTGAAATATATTTCCTAAAATAAAGATAATAAATATGATGTTTTGATAATATATATTTTTGCCATCATCCACATGTTATGTGCGGATTTATTAATCCTCGGATTAGTATAAAGTTGTATTAAAAATGAACTTATCAAAAGTACTTGAGTAGGTGGTACGTAACTGCTAATATAAATAATCTAGCCAAATTACCTGAATATTTGACAAACTAAGATTTTGAAAGTTTTATTATATTTAAATTTATATTACCGCGAACATGTCAGATGCTTGGAGGAACTATCACAATATACCAAATAGGTGGCGGCATTTATAATCACCAGGTGCCAGAAAATCAAAACATACACGCACACACAGAAAATGTGGAATTATGTGAATACTGGCAAAAATAAAACTTCGGAAGCAATTCGGTACATCGAAAGTGCTTTTTCCCTCAAACATTCAAGAGTTAATAAAATTATAAACCCCTAACCACAACAAGTATTTTAGAAACCTAAATACGTATTTCAGCAACTATGTTGCCATCTTCAGTAGAACCTAAAAAAGAAAAAGAGAGATTAGCACTTCATAGTATCTTTACTGGATATTGTCCAAGCAAATCACTAGTGGAAGTGTTTTTGCTTGGACAATATCCAGTAAAGATACTATGAAGTGCTAATCTCTCTTTTTCTTTTTTAGGTTCTACTGAAGATGGCAACATAGTTGCTGAAATACGTATTTATGTTTCTAAAATACTTGTTGTGGTTAGGGGTTTATAATTTTATTATTAAGTTCGCCACAGTCTCCAAAATATTGTTATTCAAGAGTTGGTTAGTAGAAATAAATTCCAAAATTCCCGTTATGTTCTAAATTTATACAGAAATATATCTTTTTCTTTTCTGTATCAGACTAACGATTTTCGCCGCAAATAAACTTCATTCGAGTATTCATTTTTTCAATTCGATAAAAAGTTAGAGCTGATAAAAATATCAATAATTAATTTTTCAAATTATTTAATAATCGTTTTAATTTTGAGTAAAAGTTATGTCAATGTTTTTGGTCCTCCGCGAATTTTGCGTATGATCAAAAGTGCTCCCTAACTTCAGAAAGGTTAAGAACCACTGACCTAGATTAATAAACTAAAAAGTTATTTTTTCGTTGCCTTGGTGATAAAAACTGACGATCGATATGTTTTTGTGTTCAGAATGTCTTCCTCATTGAAAGTATGACAGAAATAATATAGAGCGCCATTTAAAAATTCAATGATAATGTCATTTCCGGAAAAACCGGAAGTCATACTTACCTCAACAGTATCCCAAAAATGCCATTCCTAACATTATTACAGTGTTTGTCAAACTGTAAGCGCCCAAATAAACCAACATTAAAAGTTCCTTTCGTTAATAATACAATATTTCCATTTAATTCAATAATTTAATTCATAATACTTTTTATAACGAAACAAAAACGAAAGAAACCTGTGAGAATTAGACCAGAAAATTCAAATTCATCTAGTTTCACCCCGTTTTCGATTCACGACTATTCCATAGATACGTCAATGGAATTAAAATTGGCGGAAAATTGAAAATGACCAGAGCGGGAAAACTAAACTAGACAGAAATAAATTGCGGACCAGTCACCGCGGCCTTGATCTTTTCCAAAAATATCCCGTCCAACATCAGCTCGACGAATATTCGGCGTCCGATATCAAAAAAGTTCATCATAACACGGAATTCGCTTCAACTGTATAATCAAATCACCATGAGTCACCCCGATGACATATTAAAGACCGCCCATAATAATAATTTGATTTACGCCAGATGAAAATTTTCGAAAATCTCGGCGCGTAGCAACACGATAACGTGCCGAAAATCCAAACATCCCAATTTAACCAGCATGGGAAAGAAAACAAACCGTTCGCGGGAAAACTGTTCCGAAACGCTTGTTTTTATTTTTTTTTCGGTTGGTAATTTTTGGAACGTAAAATACGTACTATTCGGTCGAATTATTGTCTATAATTCGTCTATAATTCGAGTCTGGCCGCGATGTTCAGTCACGTTTGATGAACTGTTTGTGTTTCTAAGTTTGTGTTTTTAACTGGGCGTCTCTCTAATCACTTGCTAGAAACGTAGGTTTACTAGAAATTGGAAAATTGTAAACAGTAGTAAGCGGAATGCGCGTTTCCATGCAGTAAATTGAGTGTTTATCGACCAATTTATAAAGTTTCTTAACTTTGGAATTGCCTAAATAGAGCGACGGTGGCCAGAAAATTGGTACATACTTGGTTCGATATGCTGAAATCTTAGGATGAGTAAGGGTTACTATTATTAGTCGAAACGGCGAAAGACTTGCTTGGGTTCGTTTTTCACATCCTATAAAGTTACATTTTCAACTGCTTTACTCGTAATCGCACATGAAGACAAATCATAACATTCTACCACGTAAAAACAACGTAAACTTTATGTTGAAAAATATCTCCCTAAGAAACTAGAATTGCTATAAAGAGCTGTAGATTTCAGAAATAATTACCTAATTAATCTGTGAGCAAGGCGTGAATGATAATAATTTTTATCGTAACTACTTTGCTCGTAATCGCACATGAAGCACAATCATAACATTCTACCACTTAAAAACCACGTAAACTCTGCGTTTGAAAAATTCTCCTGGACAAACTAGAATTGATAAAGAACTGTAATTTTCAGAATTAATTACTTAATTTATCTGTGACCAAGGCATGTGTGATAATAATTTTTATCGTAACTACTTTGCTCGTAATCGCACATGATGCACAATCATAACATTCTACCACTTAAAAACCACGTAAACTCTGTGTTTGAAAAATTCTCCTGGACAAACTAGAATTGATAAAGAACTGTAATTTTCAGAATTAATTACCCAATTTATCTGTGACCAAGGCGTGTGTGATAATAATTTTTATCGTAACTATTTTGCTAGTAATCGCACATGAAGCACAATCATAACATTCTACCACTTAAAAACCACGTAAACTCTTTGTTTGAAAAATTCTCCTGGACAAACTAGAATTGATAAATAACTGTAATTTCCAGGATTAATTACCCAATTTATCTGTGACCAAGGCGTGTATGATAATAATTTTTATCGTAACTACTTTGCTCCGTAATCGCACATGAAGCACAATCATACCATTCTAACACTTAAAAACCACGTAAACTCTTTGTTTGAAAAATTCTCCTGGACAAACTAGAATTGATAAAGACCTGTAATTTTCAGGATTAATTACCCAATTTATCTGTGACCAAGGCGTGAATGGTAATAATTTTTATCGTAACCACTTTGCTCGTAATCGCACATGAAGCACAATCATAACATTCTATCACTTAGAAACCACGTAAACTCTTTGTTTGAAAAATTCTCCTGGACAAACTAGAATTGATAAAGAACTGTAATTTTCAGAATTAATTACCCAATTTATCTGTGACCAAGGCGTGTATGATAATAAATTTTATCGTAACTACTTTTCTCGTAATCGCGCATGAAGCACAATCATAACATTTTACCACTAAAGAAAAAAACACGTAAACTCTGTGTTTGAAAAATTTTCCTGGACAAACTAGGATTGATAAAGAACTATTATTTTCAGAATTAGCAACCCAGTTTATCTGTGACCAAGGCGTGAATGGTAATAATTTTTATCGTAACCACTTTGCTCGTAATCGCACATGAAGCACAATCATAACATTCTACCACTTAAAAACCACGTAAACTCTGTGTTTGAAAAATTCTCCTGGACAAACTAGAATTGATAAAGAACTGTAATTTTCAGGATTAATTACCCAATTTATCTGTGACCAAGGCGTGTATGATAATAATTTTTATCGTAACTACTTTGCTCGTAATCGCACATGAAGCACAATCATAACACTCTACCACTTAAAAACCACGTAAACTCTGTATTTGAAAAATTCTCCTGGACAAACTAGAATTGCCAAAGAACTGTAATTTTCAGAATTGATTACCTAATTCATCTGTGACCAAGGCGTGAATGATAATAATTTTTATCGTAACTACTTTGCTCGTAATCGCACATGAAGCAAAGTCATAACATTCTACCAATTAAAAACAACTTAAACACTATGTTTGGGAAATTTTCCTGCACGCCTATGATTTCTCGTACAATATGGTTATTTAGCAGCTTAAAATCGGTAATGTAGGACACAGTGCGTACTGTTTTCTTCTCATCTCCAGTCTAGAAATAGGAATATCTGCCGGAATTGATTTTACAGCGGTTGATGCGTGGTGAACTTGAACTTTGGCTCAGTTTAGTAGTAACCTTTGGGCGGACAGCTGAGGAATATTAAATTAAATCACGATAAACTGTCAATCACGCTCAATCGCTCGCCCAATGCTATCAAAACAATCATCGAAAATGACGAAGAAACGCAACAGACTTGTTATTTATTCGTTTCGAGGATCAGTCATCGGACGTATGTTTACTCTCAGTCGGAAATATTAAGGTCCCAGTGATTTCCCAACTTTATTTTCATTTCAAAGTATGGATAACGCTATAAATGTATAAAAGAAGAAAAAAACTCTTAATCTTTTGATGAGTTTATTTATGTTGTAAGGAACCGGTTTCGACTCAGAATTGAGTCATCATCAGACTAAATAGTCAAATATTCGCAGTAATGGCGTTTATAAACATCTAAAATGCAAACTAGCAACATTTAAAACAAACCCATCAAAGGATTACGAGGTTTTTTTTTCAGATATCAGATGCAGGTCGTCTCATCTACCTGTTTCAGTATTCCAACCAAAGAAAAAACTACTCCATTCATCCCCAATATTATTTGACATGGCCTCTATTTATACCATCTTCAATTTACATAATCTGACACGTGCCATTTCACACAACCCAACAACCTACAATTCGAACCAAAATCTAAAACAATCTAATTGCACTTCGATGTTCTTTTTATCCTTTCGAATTCCCCAGCGATGGCTTGTATAAACGAAAGAGCCTCTTGACGCTTTTAGAACTTCTTTGAACGTTGTTCGCCTAAGCGGTTTATAATGCATTTTAAGAGTATACTTAGGTGGCCTGAGTTTGATTACAATTAACCTTTGGCAGTATTAAAGCCTCTAATATGTTTCGAAACACCTCTCGCGCGATGTTAGTGTTAAATTCGTATATAAAAGAGTGGCGTGTAGGCTTATGGCTTGTGTGGGCAGATGAGGTTAATGCAATACCCAGGATCCCGTATGCAAATGTGCGTTATTTTTATTATTATCTTGAGTAATGCGCGACGCCAATGCTAAGCACCGGTCTTCCTTGTTCTTTGTTGGATTTGGACAAAGGATATATTTAAAGTAGATAAAAGCAGTAATGGAATATGAAAATGCGTTTTGGATGGAATTATATGGATTAGAATTAGAATTTTATATGGGACACTCTGTATATCTTGAAATACCAATGCTAAGCACCAGTCTTCCTTGTTTTTTGTTGGATTTGGACAAAGGATATACCTATTCAAAGTAGCCAAAAATAATAATGGAATATAAAAAGGTGTTTTGGATAGAATTATATGAATTAGAATTAGAATTGTATATGGAACACTCTGGGTGTCTTGAAAGACCAATGCTAAGTACCAGTCTGCCTTGTTCTTTGTTAGATTTGGCCAAAGGATATATTCAAAGTAGACAAAAATAATAATGGAATATGAAAAAGCATTTTGGATGGAATTATATGAATTAGAATTAGAATTTTATATGGAACAGCCTGTATATCTTGAAATACCAATGCTAAGCACCAGTCTTCGTTGTTTTTTGTTGGATTTGGACAAAGGATATACCTATTCAAAGTAGCCAAAAATAATAATAGAATATAAAAAAGTGTTTTGGATAGAATTATATGAATTAGAATTAGAATTGTATATGGAACACTCTGGGTGTCTTGAAAGACCAATGCTAAGTACCAGTCTGCCTTGTTCTTTGTTAGATTTGGCGAAAGGATATATTCAAAGTAGACAAAAATAATAATGGAATATGAAAAAGCATTTTGGATGGAATTATATGAATTAGAATTAGAATTTTATATGGAACAGCCTGTATATCTTGAAATACCAATGCTAAGCACCAGTCTTCGTTGTTTTTTGTTGGATTTGGACAAAGGATATACCTATTCAAAGTAGCCAAAAATAATAATAGAATATAAAAAAGTGTTTTGGATAGAATTATATGAATTAGAATTAGAATTGTATATGGAACACTCTGGGTGTCTTGAAAGACCAATGCTAAGTACCAGTCTGCCTTGTTCTTTGTTAGATTTGGCGAAAGGATATATTCAAAGTAGACAAAAATAATAATGGAATATGAAAAAGCATTTTGGATGGAATTATATGAATTAGAATTAGAATTTTATATGGAACAGCCTGTATATCTTGAAATACCAATGCTAAGCACCAGTCTTCGTTGTTTTTTGTTGGATTTGGACAAAGGATATACCTATTCAAAGTAGCCAAAAATAATAATAGAATATAAAAAAGTGTTTTGGATAGAATTATATGAATTAGAATTAGAATTGTATATGGAACACTCTGGGTGTCTTGAAAGACCAATGCTAAGTACCAGTCTGCCTTGTTCTTTGTTAGATTTGGCGAAAGGATATATTCAAAGTAGACAAAAATAATAATGGAATATGAAAAAGCATTTTGGATGGAATTATATGAATTAGAATTAGAATTTTATATGGAACAGCCTGTATATCTTGAAATACCAATGCTAAGCACCAGTCTTCGTTGTTTTTTGTTGGATTTGGACAAAGGATATACCTATTCAAAGTAGCCAAAAATAATAATAGAATATAAAAAAGTGTTTTGGATAGAATTATATGAATTAGAATTAGAATTGTATATGGAACGCTCTGGGTGTCTTGAAAGACCAATGCTAAGTACCAGTCTGCCTTGTTCTTTGTTAGATTTGGCGAAAGGATATATTCAAAGTAGACAAAAATAATAATGGAATATGAAAAAGCATTTTGGATGGAATTATATGAATTAGAATTAGAATTTTATATGGAACAGCTTGTATATCTTGAAATACCAATGCTAAGCACCAGTCTTCGTTGTTTTTTGTTGGATTTGGACAAAGGATATACCTATTCAAAGTAGCCAAAAATAATAATAGAATATAAAAAAGTGTTTTGGATAGAATTATATGAATTAGAATTAGAATTGTATATGGAACGCTCTGGGTGTCTTGAAAGACCAATGCTAAGTACCAGTCTGCCTTGTTCTTTGTTAGATTTGGCCAAAGGATATATTCAAAGTAGACAAAAATAATAATGGAATATGAAAAAGTGTTTTAGATAGAATTATATGAATTAGAATTAGAATTTTATATCGAATACCCTGTATACCTTGAAATACCAAAGCTAAGCACCAGTCTTCCTTATTATTTGTTGGATTTGGACAAAGGATATACATATTCAAAGTAGACAAAAATAATAAGAGAATATAAAAAGCGTTTTAGATAGAATTATATGAATTAGAATTAGAATTTTATATCGAGTATCTTGTATACCTTGAAATACCTATTCAAAGTAGACAAAAATAATTATAGAATATAAAAAAGCATTTTAGATAGAATTATATGAATTTGAATTAGAATTTTATAGGAACAGCCTGTATAGCTTGTAATACAAATGCTAAGCACCAGTCTCCCTTATTCTTTGTTGAATTTGGACTAAGGATATACCTATTCAAACTAGACAAAAATATTAATGTAATATGAAAAAGCATTTTGGATGGAATTATATGAATTAGAATTAGAATTTTATATGTAACAGCCTGTATATCTTGAAATGCCAATGGTAAGCACCAGTCTTCCTTATTCTTTGTTAGATTTGGACAAAGGATATGCCTATTCAAACTAGACAAAAATATTAATGGAATATGACAAAGCATTTTCGATGGAATTATATGAATTAGAATTAAAATTTTATATGGAACACCCTGTACTGAACTTATTCCTCATTCTGGACCACTCTGCATATTATTACACACAAATCCAACATTTTGTATACCAATTGTTTACGGAAAACTATCGTATACGTTTCGACGAAACAATAAAACATATGAGTTACAATATCCTTCCACGTAAACACTTGTAAACACTCGCGAACGCAGAGTCCTAGAGAAACTATGTCGCAATGACAAATCTGACCGTTACTAATGTCCGATATTTTTGGTTTCTCCAACGAGACGTGCCTCAAAATATTATAATTTGAATCACCCGCGAGCCTGTCGGATAGTCAAATACGCGCGTTCGAAATAGACGTAAAATTTGGTTCATTGTCGTTGCCGTTTATTATATTTTGCACGGTCTATTTTCATAGGAAACTGGTACGCTTTCTTCCCAACGACTTTCCGTTTGTTTACGTGCTAATTTTTCTTTTAATGTTCCCATATTTTGTACGGCTTGCGGTCCATTTGGTGTATTTTAATCTTGTCTATGTACCGTTGCTCCTAAAAGCTTTTCCGATAGTTTTAATGGGTAGATTTAGTAGAAATTTACGTTGGCGACATACGTTTTTAGATAGGGAATACATGTAAATTTAGTACATAATAACATTCCTCATAATTTGTTGTAGGTATGTAATTAATTATAAAGCAAATGTGTGGTGTTACATCGATAATATGTAAATGAGATTGTTTATAATGTTATAACAAATTAATTATTCACCTAATTACTCCTTGCTTATTTTTAGGTACCAATTTATTTTAATTATTGGTGTTTCATATCTTTACAGCTTTGTTATTGTTAAATTTATATTTTTATCAGCTATATTTCAATTTCGGATTATATAAATGTAAATTTGTTGAATATTTTGTTTGTGTCTGTAGATATAATGTAAAAGAACGTCTAAAATAAACAAATTACGGAAGCAATAGCAGGCATACATCAGGGGCATAAACACGTTCATTTTTCATGTTCATCTTCTTTTTTCATGTTCATGTTCATTTTTCATGTTCATGTTCATTTTTCATGTTCATGTTCATTTTTCATGTTCTTGTTCATTTTTCATGTTCATGTTCATTTTCATGTTCATGTTCATTTTTCATGTTCATGTTCTTTTTTCATGTTCATGTTCATTTTTCATGTTTATGTTCATTTTTCATGTTCTTGTTCATTTTTCATGTTCATGTTCTTTTTTCATGTCCATGTTCATGTTCATTTTTCATGTTCGTGTTTATTTTTCATGTTGATGTTCATTTTTCATGTTCATGTTCATTTTTCATGTTCATGTTCACTTTTCATGTTCATGTTCATGCTCATTTTTCATATTCATGTTCATTTTTCATGTTCATTTTCAAGCACTGACAGCGTTTCTTTGTAATTCCAAAATTTAATAATTCTCTATCCAGACTTTACCCATCGATATATAAACAAACGAAAAGGACGTCAACCCGACTCGGAAGTCATTTGTTTTATCCCCGAATAAAACGCGGGAGAAAATATATACAGCTTCCTGGGTATATTTACGGTTCGAGTTTTAAATTAACTAACGGAAGTCGTTCCGGAATTCTACGTTCGGTGTACCAAACGTATTTATAGGATAGACCAAAGTGACAACCGGCCTTCAGAATTTCACCTTCATTAGCGCTGATTAGCAATGCAAATTGACCTTTTACAAGCCGCATCACTACCGAATGTATAACTATCGTGTTTTTTAAAGTGAATTTTATTGTTTTGACCAGCACAAGCCTACTTTGATGGACAGGATATATATTTTTTTAATTAATTAACAGCACCTTTGAGGTACTTACGTAAAACACCTAGTCTGATGACTATCTAGCTATATTAATCTAACATAAATAGCCAGGAGAAAATATTAGATGAAAAAAAAAAAAACTGGTGAGTAGAAAATTGGATAAATAGGCATATTTACGTACATTAAATCTTGTTCAGCCAAACTAATTCACTCTTATTATTAGGTTATTATTTTGATTTTGTTTAATTTAAAAAATCGTACCGACTTCGCCGGTGACTGATGTGAGTTACTACGTTCTTTATATTGATTATTAGTTTCCTTTTATCAATTCTTGAAAGTTTTATCAAAATTCGTACGATATTTCCAGAGTTGTGAATCTATGACTATGTTTAGTGCAATTTTTACTGTTATTGTTTAATTTAAAAAATCGTACCGACTTCACAAGCGACTGATGTGAGTTACTACGTTCTTTATATTGATTATTAGTTTCCTTTTATGAATTCTGGAAAGTTTTCTCGAAATTCTTAGGATATTTCCAGAGTTGTGAATCTATGACTATGTTTAGTGCAATTTTTACAGTTATTGTTTAATTTAAAAAATCGTACCGACTTCACAGGCGACTGATGTGAGTTACTACGTTCTTTATATTGATTATTAGTTTCCTTTTATCAATTCTTGAAAGTTTTATAAAAATTCTTAGGATATTTCCAGAGTTGTGAATCTATGACTATGTTTAGTGCAATTTTTACAGTTATTGTTTAATTTAAAAAATCGTACTGACTTCACAAGCGACTGAGTGAGTTACTACACTCTTTATATTGATTACTAGTTTCCTTTTATCAATTCTGGAAAGTTTTATCATAATTCTTGGGATATTTCCAGAGTTGTGAATCTATGACTATGTTTAGTGCAATTTGCAAGTTCTATTGTGATCATGAAGTTGTGAAGTTTGCAGTGGTACAATTATTAAATTAGATGCTTAATAACTTTTTAGCTGTTTACGATAGACCCAACAAGTTGGGAACTTTTATAAAACTGATTTATCGATCTCCCGAAGTATAATACAGTTTTGCGTCAGAAGTAATCAGCTTTTCCCAATGAGCGGTCCCGCAAAATGCTCGGCAATCTTCTTTTCGCATCCTCCCACGTGTCTCGCCGTGCTTTCGATGTTCCAGCGTGGTATAGGCAAGAATAAGTGGTGCAAAAAGACGAGCAAACTGGTCCGCCCGTTCAACCTCGCCTCTTTTGAAAAAAAGGAGCAACAACCCCCACTTTTAAACTGGTTGTAATGAATGTTCGGACCTCCGCATGAGCTAATGTACGCTGTAATTGGTAGCCCTGTCCGAGCTACCAACGCAATATTCAAATTGACAGCCGAGATACGATGCCGAGCTCTGAGAGTAGAGTTTGATCAGTATGGGGCCAAAGGTTGTACCTTGCGGTTGCCAATTTTAATTTTCAACTTTTTTTATGTATATATAAAACTAATGCTTCTTACTAATAAAGGCATCCATTTTATTTTATAGAATTACACATTTTTAGTGATCCTTTTTTCTTAGTGATGTTGGTAGATCACTGAATTGTCATCGTTGTAGCATAAAATATTGCTAGATAAAAATGTTAGCTTGAAGAAATGCTACAAAATGATGTTGTAGACCTATCATTTTGTACAACACAAAATTCTCGTAATTTTTTCTGGATGTTTTTTTTTATTTTTATCTGATAACAAACTCAAAAACATCAATAGACCAAAAATTTGGAAGACCAAGCTCAACGAACTGAAATCTGTCCACATAAACTTTACAAGCAGAAGAATCGAGGACATACCTCATGTCAAGATTAACGACGCCATAGTTCCATATGCAAACACCGCAAAGTATTTGGGTATGATCCAAGATACAAAGCTGAGGTGGAAAGAACATGTGCAGAAAACACGAGTATTACAATAACGTACCTAGTTTTAAAAAATCAGATTCATATTCATGGTTGATCTTTTAGATTAGAAAAGAAAAATTTGGACAAAAATAAGTATTACTAATAGAAATATGAACTTACCATGCCATGGCACAATGAGACTGTGACTTTAGAATTTGAGTCGTTCTTCAGTTTTCCTGTGTAGTAACATCCTGCTAGCTTAGTGTCGTGTTTTCTTTTCTGGGCATTGTTTTCCGAAAAATGCGTTATCTGATAAAAGATAAAATCAAAATTATATGGTTCAAGAAAAGGGAAAAATAGTAAAGACTTACATATAACTCGGGAAATACAGCTTTGTCGTTATGGGCCAGCTCAAGCACCATTATCTTGCCAAAAGCTTCGATTTCATATTGGGGGTGGGGATCCCAAACTTCAGCCCCTCTGTGCCTAAAATGGCCACTATGGTGTCGAATATTTGAATCTGTGAACAAAAGAAATGATAAATATATCTATGAATATACAAATAAATCCAAGTCAGAGGAAATTTGTTTGCAAAAATAGTGACAAATAAATTTTGGGTTGAAGAATTTGCTACAAAATTATTTTGTAGACCTATCTTTTTCTACAACACAAAATTCTTCTAATTTTTTTCTGATAACCACAAATGTCTGATGGTGTTTCTGACTTAATAGCAGTAATTCCTTATTTAAATAAAACAAATATTGCAATAAAAATATCATTTATAGTTCAAAAACATTAATTCACTACCGACTCACAGATCAACAACGCTCGGTTTCACAAACAATGATCATTACTACGGTTATATTAACTTTACTAGTTGTTTGTTTGTTTCTTTGTTTGTTTGTTTGTTTGTTTGCTTGTTTGTTAAAAGGACCTTGTCTATAACCCTATAAATATTTTACATCAAACTACCCTACATACTATACACAGGTCAATTCAATATTAAGGTACTATAATAGCATACTACTCGAAAAATTGCAAATATCACAAAAACTAGTAAAAGTATACGTGCCTGTTAGTGTGTAGTTATGCAAATGATCATATAAAATATCATGATCGTGTAACGGTGTAACTGTCGGCATTTTGAGTGGCGTAACGTATTGCACATTGTTCTGTTTTGATGTATATTGCTTCCCATTATTTGGTAATTTTGACTCGTTCTCTGTCTCCACAGTAGGCTGGTATATAGTTGTTGCTCCGTCTGAAAAGAAAAGACAAAATTTATTATTATATTATTCGTTATTATTTTCAATTTTAGCAATAGACAAATATAGGTAAATGTAAAAGAGACAATAGGAATTGGTTGTCAAACTAGTGATGGGTATTTCAGTTGCAGTCATAACTAATCCAATGATTTTATTGATGTACATAATCAGTTAACTGTATATACTACGTATAACTGGAACGGACCCGTAATGGTCAATACGTGATGCAAATGCATTTGGTATGTAATATCTGTTTCAATTTAATTGGAACAAATTAATCAACCCTTAACTTTTGCAGTAAAAACCGGGGACACTCTAATTTGCACTGATTAAACTGGGCTTCGTAATGCCATGTCAGTACGCTTGTCATGTCACATTAATGCCATCTTGAATTTTGACGTAATAAATAAAAATTTCGCAATTGAATGAATTTTAGAAGGCAAATTCAAACTCGACTACATGATAAAATCGGTATTCGAGAAATTGTTAGTGAATTAAGTGTCGGCAAGAATTCCGCGAAGAATAAAATTGATGGAACCGGAACAAAATTGTAGGTTGACAAATACTGTCAGAGTTTAGACATCATAGGTTAACAAATACTGTCAAAGTAAATGTTACACAACCAAAATTGTTCAGAAGATAAGTGCCCAATTTCACTTTGTTGTCACCGTTTTTTATGCTCGCGATGGTACTCTCAAATTATATATTAGTAGTTATTCTTTAATTTGAAACATTTGCAGTCCAATAACTAAATGGTCTTTGTATTATTGAATCGACATCGACACTTTCTAAATGGCAGGTCACAGGTACACTGGTACAGGTCACTGGTACAAAATAAGTCGATTTATACATCACTACTATCACATATGCGTACTCTCTTTCTAATCGCAGGCTTTCGCGTGTTTTGTAATTCTAATCGTATTAAATTGGCACATAAAGATCTGCAGACTATTTAAAAATAATAAAGCCAAAACAATACTAATTTTGGTCTCGGTTATCGCGCGGACAATAAAACATATGTTTGGATAATTTAAACATTCTGATACGGACGCTCAAGATTCCTTCTTATCTCCGGGTATCAGTTTTCTTGTGAAGGCGGAGTTCTCGAAACGCACACTCGACACATTGCACTGTCCGCGAAAAAATAAAATCCAACACATCTTTCGGAGAAATTCGCCATGTTCTCGCCCGGCACAGAATTTTATCCGCATAACTGCTACTTTTTCGGTATCTCGAATATGTCGTTTGTTTTCTCCCTCATGCCATTTTTAGCGTTCGATTTTTATGCTGTTTTATTTTCGCATGACCAAATACAATGGACGACTGACTGTGATGGATGAGTGACAATCTATCAAAAGATTTGCGTGTTTTTTTGGTAGCAGATATACAGCGTGGTCAGGAAAGTTTGCAACATTAAGGATTTTTTTATTATCCATTTTACAGGAAGTTTTAACACAAACTTACGTTTTTTTTTAAATAGAACTTTACTAGTGTTTCCGCTGAAATATTGTGAAAACTTCGCCTTATCTTAGTCTTCATGTCTTCTTTAGTGGTGGGGATATCCCTATAAACTTGTCCCTTAACATGCCCCCAAAGAAAGAGATCACACGGCGTTAAGTCAGGTGATCTGGCTGGCCAAGGTGTTGGACCGCCACGACCAATCCAACGACGTTCAAACATATTATTTAAATAGTTTTGGACTACTCTAGAGTAGTGTGGTGGAGCCCCGTCTAAAAGCAGTATCATTTCTTGTCTTGTCCTTAAATGAACTTCTTCCAACAATATCAGCAAATTATGTTCCAAAAATGGTTTGAAATCTTGTCCGTTGAGAATTCATTAAAGAAAAATGGTCCGACTATGTTAAGATTAATAATTCCTCCCCAGACATTCAGTGACCACTCATTTTGATTGTTAATTTGCTCTTGGTGCTAGCTCTTGGTGTAAACTTAAGTGGCGTGGGTGAAATTTATGAAGTTTATGAAGAGAGAGAGAGAGAGAGAGAGAGAGAGAGAGAGAGAGAGAGAGAGAGAGAGAACTGAAAAAGGGTTGATTGGTTTTGGGTTAATTGTACCGTTACTATTCTTGGATGTCTCGGTCGAGTGCCTTTTGTTTCAACTTATGCGCGCTTGATAGGTCAGTAGCTAATGGAGAACGCTGAATATGGATGATAGAATGCGTCTCGCGTTTCTACAGGGTGTTGCGAAAGATCAGAGTGGATGATGTTTGGTATTTTATGGAAAATACATCGAACTTTAATTGTAGGATACATAAACAATTGAATATATTGTATTTTTAAGCGTATTGTTTATAGATCAGTAACCAGCAATCAGCAATAATTTATTTTTTGAAGTATTGCGCCGTTGACCCGTGTTTTATGGCTGTTGACCTTAGTGATATACGGTTAATATCCTCTTGCAAAAACAAGTGCAGTTGCCTTTGTAAATATACGATTTTTAGAATGACTCGAAGAAGGCTATTCGTATCATCACAATATAATAATTGAGCTTTGCTAACCGCCTCGTTATTTTTTTCTTGTTTGAGGTTATGATTGTGTTTTAGTTGGATTTTAGCTTATTGTCGTTTTGACCTTTAAATTCTTGAAACCAATTGATATAATTGATCTTATAATATGGTAAACATCAATAAAATAACCCCATGTTCATTCATTTACAGCAAAACGTAACTCTCTATTTTGTTGGAGTGTGTGTAGCCTCGGTAACTTACATAAAGAACATTAATTTTTCAATATCTTGATAGTTAAATATTATTTGTCCAGTCATGTTTAAAAAGCTCTAAAGAGTCGAAAATAATCTTGCTGTGTAATATACAGTGCAATCTTGTTAATCCGGATTCCAAATTATTAGCATATTATTTAACTATAACTTGGTGTATTGCCTTAAGTCTGTTCAAAAGGCTCCAAACTCTATCGATCGAGATCGGTCGTGTCTGCATTAATATAGAATTAGTTAGCCAGGATTTGACAGATATTTTCATTCTAATGACAGTATTGTCAAAACATCAGCGTTTAACACTACCCTTTAAACGCTGATGTTTTGACAATACCAACCGTCAATGAAATCAAACTATCTGTCAAATCCAGGGTAACTAGTTTTATTTTAATGCAGACACGACCGATCTCGACCAAATAGAATCTCATGCAGATGCAGCTAAAGTATTAGGTTTATATATAGTATGATAAAGTCAAGTGCCTGGCCACATCAGATTTTTTGCATTTAAGGTCTAAATATGTTAGGAAAAACATGTTATAAATGTAATATTAAATCTTAGATATCACTCCAGACACTACTATCAATAGTATATTATGAAATAAAGTCGTCATCACTTGTTGTTAATAATAATGTTTACTTCTGATGAGAACGTATTGATCTAGTTGCTTGTGGTGAGTAAATTATTATATTTCTGTGAGTTTGTATAGAAAGGGAATTTTAAAAAGTATAATGATTCTACCTTTTTACTTTATCATACGCAGTATAATATGTGTATGTGTGTATAATATGTGTATGTGTGTATGTGTGTACCCGATTTTTGTGACGACGATTCCGGAGAAATTACTAAAGGTATCGGGACGAAAGTTCATATTTAGAAGTTTTATGACCAAACTTAGAGCTGAAAAGTTTTTGGTTGAAAAGGCTCCAAAGGAACTAGCTATTTACTCTTAGCATTTTTCAACGATTTTGCAAATGAGCCGTCATTTCTGTAATTTCGTCAAAATAGATAAATAATAAATTAAAGTAGAGGAAATTTTGTATAATTCATGTCTGCAACATTTTTTGGTAAAATTAATAGTTTAGCTGCAGGAGCAAATTCAATTTGATCGAAATCGTGTCTGCATTAATAGTAGGTAGCCAGGATATTTTGAAACTTTTGACAGTATTCAGAACGTCAGCGGTTGCGAAACGTCAATTCAACACGCAAATGCATAGAGAATGCGATGAGGAGGAGAAACACGCGCGCACGTACGCTATGTGAAACAATGTTGAAACAGCTTGGTGCTTCCATGGTGTTTACAAAGTCACTGTGTATTTCAAGTGCGGATTGCGGATAGCAATATTGTTATACATTTTTCAAGGATTTTGCAAGTGAGGCGCCATTTCTGTAATTTCGTCAAAACAGTTAAATAATAAATTAAAGTAGAGGACATTTTGTATAATTTATGTCTATGACATTTTTTGGTAAAATTAATAGTTTAGCTGTAGGAGCTAATTCTATTTGTTCGAGATCGTGTCTAGGATTTGCCATATATTTTTTTCTAATGACAGTAGGTAGTGTCAAAGGCTGTTTTTTTGACAATACCTACTGTCAATATCTGCCAAATCCTGGCTAATTCGTTTTATTTTAATGCAAACACGATCGATCTCGATAGAATCTCATGCAGCTAAACTATTAATTTTAAATATTGTATGATAAAGTCATGTACAGGGCCACATCAGATTTTTCCTTTGAGAAAATTCCTTTTTATTGGAGGCTGGCCCTCATAATATGTGAAACTTAAATTATATTATTTATAACGATTTGAAAACGATAAAAAGCTGTACAAAATAGATCTTAAAATTCAAACAGCACCCATTTTGTCAATTTTTAGCCGTTTTAACTAAATGTTGGTTTAGCCTTCAACTAATTTCATCTAGTTCACAGCGCCTTTGAAATTTTGATTTCTGTTTATTTTTATAGGAGCTATCGTACATGTTGTTGAGACAAGCACGCCGTACAGGACCTGAAACTTCCTACAACAGTATCCACTTCTTGCATATAGTTTTTTTTTTATGGCACAATATATTCTTCTATACTAAAGTATAATAAATATATATCAAAGGAGAAAATACTGATATCTCTTACAATTTGTTTGAAAAACAGTCCCAAAGTTGAGCTACTTTTTAGGTCTCTACATGAGAACCTCCCCTTAAATCAATATTTTGACCACAAGTTTGGCATTTTTACGACATCCAAATCCCTTTATAAAGACCAACTTTTTATCAATAAATAAATACAAATATTGCTCTATTGTAGGTACTATAGTTAGATCTATCTATCTCCAATGAATATTTAATTTTTTTCTTCTCGAACAGATGCGCTACCCAATTTTTTTCTTACGCAGATTTCGATTCGCGCAAAAAGCAATCGGAAAAGTCTTTTTTTAGCTCGGGTAATCCAAATCGCCGGGGCCTTGATCTAAGCCTACTCCGTTAAAAATAAAACGTCTAAATTTACGGTCCGTTCGCCGCTGTCGATGTTTACAATTTATTTCTGTAATTTCCACAGCTAGCTGTCTGTAGACTTCTGGCCACCGAACTCATCATTGGCATTTAGATCACTCTAACAACCTGTCAGCGAGTCCGAAGCCTTTTGTCGTCTGGCATACCTCCGATTCGGTCCAGATCAAGTTCTATATATATAGAACGTCCCCAATTTGACATAAATGCTTCGTCATTGCGGTTAAAGGTCCAGAATGTAGGTTAAAGTTGCAATCAAAATGCTCTTTCTTGAGATATTTTTTTTGTACGGAACATCCTGTATATCATTTGTTAATTGAAATGTCCTATAGTAGTCCCAAAACTGTTTAACGATAATTTTTTCATATCTTCCCTGAGACCATTGTATATGTGACTGACCTGGTAAGAGGATGACCGTTTATGCAGCTCAGCGCATAAAATTTCTTTTATTTAATTTTGTTTTTATGAGTTTTATTTTGTCTTCTTTACTATATTTTTCAATTAATAAATAATATTTATTAAACATAAATTAAACACCAAACCACTCCTTGCTATACTCGAATCAAACTATTCATTTATTTTATGGCAGTTTGTACATATACAGCTAATAATTTTTTTTTTAATTACATATCTTAATAGTAGCATTGGAGGACCTGGACAAACATAAAGACCCAAGTGGCACTTAGTTGAAAAGGGCTTTAATCTTCCATATAAATAAGACTATAAATAAGAACTTGTGATCAGCCGTTTGGTCCAATTCATCAAGCAATAAACAGACCATCATCACGGCCAACCATGTTTATTTGATCGTTAATTCGTAGAAGTTCGTCTGCGTTTATTAATTGGCTTTAATCTTAGCCCTTTAATCAAACCAAGCGAGTGCTCTGCACTCTGGCTAGATTAAATAAACATATGCAGCGTGGTCCCAAAAAAAAAACAACCAAATGAATACTGAGAATGTAGAAAACATGGAGACGACGGTTGCCACGTCAACAGTCAAGATCAGAACTTAATTAGAAACGACATTAATTCCAAAACTGCACCAGGTTGTGACTTGATAATTGGAGAGGTACCTTAAGCAGCTTCAAATGATGGCTATAGTAAAGCCCATATGTCAAAAATCTCTGTAAATGAGGAGCAAAGTCCCTCTGAACATTTTCTTGTGTTTCCACTGAAATATTGTGAAAACTTCGCCTTATCCTGGTCTTCATGTCTTCTTTAGTGGTGGGAATATCCCTATAAACTTGTCCCTTTACACGCCCCCAAAGAAAGAAATCACACGGCGTTAAGTCAGGTGATCTGGCTGGCCAAGGTGTTGGACCACCACGACCAATCCAACGACGTTCAAACATATTATTTAAATAGTTTTGGACTACTCTAGAGTAGTGTGGTGGAGCCCCGTCTAACTGCAGTATCATTTCTTGTCTTGTCCTTAAATCAACTTCTTCCGACAATATCGGCAAATTATGTTACAAAAATGTTTTGAAATCTTGTCCGTTGAGAATTCCATTAAACCATGCATTTTGATGTTAATTTGTCTTACCTCTTGGTGTAAACTTAAGTGGTATGGGTGAAATTTATGAAGTTTTAGTATTCTATGAACCGAGCTTTTGCTGATATGGAGTTCTCTACTCAGTTCTCGTGTACTGACATGAGGATTTTCCTGTAGGCTCAATAAAACATTAAACTGGGTATTTTCATCTCCAACTACATAACTGTTATATCTACGTTTCAAGGTAGCAGTACTTCCAGTATTTTGAAACCTAACCAATAAATTTTCGAAAAATCGCCTCTTCGGGATTCGGACATTTGGGTACCTTTCACCATATACTTTTTGAGCGAGTAGAGTATTCCTTTGACTTTCTCCTAATATTAAAACCATGTTTACAAGTTCTGCATTATTATAATTCATTATTGCGAGTAGAAGTTGTTACAAGCTACGAATAGACGAATAGACAAAACGCTAAATTTTGTACGTCGCACATTGGGGTATTAGACCCAAAAAGCTGGCTATAAATCAAATTTCTAAATTGTTAAATTCCAAAGAGTAAACCAGTTTCTGGGATAGGTAAAAGACCGATGTATTAAAAGGCGGCAATATTTTTTCACCTGAGCCCTGAGCCACGTGTCCTTGTCAGCCAAAAGTTATATTTTACTATGGCTGAACATAGATGCACATAAGTTGACGCTCTTAGAAACGGTTGCAATTTTGTATTTTAACGATAAATGTGACTTTTTTGTTATACATTCTTTAGAACCAAGTATGAACTTTCATTCGACATTATTTTTATTAAAATTTACCCACAGTTTTGTTCATTGCAGGGCCGAGAACATTCGCTGTTATAAAAAAAAACAGTTTTATGCAGAACTTGAGTGTTTTAGTTTAGTGTTTAGCTTTGTTAAGCTTTTGAAAGTGGTTCAAATTATAGTATGTATACATATTTGACATTACAACTACAACTACGTTGTAAAGGAAAATCCAAAAATTGATGTACCGGCTTATATGTAATTTGGTGCAATTTCTTGATACCGTGATAGTAGAGGTAATTTAGAATATATTTAACCATATTTAGCTATATACAAATGGTTACGGTTATCGAGATATTGACAACGTTATGTTCAATGCATCTTGTATGTTCTAAATGCCGTTATGTACGTATATTTTTCCGTTTTGGATCATGTATAGCAAACAACCGCGATGACCTAGACTCTTAAAAATCAACAGAAAAAACCTTAAACTTTGTACTTGTTTATGCATTTCTTGAAAATAGGTTGCTTGAAGCCAATCGGATTCATATTCAAGGCAAGAAAATACATCGAAAGCACCTACTCGCATACACAGTTCACTGGTTTAAAATGGATTCTTGTTGAGGAGAGACAATAGTAAGTTTGTGAATAGAACCTGGTTAGGCGTTTTCGATAAATGTGTTTATGCGGAATGCGAATCCGGGTCCAACACATGCGTATTGGGGTCATACCACGAAAAAACGACCGTTTCAGCTTGAAGTATGATCAAATTTCGTAAGTTTTCATGGGAACAATAAGTATAAATATTAGACAATTTTGAAATAATACTAAACATAATAGATTTTATAGTGATGAATATGGTAAAATAGGTTCTTAATTGCCTCTATTATCACGTCTTAAAAGGAATGCATCGAACGAAATTAACGATTAACGAAATTAATTAACGAAATTAGAATTTGTTGACCGCCGAACACTTCTATTCAAACTATTATTTTATTATTAATTATTATTATTATTATTTAACTATTATATATTATTAGTTTTGCCCCACTACATTAGTTACTGGTTGTTGTTCGTCAATTGCGTACAGCGAACCATCAGGCGATATAAAATGCATATTCCTGTCGATTTTTCTGCATCACTTGCAACCTGTAAACCTTGCCGCTGGCTATTTTGTTTTTCGACGCGACGGCGATGAATAGAAATCGAAATTGAATTATGCACATTCATGAGCGAAGACCTTGTTAGACGGGCATGTGCTGTAATGCCAACAATTAATAACAATCCAAGATTCAACGCAAAAAAGGATCTTTTCAGCATTTCCTGGCTGATAAAATAAATCGAAAAGAGTATATTTTTAACTCGTGATTCGTTTTATTTAATAGTAGATGCAAGTTTCTTTCTCTGATGTATCTACTGAAACATCCACATAAAAACGGTTCGTTCTGCTTACAAAAGGATCTTAAATAACAGGTTGGGCCACAATAAAACCCAGCCGTATAGTTTTATATCATATTGTACGGTAATTTAATCGACTTATTGTCACGGCGAGACGGTCAAGCTCAAGGAATTTGTTATTAAGGTATTCTTTCCACACCTACAATTTAAGATGACAAAAAAATACGATGACGTGACCGAAGTATAACAAGAATTGTTATTAGATCGTTAATGGTTTTTTTGTTGTTATTTATTGTGTCATTCTCATAAAATTTCATATATTTTACGCACACCTTTTGAACATCCTCCAGTAACGTATTAATTCAATGTAAGGTAAACGCTGCAAATTCACACAGGTTAAGGAATTTTGCTCATCTAGATGTATTTTAATGTTTCTTGCATCAGGAATGATTTTCTTTTGTGCTTTCTTCTTTTTTATTAATAATTATCTCTCTTAAGGACAGTTTCTTATTACTTTATTTGGGTGTTTCAGGTCAGAAAAATGTTTTTTTTATGGATAAGGCATGAGTTCATCCATGTCGAAAAATTTGCAAAAACGAATCACTGTATAGAGGAATTTGTAAATCAAGTGTTGTTAAAGATTACCCATAGAAATCACTTATATTAACCAATTTGATTACGTTTGCAATAAAATATAAAATAATCTTCGAAAAACATAAATCGGCAGTTCCTGTATTTTGGGAAATCCTATAAATTGATAAAATGATGAGTAAAAGATAGTGCAGGCGAATTAAATTGAGTGTTTATTAAATGTAGAAGTTATGTTATGTAGTAACCTCAGTAATTTGCAGATTTTTTCATGGTCAACAACTTTTGTATTGGATTTTTTTCGATTCTAAGATAAAAATGATAATTTTGCCTACTTATGTGAAGCGATATTATTGTAATTTACTGTAAAAAGAACTAAGTATCGAGTCAAATAATGAAAGACTGTTTCGTTTGTATTTTTTTTGTACAATTGAATTGCAATTATGAAAAAAGTACACGTAAAAACAAAACAAAACATGAGCACCGGAAGAACGCTGTACCTACTACGATTTCTCCCCACAGAATTTATATTTGACACAATAAGTTTTTGACAGAAAAAGTGAATATCTCGAATACTTCTTGATATTTGTTCATACAAAAAATATGCGTATTTAAGACATAAAACTGCACGCTTTCAGAAAATTTCATCAAAGTTAAATTATTTTTGCAAAAATTAAAATAAAAAACGTTTTTCGCAGTTTGGTGGGAAATGTTGAGGTCAAGGTAAAAAGTTACCCTTATGAAAGTTGTAGAGAACGTCAAGTTTCACTGGAAAACGAAGTAAAGTATTTTGCACCCCGTTTCAAAACCCCAAAATTAACCCTATACCACCCCTCGAATTTTTTTACCAACACTATTTACGCCCCTCTACTGTTTCCGATGATTATTCTGTCCACAATTTAGTAGTGGCTTTGACTTCTAAATAAGTTAATTTGAATCCATTTATAACAGGGTAATTCCAAGTCAAAGCAACACAGTTTTTATTCATCACCACCTTGGATTTTGATCAAATTTTGTGCAATATCCTGTTTTGGAATTAGGTATGCAAACATTAAAAATCGTTAGAACTAAATGTCATATTTAGAAGGATACCATAAGAACCATAACATCTAATTGTATTGAAACTGAACAGTTATTTATAGTGTAATAGTACCACTTCTGTGATGTAAAATTAATAGCAGTATTAAAATAAATAATAGTGTATTGCGTTCACTTGGTTTGTATACCATTTTCAGTAATTATTATGTTTGTAAACATTTAGTTTTTTAAGACATGAACACATTTCCGTCCCACTTTCAAACTTTGGGAATTAATTAAAAACTGTGTAAGCAATTATCTGATTTTCCTCTGTTTCTCCTAATATACAACGTAATAGGAATTTTACTTTAGTTAAAAATTTAATGTTTAATTTTGATTAATTCAAAATGTTCCGTTTTTTAAAATGTGGAAATAAATCAGATAATGGCTTACACTGTTTTTAGTTTTTAGTGTTTTTAGACAACAATTGTTCAAAATTTCATCAAATTCCACCAAGGACCTAAGTACAAAAGCACAAAGTAAATATAGTAGGTACAACAGTGGATAGACAGCCTATTAGAAAGAAGTATATAGTTTTAAAAATTCAGATTCACATTGATAGTTAATCTTGTAGATTAGTTTCATTTCAATATGCATTAATAAGCATCTTATGGTTGATAATAAAGAAAAGTTGTTTCTGACTTGTGACATTCAATAATGCCACACAGAAAAATAAATATTAATTTTGTTGAAGTTCAGCAATTTATAGACCTAATTTGTCCTGACTGGTATTAGACACAATCGAAAGTTTTTTTTATTTGGATGTGGGTAGAGCTTAAAATTATAATGACTCAAAAATCGGTTTATTTTTTATTATTTCAGTATTTCTCGACCTATAAAGTCCCTCATTAGCCTATTATGGTCCATATAAACGTTATTAAGACCGTTATAAACATTTGTTTATAATCCAATTTTACGCTGTTTCAGAAGTACGATACCTCTTTATGAAATAATCGTGGGTGGCTAATAGGTTATTAACAGAAGATATTATTGGGAAAAAAGATTAAAGATTAAATCCCCATCTCTTTTTACGGTAACAGTTGATGAGTTTGACATTGCCATAGCAACGTACGGCCGTCGAAAGGCGGAAGTCTCGCTTACCTTGGTTATGTTATTTATACTCAACAATTTTTCGACATTTAATTATCGGCGGAATAACGATCGCTACAAATAAGGTAATGCCTCTATTTCTTACGTTTTTTGTTCGTTTCTGTATGTATATTATTATTAATATTGCATACTGTCATTTACGTTACAATATTGCCTCGTTTACAAAAATACAGTTGTTTGAAGTAAAACTGTGTTCGGTTAAACTGTATTGTCTGCTAGGTGATCACACTAAGTTCTGAGTGACCACAATACGAATTTCTTGATGTTAATTACAGAACACAATGATTTTGAAGTATGTATTTATATTTGTATAATTGTTGTCTTCATGTAGTTATAGAAAAATGCCAAATTTTATGATAATATGTTATCCCATTTTGGAATTATGATATGGAATTAATTAATCTAGGGAGGTGGTATAAGTGCCATTTTAAAGCTACCTATTTCATGAGTTTTCAGTTTTGTTGTTTTCAGTTATATCCCAATGGATGGAAATGGAATGTCTTAAAAAAAGAAATGTCTACTTACATTATATTTAGAAGAAGTCAACTATAACATGAAATTGTATTGAAACTGAACAGTTATTTTACTTTATCATACAATATATAAAATTAATAGTTTATCTGCATGAGATTCTATCGAGATCGATGGTGTTTGCATTAAAATAAAACGAATTAGCCAAGATTTTACAGATTTGGACAGTAGGTATTGTCAAAAAATCAGCCTTTAACACTACCTACTGTCATTAGAATAAAAATATCTGGCAAATCCTATATTAATGCAGACACGATCTCGATCAATTAGAATTTGCTCCTACGGCTAAACTATTAATTTTAGCAAAAAATGTCATAGACATAAATTATACAAAATTTCCTCTACTTTAATTTATTATTTAACTATTTTGACGAAATTGCAGAAATGGCGGCTCATTTGCAAAATCCTTGAAAAATGCATAACAATATTGCTATCCGCAATCCGCACTTGAAGTACACATTGACTTTGTAAACACCATGGAAACACCAAGCTGTTTCAATATTGTTTCACATAGCGTACGTGCGCGCGTGTTTCTCCTCCTGATCACATTCTCCATGCATTTGCGTGTTGAATTGACGTTTCGCAACCGCTGACGATCTGAATACTGTCAAAAGTTTCAAAATTTCCTGGCTACCTACTATTAATTTAGACACGATTTCGATCAAATAGAATTTGCGCCTGCAGCTAAACTATTAATTTTACCAAAAAATGTTATAGACATAAATTATATAAAATTTCCTCTACTTTAATTTATTATTTATCTATTTTGACGAAATTACAGAAATTACGGCTCATTTGCAAAATCGTTAAAAAATGCTAAGAGTAAATAGCCAGTTCCTTTGGATCCTTTTGAACCAAAAGCTTTTCAGCTCTAAGTTTGGTCATAAAACTTCTAAATATGAACTTTCGTCCAGATAGGTACCTTTAGTAGTTTCTCCGGAATCGTCGCCACAAAAATCGTTTACACGTCAAACGATAACGTCAAAAATGTTCAGGGGACCCATAAATACCTATTTCCGTTAAAATCTCTATTTTCTTTTCGGCACGATTACAATACTTCATCCTACTGCGTATGATAAAGTAAAAATAGTAAATGTCTGCAAACATAATATTTACTGAAAAGTGTATACCAACCAAGTGAACGCGACATTATTATTTATTTTAATACTGTTATTAATTTTCAATCATAGAACTGGTACTATTAGACTATAAATAACTGATCAGTTTCGATATAATTTGATATTATAGTTGACTTCTCCTTCTAAATAATATGTTTGTAGACATTTAGTTTTCTAATACATGAACCCGTTTTCGTTCCACTATAAAACTTTTGCAAATTAACTGAAAACAGTGTAAGCCAGGCCGTGTAAGCTACTATCTGATTTTGTTCTTCAAAATTTTAAAAAATGATCATTTTGACATATTTAAAATTAAACTTTTAATTTTTTATGGAGAAAACAGAGTTTCTCGTCAAGCCCTATTGTGTTGTACATCAAAGTTCATTGAGAACGATATAAAATGGCACCTATACCACCTCTCTAGAATAATTAAGTTATATAAAATCGACCTTTAAATATATCATATATCATGTCATGTTACTTGCATAGTAGGTATACTACATGGTACACCACACTACACACAGAGAGAAATTTTTCTTTGATTCAAATAAATATGCATTGACTCAAAGAAATTTGTTGTTTCAATAGAGGCAAAGAAATATTTATTTGCGGGTAAAGACGCATTTATTTGAAATATTTGTTTGGTAGAAAGAACATTGATTTGCGTCAAACAACTAATGTTTCCAGTTAAAAAGTTTGCAATTTGTGTATTATAAGAAATGAGATTTATTTACTTCAAATAATTATGATTGTGTTGAGTGAAAGAATTATATTTTTTTAAATTAACAAAATTGTTGGTCGGGTTAAAATGCTTAAAATTATTAATTTGTTGAAGGAATTAATAGACAAGAATTTTTCGGAAGACTCGCCATGTGTCACCTCCTTTTTGGGATGTCGCACACCCTCGACCAGTGCTTGGTCTTCCCAACCCAACATATAGTCAAGGTTAAGTTAGTAAAGTGTACTCTGATTTGTAATCGCAACTTGAACCTGCAGGCACTGTACTCTATAAGTTCTATACTGTCGATCACGCGGCTTTATACTCTCGATATGTACGAAGTGCGAGGAGAGAGTTTACAGCGCCATCTAACAATACAGTTGGATGACATTAAAAATATATTTATTTGAATCAAAATATGATTTCTTTGGTGGAAGGAAACCTATTTTAAAGCCAAAACAAAAATATTACTTTGAAGGAAATAAATATCTTCTTGTGTAAAAATATATTTATTTTAATCAAAATATGATTCCTTTGGCGGAAGTAAACCTATTTTTAAGCCAAAGACAAAATATTACTTTAAGTGAAATAAATCTCTCCTTATATACAAATTTATATGTTAAAATCAAAATTATATTTCATTGGTATAAAGAAACGTTTTTTTAAAATCAAAACTAAAATATTACTTTAAAGGAAAGTAATTTTTGTTTGTATCCATATGTATTTATTCCACTTAAATAAATATTTCAAATAAATTAATCTCTGCAAGCAAATAAACTAGAGTATTCAATGAAGTAAATATTATTGGCGTCAAAGAAATATGTTTTGACCCAAAAGAATAAATTCAAACAAATACATTTCTTTGAAACAAGAAATCTTTTCTCTCTGTGCATATACTGAATGTTAACCGAATAACTCGTAACAATTTTGTTCGTAACTTCGCCATTATTATGATTTTGGCCTTAATGGCAAAAACGTTGGTGAACCCAATTTCGCGGCAGGAAATGAAGCATCAAGCGCTGGGAAACACGTGTTGCTGTTGGCCTGTTTTCAATGTTGAAACTACGGAAACACAACACTAACAACAAACCAGCCAGCCAGTCGGTCGTATACACGGGATTTTATATTGAAAATTATTGAACCAGATGCCGAGTGGGTGGTCCAATAATCACAGATCTGAAGGAAATGGGTTAGACGTTTAATATTTTATTTGTTTGTCTTGTAATTGGTGATTATTTTGTTTATAACACAAGATCTGTTGACGATCTTGGTCAGTTGTGCAAGGTGAGAAATTAGCCAAAGTAAGGTAAACGTCCCAAATTCAGAAACTGCCCTAAATTCTCTTTGTTCTCATAGAAATCGTTGCTATAAGTCTAGTGGAATATTTATAAACATTTGTCAATTAATTTCCATTTGTTTAAATAATTTTTTTGTTTAATTAATTCGTTTTTTCGAAAATCCGTCTACATTTAGTTTTCAGTTTGAAATGGCAGTTTATTATCTTAGAGTGACATTATTCATTATAAAATTTCTTTTTATTGTTTAAACAATTAATTATAATTCATTTTCACCATTCTTTTTAATTATGGTAAAAGTCTCCTTTTTGTAAAATTAAGTTAGGTATAAATTTCATACTCGAGATAACCTATATTATCTAATAAACCAACATTTGTTTAAACAAATGCCATTTATTTAAACATTTTTTGCAATTCAATTAATGTTTTTACTTTATCATACGCAGTATGATGAAGTATTGTAATAGTGCAGAAAAAGAATTTGAGATTTTAGCGCAAATAGGTCTTTTTGGGTCCCCTGATCATTTTTGACCAAGGTACAAAAAAATGTCTGTGTGTGTATGTGTGTGTATGTGTGTATGTGTGACATGTGTGTACCCGATATTTGTGATGACGATTCCGGAGAAACTACTAAAGGTATCGGGACGAAAGTTCATATTTGGAAGTTTTATGACCAAACTTAGAGCTGAAAAGCTTTTGGTTCAAACGGGTCCAAAGGAACTGGCTATTTACTCTTAACATTTTTCAACGATTTTGCAAATGAGCCGTCATTTTTGTAATTTCGTCAAAATAGATAAATAATAAATTAAAGTAGAGGAAATTTTGTATAATTTATGTCGGTAACATGTTTTGGTAAAATTAATAGTTTAGCTGCAGGAGCAAATTCTATTTGATCGAAATCGTGTCTGCATTAATAGTAGGTAGTCAGGATATTTTTAAACTTTTGACAGTATTCAGAACGTCAGCGGTTGCGAAACGTCAATTCAACACGCAAATGCATGGAGAATGCGATGAGGGGGAGAAACACGCGCGCACGTTCACTATGTGAAACAATATTGAAACAGCTTGGTGTTTCCATGGTGTTTACAAAGTCAATGTGTATTTCAAGTGCGGATTGCGGATAGGAATATTCTTATGCATTTTTCAAGGATTTTGCAAATGAGCCGCCATTTCTGTAATTTCGTCAAAATAGTTAAATAATGAATTAAAGTAGAGGAAATTTTGTATAATTTATGTCTATGACATTTTTTCGTAAAATTAATAGTTTAGCTGTAGGGGCAAATTCTATTTGATCGAGATCGTGTCTGCATTAATATAGGATTTGCCAGATATTTTTATTCTAATGACAGTAGGTAGTGTTAAAGGCTGATTTTTCGACAATACCTACTGTCAATATCTGTCAAATCCTGGCTAATTCGTTTTATTTTAATGCAAACACGATCGATCTCGATAGAATCTCATGCAGCTAAACTATTAATTTTATATATTACTGCTCCAAACCAAAATTATTATTATAAACATTCCACTGAACTTGAACTAATGATTTCTATGAGAAAAAAAAGAGACTAAAATGATTAGAAAGTTAAATATCCTGAAGAATGTAAACTTTTCATTTGTATATGTATGTATAATAGGTCAAATTCTTCCTTGGAAATTCTTATACTAATCTTAAGTTTTCCCAAACCCCGAAGAATTATTTGAAAAATACCAAAAACTGTCTTCTTCCTATGCATTTTTCATGGAAATTTAATGCCTTGCCATAACCATAAACATTAAAAACCAAAACTTTTGATTTAGATGTTAAAAATAACAATTCCAATAAATAAAAACTTTGGATTAAATGACTTTAATTTAATCACTTAACCCATATTCAATTTACTAACAGTACAACAAATTACGCCAGCCGAAAATGTTTATAGTAAGTCGTGCGTTCAACTGTATAAACAAATTACAGCGCAATTGTACACCGACCGTGGCGTTAGGCATAGTATTTCTACTGTATGTCCGACTTTTGATTATTGCCCGTATAAACAAAACTATTCCCGTTTATACTAACAAAATCGCGGCTCGTAGAGTGCTTCGGCCACTTGACGCAAATCAATTTCAATTGTATAAACAAGTCTGAGAGATTCTTAAAGATTTTTAAGGGATATAACATTATATATCTTACAAATCTATATCACTTGTATACGAATTCCAAAAATTTTTGTCTATAATTTGGAGGTGTGTGTACTTTTGAGAGATACGAATTTATAACAGCTTTATATTTTTTTGCGTATGTGTTGTGTTTTTGCGTAGTGATTTTTTTAGACAAGGTAAATTGTTTTTTTTTTTTTTTTTTGAGGCGTCAGTAGTTTACTGAATATCACCGTATCAGCAAAGGTCGTACGATTTCCATTTTGATCTGTCAGCAGTGAGTGTACATTTAAATTCTCCTTAATTTGCCATGGGACACTTAAAGCCGATTCGCTGGAAAAAAGTCATGTCATTATTTCGCGTTATTCCTTCTTCCGTTTCGTTTCTAGAAATACTTCTCGATATTTTGAATGTTTTGTACACGTAACCACAACTTTTACTCGCAATAATGAATTAAAATAATGCAGAACTTGTAAACACGGTTTTCATATTAGGAGAATGTCAAAGGAAACTCTACTCGCTCAAAGAGTATATGGCGAAAGGTACCCAAATGTCCGAATCCCGAGTAGGCGATTCCTCGAAAATTTATTGGTTAGGTTTCAAAATACTGGAAGTACTGCTACCTTGAAACGTAGATATAACAGTTGTGTAGTTGGAGATGAAAATACCCAGTTTAATGTTTTATTGAACGTACAGGAAAATCCGAATGTCAGTACACGAGAACCGAGTAGAGAACTCCAGATCAGCAAAAGTTCGGTCCATAGAATATTAAAACTTCAGAAATTTCACCCATACCACTTAAGTTTAGACCAAGAGCTACATGGGAATGATTTTGGAAACAGGATAGCTTTCTGTGAAAGCATGTCACAAAAAATTGATGAACAACCAAGTTATGTTTCAAAAATCATTGGAAGAATTGTTGGAAGAAGTTGATTTAAGGACAAGACAAGAAATGTTCCTGCAGTTAGACGGGGCTCCACCACACTACTCTAGAGTAGTCCAAAACTATTTAAATAATACGTTTGAACGTCGTTGGATTGGTCGTGGTGGTCCAACACCTGGGCCAGCCAGATCACCTGACTTAACGCCGTGTGATTTCTTTCTTTGGGGGCACATTAAAGAAGAAGTTTATAGGGATACTCCCACCAGTAAAGAAGACATGAAGACCGGGATAAGGCGAAGTTTTCACAATATTTCAGTGGAAACACTAGAGAATGTACAGAGGGACTTTGAAAGAAGACTTCAAAAATGAAATTTTTAATCAAACTTTTTTAATCTCATGAACTATAATCGATATTTGGGCCAAAACGTCCCTTTTTTGTACGGGCGTCATAATTCAGTAGTTTTGCAGTAGTAGTATAGCATGTTCAATACATTTAGATGGCCAAATTGTTTGAAAATTAATATTTTTTGAGCATTTCTAAGTATGCTCTGAAAGAAGAATATAGATGACAAACAGGAAAATAATGTGGATGATTTGTATTGGTATTGTCTTGAAGATTTATTACAGTTAATGCATTTTTGCTTATAAACGTTGCTGGTAATCTGTTGCAATTAACATGACTGACAGCGGTTGCAAATGTACCTGTGTTTTTTCCTGTTAAAGTTCATGAATCAGCACCAATTATCATTTCATATTATGTTCACGTATAAATTTCGAAGAATATTTATAGGAAATTATCATAATTTATTCGGATGCCTTGATAATCTTTAAGAATAAATTTCTTGCTAACGTAAGAATCCCGCCAGTCATTAAAATAAGTGTGGGAAACAACAAATTTTCCAGTAAAATTCAAACATCTTTGTTTTGAGTTTTAGTTTTCATTACTTGTTAAGCAATTTTCGTATGCACTGGTATAATATAGGGTGTGTTTTTCCGCGCCCCTTATATTTATAGAGGCGATAGAGCAGTGGTTGAAAAATGCGGTTGTTATCTTACAATTTAAAGTATATTATATTCAACAGTTGATAGTTAGTGTAAAATTCACAACTACGACTGACGCGAACCAATAGCGATTGAGATGTCAGCCTCATTTCACACTTGCGTCAATATCATAAATCATGGAAAACCAAAAGTTACTAAAAGTTTGTGATCTAGTGTTTTCATAATGACACCGAAAGCGGTTTCGTTATGAGTTTATAACGAACGCAGAGTAGAAAAAAAAACATTTACAATTTTTAAATAGTAATAAATATGAATAAAATAAATAAAGAATTTAGAACATAATACAATTAAAATAAAAATGGGTATAGCTCTGCTACACATGCCACACAAAAAGTTCTAAAAATATGTAAACATTTTGAAATATATTTCCTAAAATAAAGATAATAAATATGTTGTTTTGATAATATATATTTTTGCCCTCATCTACATATCATCCACATGTTATGTGCGGATTTATTAAGCCCTAGATTACTATAAAGTTGTATCAAAAATGAGCTTATCAAAACTACTTGAGTAGGTGGTACGTAACTGCTAATATAAAGAATCTAGCCAAATTACCTAAATATTTGACAAACTAAGAAGGTTTTGAAAGTTTTATTATATTTAAATTTATATTACCGCGAACATGTCAGATGCTTGGAGGAACTATCACAATAGACCAAATAGGTGGCGGCATTTATAACCACCAAGTGATAGTTCACGAACAAAATTTTGTGGGGCCAGAAAATCAAAACATACACACACAAAATGTGGAATTATGTGAATACGGGCTAAAAGAAAACTTCGGAAGCAATTCGGTACATCGAGAATGCTTTTTCCCTCAAACATTCAAGAGTTGGTTTGTAGAAATAAATTCCAAAATTCCCGTTATGTTCTAAATTTATACAGAAATATATCTTTTTCTTTTCTGTATCAGACTATTTTATTGTATTTTGTATTTTATATTTAATTTTATATTGTATTTTAAATGGCTACAACTTCTTAAGGAATTGAGAAAACCAATAAGTCAATATGAACCTTTTTACTCGGAATGACATTTAGTTTTTAGAAGAAAATCTGTAAAAAGTTGTATGTGGATTTTATTTTGTTACTCAAATTTATTTACGTTTTATCGTTGTAATGGGTATTGGCTATGTTATTTTTTCGTTCAGAGACGCAATAATTATCCCCCTAAATCTATAAACATAAACATTCCTAGACGTTTGCAGTAAATACCATGTGATTACCTACAAACTAAGAGTGGAAGCAATTACCAGCGGCATGAATTATATGGGCCTAGGAGTTTCCATGGCAATTGGATATGTAATAATAGTTTACACGGTCAATTACTCCCGGTAATAATCGGGATCAACGTGCCTTGTTTTGCAGTCGCTATTAAGGTCGAAAAATTGAAAACGATTACCGTAATTGTTGATACAAAACTTATCGCGTATGTTTGCAATTTTATATTAGGTTGAATCGAAGATTTGTTGGTTAGTTTTGTCTACGGACGTTATCGTCGTTTAGGGATTTTTAGCTTCTTAGGTTGTGTGTGGTGTTTAAGCTTCTTAACCAACACCATTTCTGCAATTTTAGTTAGCAGAAAACTGACTATTGACCACAAATCACAAGTTAACAGGAGAATGTTTAAGGAAGCTCATGCAGAATATAGAATCCTACCATCTATAAATTTAATATTACACAAAAACGACTTTCTAAATCTAAATATCCACGCGATAGCGTATCCGCAGCTATCTTTAGCTTCTAAAATACATAGCCACATTTATAAGGATAACTAATGGCATTAGAGAATTAGAAAAGTTTCGCCAGTAAAGAAAATCGCATCATACCGTGTCCGGCAGGAGGTTGGACGATTTTTCATTGTCAATTTTCCTGAAAATTGTATTCTTCTTTAAGATTAGAAATGTATTGTTAAATATTTACCTCGCAATATACTAGTTAGTTAACTGAACGACTGGAAAAGGAACAACATTTCTCTTAATTTTTCGCGGGTAAACCCCGTTCAGCACTTTCCCGAAAATTGGAGACCTTAACTCCTCAAAGGATACGTGGAGAAGCAACCATGGGCGATCTACCGCGGCATTTATGGCTCGAAATACTATTCTCTAATGCATAGGTGGTCCTATTTGTTTATATTTTGCCCAGTTTTCGTATTTTTTTTCCTTCGATTTGAGTAAATTTATGGATATCGGTTTGGGAGTGTACTTCTACTCGAGTCGCCATGACGCCGGATCAATAACATGACAGTTCCGTGTTTGACATTCTTAAAATGACAACGGTGTTTGTCTCTGTGGTATGGTTTTGCTCGAAATGGCTTAAATACCGGCCAGAAAGTGCGATAAAATGTTGTCGCAGGGGCGTTCCCTGGTAACTACGCGACTATAATTAGGGTTAGTTTGAAGAATTTCCAACAGAATATAATAGCAGTGCCGGCCCTAGCGTGTTTGCCGCCGTAGGCAAATCTCAATAGTGCCGCCCCCCTGATTGATTGATTAATTACTGTTATAACAAACCAACTGCAAATGATTGAAATAATTATAATCAAATAATAAATTCATGCATCATGATTCATGAGTCCTTGCGTGTATTATTTTTTATTATATTTTGCAAGACGCGTTAGTAATGTAGCGAAAACAAACATCGTAGGATGTACGTACCAAGATATTATTTTCTTGTCGAAAGTAAAACGTATTAAGAATTCTATAGCCCGAAAACTATTTCTTGCAGGCATAAGAATGTATTTTTCACCGGTGCATTCATGCGGCATTAATATGTTTACCTCAAATAGTCTGCCCAATATCGGCGTAGAATGCATTTTTACGGCCACAGAACTACAAGTTTTTGTCGAGCCAGCCGATGCGTTCGAGAGTTTGCAACGTGTTTGCAAGTCCAGATGTGCGATGTTACCTATCGGCATTAAATGTTCATATTTTCGGTACAAATATTAATTGACAGTGCATATCTCGCAGTGCAATTTGCTTAGATTAATGGGATAATAATACCCGAAAACAAAACACGATAGCTAATTTTGGTTTTCACCATTCGGTTTCTCTCAAAAAAAGACGATCTTACTAATTTTTCGATATCTCTTATAGTTACCGAGATCACCTATAGTAACAGCGAATTTGGCCCACCTGTACATAATTAATTATTTACATGCTTACAAAATAGCAGCTCAATTGATTAATTACGTTTATAACAAACCAACTGCAAATCATTGAAATAATACTGGGTGCAGGGCCGGCCGTAGCGTTTTTGCCGCCGTAGGGAAATCTCAATAGTGCAAATAAAACAGATTTATACAAAAATCATGATTCAGAAAAATACAGACTGAGACAATATTTACGAAATTTATTTGTAATAAAACACAACCTTTGGAGATTATACTAGTACAAACAATACTTTTAAAACAACCAAGAATTAAGAATACTAGTACAATATACAAAGTTTAGCCCTAAATTAAAATTAGCTCTTTCGAACATTTTTTCTGCAAAATCGCGAGTAATTTCTTTCAGATCTAATGTATTACTCAATTCATATTCAGTGGCCTTCATTGCTAGCCCATTATGACAATTTTAAGTAGACATGGTTCTTAAGTACTATTTTTATTAATATTAGTTTAGCAAACTGTCTATCGCCCGCTCAGGTAGCAACAGTTATAGGCAGGGTTAGAAAAAAACTGCAAAGCAATGTTTAAATTTGGCCCAATGTTAAGGGAGCTAACGAATTTTTACAAACGTCAACTGGACCTTCTGGAAACAAGGTCTATGGACGCAAAATCATTTAACATAATTAATTCGCCCGACTATGAAAATAGTACCAATAATACCATCAAAATGGTTACTGAATGAAGACATTATTATTGAAATGTATTATAAATTATCAGTGATTATCAGTGAAATTTGTCATGAACTACTTGCATCAAATATCTCCGAAAGTATTAAGCTTAACAGAACAAAATGTACACCATATAAAGATGAAAAGTATTACCTATTTAAAAAATTGAAAGATGTAGATTTGGGAGAAGGTTAAAAAACGGGTTTTCAGAACCGAAATATTATGTCAATATCTACACTGTTAAGTCATCTGTCATCAGCAAACTTCTGTCGTTTTTGACAGAATAGATATTGACATAATATCTCCGTTCTTTACATTTTCTCAAATCTAAATCTTTCAATATTTTAACTAATTCTTTGTTTATCATGTACCCAAATCTTCATCAAAATTTTATCTTTAATATTATGTATAATTTGTTCTGCTAAGAGTATTATTTTCGGAGATATTGATGCAAGCATTTCATGGGGATTTTTTTAATCACTGATAGTTTTGAATTAATTTCAGTAATAATATCATCAAAGACTCAGCACATTTTAATATTATTTTTATAGGCGGGCAAATTATGTGTCTACCCAAATAAAAATTAACTAGCTTACCATTTCGGCAGCAAATGCTAAACCGTTAAGATGGAGGAATCGCCAAGTTTTAAGGCGGTTTCTATATCTTTTGAATGTGCCAGTAAATCATTTTTACTTATAATCTAGATTCTGGCAATATTTTAGAGCATTTTTTATTGTAGTTCAGTTGGTTTTGCCGCCCCTAAACTTTGCCGGCGTAGGCAGTTGCCTACCTTGCCTACCGCCTAGGGCCGGCCCTGATAATAGTTATATGTAGTTATATATAATATATATACAATGTTATTAAGAATCTAATTTAACATTTTATAACTCGTGCACGATAATTCACAAAATAATCAATCTTTTGGGAAAACGACAACAAATATATTATGAACCAAATGTAGCTAGACATTTGAAACAAAAGCGAAATTCTAGTTTTTAAATAATTACTAGTTTGACCAACATACACTAAATTACAACAAGAACACGGAATAGAACAAACAACTCCAGAATTCAAAACCAAAGCCGTTTTATCTTTAACGAAAGAAAAATAACTATTATGTTTAAACAAATTATGTTTTGCAAATTTAATGTTATTACAGTTTAAAATTTTTGTTAAACTAGATGTTAAACCCATTATATAATTCAAGAAAAGGAACATTATTGTTATGATTTGACCGAGAATAATAAACGATTTATAAATTTTTGTGTCTTAATATAGAATTGCAATTTTTTCTATTCTATTTTCTAGTGCCAAAACAGTGTTAATTTTTTTATTAATGGGAATGATATCAGAAAACAAATAATATATCAACCCGAATTTGTAACTTTTCTAAATCAATCTAAAAGCAAAATATTTTCATCTGTCCTAATAACATTTATATCTTTTTTTATATATTTTTTCCATGGTTTCCACAAAAATATTTCGAAAACGACACCTTAATTCAAAATTGCAGATGACTAATCCTAATAACTTTAGTTTAAAACAATAAAACTTCATAAACGTCTTCATAAAATCATCAAACATCAATAAACTTGTTTTTATAAATTTTGATACAGGTCAACGACTCTTGTGTAAAAAAAGAGCCAAAACACTAACATTCTTAAGTTACCACGAGATTTCTAACACTCGACCTTTCTTGGCATACTACGATAACAAGATAACCGAATAGTTCTGTCCAATTTTGCCAACTCCAGATCTGGACCATTATATGATAATTTTCGGACGACGTGACCTTGTCTCTACGTCAAATTGAGGCAGAATTCTGTCCCACAAACGCTAGCAAACGACCTTTTAGGGTTCAAGGCTATAGTAATTCGCTCTTAGTCTTAGGCCAAACCGTCAGCGGCTGTATAGTGAATCACTGCAGACCTTTTAGTAATTAATTTAATGGCTATATAGTCTCGGGCTAAACTAAACACACAATCCGCACAAGTCTAAACACTTCTTTGAGCTCGTTGATTGCTCTTTTTGGCCAATCCAAACAAACTACTTGACAGATTTCCTCTATGCTATGTGAAGAAAATGAATCTTCGTGTCATTGACTAGTAGCAGACTAGCATTAGTTTTCGTATTTGTAAATTACAAGCAGTTTTTGTTGTTGTTTAGTCTCGAAGCAGATTTGTATGTAAGGTAAATTTCTACACTCAATTCCAAAAAATTAAAATAAAACGAATTAGCCAGGATTTGACAGATATTGACAGTAGGTATTGTCAAAAAATCAGCCTCTAACACTACCTACTGTCATTAGAATAAAAATATCTGGCAAATCCTATATTAATTCAGACACGATCTCGATCAAATAGAATTTGCTCCTACAGCTAAACTATTAATTTTACAAAAAAATGTCATAGACATAAATTATACAAAATTTTCTCTACTTTAATTTATTATTTAACTATTTTGACGAAATTACAGAGATGGCGGCTCATTTGCAAAATCCTTGAAAAATGCATAACAATATTGCTATCCGCAATCCGCACTTGAAATACACATTGACTTGGTAAACACCATGGAAACGCCAAGCTGTTTCAATATTGTTTCACATAGCGTACGTGCGCGCGTGTTTCTCCTCCTCATCGCATTCTCCATGCATTTGCGTGTTGAATTGACGTTTCGCAACCGCTGACGTTCTGAATACTGTCAAAAGTTTCAAAATTTCCTGGCTACCTACTATTAATGCAGACACGATTTCGATCAAATAGAATTTGCTCCTGCAGCTAAACTATTAATTTTACCAAAAAATGTTATAGACATAAATTATACAAAATTTCCTCTACTTTAATTTATTATTTATCTATTTTGACGAAATTACAGAAATAACTGAACGAAAGTTCATATTTAGAAGTTTCATGACCAAACTTAGAGCTGAAAAGCTTTTGGTTCAAAAGGGTCCAAAAGAACTGGGTGTTTACTCTAAGCCTTTTTCAAGGATTTTTCAAATGAGCCGCCATTTCTGAAAAATCGTCAAAAAAGTTCAATCATAAATTAAAGTATAGGAAATTCTGAATAACTAATGTCTCCGACATTTTTTGGTAAAATTAATAGTTTAGCTGCATGAGCAAATTCTATTTGATTGAGATCGGTCGTGTCTGCATCTTAGTAGCCAAGATTTGCCAAATAGTTTCATTCTAATGTCAGTAGGTATATAGTGTCAAACGCTGATGTTTTGTCAATCGTAGATATTTTTACGAAAAAAATCTGTTCTGCAGTTTTTGGAATTTGATTTGATTGTCAATTGTGTAAGTTATTTCTCATTTCCTATAGCGCTTGAAGAAGTGCCCAGTAGGGCACAAAACATGTAGCGATTGCTAAAATAAAAGAAAATTAAGGAATCCGACAACTTTTTATTGTATTAATATACAGGGTCCTGCAACTAAGCTCCCGTCTTCTGTAGCTCACTTACTCATTAAGCTAAGAGTTTGACATGTTGCAGGCTTACCCTGTACTTCAAGGTACAATTCAAGAAATTATTTTTTATTATACAGCGTGTTCCAAAAATGTGCAACGCCATGGTAATATATTTTTTTAAATTGCATGCTATACATTTTTCTACACATTTGGAAGCCTTTTATGGTTGCCTACATATTACCAAAATTTTATTGAAATCGGTTGAGGGACCGCAGCGGAAAAAAATAAAAACCAAAAAAAATTGATTTTGCATCGTAGGCTTTAAAAATCAATAAAAACCACAAAATGCACCTCGTTAATAAAATTTTGCGACGTGCTTATTAAGTTAGATGTAATAGTCTCGTTAACCCAGTGACATTGATCCAAATTATACAGGGTGACCAAAATCGAGTGTCAAACTTGTCAAACTTCAAAGCGCGCTATTGTTCTTATTTTAAATTGGAACCCATAATTTTTTTTAGGTAAAACGATGCGGAATTAAAGAATAAATATTGTTTCTGAATACAACCCCATCACAATTCCCAATATTTTAAAAGTTATTCACCAAAAACTCATTTTTCAACGTTTCCAACGGCAATTTTAGGTAATAAATATCGTACGTGGCGTTGAAAAACAATTTATTACATAAAATATAACGCAGAGAGGTATTTTAGATTTTACTGTACTTGATTAAGTAGTTATTCAATTGCTAAATTTACTGCAAAATTTACCTATAGCCACATTTCCGTCCTTACCGCTATAGGTAAATTATGCAGTAAATTTAGCATTTGAATAACTACTTAATTAAGTACACTCAAATCTAAAATACGTCTATTATTTTTTATGAAATAAATTGTTTTTCAAAGCCGCGTACGATATTTATTATCTAAAATTGCCGTTGGAAACGTTGAAAAATTAGTTTTTGGCGAATAAGTTTTAAAATATTGGGAATTGTTATGGGGTTGTATTTAGAAACAATGTTTATTTTTTAATTCTGCATCATTTCACATAAAAAAATTTATGGGTTCCAATTTAAAATAAGAACAATAACACGCTTTGAAGTTTGACAGGTTTGACACTCGATTTTGGTCACCCTGTATAATTTGGATCAATGTCACTTGGTTAACGAGACTATTACATCTAACTTAATAAGCACGTCGCAAAATTTTATTAACGAGGTGCATTTTGTGGTTTTTATTGATTTTTAAAGCCTACGATGCAAAATCAATTTTTTTTTGTTTTTATTTTTTTCCGCTGCGGTCACTCAACCGATTTCAATAAAATTTTGGTGATATGTAGGCAACCATAAAAGGCTTCCAAATGTGTAGAAAAATGTATAGCATGCAATTTAAAAAAATATATTACCATAGCGTTGCACATTTTTGGAACAGCCTGTATAATAAAAAATAATTTCTTGAATTGTACCTTGAAGTACAGGGTAAGCCTGCAAAATATCAAACTCTTAGCTTAATGAGTAAGTGAGCTACAGAAGACGGGAGCTTAGTTGCAGGACCCTGTATAGTATTTATTTAATATATTGTATTAATAATAGCTTATGAGTCTAAGACAGCTCTACCTGTACTCTGTTCTGAAGGTCTCATATGCGGATTCTGACTTGATAAGTACATATTCACATTCTTATTTTACAAGGGGCGGAGATATGGGTTTGCCTTATGGAGCGAGCAAGTCGATTGTCCAGAGATCATTTCTGAGTGTTGCACCAAAGATATGTAATATGTTCGTGGTTTATCTGAGGAAAGCTGGGGTTAACGTGTTGGGTGTACTTTCGTTGGACAGAGATATGTTTTGGGCCATTCTAGGGAATTTATTTGTTCGATGAGTATTTATGGGTTGGTGTAGTTTGTGCTAAGGAGGGATGGTTTTCCGATATTTTTTGTTTGTTCATCTGTCAAATCCTGGCTAACTAGCTTTATTTTAATGCAGATACAACCGATCTCGATCAAATAGAATCTCATTTACTATTAATTTTATAAATAGTATGATAAAGTCATGTGCCTGGCCACATCAGATTTTTTAAACAAGTAAAACGATTTTTAGTTTTTATTTGTTGGTAGGCAATTAGTTAGTCTTTAAAAACAAAAAGTTTTTTTAATGTATTCTGGAAAAATGTAAAAGTTGTATTTTACTCCATATGAAGGATTCGTGACAATATTCAATATAATTCAATTCAAAAATAAGATAAAAATCGTGAATCCTCTCAGTCCAAAGATGGCTCTTCTGGAAACAATCAATCATTTCTTCGAAGTACTAATAACAAACATGAGACACAAAAAACAAACGAGATGATTTAAGAACGAAGTCACACACATATAAAAACACGATGATGTGCACCAGTCATAATATCAGATACGTACGTGACGATTTTCTCAAACGCGAATCTGTCATGAATTAAACATATAGAAAGTCAAGTAAGTCAGACGATTCTCGGTTTCGAAAATGATTATAAACAAAAGCGGTACGCACGCTGTACTTTGCCAAATAATTGCGGCATTGAGTTCGTCCTTACAAGGACTGTGTTGATATTTAAATGGAGTTGTCGGTATTATCTACGGGATACGTCATCAAATTGAGGAACAAAAATCAATTATGAATTTGACCATTTATGGATAATGTTGCTTGCCTTTTAAGCGTGTGTGGTTTATAGAGGAAGTGAACAGTGTCGAGAATTATGGTTTAAAAGAATATCTTTTAACTTTTTTTTTAAACGAACTGTAAAACAAAAACTGTCTTATGAGACACAATGGCAAAATATGAAATAAACGCATTAAAATTAAAATTGTTAATTGTTTTATACCATTCTCAGACACGTCAATTTTTAATTATCAATATATACATTTTTTTTAGATTCAATTTCCGACCATCAACTGTTTTTACTTTATTCATACGCAGTATAATAAGGTATTGCAATCGTGCCGAAAAAAAAAGAGATTTTAGCGGAAATAGGAACTGGCTATATACTCTCAGCATTTTTTAACGATTTTGCAAATGAGCCGTCATTCCTGTAATTTCGTCAAAATAGATAAATAATAAATTAAAGTAGAGGAAATTTTGTATAATTTATGTCTATAACATTTTTTGGTAAAATTAATAGTTTAGCTGCAGGAGCAAATTCTATTTGATCGAAATCGTGTCTACATTAATAGTAGGTAGCCAGGAAAGTTTTAAACTTTTGACAGTATTCAGAACGTCAGCGGTTGCGAAACGTCAATTCAACACGCAAATGCATGGATAATGTGATGAGGAGGAGAAACACGCGCGCACGTACGCCATGTGAAACAATATTGAAACAGCTTGATGTTTCCATGGTGTTTACAAAGTCAATGTGTATTTCAAGTGCGGATTGAGGATAGCAAAATTGTTATACATTTTTCAAGGATTTTGCAAATAAGCCGCCATTTCTGTAATTTCGTCAAAATATTTAAATAATAAATTAAAGTAGAGGAAATTTTGTATAATTTATGTCTATGACATTTTTTGGTGAACTTAATAGTTTAGCTGTAGGAGCAAATTCTATTTGGTCGAGATCGTGTCTGCATTAATATAGGATTTGCCAGATATTTTTATTCTTATGACAGTAGGTAGTGTTAAAGGCTGATTTTTTGACAATACCTACTGTCAATATCTGTCCAATCCTGGCTAATTCGTTTTATTTTAAGGCAAACACGATCGATCTCGATAGAATCTCATGCAGCTAAACTATCAATTTTATATATTGTATGATAAAGTCATGTGCCTGGCCACATCAGATTTTTTAGCTTTATTTAATCTTTTAAATAATTCATGTAGTAAATTTTAACCCTTTTCCTTACCATAATTTCGTCAAATATACGTTTTTTTGTAGAAAATAGTTTTACTGAATATACAGTGTTGTCCCCTCCACCCCGCCGATGGACCTAACTATACTTATAATGGACGTAATTTTTTATTTCTTGAGAAAAAGTCATTCTTTAGAAAGACTTTTGGACATTTTCGAAATAAGTGGGTTAGACGATTCGGCCCTATGGGATGGCCACCACGTTCACCTGATTTAACGCCGCTTGATTTTTTTTCTGTGGTCACGTCATTCTACATGTCACAGCAATTTTAATTGGGATTTGATCTATGACAGGAAAAATATAAAAAGAAATCAATGAATTGTTTGTTCATGGGTACAATATTACAACGGTATATTTTCTTCAACTTAGTAGATCAACAAAATTTACTATGAGAGGGAAAAACAACGGAGTCGGATGAGTTCTTTGTGCGATAAGAATAGTCTGGAAACAGAAACTGCGAATTGACTCTAGTTTCAGAGAAACCAGTGCAAAAAATCGCAATAACTAAAATATACGTTCGTCTTTCTCAACACTAGACAATCATCAAAACTTTCCTTTCCAATTGAGATTGTATGAAAATAAAACATATGAACATCGGTTGAAACTTTTTCGACTATTTTTCTATTTCACTGCAAAATGGGCACTCATTGTGAAATTATTTAACATTCGAGTTTCTACTTATTGAAGTAATTTGTAAATTACCTCATTTTTAACTCGTTTTTTTCCTAATATGTACTCTATGTATCTACAACTATAAAATGTACTCACCTTTGCCTATTGTGACGAATTCCTCCCTATCCAGGTTACTAGATTCTTCGTAATTGAAAGTAACGTTGTATTTCTTGTTGGGCTTGCTATTGGTGTTGCCATACTGCACCCATACTAATACTATGACGACTACTAACGCAAATATAGCTGCTATGATTAGAAACATAAGACATCTTTGGTGTAATTTTGAAGACAGCGACATCTTGAACACTCTGTATATATCTATCTATATATTTTGGCAGTTTTTGTTCCTCGGCTTCCTTAATCCCTACCTAATACTTTCTTCTTTAAGTATAATTAAATAAGTAGTACTCTAGTCTAGCTAATATAGCTAATAATTATTTCAACCAGTATTTCACTCTAAAAACGAACAGATTTATTTCAATTAGGAGAATTATGTATATAGTATGTATATTGTGATAAATTGGGATGAGTAAGCCCGCAAATTAATCAAGATAGGCATAAATTAATTAAGGACGACGATTTTAATTTGTTGAAGGACGACTTTTTCAGTCTTCATTCTGATTATATCTGTCTGCGTTCGTGTGACTAATGTCGATTAAAATTGATATTTTTCACTTGTATCTAGTGTGCCATCGCTTAGGAAAAGCTTCATTCATTGACGGATAGATGGCGCTGAGTATTCCCTTTTCTCTAAGTAGGCGGAAATGAAATCCCAAATGTGAAGACATAGAATACATTAACCATGTTATGAAAAGAGAAAATACTCTGTTTTCTACATTATATACTCTACTGGCTTTATAGAGATTATAAGAATTAATCTGTTAATTCTAAAATAATTAAGATTAATTATACCAGGTTAGCAAAAAAAAACCATATGCTAAATGACTATGTAATTAATATCTTAATTACTGTAGCATAGCGGATTAGTGTTTTTTTTTATTACCCGTGTTGAGCTTGTCCCGAGCAAGTGGAACACGATACATTTCGTCAAAATTAACCAAATAAAATACTACTCGTATAAAATAATATTTATTCTAAACGACTTACCGTTTTGAACTATTTTGTATATATAAAAATATTGAGTATATTATATTTAAAAAATAATAAAAGTGCAATATTTCATCTATCTTGCATCCGCTGTGTGGGCAGAATGTTTCTTTTAAAAGTGCTCACGCGACATGATACTATAATGTGACGTTTGATATATTTAAATAGCATGATTTGTATCGGACGGATTGTAATTTTTCTTTTGTTTTTGGTAGTCGGTCGCTTCGATCTGTGGTAACGGCGTTAGCTTTCGATTGTCTTAGAAGTACGGGATTGCATAGCATCCAACTTGAAGTCTGAGCCTGAAACACAAAAGCAGAAACAAATAACTATTAGTCATAATGCTTAAATCAAGAATTTACTAGTTAAAATATTACGTTAAAGATTAGTGTTATTTTCAGTTCCAAATATATTTATTTAATTTAAATAAATGTTCCAGTAAATGCAGGTTTAAGAGGAATAACAGGAATAAGTTTTAACAAAATCAAAAGAATTATAGAATCATAGAATCATTCATATCACGAATAATATACAAACTGTCCAAGTCCAATCTAATAGGCGAAGCCATGACTTCAATAAATGAAGGTTGCTATATGTGAAATAACATTTGAATTTTGTAGAACACCCTGTAGAACTCGGTAGGTCTATCGTCAACAGTTATAATGTTATTAGGAATCTATTTAAACATTTATAACTTATGCACAATAATTCATAAATTAATAAAAAATATCTAGTTGATACGACGAAATTAAAAAATCGCACAAATGTAATGATTCTTCTGTTCATGCAGCAACTTTTGGTCCTTGCTACTATGAATTAGACAAACGAACAATTTATGATCAATGAAGGAATAAAGAAATGAACGAATGAAGAAATTAAGGAATAAAGAAAGGAAGAAATAAAGAAATGAAAAAGTAAAGGAACGCAAAAGCTAAGAAACGAAATAACGGAGAAACGAAGAAATGAAAAAAATAATGAAAAGAACAAAAATGAAGAAATAGTCTCTGTTTCACGGTGGAAACTCAAAAAATAAATGAAAAAAATGAAGAAATGGAGGAATAAAGAAATTGAGAAATGAAGGAATGAAAAAAAAGAAATGAAGAAGCGAAGAAATAAAGAAATGCAGAAGTGAATAAATAAAGAAACAAAGGAACGAAGAAGCGAAGAAATCAAAAAAGAAAGAAATGTAAGAAATAAGGACTCCATTTCACACTGTAAACTTAAAAAGAAATAAAGAAATGAACGAATGGAGGAATAAAGAAATGAAGAAATAAAGAATTAAAAAGAAATGAAGAAATGAAATAAAGAAATGAAGAAGTGAAGAAATAAAGAAATGAATGAACGAAGAAGCGAAGACTCGAGGAAACGGAGAAACTGAAAATGAAAAGCATGGAAGAAATAAAAACTCCATTTCACGGTGGAAACTAAAAAAAAGAAAGAAACGAATGAAGAAATGAAGGAATAACGAAAAGAAGAAATGCAGAAATAAAGAAATGAAGAGAAATGAAGAAATGAAATGAAGAACTGGAGGAATAAAGAATTGAAGAAGTGAAGAAATAAAGAAATGAAGGAACGAAGAAGCGAAGAAACGAAGAAACGAATGAACGAAGAAATGAACAAATTAAAGAAATGGAAGAAATAAAGACTCCATTTCACAGTGAAAACTTAAAAAATAAATAAATGAACGAATGAGGGATTAAGGAAATGAAGAAATGAAGAAATAAAGAAATGAAGGAATGAAGAAAAGAAATAAAGAAATGAAGAAGTGAAGAAATAAAGGAATGAAGGGACGAAGAAGCGAAGAACCGAATAAACGAAGAAACGGGGAAACGAAGAAATGAAAAAAAGTAAAGAAACGAAAGAAACGGGAGAAATAACTACCATTTCATGGTGAAAACAAAAAACAAAAGAAAAACAAAAAAATAAATAAATAGAGAAATAAAACGAATAAAGAAATGAAGAAATAAAGAAATGGAGGAATGAAGTAGAAATGGAGAAATGAAGAAGTGGAGAAATAAAGAAATGCAGAAGTGAAGAAATGAAGGAACGAAGAAGGGAAGAACCGAAGAAGCGGAGAAACGAAGAAATGAAAAAAGAAACTAAAGAAACGAAAGAAATGGAACAAATAAAGACTCCATTTCACGGTAAATACAAAAAAGGAAATAAAGAAATAAAACGAATAAAGAAATGAAGGAATAAAGAAATGAATACATGAAGAAATAAAGAAATGGAGAAATGAAGAAGTGGAGAAATAAAGAAACGAAGAAGTGAAGAAATGAAGGAACGAAGTAGCGAAGAACCTAAGAAACGAAGAAATGAAAGAATTAATGAAATGAAAGAAATAAAGACTCTATTTCACAGTGGAAACTTAAAAAGAAATAAAGAAAAAAGAAATGAACGAAAGAAGAAATGGAGAAATACGGAAATGAAGGAATGAAGAAATGAAATGTAGAAATAAAGACTCGAGACTCGGTTTCTACAAACATGTTTTCCCCATAAATTTCTTCCTCAATATGGCTCGAGAATAACAAATGAAACTGGGTTGAATCTGCGATCTAGTTTTCCAAAGCGTTGGAGCACCATAAATAAATAGAGAAGTAAAGAAACGAAGAAGTGAAGAAATAAAGAAATGAAGGAACGAAGTAGCCAAGATCCGAAGAAATGGAGAAACGAAGAAATGAAAGAAAGAAAAGATATAAAAGAAATGGAAGAAAGAAAAACTCCAATTCACGGTGGAAACTTAATAAAAACATAAAGAAATCAAGAAAAATATCGAGTGAAAGAAGGAAGAAATGAAGTGAAGAAATAAAGACTCGAGACTCGGTTTCTACAAACATATTTTCCCCATAAATTTCTTCCTTAATATGTCTCCAGAATACCAAATCAAACTGGGTTGAATCAGGCGATCTAGTTCTCCAAAGCGTTGGAGCACCATAAATAATTTAATGTCTCTGATAAATATTACTTCCAGAATGCTATCATTACTAAAAGTAAAAATTTATGCATTATTGTGCATAAGTTACAATTATTATTGAGCATAAGTTATTTGACATTTAGTAAATCTCCAATTATTCAAGATAAGTCATTTTAGAGTCGCAAATCAATAGAAACAGTCGAAAATTGCGACATTTTCACTATCCAAAATGAGTTCCTTTGTTTCTTCAACCTTTGTTCGTTACCTCAAAATGATTTTTGACACACCATGCCCAGTAGAAATTTTGCAATAAAAATTATCGTGAACCTTCCACTTTAATTCTAAAAATACTAAACAAATTCGAGTCACTTATTCAGAAATTTACACTGCACCAACAAAGGGACTAACGTCAATTAGATTCAATATAGATAAGTTCGTTTACATTACAGAACATTAGACTTTGTAAACTAATGCTGGAGTTTTCAATGCCAGTTTTAAGTCATAAAATTTTGTTGTACACAATTACGTACGTAAAATAAGTACAAAATAGGTTCCTGGTTTAAACCAGAGTCGAAAAGCCAGCCCTATACCTATTAGCACATCTGAAACGTAACATAAGCACACCTCAATTTGCAAACGATATATCCGAGGCGCCCAAACGTTTGAAAAAAAAAGAAACGTTAGTTTACTAATGTTGTACTAATATTTTACCCGACTGAAATCAAAGCGAACGCAAATAAAAAAAAGTACGCGAAAAAAAACCAATTACATAATATAACCAACTGTTATATACCTCTTTACAAATATTTGACTTTGGTAGACTTATACTGTAGCGAAAAAAAAAATCAGGTGATTTTTTTTGGCGAACATTCGACCTTGATGCTTTAGATACAAACCAGATGCGTCTTTTTCAGTTTTGATTGCTATTTACACGTGCAATGCGTATACGAATCGGCCTCATGGTCGAAATCCGTGGCTTTTTTTCTCTCTCTAAATATTTAGACGGGCGTTCGCGAAAAAAATCGCTAATCGTTTATGTATTGGCATATATAGGCCAGCGCCTGTAATTGTAACAATTTTAAAATTGGGTCAGCGTATTGTTCGAGGCGTGCTGAAAGCGCACTGAAACTGTAAACAAATGTATGCAGGCAGCTGTATGGGAAGTGCGTGATGGTTTTTGTTTTCGGTGTAGCTTTCATGGCGACTTTGTTGCTGCTTTTGTACTTTAAGTTACTGTAAAAATAGCAGCACTAAGACTGTCGAATTCGAAGAACTTATTTTCAACAATTACTGAATGTTACTCAGACTCAATTCTCTAGTTTTGCATTCAGCTGAAGTTCTCCTGAAAAAGGCGTATCAGTTCACTATTTTTGACAAAGTATGTAACTGGAAATCAGTGACATTTTCTGGTAGTTGACAGTTTCTATTTTAAACTGAAAATTATAGTTAAGACTAAATTAGCATTAATTCATTTTAATTTTTTATGTATGTCTACATTTTCACGACAATTTCTTTGTATTTTGCAGGAGGTGGACAAATCTAGGATTGTGAAGAACGTTGACAACGCAGTGAACTTATTCGAGGTTTTTAAGGTTAGTTTTGTTAATTTTATCACTTCTAGTCTAGTTGCTAGACTATTAACGTCAACGACTTATATTTTTCTAAAAATCATTCTGTCAAAATTCAACAATTGCATAATTGTAATAATAGTGATTCTTCTCTTCAGGAATTACTTTTTCTTGGTATCAAAATTACCGAAAATTATTTAAAGTTTTATTATTTATTTACGTAATGTTCTAAATTATTTAAAAAATATTAAACTGTCCTTTAGTTGATTGTAGTGGTATCGCCTTAACCACCTATATCGTAAGACACTGTATTTCTTAGCACTCGGTTTGATAACTTAGTCCTGAAGATGCTTCTTGCAACAGAGCGCGAAATGTCGACTGGTTCAAAGTCCTCAGCGCGGTTTCCACCCGGAAATCAATATATCATTGACTCAGACCGCGGAAGTCTACAATCTAGATACTCAATTTATTTGGAAGTAATGAAGAAACTAAGAAAGGAAGAAGAAACGAAGAGACAAACCAACGAAGAAACAAAGAAACGAAGAACAGAAGATGCGAAGGAACGAAGAAATAAGCAGCAATTCTCGTTGGAAACTTAATAAAGAAATGACGTATTGAAATAAAGAAATAAAGAAATGAAGAAACGAAGAAACGGAGTAACGAAGAAATGAAAGACATGGAAGAAATAAGGAGTCCAATTCACAGCGAACACTTAAAAAATAAAGATTTGAAAACATTAAGAAGTGAAGGAATGAAGAAATGATGGAATGAAGAAATTGAAGAAATAAAGTCTCCAATTATTGGTGGAAACTTAATAGGAAAATAAAGAAATGACGGAATGAAGAATTGAAGAAATAAAGTCTCTAATTGTCGGTGGAAATTTAATAAAGACATGAAGAAATGTCGAAATAAAGAAATGAATGCATAAAGAAATAAAATGAAGAAATGAAGAAGTGAAGAAATAAAGAAATGGACAAAAATGAAGAAGTGATGCAATAAATAGAGAACTGAATGGAAGAAATGAAAGAAATAATGAAATAAAGGCTCCAATTCACGGTGGAAACTTAATAAAGAAATGAAGAATTAAAGAAAGTAAGGAATGGAGAATAGAATGAAGAAAAAGGGAAAGTAGGGGATAAAAAAATGAAATTAAGAAATAAGGTCTCCAATTATTGGTGGAAACTTAACAAGGGAATGAAGAAATGAAGGACTGAAGAAATTGAAGAAATAAAGTCTCGAATTGTCGGTGGAGATTTAATAAAAAGATGAAGAAATGACGAAATAAAGAAATGAAGGCATAAAGAAATAAAATGAAAAATGAAGCAGTGAAGAAATAAAGAAATGGACAAAATGAAGAAGTGAAGCAATAAATAGAGAACTAAATGGAAGAAATGAAAGAGATACTGAAATAAAGGCTCCAATTCACGATGGAAACTTAATAAAGAAATGAAGAATTAATGAAAGTAAGGAATGGAGAATAGAATGAAGAAAAAGGAAAGTAGAGGATAGAGAAATGAAATGAAGAAATAAAGTCTCCAATTATTGGTGGAAACTTAATAAGGAAATGAAGGAATGAAGAAATTGAAGAAATAAAGTCTCTAATTGTCGGTGGAAAATTAATAAAGAGATGAAGAAATTACGAAATAAAGAAATGGACAAAAATGAAGAAGTGAAGCAATAAATAAAGAACTGAATGGAAGAAATGAAAGAAATAGTGAAATAAAGGCTCCAATTCACGGTGGAAACTTAATAAAGAAATGAAGAATCAAAGAAACTAAGGAATGGAGAATAGAATGAAGAAAAAAGGAAAGTAGGGAATAGAGGAATGAAATGAAGAAATAAAGTCTCCAATTATTGGTGGAAACTTAATAAGGAAATGAAGAAATGAAGGAATGAAGAAATTCAAGAAATAAAGGCTCAAATTGTCGGTGGAAATTGAATAAAGAGACGAAATAAAGAAATGAAGGCATAAAGAAATAAAAGAAAGAAATGAAGAAGTGAAGAAATAAGGAAATGGACAAAAATGAAGAAGTGAAGCAATAAATAAAGAACTGAATGGAAGAAATGAAAGAAATAGTGAAATAAAGGCTCCAATTCACGGTGGAAACTTAATAAAGAAATGAAGAATCAAAGAAACTAAGGAATGGAGAATAGAATGAAGAAAAAAGGAAAGTAGGGAATAGAGGAATGAAATGAAGAAATAAAGTCTCCAATTATTGGTGGAAACTTAATAAGGAAATGAAGAAATGAAGGAATGAAGAAATTCAAGAAATAAAGGCTCAAATTGTCGGTGGAAATTGAATAAAGAGACGAAATAAAGAAATGAAGGCATAAAGAAATAAAAGAAAGAAATGAAGAAGTGAAGAAATAAGGAAATGGACAAAAATGAAGAAGTGAAGCAATAAATAAAGAACTGAATGGAAGAAATGAAAGAAATAACGAAATAAAGGCTCCAATTCACGGTGGAAACTTAATAAAGGAATGAGGAATCAAAGAAAGTAAGGAATGGAGAATAGAATGAAGAAAAAGGGAAAGTAGGGAATAGAGCAATGAAATGAAGAAATAAAGTCTCCAATTATTGGTGAAAACTTAATAAGGAAATAAAGAAATGAAGGAATTAAGAAATTGAAGAAATGTAATCTTAAATTGTCGGTGGAATAAAGAGATGAACAAATGACGAAATAAAGAAATGAAGGCATAAAGAAATAATATAAAGAAATGAAGAAGTGAAGAAATAAAGAAATGGACAAAAATGAAGAGAAGAAATAAATAAAGAACTGAATGGAAGAAATGACAGAAATAATGAGACAAACGAAATGAAGAGATGAAGGAATGAAGAAATTGAAGAAATAAAGTCTCGAGATGAAGAAATGACAACATAAAGAAATGAAGGCATAAAGAAATAAAACTAAGAAATGAAGAAGTGAAGAAATAAAGGAAAGGACAAAAATGAAGAAATAAAGCAATAAACAAAGAACTGAATGGAAGAAATGACAGAAATAATGAGACAAAGGCTCCAATTCACGGTGGAAACTAGAATAAATGAAGAAATAAAGAATTAAAGAAAGTAAGGAATGGAGAATGGAATGAAGAAAAAAGGAAAGTAGGGGATAGAGAAATGAAATGAGAAAATAACGTCTCCAATTATTGGTGGAAACTTAATAAGGAAATGAAGAGATGAAAGAATGAAGAAATTGAAGGAATAGTCTCAAATTGTCGGTGGAAATTTAATAAAGAGATGAATGAAGAAATGACGAAATAAAGAAATGAAGGCATAAAGAAATAAAATAAAGAAATGAAGAAGTGAAGAAATAAAGAAATGGACAAAAATGAAGAAGTGAAGAAATAAATAAAGAACTGAATGGAAGAAATGACAGAAATAATGAGACAAAGGAAATGAAGAGATGATGGAATGAAGAAATTGAAGAAATAAACTCTATTGCACAGTGGAAATTTAATCAAGTCATGAAGAAATGACAACATAAAGAAATGAAAGCATAAAGAAATAAAACGAAGAAATGAAGAAGTGAAGAAATAAAGAAAAGGACAGAAATGAAGAAATAAAGCAATAAACAAAGAACTGGAAATGGAAGAAATGACAGAAATAATGAGACAAAGGCTCCAATTCACGGTGGAAACTAGAATAAATGAAGAAATAAAGAATTAAAGAAAGTAAGGAATGGAGAATGGAATGAAGAAAAAAGGAAAGTAGGGGATAGAGAAATGAAATGAGAAAATAACGTCTCCAATTACAGGTGGAAACTTAATAAGGAAATGAAGAGATGAAGGAATGACGAAATTGAAGGAATAAAGTCTTCAAATTGTCGGTGGAAATTTAATAAAGAGATGAAGAAATGACAAAATAAAGAAACGAAGGCATAAAGAAATTAAATGAAGAAATGAATAAGTGAAGAAATAAAGAAATGGACAAAAATGAAGTTGTGGAGCAATAAATAAAGAACTGAATGAAAGAAATGAAAGAAATAATGAAATAAAGGCCCCAACTCACGCTGGAAACTTAATAAAGAAATGAAGAATTAAAGAAACTAAGGAATGGAGAATAGAATGAAGAAAACAGGAAAGTAGGGAATAGAGAAGTGAAATAAAGAAATAAAAACTCGAATTTTCGGTGGAAATATTCCTCAATGTGCCTCCACAGTAAGAAATCAAACGGGGTTAAATCAGGCGATCTAGTTCTCCAAAGCATTGGACCACCATGAACAATTAACGTCTTTGTTAAATATAATTTAAACAATTTCGGAGTGCTACGTAAATTACTTATTCTTTGCCTTTAAACGAAATCAATTTCACAGCGTGTATGCGAAATCTTCGTAATTGAAACGTCTGCAAAAATCCGACTAGCAAGAACGCGGGGAATGTTACGTGCGCTAAAACCAGTATCTACTTTACAATGTCGATTTTTGCAGCTAGCGGGACACCGAAGCAATAAGCAACCCTGCAATGGCAGCAGTACAAAGCTGATAAACTATGTTGAACGGCGTTTGTTGGTATGCATGTATACATACCTAGGCGTGTACCCAGGTACACGCACTCAAAATCGAGCCTCATTCCTTCTCACTTAAAATCTTCGCGAATTCTAAGTCCTCAGTAGGATGTGACGTTGTCTAGCAAGAAGTTAATTTATGGTTTGTAGTTTTTCTCACAGGTGACAATAGAAAATTAGAATGGTCATAAAAAATAGTATATATTAAACCAACGTCAACATCGCAGCTTTTTTGTTTGTTAAAAAACGGCCAAATCTGCACGAAATGTAGAGAGAGAGAAACGTAGAGTTAACGGTTCATTATCTTTATCAACATGCATGCAAATTGGCGTAAAATTACGTGCTAATTGTTCACTCGTTTGTGGAATTAAAAGTAGGCCTGGAATTTTGTGCATGTTCTAATAGCGAAAAATTGCAAGTATGTGAAAAGATATTTTTTGGTTCTCTTCAAAAAATAAAGCGCCAGTTATTACAAAAGTTATAGACATTTAGCGGTTGTTGTCCATGGGGCAAAACTCCGAGCGTCGAAGGGCTACTAGGTCTTTTAATTATCTACAATTTGAGGTATGATAGAAATTTGTGCAAACATTTTTGCAGAAGTTATAAACATTTTTCTGTGGAACCTGATTGAAATACGTTAGCTATAGGAACGAACACTATCGCGATTTAGGGGGGCAAAACCCTGAACGTCATAGGAATATTAGGTCTCTTCATTACCTTCAATTTGAGGTATGATAGAAATTTATGCAAACATTTTTGCAGAAGTTATAAACATTTTCCTGTGGAAACTGATTGAAATACGTCAGCTATACGAACGAAAATTATCGCGATTTATGTGGGCCAAAACCCTGAACGTCATAGGAATATTAGGTCTCTTAATTACCTACAATTTGAGGTATGATACAAATTTATGCAAATATTTTTGCAGATGTTATAAGAAAATTTCTGTGGCAACTGATTGAAATACGTTAGCTATAAGAACGAACACTATCGCGGTTTAGGGGGGGCAAAACTCTGAAAGTCATAGGGATATTAGGTCTCTTAATTGCCTACAATTTGAGGTATGATAGAAATTTATACAAACATTTTTGCAGAAGTTATAAACATTTTCCTGTGGAAACTGATTGAAATACGTCAGCTATACGAACGAAAATTATCGCGATTTATGTGGGCCAAAACCCTGAACGTCATAGGAATATTAGGTCTCTTAATGACCTACAATTTGAGGTATGATACAAATTTATGCAAATATTTTTGCAGATGTTATAAGAAAATTTCTGTGGCAACTGATTGAAATACGTTAGCTATAAGAACGAACACTATCGCGGTTTAGGGGGGGCAAAACTCTGAAAGTCATAGGGATATTAGGTCTCTTAATTGCCTACAATTTGAGGTATGATAGAAATTTATACAAACATTTTTGCAGAAGTTATAAACATTTTCCTGTGGAAACTGATTGAAATACGTCAGCTATACGAACGAAAATTATCGCGATTTATGTGGGCCAAAACCCTGAACGTCATAGGAATATTAGGTCTCTTAATGACCTACAATTTGAGGTATGATACAAATTTATGCAAATATTTTTGCAGATGTTATAAGAAAATTTCTGTGGCAACTGATTGAATTACGTTAGCTATAAGAACGAACACTATCGCGGTTTAGGGGGGGCAAAACTCTGAAAGTCATAGGGATATTAGGTCTCTTAATTGCCTACAATTTGAGGTATGATAGAAATTTATACAAACATTTTTGCAGAAGTCATAAACATTTTTCTGTGGAAACTGATTGAAATACGTTAGCTATAGGAACGAAACTTATCGCATTTTAGGGGGGGGGGGGGGCAAAACTTTGAACGTCATAGGAATATTAGGTCTCTTAATTACCTACAATTTGAGGTATGATAGAAATTTATGCAAACATTTTTGCAGAAGTTATAAACATTTTTCTGTGGAAACTGATTGAAATACGTTAGCTATAGGAACGAAAATTATCGCAATTTAGGGGAGACAAAACTCTGAACGTCATAGGCATATTAGGTCTCTTAATTACCTACAATTTGAGGTATGATAGAAATTTATGCAAATATTTTTGCAGAAGTTATAAACATTTTTCTGTGGAAACTCATTGAAATACGTTAGCTACAGGAACGAAAGGTATCGCATTTTAGGGGGGCAAAACTCTGAACGTCATCGAGCTATTAAGTTATTAATCTCAAAATTTGACGATATTTTCAACTTGGTTCGGTTGCAAAATTATAATGCATCGTCGGATATATTAATCGATCGAATTGTTGGAACTGAGTCAAAATTTTTGCGTGCCAAAAAGCATATTTACACTTCAACCTGGCTGGCAATTGGCATTTACTAGCCGCTAAATTGCTATGATATACATACTGCAAAATCGTGAACTCTATGCCTTAACCTCCCTCATCTTTTATTTCTAATCCCTTTTTTTATTGACGAAAATTTATTATTTTGGTATTCATTTATATTCTGTTCTTCTGAATAGTGACAGAAATAACAATATACTACGTATTTTTGTATTTTAACAACGAATGGTTCTTTTCTTATGGAGTCTTATTTTCCAAATAACAGCAAACAATTTGAATTCAGACGCTGTTTTATGCCGAAATAGACAAACAGCGCCTCTTAGGCGCCTTTTTAGGCGCTGTTTTCGTCCGCAATTCATTGTTCTTTTGCATTTTTCTTTTACACTGTTGAATCAGCGTGTATATATGCATGACTTTTGCTTTCATTCGCGCTATCTGTTGTTTAATTTAAAGATTATGGCAAAGGTTGTGTTACTAACAATGCAAATGCTTGTTCAAACAGACTTATATAATAGACGCTATATATTTTTTTTCGTCTGTTTATTTTTAGTATGTAGGTCATTAACTTGAGTTTGGAAGTCAAGTAGACAGATCGAACTATATACTTTTTGGTTAACGATATTGACAAGAAAATGTATGATAGTCATATCTAAATAAATAATAGTTATTTAACCAACAAGTATATCAAAAAAAGAGCAATTAATGATCGAGACTCTTTAACGCACGAGCGATTAGCGAGTGCGTTAATTGTCTGTATAGATTTTACATTTTGCTTTCGTTTTTCTTTAAACTGAAACCGTATCTTGAAAACTAAATTTGATTAAATAATTGAATCACAAAATTTCTTCAATGACTTGTCATGTGTGAACCGTTCTTTAATGAGATACATTCAATGCATAGGATAAACTCACGATCTCGATCAATCATATCAATATCCTTCAGACAAAAATGAAGTGCTGGGCCTACGCTAAGCTAAGAAAAAATAGGTGTGTGGCCAGCCAATTTTGTCTTGTACGACAACCTACTCACTTTTCATTCATGTTATTCATCAGACCTCATGAATACAAACATTAATATTAATAATGTCGATATTGGTTACCAGTGCAGCGACAACAGTCAAATTTAGGTTTAAATTTAAATCGATTGTGGCTTTGACTTGTGTGTCAGTTGTATGTCAAACGAATTATAGGTTGAGAAATGTTGTTTTTTAATATGTTATTAATTAATTTAGCAATTTTATTTTATTTACTGTGACTATGTTTTATAAACTGATTAACATTTTTGTATAAAATATTCTTGGCACATAGGAGTATGAGCATCACTTCAAATGATTCTAACTGCATAAATTTAAATAAATAAACAATGAAAATATATATGTTTCAGAGGACATATTCCGTCCCATTTGCAATAAAATTATTGCAGTTTTACATTTTGAATTTTTTGTTGTTGTGTATACTACAACTTACAAATAAAAAACAAATACAAACTTTTCAGAAAAATATTTTTTAGTTTCTTTTTTCTCAAATTACTCAAATAAAACATTATCCACAAAATAATTAAAACCAAACTAAGAAAAATTATCGAAAAATCGGTACGTACCCTATGTATTTCCAGAACAAAAAAAATCAATAATAATCATCAAACGCGGATATCGGAACAATCGCAACTAACACCGCACCGTTTTCAAAATCGTTTCTATGGAAACGAGGCGCGCGCGGGTTTCTCAAGACCGGACACACGGCAGCGTGTCGGACGAGACTGGTACCCGGTATCAACTGTTAAAGTTCTTTGCCCGTACCTCCTACCAACTGGCCAGCGCACTCGGCCGAGTGGAACTCGCTCGAGACGCAACCAAAGCAGCACCAGCTAACTGAAATCGAAAATCGCAGCCCAGTCGATCTCTATTTTCAGCAATAATTATTTATATAGGAAATAAATCGGTTAGGGGTGAGCGCTGAACACAAAGGCATAGTTTTTATTATTGTTTAGAGTATTCAAAACGTCAGCGGTTGCGAAACGTCAATTCAACACGCAAATGCATGGAGAATGCGATGAGGAGGAGAAACACGCGCGCACGTACGCTATGTGAGACAATATTGAAACAGCTTGGTGTTTCCATGGTGTTTACAAAGGCAATGTGTATTTCGAGTGCGGATTGCGGATAGCAATATTGTTATGCATTTTTCCAGGATTTTGCAAATGAGCCGCCATTTCTGTAATTTCGTCAAAATAGTTAAATAATAAATTAAAGTAGAAGAAATTTTGTATAATTTATGGCCATGACATTTTTTGGTAAAATTAATAGTTTAGCTGTAGGAGCAAATTCTATTTGATCGAGATCGTGTCTGCATTAATATAGGATTTGCCAGATAGTTTTATTCTAATGACAGTAGGTAGTGTTAAAAAAGGTTTAATATTCTCGGCTGTATTGGTGACTCAAACTAGGTGCGATGTGTTATCGGGGTGAGCAGCCAGGTGGAGGACAATTAAAACAACTTCCTTCGATCAATCCCTAAGCTTTCGATAATGTTTATTATCTTCCTCAGAGGGTACGCTGCAAAAACAGTAATAAGTACAACGGAACAAAATAACTGACACAACTCACATCCAGAAGTGAGTAAGCGACCGTCGGTAGAAACATCAAACAGTGAAAAACGTAGACAGATACTGGCACATGTCAAAACGGCAAACGTCCTACAAATAATAATATATAAACATTCTGGTCAGTACAATAAAACTAAACTACCATAAAATCCTTCGCAAAAGGCATCGACGCACAGAACAACGGCAGAAAACGACAAACAATAATCAAATAACGAGACGGACGACAAGGAACTCTCTGTGATTGTTCACAATACAAATCCACAAACGAACGGCTAAGATTGTGGATTTGTATTGTGAACAATCACAGAGAGTTCCTTGTCGTCCGTCTCGTTATTTGATTATTGTTTGTCGTTTTCTGCCGTTGTTCTGTGCGTCGATGCCTTTTGCGAAGGATTTTATGGTAGTTTAGTTTTATTGTACTGACCAGAATGTTTATATATTATTATTTGTAGGACGTTTGCCGTTTTGACATGTGCCAGTATCTGTCTACGTTTTTCACTGTTTGATGTTTCTACCGACGGTCGCTTACTCACTTCTGGATGTGAGTTGTGTCAGTTATTTTGTTCCGTTGTACTTATTACTGTTTTTGCAGCGTACCCTCTGAGGAAGATAATAAACATTATCGAAAGCTTAGGGATTGATCGAAGGAAGTTGTTTTAATTGTCCTCCACCTGGCTGCTCACCCCGATAACACATCGCACCTAGTTTGGGTAGTGTTAAAGGCTGATTTTTTGACAATACCTCCTGTCAATATCTGTCAAATCCTGGCTAATTCGTTTTATTTTAGTGCAAACACGATCGATCTCGATAGAATCTCATGCAGGTAAACTATTAATTTTATATATTGTATGATAAAGTCATGTGCCTGGCCACATCAGATTTTTCTAACATATCTCAATTTCAAACTCATATAAAAATTTTTGGAAACAAGAGGCTTGACAACAGTTTTAGGACTGCTTTGTAATTCAACGATTGATTCTTCCAACAGCTAAAAGCAGGTATTTTAATAGTAACTACTGATGTCATCTATCAGCAAGTTACGGAATCATCGCAAGAAAACATACAGAAACCTCACAGGCGGATCTTACAAAATACGTTACATAAAAAGCAGCGTTTTGTCATCATTTTTACGACGTATCTCCCACATATTATGTGTTTCCTATTTCGTTTCTTCTATTCTGTATCTGAACTATATCTTCAGTGGTTTAACCATAAAAGTTTAACCCAGGAAATGCCTGAGCTCTTCGTCCGCCGTGCTTTGGCAGGAACGTAAAGCCGTTAGTCACGGCAACCAGGCGATCAGTTTTGAGTGATAGTTTAAAGGTTCGTCTATTAATCTGTGTTCCATACAAACTGAAGTCAAACCCAACAGACAGAATTTGACCCCCATAAAAAAAAACAAATAACATGCAGCCAACAAAAAAAAAAAAACAATAAACGCACCAAATGTTAGTAAAAATTATATCATATCTTTATTACGAATATATTGTTATATCTTCACTAAACAAACGATCGAACCAACATTCAAGCGTGAGACAGCATTTAACACAAAAAAATATCGACAGACAATGCTGTCTCGAACAGAATAACTTAACAATTATATATATATGTATAGGTAATATGTTTATAGCGGATACAATAATTATACAACACTAATAGAAAATTCAAAACATACACTTAAGTAGAAAAAACTGGGATAAATATTTTGTTTAGTCGGAATATATAATATAATCACATCGTCGCGACGAAAGCGGGGTTAGGTTTGGAACTCCTTGCTCGGCGTTGAGATTCCTATCGCCTCCTCGTAACCCTCGGTCGACTGTTTCTTCGATTTTTTTAGTTTACCTAAAAATTCCAATTTAAATTTTTTTTATTTTTAGTTTTTTTTAGATATGTACCTTCTTTTTCCTTTTTGGGTTTACTCTTTTTCTCTTTGCTCTCCTTCTTGTCTTTCTTGTGATGCTTCTTAACCTTCTTTTCTTTAATTTCTTCATTCTCAATGGGTTCCGTAATTAATAAATTGCTTGTAACTTCGTCTTTAGGCTTATTACGTTCCTTTTCAGACTATAAATAAAAAATAGATAAATTTGTATATTTATTTTGTTAATTTGTTTAAAAACCTTTTTCTTGTGTTTCTTAACTTTCCTATCCTTCTCTGTTCTCTCCTCCGGTTTTTTCTGTACAGGCTCTTCGTACGGAGGTCTAAAATAACGATTAAAAAACACCCAATATTACAAGTACAAACATGAGTTAGCAAAACCACTGTTAGTATACAGTTTACTCTACACACTATTGATAATAAATAGTCCATGCTAATTGTTAATTACAGATTATTAGTTTAATTTTAAAAAATTGGGAAAAAAGGTTTACCAAAATTTGAAAAGAAAAAAACTTACAGTTCTAAGTCTATGTCCAACGCACGATGTGGGTCGTCCAGATTTCCTCGACTGCTGTCACTATCCGAAAGCGTAGCGCCCTCTGGTAGTTCCAGCCCTTTGTTCACGACAGTCATGCTGTTTTCGTTCTCGTTTTCATCGGATGAACTAAAAAGTATGCATAATAAAAGTAATAATCTTTTGGAACTCAGTGTATTAGAAACTGGATTAGGTACTTTTTAGCGTATAGCTAAACTAACCTTTCAACCTTCTGCTTTCGACTTTTCTTTGTTTTCTTCTTCATCTTCCGTTTCTCCTTGTCCAAATTCAAGTACTTATCGGACCGCTTCTGCCCGGCTAATTTCAACGATAAGTTCAAATCTAATTCTCGAACTGGAGGCACACCTTCAACATTCTCCATATTGAAGTCTCCTAGATTGTTCGATTTCTTTACGGTACCCTTCAAATAGTGAGGGTTGTGCTCCATCTCGTTAATTCTAGCCTCCCTGATCTATAACGACAAAATCGACAATCAAAAATACGAAAAAAAATCATAACCCGTTACGGTACCTTCTGTAATTCTTCTCCGGTCAACTCCGGTTGGTACCTTTCCGTCCTGGTTACCTTCTCGCTCTTCACAAACAGATTCTCCATTATTTCGGAACCAGATTCTGATTCCGAGGACTCTTCTGGTTCGTTGATCCAAGCGTCTAAATCTAATCTACGAATTGACGGAAAGAAAATGTTAAAACGAATTTATATTGGCTAGTTTGGAGTTATTTGTTACCCTTCTGGTATTGGAACTTTCTTCTGCGCTTTTGGCGCGACTGGGTTCAGTTCACCAGTGAACAGAATCATCAGTTCAGAAGCTAGCGTTGATTCGGGGTCGATGATGCTTTTCTCGATGCTGTCGTCGCCCAAGATCAACTTGGACGCTTGTTTCTTTTCTGTAAATCAAGATGCGGTTTGACTTTAGTCACTTCGGTGTCCGCTTTTGTTTAATACGGATTTACCCCAAAAGTTGATGTAATAATATTGATTTTCGAGCAAGCCTAGATCAGAAATACTTACGACAGTAAGTCCTCAAATTTACAACTCCCTACCACTATTAATTTCATCAGTAGAATTTTTTAAAGTTAGACTTTAGTCACTTTGGTGCCTGATTTTGCTTAATATGGATTTACCACAAAGTTTGCTATAATAAAATTATTTTTTTGGACAAGCTTACGTCAGGAATAAATATGAAAGTAAGTCCTGAAATTTCCAACTCCACAGCTTTATTATTTTGATCAGTGGAATTTTTCAAAGTTAGACTTTAGTCACTTTAGTGCCTGATTTTGCTTAATATGGATTTACCACACAGTTTGCTATAATAAAATTAATTTTTGGGCATGCTTACGTCAGGAATAAATATGAAAGTAAGACCTAAAATTTCCAACTCCACAGCTTTATTATTTTGATCAGTAGAATTTTTTAAACTTAGACTTTAGTCACTTTGGTGCCTGATTTTGCTTAATATGGATTTACCACAAAGTTTGCTATAATAAAATTAATTTTTGGGCAAGCTTACGTCAGGAATAAATATGAAAGTAAGACCGAAAATTTCCACCTCCACAGCTTTATTATTTTGATCAGTAGAATTTTTTAAACTTAGAGATTAATCACTTTGGTGCCTGATTTTGCTTAATATGGATTTACCACAAAGTTTGCTATAATAAAATTAATTTTTGAGCAAGCTTAAGTCAGAAATAAATATGAAAGTAAGTCCTGAAATTTCCAACTCCACAGCTTTATTATTTTGATCATTGGACTTTTTCAAAGTTAGACTTTAGTCACTTTGGTGCCTGATTTTGCTTAATATGGATTTACCACACAGTTTGCTATAATAAAATTAATTTTTGGGCATGCTTACGTCAGGAATAAATATGAAAGTAAAACCTAAAATTTCCAACTCCACAGCTTTATTATTTTGATCAGTATAATTTTTTAAACTTAGACTTTAGTCACTTTGGTGCCTGATTTTGCTTAATATGGATTTACCACAAAGTTTGCTATAATAAAATTAATTTTTGAGCAAGCTTACGTCAGAAATAGATATGAAAGTAAGTCCTGAAATTTCCAACTCCACAGCTTTATTATTTTGATCAGTGGAATTTTTCAAAGTTAGACTTTAGTCACTTTGGTGCCTGATTTTGCTTAATATGGATTTACCACAAAGTTTGCTATAATAAAATTAATTTTTGGGCAAGCTTACGTCAGGAATAAATAAGAAAGTAAGACCTAAAATTTCCAACTCCACAGCTTTATTATTTTGATCAGTAGAATCTTTTAAACTTCGACTTTAGTCACTTTGGTGCCTGATTTTGCTTAATATGGATTTACCACAAAGTTTGCTATAATAAAATTAATTTTTGAGCAAGCTTACGTCAGAAATAGATATGAAAGTAAGTCCTGAAATTTCCAACTCCACAGCTTTATTATTTTGATCAGTGGAATTTTTCAAAGTTAGACCTTAGTCACTTTGGTGCCTGATCTTGCTTAATATGGATTTACCACAAAGTTTGCTATAATAAAATTAATTTTTGGGCAAGCTTACGTCAGGAATAAATATGAAAGTAAGACCTAAAATTTCCAACTCCACAGCTTTATTATTTTGATCAGTGGAATTTTTCAAAGTTAGACTTTAGTCACTTTGGTGCCTGATTTTGCTTAATATGGATTTACCACAAAGTTTGCTATAATAAAATTAATTTTTGGGCAAGCTTACGTCAGGAATAAATAAGAAAGTAAGACCTAAAATTTCCAACTCCACAGCTTTATTATTTTGATCAGTAGAATCTTTTAAACTTCGACTTTAGTCACTTTGGTGCCTGATTTTGCTTAATATGGATTTACCACAAAGTTTGCTATAATAAAATTAATTTTTGAGCAAGCTTACGTCAGAAATAGATATGAAAGTAAGTCCTGAAATTTCCAACTCCACAGCTTTATTATTTTGATCAGTGGAATTTTTCAAAGTTAGACCTTAGTCACTTTGGTGCCTGATCTTGCTTAATATGGATTTACCACAAAGTTTGCTATAATAAAATTAATTTTTGGGCAAGCTTACGTCAGGAATAAATATGAAAGTAAGACCTAAAATTTCCAACTCCACAGCTTTATTATTTTGATCAGTGGAATTTTTCAAAGTTAGACCTTAGTCACTTTGGTGCCTGATCTTGCTTAATATGGATTTACCACAAAGTTTGCTATAATAAAATTAATTTTTGGGCAAGCTTACGTCAGGAATAAATATGAAAGTAAGACCTAAAATTTCCAACTCCACAGCTTTATTGATCAGTAGAATTTTTTAAACTTAGACTTTAGTCACTTTGGGGCCTGATTTTGCTTAATATGGATTTACCACAAAGTTTGCTATAATAAAATAAATTTTTGGGCAAGCTTACGTCAGGAATAAATATGAAAGTAAGACCTAAAATTTCCAACTCCACAGCTTTATTATTTTGATCAGTAGAATTTTTTAAACTTAGACTTTAGTCACTTTGGTGCCTGATTTTGCTTAATATGGATTTACCACAAAGTTTGCTATAATAAAATTAATTTTTGGGCAAGCTTACGTCAGGAATAAATATGAAAGTAAGACCTAAAATTTCCAACACCAGCTTTATTATTTTAATCAGTGGAATTTTTCAAAGTTAGACTTTAGTCACTTCGGTGCCTGATTTTGCTTAATACGGATTTACCACGAAACTTGATGTAATATACGTGTTATTTTTTACACTTACTTGAGATCATCTCGTCCTTGACAATCTTCAATATCGCAGTGGTGGTACAAGCCCTCTCCTGGACCTCAATCTCCCCAGAAGTGACAGCAGTAGCCAGTTTATCGAGCACTTCGTCGCTCAAATCGATTATATCATCGTATCTCTCGGCTACTTCGAGCCTCTGCATGATATTGACAAACAGTTTGAGGATATTTTGTATGAATACGCCCTCTATGTGTTGCGGGAGCGTCTTGTACTTAATCATGGCCCTTAAGGTCTGCTCGGGGTGTTCCAATTCGCTGCCAAATTCACCACAGAGGAACGTAGCGGCCAGTAGAACTTCTTGCATGATGGTGAACTGGCTTGTCGAGGAATATACATCTAGGACTTGGGCCATTTCGGTGACTGCAAAATGCCGAATCGCAGGCACTCTTATGCAGACGTCCATAAGTTGGGACCCAATAACGTGACCTGTTTGAAAAATTACTTATTGTAATTTTGGCGAGGTTATAATATTATGTCTACTAAAATTTGTACACAGTCACTATAGTCACAGATTTATATTTGTTAAAATGTATTTTTTTCTTTGTCCACAAGAAGTTGGAGTAAAAATCACTCATCTTGGAAAATTTGTAGTCATATGATCACTTAGTCACCTCAGCTGAATTTGTTAGTTTTATATTTTTAAAAATGTATTTTTCTTGAATTTGAGTTATAACTTCTCCTTGCAAAATTTGTAGTACTAGGCCACTTAGTCACAATAGTACAACTTGTAGTCATATGACTACATAGTCACAATTGTGGAATTTCACTGTTTCATATTTATTAAAATATAATCTTCTATATACAGAAGAATTAGAATTACAGTCATAAATACTCACATTAAAACATTTTTAGTCATATTAGTCATATGATCACTTAGTCACAACAGTTCAATTTGATAGTTTTATATTTTTAAAAATGTATTTGTTCTGGAATTAGTTTTGAATTGTTCTCCTTGCAAAATTTGTAGTCCTAGACCACTTAGTCACAATAGTACAACTTCCAAAACTTGTAGTCATATGACCCCTTAGTCACAATAGGAGAATCTCACTGTGTCATATTTGTTAACATGTTATTTTCTATATCTAGAAGAAATTAGAGTTATAAATATTCACACTTAGACAAATGTTGTCATATGATCACTTAGTCACAACTGTTGAATTTGATATGCAGAATTTCAATGTTTTATATTTGTTCAAATGTTATTTTCTATATCTAGAAGAAATTAGAGTTATAAATATTCACATTGAAACAAATGTTGTCATATGATCACTTAGTCACAACTGGTGAATTTGATACTTAAGTATATTTTTAAAAATGTATTTTTTTCTGGAATTATGGTGATAAACTCTGTTTGCAAAATGTGTAGTCCTAGACCACTTAGTCACAATCATACAACTTGCAAAATTTGTAGGCCTAGACCACTTAGTTAGAATAAATATTACAATTTGCAAAATTTGTAGTCATATGATCACTTAGTCACAATAGTTGAATTTCACAGTTTTATATTTTGTTAAAATGTAATTTCTATATCCAGAAGAAATGAGATTTTTAAATACTCAAATTGACACATTTTTAGTCATAATATGATCACTTAGTCACAATCGTTGCATTTGAGTGTTTCATATTATATTTTGTGTTCACTACAAGAAATTAGAATTATAATGACTCACCCTGCTTAGACCCAAATTCCATTTGAGCCAGCTCGACAAGAACAGTGATGTACCACTCGAAATTCGTAATGAATTGATAATTATTCTGCGAACAAATCAATATAATCTTGCTCAATAGCTCATCACGATAAATAGTGCCCTCAGCTTTATCCATATGCACCATAAGCTTCTTAACAATCTCCATGAGGTTCTTCTTTGACACCTAAAGAAACACCAGTGAAACATTTTCAAAAATTCCAATCGCAAAAGACCAAAAATGTTTCTCAAAGCGATACGAACCATTCCATATAACAAATCGAGCGCCCTTAACCTAATAGATTCATCTTTATCTTCCATACACTGCAGGATCAAATCCTTATGAGCCTGAACACTTTTCGGGTGTGTTTTGAGTATTTTTGACATCGCCAGAAGTCCTAAATATTTCACTGGGAAGGAATAGAAGAAAATAAGAAGTGGATGAGTGTTTTTTTTTTCAGATTAGGGAAAAAATGGTGTTTTTTGGGTACACTTACGATTTTGGTCGCTATCTTCAATAAGGATCCTCAACTTTTGGACACAGAGTTGGATGCTTGCCGCGTGGTTTGGCATACCAGACGATATACTGATCAAAACCGCTATGACGGTATTTATGCACTCGTATAGCAAGCTCATCGCAGACGTGCTGTGTTTATACAGAAATCGAAAAGAAAATTAAAGATTTTTTATCAGTGGACATTATCGGTTTAAGCCTGGTTTACACCAAATGTCTTTGTGAGAATCTTTAAAGTAATTATTAATAATAAAACGGTGTTTAAATATTTTATAAATTATCTTTTCGTTTACGAACTGTATAAAAGTACGTAATGATAATTTTGGTAAAGATGTTGGGTGTAAAAAGGCTCTTAATAGTAGTATCTAATAAGCAACGAGTCACAAAATTGACAGAACTACAGAAGGGAAAGAGTATATTTTTCAATTACCTGTGTATGAGATTTGTTAGAGGTTCTATCAGTTTTTTGCCTAGCCTAGGTTCTAACGGAGTTAGCGCGCCAAACTGCAAGGAAGAGCGGACAAAATTATTTCTTGGACAAAAGAAAAATAAAAGAAATACATGGTGTTCAAAATGGTGTAGTTTTTTGTCGAAAGTTTTACTCGAAACTGTTAATCGGGATGATTCAAAAAACAAAATCTTCTGAATAAATGTCAAAACATCATTTCATTGTGTGTTGTGTTGTATTTAATATAAAGAAAAAAGCCACAGCAAACCAAGTTTTATGTATCTAAAAAAATGGAGTTTAAAATTAAACAATTTTAGTTATTTTACCGAAAAATAATCGACATCAGAGGTGCCGTAATCTTAACTCCAAGTCGAGGTTCCAACATTACCAGCGAAGAGAACTATGCTCAAAAAATTAAATACAAATGTATCTAACGTCTCATCGTCATATGATAAGGCCGGGCAATACAGCATTTAACAGTGAAAAAAATCCGTAAGCCTATATAGTTAGGATTGTGCATTTAAAGATCAAATCCAGTCGATGAAACTGATATCAAATAATAGCCATAGTATGGTATATTTTTTCCACCGAAAAGTGCTTATTGCTCCGACCATAACACACGTAATAGTAAACAAAAAAGGTACTCACCAGTTTGATGATTTTGATGAGCATCCAATTATTGGTACTAGTTGTCATCAGCTTGAAGAAAACAGGAGCTAAGCTAAGATAGTTCTTTGGGTTCTTCCTAGCCAATTCGCAAACAACATTAACAGCAGCAGACTGGACACCTGAGAGACACATGGCATCAATATTTGGCGAGTAACGCAAAGTAGAAAAAAACATTTACAATTTTCAAATAGTAATAAATATAAAAATAAATAAAATAATAATAAATAAAATAATAATAATAAAAAAAATAAAGGATTTAAAACATAATACAATTAAAATAAAAATGTGTATAGCTCTGCTACACATGCCACATAAACAGTTCTGAAAATATGTAAACATTTTTAAATATATTTCCTAAAATAAAGATACTAAATATGATGTTTTGATACATGTTTTGCCAACATCTCCATATCATCCACATGTTATGTGCGGGATTTATTAAGCCTTATATTAGTATAAAGTTGTATTAAAAATGAGCTTATCAAAACTACTTGAGTAGGTGGTACGTAACTGCTAATATAAAGAATCTAGCCAAATTACCTAAATATTTGACAAACTAAGGTTTCGAAAGTTTTATTATATTTAAATTTATATTACTGCGAACATGTGAGATGCTTGGAGGAACTATCACAATATACCAAATAGGTGGCGGCATTTATAACCACCAGGTGATAGTTCACGAACAAAATTTTGTGGGGCCAGAAAATCAAAACATACACATACACAAAATGTGGAATTTCTGTATCAGACTAATGATTTTCGCCGCAAAAAAACTTCATTCGAGTATTAATTTTTTCAATTCGGTAAAAAGTTAGAGCTGATAAAAATTACAATAAAACCGCATTTTAAACGGCTACAACTTCTTAAGGAATTGAGAAAACCAATAAGTCAATATGAACCTTTTTACTCGGAATGACATTTAGTTTTTAGAAGAAAATCTGTTGATATTGCATTTTAACATATCCTTAGACTAACCTGGGTCTGGGTCTTCCAATTTCTCCTTCAAACGTGGAAAAGCTGGTCGTAACGCTTCGGGGTATTTCAAGAAAACTTTGTACATCATAAGTACTGCCTTTTTCCTAATGTAAGGCTTTGTTGAACTTAACTAAAAATATTAAGTTTTAATTTTGTTTTTTACTTAACTAAATGTGTCGTATTATACGATTTGCTGCTTTTTAATTAATGGGTTAGCTGTAGTTTATACGGAAATAAGTAATTATTACACTCACCAGTGTTAAAATATCGTTCGATAAATCTCTAGCTAAATCCGTACTAATATAACAACTTAACGACGTAAGCGCTAATCCTGCCTCGTACTGATTCTGAGAATTCAACTCCTTCCTAATCATATTTGTCGTCAACATCAACAACTACAAAATAAAACAATAAACCGCAATGTATATTTTAAGGTTAGAAAACATACCTCCGAATCGCAATGAAAACTCTGACTAGCAGCAAGATATCCGATACGTTTCAACGTAAATTTACTCGAGCTCATAACCTCGATGATGTTGAAGCCGGCCCAGGAGATATCGTAACCCAACATTTGCAGCTGAAACCCGTAGAAAATTAACGAAAGGGAAAACGGCAAAATTTCGGATACTTACGTAGGTTAGCTTGGCTATAGCGTTGCTTTTGACGGTTAGGTTATCTTGGCGGAGCTCCTGTTTGATGTCCTCCATGCATTGCGATATGTATTTCGCCTAAAAGTTACGAAACGGTTATCAAATCGGAAAAGATAGGTTATGTTTCTTAATGTTACCTCGTTTTCTTTATTGTTTCGGATGCCTCGCACTAAATCGGTTAGATTCTTATCGAACATCCTCTCCAGGTTCCCCTTGACTTTTTTCAAAGCCATTTCAGCGCTGTAAAAGTAAAATATTTCAGTGTTTCGAAGAAATAATTAGATTAGTTAAAATGTATTTTTCGGATAATTTGGAAATTTTGTATGTATTATCTTGGCTTGTCGGCACAACAAATTCGCGATAACACAATCATTGTCCGATTCAAATATTAATTTATAAGCGATATCGTATGTTTGCTGAAATAGGTTAAATTTCAATAAGTCAATAAACTTGTTATTTTCTATTATTCCCGTTATCATTTTTAACATATCCTTGGAGTATATAATTTCGTCTAATAAAAATAACCGTCCTTACCTTAAATTCATTATATCTGTCGCTATTTATCGCTATTTTTTCGGTTAATTGAACTAAGGAAATTGAACTGTCAAACAATTGACATGTAGGCAACCATTTGTACTTCTTGCCACGTCAAGGTTGGGATCTGCTTTACCCACTCCATCGCCTGTTATCCCGCTTTCTGTCTTACCGATAGGAATAATTTCGACGGAGTTGTCATTTTGGTTCTGATTTTCGGCGTTTTTAGTTTTATTGTGGAAAATAAGAATTAAATGTGTGTTGTGAGTTTTACATTCCTGTTGTTCGTTACTCCAAGTGGTTTTGAAGTAAGTTTTGGATTGTACATATTTGTTTTTCTTTACCACTTTTTGTACATACAGTATGTCCCCAAATTGGGTTACAATGAGGAAGAAAGTGTTTATTACTTATTTTTCTAACATATTTCCATATAAATACTGCGTCGGATATGGTCAAACAATTAAATAGGGTACAAATTATACTCTAACTGTAGAAGTTAATTAATAAAGCATGTTAATTATCTAAACAAAGCCAACATTTCAAAAAAATAATCATGTGGTGTGATATAAAAATACAGGGTGTCCTACGCTAGAGTATATTAATAAGCCTTATGACATCCACATACACGTTTTTTTATATATAGAAAAGTTTTTCGAGTTAAAAAATTAAATCAAGACGAAACTAAGGAAGTTTATTTAGTTTTCTTAATAAACAAAACAAGTTACAGCTTTTTCTTTTTACAATAATAACTTTTTGCGTGTTTCTTATTTATTTTCTCTTTGATCCATACCTTGTAACTTGAAGTCTTCGTGAAAATTTCCGGAAGTTTGTCGGTGCAGTCCGACAACCAGGTATTCAAAATCCCTATTAGCACGCCACTGCACACCAGTGGCGCACCGACATCTTTGTCGCACGATACTCCCTTATCCAGCCCTTCTGCGCAAATATTCGAGACGAAGACGTGCTTATTCTTCTTCTTACACGTTTGAAAACCCAATGGCTTCAACTTCATCCATTGCAAAACTTTGGAGTCCTTTGTTTTCTTCGTATCGTTTCCCCAGCCAGCCATGGTACAAGATTTATACTCAGATTCAAGAAGTTTATCCTTATAATTGACTTCGATGGCTCTGGTCGTATCGGAGAACTTCAGTTTTGACTTCAGCTTCACCATGGCTATATCGGAGTGAGTGAAGTCCTTCAAATTGGTGTAACTGTCGTGTATGGTGATTTTCTGGACTTTAATCATTTGACCTTTGAGCAGTTGTTTGTCGCCAGCGTATACCTTGAAGTTTGATGCGTTTATGGGTTTGGTTGTTTCGAAACAGCTCGCTGAAGTCAGTACGAATTTGTCGGCGATTATCGCGCCAGCGCATATCATTTGATCTTTGTGGACTATCTGCGCCATGTAAGGATATTTTTTGATATCGGCTGCCGTTCCATGGACTATCCTGGCTGTGGCATCTGTCGTGTTTTTGATGGTTTCGGCGGTCTTGTTTTCGTACCCTACAATGTTATTTAGAGTTAGGACTGAACTGTATCAAACATGTGTTTTCGAAATTGACTCTTTTCCATTTGAGGAAGAAAAAACCTAATGGGATTAAATCTGGATTTGGACGGCTAGATTCGAGTTTTCCAATGTTATCCTATGTTTTAGTCCTTTCCTTGCGAACTGAAGCACTCTTAAACTGACGATACAATTAACTATTTCAGGTTTGACGAAAATTGTTTGATAATCTCGTTCTTTTTTTTTCAGGAGTCAAATCTGTAGCTGTGATCGTGGGTTGTTCGTAGATAGCAGTTGTCTTCGCAGTGCAGGGTGAGTACTGTTATTTTTACATTCTCGATATTTGAATTATCTTTTTTTGCGATATAGATTTATGTATTTTCGGAAACTTTGGCAAAAGAAACGAGTACAGTAGCGAATACAGAGTAACGAATACTCTGTATACCCTGACCATATAAAACTACGGCAACCTATATTATTTTGAAGTTTGTAACTAGTATGTACAGCTCGGTAGTATAGAGCACAGTGCATACAGGTTAATACTTTTGTAGAAATATGTTTTTTAAATACAATAGGTACTATCATTCTTTAGTTATAAGAAATTCGAACCGATTACTTCAATCAAATAATAATTTCTTTAATGAAAGAACAATTTATTGCAACTTTAAACTATCACATCAACAAAATCAAGAAGTAATTAATTTATTTTCAAGTGCCTGCAAGTGTTTCCATGAACACACCGAGGGGTTACAGTTGTTCTAGTACCTTTTTTTGCTAATAGTTGGTATGTAGACCATGTTAGAAGACGCCATATGAATTATGTACTGCCCTTTTGTCATGCCAAGTAATTCCCATGTATCCAGTTCTATAATGTTGACACAAACAACAAAAGAGAAAACACATATATCTCCGACTCGCATATAATAATAAAAGATCATTGTATACAGATATTTTACTCGCACATAACGGATATAAACCTAACTAATTATGTGCCCGTCAAATCAAACACCATCCTATTTTCAATATCTCATTCTTCTACTTTTGCGTTTGCTATGATTCTCTTGTGACGATGCAGTTTACTCCGTATCCAGTCCTTGTAATACGCAGTCTTCGTGAAGATCTCCGGCGCCTTAGTACTACAATCCACCACCAGGGCGTTTAAGATTCCAATCATAACCTGATCGCAAACCATAGGTCCGCCCAGATCTCTGTGGCAAGAAGCACCTTTCTCGTACCCTTGCGCGCATATATTCGACTGGAACAAGCCTGGGTAGCGGTCTTTGCACTTTTGGAAGGTAATTGGCTTCAACTTCACCCACTGGAGGCCATCACTGGTCTCCTCGAGGTCATCAGAGGCACCCCAACCAGCCATCCTGCAAGACTTGTAGCTGGAGTCGTCAGTGTGGTTGTAGTGGTTGACTGCGATAGGTTTGATGGTATGGGATAGCTTCAATTTTGACTCCAGTTCGACGAGGGCGATGTCCGCAAACGCGAAGTAGTTAAGCCCGACGTAACTCTCGTGTGGGGTGATCTTTTTGACCTTGACCATTTGGCCTTTGTAAAGTCGGTTGTCCCCGGCGTAGATCTTAAACTTCGAGGCGTCTGTGATGTTGGTTGCCGCGAAGCAACTCGCTGAAGTCAGTATGAACTTCTTGTCTATGATGGCGCCACCGCATTGTAGCTTACCCTTGTAGATTATCTGGACCATGTAAGGGTAGTTTTGGATGGTGGCTTTTTTTCCGTGAGCCATCCTGGTGTTTTTCTTCGTATCTGGATAGTCTAAAATAAGTCTGGTAAATGTCGTACACTCGAGGTTTAGAGAAGAAATATTATCCATCGTGGTCATTACTTGGCATGACAAACACAGTTAACGATTGGTTTTGTCCAAAACTCTTCGTAATGGTTCAAATAGGGTGTTGTAGTTGGTATCTTACCTTCTGCTGAAGCGTGTGCAGTCACTAGAAGAATTAGAGTGCATATTCTCTGTACGTCAAACTTCATTTTACTGTGACGATACAGGCGGTGAAATATAAATATTTTGGACAATACGTTGGGCGGTTATTGCTTTAATTGGAGTGACCCCTACGCAAATTGTACTTATTATTGGTTTGTGTGGGCGTTAATTTTATGCTATATCCAATGGCTTTGGTCAGTTGTTGATGAGATATAGAGATGTGGAGATATAGAAGAAAAGAGGACTTCGATTGGAGTATTCAAACAAGACAAAAACAATAGGGGTCTCAAGTAGTAGCATTGTAGCAGAAACTAACACTGACCGAACGAGCATTCTTCGGTCAATATAAAAGTGGAAAAGTCCGGTCCGAAATATGTAAATTAGTATCCGTAATTAATTAATAACTGATTATGGTGACACGAAATATTAGCAAAAATCGGGATATTCAATAGACTCTATCTCGTTGATACTTTGCTCAATCTTAATAAAATCAACACCATTCGATTCCCCTTTGGTTTAACTATAGGAATGTCAAAGAGTCCGATCGCGATTATACAGCCTTGAAATAGCAGGCTTAAACAATGGTCGGCGTGTTATGCGACAGTTTGCGTTCTTAATTTGGACGGCCGGCTTCCAGCCCCCCTTATGGGAAGTTACGTGTATAGAGAAATGCTAATTACTCGAGTACCCTGAGAGATATCGCAATGAAACTAAGACTGTTCGAACGAGCATTCTTCGGTCAATCTAAAAGTGGAAAAGTCCGATCCGAAATATGTAAATTAGTATCCGTAATTAATTAATAACTGATTAGGTGACACGAAATATTAGCAAAAATCGGGATATTCAATAGGCTGTATCTCGGTGACCTTTTGATCAATCTTAATAAAACCAAAACCATTCGATTCCCCTCTTCTTAAACTATAGGAATGTCATTGAGAGCAGTGTTAGTTTCATTGCGTTACATCTAAGGGAACTCGAGGAATTAGCGTCGTTCTGTTCACGTAAATTCTCATGAGAGGAGCTGGAATCCACCATTTTTCTAACTATTTTATATTTAGCCTGATGATGGTTTTAAATGACGAAACCGGTATCTAAGAAATTAAAGAATTTATTCATTCACTTATCAAATATACCTTAAACGACATGGACACTTTCCAAATCCAAATACCGAAATTGTATCGAATAAAAAACTATTTAGTCGTTGTCCTGCGCTGTTCTTCATCGCCTCTCATCGTCCTTATGAAGGACGTTCCGTATCCAGGAGTAATAAGCAGCGACGGAAGTATACACTTCCGGTTGCTGCCTGTCGCAATTTTCTGACCCGTAGGACAGCAGTCCGGCGGCGGCCCCGTCGCATACCAGCGGTCCTCCCGAATCTCCAAAACAGGGAGCAGCACCTTCTCTTAACGCCAAAACGCAAATATTCGAATCAAATGGCGTGAAGACCTTTCTGCACTCCCCCAACGATATTGTCTGCAATTCCACCTCCTGCAGGACTTTAGCAGGTTCTCTATGGGAACTCGCATTTGTCATTCCCCATCCAGCCGTTTTGCAATCGCCGTAGGTCCATTCGTTCGTCGGTACATCGATTAGGGCCACTTTGTCACTAAATTCGAAGTTTGCTGAAAGAAAAAAGCAAAAATATGAAGGTGGTTTCCTGTAGTAGATGTGCAGCAAGTAGCTGGTTAAGAAGTGCTACCAACTTGTAGTATTTTGTTAGTAAAATTCTTGCTCACTTCCTGCTTTCATCATGGCTATGTCAGCGTAATTATTATCCTTCGGGTCGTACAGGTCATGGACGACGACTGTGTCGACGTCATGCTTAGCACCCTGTCCAGAATAAGTACTGCCAACGAATAATTTGAATTTGATGGGTCTATTTGGTGCATAGTCTTTCGTACAATGTGCTGCTGTCAGAATCCAGTAGGCTGTTATTATAAAACCGCCGCAGCGGTGCTTGCCTTCGGTCATCATGATCTGAACCATGTAGGGATGTTGCTCAATGGTAGTCGACGTACCTTTCACTATCCTCGTTCCTTGTCGACCACTTACTGAAAAACAAGAGGACTGTTTTGACTTTAATAGAACTCAGATGTAGGTTTCACTGATCTACAACTTGATGATGTTCTATAGCATTTGTTTTGCTTACCAGTTAGCCTAAAAATGGCGACGAGGATACCCCATTTCAATGTAGTAAACCTCATAATAAAGAATTGCTATTTCCGAGTCTTCATTGGGATTACCTTGGATGTTTTTTGTTTGTTTTATGTACACATTGCCATCAGGTTGATAAACGCTTAAACTGGATTGAATAGCTGCGTGTCAATCGTAAAATTGATAAGCGTCCTGCTCAGTCATTTAGGTGAAACATTTCTGTCCATTGTTTTATAAGCAATTTGTTGATTTCAAAACTCAAAACCCAGGCAGATTAAGTCATTCCCGTAGCAATAAGTATCCCAATACCTCCTTTCAGAATTCTGTTGTGCATAAATATACTTAATATTGAAATAAAAAAGACTTGGCCTAACTACTTAATTCTTAACTTGGACGGCTGATTTCAGCCCCCCTTATGGAAATTTATATGTATAGAAAGACGCTAATTGCTCGAGTACCCTTGGAGATATCGTAAGGAAACTAAAACTGTTCGAACGAGCATTCTTTGGCCTAAAAAATGGAAAAGTCCGATCCGAAATTTGTAAATTAATACCCGCAATTAATTAATAACTGATTAGGCAACACGAAATATTAGCAAAAATCGGGATATTCAATAGACTCTATCTCGTTGATACTTTGCTCAATCTTAATAAAATCAACACCATTCGATTCCCCTTTGGTTTAACTATAGGAATGTCAAAGAGCCCGATCGCGATTATACAGCCTTGAAATAGCAGGCTTAAACAATGGTCGGCGTGTTATGCGACAGTTTGCGTTCTTAATTTGGACGGCCGGCTTCCAGCCTCCCTTATGGGAAGTTACGTGTATAGAAAAATGCTAATTACTCGAGTACCCTGAGAGATATCGCAATGAAACTAACACTGTACGAACGAGCATTATTCGGTCAATCTAAAAGTGGAAAAGTCCGATCCGAAATATGTAAATTAGTATCCGTACTTAATTAATAACTGATTAGGTGACACGAAATATTAGCAAAAATCGTGATATTCAATAGGCTGTATCTCGTTGACCCTTTGTTCAATCTTAATAAAGCCAACACCATTCGATTCCCCTCTTCTTAAACTATAGGAATGTCATTGAGAGCAGTGTTAGTTTCATTGCGTTAGATCTAAGGGAACTCGAGGAATTAGCGTCGTTCTGTTCACGTAAATTCTCATGAGAGGAGCTGGAATCCACCATTTTTCTAACTATTTTATATTTAGCCTGATGATGGTTTTAAATGACGAAACCGGTATCTAAGAAATTAAAGAATTTATTCATTCACTTATCAAATATACCTTTGTCGACATGGACACTTTCCAAATCCAAATACCGAAATTCTATTGAATAAAAAACTATTTAGTCGTTGTCCTGCGTTGTTCTTCATCGCCTCTCGTCGTCCTTATGAAGGACGTCCCGTATCCAGGAGTAATAAGCAGCGACGGAAGTATACACTTCCGGTTGCTGCCTGTCGCAATTTTCTGACCCGTAGGACAGCAGTCCTGCAGCGGCCCCGTCGCATACCAGCGGTCCTCCCGAATCTCCAAAACAGGGAGCGGCACCTTCTCTTACCGCCAAAACGCAAATATTCGAATCAAATGGAGCGTAGACGTTTCTGCACTCCCCCAACGATATTGTCTGCAGGTCCAGCTCTTGCAGGACACCTTTAATGGAATCATCATTTGTCCTTCCCCATCCAGCCGTTTTGCAATCGCTATAGCTCCATTCGTTCGCCGGTACATCGATTAGGGCCACTCTGTCACTGAATTCGAAACTGGCTGAAAAAAAAATAAAAAATATGAAGGTGGTTTCCTGTAGTAGATGGGCAGTAAAAGATGGAATTTTGAACTTTTTATTACACCATCGTTTGACTATTTGTTTGACCATGTTTGACCATCTTTTTATTTTGTTTGACCACCCACCGTTTACGAGTTATTTACATTTTCGACATGGGGGGGCAACTTCACTGTAGCCCCCCATCATTGGAATTTTGAAGTTTTTATTACGCTATCGTTTGACCATTTGTTTGACCATGTTTGACCATATTTTTTTTTGTTTGACCACCCTTCGTTTTGGAGATATAGGCAATTTTATAATAGGGACTAGTGTGAAGCTGGCCCCCCGTCATTGGAATTTTGAAGTTTTTATTACACCATCGTTTGACCATTTGTTTGAGCATGTTTGGCCATATTTTTTTTTCGTTTGACCACCCTTCGTTTTGGAGATATAGGCAATTTTTAAATATGGACTAGTGTGAAGCTGGCCCCCCATCATTGGAATTTTGAAGTTTTTATTACACCATCGTTTGACCATTTGTTTGACCATGTTTGACCATATTTTTTTTTTCGTTTGACCACCTTCCGTTTTTGAGATATTGACACCCCAAGTCTCGGCCCATGCTTGGTTTTAATATCTCATTCGTGCTTATAATACTTGATTTGCCGCAGTTTTTACGTTTGACCATTTTCCGTAATGGAATAACCATGATTGGCCATAGCTTGGAATGTTTAAAATCGTTGCCAATTTGGAATTACAGCCGACAAAGTAATTTTTCCGATGACTTTAATTAAAATATATTTGCAATTGCGATTTGTAATAGTAAATAGTTGAATATTCGCAATTTTAACGTTTGACCATTTTCTGTAATCGAATGACCTTGACGCACCCTATTTTGGAATTTTCAAAACCCCTACTAATTTTGAATTACGGCCGCCAAAGTGATTTTGATGGTTACCATTGAAACAGGTAACTGCGGTTTATCATAGTAAACAGTTCAAATCTTCACCTCACACCCAGACAATCATGTTCAATGCTAAAATAGGGAACACAGAGATCAAATCAAGTCAGGAAACAAAGTTTTTGGGAATGCTTATACAGCATAACCTCAAGTGGGAATCGCATTGTCAGTCTGTTGTTGGTAAAATAAACCAAACAATTTTCAAAATTAGATCAATTCGCTCGATCGTTGAGATTTCGATTATCAAAATGATCTACTTCTCAGAAATCCAATCCCGCATTGCATACGGAATAATATTGTTTGGAGGTGGTGGTTTCACCAATAAAATATTGCTTGCACAGAAACGTGCAATACGTTGTATGCTTGGAAAGAATCAGCGTGAACCCTGCAAACCGCTGTTCATATTACTCGGCATCCAAACAGTGGTAAATCTGTATATTATAGAGGTATCAACATATGTCCATAAGAATAAGAACGAAATTATACGGAGGAATAACGCCGAACACAGTTACAATATTAGAAACCCCAGCATTCACATAGAAAACCATAGACTCACGTTGACTTCGAAAAGTCCAATGTTTCTGGGCATTAAAGTATATAATCACCTACCAACGGCAATAAAAGGCCTACGGACCGATCAATTCAAGCAACGACTGAGCAAGATACTGATAACTGAACCGTATTATAGCGTTAACGAATTTTTTGAGAGTCGGTTGTAGCAGTCTCCTTCTGCTTATACTTCTGCCTCCCATTCAGGTTTCTGCTATGTTTAATTTTGTTTTTGTTTTTTTTTCTGTAATATTATTTGACCTGTTATTATGCAATGTATTTTGTCTTATAGATCAATAAACTCTATTTCTATTTCTATTTCGATATTGAATATTAAAATATTTTAGCTTTGACCATTTTACGCAATCGAATAGTAATCTTGATCGACAAAATTTTGGAATTTTCAAAATCCTTCTGAATTACGACCGCCAAAGTGCTTTTCACAGTTACCTTTGAAACGCTTAATTACGGTTTATCTAGGAAAAAGTTAAATATTTGCAATGACTTTTGGCCATTTTCCGCAATCAATGACCATAATTGACCACGTTTTTGCATTTTTTAAATTGCTACCAATTTTGTATAAGACCGCCGTGTTTCAATGGTAACCGTCAAAATCACTTTGCCGGCCGTAATTCAAAATTAGTAGGGGTTTTGAAAATTCCAAAATATGCTGAGTGAAGGTCATTCGATTACAGAAAATGGTCAAACGTTAAAATTGCGAATATTCAACTATTTACTATTATAAATCGCAATTGCGAACATATTTTAATTAAAGTCATCGGAAAAACTACTTTGTCGGCTGTAATTCAAAATTTGCAACGATTTTAAAAATTCCAAACTATGCCAATCATTGTTATTCCATTACGGAAAATCGTCAAACGTAAAAACTGCGGAAAATCAAGTATTACAAGCACGAATGAGATATTAAAACCAAGCATGGGCGGAGACTTGGGGTGTCAATATCTCACAAACGGAGGGTGGTCAAACGAAATAAAAATATGGTCAAACATGGTCAAACAAATGGTCAAACGATGGAGTAATAAAAACTTCAAAATTCCAATGATGGGGGGCCAATTCACGCACCTCAGTAAAAGGGTTAAAAAGTGGTACCAGCTTGATATTGTTAGTATTAGCTAAGAAGCGGATAATAAAGATTCCAGGATGAGGATTATTTGTGATTATGTGTCCAAACAAAAAACCAAATCAAGACGTAAAAACAATTTATGCGAAAATTCTTGCTCACTTCCTGTTTTCAACATGGCTATGTCAGCGTAATTATTATCCTTCGGATCGTACAGGTCATGGACGACGACTGTGACGACGTCATGCATAGTGCCCTGTCCAGAATAAGTGCTACCAACGTACAATTTGTATTTGATTGGTCTATATGGTGCGTACTCTTCCATACAATGTGCTGCTGTCAGAATCCAGTAGGCTGTCACTATAAAACCGCCGCAGCAGTTGCTGCCATAAATCATAATCTGAACCATGTAAGGATGTTGCTCAATGGTAGTCGACGTACCTTTCACTATTCTCGTTCCTGGTCGAGCACTTACTGAAAAACAAGAGGACAATTTTGACTCTAATAGAACTCAGATGTAGGTTTCACCGATCTACAACTTGTTGATGTTCTATAGCATTTGTTTTGCTTACCAGTTAGCCTAAAAATTGCGACGAGGATACCCCATTTCAATGTAGTAGACCTCATAATAAAGAAATGCTATTTCCAAGTCTTCATTGGGATTACCTTGGATGTTTTTTGTTTGTTTTATGTACACATTGCCATCAGGTTGATAAACGCTTAAAGTGGATCGAATAGCTGCGTGTCAATCGTAAAATTGATAAGCGTCCTGCTAAGTCATTTAGGTGAAACATTTCTGTTCATTGTTTAATAAACAATTTGTTCATTTCAAAACTCAAAACCCAGGCAGATTAAGTAATGCCCGTTGCAATAAGTATCCCAATACCTCCTTTCACAATTTTTTTATGCATAAATAATAACGAATCTCTTTACTTTGGAAAAAATGTTGGATATTGTGATATTGTGATAGGTGGTTCATTGTAGAGACATAATTCACACACAAAGTTTGCATTAATACTTTATTAATTAAATTGTAAACCATATAACAATCAATGCTATAATAAACTTAAATATTACAACTCAAATGCGTACCTATGGGAACTAAACATCTATTCTTGAAAAATAACATACGAGGCCAAATGGCGACACTACAAACTTGTAGGACTTAGCTTGGATGTTGAATCATCAAACCATTATTATTAACATCGGACACTTCGTCTTTGACGTTATTCAATATAAATATATCAGTTTTCACATCCACTTCATTTGTTATTTCATACGCTAATGGGCTTGCTCCAGTTAATACTTCTTTGCTTTTCAAATTTCGTCTAGAAACAAATAAGGAATAAGAACTTTAAATAATGTATATTAAAACAACAGTAAACACAGTTTGAATTTGGCGCCATAGTGTTTATTTAGTATGGCGGGAAATTCAAATTATGGTTTTGAAAAAATAACGAAAAACAACAATAAAACAAGTCTTACGATGTGGTTCGTCTTCTGAAACACGCATGGCGCTTGACATGCTCATTTAAATAATGTTTTCTCTTAAAACCGCGGTTGCAGTTTCCACAGACGAACGGCCTATCGTCTGAATGTAGCTTCACGTGCTTCTTAAAATCGCACTTATAGTGCGTCTTGTAGCCGCAAACTTCACACGTGTGCATTCCTCGTAAAATGTTGGTCTTTCTTACGTATTTCTTCATTTGACTACCATTGTCGCTGTGCATTTTCATGTGTAATGCCAGAGAAGTTTTGTGCTTGTAGCCTTTCCCGCACTGTATACAAACGCAGGGTCGTTCTGTGGTATGTGTGGTCATATGTCTAAAAAAATAACGTTTGTGACCATTCTTTACCATATCTTAAGGTTCCGTTCATCAAAAGTAAAAAAAACTGCATAGGTAGTAGCGTGGCCATATATTATGTCCCTTCTTTTGACGTCGATTTTCTCGCAGAACTAGGGGCGAAAAAATTTGAACAAATTCTGATGCTGTCCTTGATTAATATGCTACAACTCATAAAAATTAGAAAGCTGCATATGTTGGCGTTTTCCCGATTTTTCCAAATTAAGAAGAATTGGTGCTGTTTTTGCCCCGTAAATTTTATTCGTTTAACTTTAGCAATTAATTACTCCAGAAATAAGTGGTTGACCCAGAAAAAGCTATATTATGCAATCCCAGTAATTCCGCTATTAGAAGAGCTAGAATAATGAAATATAGACTCTAGGCTACCCAATAATTCATAGGTTTAAAGTTTATTACATAATCATTGTTTATCTTGCATTTTTCGCACAAAAGATCGTGCTGAAACTCCGCGTGAATTCCGACGCTCTACGGTCTTTGGGGTGCTGCGGAGAACGGAGGCGTTAGCGGTGCTGTCACGTCGGAGAGAACCGACACAGCTGAGAGAACCGGGCAGCTTATTATCAATACACAAAAAGAACGATAACTTGTCAAGGTAGTAATTTCAATTAACAATTAAATTCTTAATTTTTGCATAATTTTGATTATAATATGTGACCCGGTATGCGAGAGAAATCTCTTCTATCGATTGGCGTTTATGTTTTCTTCAGTTTTATACAATAAGGTTGTAAACAAGATTTTGATGGAAGCGGATAGATCTAATAATATGGGGTTAGCAGATTATCCGATTAGTGATGAATACTAAATTAAGTTTGCTTGATAAACCCAAAAAATATTTAAAAAGTATGCTCGATTTTGTTATATAAATAATCAAACTATTATAACAATTTCAACAGTTTATTTATTAATAATATTTAAATATATGCACAAACAACATAAAATAAATACAACTCTTGATATATTACGTATATTACAAACGTCAGCTCTGAGCGTATAAAACTTAGAAATATCAAAAAACTTTTACAAATATAGCATCGTAAATTTGTAGACACATAGATCATTTTGCAGATCGTTCATTTATTTTGAATGTTAATCCCGAAACCCGATTTAAATTGCCAAGAATTCCCATGGGACTTCCAAATGCCTGTTCGTGGTTCTGTTATCTTATTGACTCATTTTGCCATTATTTTTTAATTCGGTAATCTGTCGCCGGATATCCAAATTTCTTTGGCGAGGCATAATCGCCGTGTCGTTATATGTCTTGTGTCCGTAAACACTGTTCTCGTAGTAACTAATGCACGTGCGATCGGCCACTACTTGCAGCGTCGCTGTCGATCCCTTCCCCCGCACGCCCGAAAGACCGAAGAGCGCCGCGTCAATTGCAGCAATCATGAGATGCTTCAACTCGATCTTTTGTAGGGAAAATGCAAGATAAACAATGATTATGTAATAATCTTTAAACCTAAGAATTAGTGGGTAGCCTATAGTCTATATTTCATTATTCTAGCTCTTCTAATAGCGGAATTGCTGGGATTGCATAATATAGCTTCTTGTGGGTCAACCACTAATGTATTGATTTTATAAAAATGCACATTGAAAACTAGCATTCCGCAAGGTGATTTTACTTTTTAATTCGTTGAAATCTATAGATTATTTCTGGAGTAATTAATTGCTAAAGTTAAACGAATAAAGTTTACGGGGCAAAAACAGCGCCAATTCGTCTTAATTTGGAAAAATCGGGAAAACGCCAACATATACAGCTTTCTAGTTTTTATGAGTTGTAGCATATTAACCAAGGACAGCATCAGAATTTGTTAAAAAAATTTCGCCCCTAGATTTGCGAGAAATTGGACTTCAAACGAGGGGACATAATATATGGCCACGATAGTACCTGTCAAAAGAACTCCAGAAGTTTGTACTGTACGTGCATTTTTCGCATAGGTATCGTTTCGGTTTGTTCACATCGTGTGTATTGAGGTGGTCTATAATGGCGTCCTTCCGTTTGAAACTTTTGTTGCACTTGTGACAGGTGTATGGACGATCATCCGAGTGGATCGTAAGATGATTTTCGTAGGTGTTTTTTAAGTTGGTGCCATATCCGCAATATTTGCATATGTATTTCAATGGTTTAGATCGTGTTTTCGAATCCTCTCCTGTTAGAAAATTACCTTAAAAACGGAAATAGATATACAGATTCCTAACCATCTCGATCGCGGTCTAGCTAAACCAGTGAACTGTATATCCTACGTATAACTGGAACGGACCCGCGCTTTATATTGGCTGGCGAGAAGTGTTGCAGGCGCAAGCAAAAGAGACAGAGCGATACCGTGGGCAATGTGTCACTGTCTGACTACCGTAGGTAGATAGCGGAAGGCAGTAGTGTTTCGATTTTTTTATTTTATTCCAGCTGAACCCATTGTCCTAGAAACCTCAAAATGGCCTCATAGTAAACAATTACAATTAACAGCCCTATCAATACCAGTACAAAAAATATGGGTCGTCAAAAGTCGAAAACAATTGAAAGTCGGAAATTAAATTGGATGTAAATATGTATATTTTGATAATTAAAATCGACGACATTTTTCCAATAACAAACCATGTCAGACATTGTGTCATGTTTCCTTACTTTACGCGCTCAATGTATACATATTTCGAATGAATAAAATTTTAAAATGTGGAAAATAATTTATAAGTATTAATTTTATCGAATAAATATAATCAGCATCATCTGGACTACTTTTAATGTCAGAATGCGTTTCCTTAATTCAATAATACAACGAGCATTTAGTTATTGGACTGCAAATGTTTCAAATTAAAGAATAACTACTACATAATATATAATTTTAGAATACCATCGCGAGCATAAAAAACTGGGACAGCAAAGTGAAATTGGGCACTTATATTCTCAACAATTGTAGTTGTGTAACATTTACTTTGACAGTATTTGTTAACCTATGATGTCTAAACTCTGACAGTATCTGTCAACCTACAATTTTGTTCCGGTTCCATCAATTTCATTCTTCGCGGTATTCTTGCCGACACTTAATTCAATAACAATTTCACGAATGTTGATTTTTATCATGTAGTCGAGTTTTAATTTGCCTTCTAAAATTCATTCAATTACGAAATTTTTATTTATTACGTCAAAATTCAAGATGACATTAATGTGACATGACAAGTGCACTGACATGGCATTACGAAGCCCAGTTTAATCAGTGCAAATTAGAGTGTCCCCGTTTTTTTATGCTCGCGATAGTACCTAGTCTGTAAATTTTAATTAGGCGGAATATATGAATAAAATATAACTTTTATTAAATCTGCGATTATTATCCCATGTGTTTAAGTCTCTGCAAGAGTTAAGGGTTGATTAATTTGTTCCAATTAAATTGAAAATTGACCATTACGGGTCCTTTCCAGTTATACGTGGTATATACAGTTCACTCCCTCTGATTAAATCTAGCGGTAGGACATCTAGCGGTCCTATATTAAAGCTCAAGATTCCTCTCACCTTTTGGAGTATTGTTAATTTTGACTTCTTCACAAGCAGACGTTTCTGCTTTGATGCCAATCCGTACGACTGTGTCTTCGACTTCAATTTTGACATCGCTCGGAAGCAGTTCTGTTCGAGATTCCATCAAACATGACTGGTCAGACCAGTCTTCATATTCTTGTTTTATTTCTAGTTGAATATTCATGCTATAAAACCAATGAAAGATTCTGGGTAGTTTTCTAAAAGAAAATCTTACCTTGATTCCAGAAAATCGGCATTTAAGCTTATCAACGCAATTTTAAACTTAGCACGATTCGATATATTTGGTGTTATATAGTCCAAATATTGTCACGAGGTGACACAGGTGGATTAGCATAAAAAAGGTATTGAAAAAAGTCTGTAGATATGTTGTATTTGACGTACCTGTTTAAACGATGCTGCTATCTGACACCAGATGTCACCACTTATTTCAAATAGGATTATTTATGTCCTGAAAAGCTTCTTTTTAAACCACTTTTTTACGTATTTCAAATAAAATTAAAATTGCAATATAACAAAATTCGAAGCCTTAAAATAACAGCTCCCTCTTTATTACTCAACGCAAACATTGAACATAACCTCACTTAATATCATCTTAAGATCACCATAACCTAAAAATTGATACCTCATGGCTAGGAAATAGAAAAACTTAACAAAACACAAGCTAGAAAAACAGTACGCTAAAGGTACTATCGTGGCCATATATTATGCCCCTCTTTTGACGTCCATTTTCTCGCAAATCTAAGGGCTAAAAAATTTGAAAAAATCCTGATGCTGTCCTTGAGTAATATGCTACAACCATGTCGCTACAACTCATAAAAATTAGAAAGCTGTATATGTTGGCGTTTTCCCGATTTTTCCAAATTAAGAAGAATTTGCGCTGTTTTTGCCCCGTAACTTTTATACGTTTAACTTTAGCAATTAATTACTCCGGAAAATCACATGCGGAATGCTAGCTTTGTGCATTTTCATAATATCATTGGATTAGTGGTTGACCCACAAAAAGCTATATTATGCAATGCCAGCAATTCCGTTATTAGAAGAGCTAGAATAATGAAATATAGACTATAGGCTACCCACTAATTCATAGGTTTAAAGTTTATTACGTAATCATTATTTATCTTGCATTTTCCCTACAAAAGATCGAGTTGAAGCATCTCATGATTGCTGCAATTGACGCGGCGCTCTTCGGTCTTCGGGGCGAGCGGGGGAAGGGATCGACAGCGACGCTGCCAGTAGAGGCGGATCGCACGTGCATTAGTTACTAGGAGAACCGTGTTTACGGACACAATATAACGACACGGCGATTATGCCTCGCCAAAGAAATTTGGATATCCGACGACAGATTACCGAATTAAAAAATAATGGAAAAATGAGTCAATAAGATAATAAGCCACGACCAGACATTTGGAAGTCCAATGGGAATTCTTGGCAATTTAAATCGGGTTTCGGGATTAGCATTTAAAATTAATGAATGATCTGCAAAATAATCTATGTGTCTACAAATTTACGATGCTAAATTTGTAAAAGCTTTTTGATATTTTCAAGTTTTATACGCACAGAGCTGACGTTTGTAATATATGTAATATAACAAGAGTTGTATTTATTTTATATTGTTTGTGCACGTATTTAAATATTATTAATAAATAAACTGTTTGAAACAGTTACAATAGTTTGAATATTTATGTTAGATGTTTCCCGCCACTTGATTACGTGAACCCCGGCTTTAACTTAGGGATACGAGTTTTTAAATACCTGCTCGATGATATCATGCCTGTGACCGTTCGAATGACACAATTTTGTAACAGTTGTGTTCTTGTATTTGATACGAAAGGTTGTGCGGACTAAATTGATGTGTAGCAGTGATAGTTTGTTTTATTTTCACGAGTTTTCGTCTGTTCCTTAACATTTATATAACAAAATCGGGCATACTTTTTAAATATTGTTTGGGTTTATCAAGCAAACTTAATTTAGTATTCACCACTAATCGGAAAATCTGCTAACTCCATATTATTAGATCTATCCGCTTCCATCAAAATCTTGTTTACAACCTTATTGAATACAAACTGAAGAAAACATAAACGCCAATCGACAGAAGAGATTTCTCTCGTACCGGGTCACATATTATAATCAAAATTATGCTAAAGTTAAGAATTTAATTGTTAGTTAAAATTACTACCTTGACAAGTTATCGTTCTTTTTGTGTATTGATAATAAGCTGCCCCGGTTCTCTCAGCTGTGTCGGTTCTCTCCGACGTGACAGCACCGCTAACGCCTCCCTTCCCCGCAGCACACCAAAGACCGTAGAGCGTCGGAATTTACGCGGAGTTTCAGCACGATCTTTTGTGCGAAAAACGCAAGATCAACAATGATTATGTAATAATCTTTAAACCTGTGAATTATTGGGTAGCCTATAGTCTATATTTCATTATTCTAGCTCTTCTAATAACGGAATTGCTGGCATTGCAAAATATAGCTTTTTGTGGATCAACCACAAATCCAATGATCTTACGAAAATGCACATTGAAAGCTAGCATTCCGCAGGTGATTTTACTATTAATTTCGTTGATATCTATGGATTATTTCCGGAGTAAATAATTGCTAAAGTTAACCGAATCAAATTTACGGGACAAAAACAGCGCCAATTCTTCTTAATTTAGAAATATCGGGAAAACACCAACATGTTAAGCTTTCTAATTTTTATGAGTTGTAGCATATTAATCAAGGACAGCATCAGAATTTTTTCAAATTTTTTCGCCCCTAGTTCTGCGAGAAAATCGACGTAAAAAGAAGGGACATAATATATGGCCACGATAGTATATTTGTGTCTAAATATACATGAATATAATTATTTTTCTTGTACTTATGTGGAAATATTCAAGAAATTGGGCATAATGATCAGCTAAAATCAGTTTGTGTAAGGTACGTTTATCATTTTACAAATTAATGTTTAATTTGTAATAAATTTATGATTATATAAGTTATATGTTCTTAGGAAACGCCTTGCTAAAGTTTGTGCAGAAGGATTAAAATCTATACAAAGTATAAAATTATCTTTTAACAAACTAGGAGAATTACAGACCAAACAAAGCAAATTGTTACATTTATACATTAACGAATAAATTATTATAATATTATAATATTTATAATAACGACTTATTGTGAATATAATCTAGTGATAGAGGTTATGGGAATTTTTCTGTAGAAGTTTCTCGGTACGCTTAATAGATGGCGCTTGTGGCACTGTCAAGGTTTGCCGCAGCGACATAGGTTATGTTTGTTTGTGTATACAAAATTCTTCCTATACTGTACGTTTTAGGTACAAAAACTATGTATGGATAAAAGGAAGCTAGCTATTCTATCGCTATTTTGGATTTATTGTTTGATACAGTGTATGTTTTTTGTCAGTTCTGCATATCGTGTGCTTAGAGTACAACAAAGAGGTAAATATTTGGATACCTTAACCAAATATTTAGCTTATTTTTAGTTCTTATTTGGTAGGATGGTGTAAAAATCTCAGATAATTTCAAGGAAACCATGGAAGCGTCAAATTTTAACGACCTTATGGGACGTATTTCAAACGACGAGATAATTACGGGAGTAATGTTATCACCAAGTGACATAAAGGCTGATACACCAGACCATTTTAGCAATTTAGATGATACAATGATTAGTCAAAACTTAAGTAAATATAACACTCGAATAAAATGAAACGGAAATAAATTTTCTATATGGTTTTAGACAACTATCCCAGTAATACTGAAATAAAAATTGAAGAATCAGTTATTAAGCACGAAATACCATCGACAGTTGCATCTGCGGAAAGAGAGGCTACGACAAAAGGTATTATACTAGTATCCCAAAATTCAACGCCGTCTCACCAAAACATACGCAAATGCAACTTAAAAAATGTGTGATTTTAATACATTTTGTAGTTTCTGCGACATTTATTTGGTCCCAATTCATTTACGTTATTTATTTGTTGCGTAAAACCTTTCTGGTTATAACTATATGGTTATGTGTTTAACTTAACTATTGTATGTTGTTTCCGCAGTCAATACAATGAAAAGACCGCGAAAGGGTAGCATAACAACAGTGCAAAAGTGCGCCATGATTGAGTTTTTAGACGAAAATCCGAATTTATTAAGCGGAAAATTTACTTCCACATTTCAACAGAAACATTCTAAAATGCTATGGATGACATTAACCGAAGAATTAAATTCATTGCCGGGCGGACACAAAGATTGGAAGCAGTGGCGAAAAGTGAGTGCACAATTCGAAACTGCACGCAGTTTTTTGTTACGTTGGAATTCCTAAAACATACTTGTTTACGTTATTTGTAGACGTGGCAAGATCTGAAGACGAAAAATAGACTGAGACAAGAACAAGCGAGTAAAATGAAAACAAGATCTACATCTCGATATTTGAGTATCGAGCAGAAAAACTCGATGGTTGCATTTCTTAAGAAACATCCGCACTTATCTGGCGCCAGATTTACGAGACCTTCCGAGATAAAGGCAGCTACGAGCTTATGGATGGAGCTGGCGGAGACTTTAAACGGTATGCCAGGTGCTAGAAGGCCTTGGACACATTGGCGAAAAGTAAGGAGCACAAGAATTGTTAAAAAAATATATAGTTTAAAGCAGGGGTTCTCAAACTTTTAGGGTCCGTGTACTACCTAAAAAATATTCAGATTTCTCCGTACCACGAACATTTATACAAAACTGCATATTAGTACGTACATAAATGAAAAAAGTTTATATCAGATTTTAATAATCAGACACTAATAACTTTCTTCCATGGAATGGAATTGTTAAACATACAATTATTAAAATTTATCACTAAGATCTTCTTTCGGGCAGAGGTTCCTAAAATAAATATTCCTCTGCAATTTCCTCTTCAACGTCAAATCAGTTAAAGACTAATAATTGATCAAAATAAAGGTGGTTTAAAGTAATGATTAAAAGGGTCAATCAATATGAAATGGTCCAAGAAAAAGTTAATTTGATTGCTCGACTATTTTATACTGAGTGTCCCACAGTAGAAACTTTGAAATACTTTGAAAGATCAGTAAACCAGCCTAGTGTGGGACACCCTGTACAGTTGTGCGATGGATTGACCCATAGGCGTTATTATTATCGATTATTCAATGTATTTTTCAGACATGGCACGATATACAAAAAAAAGCTAAGAATAAAAAACGCGTTGAATGCTCAACTAAGCCCATAGAAAGTTTGTCTAATTCTGCTCAACTTTGGAATTGGAATCCTATACCGAATACCAAGGAATCATTGGTTGCTATCATCGATTGGTCGTCATTCGATAACGAAGATAAAACTCCCAGTCAAATCTCAGTTACGAAGAAACAGAAAACCACCCCTCCGAAGGAGCAAATTATTGAGGATGTTTGCGAAGAGTTGCCACACGAATGTAGTATACCTGATAGTATAAACGATTCATATGTTGAAATGTATGATAAGACGTTAACCGATACAGTTGCTGTAGCAAGACAACTCACGGATAGTATAAATGCACGTAATGAGTATTTGAAAAGTTATTACGAGAGAAAATTGGAACTCATGGAAAGGGGCGTTAGAATAAAAGAAGAAATTTCTGATTCCTTGAAAGTAATAATAGCAAGAAAATTATAAGATTAACTATTAATTTATTTATTTAAAGTAATCTAAAGTATAGTATATTATTATATTAAATCATTTTACAAATGACATGTACCACTAAGCATTATTGTGAATTTTATTGATATAATTTTATTGATTTTGTAATTTATACATTATAGATATTATATATAGTTTCCAATAAATGTAGTCTTTGTATATACTGAATTAATATAGCGATTACGGAGTTTTTAATCAAGAATTTATTATTTCTTCCGTTGAGATATTGTGTCAATAATGTTATTCTAAGTCTGTTTTTGTTTTTTCAAACTCTTTAATAGTTTTTTTGTTCCTTGGCCAAAAATGTTCAGGGGATCCGTTAAAATCTCAAATTTTTTTGCCAAGGTACTAACGGCAACTTTCGATATATTCTTGAAAACTATTAACAAAAACGCATAAACAATATAAATCAATTCTTTATTTTCTTTTTTATTCATTAGTACATTTCGTCTACCTACTTACTATCTTCTACATGCTTTAACAAATGTTTTTTAAGATGCGATGATCGTGTACAAGCATAATCACACTTCTCACACCTATAACGTTTCTCACCCGAATGAGTTATCATATGCAATTTCAAACTACCCAATTGCGCAGCCGCATAGCCGCACTCCGTACACTTATAAGGTCGTTCGCCCGTATGCTGACGCATGTGATGCGTAAGATGCGTCGACTGTATCGCAGCGTAACTGCACTCCGTACATTTATAAGGCTTCTCCCCACTATGCTTAAGCATATGCTTCTTGAGATCCGAAGGCTGCGTAGTAGCATAATCACACGACGTACACTTACAAGGTTTTTGCCCCGAATGGATCAGCAAATGTCGTTTTAGATGATTCGATTGGACGGTCGCAAATTCGCAGAGATCGCACTTATACGGTTTTAATCCCGCGTGTTTTTGCATGTGCAGTCGAAGATGAATCGATTGCGTCCCAGCATAGTCGCAGATTTTGCACGTATAAGGTTTCTCGCCGGTGTGTCGTCGCATGTGGTTTCTTAAGTCTGAAGATCGTAACGCGGCGTAGTCGCATATCGAACAGGGAAACGGTTTGTCGTCCGTGTGTTTTTGCATGTGGCTTTTGAGATGGTTCGACTTCGTAGTTGAATAATCACAGACCGCGCAGTGGTACGGTTTTTCTTCCCCGGTGTGCTTGAGCATATGGCCTTTGAGGTGGCAATACCGAGTAGCTGCGTAATCGCATAAACTACACGCGTAAGGCTTTTCGCCGGTGTGTTTACGCAAGTGTCGTTTAAGAGTTGTTAAATACTCGGTGGTATACTCGCAGATGTTGCATTTGAGTAGTTTTTTTCCTGAGTCCGTTTGTACTGTTATAATTTTTGGGGTTATGCCAGCGCATTGGCATACGGAAGTTGGTGTTTTTGAGTCCAAGCCTTCGATATTGGGGTCCGATCTACAAAAAAAAATAATTAGAATGCCAGAATAGGTTAACAAAAATTGATGTTTTCTAGATTCGTATTTTACTTTTTTAAATCATAAATTTATATTTCGTTTACGTGAATTATTGGAATAATGGATGTGATAGAATTTATATAATATACTTACGATGAAGAATTAATCTCATTGCACTTCTCGCATTTCACACCACCTATAAGAAAAATTATAACTGCAATCGAAACATAACCCAACTTTTGCGCTTAACTTACCTGCTAATTCAACGCTGAGAGGTTCGACACAGTCGATATTCGAGTCAGATTCCTGTTCAGTTTTTACTGAAATAAACGCAAAATGTTCATTATCAGAATTGTTGCATTCCGACTTAACTTGAGTGTCTGAAATATCCACTTCGGGTTCCGTTTTTATTTCAATATTCCTCTCCGCTGATGCATATCTGCCAGTATAAAGAAAGCTGGGAATTAAAACGAACAACGGTTATGTAATTTCTCACCTTTCTATTGGATTCTCCATGACCTGTTTAAAGTTCGTAGTTGTCCCCTGTTTTGGGGTGAATTCTCCTCCAGATTGTGTTTGTATATCGTTGATGAAATTTTCCATATTTCGTCTCTATTATGTGTTTCAGCGATTTTACTTTCTTCATTAATTCGCTAATAATCTGTAAATAAAGTAGCTGGATAATCCAGATATAAACAAAGCTTGACAACACCGATAAATTGTGGGGTTAAGTCAGGTTAACTGGTGGAGTTTCTAAATTTACACGATAGATGGCGTTATTGTTTCTTTATTTGGTAGAAAGTTTTATTTATTTATACTAAGTATTACTTCCTGTTATACTTAAAAACATTACAAAAATTTTTAATTATTAATAGATAGAATCTTTGTTACAGTATAGTTTTTTCTTGATATACTAGTGGGCCGATATACTTTCTCCCGTCTATGGATCTTCTGTGTTTCCATATGGGTTTTAACGGAATGCAAAAATTGATTAGTAAAGTTGCACTTTGAACACTTATATAACTTCCTTCCTGTAGGAGTAATCACATGCAGTACGTATTGCATAGATTGAGCAGCTGTGTTTGTTCTCAGATAATTCATCAACTGTTGAGATTGTGAAGCATGTGCGTTATTGAGCTCGACTTTGGACCTAAAAATTTTAAATGAATGTAGGTACAAGAAGAATCGATATGCAAAACAAATAGAATCATTCTGTTTAGTAATTTATCATATACATACATCGAAGGGCTGAAAATCCTGCCTTCGGTAATTTCTGTAAACAAAATTCTTATGAAAACCATATTTGCTTAAAATTTTAATTATAACTCACCGTTAACTTCATTTTTAACTTGTGTCTCTCCAATTTCTATGTCCCATTCAGTTTTTATTGCGATATTACTTTTATGAACATCAAAATCGTCAGAAGATTTCTCACTTTTAACATTATCGAAATCATTGAAAATATCTGACGCAACCCGAGTTTCTTCTAGCTTTGTATCCAATTCGCTGTCCAAATTAATACCGCAATTTACAAAAGCAAAACTCTCCGGCGATTTTGATCTTTTCCTGCAAGATATACGAAAATAATTACCGATATCATTTAAAATAGCGGAATAGATACTTGAGCCCAATCTTCGACTGTTTACGCTTGGGTTTTTTGGGCTTTCGATTCCTTTTACTGCAAGCTTTGCTGTCAACTTCGACTATATAAGAGAAAACAACCTTAGTAAATCCATCACTAGCTAACCAGCATAATGCTTTACTATCGTAATTTATTACTTACCACGGTCTGCTCCTAACCTATCGTTAGGATCTTCTATCTCCTTGCAAAATTTGAGATGATTGACCATAAATTTCTCTTTGCTGAATTTGAAACCGCATAAACTACACGGAAACCTTTTAATCGTGGTCATTTCTAGGTTTTGATCTTTTTTGAGTTCGTGTATGAATATTATTTAGGTGTTTTATTATAGTTTCTGCCCTACTCTGTCTGGAATGTCAATTCGTAAACAAATCTTGATGAAAGTGAGGTTAGTTTTGTGATCGAAGTTTGTGGTTCTGCCACCATGCGCCACGGCATTGACATAGTTGTAAATTAGACAAAAATACGCTAGATGGCGCCATAAAATCTGTGGATTCTATGTAGATCGACAGGTTCAAAACTCGTACTTTTGCTTTATTTTTAATTCTTTGGAAAGTCACAGCAGTTTGCAATACATAGTAATAAAACCGTTTTTTAAACGGCTGTAACTTCTTAATAAATTGAAAAACTAATAAGTAAATTAAATTTATACTCTAAAAAACTAAAAAAAGGATTTTATATAGATTTGTTTGTTAATTTGTTTATTCCTTTTATTTTTGTTTTACTTACACATTTATTTTACAATGGGAAACAATCCTACGTAACATTTATACTTTAAGGCTCCGGTCTACGACCTTATGTAGGTGCATAAGGTTGGCAATTGCCATCGGAAAGGAATGTAAATATTTATGAAAATTATTTATGCAAAATTTCGTGTGGACTACAAATATAGAAATGCTTTCCGATGACAGTTGCGTCAGTTGCACTCAGGAGTATTGTACTGCGTGTTTGTAGTGAGTTGAATATTTGTACAAATAGAAAGCAATACATTTATTTCTTTATGTCATACCAAAGGTAATAAATTGGAAATAAAAACAGTCATATTTATAGTAGCGCCATCTACATCTGCTGATGTGAATTGAGACGGGAGCCTTAAGATCCGAACGCTATGCATAATCACACGACGGACATTTACATTGTTTGTTCCCAGCATAGATCATGTCTTGTTAAATGATTTGACTGAACGGTTACAAATTCACAGAAGTTGGACTCATAACGATTCAAATCCCGCGTGTTTTTGCATGTGTATACGAAGATGAATCGATTGCGTGCCAGCGTAATCGCAGATTTTGCACGTAAACGGTTTCTCGCCCCTGTGTCGTCGCATGTGCTTCTTTAAATCCGAAGATCGTAACGCGGCGTAATTGCATATCGAGCAGGGAAACGGTTTATAGTCCGCGTGTTTCTGCATGTGGCTTTTGAGCTGGTTCGATTTCGTTGTAGAATATTCACAGATAGCGCAGTGGTACGGTTTTTCTTCCCCGGTGTGTTTGAGCATGTGACCTTTGAGGTGGCAATATCGTGTAGCTGCGTAATCGCATAAACTACACGTATACGGTTTTAGTCCAGTGTGTTTGTGCAAGTGTCGCTTAAGCGTTGTTATATACTCCGTTGTGTACTCGCAGATGTTGCATTTGAGTAGTTTCTTTCCCGAGTCCGTTTGTACTGTTATAATTTTTGGTGTTATGTCAGTGCATTGGCATACGGAAGTTGGTTTTTTTGAGTCTACGCCTTCGGTATTGGTTTCCGATCTACAAAAAAAAAGGGATTAGGTATTTCAAAATGTGTATTTTAATGACAGAAAACTTAAACGAACAGCGGAATATGTGTTTTAACTCTAAAATATATAAAACAGGTCCTACTAAAGTCACCCATGAAGACGATAACACCATTTCAATCTTTTACTACAAAATTTCAAGTTTATAAGCTATTCTGTATAAATTCAAGGGAAAATGGTTATTATGTAGTCGTCAGTAATGTAGGATCAACTAAAGAAGCGAATGATTATCAATCCAGGTGAGGATAATTTTTTTGAAAAAACTCTCCGCCTGGATTTGAACCAGGTACCCTCCATTATCCTCACCTGGATTTAATTATCATTCTCATCTTTAGTTGACGTTTGCAATAATAAATGCGATAGAATCTCTCCATTTTATATATTGCTTGTTTAAATTGTACTTTAAATAATATATAATATACTTACGATAAAGAATTAATCCTATTGCACTTCTCGCATTTCGCAATACCTATAAATACATAATTATAACGGCCAAGAATCAAAACATAACCCCACTTTCGCACTCAACGTACCTCTTATATCAACGTTAAGTGGTTCGACACAATCGATATTCGAGTCCTGTTCAGTTTTCACTGAAATGAACTCAAATCGCTCGTATTCCGACTTAATTTGAGTGTCTCCAATGTCCATATCGGGCTCCGTTTTTATATCAATATTCATTCTCGTAGATAGAAATCTGCAAATATAAAAGAGAGCTATGAAATGAACAACGGTTTTGTAGTTTCTAACCTTTCTGTTGGATTCTCGATGACCTGTTTGAAGTTTGTAGTGGTCCCCTGTTCTGGGGTTATTTCTTCAGACTGTTTGCATATTTTTTACGAGGATCTTCTTATTTCGTCTCTATGTGTTTCAGTGATTTTTATTTGTTCAGTAATTCGCTAATAATCTGCAACTGAGCAACAAGATATTCGACAATAACCAAACGTGAGCGGAGTACGTGACAACACAGAGAAATTGTGAGGTTAAGTGCTTAAGTTCCTACAATTACACGATAGATGTCGCTATCATTTGATGATTTCGAGTTTTTATATTTTCTGTAAAAAAAAACTTCCATAGATGATATTTTGAGAGTTTTATTCATTTATACTAAGAATTACTTCCTATAATACTTAAACAATACACAAAAATACTAATTATTAAGCCCAAGTTTTACCAAAAGAAAACGCTAAGTGATTTCGACTTACTGCACTCGGCTGCAGTGATGTCGTTTCTTTTTCTGTTTAGATGATAAATAGAGATAAAATATATATGAGTAGCACCTGGAGCTAAATATAATCATTAATAGTTTCCTCAGAGCCTTTGAAATACACTATTTTAGGTTAGGACCTAGTTACAAGTTAGTTTTAAAGAACTCTATCAAAGCAATGCCCAACTACATGAAAGTGGTGCGCAATTTTGTTATAATATACTTTCTTCTCGGCATACTAGTGGCCTGAGGTATTTCCTCCCGTCTATGGTTTCCTCTTCTATGGATCTGTGTTTCCATATGGATTTTAACGGATTGCAAACATTGATTAGTAAATTTACACTTTGAACACTTGTATAACTTTTTTCCTGTATGTGTCATCACACGCAATGCATAGTCAGCAGATCGTACAGATGTATTTGTATTCAGATACTTCATCAACTGTTCAGAATGTGAAGTATGCGCCTTATCGAACGCAACGTTGGGCCTAAAAATTATAAACAAGTATATTAGAAGAATCTATATACCGAATAGAATAATCTTTTTAGCAATTTATCATATACTTACTGCGAAGGAATGACAACCTTGCCTACAGTAATATCTGTAAAAAAAATATTCTTATAAAACCAAATTTGCTTTAAGGTATAGCTCACCGTTGCATTCGTTTTGAACTACTGTATCTCCAAGTTCTATGTCCCGTTCGGTTTTTATTACAATATTACTTTTACGAGCATCAACATCGTCAGAAGATTTCTCAATTTTAATGTCAGAAAAATCATTGAAAACAACTGACGTAACCGGATTTTCTTCGAGCGTTGAATCCAGTTCACTGTCTAAATTAATATCGCAATCGACAAAAACAAAACTTTCAGGGGATGTTGATTTTTTCCTGCAAGACATATGAAAATAATTACCGATATCATTTGAAATATCGAAATACGTACTTAAGACCAATCTTCGAGTGTTTACGCTCGAGTGTTTTAGGCTTTGGAATCCTTTTTCCGCAATCTTTGCTGCCAACTTCGACTATATAAGAGAAAACAACCTTATTAAATCCATCACTAGCTAACCAGCATAATGCTTTACTATGGTAATTTATTACTTACCACGATCTGCTCCCAACCTATCGTTAGGATCTTCTATCTCCTTGCAAAATTTGAGATGATTGACCATAAATTTCTCTTGGCTGAATTTCAGTCCGCATAAACTACACGCAAACCTTTTAGTCGTGCTCATTTCTGGGGTTGGATCGTTGTTTTGAGATCGCGTACGAATATTATTTATGTTGTTATCTATAGTTTCTGTCCTAGTTTGCCAGAGCACGTCATTTCGTAGAGAAATCTTGTAGAAAGTGAGGTTAGTTCAGCGATCGAAGTTGCTGGTTTTGCCACCAGGCGCGACGGAAATTGGTGTAAGTTACGCAAAAGCCCGGTAGATGGCGCCATAAAATCCGTAGATCGCTTGTAGATTGACAACTGCACAAACCGCACTTTTGCTTTTTTGAAGTTCCTTCGAAAGTTACAGCAGTTTGAAATAGTAATAAAACAGTTTTTTAAAAGTTTTATGTAGATTTAGTTGTTTCTTAATTTGTTTATTCCTTTTACAATGGTAAACGTTTTTGTATTGCTTCATATATGTTTTATTTTTCTTTCTTTTATGTATAATTCAAACGGCTATCGTTTTATGAATTTAAGCGTTTTTTATATATACCCGGTTTACGCATTGGGCTATGTGACTAGTGTTTTACAATAAATATAGATATGTTTTGATATGTTGTTCTATCCTACGTAACATGTATAATTATTACGGTATACTTGTTAGTGCAATTCGACATCCGTGATATTTCTAAAGGATTATAAAAAGGACCTTTTCGCTTTACCTGCTTTACCTGGTCTTTGGCGTCTTGAGTTCCAGGAAATAAATGACCGACGGCTAAACAATGGAAAATAAGGAACGAGAGAGAAGTTGAATTGTATTAGGGGGGGGATTTTACAATTTTAAGAAATACGTTTAAATATTATGGTTTCATTCAGGATTAGTCAGGCATTTTGTACGGTTGTGTCTGACTTTCTCTTTGAGAAGGTTGTGTTCGCGTTATACTGTTGTTCCATAGTGTTGTGCTTTCGCCCAGATCACCGATTAAAAATTCGGTAAGTTTTTAAAAGATGTTAGTTATGCGTTTTCGCAATTTCTTTTAATAATTTAGCGCCAGATAAATTCGTATGTTTAGTATTTTAGTCTACAGTATGTCCAGAGATGTTCTCAATTATATGGGAAACTAATTTGTGATGCACTTGTCAGACAATTGGCTAATCAAAGTTTTATTGAATAGTGTTTTTATTCATTCAAAGAAGTTTCCATTCCCTGTTCTAAAATACCAAAACATACAAACTTTCCTGGCCACAGTGTATACTCTCTGTTATACAGGTGTCCCACGCTACAAACAAAGTACATAAAAAATTCAGTTTATTAAAATATTTATTCTTATGATAGTATTACTGACACTATGTTATGTGTACAGAAGTGTTAAGATTTCTACAAAACACCACATTTCTACCAAGACACTCCTTGTTTTTGTGATCTGTAGTAATAGAAACAACCCCACAATCTTCTCCCTTAACATGTACCTAAATAAATAAATATTACTGACGGTTTAGCCCGCTAAGGCGTTAGACAACTACAACCAACCCAAGGACACATTAATATGTCGATTTCTTGAGGCCATTAATGTACTTGTTTCTAACGTGGGACAGCATGTACAGTGTCAAAACTGTTATCGATCTATGTATATTTTGTTTTTCAGATTTCAGCATCCCCCAAAAGAAATAATGACTACTTTTCAGCAAGATGCATCGGTAAAACAAGAATTGCCCGATGCATATGAGGACTTGGCTCCAACGAAGCCATTTATTTGCAGTTTGTGCGGGTTTGGGTTTACTGAAGAACATTTTTTGGCAAACCACGTCACCCTTTGCAAAGACATCAAGCATCCAGTTGATAGGTTGGGTGTGGTCACAAGTAAGTTTGAATTATTTCTCCAGATTTTAAAGTGTATCTTACGTTTTAATTTTCTTGTTTAGCCATTGTTAAAAAGGATCACTGTGAAGAGGAGATTGCTGAGGAAACAGAGGTACCTGAGGAACAAATAAAGGCGGAACCGATGTAAGTGTATTTTTCTATTGTATAGTAAAGCGCAGTAACAATAACGGACCCATGCAATTGCACAGTGGGGTATTTGGCCCCGAAAACCTGGGCAAAATTATTTTTTCACCTAAACGGGTTCTAGATGTATTATTTTATGTATGTATAGCATTTTAACATTGATACTAAGTATTTGAAGGTTAATAATTTAATAAATACAATAAAACAGTACAAAATAGGGAAAAAAGCAAACTGTATTAAAATTTGTTCTTCACTGCAGTACACCTACTGTAAATAAATTACTGCTACAAGATTTATCATCAATATTGTTTTGTGATTTTATTTCTATTTTTATATTTTATTTCTCTTACTGTCTGGAATTTACCTAAATATATTTGGCATGTCCTGTTTAAATACGCAGCATGGACGGATTTAAAATTGATCAATACATGTCGTTTCTGAGTTATATGAGATAATGTTTTTGGGTCGGTTATGTTGTAAGAATACCCTGAAAAAAGTTTTATTTTTAAGACTAGTGGTAGCGGAAGAAAATGAAAGTTTACACTAGTCGATATTGTGTTTAATAGTTTGCGTTCTATAGATTCCCTTTAAGACGTGATAGTAGAGGCAATTAAGAACTTATTTTACCATATTTACCACTATAAAAGTATGTTATTTGACGAACACATAATTAAGTATATAAATCGCGAGCGTGTAATCATGCGAGCGATTTATATCCGTTATGTGCGAGTCAAATACGACGTTTTATCCACGACTCATAAATTCCATTTTATGCAAACATTTTTAAATGTATTTGTCAATGATGGCGAGGCGAACTGTCAAATAACTGTCATCCACGTAGGTTTTGACAGACTTTGACACTAGCGTTGCATAATGATGACAGTTCGTTCAAATAATGAGGTCATTATTTGAACGAACTGTGAACGAAGTGTTTAAGGTTTTTTTCGGGTGATTTTTAAGAGTCTAGACTCTAGGTCATCGGAGTTATTTGCTATACATGATCCAAGACGGAATAGTATACGTACATTACGTACAGAACGGCATTTACAACATACAAGATGCATTGAACATAAAATTGTCATTACCTCGATAACCGTAACCATTTCTATATAGCTAAATATGATTAAATATGTTCTAAATTACCTCTACTATCACGGTGTCAAGAAATTGCATCAAATTACATATAAGTCGGACATCAATTTTTGGATTTTCCTTTACAACTTTTACATGTGAAATAGTATACATATAATTTGAACCACTTTCAAAATCTTAATTAAGCTAAACACTAAACTAAAACAGAAGTTTAACAATCTGTTCAGCGAATGTTCTTGGCCCTGCAATAACGAAAATTGTGGGTAAATTTTAATAAAAATAATGTCGACTTGGTTCTAGAGGATGTATAACAAAAAAGTCACATTTTTCCTTAAAACACAAAATTACAACAGTTTTTCAAGTGCGTCAAATTATGTAGACCTATGTCAGCCATATTAAAATTTGACTTTTGGCTGATAAGAACACGTGGCGTAGAGATCATGCCGCCTTTTAATACATCGGTCCTTTACCTATCCCAGAAACTGGTTTACTTTTTCGAATTTATTTTAGAAATTTGATTTATGGCCAGCTTTTTGGGTCAAATACCCCATGTGCTGCGTTAAAATTCAAGAATATATAAATCGATACTGTCTATTAAACTAAATAACACATTTATTTAATAGTTTTATAGATGATCCCAAAACATCATGTTGGTTCTTCGTGCATGTGACATGTACACGACATTAACATCGGTTAACGATTTCAAAAGTTCTTGAACATGAAAGTGTAGCTAAATATTGTGTCCGGTATTTTCAGTCGACGAGTGTATTTCTAATAATTTACATGAAACTTATTTGTATAATGGTGTTTTATGTCTTTTTGCAGTTTTGACATAATCATCGAACTGGACTTGGATTTCACCGACACTACTGTTTCTGACTCTTCTTGTGCGCACTCTGGACAAATATTCGAACCTCCGAGTACAGATACCCCAGTGCAACTATTTGAGAACGGAGAGCGTCAACGAGCAGGAGAACACCGAGCGCAACTTGCGAAGCATGCAAAAGCACACAAGGCAAAGCAATTCACACGGCATATTAGACAGCACGCAGGGAAGAAGCGGTTTAAATGCACCAGCTGTGACTATTCAAGTCCACAATCTCATGATCTTAAAAGGCATATGACAACGCATACGGGAGAGAAACCATTTAAGTGCTCCACGCGTGACTATGCTAGTGCACGACGTAGTAAGCTTATATGTCATACGAGAAAGCATACACGAGAGAAGCCATTTAAATGTAGCGTGTGTGACTATTCTTGTGCACGCAGTGATCAACTTACGATGCACATGCGATCGCATTCAGGAGAGAAACCATTTAAATGCTCCACATGTGACTATGCTAGTGCACAACGTGGTGCACTTATATCTCATATGAAAACGCATTCAGGAGAGAAGCCATTTAAATGCAGCGTCTGTAACTATGCTAGTACACACAGGAATTATCTTACGTTGCATATGCGGTCGCATACAGGTGAGAAACCATTTAAATGCTCCACATGTGACTATGCTTGTGCACGACATAATGATCTTACACGTCATACGAGAAAGCATACAGGAGAGAAGCCATTTAAATGCTCCACATGTGACTATGCTAGTGCACGACATAATGGTCTTATACGTCATACGAGAAAGCATACAGGAGAGAAGCCATTTAAATGCAGCGTCTGTAACTATGCTAGTACACAAAGGGATAATCTTACGGTGCATATGCGGTCGCATACAGGTGAGAAACCATTTAAATGCTCCACATGTGACTATGCTTGTGCACGACATAATTATCTTATACGTCATACGAGAAAGCATACAGGAGAGAAACCATTTAAATGCTCCACATGTGACTATGCTAGTGCACGACCTGACGATCTTATACATCATACGAGAAAGCATACAGGAGAGAAGCCATTTAAATGCAGCGTCTGTAACTATGCTAGTACACACAGAGATAATCTTACGGTGCACATGCGGTTGCATACAGGTGAGAAACCATTTAAATGTAGCGTATGTGACTATCGTAGTACACAACGTAATAACCTAACAGCGCACATGCGATCGCATACAGGAGAGAAACCATTTAAATGCTCTACATGTGACTATGCTAGTGCACGACGTGGTGGTCTTGTATCTCATATGAGAAAGCATTCAGAAGAGAAACAATTTAAATGCTCCACATGTGACTATGCTAGTGCACAACCTAGTGGTCTAAAATCTCATATGAGAAAGCATTCAGAAGAGAAACTATTTAAATGCAGCATCTGTGACCATGCTAGTGCATACCGTGCTAATCTTACAGTGCACATGCGATCGCATACAGGAGAGAAACCATTCAAATGTAGCATATGTGATAGAGGTTTTTCGCGGCAAGATCACTTTACACGGCATATGAGAACACATAGAGAAGTCATTTAAATGAATAACCAAGCAATAATTGTTATAACTTTTGTAAATGTTGTCTTAGAAAAGTAAAGTTTGAATAAAATTATTTTGTCTTTTATTCTACTGCAAGTTTTGTCGCTTTTATTTCGGTTGTAACTTATTTGATTTTGTTAATAGACGGTCATCGGTCTTTTTTTAAATGGAATGGAGGTACAAACCTATATTTCTTTTGACCTCTGCCAATTGTCTCGTTGTATTAGTATTCTAATTTTCTTCGGCAATTTCCTCGACTTTCTTCTTCCAACTACACCCAGTATAAAAATTTAAATTTCATAACGATAAAAACGCGTTGGTAATATACATACTACCAACCGATCTATCGACGGTGACCTTGAAACGATTATCATTTACCGTTCATTGTAATTGTTTATTCCCAAATCTTTTGCAATCATGAAACAAAAACGAACAAAGATCACCAGAGAGAGAACCTATCTAAACTCTAAGTAAAGAACCAATTTGTGGTGACAATTTGCATGACGAGATGGCGCCAAGTGTCTACAAGCACGATTACAGTACATTGTTTATGTGATTAATGTACAAGACTATTAATTTTATAAATAGTATGATAAAGACATGTGCCTGGCCACTTCAGATTTTTTTATTTGTTTTACTTACTCATTCATTTTACAATGGTAAATATTTATTGCTTCACATGTAATTTATTTTACTTTATTTTGTTCATATTTCAAACAGGTATCGTTTTAAGAATTTTAGAAATAACATGTTACTCAGAATGAAACTGACTGCAAGCATTTTTTTGTAACCTAGATTAGTTTTATATTCTACAGTTGGTAGTTGTAGTAAAATTCAGAAATAGGATTAACGTGACCCAATAGCCATTGAGATGTCAGTCTTATTTGACACTTGACGTGAATATCATCAAACTTCAAAAACTAACAGTTACTAAAAGTTTGTGATTTAGTGTTTTCATAACGACACCGAAAGCGGTTTCATTATGAGTTTATAACGAACGCAAAGTAGAAAAACAGTTTTTGTTTTTGTTTTTTTATTATCGACCCGGTTTTTGAATGTCACAAAACACCATATAACTGTACCATATAAATATAAATAAAAATAATACACACATATAAATATGTTCGGATATGTTGTTTTACTTATCTCATAAAAAACCTTACTTTGGTGCATGATTTTGTAATGTTTATATTACGGTATGATTGCTGGTGTGGCCGGAAAGTCAGACATTGCTTTTGTTTGATAGCTGTTTCTTAGAATTGTATTCAATTGGAAATCCCTGATATTTCTAAAGGATCATAAAAAGGACCTTATTGCTTGACCTGGACGTGTTTCTTTGGCTGCCTGAGTTCCAAGAATTGCCCTACGGTTCCACAATGGAAAATAAAGAACGAGAGAGACGTGAATTGTATTTGAAACAGATTTTTGCTATTTTAACTTAACAGAGCTACGTTTAAAATCGGCTTCATTCAGGATTAGTCAGCCGTTTTGTAAGGTTGTGTCCGACTTCTCTATTTGAGAGACTTGTGTTGGCGTTATACAGTTGTTCCATAGTGTTGTGTTTTCGCCCAGATCACCGTTTAAACATTCTGTAAGTTTTTTAAATAACTTAGTAATGTGTTTTTGCAATTTTGTTTAATAATTTAGTGCGAGATAAACTCGTATGTTTACTATTTTAGACTAACTTGTCAGACAATCGGCTAATAAATTTTTATTGAATAGTGTTTTTATTCATTCAAAGAAGTTTCCATTCCCTGTTCTAAAATACCAAAACATACAAACTTTCCTGGACACAGTGTATACTCTCTGTTATACAGGTGTCCCACGCTACAAAAAAAGTACATCAAAAATTCAGTTTATTATAAAATACATATTTATTCGTATGGTAGTGTTACTGACACTATGTTATGTGTTAAGATTTCTACGAAACACCACATTTCTACCAAGGCACTCCTTGTTTTTGTTATCTGTAGTAATAGAAACAACCCCATAATCTTCTCCCTTAACATGTACCGAAATAGGTAAATATTACTGACGGTTTAGCCCGCTAAGGCGTTAGACAACTACAACCAACCCAAGGACATATTAATATTTTGTTTTCTTAAGGCCATTAATGTACTTGTTTCTAACGTACGACAGCGTGTACAGTGTCAAAAGTGTTATCGATCTATGTACATTTTGTTTTTCAGATTTGAGCATCCTCCAAAAGAAATAATGACTACTTTTCTGCAAGATGCATCAGCAAAACAAGAATTGCCCGATGTATATGAGGACTTGGCTCCAACCAAGCCATTTATTTGCAGTTTGTGCGGGTTTGGGTTTACTAAAGAACATTTCTTGGCAAACCACGTCACCCTTTGCAAAGACATCAAGCATCCAGCTGATAGGTTGGGTGTGGTCACAAGTAAGTTCTTTGAATTGTTTCTCCAGATTTTAAAGTGTATCTTACGTTTTTATTTTCTTGCTTAGCCCTTGTTAAAAATGATCATTGTGAAGAGGAGATTGCTGAGGAAACGGAGGTACCTGAGGAACAAATAAAGGCGGAACCTATGTAAGTGTATTTTTCTATTGTATAGTCAATCGCAGTAACAATAACGGACCCATGCAATTGTTTATAGTATTAAAGTCTAAGCGGCGTTAAAATTTAAGAATATATACATACATCCATACTGCGGCAGAACGGCGTCACTAATGTTATGTTTGCATTGTTTCAAAGCCATCCTGCCGCTTACTAGTGCCGCTCACCGCAGAATTATACAGGGTTAGCAAAAATTACCGGAACACCAAAATAATCCTCCAACCCTACAAAAATTCAAAAAATTGTTCAAACTAAAGTTTTTTGGCTTTAAACAGGCTATCATTTAATTATATTTTCAATATACAGGTGCTCATCTTGTTGTGGAAATTTGGTAACCTCTCCTTTTTTAAATAGAACAACCTATGTATTATTATGTTTTTTATTTCTATTTTACTATTAACCAAAAATAGTCAAAATTACCGGAACACGTAAAAAATTCACCAACTGCAAGAAAAACCAAAAAATTTTTCAAATAAAAGTTTTTTGGGTTGAAACACCCCAAACTGGTTTAAATATAGTTTGAATTTACATGGACATTTACATGATCATTTTATCATGGAAATTTGCAAACCTTTCCAAGTTCTAATAGAACATCCTGCATACCTATTTTTTACTTTATCATATCATACGCGGAAATAGGTCTTTTTGGGTCCCCCATCATTTTTTACCAAGGTGACGATTTTTGTGACGACGATTCCGGAGAAACTACTAAAGGTATCGGGACGAAAGTTCACATTTAGAAGTTTTATGACCAAACTTAGAGCTGAAAAGCTTTTGGTTCAAAAGGGTCCAAAGGAACTGGCTATTTACTCTTAGCATTTTTCAACGATTTTGCAAATGAGCCGCCATTTCTCTAATTTCGTCAAAATAGATAAATAATAAATTAAAGTAGAGGAATTTTTGTATAATTTATGTCTATAACATTTTTGGGTAAAATTAATAGTTTAGCTGCAGGAACAAATTCTATTTGATCGAAATCGTGTCTGCATTAATAGTAGGTAGCCAGGATATTTTGAAACTTTTGACAGTATTCAGAACGTCAGCGGTTGCGAAACGTCAATTCAACACGCAAATGCATGGAGAATGTGATGAGGAGGAGAAACACGCGCCCACGTACGCTATGTGAAACAATATTGAAACAGCTTGGTGTTGCCATGGTGTTTACAAAGTCAATGTGTATTTCGAGTACGGTTAGCAATGTTGTTATGCATTTTTCAAGGATTTTGCAAATGAGCCGCTATTTCTGTAATTTCTTCAGAACAGTTAAATAATAAATTAAAATAGAGGAAATTTTGTATAATTTATGTATATGACATTTTTTGGTAAAATTAATAGTTTACCTGTAGGAGCAAATTCTATTTGTTCGAGATCGTGTCTGCATAAGTTAAGTATAGGATTTGCCAGATATTTTTATTCTAATGACAGTAGGTAGTATCAAATGCTGGTTTTTTGACAATACCTACTGTCAATATCTGTCAAATCCTGGTTAATTCGTTTTATTTTATTGCAAACACGATCGATCATGATCAAATAGAATCTCATGCAGTTAAACTATTAAGTTTATATATTGTATGATAAAGTCATGTGCCTGGCCACATCAGATTTTGTCTTATTCTAAAATTTATTTTAAGAACTTTTTGTAGAAATAACTTTCTTTGAAAATGCATCATTTCTGAGTTATGAGTAATTTTAATGTACCAGGTTGAACATTTAAATTAATTCTTGTTATTTTTTCTTGCATTTTTTAATTTGAACTCGTTTGGTTCAAGTAAAAGTTTGTGTTTTGATTAATTGCTTATAACTAAAAAATAATGCATTTTATAAAAGAACAATTCCTACAAAAATGTTTTAGAATTAATCCTAGCATTAAAAAATATACAGGGTGTTCTGTTAGAATTTCTATAATGAACTCTGTATAAAATATTTGAACTAGAGGTTGTGTTTGAAGTTTAAACCCAAAAAACTTTTATTTGAAAAAGTTTTTGATTTTTTTTGCAGGGGGAGAATTGTTTAGGTGTTCCGGTAATTTTGACTATTCTTGTTAATAGCTTATTGTAATTAAAAAGTAATGCATTTTATAAAAATTCTTAGAATTAATCTTGGAATAAAAAAATTGAATAATATATAGGTTGTTCTATTTAAAAAAGGAGAGGTTACCAAATTTCTAGAATAAAATGAGCACCCATTAATGAGCGCCCCCGTTTTGAAAATATATTTAGAAGATAGGTCGTTTAAAGCCAAAAATGTTTTGGTTGAACATTTTGTTTAAATTTCTTGCGGTTGGGGAACTGTTTCGGCAATTTAGGCTAATCGTGTATATTAAATACAGTCTCACGGATCTTATTCAACCGAAGGTTATAATTTTCCGTGGGTGGCAGTTTGACAACATTACCGGACGACTTATTTAATGGATTTATGGATGATCCCAAAAGATCATGTTGGTTTTTTCGTGTACGTGACATGTAACGGGTGATCTAAAATGATTGAGGACAGTTTGAATTTCCCGCCACAGTTTTGAACGTATTTAGTGTTACTAAGATGGCTTGCGTGCAGGATACAGGTTATGATCGCTGTTAGATACCATAGTGGACTCGTCAGTAAGGGTTACGTTCCTCTGCAACAATATTTTATCTGTTCGAGATTTAATTCGTTATAAGTACTATATTTATTTTATTTGACTTAACATATGAGAGATAAAGATGAGATTAGGATTTTATTATTTTTTATATTATTTTGATATTATATTTGAGAGTTTATTTTTAGATTTTAAAATATGCTATCCTGCTAACGTCTTATTCATGTACAATGTAAAGACATTGTTGATAAAAATCAAGACTAACTAAATTTCCAAACCCTTAATTGTTTCAATTTAATATACCAAATTATAATCAGAGAATGAATCCCTTCACAAGAAGGAATACCTACGCCACTGGTTCAAAATAACAGCTGTCATTTGCAACCATTGCCAACATCACAAATATTCAAATTGGCGCGAAATCCGACCTGTCCTCAGTCATTTTAGATCACTCTGTACAATCAACATCTGTTAACGATTACAAAAGTTCTTGAACATGAAAGTGTAGCTAAATATTGTGTCCGGACTCCGGTATTTTCTGCCGGCAAGTATATTTCTAATAATTTACATGAAACACTTTTGTATAATGGTGTTTTATGTTTTTTTTGCAGTTTTGACATAGTTATCGAACTGGATTTGGATTTCACCGACAGTACTGTTTATGACTCTTCTTGTGCCCAATCTGGACAACCATTCGAACCTTCGAGTACAGAAACTCCAGTGCAACTATTCGAGAGCGGAGAGCGTCAACAAACAGGAGAACACGCAGCGCAACTTGCGGGGCATACAAAAGCACACAAGGTAGAGCAATTCACACTGCATAATGGACAGCACGCAGGGAAGAAGCGGTTTAAATGCACCAGCTGTGACTATTCAAGTGCACAACGTAATAATCTGAAAAGGCATATGACAACGCATACGGGAGAGAAACAATTTAAGTGCTCCACGTGTGACTATGCTAGTGCACGACGTAGTTGTCTTATATCTCATATGAAAAAGCATTCAGGACAGAAACCTGTTCTTATATCTCATACGAGCAAGCATACAGGTGAGAAACCATTTACATGCAGCATATGTGACTATGCTAGTACAGGCCGTGGTAAACTTACAGTGCACATGCGATCGCATACAGGAGAGAAACCATTTAAATGCTCGACATGTGACTATGCTAGTGCACGACGTAGTGGTCTTATATCTCATACGAGACAGCATACAGGTGAGAAACCATTTAAATGCAGCATATGTGACTATGCTGGTACAGACCGTGATAAACTTACAATGCACATGCGATCGCATACAGGAGAGAAACCATTCAAATGCACCACATGTGACTATGCTAGTGCACGACGTAGTGGTCTTATAACTCATATGAGAAAGCATTTAGAAGAGAAACCATTTAAATGCATCATCTGTGACTATGCTAGTACATACGCTGATAATCTTACAGTGCACATGCGATCGCATACAGGAGAGAAGCCATTTAAATGCTCCACATGTGACTATGCTGCTATACGACGTAGTGGTCTTATATCCCATATGAGAAAGCATTCAGAAGAGAAACTATTTAAATGCAGCATCTGTGACTATGCCAGTACACAGCGTGGTAATCTTATAGTGCACATGCGATTGCATACAGGAGAGAAACCATTTAAATGCAGCGAATGTGACTATGCTGGTGTACGACGTAGTGATCTTATATATCATATGAGAACGCATACAGAACAGAAAATATTTAAATGTAGCATATGTGATAGAGGATATTCGCGGCCATATCACCTTACACGGCATATGATAACTCATAAGAGAAGTCATTTAAATGAATAAGCAAGGTATAATTGTTATAACTTTTATAATGTTGTCTTAGAAAAGTAAAGTTTGAATAAAATTATTTTGACAAAACTATATTTCTTTTGTCCTGTGCCAATTGTCTCGTTGTACTAGTATTCTAATTTTTTTTTCAGCAATTTCCTCAACTTTCTTCTTCCAAGTACACCCAGCATAAAAAAAAAATATTTCATAACGAAAAGAACGCGTTTTTAAGAAGTTGTAATATACTACCAACTTATCTATCGACGGTGACCTTGAAACGATTATCATTTACCGTTCATTGTAATTGTTTATTCCCAAATCTTTTGCAATCATGAAACAAAAACGAACAAAGATCACAACAGACAGAACCTATCTAAACTCTAAGTACAGAACCAATTTGTGGTGACAATTTGCACACGAGATGGCGCCAACTGTCTACGAGCACGATTACAGTACATTGTTTATGTGATTAATATACAAGACGCGTTAATTACAATTTATTTTAGTATGGCTGTATATACCATTCGGTTTAGGAGATCATGGGTGTTAAAATCTCTATTTTATCTCCATTGTATCTATTTTATGCTGTTAATTTCAAGGGGGTCTAAATTCGTTTTACTTCCGGTCCAGGTAGAAAAAGATAGCTATAGTCAGATGGTTAGTGTGACAAGGATAGCCGATATCATGACGTCATTACGAGCGACATCCTTGCGGTCATGATAGGTAAAAAATGATAGCTTTGACTAGCTGTGACTTGTTGAGGGCGCCACCTGTTGATCATTTCGTGAATTAGTTTGAATTTGCGCAAAATGGTCGACAGGTGGCAACGCAAATAATAAATAGCGTCTATAGCTCTTGAAGAAGTGCCCAGTAGGACACGAAACATGTAGCGATTACTAAAATAAAACAAAAATAAGGAATCCGACCAGTTTTTATTGTATTTAAACATCTGTCAAATCCTGGCTCACTAGTTGTATTTTAATGCAGATACGACCGATCTCGATCAAATAGAATCTCATTTACTATTAATTTTATAAACAGTATGATAAAGACATGCGCCTGGCCACATCAGATTTTTTTTATTTGTTTTACTTACACATTCATTTTACAATGGTAAATATTTATTGCTTCACATGTAATTTATTTTACTTTACAAAAGTTCATATTTCAAACAGGTATCGTTTTAAGAATTTCAGAAATAGACATATGTGTTACTCAGAATGAAACTGTGCAAGCATTTTTTTTCAATAAAAGTGGCGGCAAGTGTAGTTAGTTATTGAAATCAGTTTCCATACAAGAAATGCATAATATGTACAATATTTTACTTACTCAAAGACAACATGGCAATTTTTAATCAAATATCTCATTATTGTTTCGTATTAATTTTATGTACAAACTGCTATCTAATAGTATAATATAATACAAGTTTTATAAGACAAAATGGGCGCACGAGTTGTTTTGCCCAAATGGAACGAGTGCGCCAATACGTCTTATAAAACTAGTGTTATATACAATTTTTTCTACTTTGCGACATTAATTTTACATACATTTCGAAAATTACGGACGTCATCTTACAACCTAGATTAGTTTTATATTCAACAGTTGGTAGTTGTAGTCAAATTCATAAATACGATTGACGTGACCCTATAGCCATTGAGATGTCAGCCTTATTTGACACTTGACGTCAATATCATCAATCTTCAAAAACTAATAGTTACTAAAAGTTTGTGATTTAGTGTTTTCATAACGACACCGAAAGCGGTTTCGTTATGAGTTTATAACGAACGCAAAGTAGAAAAACAGTTTTTGTTTTTGTTTTTTACTTTATCATACGCAGTATGCTAAAGCATTGTAATCATGCCGAAAAAAAAAAATTGAGATTTTAGCGGAAATAGGTCTTTTTGGGTCCCCTGAACATTTTTGACCAAGGTACAAAAAATTGTCTGTGTGTGTGTGTGTGTGCGTGCGTGCGTGTGTGTGTAAACGATTTTTGTGGCGATGATTCCGGAAAAACTACTAAAGGTATCGGGACGAAAGTTCATAATTAGAAGTTTCATGACCTAACTTAGAGCTGAAAAGCTTTTGGTTAAAAAGGGTCCAAAGAAACTGGTAGTTTATTCTAAGCCTTTTTCAAGGATTTTGCAAATGAGCCGCTATTTCTCTAATTTCGTCAAAATAGTTAAATAATAAATTAAAGTAGAGGAAATTCTGAATAATTTATGCCTATGTAATATTTTGGTAAAATTAATAGTTTAGCTTTTTAGGTTATTCTAAGCCTTTTTGAAGGATTTTGGAAATGAGCCGCCATTTCTGTAATTTCGACAAAATAGTTCATTAATAAATTAAAGTAGAGGAAATTTCGAATAATTTATGCCTATGAAATTTTTTGGTAAAATTAATAGATTAGCTTCAAGAGCAAATTCTATTTGATCGAGATCGGTCGCATCTGCATTGATATGAAATTACATACATAGTAGCCAGGATTTTGACAAATATTTTTTTGTGTTGTCACATTCGAAAACAGCTGATCTCATCAGAGGTTGGAGAACCACTATGGAACGTTGCCGCTGTAGTGCGGCAAATTTTAAAATACAAATTTCAAATAAAGTAAGATCACCAATTTGATTGTTTGTTGATAAGAAATATCAACCCGTCTTTATATCTAATTCCAAAAACGATACATTGAGAAAATTATAAATAAAGTATAGATCGCTATACTCATCGGAGTGTAGTTTTATTTTAGTATTTTGGTAGGGATGTGTCATGAACAAATATAAATCTGTCAGAATTTTAATTACCTTTTTAAGGTGCGTTATCATTAGTGATAATGGCAGTGGTAGCAGACGCCGTTATAGTATTTCCAATAGAAAATTGATAGTGACTCATGTTTATGCACATGCAAACTAATATGTGTCATTATCACGATATGTAAGAAACACTATAATTTCGTATTCTACCACCGCCATTAGCTACCATTACCTACTAATCGGAACGCACCTTTAAACTTGACGTTTCGTCAAAGTGGTACCAACCTAGCATTTACTATACAGAAATCATTTATTTTTTTTTAAATACGTATTTCTTAAAAAGCAACACAATAAACGTTGATGTCGCTCCTGCCAAAAACTAGATAGCCGACTCGCTCATATGCGACGGCGACACTCCGCCTTCGGTGACGCGCCGCATCACCGCTCGTCGCGCTATTCCGTACTTTCGGCATTTGTGACATAAATAACTATTATTCTAATGACGTAGTGTAGGTAGTGTCAAATGCTGATGATTTGACAATACGTACGATTTATCTCAATAGAATAGATTCTCATGCAGCTAAACTATTAATTTTATATATTGTATGATAAAGTCATGTGCCTGGCCACATCAGATTTTTTATTATTGACCCGTTTTCGAATGTCACAAAACACCGGTTTTAAAACCAGTTTTTAAAAAAAGACAGACCCTATACGCGATGACTATGACACGACCATTGTCTTACAATAAATATAAATATGTTCGGATATGTTGTTTTACCTATCTCACATAAAAAAAAACTTATTTTGGTGCATGATTTTTTAATGTTTATATTACGGTATGATTGCTGGTGCGGCCGGAAAGTCAGACATTGCTTTTGTTTGATAGCTGTTTCTTAGAATTCCTGATATTTCTAAAGGATCATAAAAAGGACCTTATTGCTTGACCTGGACGTGTGTTTCTTTGGCGGCCTGAGTTCCAAGAATTGCCCTACGGTTCCACAATGGAAAATAAAGAACGAGAGAGACGTGAATTGTATTTGAAACAGATTTTTGCTATTTTAACTTAACAGAGCTACGTTTAAAATCGGCTTCATTCTTGTTTAGTCAGCCGTTTTGTAAGGTTGTGTCCGACTTCTCTCTTTGAGAGACTTGTGTTGGCGTTATACAGTTGTTCCATAGTGTTGTGTTTTCGCCCAGATCGCCGTTTAAACATTCTGTAAGTTTTTTTAAATAACTTAGTAATGTGTTTTTGCAATTTCGTTTAATAATTTAGTGCCAGATAAATTCGTATGTTTAGTATTTTAGTCTACAGTGTGTCCAGCAATGTTCTCAATCATATGGGAAACTAATTTGTGATGCACTTGTCAGACAATCGGCTAATAAATTTTTATTGAATAGTATTTATTCATTCAAATAGTATTTATTCATTCAAAGAAGTTTCCATTCCCTGTTCTAAAATACCAAAACATACAAACTTTCCTGGACACAGTGTATACTCTCTGTTATACAGGTGTCCCACGCTACAAAAAAAGTACATCAAAAATTCAGTTTATTATAAAATACATATTTATTCGTATGATAGTGTTACTGACACTATGTTATGTGTACAGAAGTGTTAAGATTTGTACGAAACACCACATTTCTACGAAGGCACTCCTTGTTTTTGTTATCTGTAGTAATAGAAACAACCCCATAATCTTCTCCCTTAACATGTACCGAAATAGATAAATATTACTGACGGTTTAGCCCGCTAAGGCGTTAGACAACTACAACCAACCCAAGGACATATTAATATTTTGTTTTCTTAAGGCCATTAATGTACTTGTTTCTAACGTACGACAGCGTGTACAGTGTCAAAACTGTTATCGATCTATGTACATTTTGTTTTTCAGATTTGAGCATCCTCCAAAAGAAAAAATGACTACTTTTCTCCAAGATGCATCAGTAAAACAAGAATTGCCCGATGCATATGAGGACTTGGCTCCAACCAAGCCATTTATTTGCAGTTTGTGCGGGTTTGGGTTTACTAAAGAACATTTTTTGGCAAACCACGTCACCCTTTGCAAAGACATCAAGCATCCGGCTGATAGGTTGGGTGTGGTCACAAGTAAGTTCTTTGAATTGTTTCTCCAGATTTTCATGTGTATCTTACGTGTTTATTTTCTTGCTTAGCCATTGTTAAAAATGATCATTGTGAAGAGGGGATTGCTGAGGAAACGGAGGTACCTGAGGAACAAATAAAGGCGGAACCTATGTAAGTGTATTTTTCTATTGTATAGTCAATCGCAGTAACAATAACGGACCCATGCAATTGTTTATAGTATTAAAGTCTAAGCGGCGTTAAAATTTAAGAATATATACATCCATACTGCGGCAGAACGGCGTCACTAATGTTATGTTTGCATTGTTTCAAAGCCATCCTGCCGCTTACTAGTGCCGCTCACCGCAGAATTATACAGGGTTAGCAAAAATTACCGGAACACCAAAATAATCCTCCAACCCTACAAAAATTCAAAAAATTGTTCAAACTAAAGTTTTTTGGCTTTAAACAGGCTATCATTTAATTATATTTTCAATATACAGGTGCTCATCTTGTTGTGGAAATTTGGTAACCTCTCCTTTTTTAAATAGAACAACCTATGTATTATTATGTTTTTTATTTCTATTTTACTATTAACCAAAAATAGTCAAAATTACCGGAACACGTAAAAAATTCACCAACTGCAAGAAAAACCAAAAAAATTTTCAAATAAAAGTTTTTTGGGTTGAAACACCCCAAACTGGTTTAAATATAGTTTGAATTTACATGGACATTTACATGATCATTTTATCATGGAAATTTGCAAACCTTTCCAAGTTCTAATAGAACATCCTGCATACCTATTTTTTACTTTATCATATCATACGCGGAAATAGGTCTTTTTGGGTCCCCCATCATTTTTTACCAAGGTGGCGATTTTTGTGACGACGATTCCGGAGAAACTACTAAAGGTATCGGGACGAAAGTTCATATTTAGAAGTTTTATGACCAAACTTAGAGCTGAAAAGCTTTTGGTTCAAAAGGGTCCAAAGGAACTGGCTATTTACTCTTAGCATTTTTCAACGATTTTGCAAATGAGCCGCCATTTCTCTAATTTCGTCAAAATAGATAAATAATAAATTAAAGTAGAGGAATTTTGGTATAATTTATGTCTATAACATTTTTTGGTAAAATTAATAGTTTAGCTGCAGGAACAAATTGTATTTGATCGAAATCGTGTCTGCATTAATAGTAGGTAGCCAGGATATTTTGAAACTTTTGACAGTATTCAGAACGTCAGCGGTTGCGAAACGTCAATTCAACACGCAAATGCATGGAGAATGTGATGAGGAGGAGAAACACGCGCCCACGTACGCTATGTGAAACAATATTGAAACAGCTTGGTGTTGCCATGCTGTTTACAAAGTCAATGTGTATTTCGAGTACGGTTAGCAATGTTGTTATGCATTTTTCAAGGATTTTGCAAATGAGCCGCTATTTCTGTAATTCCTTCAAAACAGTTAAATAATAAATTAAAGTAGAGGAAATTTTGTATAATTTATGTATATGACATTTTTTGGTAAAATTAATAGTTTACCTGTAGGAGCAAATTCTATTTGTTCGAGATCGTGTCTGCATAAGTATAGGATTTGCCAGATATTTTTATTCTAATGACAGTAGGTAGTATCAAATGCTGGTTTTTTGACAATACCTACTGTCAATATCTGTCAAATCCTGGTTAATTCGTTTTATTTTATTGCAAACACGATCGATCATGATCAAATAGAATCTCATGCAGTTAAACTATTAAAGTTTATATATTGTATGATAAAGTCATGTGCCTGGCCACAAAGAACAATTCCTACAAAAATGTTTTAGAATTAATCCTAGCATTAAAAAATATACAGGGTGTTCTGTTAGAATTTCTATAATGAACTCTGTATATTAACAAAATATTTGAACTAGAGGTTGTGTTTAAATTTTAAACCCAAAAAACTTTTATTTGAAAAAGTTTTTGATTTTTTTTGCAGGGGGAGAATTGTTTAGGTGTTCCGGTAATTTTGACTATTCTTGTTAATAGCTTATTGTAATTAAAAAGTAATGCATTTTATAAAAATTCTTAGAATTAATCTTGGAATATTTAAAAAAGGAGAGGTTACCAAATTTCTAGAATAAAATGAGCACCCATTAATGAGCGCCCCCGTTTTGAAAATATATTTAGAAGATAGGTCGTTTAAAGCCAAAAATGTTTTGGTTGAAAATTTTGTTTAAATTTCTTGCGGTTGGGGAACTGTTTCGGCAATTTAGGCTAATCGTGTATATTAAATACAGGGTCTCACGGATCTTGTTCAACCGAAGGTTATAATTTTCCGTGGCTGGCAGTTTGACAACATTACCGGACGACTTCTTTAATGGATTTATGGATGATCCCAAAAGATCATGTTGGTTCTTCGTGTACGTGACATGTAACGGATGATCAAAAATGATTGAGGACAGTTTGAATTTCCCGCCACAGTTTTGAACGTATTTAGTGTGACAGCGTGCGTGCACGATACAGGTTATGAACGCTGTCAGATACCATAGTGGACTCGTCAGTAAGGGTTACGTTCCTCTGCAACAGTATTTTATCTGTTCGAGATTTAATTCGTTATAAATACTATATTTATTTTATTTGACTTAACATATGAGAGATAAAGATGAGATGAGGATTTTATTATTTTTTATATTATTTTGATATTATATTTGAGAGTTTATTTTTAGATTTTAAAATATGCTATCCTGCTAACGTCTTATTCATGTACAATGTAAAGACATTGTTGATAAAAATCAAGACTAACTAAATTTCCAAACCCTTAATTGTTTCAATTTAATATACCAAATTATAATCAGAGAATGAATCCCTTTACAAAAAGGAACACCTACGCCACTGGTTCAAAATAACAGCCATGTCATTTGCAACCATTGCCAACATCACAATTATTCAAATTGGCGCGAAATCCGACCTGTCCTCAGTCATTTTAGATCACTCTGTACAATCAACATCTCGATTACAAAAGTTCTTGAACATGACAGTGTAGCTAAATATTGTGTCCGGACGGTATTTTCTGCCGGCAAGTATATTTCTAATAATTTACATGAAAGACTTTTGTATAATGGTGTTTTGTTTTATTTTTGCAGTTTTGACATAGTTATAGAACTGGACTTGGATTTCACCGACAGTACTGTTTGTGACTCTTCTTGTGCGCAATCTGGACAACCATTCGAACCTCCGAGTACAGAAACTCCAGTCCAACTATTCGAGAGCGGAGAGCGTCAACAAGCAGGAGAACACGCAGCGCAACTTGCGGAGCATGCAAAACAACACAATGCAGAGCAATTCGCACGGCATATTAGACAGCACGCAGGGAAGAAGCGGTTTAAATGCACCAGCTGTGACTATTCAAGTGCACAATGTGATAATCTTAAAAGGCATATGACAACGCATACGGGAGAGAAACAATTTAAATGCTCCACATGTGACTATGCTAGTGCACAACGTAGTAGGCTTATATATCATACGAGAAAGCATACAGGAGAGAAGCCATTTAAATGTAGCGTGTGTGACTATGCTAGTGCACGCAGTGATAATCTTACGGTGCACATGCGATCGCATTCAGGAGAGAAACCATTTAAATGCTCCACGTGTGACTATGCTAGTGCAGGACGTAGTGCTCTTATATCTCATATGAAAAAGCATTCAGGAGAGAAGCCATTTAAATGCAGCATCTGTAATTATGCTAGTACACACCGGGTTAATCTTTCAGTGCACATGCGATTGCATATAGGAGAGAAACCATTTAAATGCTCCAGATGTGACTATGCTAGTGCACGACGTAGAAATCTTAAATATCATATAAAAAAGCATTCAGGACATAAACCTGTTTTTATATCTCATACGAGAAAGCATACAGGTGAAAAACCATTTAAATGCAGCATATGTGACTATGCTAGTACAAGCCGTGGTAATCTTACGGTGCACATGCGGTCGCATACAGGTGAGAAACCATTTAAATGCAGCGTATGTGACTATGCTAGTACACAACGTAATGGGCTAACATACCACATGCGATCGCATACAGGAGAGAAACCATTTAAGTGCTCCACATGTGACTATTCTAGTGCACGACGTAGTAGTCTTATATATCATACGAGAAAGCATACAGGAGAGAAGCCATTTAAATGTAGCATATGTGACTATACTTGTGCACACAGTGATAATCTTACGGTGCACATGCGATTGCATTCAGGAGAGAAACCATTTAAATGCTCCACATGTGACTATGCTAGTGCACGACGTAGTGGTCTTATGTCTCATATGAAAACGCATTCAGGAGAGAAGCCATTTAAATGCAGCATCTGTAACTATGCTAGTACACACCGGGTTAATCTTTCAGTGCACATGCGATGGCATATAGGAGAGAAACCATTTAAATGCTCCAGATGTGACTATGCTAGTGCACGACGTAGAGATCTTAAATATCATATAAACAAGCATTCACGACAGAAACCTGTTCTTATATCTCATACGAGGAAGCATAGAGGTGAGAAACCATTTAAATGCAGCATATGTGACTATGCTAGTACACGCCGTGGTAATCTTACGGTGCACATGCGGTCGCATACAGGTGAGAAACCATTTAAATGCAACATATGTGACTATGCTAGTACACAACGTAATCCGCTAACAGAGCACATGCGATCGCATACAGGAGAGAAGCCATTTAAATGCTCCACATGTGACTATGCTAGTGTACGACGTGGTGATCTTATATCTCATATGAGAAAGCATTCAGCAGAGAAATCATTTACATGCAGCATATGTGACTATGCTAGTACACGCCGTGATACGCTTACAGTGCACATGCGATCGCATACAGGAGAGAAACCATTCAAATGCTCCACATGTGACTATGCTAGTGCACAAAGTAGTGGTCTTATATCTCATATGAGAACGCATACAGAACAGAAACCATTTAAATGTAGCATATGTGATAGAGGTTTTTCGCAGCAATATCACCTTACTCGGCATATGAGAACACATAGAGAAGTCATTTAAATGAATAACCAAGCAATAATTGTTATAACTTTTGCAAATGTTATCTTAGAAAAGTAAAGTTTGAATAAAATTATATTGTCTTTTATTCTACTGCAGTTTTGTCGCTTTTATTTCGGTTGTAACTTATTTGATTTTGTTACTAGACGGCCATCTGTCCTTTTTCGAATGGAATGGTACAAACCTATATTTCCTTTGTCATCTGCCAATTGTCTCGTTGTACTAGTATTCTAATTTTCTTCTGCAATTTGCTCGACTTCCTTCTTGAAACGATTATCATTTACCGTTCATTGTAATTGTTTATTCCAAAATCTTTTGCAAACATGAAACAAAAACGGACAAAGGTCACAACAGAGAGAACCCATCTAAACTCTAAATACAGAACCAATTTGTGGTGACAATTTGCACGACGAGATGGCCCCAACTGTCTACAAGCACTAGTGTCACTATTATTGGGTGCGTTCAGCCGTCTCCAGCCAAAGCTGCTTGCGCTGCCGACGCCGAGACTAAGCGCCCGCGGCCGCTGAACAGTCAGATCCAAATACATGTATGAGTTTCCAGCGCATTTACTCAGCTCTAAGCGTACACACATGTATTTGGATCTGACCGTTCAGCCGCCGCAGGAGCTTAGTCGGCGCCGGCAGCGCAAGCGGCTTAGGCTGGAACCGGCTGGAACCATTGGGGGCGTTCAGCCGTTTCCAGCCAAAGTTGCTTGCGCTGCCGGCGCCGAGACTAAGCGGCCGCGGCGGCTGAACGGTCAGATACATATACATGTATTTACGCTTAGAGCTGAGTTTCCAGCGCTTTCACTCAGCACACAGCATAAATACGGCCTGTACAACCACATCTAGCAGAAATCGCTAGCCGCGCCGTCGGACCGGCTGAACGGTTACACGAGAAGTCTGTTATCTCCACTCGCAAGATGGCGACCGCTTAGTGTCAGCGCTAGCACCGCTTAGCTAGCGCTAGCCAGCGCCCGATGTGGTTGTACAGCCCCATTGAAATTCGACCTTCAAATGGCGTTTACTTCAAATGGGTCACCCGGCATATTATGTTTACCAAAAATATTACATTAAACAATAGTGTTTGTATTATTGTACAGCATCTACTTAATGTGCAGAAATAATTTTTATTAAATGTCGTATTACGTCGATGTCTCCGAACCCACGGAGTTTATTCCTCTTCGTTTTTTCCCTTTATTCGCGCGATATACACCACGATTATGCGGAAAGTAGTTGCGATAATATTTATTATTGTTAATTATTCATTAGCAGATAGATTAAGTAATTAATTCTGAAAATTACCGAGCTCTATCAGCTCAACTTTTTTTAGGAGAATTATTTCAAAAATTTATTTGTGTGGTGTTTCCAGACTGAATGTAACAAATTTGTTTCATGGTCGATTACGCGGAAAGTAGTTGCGATAATATTTATTATTGTTAATTATTCATTAGCAGATAGATTAAGTAATTAATCCTGAAAATTACAGAGCTCTATCTGCTCAACTTTTTTAGGAGAATTATTTCAAAAATTTATTTGTGTGGTGTTTCCAGACTGAATGTAACAAATTTGTTTCATGGTCGATTACGCGGAAAGTAGTTGCGATAATATTTATTATTGTTAATTATTCATTAGCAGATAGATTAAGTAATTAATCCTGAAAATTACAGAGCTCTATGAGCTCAACTTTTTTTAGGAGAATTATTTCAAAAATTTATTTGTGTGGTGTTTCCAGACTGAATGTAACAAATTTGTTTCATGGTCGATTACGCGGAAAGTAGTTGCGATAATATTTATTATTGTTAATTATTCATTAGCAGATAGATTAAGTAATTAATCCTGAAAATTACAGAGCTCTATCTGCTCAACTTTTTTAGGAGAATTATTTCAAAAATTTATTTGTGTGGTGTTTCCAGACTGAATGAAACAAATTTGTTTCATGGTCGATTACGCGGAAAGTAGTTGCGATAATATTTATTATTGTTAATTATTCATTAGCAGATAGATTAAGTAATTAATCCTGAATATTACAGATCTCTATCTGCTCAACTTTTTTTAGGAAAATTATTTCAACAATTTATTTGTGTGGTGTTTCCAGACTGAATGTAACAAATTTGTTTCATGGTCGATTACGCGGAAAGTAGTTGCGATATGATTTATTATTGTTAATTATTCATTAGCAGATAGATTAAGTAATTAATCCTGAAAATTACAGAGCTCTATCTGCTCAACTTTTTTTAGGAGAATTATTTCAAAAATTTATTTGTGTGGTGTTTCCAGACTGAATGTAACAAACTTGTTTCATGGTCGATTATGCGGAAAGTAGTTGCGATAATATTTATTATTGTTAATTATTCATTAGCAGATAGATTAAGTAATTAATCCTGAAAATTACAGAGCTCTATCTGCTCAACTTTTTTTAGGAGAATTATTTCAAAAATTTATTTGTGTGGTGTTTCCAGACTGAATGTAACAAATTTGTTTCATGGTCGATTATGCGGAAAGTAGTTGCGATAATATTTATTATTGTTAATTATTCATTAGCAGATAGCAGATTTCTGAAGTGCCCATTTCAAATGCGGTCTATTTAACTCTGTATTTTTGATACACCCTCATTATGATGAGAAAAATGTCGTAAACAAGCGTCTTTTCCCCTCGACTATGCGGTTTGCCCGGACGATGTTTGTATATATCACCAACAATTTCTCCGAAGACGCTGGCCCCGCGGCAGCCTCATCGACAACCTCATCAACACCAACAACCATTTGGTTGCGGATATCATCTCACTGTTCATCCAGTTCAGCCATGTTAAACGAAAATCAAACACACGTCAAATTATGACAATTTTCTTTGCGCTAGTGTAAAACTGCCTGCCATTTGCTCCAATCAACTGGGTGAATTTAGATCCCTATCCAGGCAAATACTGCAAAGTATAGGACAGAGTATAGGCCTATCAGATAAAACAATTACAATCAAAAACAAACACTGTACACATTGGTACTTATCACATGCAAGTGCATCCCGTCTGGTGTGTCGCATTCAGTCTACTATAACTTCCCGCAGCACCACAAGTGGATCGTTACCAAACGCTTTCCACCAAAATTAAAGTGCAAATACCGTACCTAATTTAATTGTAAAAACTAAACATAACCTATCAATCCTATGTTTATGTCATTCTGACGGATGGGCAATGTATAACTAGATTTGGTGCTAATCGCGGCACCAACCTAAAAATCAGCTGTCACTTGACCGGGTGCGTTCATTAACTTTTGGAAAAATTGGTCCGATTGGTGTCGATTTCAGCTCGCGAATTAATTGGCCAAAGTTGGCGATCCGGTTAATTATTACAATTGAAGACCATTAAGGCGAGTCCTTCCGCGATTTACAGTAGAAACCGTGATCGATTGCATTTCAGAACGGTTCCTCGATTACAGTTTCCGATACCGGCTTGGCTGAAGCTTCATCGAAGCGCGCATAGATGTCGCAACGGTCGCACTCCGCGACCGGCGCGCCATCTGTACCCGATTTTCGAACATTGGAACTAAAATCGAACGGGAATTGTCTAGTAACTCTGTGTGTGCAAAGCACTACAAAGCCTATAAAGGTTAGATGATTGTGTGTTTTGGCTGATCTAGCTAAGTACACTGCTTGGCTGTCTGCGAACAAATATATGGTATACGATGTCGAGTCGAGGAGACCGATTTCGATATAGGGAAAATAGACTAAATCATCTTTGAATACAGAACTAACAGGGTTCAATAAACATTCAGACTGCCTTACAGTACGCAAAACATCAGGTGATAAAAGTATTGCTAGCATATATAAATCACAATAGTATTGTGTTGTAACTATATTTAATCTATTCTATCGTTTCTCAGGGGTGCAGATTATCGAGTCAACGTTTCTGGTTGCGTAATGCTTTGCTGTTGCCCCAAATCGAGATGTATGGTGGATGCCTGGATGCTGTGTTTACTGCTGCAACGTGTATGTACCTTTATTCATCAACACTTATATCTATATATTTATATATAAAATAGAATACAATATATAATCGTTTTTTCCCAACAGCATCACAAATAATAGAATACGAGACGGAAAGACTTTCAGAGAGAGGCTGTGAACAGATTTCCAGAATCACTGCAAGATGCAGCCTCTCTTAAATAAAACAGGAATCACTTGAGTCTGGCTAAACACGACAGGAGCGTACATGCCGATAAAAACCACGGACAGACATAACCTAAGATTAATAAGAGATTAATCAAGGACATGTTGCGTCATTGGTAAGTTTATGATGCTTTCTGTTTATTAATGTCTCTGCTCAGCCTCAAAAGTAGTGTATTTTTTCACTTAAGAATTACTTGTAACACTTGAACTTTCGATAGTGTTGAGGATATTGCTTTTTTTATCTTACACGATGCGAAAAAGTCATTTTCTCAGCTCCATGGAGACACGAAAGTTGCTATTTGCCAGCCAGCCCCAGCCCGGCCTGTAATGAACACTTTTCTCTGTCCAATCAAAACGCAGTTCTCGATTCGGTTTGACGTTTGTGATTAAAACGTCAATGTTGTTTGTTTGACAAAAACCAATATGTCATTGATTAGTTTTAGGGACGGGTGAATGTATTATGTTATTGTTGTGTAGGATAAATGTGTGGCACACACGTACCACACCCAGAAAATAATTTTCTGGGCCTCGAAAAATACCCAGGCTTGCTATCTCTTTTCTCGGCCATAATACATAAAAAATACATAAATACAAAATACATTTTATAATACATATAAAATACATAATACCAAAAAAGTGACAAAACTTTAATGTCTTAAGCCTCATTTACATCCAGTTAACTTAACTTAACGTACGAAAACTTAAACATTAGAGAAAGTTGAACTCGATTGAATTATATGTGTTTGTTTACATTCACTTAACGTAGGAAAACTTAATGTAACATACGGATTTGTTCCCTCAACTTCAACTTAACAGAACCCGTGCGCTAAGTGCACCAATCACAAACTCTCAATTTTGACAATTTTGTTGATGGTGACGGCATGTGTCAGTAACATAAACTAAAAATTAACTCATGCGACTTGAACTGTGTTATCTTTGTGTTGTTTTGCATTATTTTTCGCTCGATTAACAGATTATTAATGAATGATGATGAAACCTTGATCCAACTTGCTTGTACATAAGCATATTTGTATGATAAAAGCGATAGATTTAATATGGATTTCATATTGTGTAAATGGAACGGATCCAAATTTTGTACGTTAAGTGGATGTAAACGATACTTTATGGTCCAGTCATCTTTGACATTTTTTTATTAGTCTTCATTATTATATCAAAAACTTTTAGAAATTAATAAAAACCTTTATTACTTAGGTCTAAAAATTAACAAAGAAAAAATTGATAACAAAACACTATTGCATTTTCTACTGCAAGTGTTCTAGTTGGTTCTCAATCATTGACAAGAACACATTGTTTTAAATTTGATCAATTTATTTGTTGTTGTTGTTATTTTATGTTATCAATTTTTCCTTTGTTAATTTTTAGACCTAAGTAATAAAGGTTTTTGTTAATTTCTAGATGTTTTTGATATTGGCTGCCCACAGACCAGAGCGGAATACGTAGTCACCCAGCGGCAGCTAATCTTTCGCCTAGTGTTTTGCTCTTTTAATATCCTATAAAATGACGATAAAAAATTCCTAATTTATAGCTAAAAAATAAGCAAGCATACATCCAAATAAAGAAAATAACCTATTTCACTATTTCTATTGCAAAAATTTTATAATTTAACAAGTTACACTGTTTTATCAAAAAACATTTTTCTAACAAAATTTAAAAACGAAAAAAAAAAAGTGAAACTTCATCATTACTTCATGCATCCCTTACAGAAAAAATGTCATCTAATGCATGTCCAAGTCCAGTAGTATGAAAACTTTTACCACTCACTTTGTTAGTAATATAGTTTTACTAGAAAAAGTTTTGTTCAGTAGTACTTCCCAATTATCTTCATTCGCAAACTTGTTCTTTAGTTTTATCACTTATCGTCAGATTATTATGTTATTCCTTGTGTCAATTAAGTTTAATATTATTCAATATTAACAGATGGAGGAATCGTTCTACAAGCAGAAAGAGAAAGAGGCAAAGGAACGACAGGCAAAACAAGAGCGGTTAGAGCACGAGAGACGAGCGTTTGCATAGAATTGGACAGATTGACTGATCTGAGGCGGAAGGAGCAGCAGCGGAACGAGCGCGACGCCGAGGAGAAATACTACGGCAGGAAGCCTCAGTAGTACGAAGAACAACCTCAGCCGCAGTAGGAACCTGATAGGCAGGGCACGAGCTTGACGAAATGGAATTCCGTCGCTCACATCTTTGGAGGCCGCAGACGCTTTTCCGACTTATTTCAGTAACTAGATGAGTTACGAGAAAAATTATTTGAAAGATGTAATACACAAAGTAATTTATTATTGTATATTATTAATTAGCAGATAGATTAAGTAATTAATCCTGAAAATTACAGAGCTCTATTTGCTCAACTTTTTTTAGAGGAGTTATTTCAAAAATTTATTTGTGTGGTGTTTCCAGACTGAATGTAACAAATTTGTTTCATGGTCGATTACGCGGAAAGTAGTAGCGATAATATTTATTATTGTTAATTATTCATTAGCAGATAGATTAAGTAATTAATCCTGAAAATTACAGAGCTCTATCTGCTTAACTTTTTTTAGGAGAATTATTTCAAAAATTTATTTGTGTGGTGTTTGCAGACTGAATGTAACAAATTTGTTTCTAGGTCGATTACGCGGAAAGTAGTAGCGATAATATTTATTATTGTTAATTATTCATTAGCAGATAGATTAAGTAATTAATTTGGAAAATTACAGAGCTCTATCTGCTTAACTTTTTTTAGGGGAATTATTTCAAAATTTTATTTGTGTGGTGTTTGCAGACTGAATGTAACAAATTTGTTTCATGGTCGATTACGCGGAAAGTAGTTGCGATAAAATTTATTATTGTTAATTATTCATTAGCAGATAGATTAAACAATTAATCCTGAAAATTACAGAGCTCTATCTGCTCAACCAATTTTTAGGAGAATTATTTCAAAAATTTATTTGTGTGGTGTTTCCAGACTGAATGTAACGAATTTGTTTCTAGGTCGATTACGCGGAAAGTAGTAGCGATAATATTTATTATTGTTAATTATCCATTAGCAGATAGATTAAGTAATTAATCCTGAAAATTACAGAGCTCTATCTGCTTAACTTTTTTTAGGAGAATTATTTCAAAAATTTATTTGTGTGGTGTTTGCAGACTGAATGTAACAAATTTGTTTCATGGTCGATTACGCGGAAAGTAGTAGCGATAATATTTATTATTGTTAATTATTCATTAGCAGATAGATTAAGTAATTAATCCTGAAAATTACAGAGCTCTATCTGCTCAACTTTTTTTAGGAGAATTATTTCAAAAATTTATTTGTGTGGTGTTTCCAGACTGAATGTAACAAATTTGTTTCATGGTCGATTACGCGGAAAGTAGTTGCGATAATATTTATTATTGTTAATTATTCATTAGCAGATAGATTAAGTAATTAATCCTGAAAATTACAGAGGCTCTATCTGCTCAACTTTTTTTAGGAGAATTATTTCAAAAATTTATTTGTGTGGTGTTTCCAGACTGAATGTAACAAATTTGTTTCTAAGTCGATTACGCCGAAAGTAGTTGCAATAATATTTATTATTGTTAATTATTCATTAGCAGATAGATTAAGTAATTAATCCTGAAAATTACAGAGCTCTATCTGCTTAACTTTTTTTAGGAGAATTATTTCAAAAATTTATTTGTGTGGTGTTTGCAGACTGAATGTAACAAATTTGTTTCATGGTCGATTACGCGGAAAGTAGTAGCGATAATATTTATTATTGTTAATTATTCATTAGCAGATAGATTAAGTAATTAATCCTGAAAATTACAGAGCTCTATCTGCTCAACTTTTTTTAGGAGAATTATTTCAAAAATTTATTTGTGTGGTGTTTCCAGACTGAATGTAACAAATTTGTTTCATGGTCGATTACGCGGAAAGTAGTTGCGATAATATTTATTATTGTTAATTATTCATTAGCAGATAGATTAAGTAATTAATCCTGAAAATTACAGAGGCTCTATCTGCTCAACTTTTTTTAGGAGAATTATTTCAAAACTTTATTTGTGTGGTGTTTCCAGACTGAATGTAACAAATTTGTTTCTAAGTCGATTACGCCGAAAGTAGTTGCGATAATATTTGATATTGTTAATTATTCATTAGCAGATAGATTAAGTAATTAATCCTGAAAATTACAGAGCTCTATCTGCTCAACTTTTTTTAGGAGAATTATTTCAAAAATTTATTTGTGTGGTGTTTCCAGACTGAATGTAACAAATTTGTTTCAAGGTCGATTACGCGGAAAGTAGTTGCGATAATATTTATTATTGTTAATTATTCATTAGCAGATAGATTAAGTAATTAATCCTGAAAGTTACAGAGCTCTATCTCCTCAACTTTTTTTAGAGGAATTATTTAAAAAATTTATGTGTGTGGTGTTTACAGACTGTATGTAACAAATTTGTTTCAAATTTGTTCGCAAAATAGTTGCAATAATATTTATTATTGTAGATAGAGATCCTAATTTAATTTTTATTTCTGTTTAGGATTTCTTGTATGGACACTTCTTGTATGGAATCCGACATATAGTTTGGAGAGATGGGCAGAAGACGTCAACATGGCGGTCAACTCTGGACCTCTTCGGGAGAGTCACAAGTTGAAGTTACGTTAATCATAAATTGTAGGAAACATGTTTTGAACCATTTGTTTGTCAGTACTGATGCAAAGTGTTGTTTTTATTAGGACAATCTTCATTTCGGAGGGCTTTATTTTTCTTAATTCCATGCACGTCCTGAATGATATTTGTTTCAAAAATCTTACCCTGTTTGACTGTGCTTATATTTTTACACTTAGGAAAGGAGATGGCGAGAAAGTTATTGTACGCTATGCGTAATCGCGCAGACTCAACTTGATCGCGAACATTATACAACACTGTTACGGCCTAATTTACACATCTGCGTTGAGCACGTTGTTATTGTAGAAAGAAGTTCGAATATCTGTCATAATTTTAGCCCCCAACAGTGTTGTTTAAAATTCAAGCTCAAATTGTGTCATCGTGTCTGTGCATAACGTACAAAAACATCCTTTTTCATAGACGTAAAAATATAAGCAACGTTTTTGGTTAGATCTTGTGGTTAGGCAACCGAATTAGCTCGGTTAGCCCCCTGGGGTATAGGCAATCAAATTAACAGTGACATGTTAATTTGGTTGCCTAAATTCTAGCAATCAGCCCCTGGGTTATAGGCAACCAAATTAGCAGTGATGAGTTAATTTGGTTGCCTAACTTCTAGGTCAAATGAAAATGAATGTTGTATAGTTTTATTATTTATTTATATTGATTTTAATAAAATGATTTTTACAATACCTGCTTTTTTTTAAGTTCTTCCTTACTTTAATTTTTATATTTAAAAATAAAAATCACTCACTTACCTTGACTTGCATGTGAAATTTGGTTGCATCAAAATTAAAAAAAAGGCCAAGAAATCTAAGCCGCCTTAAAATTTGTTGAAAATATACGACGTGGGTTCCCCGGCTCTTCCACCAAAATTGCCGAAAAATAAACCGACATTTCCATCGTTAATTTTGGTGGCGGAGCCGGGAGAAATTCCCGGCTCCGCCGCCAAAATCGAAAAAATTTCGGCGTTGTTTCCCCGGCTCCTCCACCAAAATTGACGCAAAATAAACCGAAATTTTTGGCATCAATTTTGGTGGCGGCGCCGGGCAAAAATTCCCGGCTCCGCCGCCAAAATCGAAAGAATTTCGGCGTAGTTTCCCCGGCTCCTCCACCAAAATTGACGCAAAAATAAACCGACATTTTTGGCATCAATTTTGGTGGCGGCGCCGGGAAAAATTCCCGGCTCCGCCACCAAAGTTGAAAAAATTACGATAAGTTAGAGGAATCCCCCTCAAAATTTTTCCCATTTTGGCGGATGAGTCTGAGGAATTCGCTGTAATTTTGCGTTTCGATAATTTTTAATAATTAATTTTTTAAATAAAACATTAAAATATCAAATAACCTTTTTTATTATACATAAAATTATTTACAAACATTCCATAACTGATTTGTACAATTTATTTTCATTCATATATTAAATTTTAATTCGATTTTTCCTAATTTCAATCCCGGTGGCGCCATCTCTTGGTGAAGTGCCGAACTACGCTTACCGGCCGAGCAGGTCCAACCTCGCGCGCCATCTATCGGCGAGCGGCCGAACTGCGTTACCGGCATTGCAGATTCCCCTTTAGCGCCATCTACCGGCGAAGTACCGAACTACGTACCGACACGGGGTAGATCGCTATTTCCAACCTTAGAAATAAACAAATTTTTAGGTTAAAATTGTAGTTCGTACAGAAAATTATGGTAATACAAGTAGATTATGCTAAAATAACTCTTGAAATTTACTAGATACGTTATAACTGATTGAAACAAAGCTATAAATTATCGAAAATGAAGCTGGTAAGTGCTAAAATCGCAAAACAAACCGGCGAATTTTAGGTTATCTTCCCTATTTGTGGTATTACTTACTTTTCCTCCGTAGTACTGCTTGAGTAACGATCCTAACAAGCCATGCCACATTCTAACCTTCAAGGAGATCACCATGATGTTAGATTGCGGGCTTTCTATGCAATCTGTGCTCCGTTACCTACCGTTGTCGTTCGTCCCGCTGAATCGGCTGCAGAACTTACCGAATTGGATGCCAGCGGATGCTTCGGAACCAGATTTAGAAGGAGTACGATTCTAACATCTACCTTACGAGACTGTATTAACCACTAACTCAACGTTTTTCTGTTAAGGAATTAAAAGAGAATTGATATCGCGTTTTTGTGGAATCGGCACCTGAATTTCGCCCCCCGTTGGATAAACTGATAAATTTTTCGCAGGTTGACGTTATTCAAATATCGAATTATATGTGTATGATGGCCTTGCCGTTTATTACTGAAGGAACGGGGTTCGAAGGAAGGATTTACGCTACAGACCCTACGTTACAAATAGGAAGGTTAGGTTTTTGTTGTAGGGTGTAAATATGAGACAGCGAGAATGTTTAAATGCGTTTTTATAACACTTGATTTGATATAGCAACATTTTTCGATGTTTTTATCGTTAACTAACATTTAACCTAACATATTATAGAATGTCCCGCTTTCATTTTGTATTTTTCAAGTAAATTTTGATCCGCGTAAAAAGTATCGTAGATTTGTCAAGAAACGTAAAAAAATAACTTCTACTGCAAAATTACAGTATCTTTCCTAGGATACTGCAATAATATACAGTGATACCTCGAGATACGAGTTTAATTCGTTCCGTAATCTTGCTCGTATCTCAAATAATTATAATGCACGAGGCACAGGCGCATGCGCACACGCAGGAGCAGGCCGTTCCTTGTATCTCAAATATCGCTCGTATTTCAAAACAAAACTTCGCTCGCTCGACAGCTCGTATCTCAAATAACTCGTATGTTAGGGCACTCGTATCTCGAGGTATCACTGTACTGTAAAATTACCGTGATAACGCTATAAAATCACAGGAATATCTCGATATCAAAACTATTAATCCGTTAGGTCTTTAAAGTTAGTAAACACACTACTTTTTGTTTCATCGAAAATCGATGAAACTGTGATATTGCAAATGAAAAATTGAACTCAAATGTTTTTTGTTTTTATTTAATATCTCCAAAACTATAACAATTACGGCCAAAGTACATTATAAAAATTGTTCGGGATGATGTAAGGAACGTTTTAGCACGGATTTCACACATTCTTTTTTCCAAATTTTCATATTTTATAATGCCGATAATTTGAAAATTATTTGTCGTAGAGACGCAACCGAACGCATTTTTTGGTAGAGAATGACAAGACGATTCGAAAAAGGTATTGTTTATGGGGGTAGCTCAAAAAGTTTTTTTCAGTAAAAAAAAAACACTAAATCTAAACCTTAGATTTTTATCAATTTTGGCCAAAATTCAACTATCCCATTTTATGACAGAAATCAATAGAGGGGGCCATGCTGATTCCAAAACTGAAAGCCGTTTTTTGATATCGCACTTCGCTTTTGAGATATAATTTCCGAAGCCGAGAGAAAATTGTATGAAAGACATTGACACATGAAAAAATTTTATAAGTGCCAAAATTATTAGTTGATAATCATGAAACTAACAATAATTATTCTTGACCATGTAATGAGTAACATAAAAGCAATAAAAGTGGTTACAACAACCTTATATTTCAGAGAAAAATTATGATGCTTCAAAGTTACGATAAATATACTTTTTCTTTTTTTTATTTTCTAGTCTTGTGTTGTATTCTGCGGGCACCCGAGTCCAAGATTTGGCGACATTGTTCAATTCATCATGATGTGAGGAACAACCCCAGAAACTGCGTAATATTCACAGGTAAATTTTTGTTCCGCAAAAAAAAACAGCCAAATTAATTTTTCTTAAATTTCCAGAACCTGATTTTGACTACATAGAAGCCCTAGCACCCTACCAACCGTTACAGATGAAAGTAGCACATTGCGCTATCGACATATCTCTAAATTTTACGCAAGCGAACAACGGGCGTTAGGTTATCGACTGTGACAGGAAATTTGACGGTTAAGGATAACATTCATCAAGTAGACCTAAGTGTTGAATATTTTTCCTTGTATTGCCGATTGTTATAGTTGGTTTTTTTATTTTAGGAGATTGTTAACGCTGATTTTAAGAACCAGAGTAAGGTGAAATATGAGTTTGGTAACGTAAATATTACGGATTTTATTCAAAAATTGGCTAAAGAGGGCATTACTGATGCGAAAGTTGAATCTAGTATTGGAGGTGTTATGATTCACTTGGTAGGTAGATTCCTGCAATTTATAAATAGGAAAATTGACCATATTTTGTTTTCTTCAGATGGATGAAGATGCTCTAATACATATGCTCTATCCATATTTTGTGCAGCAGGGATGAGACCCTACGTGTCAAACTTCGGCAAATAATAATGCAATGCCTGAAGAAGTTTTAATTCCATATATTGTAGTTATAGAATTCTAATGTTAAAAATAAGTCATTGTTGACAATAAAAGAACCGTTTTTTATTTTTAAATTTGTGTATAATTTAGTGAATATGCTATGGAAACATGCACATATTACAGAGAAAAAATTATTAAGCTGAGAGAAACCAAAAAAAATTTCATATTTTATAATGCCGATAATTTGAAAATTATTTGTCGTAGAGAGGAACTGAAAGCATTTTTTGGTAGAGAATTACAAGACGATTCCGAAAAGGTATCGTTTATGGGGTAGCTCAAAAAAGCTGTTTTCAGTCCAAAAAAACACTTTAGATTTTTATCAATTTTGGCCAAAATTCAACGTTCCCATTTTATGACGGAAATCAATAGGGGGGCCGTGCTGATTCCGGAACTGGAAGCCGTTTTTTGATATTGCACTTTGTTTTTGAGATATAATTACGAAGCCGAGAGAAAATTGTATGAAGGACATCGACACATGAAAAAATTTCATAAGCACTAAAATAACCGAAAAAATTCTTTGATAATCATGAAACTGACAGTCTAATGAACAATAGAAAAGGCAACAGTAGTAGTTGAAACCTCCACATACCACAGAAAAAAATTATGAAGTCGGGAGAAAATCGTATGAATAATATAGACAAGCCAAAAAAATTTATAAGTTCCAAAATAACTATGGTATAATCATGAAACTAACAATATTTATTCTTGGCAGTCTAATTATAAATATAAAAGAAACAGTAGTAGTTTAAACCACCACATATTTGAGATAAAAATTACAAAGCCGAGAGAAAATCGTATGAATGATATCGACAAACTGACAACTTTCATAAGTGCCAAAATAATTATTTGATAATCATGAAACTAACAATAATTATTCTTGACAGTCTAATGAACAATAGAAGAGGCAACAGTAGTAGTTGAAACCTCCACATACCACAGAAAAAAATTATGAAGTCGGGAGAAAATCGTATGAATAATATGGACAAGCCAAAAAAAATTATAAGTTCCAAAATAACCATGGTATAATCATGAAACTAACAATATTTATTCTTGGCAGTCTAATGATAAATATAAAAGAAACAGTAGTAGTTTAACCACCACATATTTGAGATAAAAAATTACAAAGCCGAGAGAAAATCGTATGAATGATATCGACAAACTGAAAACTTTCATAAGTGCCAAAATAATTATTTGATAATCATGAAACTAACAATAATTATTCTTGACAGTCTAATGAATAATAAAAAGGCAACAGTAGTGGTTGAAACTTCCACATACCACAGAAAAAATTATAAAGCCAAATGAAAATCGTATGAATAATATCGACAAGCCAAGAAATTTCATAAGTGCCAAAATAACTATTTGATAATCATGAAACTAACAATAATTATTCTTGACAGTCTAATGAATAATAAAAAGGCAACAGTAGTGGTTGAAACTTCCACATACCACAGAAAAAATTATAAAGCCAAGAGAAAATCGTATGAATAATATCGACAAGCCAAGAAATTTCATAAGTGCCAAAATAACCAAGCTATGATCATGAAACTAACAATATTTATTCTTGGCAGTCTAACGATAAATATAAAAGAAACAGTAGTGGTTTAAACCACAACATATTTCAGATAAAAAATTACAAAGCCGAGAGAAAATCGTATGAATGATATCGACAAACTGAAAAATTTCAGTGCCAAAATAATTATTTGATAATCATGAAACTAACAATAATTATTCTTGACAGTCTAATGAATAATATAAAGGCAACAGTAGTGGTTGAAACCTCCACATACCACAGAAAAAAATTATGAAGTCGAGAGAAAATCGTATGAATAATATCGACAAGCCAAAAAAATTCATAAGTCCCAAAATAACTATGGTATAATCATGAAACTAACAATATTTATTCTTGGCAGTCTAACGATAAATATAAAAGAAACAGTAGTGGTTTAAACCACCACATATTTCAGAAAAAAAATTACAACGCCGAGAAAAAATCGTATGAATGATACCAACAAACCAAAATATTTCATAAGCACCAAAATAATTATTTGATAATCATGAAACTAACAATAATTAATCTTGACAGTCTAATAAATAATATAAAGGCAACAGTAGTGGTTGAAACCTCCACATACCACTGCAAAAAATTATGAGGCTGAGAGAAAATCGTATGAATAATATCGACAAGCCAAAAAAATTCATAAGTCCCAAAATAACTATGGTATAATCATGAAACTAACAATATTTATTCTTGGCAGTCTAACGATAAATATAAAAGAAACAGTAGTGGTTTAAACCACCACATATTTCAGAAAAAAAATTACAACGCCGAGAAAAAATCGTATGAATGATACCAACAAACCAAAATATTTCATAAGCACCAAAATAATTATTTGATAATCATGAAACTAACAATAATTAATCTTGACAGTCTAATAAATAATATAAAGGCAACAGTAGTGGTTGAAACCTCCATACTACAGAAAAAAATTATGAAGCCAAGAGAAAATCGTATGAATAATATCGACAAGCCAAGAAATTTCATAAGTGCCAAAATAACTAAGCTATGATCATGAAACTAACAATATTTATTCTTGGCGGTCTAACGATAAATATAAAAGAAACAGTAGTGGATTAAACCGCAACATATTTCAGATAAAAAATTACAAAGCCGAGAGAATCGTATGAATGATATCGACAAACGGAAAAATTTCATAAGTGCCAAAATAATTATTTGATAATCATGAAACTAACACTAATTATTCTTGACAGTCTAATGAATAATATAAAGGCAACAGTAGTGGTTGAAACCTCCACATACCACTGCAAAAAATTATGAGGCTGAGAGAAAATCGTATGAATAATATCGACAAGCCAAGAAAATTCATAAGTACTTAACTAACTATGGTATAATCATGAAACTAACAGTATTTATTCTTGGTAGTCTAACGATAAATATAAAAGAAACAGTAGGGGTTTAAACCACCACATATTTTAAGATCCTTAAATGTTCTGAAATCATTAAAATTGGACACGCTGCGAAGCAAGTAAGGAACAGTTATTCAGCTGTCTCATATCAATTCTCTACATGCTTCTTTTCAAAATTAAATATGTCTAAATGTAGATACATCATTTTAAGGAAACCATTGCAATTTGAAATTCGGAAGCTTTGCAGTTTTCAGTTTTGGTTACTTAGTTGAGAATATGATTTATTTTACAGATAATGACATTATTGACAGATAAACCAATGGGTAGAGAATTTAATGTTAACAGGCTAATCTTAACGTGTACTTGTTACATATTTCAATAATGTCTTGTTGAAATAACGACACCAAGTCAACACAACATTGAATGGATTACAGCACATTCAGTCTGTATCGCAAAATACAGTTTCACCAGCGTGTCTGGTAGTACAGATAATTTTTGCGTAGAAATCTTTTCCAGTAATTGTCGTCCACAAAAATGCAAGTATTAAGATGAATTCAAAAACAAAATGTTGAAAATTGATAGGGCCGTATAAAAAGTATTTGAGAACTCCGCAGGTTGTCCGATACTTAGACCAAAAACATCATTTTCGGTTCTCACAGTGTGACCAGCTGTAACATTTTCTTTTACCGTATCGTACGCGGATTACCGTTATTCTGTCTATGTATTAAAAAAAACATGAAAGCATAAAGATCTCGAAGATATGATAAACTTTGCTGGTTTTTATTCAAACTACACAATTTTAGGTTTTTTAATTCAAGAAACAAAACATGCCAACACAACGCTGTCTTGAAGTGAAAAAAACATGTAAATTGAATAAAAGTTGGCTTCTGGCAATCCATGGAATAACTTTTTATAAAATTTTAGAAAATAAACTTAATTTATAATAGTGAAGTATAGAATCATGAAATACCTGGTGACAGAATGGCATCATCATAGTCAAGACAGGCAACCGATGGTCAGACAAAGACTCACATTAGAGAAAAAAATGGAGTTAGAAGGTTACAAAGGTCAGCAGCATGAGGTTTGTTAGTCTTCTGTCGTCACACTCCCTTTGTGTGTTGCCTTTCCCAACAATGTGTAGTTTTGAACTGAAATGAAGAATAAGTCTTAAAAAGATTGTTAAATTGTTAATGTAAAAACTTACTCGTTTAATTACTGCTTTAAAGCAGTTCTTCTTTATCTACTGTCATAATGCATGGTATTCGATCCCAGTTGATAACCGGAATCACAAACTTCATAAGAGATGAACTGTAGTGAGGATGGTCAAGCGTTCGACATCAGAACGTAGGAGGCTCAAATCCCAATCTTCACCCTTGCATAAAAATTAGATTAGTTACAAATACAATAGATTATCGATAGTAATAAAGTATTCTTCTTCTTTATAGCAATAAATGTCGACAAATACATTTTTATGAGATGAGGAAAAGATATTCTTCACTGTTCGATATGTTTCAATAGTATATTTAAGTCAGCGACATGTTTCGTCCAATTAGGACATTTTCAAGCCAACGCTAAAAAGAAAAATACAAAACTACAGAGAAAAAAACTACAACTACCGCTGCAAAAAACATTTTACATTTTTGCATTTTTACATTTTTGCACATAGGTAGTAAGGGGGCATATAACAATATCGTTTTTGGTATTCCGATCAACGGCAAAATATAGGCTGAGCATTCCAACTATGGGGGAGTAGAGTAGGCCGTATTCAGATTAGTGAGAATATACAATTTTCTATTTACTATAAACGTGATACAAGTTTCCAAGTTTCCGAACTAAATTCTTTCGTCAAACCGAACGTACTAAATATTATAAAAAAAAGAGACCAAACGTACTCGTCAAACTTCCCATAGGAAATTGTTCCGTGCCAGTTTTGTAATTAATTGTAAGGTAAGGTTGTTTATCCAATTTGACTCGCACAAAGGTAAAGAACAAAATATCTTACCACGTATTTTCTTTTAGCCTGATTGACATTCTCCTGCGTATTGTCTCCTCGTCTCCGATCCACTTCTCAAATTCTCGACAGTCCTCGTACGTATTTACTGGTATCAAATTGACTGCCGGATGCCTTGGCTGCTTAACAACCTTAACGTAGATGGTCTACTTGACCAGAAGTCAAGTACCTTCTGCAACATATTGATCCTCAGCGGCACTTGCATGACCATCGGCTGGATCTCCTTAACGTAGTAACCGGAAGCAAAACCTTTCACGTCAAACACACCACCAATCCGGATTGCTCTTATATAGCAGGATCATGACGTCACCATCGGCCATCGTAAAACCGGGATTGATGAAAGAGTATAAGGCTCGCACTTGAAAGATTATTTTCTCTCCTGGACCACCTTCTGTGAGACCGTGAGAACCATTCTGCATTTCAAAGAAATAAATTTCGTCAATGGGATTTTTACAAAAAACAAAACGGTATCAAAATCAATTTTGAGGTTAATATATATCAAGAGGGTGTCGGTCTAATTAATTAGTTTGAATGTAAAGAAACGTACATAATTTTGTTCAATGAGGCATATAAGACTGTCAATTTTACAAAATTAAGATGTCAAAATATCCAAACTTACTTCTAAGCTTCTACGGAATCATCAGTCCGTTAAGATCATGGGTGTTTTAGATCGTAATAAATCGGTGGTCAGAAACATCGGGATCGTGATGTATATCGCGCAATTAATGCGAAAAACGAATAGACTCCGCTAACGCCGTAAACAATACGGATTCGGAGACATAACGTTGTATCACCGTGGGATACTTCTGGTTCGCATTGCCATCTACCGTACAGAGTCTACACTACTGCAGATATAACATCAACATCTCCCGAAGAAATTACAGGTTACGCTACGCCGCAATATTACAGGCGGGGATTCTAGTTTGTCGATTTCCTTCTAGATGGCAGCACGTTTTTCTAGGTTTTTTAAAACATGATTATTTTAGAATAAATTAGCGCGTTAGAATAAATGTTTGCAGGTGATATGGTACTAGTGAATCATGTATAGATGTATTCTGTTTATACTTTAGGTAAGTAACCTCTAGAAATTCACAGTCACAGTCTTGACAAATATTTGTTGGTTGTGTCTTTTCTTTTTGTTGTTGCTTGCAGCAGCTACTACGATTGGTTTAAAATAAAAGACACGTTATTTTTCAGTATTTGCTATATCAGTAGATAGAAGTTACATTGTCACACATACATAATCCATACAATTAATTTATGCTGATCAATAAAAATCTTAAACATAATCGGTCTCTTTTGCATTTTGTTTGTTGTTGTTGCTCTATTTATCTCCTCGTTTCGTATGCATCCTCAAACCCCTCTACCTTTCTCACAAACAAACAATAAACCACGCCTTTTTTCCATCTAAAACGACAAAAATTCTATATAATAATATATTACAAATAATTATGTTAATTTCTCTTTCGAATTTTCACGCTTTTTTCAATTAGTGTTTATAATTTTCGAATCGATAATGCCTCCAACTCTCACAGATTGATTTCCTTGTTTTATTTCCTAATAACTAAATTTTTTCAAAGCCATAGTTTTTCCCATTGGCTCTTATCAAAATGTATATTTACATATTTCTTCATCGATTTATATATATATTTTTTTGTTTTGTTTTTTTGGTCAATTTTTACAGAAATATATATAATATAATATATGCATTTTTACAGTATTGAGATCGAACGTATCTTTCGCGATAAATATGTAAAAAGTACATTTTGCCTAGGAAAATTATAATAGTAATTAACAATTGTCGAAAAAATCATAGTGTTTTGTTTTCGCTTAACTTCGCTCTCATTTTTTTGATAACAGTCGCTCATTTGCACACGCATACTTGTTTTTTGTGATGCATCTACAAAGTAAATGCAAAGAAATTAAAAACGTAGTATTTAGGAACTTAATTCGAAATAACTAAAAAAAAGCATTTATAAATGGCAGTCGAATAAAACAAATGGCAATATTACTTTTCGATTAATAATCCTACAATAAAATCTGAACTTAAGTTACTTACAACCTAAAAAAAGCGACCTAAAAACCGGCAGTCTGTCGGTTTTAAATCGCCTTTAGTAACATTTTTCGGCATTTGCAAACAATAGACGTATACGTATATATAAATAAATTACTGTATTAAAACGAAATACAAAATCTGTAGCTTAATAATGAAGTTATTATGATAAAAACTTGAGCTGTATGCCTTCGGATTACAACAGAATAATTGTAACTTGCTAACTTGATAACTTATTACGAACATTAACTATGGAAGCGATAGAATATTAATTACAACATAACATAACTAGTTTACTGTTCAATAAAAAGGAGAAGATTGAATCTCAAAAGTTTCCCAAAATTCGCATATGTACAATTGTGTGTGACATGAAGATATTTCAGGAATTATTGAGGAGCTACTAAAAAACCGACAATCGCCATCAAAATCTACCGATTTTCAGAATCATTCGCAAGAATTTTAGAACACCGTAGATTTTGATACAACATAGTGCAACCTTAAGGTTTTACAAACGACTGAAATTGCAAACATCACCAGTTCAAAAAACAAACGATAATAATCGTATCATTCACAACTATTGCGGCTACTGTATATTAACAATAAATGTCTAGACATTTGCTAGAGTGTGTAGAATATGGAGATTATGCAAGTTCAGTCTAAATTTGTTAAGGCTCCACATACGGAGTATATGAATAAAATATGTTATTTAAACGAACAACAATTTTAAAAAACATCAAAAATTAAATCCTTAAAGTTGCATATTATTCGGTTAATCAAAAAACGAGTGTGTAATACATCAAATATAACATAATAGTACAACAAAAACACAACTAACTATTGTATATTTTAAGTATTATATTTATGTGGTTTTTTCTTTAAATATTTAGCAACTATCTTCTGAATTTCATCTTTGTTTGAACGACTTTTAATGAAGGGGCCGAAACGTGTTTGATTTGTTTCCCAAAAGTGACATTTCTTTTACTTATTTATTATAGATATTTTATGTGTGTGAAACAGTTACTTTTTGGTTGTGATTTTTGACGCCTGAACTCCGGGAGTAGATTTTTTTGCTTCGAAATGATTCCGCAAGATTGTATATCTGCCAAAAATTCTATTCCCTGTTTTTTATTTAATTCATTTTTTGCTCTTTTTGGTTTATCGTAGAAATCTGTATTGTGTTGTTTTGTTTTAAGTCAGTCTATGTCCGTGTTGGTGTGTGTCGGAGTATGTTTGTGTGTGTGTGTGTGTATATTAGTCGAATGTCAGTCTAAGTCCTTGTCAGTCAGTTTGTAAGGTGTGGATGTTTACAATTTAATGAAAAAGTTATTTTATTGTAAAAACCAAAATAGACCACTAACGGGTGTTCTGGGGCGAACACCCGTACAGTGGGATAAAATCGAACGAAAGTATGGATAACCAGACTTTTTGTTTAGCATAATATATAGATATTATACGTTTGGGCTATTGTTTTTTTAACGAAAGGTTAATTTACTCTATCCAGTACACTAAAATTACGGCTTTTCTATTACGTTTTTATCATTGCTACATGCATATCGTCTATAATATTGACGGAACAATTAATTTTGATGCTTCGTTCTAATCCAAAATGCTTTAGGTTGTTTATAATTATCTCGGGGTATATCTGTAAACTATTATATTGATTATTCCTAAGAATTTTGCGAGCCAGGATTTGATATTTTATTGTTAAGAATTTAGTTCGAGATGTTCTTTGTATTACGTTAGATATATATGTACGTGCTGCGTATCTGTAATAATTATATTCTAAGCTATAGTGTAATATTAACGTTAAATTTTTTTTGGTTCCGTAGTTCGAGCGTACTGGATCAGAATATGGTACGAAAAATTTAAACTAAATCCGCCAACGAAAGGTTGGTGAAAATTGTAAAAAGTTCGCGCGAAAACTTCGATGCGCATGTTTAATATGGGCTATTGCAAATAAATTTTCATCTTTTTCGATTGTAATTTTACAATAAATACTTGGGTCAATTCGGGCAATCTTGACGACAATATTTATGTAAAATACACATAGATGTTATGTTTGTTGGTTTATTTCATACTGGCCGGGGGGGTGGATCTCCCCCGTTTCTGAAAAAACTGTAGGGCTAGAAACTTAAAAGAGTTTATATGAAGTCAGTCGGCGATTTCAAATTTCCCGCCGTTAGCAGAGCGCGCGCGGAAATTCAAACGGATCGCCTCCTGATTGGGCTATTGCATGTTAATTTGTTGCTGTTGTATTTAAACTTTTGTGGGCAAGTAAACTTATGAAGCACTTCGTGCAACCGGGCTATTGTATTTTTTTTGTTTATATGTATATTGTTATATATTGTAGTCACATTGTTATGTAAGTTTCGCTGATCTATCAGCTAGATGGCGTCACAAATCGGGTTGTGCGTACTCATGTGTACGACTTGAGCGCAATGCGTCATTGCTATAGTAGTCACTTTTAAGGGAAATTGGTAAATAGCGATTAGCTATTTTCTGTTTTTTTTTAGATACTATTGTTCGGCTATGGCTATTGTTATTTATATGGGAAAACTAGAAATATCGCTGGAACCCAGGGTGGTTTTTCTAGGGAGAAATTTGGAGTCTATGTTTTTTTTTGGTTATTTCTACAATCCGAGTGGTTAATCTATGTATTGTGGTGTACCTAGACAAACCACCCTGGGTCCGGAAGATATCTTTTTGAGCTATTTACAATGCAAAACTGTTTGGTGTGTGTGTGTTGACTTTTTTTCTGTAGTAAGTAATAAAATTTATTTGTATGTACACTAAAAAACCACATTTTCATATAAATCCGATTTAAAAAAGAATTATGTACCGATTTCGTGTGTTTCTGTCCTTAGTTAGCAAAATTTAAGTACCGTTTGTACTTCGAAAAACCTACAAATTAAAGTTAATATATAAAAAATATATATTAAAGTTCTTTTTGTACAATTTCATCACCCTTGTATACCACATTTACACTGGTAATTATAAAAAAAAATTATAATCGAAAAAACAAATAAAAATAAAAAATAAAACGATTTTTTTCCCTAATTAAAAAAAAAGAAGAAATATAAAACAAAATATAGTTGTATATAATATAGAATTCTAGTTTTAAAATGCTGACGAATCATTTTTGTAAAAAAAAACAAAAAAAATAGTTTTAGAATCACAGATTAAGAATTGCAACAAATTATCAATTATTGCTAATTTACAATAAAACCGGCCATTTTTGCGTTTTACTTTTGTTTCCGTTTTGCTACTAAAGTAAGTAAAATTAAAAATCACAGGTTCGAACTTTCGACCCTCGCAACGGTTTTTCCACTTCCGCTTGAAATTTATTAATAGAAATGCGATTTTTACGTTTTGCTGAATAAAAAACAAGGTACCACGCACACTGTTACAGTCTAATAAATCAACCCTATATCTATTCATTAATTATAGTTTTTTTCCAAAGTATGTACACTTAAACTTACGCTCTCTCTCATCTCTTTTATAACTAACATGTATAACATTCATATTATTATTATTACTATACATAGTTTTTTAGTCTCTCAATTATATTTATACTCATTATTATAGTAGTGGGTGCACTTCCAAAGTGCGTATTAGTTTACTCAATTAAAAAATCGTGTGTTTCGCTAGCCTCACGTCAAATTTCCCGTTTACCTTTCTCGAACTGAACGCATCAAACTTAAAACTTAGACCTCTTTTGGCACATCAATTCATAAAACTTAAAAACTAACCATTTCCAATCTGAAAATTTGTACTAGTCTCAATATGTAAAGTTCAACTGACGAACTGAACGCACTTCTGCCTTCAGTTCACCACCAAAAGTGATCGCAACAACTCAAAGAAACACAATCCTCAAAAACAATCGAAACGAACACCGAATAGAATCGTTTTTAACATTTAAATTCCGTGTTAAAATACTTTTTCTTCTTCTAAATGTATATTCATATAAACAGTGATGTTCTTTTATGCGTTCAGTAGTAACTGAAATTTCACGGCTGTTGCTGATTTTGCTGTTGTCCGGTCAGCGAGAATCCCAGCGACCTCGGATCGCTTCCGTGCAATCTCAAGGCCTGCTCGAGCCTCTGCTCTTGTAGCCTGAGGGCCTCGGTCAGGTCCGGACTTAGCTGTTGCGACGGTTGCCCCTGGTGCGGTTGGTAGTTGCCGTTATGTCTTAGTGGACTGTTGGTATCGTGCTGGTTCAGTTGCGGTAACGCCTGGAAGGATAAATTCCAACATGATCCATATTACTGCTGTGCATATTCTACAGGATTGGGCATTGGGTTAGGAAAAAAAAGAAAAAAAAATAGATAAGAAACTCATAAACTAAAAAAATGAACGCTTGGTACAGCACAACTGGTCGTGGAGTGTCTGACGTTAAGCCGTTTGTGATATAAGAAGTGGGATAAGTCCTGGTGGTAGGTAGATATGCAAGTCTTTCTGTTTGTAACAACCTCTAAATAATAAAAACCTAACCCCTGATAGGTAATGTTACATGTGTTAGGTTTGTTACATATTTTCAAGTGCAAAAAGCAACAATAACAGTGAAAAAACAAAGAAGAACAACCTCTAAAACCCTAAGCCAAAGTTCCACCATTATCCTCAACAATTTAACTCCAGACACTCGCATAACCTCAAAGAATAACTCAAACAACACCAACCTGCGTCATAGCCAGTCTCAGAGCTGCTTCAGCTTGCGACCTCAGTAGAGCCTCAGCCTGTTGGTGCATCCTCAGGGCGTCTTGTTGCTGGGAGGGTTGCGATGTCGACATGTCCATCAGTGAATTCCTAGCGGCGTCCATGTTCCTTATGCTATCCATGGCGCGCATGGCGTTCATAGCGTTCATGGAGAGCGTCTCGTTGGTGATTGGAGGCGTTGACGGATTACTCGAGTTGTTGACTTGGTTTGCCTGCGAAAACATGTCCTTTTACCAGAATTAGTATCAAGTTCCATGTAAGTTATAATCAAGTCTTACTTGCGTCACTCCTAATCGCATCGCTAAGTTTGCTATGTTGGCAGCGGCTATGTTCGCGACGGCGTTCGAGTTGTCGGTGCCTAAACCTGGTGGAACGCCGGCCTGGTTGACCATGTTGGCGATGACGGCCATCCTGTTGGCGTTCTGGAGTTGCTCTTCGACGTTGTACTGATGGAGACCGTTGTTACCTATGGAAACATCGACGGAGTTAGATTTCTGCGCAAACAACCCCAAAGGGGTCGTTTTTTGAAGACAACGGCTTACTTCTTAACATGTCTCCGAGCTTCGTATTGCAGTTATTGTTGTTGTTGTTCAGTCCGCCGGCTTCGGATCCAGCAGAGGACAGCCTGCCGTTTCCAGAGGAACTATCACTGTGAGCACTAGGAGATGGGCACATGGGGCTGGCGCTCGCTGGAAGGTTACAAAGAGATTTGTTAGAAAATTGGAGACGATGGAGAAGAAGATGAACAAGAAGATGGAGAAGAAGATGGATAAGAGGATGGAGACGGAGATGGAGAAGAAAATTGCGATGAAGATGCAGAGGTAGCTGGAGAAGAACATGGAGAAGAAGGTGGAGAAGGAGATGGGGAAGAAGATGGAGAAGGAGATGAAGAAGGAGATGGAGAAGAAAATGGAGATGAAGATGCAGAGGTAGCTGGAGAAGAACATGGAGAAGAAGGTGGAGAAGGAGATGGGGAAGAAGATGGAGAAGGAGATGAAGAAGGAGATGGAGAAGAAAATGGAGATGAAGATGCAGAGGTAGCTGGAGAAGAACATGGAGAAGAAGGTGGAGAAGGAGATGGGGAAGAAGATGGAGAAGGAGATGAAGAAGGAGATGGAGAAGAAAATGGAGATGAAGATGCAGAGGTAGCTGGAGAAGAACATGGAGAAGAAGGTGGAGAAGGAGATGGGGAAGAAGATGGAGAAGGAGATGGAGAAGAAAATGGAGATGAAGATGCAGAGGTAGCTGGAGAAGAACATGGAGAAGAAGGTGGAGAAGGAGATGGGGAAGAAGATGGAGAAGGAGATGGAGAGAAAAATTTAAAAGAAGATGCAGGAGGAGATGGAGAAGAAGACGAAGAAGAAGATGGAGAAGAAGATGGAGAAGGAAATGGAGAAGAACAATGAAAAGAATATGCAGAAGGAGATTGAGAAGAAGAAGGAAAAAGATGGGGAAGAAGATTGAGAAGGAGATGGAGAGGAAAATTTAAAAGAAGATGCAGGAGATGGAGAAGATGCAGGAGGAGATGGAGAAGAAGGCGGAGAAGAAGATGGAGAAGACGGTGGAGAAGAAGATGGAGAAGACGGTGGAGAAGAAGATGGAGAAGGAGATGGAGAGAAAAATTTAAAAGAAGGTGCAGGAGGAGATGGAGAAGAGGACGGAGAAGAAGATGGAGAAGGAAATGGAGAAGAACAATGAAAAGAATATGCAGAAGGAGATTGAGAAGAAGAAGGAAAAAGAAGACAGAAAAAGAAGATAGAAAAAGAAGATAGAAAAAGAAGATGGAGAAGATGGAGCAAATGATAGAGAAAAAGATGGATAAGAGGATGGAGAAGGAGATGGGGAAGAAGATTGAGAAGGAGATGGAGAGGAAAATTTAAAAGAAGATGCAGAAGGAGATGGAGAAGATGCAGGAGGAGATGGCGGAGAAGAAGATGGAGAAGGAGATGAAGAAGAACATTGAAAAGAATATGCAGAAGGAGATTGAGAAAAAGAAGCAGAAAGAAGATGGAGAAGATGGAAAAAGAAGATAGAAAAAGAAGAAATAAGATGGAGAAGATGGAGCAGATGATGGAGAAGAAGATGGATAAGAACAAAATGAAGTGCAAATTTCAAATAATGGCTGTTCAGGATACTGTTGACATGGGTTGGGTTGGACTGGGACCAATAATTCTAATAGGTAAAGACAATAGAGAACCAAAGGTCTCCAGAAGTCACCAGAAGTGTTATGGTTAAGTTAATCTGATCAAAACATTACAGAAACTTATACGTACAGTTAGCGGCCATCCCTGGTAGTGCCAATAAGCTGCCACCCTGCGAAACGGCAGCGATCAAGTTCTCTCGTTCGCGTCTCTCCGCCGCAGCCCTCGATAGGACATACTGGGCTGCGAACTGATGCTTGGGGTCCATCCTCATGTGCTCCATGTGCGTGAGCAGTCCTGCGGGAGCAACCAAACCTTAGCAAACACGTACACGGGCGACACAAAGGCGGCTAGTGTCCTCGAGTCAAAATTTAGAATTTCCCACGCAGAATTTGGTCTGTTTCCAAAAATTTTCTGGTCCGAAATATCGTTCGTCCGAATTGTCCCGCGCAAAAACTGGTCTGGCACTTACCTGATTCGTGCGTGAACACCGCCTGACACACCGAGCACGGCCACATTCTTAGCGGACTACTTAGCTGCGACGTTTCGGGATGGCAAGCCAGATGCTTCCTCAGGGAACCCTCGTTCACATAGTGCTTGCCGCACACCGGGCAAGGGTGGTTCGCCGTCCTTCTCTTCGCTAAATAAGGATCGATGACGTCAACAGAGAGAGAAAAAAGAGATAAAGCAAAGCAACCCCGAGGATCTCTTTATCAAAAAGCGCCGTTATCGTCCAGTAGCTATAACACCATAAGCCAAGCATTCTCGAGGAAGTTACTTCTTACGGTCCATTGGCTTATGACCAATAGACCAATGACCAATGGACCAATGACCAATAGACCAATGGACTGATGCCCAAAGGACCAAAGGACAAATGACCAATGATCTATAGACCAATGGACTAACGACCAATGGACCAAATGACCAAAGGACCAATGACCAATGACTAATGGAATTTCCCGAAAATACTTGGCCCAAAACACCAAAAAAACTGTACACCAGCAAAGACTAAACCAGACGTCTTCATCGGTCTTCTGTTTAGTGGTTGCGTCGACACAGACTACGTTAAGAAGCGTTAAGTTTTCTTATGTAAGAAGCAGCAAAATTAGGGTGTATGGGTCACCGCAGAAGCAAAAATAAACTAAATAATAATACTAAATAATAATAAAAACAAACTAAAAATAAATCGGTTAACGCATGCACAAAAAACTTTTTAATAATAATAATAACAACCAAGAAATAAGGAATTAAAAGCCCCTCTTTCCCCCACCCCGAAACGAAGAAGACCTATTTTTAAAGTCTGATATAACGGATTCCACAAAAATGAATCTCTTTGATAAGAAAAAACTTCAATGGGGGAAGCCCCATATTGGAAAATATGCTTTTTACGGCGGCCTTTGATAAACCCACCCCTCCAAGGGCTCAAAGGGTCGTGAAAGGGTTGCAAAGTGTGGGATGATTAATATTTTTTTCTAATTGACCACACGTACTCTTCAAGAGTGGAAATCGATCTCGGAAAAACCGCCAATTTTCGGCTTTTCGCCAGCCTAATCGATCGGACGCCGGTATGATAAAAAAGGGCCGTCCATTCAATTTTTAAGTGCTTTATGACGTTGATTTATGATAGCGAGCGGGCGCGGACAAAAGGCGAACGGATTTTTGAGAGGGCGCACCTCCGGAAAAACCGGCACGCCGGTGGAAAAGTCCGTCGTGAAAAATTGTCGAAAAAGAGTGGGGTTAAGTTGGGATTAAGCGGCCTGTACACAATTAGCAGCCCAATTAAGCCGACAAGACAGATTCGTGTCACCTAATTGAGATTTACGACACCAGGGGGCGTTTTTATCCAGAAAAGATGTCAAATATACGAAATTTGCACAAACAAAGATCAGCAGTAGTAGTGGTGCCGATTGTAGTAGTAGTATCCACCACTATCATGACAGAACAAATCTTGTTTATTTTTGAGGTTATGTAGACGTTTTGAAGACCGTTTTCGTATATGTACGGAATGAAATCGAAGACATTAATATCCCTACAGTTTTAATCTGATAGTGCAATCAAAATTATACTAAAAATAGGAGCACAACTAATTTTTCAGACATGTCAAACCGACGCATCGATAAGAAGGAACAAATGAACGATTTCCTGGAAGAAGACAAATGAAAGAGTTGCGTGACGCTAGAAATAAACACAGTCTCTAAAAATATAACACATATCTCTACTAGAAATCAAAAAGATAACAAAAAAAACAAACAAATCGTTCCAACTTCAAGAACTCGAGTGTAAACAAAAAAAAACAACAACAAAACGAAACAAAAGAATTGTATAACGAAAGACATAACCCACGTACCTTGTGCTGCAGGACCATGGCTTGGGGCCTTAATAATATATTTGTCGGAGATAAAATTTTTGGAAACAAGACCAAATTTCTCGAAAACAAATCGGGTTGGGTTGGGTTTGACGAAAAGAGGGGCTTTGAATCCGAAATGAACGGGGTGGTAATAGTTAGTCAGAGCAACTAAAATCCAATAACTATGTACAAAAGCCGCCGAATAAAAGGACGTAAACACCAAAAAACCAAAAAGGAAGAGTACTACTTTGACACTTACTGGCTACTCCCGAAGCGTTCGGGTCCTTATGGGTGTGCTTCATGTGTTCCATCAACGCTTCACCGCCGAGGAACATTTTGTGGCAGAGCGGACAGCTCGTTGCGTTCGGTCCTCCAATGAGAGCCGCGTGTTGCTGCAACCGACCAATACACTGCTGACAAAACGTCTCATTAATATCGTAAGTTCAACCAAACCAAATGCTGATGATTTTTTCAGTAGTTATACCCATCAAGACAACGTAAATCCTTGCTTGTGTCTCGAGAGCGATACAGTTCTTTTTTTGTTTGGTTTAGATTTGGTTTGATTACAACTTGTATATTTTGATAGTACAATGACATATTCGTTGATTAACATCATCAACTGGTTTTGACTGTTATAGAGTAATAACTAGTGAACGATTTAGTCATTCGACTATATACTATATACGGCTGCCAAACTCAAGAACGCGCGCATTCTACCGGCAGCAAATGAAAAGTAGCCCACAATCCACAGAATACGTTTCCAACAGAGTGTTGTCGCAAACAATCGTATTTGTGCAAAGTTTGAAACGATATAGAGTCGGATGACGAAATCGTTCACTAGCTCTTAGAGTATTATTGCTTTCTTTAAGTATTTTGTTCGGTGGAAGGGCTCGGTTAGCCTCCCCGGTACGTGTGGGATAATTCAATTCAATTCAATTCAATTCAATTCAATTCAATTCATTTCAATTCAATTCAATTCAATTCAATACATTTATCAGGTTTGTGTTGGGTTATAGAATCGGTTTGTTGTTTCTCAGGAGTTGCTTTGAAGGAAAAGGTTATTGTTTTTCTAGGTTAGGTTTTAGAGTTTGTTGAACCATACTTTAAGAAAGCAACTATGAAACTATGTCTTGTATAAATAAACCGTTTGTTTGCTGGATACATTTCATCACACATCTTCCGCGCGATAAACTCAATCTCGAATGCTAGTAATTAGTCATCTTTTAGACAATACCTCGTCGATGATTTTACCCCCCTCCAGCGCGCAAATAAATTACAATTAATTTTTCTCCGTCAATCTGCATCGTGTAGGCATTGTAGCCAATAGATTAAAAGCTATTATTCGTTGGTCTTCCGCGTTTTCGTCTCGCTCGAACCGCTGAAGAAACCTCGCGGTGAAGAGAGACGCGAACAGCTGCGCGCATATTCTAGAAATAAACTTAAGTTCATTCACATGGTATTTATAATAACCTTCCTCAACGCAGCGGAGTCTCTGCCCTCACTGGTGTTGTGTGTCATGACTGGACCACGTTTTCCTTCCTCTCCGTATAGTCTATCCTTCTCGGTAACGTATGTATCATTTACCACAAGCATTGTAAAGCGAACTTTTTGCAATTGTGTTGTAATTATTCCTTCTAAAAACATCTTACGCAGTGAGATTACGCCTTGTAGTATTTCTGTTGGGGTTATGGTTATGGTTAATATTGTGCTCCTCTACATGCCATCTGGCAAGCAAAAATCGAAGATATTTCAGATTATTGGATTAGGTTGAAGGTTATGTTAAAATATGGTAGTTTTAATTGGGTTTTAGATATTTTATATCGGTCGCTTGTGGGAACTGGTGCTCCTAGGCAGATTAACGGATATTTTAATTAAAGAAAATGAGATAATGTTAGAGAACGACAGGATTTAGTTGGGTTGGGTTTGTGTACCAATAAATAGGCAATACTGCGAAAATAAGTTAATAGGAAACGAAATGGTAATCAAGAAACTAATGGGTGTTAAGAAATTATGCGAGTTTATGAGCTATCGTGAATAGCAGTGGTCCTCGAGTTGGACTTGAGGAACTCCACTATGTAGGTCTTATTTTGCTTATTATTGATTTCTCAGAAAATTTTATTCTTTACAAAAGTTGATGGATCCTCTAAAACTGACATTGCCAGTATCAAATTTGAGAATGTATGTATTGTACACAGAGAAAACAACACTACTAATAATAATACTAAATATATAATTAATCAGAACTAATTACCTAGTCAAAGGCAGCAAAATAATTAAATGAGTTTTACATAAAATTATGCGCGATTCACAATTAAAATAAATTCGGCTAGCTCCAAATATTGCGGATATTCATGCATTAGCATGCGGTAATAACAATGGAACGAAAGAAAAATCGTGACGTTATATTATGCATATGAAGTGCCAGAAGGGCTATAGAGCATCGACATACTCGTATGACCATTATAATTTATAGTCTGGCCCATGGTATTGATCCGGAATAGTTGCAATTTGAATTGATTTAAATTTAAAGCCGCGTTCGCTGCTAACACACGGGGGGTGCAACGGGGCGGTTTTCGGGGGGCGGGTGGCGCGGCGAGGGGATATGTGAGGCCTCACCCACTCGACAATATATTGTTCAAACGAAAATTTCCAATTCCCATCCGGTGTTGTTTTAGTTTTAAAAAATAGCAACACGAAAACACTCGAAAATGAGCACTCCATATACGTATTTCGAGTTCGGACGTTTTTAAAAATATAATAAATATGGAGTGGCGCGTTTCGGGAATTGTTATTTTGTTTATTGAATGCTTCGAAATAAAAATAAAACATTTCATCGCGTAGAACGGTAAACAATAATTGCACTATAAATAGAAAAAGCTTAATTTTCTAAGTGGGTCTTTTCCCATGCCTGACATGCCATACAAGCACTTAAATTTTACGACGCGCTTCTTAGGCAGGCTTCAGAATACCCGCATTCCAGACGGAAACTGAACCGGTAACCAAACCGTAAGAACAACTTGTGACGCGTTTCGGTATGCCTCCTTACGATCTGCATGATATGCTTATCTCCTAATGACAGCGCCATGGATTGAGAGATTCATGCAAAACCCGGGTTAGTGGTATGTGGTCGGTATACAACTGTAACATATTACGAATAGTAGCCTAAGCACTAACTTGAGGAAGACCAATTCAATAGATCACCGTATATTTTAAATACATTAAAATACGTTAATAGATACCTTATAAGCATGATATGCTTATCTCCTAATGACAGAGTCGTAGATTGAGAGATTCATGCAAAACTCGGGTTAGTGGTAAGTGATCGGTATACAACTGTAACGTATTACGAATAGTAGCCTAAGCACTAACATGAGGAAGACCAATTCAATAGATCACCGTATATTTTAAATACGTTAAAATACGTTAATAAATACCTTATAGGCATGATATGCTTATCTCCTAATGACAGAGTCGTAGATTGCGAGATTCATGCAAAACCCGGGTTAGTGGTAAGTGGTCGGTATACAACTGTAACGTATTACGAATAGTAGCCTAAGCACTAACTTGAGGAAGACCAATTCAATAGATCACCGTATATTTTAAATACATTAAAATACGTTAATAGATACCTTATAAGCATGATATGCTTATCTCCTAATGACAGAGTCGTAGATTGAGAGATTCATGCAAAACTCGGGTTAGTGGTAAGTGGTCGGTATACAACTGTAACGTATTACGAATAGTAGCCTAAGCACTAACATGAGGAAGACCAATTCAATAGATCACCGTATATTTTAAATACGTTAAAATACGTTAATAAATACCTTATAGGCATGATATGCTTATCTCCTAATGACAGAGTCGTAGATTGCGAGATTCATGCAAAACCCGGGTTAGTGGTAAGTGGTCGGTATACAACTGTAACGTATCACGAATAGTTGCCTAAGCACTAACATGAGGAAGACCAATTCAATAGATCACCGTATATTTTAAATACGTTAAAATACGTTAATAAATACCTTATAGGCATGATATGCTTATCTCCTAATGACAGAGTCGTAGATTGCGAGATTCATGCAAAACCCGGGTTAGTGGTAAGTGGTCGGTATACAACTGTAACGTATTACGAATAGTAGCCTAAGCACTAACTTGAGGAAGACCAATTCAATAGATCACCGTATATTTTAAATACATTAAAATACGTTAATAGATACCTTATAAGCATGATATGCTTATCTCCTAATGACAGAGTCGTAGATTGAGAGATTCATGCAAAACTCGGGTTAGTGGTAAGTGGTCGGTATACAACTGTAACGTATTACGAATAGTAGCCTAAGCACTAACATGAGGAAGACCAATTCAATAGATCACCGTATATTTTAAATACATTAAAATACGTTAATAGATACCTTATAAGCATGATATGCTTATCTCCTAATGACAGAGTCGTAGATTGAGAGATTCATGCAAAACTCGGGTTAGTGGTAAGTGGTCGGTATACAACTGTAACGTATTACGAATAGTAGCCTAAGCACTAACATGAGGAAGACCAATTCAATAGATCACCGTATATTTTAAATACGTTAAAATACGTTAATAAATACCTTATAGGCATGATATGCTTATCTCCTAATGACAGAGTCGTAGATTGAGAGATTCATGCAAAACTCGGGTTAGTGGTAAGTGGTCGGTATACAACTGTAACATATTACGAATAGTAGCCTAAGCACTAACTTGAGGAAGACCAATTCAATAGATCACCGTATATTTTAAATACATTAAAATACGTTAATAGATACCTTATAAGCATGATATGCTTATCTCCTAATGACAGAGTCGTAGATTGAGAGATTCATGCAAAACTCGGGTTAGTGGTAAGTGGTCGGTATACAACTGTAACGTATTACGAATAGTAGCCTAAGCACTAACATGAGGAAGACCAATTCAATAGATCACCGTATATTTTAAATACATTAAAATACGTTAATAGATACCTTATAAGCATGATATGCTTATCTCCTAATGACAGAGTCGTAGATTGAGAGATTCATGCAAAACTCGGGTTAGTGGTAAGTGGTCGGTATACAACTGTAACGTATTACGAATAGTAGCCTAAGCACTAACATGAGGAAGACCAATTCAATAGATCACCGTATATTTTAAATACGTTAAAATACGTTAATAAATACCTTATAGGCATGATATGCTTATCTCCTAATGACAGAGTCGTAGATTGAGAGATTCATGCAAAACTCGGGTTAGTGGTAAGTGGTCGGTATACAACTGTAACATATTACGAATAGTAGCCTAAGCACTAACTTGAGGAAGACCAATTCAATAGATCACCGTATATTTTAAATACATTAAAATACGTTAATAGATACCTTATAAGCATGATATGCTTATCTCCTAATGACAGAGTCGTAGATTGAGAGATTCATGCAAAACTCGGGTTAGTGGTAAGTGGTCGGTATACAACTGTAACGTATTACGAATAGTAGCCTAAGCACTAACATGAGGAAGACCAATTCAATAGATCACCGTATATTTTAAATACGTTAAAATACGTTAATAAATACCTTATAGGCATGATATGCTTATCTCCTAATGACAGAGTCGTAGATTGAGAGATTCATGCAAAACTCGGGTTAGTGGTAAGTGGTCGGTATACAACTGTAACATATTACGAATAGTAGCCTAAGCACTAACTTGAGGAAGACCAATTCAATAGATCACCGTATATTTTAAATACATTAAAATACGTTAATAGATACCTTATAAGCATGATATGCTTATCTCCTAATGACAGAGTCGTAGATTGAGAGATTCATGCAAAACTCGGGTTAGTGGTAAGTGGTCGGTATACAACTGTAACGTATTACGAATAGTAGCCTAAGCACTAACATGAGGAAGACCAATTCAATAGATCACCGTATATTTTAAATACGTTAAAATACGTTAATAAATACCTTATAGGCATGATATGCTTATCTCCTAATGACAGAGTCGTAGATTGAGAGACTCATGCAAAACCCGGGTTAGTGGTAAGTGGTCGGTATACAACTGTAACGTATTACGAATAGTAGCCTAAGCACTAACTTGAGGAAGACCAATTCAATAGATCACCGTATATTTTAAATACATTAAAATACGTTAATAGATACCTTATAAGCATGATATGCTTATCTCCTAATGACAGAGTCGTAGATTGAGAGATTCATGCAAAACTCGGGTTAGTGGTAAGTGGTCGGTATACAACTGTAACGTATTACGAATAGTAGCCTAAGCACTAACATGAGGAAGACCAATTCAATAGATCACCGTATATTTTAAATACGTTAAAATACGTTAATAAATACCTTATAGGCATGATATGCTTATCTCCTAATGACAGAGTCGTAGATTGAGAGACTCATGCAAAACCCGGGTTAGTGGTAAGTGGTCGGTATACAACTGTAACGTATTACGAATAGTAGCCTAAGCACTAACATGAGGAAGACCAATTCAATAGATCACCGTATATTTTAAATACGTTAAAATACGTTAATAAATACCTTATAGGCATGATATGCTTATCTCCTAATGACAGAGTCGTAGATTGAGAGACTCATGCAAAACCCGGGTTAGTGGTAAGTGGTCGGTATACAACTGTAACGTATTACGAATAGTAGCCTAAGCACTAACTTGACGAAGACCAATTCAATAGATCACCGCATATTTTAAATACGTTAAAATACGTTAATAGATACCTTATAAGCATGATATGCTTATCTCCTAATGCCAGAGTCGTAGATTGAGAGATTCATGCAAAACCCGGGTTAGTGGTAAGTGGTCGGTATACAACTGTAACGTATTACGCATAGTAGCCTAAGCACTAACTTGAGGAAGACCAATTCAATAGATCACCGTATATTTTAAATACGCTAAAATACGTTAATAGATACATTATAAGCATGATATGCTTATCTCCTAATGACAGAGTCGTAGATTGAGAGATTCATGCAAAACCCGGGTTAGTGGTAAGTGGTCGGTATACAACTGTAACGTATTACGCATAGTAGCCTAAGCACTAACTTGAGGAAGACCAATTCAATAGATCACCGTATATTTTAAATACGCTAAAATACGTTAATAGATACATTATAAGCATGATATGCTTATCTCCTAATGACAGAGTCGTAGATTGAGAGATTCATGCAAAACCCGGGTTAGTGGTAAGTGGTCGGTATACAACTGTAACGTATTACGAATAGTAGCCTAAGCACTAACTTGAGGAAGACCAATTCAATAGATCACCGTATATTTTAAATACGCTAAAATACGTTAATAGATACATTATAAGCATGATATGCTTATCTCCTAATGCCAGAGTCGTAGATTGAGAGATTCATGCAAAACCCGGGTTAGTGGTAAGTGGTCGGTATACAACTGTAACGTATTACGCATAGTAGCCTAAGCACTAACTTGAGGAAGACCAATTCAATAGATCACCGTATATTTTAAATACGCTAAAATACGTTAATAGATACATTATAAGCATGATATGCTTATCTCCTAATGACAGAGTCGTAGATTGAGAGATTCATGCAAAACCCGGGTTAGTGGTAAGTGGTCGGTATACAACTGTAACGTATCACGAATAGTTGCCTAAGCACTAACTTGAGGAAGACCAAATCATTAGATTAGCGTATGTTTTAAATACGTTAATAGATAGATACATTGACCACCGAGAATCTCGATGGGGGTTGCGCTTGGCGGGGGTGAAAAGGGGTGAAGAAAACAGTGTCATTACCATTTTAAATTATAAGCGTCTCAGCGAGAGATACAGCGAGCTCAAAAATCAAGGTGAAAAACGATTTAAAATTCTCGTTTAACTCGACATCTCGCCACCCCCACCCTTTAGAACCACCCTTTTCCACCCCCCGAGAAGCGAGAAGAGCGTTTCAACGATTAGTTACTAAAAATTAACAAACCTTTTAAGAGAAATATACCTTGTTTTTAATTTAACCCGGACGAAGGAAGTTACGACCTACGTTACGGAGATGCCTTATAAGAATTGCAACGAGGTTAAAGGGGTGGGAGTCCAGGAGGTACGTCTTGGATATTCCGGCGCGAGCTCGTAATTACCATGCATTCTTTATCACATTTTGAGTTCATTTGCTCCATTTTTTCCACCCTCGTTGCGATTGTCTGTCTTGCTTTGGGTAAGGGGGATGAACTGAGATAGACGGTTGGCGAAAAATCGTAAATGGGGAGAGTAAGAAAATAGCTAGTTACCGTTAAAATGCTGTTTGCTTTTCGCGAGGAATGGTCGACGGGGGTGCAAGGGGCGCAGGGGGTAATAACTCGTCGAAAGATTCGCTAAAATATTTAAAATCTCTGTCGCCGGATGGTCGTCCGGTTTGGTGATTATTTTTCCTTTTTATCCGGAGTGGGCGTCGACGAACAATAGACGGCGATGGTCACTTTTCACCCCATGAATTCTTTATTGCGAACGTGGCAATACTTGAACTGTCACCGCTTTTATATTTTTCTCTTGTTTTGTAATTTCAAATCGAGGGAATGTTAAGTGGAAAGCTAGCTAATTTCCCAGACATCGTTCGAGTTAATTTTTAAAACGGTAAATGGTCATGAATAACGAAAGAGGTTAGAATATAAAGGAGGAAATCATTTTGCACACGACTGTGTGAGTCTTTAGTTATCCGATAATCGTTGATAGGATTATTTATCCTGCGTTACATAAGTCTTCAAGCAAATCCATCAGTCCCTCCCTGATCGTGGAGTGAGTAGGTCAACTACTACTAGTCTTCCTAAAAACGCGAAACCACAAATTTTGCATCTTCAATAATTAATTGTTCAAAACTGTTGCCAAATAACTCCAAGCAAACACCTGAGATCTACCCAGTTCTGCAATCTACCGACATCAGCGATCTACCGACTTCGGCGATCTACTTATATAAATCGATGTAAAAAGAGGTGTAAAAGTACACCACAATTCATAATTAATCATAGAGTTCAATTAGGATACATTAACTAAATACGGTATGTGGCATTTTAGAAGAGAAAGTCTGTCTTGTCCGGGCATTAGACACGCTAAAAACTGCCGACAAATCTGAATATGGTAATGCTAATTAAGGCAACTAGATCGCTAATGCCCATTTTAAAAAGTCTATTGATTTTCTCGTGTTCAACCATACTGGGATGCGAACATCAATACAATGGGTGGTGATCAATTTTTAGCTAAACTAATCGTGTTCAAGCTAACGCAATGCAATTGCGTTTGAAATTAGATTTGAATTAATGAATTTCCCTTGGCAGCAGCGCGACACGGTGGTTTAATTTCACGTTTCAGTAACAACTCGTTGTAACGCAGAACGTATTAGAAAAATAGGAATTACAATGTTGCAGTTTTGACCTGCGATGTTGTGACGTTGACAAAAGTAACATGGCGGATCGCTAACAGCTGATTAACCGACCGCGTGGTGGAGAACTGTCAGATTTGTGAGGTTAGGTTTGCCGTTAAGTCGTAAAAGCGTAAAATAACTAGTTTAATCAGGTTTTCTGTCGATCTAAATATCCAAAAGCAACTTTAAGGTATCTTTATATTGTGTGTATGGATATTTTAGGGTAAACAGTTTGAATATCCGATGTGAATTTAGAAAAATGCGATTGCGCGTGGTACCAACCTATGAGCTTTGACCTATACGAGTAAAAAAATACGCTGTACACACACTGGTTGCAATTTGCTGGTATCGCAGCCAACTGGGACGCGAGAATTTTTTTCCGTGAGCGATTTTTTCCTAACGTACTGACTGAGGGCGTAACCACCCTTACGAATAAAAATGCGGCAAAATGGGGAAACCGCGAGAGACTGTCGTCACGTGGGAGTGGTGGGGGTGTGCTCGAGCAATTTTTTCCCGACGGTCGCGCCGCCTGCGTTTTTTACCACGCACCGGCGAACTTCACGCCGGAAGTAGGCGTGCTCGGAATCGCGTGAGCAAAAAATCGACGATAGCTGGGAAAAAATCCAGCAGGCGAGGTCCCATTCGGCGCGGAAATCGCGTAGGCGGCGTCCGGTCGCAGCCAACTGGGACCGACCCGAGTTTTGCGTCGTTTTTCTCGTTTTTAGGTTATATTTGAGGTTATTTTTTGCGTTTTCCGGGCGGGGTTCGGTTTTAGGGGTGATTTTACGCAATAAACTAAGACGGATCGTGCCGTGGCTCGCGGCAATTAATTTTTATTTTCATTTCCTGATTTCTCGATTAGGAGAATCACGTTTTTCCTTAACGCGAGGGGCTGAACTGCGTGAAATAATTGTGTACACTCGCATTGATTTTGTTTCTTCATCAGGGATCCCCAATGAAACCGCACTACTTAGATAATTACGTTTTTGGAATAGGAGCGCTTTTTTATTTGTCAAGTTGACAGTTCTTTAAACGTCAAAATTAATGTAATCTACGACTTTTTTCTTATTATACTTTGCGTGCAGTTCAACTCGTCTAGAAAAGAACAAAATAATACTAAATAATTCATTCGTCAACCACATGGCGGGTTTTCTTCGTAATAAGGAAAAACTGTTCTGAAATATCATTTTTCATTAAACATTTACACCGTAGACGCAGAAGAAAAGTCACCCCTATCATTTTTCCACTAAATATTTAAAACCGTAATTCAACACGGAATAATACCTTAGAGAACTTTTCCGTCAGACTTTGACTATAAACCCTCTTAAACTAAAACCAATAAAACCTTTCACAACTCCTTACGGACAAAAAAAGCCACTTCCGGTAATTCCGGAAGTTATTCTTTCCGGTTCCGCAATCATCCCTCGCGATCCCTTATCTAAAGTAAGTCGCCTAACGACAGCCTTAATTCTTTAATTTCTTTCGAAAACACCCCAAACGGCTCTAAAACAACCCTTCTGTCGTATCTTTTTTTTTTCGGGTGGCGCAATTAATGTCAACTGCCTGTGATAATCCCTCGTTTCACTAACACACATTTTATGCCGAAGGGGGGGTTGGAAAAAAAGGGTTGTTGCGACCGAGAGATATTTTTTAATTTCTTACCCCTTGCTTCTTTAAAATTCGCGTCATGCCGCGGTGGGAAGATCTCGGGGTGGGGGGGTGAGAAATGACGTTTTAAAAATCTGAATTGGGCGCAGTTGGCCACCCCTGCTCTATCTTGTGACTCATCGTGTATATAGGTCAATTTTTAACCCCTTTCCTTTTTATGTCATCATCATCATCGTCCCATTATATTTGAGGTTGATGAGTACAAGTTGGGGCAATGAATTTTTACTGCTTCGCTTTTTTTCTGGTTGTGTTGGCTCCCCTACTGTAATGGTGTTCTGACAATGGAGTGTTTTTTTTAAGGAAATAAAGTTCATAATAATTTCTGTTTTGATTATTTTCTAAAGTGACGTCCAAAATTTACAAAGAAAAGCACCTTTTCAACACATTTTGCACTCTCTTGACAAAAGCACCCAAAGAAATCTATAAAATTATTACCAATAATACACAAACAAGTATTTTCAAGGACTCCATTATACCAATTACGTATCGAAAAACAAACTATCCGTTCTCACCAGGATAAGAAAGAAAAGTTCGCGGAAACAGCCCTCTCGGTTGGAAAACTTTCCACGCTTCTCGTGTCGGTAAAAAAGAACTTTTCCTTCGCCATTATTCAACGCTGAAAAGGGAACCCGATTGTGAAAAACGCCACCTGCTACACCCAGGTATACAAGCTTTGAAAAGAATGCCGAGATTAAAAATACTTTGGACGGGAATTATTTCGATTCTTCTTATAAATTTGACTGTCAAATTGTTAATTTCGACCCCCCCCCCCACCACTCCACACCAAGGGCTTCCTCGAGCGTGAGCTGGATTTAAATGAAACCTTTTGTGGTTCTTTGTTTATGGTTGATATCGTTAGAATAAAAGAATTGATTTGATTCGCTTTTTTGTGTTGTTTATTAGGTGTTTTTAGAAATCTGGTCTTTATGGAGTAAGAATTAGTTGATTTATTAGATAGCTGGTATCAAAAGTGCCAAAATTTGCGTTGCAAATAAAACGATATACATCCACTAACAGCATGTAAAGAACACGTAGTTTACGTTATAAAAAAACCTTCGACTGTAAGTATAAGAAATATTAAGAACCTTTTTACCAGCCTTTTTTGATACAGTATCAATCTCCTTTATGTAATCCTTGTAATCCTTTATAAAACGATGAAATGTTGAAAACCTATTCCTTATTTTGAATTAATTTGTACGAATTAGTAAAACTGCTAATATCAAAAAATCGTTCTTTATAATTCATCAGAAATTAATTAGTTAATAAAGCGAAACTACACAAACGCCTAAACGTTTTAATTAAATAATCGTTAGCAATTTCATTCGATCATAAACATAAAAAACGTGTTTTAAGGGTGCTGTCTTCTTATATCAATTGCTTGAGCGACACCACGCGGCGGAACGGCGAAACAGCGCAAATTAATAAAACATATGCGTGAGCTGCAGGCATTAAAAATGATCGCATGCCGAGATACATTCAGTTTTAACCCTTTGTTGTTCGCCTCCCTCCCTTATTTTAGCAGAGCGGTCGCGCAGAGGCCACGTAAAACTCTACGTAAGATACACGGTTTTAATGTGCCGCAACTATAATACCATGACATGAACTCGTATTTTATTCCGAGACAATAGTAATATAGTTTTCTTGTTATTTATTGGGTAAAAATAAGACACGCGGTTGGGGATAAATAGAGTGAACGCGAAAGGGACAGTCGCTTTTGTTTTTCCAGGGTGGAAAGGGTTTTTCAGGAAACGCCGTGCGTGTCAAGATGCCCTAAAACATCTCCGGCACGAAGAAAAACGAAGTTTGATTAATTTTTAGGGGCTCGGAAAGAAATTCTTAAGTCGCGGTTTACCCCTTTCGGTATCCCCCAAGGGAAGGTATCAGGTGTTCTTAAAGTCTTCCGAAGAAAAACCTAATCCACAAAAATTAATTCTTAGAACGCCCAGCATAGACGAGGATTAGGATATTTCATCGCTGCTGGATTTCAGGCATTTTTACGACCACATTCTGTAAGGCGAAAATATTAATTTAATAGAACGATTAAAAGGGGTGGTGAATTATATCAGAAATTTGTAGGTGTTTACAGGAAAACACGGCTGACGTATACAAAATTTCGGTGTTACAATTAGCAAACTGTAACACTGTTTTTGGTAACTTTTAGGTTTGTAGGATTGCTGGTATTAATATCAAACGTCAAACTGAAAAGCGCAGACATAACCGCACTTTTTTTGTTTAGATTAGAAGGAATCTAGCGATAACGCTGAATGCTAAGAATAACAAAAACCACATTTTTGCAGAACGTAAACACGATTGCGTAGAAAAATTTCAAGAGTTTTTCAGCAAGGTGACGGAAAGTATTTTTCGCAAACAAACGGTTTCTATTCCAAAGAAAATAAAATAACTTCGAATCGAACACAACTGCAACTCAAATCAACATAACCTCAAATCATAATAAGTAAGTAACAAAATATCGTGTGTAAATCAATGTAATCTAAAAATATAACGACCATCTATCACTATAATTACACCCTCTTGCTAATTTCGCTCTTTCTCGTCGACAAGAGGATGTAAGAACCGCGAAGATGGCGAAAATCATCAAAAAATAACTCATAGATCGTAAACCAAACGAAAAAAAGAACTTGTGTGTACGTACATGGCTTACTTTGGATGTATGGGTCCTAAGGCTGGATTCGGTGGCAAAACCTTTGCCGCAAATGTTACAGTGGAAGGGCCTGTTCTTGGCCCTTTCAACTTGCGCGTCGTGGTTCCGTAAGTGCTGCTGAAGATTTGACAGTTGGATGAAGGCTCTCCCGCAATCGGGAAGGTGACATTTGTACGGACGTTCACCTGAAAAGAAAAGAAAAATCATCCATCAACGTTCTTGCAACGCATAGTAGTGGTCCCAGGCAAGTACTTGAGGAACCCCATTCATTACGTTTTGAATTGCCCGCTATTTTGGCTGTTATGATTCGATAGGTCAACGAGTGAGATAGGAGATTGATAGGAGACTGCAAATGGGACTAATTGTGGACAGAGTACCACAATTTAAACATAGAAACAATGTAACATCGTATATAATTTCCGCACCCCCATAATCATTACATCAAAGTTGCAAGCGCTCAGATTGACCACGGTGCATGCCATTTTTCCATTTTTTATTCATTCATATCGGCCTCCTACAATGACAGTAATTACCGCCCATTCCATGGTACGCACGTGCATTCGACCGTCATTTTTTTCCTGGCCCGAAACCTAACCTAAGACTTGCGCACGGAACATCCGGCTGAGGCATGCAAATTCGCCATTCCCGACTCGTGTTCAAATAAACAAGTTGGCCTAATTGGACACACATATCGCGATTCGGTGCATATTTATAAAAGTCGGCAATTTGTCTTGCTTCCGTTACAGTCTCTAGCTTCGTACACCGTGTTTTGTTTCGGTTAATTGCGTATTAGACAATGGTAGGCGGGCGCAGAACGCGAGCAAATCCTACAATCGAAAACAAAATGACCGGCCAATATTGTAGAGTGGGCTGTGACGATATGACGGTCCAAAGTTATGTCACTGCGGTATGGGATAGGTTGAGTATGAGTTTTATGAAGAGTAGTGGTATAGGCGAGGAGGTGTACCTTGGGGAACTCCCGTAGGCGATATTTGAAATTCACAAGTTTGCATAGTTATTATATACTACATACTACCAAATTCGGCGATATACCGAATTCGGCGATATACCGAATTCTGCGATATACCGAATTCTGCGATCTGAATTCGGCGATCTACCGAATTCAGCGATCTACCGAATTCGGCGATCTACCGAATTCTACCATCTCAATGTGCGATGTGAATGCGGTGATCCGAATTCGGCGATCTGAATTCAGTGATATACCAAATTCGGCGATCTGAATTCGGCGGTCTACCAAATTCAGCGAGCAACCGAATTCGGCGATCTACCGAATTCTACCATCTCAATTCGGTGATCTACCGAATTCTGCGATCTGAATTCGGTGATCCGAATTCGGCGATCTGAATTCAGTGATATACCAAATTCGGCGATCTGAATTCGGCGATCTACCAAATTCAGCGAGCAACCGAATTCGGCGATCTACCGAATTCTACCATCTCAATTCGGTGATCTACCGAATTCTGCGATCTGAATTCGGTGATCCGAATTCGGCGATCTGAATTCAGTGATATACCAAATCGGCGACGTGAATTCGGCGATCTACCAAATTCAGCGAGCAACCGAATTCGGCGATCTACCGAATTCTACCATCTCAATTCGGTGATCTACCGAATTCTGCGATCTGAATTCGGTGATCCGAATTCGGCGATCTGAATTCAGTGATATACCAAATTCGGCGATCTGAATTCGGCGATCTACCAAATTCAGCGAGCAACCGAATTCGGCGATCTACCGAATTCTACCATCTCAATTCGGTGATCTACCGAATTCTGCGATCTGAATTCGGTGATCCGAATTCGGCGATCTGAATTCAGTGATATACCAAATTCGGCGATCTGAATTCTGCGTTTACCAAACCAAAAATATGATGTTTTTTAATGTCCTCCGAATTTTATTTCTTTTTCAAACCCCTAAAAAAATTGGACTTCTGCGATATAAATCCATGGGTAGACACCTGTATTAACCTTCACGATCATTTCACTATGGTTATCTATCCCATTCATCGTCACCCGAAATGATGATAGTGTTAACGTGTTACCGACAAATTATTTACCTTTTTCAACGCTATCAACCGGACACATGCCACCCTCTACCACCAAAGTTAATGACATGAGTGATGCCACAATAAAAACTAATTATCCCATTCGATATGCAGTAGGCGTCGGGCGCCGCGCTCTTCTTATTTCCATAGCACACTCGACGCGCACGCTTATTACTAGATGAGCAGCTGGTAAACGAAATTTCGGGCCCTCCTTGACCATGTGCATGTAAAATGACTACGACAAAAAAAAATCATCGAAACAAAAAAGAAACAATTTTCCGTTTGCTGACCCGACCGGAAGTCGTTCTATTCAATTGAATCCAGGATTCCAGCAGCGCCAACGTATTTGAATATGAATGCCTCTCGGGAGAAGGAATTGTTTAAATAAGATACTATCTAGGAGATTTATTGATACCGACTGGTAAGTAAATATTTATTAAAGTGGAATGTGCATACGCGGTCACGTTGCTTCTGATTCTATTGTAGACAGGGATAAGAAAACGCTGAAACGATGGTCCAAAGTTATGACCTTGGGGTATACCCAGCCAAAAACCGCGATACAGTCTGTTTAAATCAACATATCTGATTGACTGACTGTAAGTAATTATTTATTAAGGTGGAATGTGCATACGCGGTCAAATTGCTTCAGGTTCTACTGTAGACAGGGATCAGAAAACGCTAAAACGATGGTCCAAAGTTATGACCTTGGGGTATACCAATTCAATTAGATTCAATTAGAAATCATTCTGCTACAGATGCTCTTCCATATGGAGGACACGACATACGTCTCGTTCAATCTTTTACAATACTGACGTCCATCGTAACAACCATTACCATCTCATTGTTATAAAGGAAGTAATACGTTGGAGATCTTCCTACAACGTCTTTTTTTCTTCGTTTTTACTCGTATGGCATATGGTAACTACGCTGGTAGTTAAATGATGGCCTCTGCTTGCTTTTTTTTAAGATCCCGAATACACCTTTTGGTACACCCACAATATGCGTGCGTATTAACCCTAACATTGTTTCAAGAAGCGAAGCACCTGCTGCGGAGCGTCAGTTGATGTCTTGTGCTGGTCGCCCGAGCCAAGCCGCTACTCAAAAACCTGGTCGATTGGTTCCTTCCGGAGATCGAACGTGTGATTATCTTAACACATGGTTTTTTTGACCCACAGATTTAAACAGGTATAATTTGGTGTGTCGTCGATCAGATTTTTTTCTGGTGGCACTCTCGATGTCTTGGGTCGTAAATATTCGAAAGGTGGACGATCACAGATAACCAGTGACAAGCGTGATGGTAATTGTTTGTACGTTAGATGAATACATTGCTAGTGATTACTGTATGGAGGCTTATGGTCTGTATGCACATTGAAAAGTATCCCCCTTTTTAAGTAGTTATTCTTGTTTAAATTTTCAAATAAGTAAAAGAGGATAAGCAGCAATAAAATGAGATTTGTTAATTAACAAACAATTGCGTTTTAAATCGTTAACTAACGAGTTGAACGAATCCTAGCGTTAAACAATAAATCAAATTATTATTGCTATCGTCTGGTATATGTCACGACCTCCTTCAAATTCCGCAAACAACAAAATGCAATTATCTGAATCGAACAGCGATCTCCGAAACCCACAGAATATTTTAAGGTTAGATTTAATAATTTCGGTAAATTAAAGAAAAGAATTCGATAATAAAATCGAACGGTTTAATTTCGAAAAGAACGGTTGACACATTTCTAATAAAGGGATTATTAATCCGGCTGGGCGCAAACGAACCCTTTTCATCCCCTTTAAGGATATTGATGAAAAAAATTAAGGGCGACAGATTGCTCCTCAGGCTAAAAAAGCCACTTTTCCGGTCGGAGGAAGGTGTATTTCTTCAAACAAATAAAAAAGAGTTGTTTTTTATTACCCCAAATAAATTCCGGTGGTTTAAAACGGAAGGTTATAAATTTCGTATCCTTTGTTTTGTCATATGCAAATTCACGTTACCTACCACTGTTACGCATATAAATTCTTACCCCACCGTGAGTAGAGTAGGTGGGGGGTGGGGGGTGGGGGGGGGGTTATAATGCGGTTACAGACAAACACTGGAAAGACATTATAAAGAAGTTCGGCCCGATGTGCAGATGTTATACGCCGGTCGATTTTTTTCGGTGAAAAAGGAGAAAGTGGTAACGAACTTCTCATCTTGTGGTTGGAACCGAATGAAGACATCGACCTACCGAAAAATTATGACCTACTAGGAAATAAGAAGCCACAAACGTGTTATTAGGACTTATTATATTAATTATTTTGTCGGTACATGTTGTACATATACCCCTACCTGTCAAAACTGGCAGTTAACATGTTAATTTGTCGTTATATTGAGATAAGAATGCATAGAAGTAAAAGAAATAGTTTGAATCAAAGAAAGTTAGACTACATGAGACCGCACATTGGGGTATTAGACCCAAAATGCTGGCCATAAATCAAATTTCTAAATTGTTAAATTCCAAAAAGTAAACCAATTTCTGGGATAGGTAAAAGACTGATGTATTAAAAGGCGGCAATATTTTTTTCACCTGAGCCCTCAGCCACGTGTCCTTGTCAGCCAGAAGTTATATTTTACTATGGCTGAACATAGATTATATGTAATTTGGTGCAATTTCTTGATACCATGATAGTAGAAATAATTTAGAACATATTTAACCATATTTAGCTATATACAAATGGTTACGGTTATCGAGATATTGACAACTTTATGTTCAATGCATCTTGTATGTTCTAAATGCCGTTATGTACGTATATTTTTCCGTTTTGGATCATGTATAGCAAACAACCCCGATGACCTAGACTCTTAAAATCATCCGAAAAAAAACTATGTACTTGTATATGCATTTCTTGGAAATTGGTTGCTTGAAACCGATCGGATTCATATTCAAGGCAAGAAAATACATCGAAAGCACCTACTCGCATACACAGTTCACTGGTTTAAATTGGATTCTTGTTGAGGAGAGACAATAGTAAGTTTGTGAATAGAAACTGGTTAGGCGTTTTCGATAAATGTGTTTATGCGGAATGCGAATGCGGGTTCAAAACATGCGTATTAGGGTCATACCACTAAAAAACGACCGTTTCAGCTTGAAGTACGATCAAATTTCGAAAGTTTTCATGGAAACAATAAGTATAAATATTAGACAATTTTGAAATAATACTAAAAATAATAGATTTTTATAGTGATAAATATGGTAAAATAGGTTCTTAATTGCCTCTACTATCACGTCTTAAAAGGAATGCATCGAACGGAAAACAGCATGAATAGCATATGTACGGTTTCAATACACAATATCGACTGGTGTAAACTTTCATTTTCTTCCTCTACCAAAGGTCTTTAAAAATAAAACTTTTTCAGGATTTTCTTACAACATAACAGACCCAAACATGTTATCTCATATAACTCAAAAACGACATGTATTGTTCAATTTTAAATCCGTATATGCCGCGTATTTAAACTGGACATGCCATATATTATTTTATGAATTTGAACAATTTTTAATACAGTTTGCTTTTTCCTATTTTGTACTGTTTTATTGTGTTTATTAAGTTATTAACCTTCAAATTCTTAGTATGAAAGTTAAAATGTTATACATAAATAAAACAACACATCTAAAGCCTTTTTAGGTGAAAAAATAATTTTGGCCAGGTTTTCAGGTCGGTGCGATGTATAACCATGTGTTTAAATCCGTCATTAGCACCCCTGAGGTGTACATATCACTTCCATGCTCGAACTAAATCGCAAAGGGCAAAGTTACAGTTCGTACTATCCACAGAGAGGGCAGCACACGTCGATACGAGCAACTGACAGCCAGAAAACCGAGCGTTTGTGTTTTTCGTCTAAATTATTCGTCCATCTCATTGACCCTTCCCAGTCGTTGTTTGTTGCATTTTTGGCGAATTTTGCAATTCAAAATGGCGCTGACTGTTACAACTGCACGCGGCTCGCTCGCACACACACACGTACACGTGAGGGTGGTTGTTACGAGCAGTGAGAAACGAGGGGGTGAGTGGGCAGGGGGTGATATATAGCGGTAGGCGGTCCTATATACTATATACTATGTACAAGTAGCGACGGAATGCAGTATTGTGCTGATACGGGGGCGCACACAAAGTTTTGCACGCGCGAAAGTTGTGCAAGTTGTGAAAGTTGTGTTTTTAGTTGGGGAATTTCGTTCGCAATCGAAGAAATGAAAGTTTTTGAGGTGGGATTGGGAAAAAGTCTGGTGATGTCGGGGCGGGTTGACGAAACGTCGATAATCGAACGGTCGGTTGCCGCCCCAATAATTTATAGAATTTAATTAAACGGACATAATATTGCGGATGCGTTCGCACATTCGTGCGGGACAGTTTTCGAACGGATCGATACGTACTGCGCTCCGGTCGAAAAAATGTCGTCCAATCGCGCTCGCACAATAATAGTTCGACTGTTTATATTCCGAATTCTACCGTATTTTACGCCCTTGCGCGTTGAATTTGTCCATAAATTTGCGCGACCGACATTATTAATTTAGTTGTAATTTATTTTGATTAATGAATTTATATTTTATTTATGGAAAACCGAAACGAGGCACGGTTTATGCGGTTTATAGATTATGGGGTAAAACTATCGTATAGGCAACTAATAATACACCTTTTGACGTTTCTACTGCCCCGTTGTTTCCCTATACAGCGGCAGTTTGAATGACAATCATGTTCAAAACTCTAACTTCAGTGCAATTTTCAATGTCCAGAAAATCAGTTTTTCAAATTGGAATAGTTTAAAACATGTTTGAAACACGTTGTAAATGTTTAAAACATGTCTAAAGTACATTTAAACGTGCTTTAACTAATGAAATTATTCTAAAACTACCACAAATTAAGATAAAAACAGTTTTTAATATTTTAAAACATGTTTGAAATACGTTGCAAACGTTTAAAATATGTTTAAAATGCGTTTCAGCATATCATTAAACATTTAAGCATGTTTTAAACAGTGATTGAATCATGCTTTAACTAATAAACATATTCTGAAACAAAGCACAGTTTGATAAAATCAGTTTTTAAAACTGAAATACTTTAAAACTTGTTTGAAATGCGCTCTAGACGTTTAAGACATGTCTAAAATACGTTTTAAATGTTTAAATATGTTTTAGACATTGATTAAAACATGCTTTCTTTATCTAATGAAATTGTTCTAATACAAACAGCTCAGATTAAAAAACGTGTTTTAAAATTGAAATAGTTTAAAACACGTTTCAACGTTAAAAACATGTTTAAAATACGTTTTAAGCGTTTAAATATATTTTAAACGTTTAGTGCATGTTTTATACAGTGATTAAAACATGCTTTAACTAATAAAATTATTCTGAAACGAACACAAATTCGGATAAAAAACAGTTTGTAAAACTTCAATAATTTAAAATAATGTTTGAAATACGTTTTAAACGATTAAAACATGTTTGAAATATGTTTCAATATATTTAAACGTTTAAACATGTTTTAAACAGTGATTAAATCATGCTTTAACTAATGAACATATTCTGAAATGACAGACAGTTCTGATAAATACAGTTTTTAAAACTGATATACTTTAAAACTTGTTTGAAATGCGTTCTTAACGTTTAAAACATGTCTAAAATACGTTTCAAATGTTTAAATATGTTTTTGCCAGTGATTAAAACATGCTATAAATAATGAAATTATACAAATACGAACAGTTCAATTAATGTTGAAATAGTTCAAAACACTTTTTAAGGTTAAAAACATGTTTAAAATACCTTTTAAACGTTCAAATATGTTTTAAACGTTCATTATATGTTTTAAACAGTGATTGAAATATGCTTTAACCAATAAAATTAGTCTGAAACGAACACAAATTGTAATAAAAACTGTTTTTAAAATTGGAATTTAAAACATGTTTGAAATACGTTTTAAACGATTAAAACGTTCATTAAAAAATGATTCAATATATTTAAACGTTTAAACATGTTTTAAACAGTGATTAAATCATAGTTCAACTAATGAACATATTCTGCAACGACAAACAGTTCTGACAAACAGTTTTTAAAACTGATATATTTAAACTTATAATATGTTTTGAACAGTGATTAAAACATGCTTTGACAAATGAAACAATTCTGAAACTAAGAACAGTACGAGATAAAAACAAGTTTTAAAAATTTGAATAGTTTAAAATGTGTTTGCTTGGGTTGGAATAGTTTGACCTTGTTTGAAATACGTTGTAACGTTTAAAACATGTTTATTATAAGTATTTAAGCGTTTAAAACTTGTAGAAAATGTGTTTTAAACGTTTCAAAACACGTTTTAAACGTTTAAAACAAGACTATTGGTTTTAAACATGACAACCCTGCTTGCGACTGAATACTGTTTGCAAAAAAAACAGAAACAAATTCTAAGCATTGTTCCCCAAGGTGGGAACTTTATCCCACTTTGTTTTCATTCAAAAACGCGTCAAGCCCAAACAACGACTTTTCGAACAACATTTTCTGGTTTATCTTTTTTAAATCTAGTAAAACAACCCTAACCAGCGGAACTAGATAACTCCAAACCAAAATAGAACGCCCCAGGAAACAATTCAGTAATCAAAATAACGATCTGTTTAAAATGACGCATCCCCACCATAGAGGGAGTTATATTCGGACGAATTTTCAAAAATGGTGCGGCGCTGGTCGGCCGAGGTCCTATATAATTATACAGGGATCGCACGTCATTAGCAAAAAATGATGACAAATTGCAATTGCAGCCAGCCAGGACACCAGTACCGGCCCACTGCGCAAGTGTGTGCATTTTGCGAGGGGTAGGCGAGAGGCGCTGAAGGGGGTGGTCGTCGGTGCGTCCAGTGCATGTGCAGTGCCTCTATGGCAAAATATATAAAAGCGACGTACGGTGGGATTCATGCGATGCAGCGTTCGCGAGTGCCCGGCATAGACGCGCCGATTTTGCGGCCTGCATTGCCGGCCGGCAGAGTTCGGCTTGCGCCTATGGAAATATATTCGTTTGATCAGTTTAATCGATAGAGCAGACTGGCCTCACCGATCATGTGTTGAGCTGCACACACGTTGCAGCCAACACATGCATAATTCGCAATTGTTTTTGGTATAGATCCGAAGCCAACGCATAGAATGCGAATGGTGTAATTTTTGGAGGGTTTCAAAGTTAAAGAAAAGTATAATGTGAAAAAAACAAGAAAAAAATAGTTTAGTAAGAGGAAATTTGTGTAGTTTTTGTTTGCTTTATATCTTTTCTACTTTGCGTATACAATTAAACACATTATACACTCAACATTTCAACTGGTTTTAACAAAAATCGAAAAAAAATCTCTTTTAAATTAATTACTGCTACAACACTTGTCATTAATATTTTTTTGTGATTTTATTTCTATCATGTTCTACTGTGTCAAATTTATAAAATAATATATGGCATGTCCTGTTTAAATCCGCAGCATAGATGGATTTAAGTTATATGAGATAATATTTTTGGGTCTGTTATGTTGTAAGAAAATCCTGAAAAAAGTTTTATTTTTTAAGACCAGTGGTAGAGGAAGAAAATGAAAGTTTACACCAGTCGATATTGTGTATTGAAACGGTACATATGCTATTCATGCTATTTTCCGTTCGATGCATTCCTTTTAAGACGTGATAGCAGAGGCAATTAAGAACCTATTTTACCATTTTTATCACTATAAAATCTATTAATTTTAGTATTATTTCACAATTGTCTAATATTTATACTTATTGGTTCCAAAACTTTCGAAATTTGATCATACTTCAAGCTGAAACGGTCGTTTTTTAGTGGTATGACCCTAATACGCATGTTTTGAACTCGCATTTATCGAAAACGCCTAACCAGTTTCTATTCACAAACTTACTATTGTCTCTCCTCAACAAGAATCCAATTTAAACCAGTGAACTGTGGTATGCGAGTAGGTGCTTTCGATGTATTTTCTTGCCTTGAATATGAATCCGATTGGCTTCAAGCAATCAATTTCCAAGAAATGCATATACAAGTACAAAGTTTAAGGTTTCTTTCGGATGATTTTTAAGAGTCTAGGTCGTCGGGGTTGTTTGCTATACAAGATCCAAAACGGAAAAATATACGTACATAACGGCATTTACAACATAGAAGATGCATTGAACATAAAGTTGTCAATATCTCGATAACCGTAACCATTTGTATATAGCTAAATATGGTTAAATATATTCTGAATTACCTCTACTATCACGGTATCAAGAAACTGCACCAAATTACATATAAGCCGATACATCAATTTTTGGTTTTTCCTTTACAACGTATCAGAAATAAAATCACAATAACCGCATCCGCAGCTATCCGCAGCAGATTTTCCAGCAGTTGTAATGTCAAATATGTATACTATAATTTGAACCACTTTCAAAAGCTTAACAAAGCTAAACACTAAACTAAAACACTCAAGTTCTACATAAAACTGTTTTTTTTTTTATAACAGCTAATGTTCTCGGCCCTGCAATAAACAAAATTGTGGGTAAATTTTAATAAAAATAATGCCGAATGAAAGTTCATACTTGGTTCTAAAGAATGTATAACAAAAAAGTCACATTTATCGTTAAAATACAAAATTGCAACCGATTTTAAGAGCGTCAACTTATGTGCGTCTATGTTCAGCCATAGTAAAATATAACTTTTGGCTGACAAGGACACGTGGCTCCGGGCTCAGGTGAAAAAATATTGCCACCTTTTAATACATCGGTCCTTTACCTATCCCAGAAACTGGTTTACTTTTTGGAATTTAACAATTTAGAAATTTGATTTATGGCCAGCTTTTTGGGTCAAATACCCCAATGTGCGGTGGGACAAGCATATACAGAATCTCAAAGAATTCTTAAAGAATATGCAATATTGTACTCTGTCTAATGGTGGATATTTAATATTATTGTACGTTGCGTTTCTCACTTAAATTTCAAACGACATTTTCTATTAAATTAAAGTTTGACATTTTATTTGCAATGCCAGTGTCAGTAATGTAGAATGTATTATAGCTTATGTGCATCATGTGGATATATCGTATGATATAATAAATAAAATCATTAATTTGAGGTTATGTAATTCGTAACAGGTTAATAACTAACATCATAGATGGTGTGCATGTCTAAAATCACCTCCTCAGTACTAATATAACCAATAAGAATGCGAGTAAATACATCGATCGAAAAGATGCGACAGAATTACAGGAAGTGCTATCTTTGTGCTACTTATTATCGTAAAGATTCGCTATAAATAAGTACATACGAGTAAATCAACCGATAAGAAAAGTAGTACTGTTAATCCAAAGTAAACTATCGACATAAACTTACGAGTTATTGTCGGTTTTACATACACAACTGGGCGAAGGGGAATTTCAACGTTTCGAAAACGCTGGTGAGAACAGTAAAATATACATCCTTGGTTACTGGTTTTATGCCAGTTGGTACAATAAGACTTTATTGTAATTCAGTAAAGTTCAAAAGCAGGCCATGCAATGTAATCTTATGCACGTATGCACGCAATGGCATAAAACTGTGCCAAATGCTTGTGCAGAAAAACTTATCGTAAAAGTTTAGCAGCAAAAATTTTAATCGTTGCAGGTCGAAACGGTTCTAAACGCAATTTAAACGTTTTTTCTTACGAATATGCACTTTACTTTAAGAGAATATGCCGCTTTTACTTTATCATACGCAGTATAATAAAGTATTGTAATCGTGCCGAAAAAAAAATTGAGTCAGAGGTTGCGAAACGTCAATTCAACACGCAAATGCATGGAGAATGCGATGAAGAGGAGAAACGCGCGCGCACGTACAGTGCAACAATATTAAAACATCTTGATGTCAATGCGTATTTCGATTGCGGATAGCCATGTTCTTATGTTTTCGCGAATAAATACAAGAAAGATTGTAAGACGGTATGATAACATTAAAACTTATTTGGAATGTTGAGCATAATTCTGTATGAGCTTTTGTAGTTAGCACTAAAGACGGGGTAAAACCCGAAAATATAGTATGCTAGAAGCCAATATAATATATTAATCATCAGAACCAATAACCTTTTTACTTTATCAGATGTAGTACGACAAGGAGGTTTAGTCTTAGCATTTTTGAAATATTTTGCAAATGTGCTGCTATTTCTGGAATTTCGTCGAAATAGTTAAATAATAAATTAATGTAGAGGAAATTCTGAATAATTTATGACTATGAAATTTTTTGGTAAGATAAATATTTTAGCCGCATGAGCAAATTCTATTTCATCGGGATCGCTTGTACTGCATTAAAACACTAGTATTAAAACTAGTTAGCCAGGTTTTGTTAGATATTGTGAAAAAAAACGTTTTTAGTCGTAAAAAATTAAATCAAAAACGAAACATCGTCAAACTTAAGCATCACCCCCTAGTTGACTGTTGGGGTAACGGGTTTTATCTGGGTGGTTGTGGATGCATATGATATACGAGCGTCATACACCCTAGTGAGATCAGTAACCAGTCGATGTATGCAATCTTGTTGTCCAGTTGAGTGTATGCAATGAGGGGTCAGGTAATTTTATGCACAAGGAGCAACTGATCAACTATATACATCGCTTAAATAGAAAATCATTGCCTCGGCGATTGGGGGTTGGAGTATTGGCACACCGTGGATGGACATTGTACGTCGTTTAACCGTATGTTTGCGAAAATTGGAAAATAAACTGCATTTGTCGAGCGCGATTTGAGACTAATGCGGTTAAAGTCGAACATTCGCTTGTGCGCTGATTGAGGAATTACCGCTTTGGCTGTACGGGAAATTTGAAGGTAATTGTTGACGTTTTGGGACTTTTTAAAGTTTTATTGCTACAAAAAAAATGAACACGTATTTTCTTTTCGAAATTTTGATTTTCCATGTACATTTAAGGCCCTAATGGCACCCTTCTCCTATACAGCAAGTTAATTTTACCTATACAAATTAGCCTATACAGCAAGTTAAATTTGAGCATGGTTAGAAAGCATCAGAAAACATCAGAAAATACAAAGTAACTAAACAATTCCTTTGACATCTTCGAAGCTAATCGGAATTTTTTCTTTCAAGTGATTTTACAGGACCGTAAAACGAGTAAGTGTTACAAAGAGGACATGAAAACACGCTGTTAAGCAGCTCTGAAGTGTTCAAAAGAGGACAAGGCCACAGCAGAAGAAAAAATAAAATGATCAAACACATTAAAACTTATAAGTCATCGACAGTACACCGCAACAAGATCCTTGAGAGCGCGTAACTAAGAATAATATAGCCAATATTCAACAGTAAAGGAAACGAAATTGCATTCCGAACAATCCCCGACTCGAGTGGATACTTAATTTTTTAATCCACCCCATCCCTTATTTAGAATCGAATTAAGCTGACCCATAGTAGACCAATTTAGTCTTGAGGAGACCTCATCGAGTTTTTTTGGTCGAAATTGCTTTGACTGACTGTATCGGTCAATCAAACAAAACAGCAGAAGGCCGAAAATATTTAATTTGGTTTTTATTAATCTATTAAAGAGGGCGGTTTCGCCGTTTAAGCTTCTAGGGGTGCCCGCGCTACTTTTTGTTTGTTTTTTTTTGCTCGGACACGATGTTTGGGGTGCTTTTTCGTCCTGCTTTAATTGAACTTCTATCGGTTTCGACCCCCGAGGTTTAAGCGTCGCAGATTAGGGGTGATTAAAAATTTCGCAGTACTTAACCGACGGGAGAAGGACTTTAGGGGTGGAAATAGCTTTTTATTAAATTTTAATCTATTCCTTCTCGATGTAAATAATTTTTTCGCGCTTTTTTTCCGATTCACAATCGATTTCATAAACAAACACTAGGTGACGAGTCTAAAGGACCCTTCGGGGGTTGAAAAAATGCCGGGGTTAGAAAAAAGGGGTGCCAAATTGCCCTCAATTATCGTTTGGAGTCATCAGCGCGCTGAGATTTGCAAAGTCGGGCGGAAAAATGCGAGAAACACGATTTTTCCGGGGGCGGAGGGGGGTGGCCGAGGGGGTTGAAGAGCACCCCCGGTCGTTCTCGGTGGTCGATTAATATTCCTAGGCACTCGCGAGCCATTATCGGGAAAGAAGCCGGCGAAAAAAGGTATAAAAATTTAAATATGCCAGCCGTCGTGTCCGATATTTCAAATTAGCATGCCTAATACGCCATCTAGCGGTGGACGTACTAAGGAAGGCCCATTAGACCTGCGTTATAAATCAAATTCTTCGGGAGAGACATATTTTTTAATTAGCGAGCGCGGTGCGCTACGCGGTAACCGCAAGGTGTATATTTTTCGCCTATTCTTTTTTTAAACGCCGGATTGCCTATTGTTTGATTATTGCCGCGCAAGTTATTTATATATCTATACGGGTATATATATATATAGACTTACCGCAGTTAACGTGCGTACGGATACCTTCCATCAAATTTAACAACCGCTTTTATGAATCCGCAAAAATAAATTGAAATTGACACTGCAAATGTCATTCACACAAACGAGAAAAGTTTATCAAAACCTGCATTAAATTTAGAATTTTTCGAAAAGATCCACCCTTATGTATACTTTGAACACTTTAAACCAGAAAAAGCTCACAGGACAACATCGACGAAATACACAATAAGTATATTTCTTTCGAAAAGAATGCATTTCGTAATTATATTATAATACTACAAGCTTAAATTTCAAAATTGACTTACCGGGGTTGTGACCTCCAGCAGTCGTTTCATTTAGTATTTTGAAATAGATAAGGATGGATAGGCTGTAAATATCGTCAAAAATACATCACTGGACAAATTTGGACCACATGGGACAGGACCGTCTAAATATATGCTACACAATCACCCCTTTCGGCACAAATTCATACTAAAATAACACATACTTGCTTCCCTTTTAACCTTCGCTGGCCGAACCTTCCTTTGCTGTTGCGCTTGAGCTTTGTTAAAACACGACACCGAACCAATGAAAAATATCTTTTAAAAAATCAAAATAATAACCCAGTAACATTACACTCAGTAAGATTTTCGCGCTTTTTAGTAATATCTCGCTCCCTATTGGTCGTAGGGCAATTTGGGTTATGACCGAACTTGTAGATTATTTAATTCTCTACAAAAAAGGTGCTTAAGGCTATTTACGTACGACCAATAGGTTTTACGTTAATCGCCTTTAAAGAAATAGGCAATTTTAGGCAATACCTGCCATGTTTACGCTTCTCAGCCGTATAACTTCAAAACGGTTGCTCGTACGTAAAATACCGCGAGGACGTTTCTTGTAGAGAATTAAACAATCTACAAATTTCATCATAACCTTAATTACCGTCCGACCAATAGCAACCGAGATATTATCAAGAAAACAATTTCCGCCGATCTATGACCTTGAACTCGCTTCTTTTCATTATTTCCGATACAAACACCCAAGTATATACAAAAATCTCGCTGGATTTGATCGTTTTATGATCGAAATATGTTACTGGGCTATATAGGTTGGATCAAAAGTCACTTACCAGTGTGGAGTCTGGTGTGCTGCTGGACGTGGCTCAATTGTTTGAATCGTCTGTCGCAGTAGGAACACTTGTACGGTTTTTCGCCCGTATGCACCCTGATGTGCTGGACGAGCTGGTGATTGCTGCTGAAGGACTTCAGGCACTGCTGACACTGATGCGGCTTAACCTCGCTTCGTCCGGTCAGCTCCCGCGCGTGCATTTGCATTGCGGATTTGTGCATGAAAATCTGCTAGAACAAACCACAGTGGGTCAGAGGCGAACTTTTTCGACTGCCTATTGTGTTGAAAGTGGTGTGCTTTTGTGTGTAAGTGCGTGTGTATGTAAGAAAATTTGGAGAGTTTTGTTTTAGAAGGGGTTAAGTAACATTTTTCACACCCAGGTATCGCTTAAAGTGTGTAGATCGCCGAAGTCTAAAGAACTAAAAATGCTTGCGAATCTTTTATCTTACGCTATCTGGAATGGAGTTTTTAATCAGCGTTTAAATCGCTCGACACTTCCCGGTCCCCTCTTGAGTCTCCTCTTCCCCGCTCTCTCTCTCTCCCTCACCTGCAGTTTCCTTCTTTAATTCGTCATTATTAAAATAATACTTCAATTTTAATATTTCATTATGGGAGAGAGGCGCTGCGAGTCGAAAGCTCGCTCGAAAGCTGCTAAAAGAGGTTCGAGTTGAGCTTTTTACCGCCTCCGGGGGCAGTGTTCCCGAGTTCTAGCCCAAAAATTGCAGCGGGAACAGTTTGCTCGTGTTATTTTTTCTCTTTCTATCTCTTCGCGAACTTGAGACGAGTTTTTTTTCCTTAGGGGTTAAATTGGAGATTTAATTGCTGGACGGACGGGGTTAGGTCTAAGTGGCTTAAATTATTTGATTTATTATTAATTAATTGAATTTATCACGTGCTAAGGGTTTTTATAATATGGTTATAGTTGTAAAAAAGGATTTTTTGTGGTTATGAGTGGAGTTGCTGTTTAGTATATAATAGACGTAAACTTTTTTTAGGTTATGTTTTATTTACGTTTTATTTACAAGACACACCAGGTGGATACTTGCAACTTATTTATGCCGATTTTTTCGTAGTTACGTCGACAAAGTAGTACTTCTTTCGGTCGGAAGGTTTAAAGTAGGGGGGGTCGAAATTTACGATTACAAAAAAGTTTAACGAAGATCTAAGTGTGCCGCTGCGGCGAACTTACAAAAAATGACCCCTTCGCGCAATGAGACGGAACATAAGGCGAACATACGCCATATATATTTCGATCCCGCTTCTGATGTACGATTGTCCGGAACGGACACGGCCTGCTTTGCATTCGCCGGTAAAACATCTGCCTGCGCCCGCCCGCTCGCTGCTCTTTTTTATAAAGATTGAACAATTAAAGTGAAAACATATATTGATCAAGTCGGCGCTGCTCGCCACCCACACCCCTTCGTTTCGTACCCCCTCCCGCCGCACCACGTTGCGCTCTGAGGTATACCCAATTATTTCACTTCCCGTACGTACGAGGCCCCACGACATAAATAACTTACACTTAAAACTACGTTAAAATACGAGACCGGCCGTGGAAAGGTGAATCCTGACCTACTTGATTATTCCGACCATAAAACAAAACCGCATATATATGTACCGGTGATGACCACCGATTATTTGAAGTTTTAGGTTATGTTAGGCTGGTTAATTCTCAATTTCACAAGACGAAAGCGCGATGCATTGCGAATATTAGAAGTGACATAAGTTTTACAAGTCGATGTACCTTTAAAGCACAAAGAAAAGAAGCGATTCCAAAGAAAATTTTGAAGGCAAGTCACATTTTCAACTGGACTTGAAAAAATCGAACTATGAAGACGACGACGCTTGATTTACCCATGTAAGTGTTTCAATAGTCTGTACAAAAGAGAGCGGCCTCATTAGTTCATTTTTAGCAATAGAATCCCACAGTTTTATTCCGACCATAAAACAAAACCGCATATATATGTACGGTGATGACCACCGATTATTTGAAGTTTTAGGTTATGTTAGGCTGGTTAATTCTCAATTTCTATAGAATTTTTTGACAAGATTGCCGAAGACGGTAGATCACCGAAACGGGTAGATCGCCGATCCGTGTAGATCACCGCACCGTGTAGATCGCCGAACCGTGTAGATCGCCGATCCGTGTAGATCGCCGATCCGTGTAGCTCGCCGATCGGTATAGATACCGAACCGGCTAGATGAGAAACAGAAAGTTGGACGAAACCAGTACATGTGTTGTCATTTAAGGCTAATAAAACAATTTTAAAATCCCACAACGAATGAAGAATGCATTAAATTGATAATGTGTCAATTCTCTCGGCAATCAAAAATCGGAATTAAGTTCTAATAATAACGCCAACTTACAGCGGTCATATGTCGGTTATTTATAGCACAAAAATCGGCAAATCTTCTATCCAGTAATATCCTTCGTTAATAGCGCCGGAAACGGCTAATAATTTAACGTTGAATTCAGCCGAAAAGGCGCTTTGAAATTATCCGGTTATCCAAAGTCAATAAACCGGCCAGTGTAAAATTGAGATTTAACACACCAAGATCCTCTCACGCCACCTCCGCCGTAAAGATTGTAATAATGTCGCAATTGTGTCGGCCGTACATAACCTCACATTTATTGCAAATTAGAAAATCCCCGATATTAGTTTGTAATGGATTTCTTTTCATTGAATGGGACCTTGTTTATCACCTTGACGCTCGCTTTTAGCAATGTTTATTATCGATCGAAGTAAACGATTAACTCGTTTCGGTATAATTTATACGATTCGAATGTAAAGGACAAAACTTAACCTCAAAAAAAAACAATCGACGAAGTATTCGGGGAGAACCGAACCGCGGTTAAGAAAAAATATATGAATAACGACTGGAGACAGAAAAGAAAGGGTTGGATGGCGTTTATCACGGCGCCAAGGCAGCGGCGTAGTTTCGGGGGAGGAAGGGGGTGGGGGGAAGGGGTTGGTGAATTAAGATCAAGATTTATAAATACGGCGGTCCGTTTCCGCCCGTACCGCGGTCCCAGGAGATAAAAAAGACATTACACTTCTGTTCGCTGCAAATGAAAAAAGCAATTTCAAAAACCGCACTGGCCATGCATCATTCGCCGAGACGCTGATGACGTCCAGAGAAACCACCGCTGAATTTTAAATTTCCATCGCGAGAATGGCTCCATAATGGACTCGTTAATGCCCTTCCAAGTTATTGAACAAGAATACGCGAAACAATAAAAGAATTTGAGTTGAAACCTACCCTCCGAAAACTATTTAAATTTGAGCTATATTTTACACTCAATTGTACATTAATGATTGATTTTTAACTTTTATATTATACTAAGTGTGAGTGAAAATGCCCGCTGTCAACTCAGATGGTAAAAAGAGTCAGACTAAAACAAAACATTTACGTAGACAACAAAATCATGAAAATGTTGCAATTTATCCTATTATACTAAACGCTAACACAACGCTCCAACCAACAAATCTAAAAGTTAATAAAAAACCACAAAAAAATCATTAATTCCGAACTATTACTTTCCTCCATTACTGTATCGATCACCGGGGTGACACTGTACACACAAATAGGAAGGAAATTCCAATAAATCCAATCGTATTCGCCATTATTTAATTCCAAAGTCTAATGCATATTCATAAGCCTTATGACAGCTTAGAATATGATCGTATCGTTGTAAACAACTGACGTACTTTTATACTAACCTTGCACAACATACGTGCAACAACCTTCTACGCTATGCACAGCGGCAGCATTTTGTCGCTCGCTACCGCAATTGATTTATCATGCTAATGATGTTGAGGCTTTTCATGACGTTCATCAAACACATACGTGGTATGGTGTGTAATCGACGTTATAACAGTTTTTTATAGGTTAGGTTAGTCTAAACTAATATAATACGATCATAACTAAGTACCTGTTGATAATCAAATGGTACAGGCATGGATGGATAGCTTGGAAATTGAAAAAACGAAGACGGGTGCATGCCTGATGATGTACTAGGCCCAGCGTCGAAACTTGTGTAAGGGTGCACGCTAGGGGTGGAGTAAACCGGGGGGGTGTTAGTCCAATTGGCTGCGTCACCGGAACCGTACATTTTGCTCGCTTTTCTAACCTCACTTTACAGAATCATAACCGATTAGACGCTTAGAGTATTTCGTTATTACACAACGCAGGCAAGAACTGCTCTAGATCTTAATAATATGCATTGAAAAGAAAATAAAGACAAAGAAGTTTAAATGAAAGTGAGAACTGTCGTTGTTTTATCTGTAATTTATGAATGGTATGCCATTATCTAGGCGAATTGATCATTTTATTTGAAATCAAGGTTTTTCTCTTATATTTTTTGTCTAATGAGAATAAAATAAAATAAACAAACGTAGTATAACTAAGTGATTCACCGGAATTCAGCATAATAATGATTAATTTAGCTATTAAATACACGTGGTTCGTAGTATGTCAATAATGACATCTCTACTGCGGCGGGTACTAATTACAGTTTTTAAATATTTTTCCTCGTACTAGAATTTCTTTGTGGTTACTCCGAGTTTCAATTATTAAACTCCGTAAGAAGTAAACGTGGCTACATTCATTTTTAATGATAATTAGTCGAGCACATCGAGAAAAGTGTGTCAAACAAGCGTTGAAAAACCATTCATTGTTACAATGAGTATTCGATTGCTCGTGTAATCGGCAAGGCTACGAAACAAACGCCTACCCGTTCTAGCAAACCACGCCCCCTCTAGTCCGGGGAAGCGCGCGCTTTTTGAATTTGACGTTTCGCTTTTAATTGGCGCGAAATGTCGCCACGCTCGAAAGGAGTTATAAATCGCAGAATAAGGTTAGATACTATTAAATATTTTGTAATTCACCGCAATTAACCGAAAAGTAAATTACGAAAATGCTAATATTTCCATTCACTAGATTTACATAGATTATTTATTTTTTGCTGTGACATACATTCTAGTATAATGCTCACGACTGTCTCTTAAGTCATTTTGGGGTTATGTTAGAATATGAAGATTCCAGAGTACACATTTAGTTATTTCCGGTCTAATTGGTAATCCCATAATACTTTAAGCATAAAATCGATTAAAATCTCATTAAAAATACACAGGCGAGTTAAAAAAAACACCGGATTTGAGACGTGATCTCCACAGATTGCACCTAATTTCACACTGTGTCAATGAAGATTCCACACACCGATTACGTCACGAGTTCCGTGGCACACCACGATCCCATTCACGAAACCGTCGAGCGGGAAACTCAAAAAAACTCGCGCCTCGAACGCGACACGACTTGTCCGGTTCTAAAATCGCGCGAGAACTGAAAACTAATTTAAATATGCTCTATATTTATAATAATTAATATATATCGATCGATTGGATATTAATAAATCACTTCGTTTTATTGTAAACTTCGCAAGTGTTTGTAGACTTTACGCAAATGTGACTCTTATGCTTGTTGCCGCGAAACGCTCTGATAAAGTGCAGCATTCGAAATTTGTTAGAAACGCGGCGGACCAATCGATTATTAAGCGTTCGATGCGATTTGATTTGTTTACGCCGTTCGACTGGCGTACTGTAATTAGGTCAAATTTGTTGTCGAGATATCAGTGCAGTTATGAAAATTTTTAACTATTACCCCAGCTCTCCTATCTCTGTCAGGACTTCGATTGCGTCGATAGCGCTTGTCTCGTTGCTGTGACGTCTCAGGTGCGCTTGTTTTTGACTTTGACGCATCCACATTTGACGTCATAAGTGTTGACGATGACTAGTACTGACAGACTGGGCACAGACTAAAGATTACAAGACTAAATCGCGATGCATTACGAATATTAGAAGTGACATAAGTTTTACAAGGCGATGTACCTTTAAAACACAAAGAACAGAAGCGAGTCCAAAGAAAATTTTGAAGGCAAGGCACATTTTCAAGTCGACTTGAAAAAGTCAAACTATGAAGACGACGACGCCTGATTCACCCATATAGGTGTTTCAATAATCGGTACTAAAGAGAGCTGCCTCATTAGTTCATTTTTAGCAATATAATCCCACAGTTTTATGGTTGTTTCTACGATATTAGAAATGAGGGACGTTTTATAAGTTGATGTACCAGTTAGACACGGTCTATAGAAACGGTTCCACATAAAATTTTGAAGGCAACGCGTATTTTCAGATCGATTTGAAAATTTTTAACATCGTGGTTATTATTACCCGAAAACTCATTATAGAAGAAGCATGTACTTTTGTTGCTGTGACATTGACTGGGAATTGTATGATTGTCCACAGACTAAACATTACAAGACGAAATTGTGATGTATTTCTAATATTTGAAGTGAGATAAGTTTTTAAGTTGATGTACCTTTAAAATACGAAGAATAGAAGCGATTCCACAGAAAATTTAGAAGGCAAGTAGCATTTCCCAATGGAAAAAATCAAAGTATGAAGACGAGAGCGACAGATTTATGAATATAGGTGATTCCGTAATGTGTACAATTGATAGCTTCCACAGTAGCGCACTTGTACCAATAGAATCACACAGTTGTATGGTTGTTTCTTCGATATTGTAAGTGAAGGAAGTTTTATAAGTTGATGTACCTTTAAAACACGGCGTATGGAAATGGTTCTATAAAAAATTTTGAAGCCAACGCGTATTTTCAAATCCATTTGAAAATTTTGAAGATCGTTGCTATCGTTACCCAAATATACCTTATAATTATAGAAGGATGCAATATTAGCATAAATGAATAAAGTCATAAAGTTGTAAGTTAAGAATGGCGTAGGAAACAGTGGAGATGTAGCTTTGGTTGCTTTCCATCGATAGAGTTATAAATCGTCGCGCTGTGTGCCGTGATATATGAAGCGGCCTTGTGTAGAAACAACTTCCTTGCACACGTAGCAGTCATATAAATACCGAGGCGGTAGTCCTTAGCTTCTCTGATTGTGTCCGAGGCACCTTTTACCTCTCCAGAAATCGATCCAGTACAAAAATGGCAGTGAAAATAAAGACATAAATCTCGGTCGCGGAGCGCTCGGGAAAAAATGCACCCGCGGAGGTGCGTGCGACTCGATAAAAAGCAACGATGTAAAAACTCCTCGGGAATGTACTAATTGTGTGACATTAGTTCGGTCCCGAGAATAGAAATCGCCATATTAAAACTGCTACCGGATTTTATTGTGCAAGTTTTTCTCGACGCACAGCCGAGTCGGAGCGAAAAAGACATACGCTGCTCGCCGGATCGTATACCATATCCTTAAACGGACTTACTTCCACCGGTGACCGTATTGGTCACCATAAATACCGGCGACACTGAGAAAAAACCGTTAAATTAGCCGGTAACTATTTTAATTATATTTTAAATACGGCTAGGCTCGCAGGCGCGTTATTTATTGTATTGGCATTTTAGCAGCAACCGACGACCATTTCAGACACTTTTTTCCTCATCGACAAGCGGCTTTTTCTTCCGCTAAAATGGTAAAGCGCTCCCGTTTGAGCATCGGCTCAACTTGGACGTTGTAATTGCGTGTTCTATATTTAACGCTAACGAGGAACAGATGCATTGTACCGATTACGGAAACACCTATATGCGTAAATCTGATGCTATCGTCTTTATACGAATGGATTTTCAAGTCGACTTGAAAATACGCCTTGCCTTCAAAATTTTATGTGGAACCGTTTCCACGCGTTGTGTTTTAAAGGTACATCAGCTTATAAAACTTCTCTCACTTCGCATATCTCCATAATCGAAGAAACTATCATGAGATTGTGAGATTCTCTTTCTATAAATACACTAATAAGGAAGAGATGAATTGGGAAGATTACGGAAACACCTATATGCGTAAATCTGATGCTATCGTCTTTATACGATGGAATTTTCAAGTCGGCTTGAAAATTCGCCTTGCCTTCAAAATTTCATACGGAACCGTTTCCACGCTTTGTGGTTTAAAGGTACATCAGCTTATAAAACTTCTTTCACTTAACAACTCTCCAATATCGAAGAAACAATCATGAGATTGTGAGATTCTCTTTCTATAAATACACTAATGAGGAAGCGATGAATTGTGAAGATTACGGAAACACCTATATGCGTAAATCTGATGCTATCGTCTTTATACGATGGAATTTTCAAGTCGGCTTGAAAATTCGCCTTGCCTACAAAAATTCATACGGAACCGTTTCCACGCTTTGTGGTTTAAAGGTACATCAGCTTATAAAACTTCTTTCACTTAACAACTCTCCAATATCGAAGAAACGATAATGAGATTGTGAGATTCTCTTTCTATAAATACACTAATGAGGAAGCGATGAATTGAGAAGATTATGGAAACACCTATATGCGTAAATCTGATGCTATCGTCTTTATAAGGATGGATTTTCAAGTCGACTTGAAAATATGCCTTGCCTTCAAAATTTTATGTGAAACCGTTTCCACGCTTTGTATTTTAAAGGTACATCAGCTTATAAAACTTCTCTCAGTTAACATCTCTCTCCAATATCGAAGAATCTATCGTGAGATTGTGAGATTCTCTTTCTATAAATAAACTAATGAGGAAGCGATGAATTGAGAAGATTGTAGAAACACCTATGTGTGCAAATTTGATACTATCGTCTTCATACGATGGATTTTCAACTCGACTTGAAAAAACGCCTTGTCTTCAAAATTTTATGTGGAACCGTTTCCACGCTTTGTGGTTTAAAGGTACATCAACTTATAAAACTTCTCTTACTTAACTTCTCTCCGATATCGAAGAAACTATCATGAGATTGTGAGATTCTCTTTATATAACTACACTAATGAGGAAGCGATGAATAGTGAAGATTGAGGAAACACCTATATGCGTAAATCTGATGCTATCGTCTTTATACGTCGAAATTTTCAAGTCGACTTGAAAATGCCCATTGTCTTCAAAATTGTCAATGGAATCGTTTAGATCCCTTGAGTTTTGAAGGTACATCAACTTTTCCAAGTTGTTACACTTCTAAATTTGCAAAAAACCACCTTAGTTTATTCAAGATTCATCCAAACGTCGAACGAAAACACGGCAATCGGTGTATAAAACCGAGATAATCCAAACATAACCTAAAATTAGCGCAGCCTCGACGTATGCATCCAATACCAGAAATGCTCAAGGTGCATTGGCTTAAGAGCCCACGTAATTTTTTCCTGTTTTTAAGATGAACGACCTTCAACCGTCTCCGAAAGAACCATAACCTTCGACAACGCGTATTTTGGTGTGTCCCAAAAAAGAGCGCCGGAAAAAATAGCACGTTAAAAGCTAAAAATCGCTCGGCTCGCGAGTGCAACTGCGATGGGTCGAGTCCGCAAGGCCACGCGCGATCACCCAAGTTTATTGACTTTTTTATTCTCGAGTATTTATTTTTACGCGTCTGGTTTTTTTCAAGAACGGTCGCGAGATGTCGAGAGCGAGAGAGAGAGAGAGAGAAACAGAGATGTCTCGTATTTTTCTTGTCACGCCGCATTTTATTATTGCAAATCAAGGCGAGCGCGGAGGAAACAAAAGACGGTCGTGTCGGTAAGGAAGGTCGCGCGTGCGAACGTGCCTCATCCGAATCATTCCTACGATTTTAGATAAGTTTTTCGGTCGAGGAAAGTTTGGTTATGTCGTACGTATGTAGCCTAAACATCCAAAACGTCATTGATGAATATTTTGCGTTAAATGAGCGACGTGGATTTCAGATAAGGATTTTATCGATAAGGAACGTCATAATATATTTAGATGATGTCGCAATTTAAATTCTATGCGTTTTCAACTTTAATATTGGTAGTTGTTCACAAAAATGTCAATAACGCTTGTGATTGGTGCGGAACTACCGTTAGATCGTTATGCATTTGTTTTGCATCGGTTGTGTTTTTCCAACCGTTGCACAAATACGTCACAACACAAGTAATGAATGAATAGAGTAGTTTTTGTCGATAGTAGTATTGCCGTAGTTTGTATGTTACGTCTCTATCTAGTACTAGCGTTATTATGCAAAATAATCGTTGTGTTTCACTTATTAATTGTTTGTTTTCAATTCGTTAGTATTCCCTAATATGTTCTGCTCCATTTGGTAATTCTAGTAACATCTGTTTTGATTTGTCCCAATTTATAAAACGAGATTTCTTGCATGAACTAATACGAGATTTTCGCTCTACCTGATACAAGAGAAATAATTATCTATCGGTTAATAATTCTAAGATAAATATGGTCTTAAATCGCAATTAGTAAATACTTGTGGAGAAAATGGCGGATATATCCATTAAAAACTTCCTTCCATACGAATGAAGGACAAAAACCGGGCAATAATACTAACGCCAATTAGAGAAATGTTAGGTTAGGTGTCTCTCCTGTCGAATATTTTTATTCAATTCAGCAAAAAATATATACTAATACGTGCAAAACAACAATTGAATAGATTATCGTTGTGAGTAATGTTGTCCTGCTGAATAGGGTTATGTTGTTATTATTATACGGCATAGTGTGTAAGCATAATAAAAGTAGTTTCTAGTCACTTTCTAACAGCGCGTATGGTTATTTGACGCCCCCACTTCTTGTGCGCTGAGCCAGGCTCTCCGCGCTATAGCTATCCTTCTTTTTATTTATTTTTATTTGGTTTTGAAACGAGTACGTTTTTCAAAGTATGTTCACCTGCAGTCGGTCAGCTACACACAGCGCTCGCCGGTCGTTCGCTGCGGCGAATAACGCGCTGGTCGGCCGCGCGCTACCATAACCTATCTCAAGTTTGAAAATGTTGAACGTTGCAGCAAAAATAGAATTTAATCTCGCGTACAATGGACGGACGCGGTCGAGCGGGGTGAAAAAAAGGAACACTTAACGTCATTATGTATTCGATTACCCGGCTATTCGTCACAATGACGGTTACTTAGTATTTTGTTAGGTTTCTATTTGCGATTTTTACGACCCGGTCCGGTCCGGCAAGAACCTATTAATGTTTTTTTCTGCTTGTTTTGAGCGGTGAATCCAATTGCTAGAGTATTTCTGCCGGTCATCGCCGGTTTTCGCTGAAAAAGGAATTAGTTTTACCGACTGAGAGATCACGCCATCTGATGGCATTCAACGTAGTTCCAGTCTTTAATTCATCGCAAAAGTTAACGTATTGAAACTTGTTGGTAATTTGAACTAAATTGAGTAAATTTCAAAGTGTTAAACTAACTTTAGAACTATTCTAGTGGTAGATCGCCGGCGAACAACCGGTAGATCGCCGGCGAGCAACCGGTAGATCGCCGGCGATCTACCGGCTTCGGCGATCTGTCCTCTAAGTCTTTTCAAAACATCTTTTGTCAAATCAAACAACAGAATAAAAAAAATGTTGGTAACTAGAACTAAATTGGGTATAATTTCCATTTATTTTCATTCCAATTTAACCTTATAGAATCATCAGACATACGCTAACGGACCTGTCAAAACATAACCTCTAAATGACCGAGTAACCGACGCATTTAGCCATATGGATAAAACAAAAATTCAATAATTATGGCGTTACCCGCTAGCGGGCGAAGCACTGACAGATTGAGTGGTAATGTCCAGCGACCGCAAAACGCACATGCAACATACAAAGCACTAAAAGTTGTAATTTCAAAAAGCGTCCAATGATTACCCTTTGAGCAACTTTTACACCCATGATTATACCTCTAATAGCATTCTTAGTACAACAGATCTTTGTTTGGTACGAACAATAATAATATTACAGAAGTAATTGTAGGAAAAAGCGGAAACTGTTTCTTTTTTTAGGTTATGTCTCAAGAAGGTGTGTCAGAACTTGACTTTTCTTGGTTTGTTGATGGTTATTTCTCGCTACACATGACTATGGATGCGTAACTTTGACCAAATTGATAAACAAGGTTGCAGCATACAATTTAGCACTTTTTCCTTGGACCCGAGATGCAAAAATAACACATTTTATCGCAATTCGCTCCATGAAGGCCCGACGACGCGTAAACAGACGCAATTGTAAACAGAAACGCGTTAAAAACCGACTCAATTATCGTTTTTCTCCGGACCTCGGCGCGATCCCTATAAATAGAAAAAACCGGACAAGGATACCGCGACAATAAAAAAACGATAAGGAGGATCACTAACCTACCACAACGGATATACGCCGATACGCAAGCCTCTAACAGATAAAATTTATCGCGTTAAATAAACATAGCAGCGGTCCGAAGACCGGGCCTTGCGGAACACCTGTGATAATAACAAAGGAGGGTGTTTTTCTCGGTCGCGAATGGTTATGTGTGTGCGGAGCGGGGATTGGGTACTTTCTAAAATGCGCTTTTTTGCATTCGTCGAGTTCAAATCGTGAATTTTTCGTCTGAGGTTGTGGTAGACGTGTTCGGAATAAAGAAACGACAAGTTGCAATTACGGCGCAACAAAACGGTTCTCTTATCGGCGTATCTAAGCGCGGAGAGTATTATTAAAATTATTAGAGAGCAATAAATAATGTTATTTATTGCTAGAATTGTTGCCTCGAGGGCATCGCTTGTACTCATTTCGAATATTAGCAACTATGTACAGGAAACGATTTGCAATGAAAAATTTATTGACTATTTTCGGTGGATTGTGTATAATAGGGTAATACGGTCATGTGAAACTTTGCTACCACACAACAAGCTCTATAATTGTGTTTATACATCCCACCGATCTCACGTAGTCTCAATAACGATGTCTATCGTCAATGTCGTGTATCAGCAACGCTTATTCTTACCGTTTGAGAACCGCTGTGACAAAAAAAAAACCGCAGCAACAATAACAGTTGAATTCCCATATATAATAAAGGCGATAATGCAGGCCATTGCAATGCGTAGAGCGATAAAAGTTTACTGACCTACCTCACTCTGTTGAATGTAATCTTATTTGATAAAGAAAAAAGGCCACGCGATATCATGTGTCATGACCATGGGTGTGCGTTTCACTATTTCTTGCTTAAATGCATAAAATCCATAAACAAACGCGAGCACAAAAAAAAACACCAAATACTGTTGTGTTCAACTAACATTACTTCTAGCAGTAGATCGCCGAAGTCAGTAGTTCGACCGATTTCGGCGATCTACAATATACGGCGATCTACCGACTACGGCGATCTACCGGCTTCGGCGATCTACCGCCTTCGCCAATCTGCGATCTTTCAAAACATCAGTTTTGACCAATCAAACAACAAAATCAAAACAAAATCATTATAATCTCAGATCGGTTTGTGAGAAAATCTTACTTCATAACTTTTGATGGTATCAAAACGCTTATATCAGCAAACATGTAAACTCAGCGAGCGTCCAGATTAAAGATGAGATAACAATCATGTAGTGCAAAAACGTGCTAATTACGCATTCAAAACGGTCCTAATGAATATTAATATAAGCGTTAATAATCGCCACAGCGGACCATAGCCGCCATATCGGACATAAAACGCAAGAACAAGTCGTGCCATCATTTAGAGTCGTTTCCATCCCGTCTCAGGCGAGCCTTACGTCACAACCGGTCTCGCCGATGCGAAAAAATCGTCGTAAATTTTTCCTTGCGCCGGTCTCGATTGTTATTAGTCATTCCCCAAGATTTACGATGACGATTTACAGCAAATCGAGCACCTACGAGCGCGATTAGGACGCGATTCGAGATTTATAAAGAGCAGAGGTCCGAGGGTGGTGCCCTGCGGAACCCCGGATGCGTTCGGACATTCGTGAGCTTAAACGACCGGTATTGTGTTTAAAAATATTGCTAATAAATTCCGAACGTGTATTATTTTTAGATTTTATTGATAGATTTACAGCAAATCAAGCACTTACGAGCGCGATTAGGACGCGGTTCGAGATTTATAAAGAGCAGAGGTCCGAGGGTGGTGCCCTGCGGAACCCCGGATGCGTTCGGACATTCGTGAGTTTAAACGACCGGGGTATTGTGTTTAAAAATATTGCTAATAAATTCCGAACGTGTATTATTTTTAGATTTTATTGATAGATTTACAGCAAATCAAGCACCTACGAGCGCGATTAGGACGCGATTCGAGATTTATAAAGAGCAGAGGTCCGGGGGTGGTGCCCTGCGGAACCCCGGATGCGTTCGGACATTCGTGAGCTTAAACGACCGGGGTATTGTGTTTAAAAATATTGCTAATAAATTCCGAACGTGTATTATTTTTAGATTTTATTGATAGATTTACAGCAAATCAAGCACCTACGAGCGCGATTAGGACACGATTCGAGATTTATAAAGAGCAGAGCTCTGGGGGTGGTGCCCTGCGGAACCCCGGATGCGTTCGGACATTCGTGAGCTTAAACGACCGGTATTGTGTTTAAAAATATTGCTAATAAATTCCGAACGTGTATTATTTTTAGATTTTATTGATAGATTTACAGCAAATCAAGCACCTACGAGTGCGATTAGGACGCGATTCGAGATTTATAAAGAGCAGAGGTCCGAGGGTGGTGCCCTGCGGAACCCCGGATGCGTTCGGACATTCGTGAGCTTAAACGACCGGGGTATTGTGTTTAAAAATATTGCTAATAAATTCCGAACGTGTATTATTTTTAGATTTTATTGCATGGGTTCATAGCGTAGAAGCCTGTGGTCGGCGCGTAGATCTGAGGAGTTGGTACGTTGGACGAGAGCTGCCTTTTCATATTTCTTATTAATAAGCGAGACGCGCGCTAAAGCGAACCTTGTGCGTTGGTAACCTTAAGGTCGAGTTTTGCTTGTCTGTTGTTAAATGAACGCCGCGGAGTTCATTCGACCAATGTAAAAATAACTAACCTAAGATTTTCTCTGAGGATGGTGCGCGGGTTCGATGAATCTAGCGTGCGGTGGAATCGCATAGAATTGAAATTTTATCATTTCATCTATGATTATTTATCGATGACGGGATTAAGTGCCATCTACCGGGTGATAGGCTAAGTAAAAATTGAAAAACCGCGATTTCACTGGAGTATAGTATATTTAAGGTTATGTAACCTTCAATTCGTCGTTATCGCAAGAAATTCTTAGCTCAAACTAAACGTATTGTTATTAATATAAAAAATAACTACGTAAAAAGCTTTAGGCACGCAACAAAATATGTGCAGGTACAAACAACACGGCTAATCATTGTTTCTATTGTTTCTACTACAAAATATTTATAGTTAGTTAACATCCTATTTTATATTTACGTTAAAAATTGTTTATAAAAAAGAATACGAACCCCATTTTGTTCTGTTTCCATCATTATGAAGCACTTACTTTAGTTTTTCTTTGGATTTTAAATTCTGGAATAATTCATTTGTTTATTAAAATAGTTCTAGTGGCAGATTTTTTGTTTGTTTATAGATCAGATATACAAAAAAATAAATATCTAAAGAAAACGAGTTAAATACGATTGTAGTCGTTACTATACAGTGGGATAGTCATACATTTAACTTTCTAATAAATTTTTAACCTCAAATGAGTATCGTATATCACATTCGAGCCGTGGGTTGATGAATACATTCAGTTGTTTTCAAGCCGTGATGCAACAGGTTAACACACTATCACTTTTGTATTTTTAATCTGATTCATTGTTACGAAGAATTCAAAACAAAATAAAATCCAGAAAAAAAATACCTTCAATCCACTGATTTCTTAACCGACATAACCTCGAACGAAAAAAAAAACTGCCACAGAAACTAATTCAAATCAAACAAATCACTTTTTTGTTAGTAGGGCGCGAAATTTTGAATTAATCGCGCTTTAAACGAAAACAAAACACTCGCGACCCGGGCATAACTCGACTCCGTTATCTCAAACTCCGAAACGAGAAAAAAATGCGCCCGCCTACGATGCGTTTTTCTTTTTACGGGGTAGAAAAATGGAGACGCGTTATTTTTGCGTCAGAGCGATTCGCTCTGTGTGTTGGACATGATATAAAGTTGCATAGAGTAAGTGCAGGCTCGCAAGGCGGCCTTGTCGTACAGGCCTGCGTTCGAAACCCTGAATAAAGCAGTTTTTTAAGGGGGGGTACCGAACCTCAAGGGTAAAAACGTATTGCGAGCGGCGAAAAAGTGTACACTCAACGCTAACCTAGGCGATTGCGGATTACTTCATTGTTAATTCGTTTTTGGCGCCAACATTCTTCCGTTTTTAATTGGACAAGAATGCGTTTTTATAGGTTATGTCAGTTATATGTCGGTATTATGTCAAGTAAAAACGTATTGCGAGCGGCGAAAAAGTGTACACTCAACGGTAACCTAGGCGATTGCAGATTACTTCATTGTTAATTCGCTTTTGGCGCCAACATTCTTCCGTTTTTAATTGGACAATAATGCGTTTTTATAGGTTATGTCGGTTATATGTCAGTATTATGTCAAGTAAAAACGTATTGCGAGCGGCGAAAAAGTGTACACTCAACGCTAACCTAGGCGATTGCAGATTACTTCATTGTTAATTCGTTTTTGGCGTCAACATTCTTCCGTTTTTAATTGGACAAGAATGCGTTTTTATACGTTATGTCAGTTATATGTCAGTATTACGTCAAGTAAAAACGTATTGCGAGCGGCGAAAAAGTGTACACTCAACGCTAACCTAGGCGATTGCAGATTACTCCATTGTTAATTCGTTTTTGGCGCCAACATTCTTCCGATTTTAATTGGACAAGAATGCGTTTTTATACGTTATGTCAGTTATATGTCAGTATTACGTCAAGTAAAAACGTATTGCGAGCGGCGAAAAAGTGTACACTCAACGCTAACCTAGGCGATTGCAGATTACTTCATTGTTAATTCGTTTTTGGCGTCAACATTCTTCCGTTTTTAATTGGACAAGAATGCGTTTTTATACGTTATGTCAGTTATATGTCAGTATTACGTCAAGTAAAAACGTATTGCGAGCGGCGAAAAAGTGTACACTCAACGCTAACCTAGGCGATTGCAGATTACTTCATTGTTAATTCGTTTTTGGCGCCAACATTCTTCCGTTTTTAATTGGACAAGAATGCGTTTTTATAGGTTATGTCGGTTATATGTCAGTATTATGTCAAGTAAAAACGTATTGCGAGCGGCGAAAAAGTGTACACTCAACGCTAACCTAGGCGATTGCAGATTACTTCATTGTTAATTCGCTTTTGGCGCCAACATTCTTCCGTTTTTAATTGGACAAGAATGCGTTTTTATAGGTTATGTCAGTTATATGTCAGTATTATGTCAAGTAAAAACGTACTGCGAGCGGCGAAAAAGTGTACACTCAACGCTAACCTAGGCGATTTCAGATTACTTCATTGTTAATTCGTTTTTGGCGTCAACATTCTTCCGTTTTTAATTGGACAAGAATGAGTTTTTATAGGTTATGTCAGTTATATGTCAGTATTATGTCAAGTAAAAACGTATCGCGAGCGGCGAAAAAGTGTACACTCAACGCTAACCTAGGCGATTGCAGATTACTTCATTGTTAATTCGTTTTTGGCGCCAACATTCTTCCGTTTTTAATTGGACAAGAATGCATTTTTATAGGTTATGTCAGTTATACGTCAGTATTTTGTCAAGTAAAAACGTATTGCGAGCGGCGAAAAAGTGTACACTCAACGCTAACCTAGGCGATTGCAGATTACTTCATTGTTAATTCGTTTTTGGCGCCAACATTCTTCCGTTTTTAATTGGACAAGAATGCGTTTTTATAGGTTATGTCAGTTATACGTCAGTATTTTGTCAAGTAAAAACGTATTGCGAGCGGCGAAAAAGTGTACACTCAACGCTAACCTAGGCGATTGCAGGTGACTTCATTGTTAATTCGTTTTTGGCGCCAACATTCTTCCGTTTTTAATTGGACAAGAATGCGTTTTTATAGGTTACGTCAGTTATATGTCAGTATTATGTCAAGTAAAAACGTATTGCGAGCGGCGAAAAAGTGTACACTCAACGCTAACCTAGGCGATTGCAGATTACTTCATTGTTAATTCGTTTTTGGCGCCAACATTCTTCCGTTTTTAATTGGACAAGAATGCGTTTTTATAGGTTATGTCAGTTATACGTCAGTATTATGTCAAGTAAAAACGTATTGCGAGCAGCGAAAAAGTGTACACTCAACGCTAACCTAGGCGATTGCAGATTACTTCATTGTTAATTCGTTTTTGGCGCCAACATTCTTCCGTTTTTAATTGGAAAAGACTGCGTTTTTATAGGTTATGTCAGTTATATGACAGTATTATGTCAAGTAAAAACGTATTGCGAGCGACGAAAAAGTGTACACTCAACGCTAACCTAGGCGATTGCAGATTACTTCATTGTTAATTCGTTTTTGGCGCCAACATTCTTCCGTTTTTAATTGGACAAGAATGCGTTTTTATAGGTTATGTCGGTTATATGTCAGTATTATGTCAAGTAGGGGAACAACAAGTGCATAGTACATAATTCCGCCGTTAGGAGTCCGGTTTGCGCGATAATCGATCCTGATAACTAATAGGTACAATTACAGACGCAATTACTCCTGTTTTATTGAAGAATTACCGATTGCTTACATAAATTTCACATTTCCAATTACGAATTCTACAGATTCTTGTTCTTTGGTTGGTAGTGTTTAAGGTTTACGTTAGTTTACCTGGTTTTCTAACCTAACTCTTATGTCAAATCCATAGATGAGATAGGGGGAGAGAAACCTAACCTAGAAACGTCAAATGGCGTTGAAAATAAGGGAAATAGCGGTTAGATGTGCCTTGACAGATTGTGCTTTATCTTTAACCTAAAAAAAAGGACACCCAGGATTCTTTTGTGTAAATAACTGATTCATCAACAATAATAATAATAAAACGAGGCCAAACGCATACAAAATTGTATATTTTAAGCATTTTGAAGCGTACTTAACCTATGCAGAACGCTGTGCCCCAGCAAAGGTCGGACATTGCCACCGCCTTGGTTATACAATAAAACCCGGCGTTAATATGTATTTGTTTATTGCAATTTTATTGGCTTTTAAACGATTAATAATGGAAAATTGTTAGTTTTATAGTTTTGCCTGTTTCTAACGTCGATTCGTCGCAAACAACTTAACAAAAGTCACAAACATAACCTTCAATTTTGTAAGGTAGTCTTTGTAGGTTATGATTTGATTGCTGATTTGTGAATTAAGCAAGTCCCTTGATATCATTAGTATAACCCTGTATGAATTTACCTCTTTTATTTGTATGGTGATGAAAAAAAAAATGGGATTGAAGGGGTAAAATACCCCACGTAATCAAATAGGGTGTTTTTTTGTACCGTGGCTTACATAACGTTCTACTGTTCGGCTATTATGTCTGGTTTAATATAATGAAAATTTAATATACATACGAGCTATGAGCCGATGAACAAACGGGTTGGTAATTATAAAAAAAAACGTGTAAAATAAATATTGGTGACGTGACTTTGTAAATTAGACTTCGCGCCTGAAAGACTCATTTTTTTTTTCACGAGCGCCCTTGTTCTTGGATGACTTTCTATTTCATTATAGTTTTTCCGTTACAGTTTGAAAAAAAAAAATAGGATGAATATTACGAACAACATCATCTATAAATTTGTGCTACCGAGCCCTGTGATAAGGAATAGATTCTATTCCTTAGCACAGGGCTCAGTAGCTCAACGGTCTTGAGAATGAATTACCATAGTTAAGCTACATATCGCATTGTTAGTAACTGTCACAAAATGAGGCGATTAACCATCGATTAACAGAACAGCAGAGGATAGAAGTTCTCATTATGATCGGCTACGGGAATAGAATTAGGACCTATGCAGAAGTGTGCAACCTGTTTGCAGAACGAATTAGCCAGTCGACGGTATGCAGAATTGATATCAAATTATTTATTTCCTGGGAGGTGGATTGGAAGAAGGGGAGCAATGGAGTGGTCAGCTAGATCACCAGATCTTACACCGCATGATTATTTTCTGTGGGGTTATTTAAAAAATAAAGTTTATAATGATCGTCCCAACAATTTAGAACATTTGGAAGTTGACAAGTGGCACAAGGTCGACAATTTCAACACTTGTAATCCAGCATATTGTAACTTTTGTAAATAAATAAATTACTAATATTCGCGTGCGTTCAGATTTTAGTATATAAGATTATTCAAGCCCAGTTTTCCTGATAAAAATATACAAGCGCAAGATTGGTGCAGTAAATCAAAAACCGTGGGGTGGGGCGGTACGTCAAAATTGCCTGAAATTACATTAAAAAACGAACTAGAAGATGGCGTAGGAAAAAAGTGAACAGCACAGCGCGGCCCGTCGTAAATCTAGCGTGCCAAGGGGCCGTTACACGGTTTTCGATCTCAAAAATTTCAAATTATAAGTCGGCAATATAATTTTATAATAATATTGCATGTCAATATCGGTTGTCTGCTGCTCGGCCTGGTATATTAGAAATCAAATTATCTTTTGTTTCGGGGGCCCGGATATTGCCCAACGACATGTTTTCCCGCCTTAAAAGAACAGCCAACCCCCTCACCCCCAAATCTGGGCGTTGCACGCCCCCAACCCCCGAGTTTTATTAAAATTTGTTTATTTGGAAGGCATTCCTTGGATTTATATTGGAAATCGCTCGTTTTCCATCAGTCTGCTTTTTTTGTGAATGGTGCAAGGATTTTTTTTTCGGGATATATAGGTATATGCTTTCAAATTCTGAAACAGTTTCGTACGGTAATCCAGATTATGACGATGCTGCGAGTTCCAATCTCCTAGAACGTCTTGGAATACTTGAAGAATTAAATTTTGAAGTCTTTTTAAATTGTTCATTTGGAATTGATGATGCCTTTAATTGATTTTTATGTCCTATACATCGTCCAATAGAATTTAAATTCACTTCAAACATGACTTTCTAATGCCAAAATCGCTACTCTCTGTTGCTAGTTTAATAATTAGCGATTATTGATGATAGTAATTCGGACACTCGTCCCGGAATTTGGACAAAATGCGTACAGATAATTTGTAAAATAGCGAACGATGTAAAATATGTTTTTCTGGTGTAAAGATAGCAATAGAGCCATATGTACTAATTCTAACCATGTACACAATTCCGACACACATCTCTGATTTAAGGCCGTGGTATGTGCTATGTAGTGGTTAAAAGAATACTATACCGTATTACATAATATGAAAATATAAAGCATTTTTAGTCAGCCTAAATAGATATTATTAGAATTTTCTTAAGTACTGTCATCCTGTGGCGATGTAAAAAGAAGTCGAATTGGAGCTACCATATAAGGAAAGAATCAACTTTTAGCATAACAGTCATTATAAAGATCAGTCAAACTTTTAGGTAATATTCTGACATTCTTGCGTTAATTAAAAATAAAACGTTACTTTTGAATCAAGTCCTCGTAGAAAAGGCAGAAAACGAATTGAAAATAAGCAAGAATTGAAGAGAGAAAAAGGCAAGACACCAAGGTTTATTTATTTTTCAATTTCTCGTCAATTAATTCAATTGACAAGCGTCTTGACACTCAGAAATGCTTTTAAAAGAACAGCTAATTCAGAAGAAAACCAGCATAATGAGGTTGTTTTGTCGGATAATGACAATAGTGCATTAAAAGTTAAGTTTTGTTCATTGTAATGATACCTAAATACAAAATTTTATTATTTTCTTAGATGCTTTATATTTTTTTTTGCAATTCATGTGCTTCATCAGATTGAAAAGTGACCAACGCTGACGACATCTTTGGAGACTCTGGACAAGTCTTCATTTTCTGAATAAGTGAAGTGATTAACCTGCTAATTGATTATATGTGTGCCTGGATATGAAAAGGGACCAGTTGTCCGAAATTGAGTTATAAGTGTTTTTGGATAGAATAAGTTATGGCAAAGGTGCTCCAACATTTTAAACATTTTACCATAAAGCGACATTGGAAAAAAAATAATTAGGTTGCTGATGCAAAAAGTAAACTTTTGCGCTATGACGCTTCAAACTTTTGCAAAGCTTAAAAGTGAATAACTTTTTAATAACGCATATTTGCAAGTTACGCCGTTTCAAACATTTTTGAAACACTTTCGATATAGGTTTTATAGGTATTTTAATATATAGCGCCATGGGCCTGGAGGCTACAAAATAGTCTAACCTAGGTTTCAATTCGAGAAATTATCAAAATTTTTGCAAATTTTGGAATTTGTTTTATTGATTCATGCATTGTCACCAGAAATCTGTCCATATGCAAAAGTTCAAATCGATTGCACTCTGGAAAGTAGGTAAAATATGGTAATGCGAAAGAGCGTAGCGTGATATCGACAAGTGGTCCCAAACAAAAACGCATTTTTTCATGCGTTTCCAACTGCAGCAGGGTTTCAGACGAACACATCTGATAGAAACACAATATATAGATAGACTAATTAGCGAATAAAACCAAAATGTGTATTTCGAACCAGTTTAACTTTATTTGCGATTATCTGCGAAACTAGAAACGGACAACCTTATTTTTTAGCTATTACCAAATTTAAAACAAAACTAGTGCAAACCTGCATTCTCCATCAAATTACCTAGGCTATTTAACACACACACACACAACCACACTAATATTGCATTCTGAGAAAACAGCCTTGTACGTCGGTATAAGACCGGTAATCCAAAGTTGTGGTTATTTATCGACAGTCTCGTGTTTATTTCTGATATTAAAACGTCAATTCAACACCGAATCAACGGTAGCAATTTTCACGTAGCTAATACTGCACAACCAGAAATCTGAGGCATGTCCTTAACTGGTTAGAAATATCGTGTTGAATTCTGTTCGGTAATAAAACCGCGAATATCGTGGCTAAAATGCCCGGCCCGTGCAACTAGATTAGCGCGAAATAATAACGAACCGAACCGTAGCGGCGTCGAAATATAATTTTCGATTCAAACGAAATTATTCCGAATGATTTTGTGGGTGCCACTCGAAAATTACCGACAGGCACGAATGTATTATTAAAATTCGCCGCGATATCCCGTAATATCCGAATAATTATTTTACGATTAAAGCTGTGAATAGCGAGCAATACTTTTTATTTGAATTAAAATGGTTGTTTCTTAACCGGTTATATCTAGTCCTAAGTTTTAAAAAATGAGAAGGCTTTTGTGATTTTTTTGTGTGTACCACATGTGTACTTCTATAGATAATCTCTCCAAGAATGTACAGTCAAAATTTCAAGTCAATCGAATCGAAATAACTTGTGTTCTACTGCTAGCCGTTTTTGAAAACATGGTAGCGAAAAAACTGATATTATTGGATAATATCTTTTACCCCGAAACTTGATCAACGTTTTCAAATTTTACAAGTAGAAAACCAAAATTGACGGTTTAAAAGGTAAAAGGTGTCAAAGTGTGCGTATTGACATCAATAATAAACAAAATATATACTCTATTAGATAATAACTTGCTCTTACATCTTAAATTTGTTCAAAAATGTAGCATTTTTGTCAAATGTTTCCAGAATAGTCACGAAAAAGAAATTGTTTGATCAAGACAAATTTTCAATTTTCAATATTGATGCCAATAAAACATTTTGACGTATTTTTGTTTTCTTGTTTAAGATAAAATTGGAGACCTCTAGAATTCATATGTCATGTGAATATCATTCATTTGAAAACGTCATTTATTGTTCAAAATTGATGAAATATTCAGTGCAACTTCTTAGAATTTTAAATATTCAATTTCTCGTCATGAAAAAATTAATAAAATGCCCTTTTTGACAAAACTTTTCCACTAAAAAAAAGCGGTAATTGTGCGATGAAGAAATGTGGATCAAAGAATAACATTTAAGGCTAGTTTAAAGCTGTAACATTCAAAGAAAATTGATCATTCCAACATCACAATTACTGTTGTGTTCATACAACGCTCTAGATATATATGCAAATTCCTGCTGATTGACGAATGTACACGCACTAGCGTCATACGCAGACAAGGTTCAGTTTTATCGTTTAGTTTATCTTTTGTTTTTCCGGTAACGCAATGTCAAGAAGCAATTCGCGACAACTTTTAATCTCAAACGCTTATGGATAATTCAGTCACTGACAAATCCGCATTTTAAATAAACCCATAACCTCACCAAGTAACAGTTAGAAATAATTGATTATTCCCATAGAATATTATGCAGAAATAATTAAATAAACCAAAGAGGATAGAATATAAAGGAAGGCACTTAAAACTGAAGCATACATGGTTTCAAAAATGGCCACCTTAACAATCGACATAAATAAATTCGTTAATTTTTAAAAGGTTTTCTTCCAACTTCGTGAATTGTTGGACGGGTTCGTCGGTTCCTTTAATCTCGGTTAGTTAAAAAGCGGGGGAGGAAGTTGTAAAAAACAATCGGCTGAAACGAAATTACCCGCCGAAGAAAAAGAAAAGAACAATCGACAAGTGGCCGATGAAACAGCTAGAAAAAGAAAACAGCGAATCTCTAAGTGGTCCCTTCGGAGTAGCCAAGAAGGAGACGTTTGTATTAAAAAGGGAAGCACTCAGTTGCAAATCTAATTACCCAACGCGGTATTTCAACCCCCTCAACCAACACCCACCCCTCGGTGGCGCAGATTTTAAAAGCTTCCTAAAGAATCGAACAAAACTGACTAGCACCAAAAACAGTACATAGACATTTAAGGAGTAATATCTAGTCTAAATTTGAATTTTCATTTTTCATTTTTCTACTTGCGAGAAATTGTTTTCGGGCTAGCACGAGATTTCTTAACTCATTTCAGTTTCCGCGAGAACTACTTAATTGGGCGGTGAGTTATACGGATATTGGAGTAAATTATACTTAATATAACAAGCATATACGAGCGTTTGGTCACATTTGCTTGGATTACATCTAAACCACAAAACTTTCAACAGCGCTCTCGCGCAGAATTTGCTAGTAAGGCAATAAAAATTCCTCCGGATCTTCATTCTTCTTAAGCATCTCTCCACTCCTCCGCTTCTCTTCTTTCTTCAGCATCTCTCCGGTCCTCCACGTCTCCTCTTGCTCCACCATCTCCTCCGCGACTCGGATAATCTATGCGTCTATGCATCGAGAGTTCCTCTCTCGGCATGGTGATTTTCGTCGAGTTCGTTTTTTGCGCCGGGAGGTCATAGCATTTTTTTTGGTGTGTCGTAACCGGTTTTTTTACTGCGGCGTTGGTCTAGCATGCTGCATGGGAGGCAATGACTCTCAAGTGAACAAACCGCGCGCTCCGCTCGGCACACCGACCGCTCTGCTCTGCCTTCTTCTTGGCGCTCAGTTGGCCGGCCTGGGCCGCAGAAACGCTATTTTATATTGCGCGGGTCAGTCTTACGACCGGCCAAGTCGCCCATTTTTTTTTTCGTCTCTTTTCAGTCATTTTTAACGCGCTCGCGGAGTCGCAGTGTACTGACCGTCTGAAAAAAGTCGGTAATCTCGCGTGATACACACACACAGAGAAATGTTTAAGACATTCGTTGGCCGAAATTTACTCCGAACAAATCAATAAAGTTTTCAATTTAGATGAGCTTTTTGAATCAAAACTCACAAATTTCTCCTTTGAAGCGACAACATTTTGTTTCCAAGTAAAACTACATTGGATAATTTTAAAAGATCTTATGAGTTCTTTTAAGAATATAGTGTGTTGCATTGAACAATTCGATATATTCCAATGAAAACATGGTGTTCAAAACAAGTAAAATTAGTTGGTTGATGCAAGAGACGTTTTGTGTGAACCAAGTAACCAAATGCTTAGTTTAAAATATCGGGTGGTTTCATTGTGCGGAAAACTTTAGAGTTTGCGCGGTTTGTGGCACCAGACTGACGCGACGTAGAACGGCGACAGTTTTTAGATACGCAGTATATGAGGACTACATTCTCCAGTCTCACTCACAACCCTCACAACGTTAACTCCATGCAAATATATTGGTTATAGTGGTAAGCAGTGTCGCTTTGATATACGCTTGATTGTATCTGCAGTTTTACAAGTGATAATGGACAGCGTGGATGATTTTTCAATTTCATCAGATCATCTTAAAACGATATTTGACAGTAAGTATATGCGTATATCTACTTTTTATGCGAATGTTAATATACTATGTGCATTCTATGTTTGCAGACCATAAAATAACTGTGCAAAACATAACAAAACTTACAGAAGAAGAGATAAAAGAACTTATTCCGGCTATTGGAGATCGGATTGTTTTCCGGGAAGCGGTGAAGCTAAGAGGAGATTTAGAAACATCTAAGGTGCGAAACCGTATTATAATGGCCAGTTGCAGAAAGGCCCATCAAGTCTTGTTGACTGCTTAGCTCTTAACTGTACTAATTACTGTATCAGGATGACATTTTTTTGTATTTTTGATTGTATTTTAAATGTATTTTTTTCTTTTATAACAAGTTATTGGGTTTATATCAGTATGACACCAACTTGTTTGAAATGTATTTTTATTTTTATAATAAATTAATGTATTGGTATATATGAACTTTTTTTCCCATTGTCTTTGCTACATGACTAAAAAAATATATGTCTTACAAAATAATTGCTTAACGAAGTTTGATGTAATACCACATATTATGTTTTGATTAGATTTGTCAGCCAGAAGAATTATTCTTGCTAGTAAATATGATTAAGAAAGTAATGTGCTATTATAATCGTGTAGTTCTTTCTGCATTTGTTTTGATAGACTTATTTTTTTATATAACCTTTGTAGCAGCGGTAGATAGTTTTAACAAAACAACAAAAACATTCACTTCAAATCAATATATTATGTTGGATGTAAATTACTATTACTTGCTTTGAACTTTTAACGCACTTCGTTTAAATTGACAGTTACTTGTTTTGAGAACAAAATACTCTATTCAGAACACTAAAGGTGTTGAACCAAAATTACAAATGTTTCTCTGAAACATTGGTTCTTCCAAGCAAAATAACCTATTACTTATTCCGATAGCTCTATTGCTCTCTTTAAGACATCGTATGGTTGCATTAAAACAATATTAGTTTGGTCCAAATGTTAAAATATTTGAAATAATACTACAAAGTTTCATTCAAAACAACATTATAGTCCTTTCGAGTTGATGACTATTTGGTGCAAGTCAATAGTTTACTCGTTGCAACTAATTTTATCTCGAACGAAGCACTTAACACATTTGTAATGAGAAAATATTGTCTTGGTTGAAGTGGATAGTTATTTCGTGGATATGGAAATCAACAGTTGTTTTGATGCAAAGCAATTTTATTTGAATTGAGCATTCCTTTCTCTGTGTGCATATACGAAATCTGGTAGATGCTGGTGTTGTACGCGTTGGACTCGTTGGAGTTCTGGGAGAGATTTTGTAGTACTAAATGATGATGATGTTGACGATTATGTGATTAATTATAGATAAAAGCAAAATGTTTCTGGGTTACTTTGAAACGTGATCAGCCGCTTTAAATTCACAAAAAAAGCAAAAATAACAATTTTTAGAATTTTTACCTCAACTTTTTCGATGACTATATACAGCTCTTTTATAATCTGTTCAGAAAACAGTTGAATTCGAAATGGTTCCCAAGCTATTTTGAAAAAACCAAAAAGTGTCATTTTTTAATTATGATCATAACTTATTTATTTGTGATCCCATCAAAAAAGCGTTTTGACAATATAACGGCACGTATCCGTCTACAATTTGATTGTCAGTTGAAATCCTTTTTCGCCAATGAATTCTTCAGAAACAATCGAAACTTTTGCTTTTCTTATTGGCGCCATATTGGTTTTATACATGTTTGGATTCATGATTTCTTTCTGAGTTATTTGGCATGCCACATGCCATGTTTTGATTACAATATACAAGATAATAGAATTGACTGAAAATTGTACACTTCGAGAATTGCTGAAAATTGTATGGTGCCATACAATACAAGACGTTTTATGAAACAATGTGATATCTACCCATCTTTACGCAACCTAACAACATTTTAAACTTTTGTATGTTGTGTATAATTAAAAAATTACATTATTAGGTTTTTGCAAAAAGTCTTGGAAACCATTTGGAAAGGAACTGTTTTCTGCACAGATTATAAAAGAGCACATAAATATGCATTACTTTTCCCATTTAATCGACTTTCTATCTCTATTTATAACAAAAGTACCCATACAATCATACACCCATACAAGGTCATAGGCGTATCCAGCACAAAACTGAAGGGGGCAGTTTTCTAAATTTAATTTTCTGTATCAGAATGATGGCCAAAAGTTTATTGAGGCCAAGCCGGACATAAGCGGAGAGAGGGGGGTACTAATTAAAACCAAATACTTGCCTTGTAGTAAAAGTCTAAAACCAACGCATTCTAGGTTTTTTTAAAATATTTGTACTATCGATATGATTTTGAGTTGGGTTGGATCCACAGATATAATTTTACGTTAATGTGATGCTGACCTAAACATATCTAATAATTTTACACCAAAAATTCTAGACATCCTTCGTTCTATATTTATTTTAATTAGATAAATGTTTGGAATGTATTTTTTTAAAGAAAATTGTAAATGTTAAGGTTCTTGCGGTAGACCTGATATTTTTTAAGATTCTGTAGGTATTTTTGTGATATATTAAGTCCTTAAAGAGAACATTATATCAAATTTTTGATAAATCATTTGATTTTAAAAAAACCTCATTTTTATAATTCATAGTTAACTTATTTCATTTTGATTAAAAAAATGCCCCCATTGCCCCCACTCTACGCCCATGTGAAAGGAAAAGATTTTTTTTTTTAATTTTAAAAATTGTACACTGAGCGTAACGGAAAACACGCAATATGTAAAAGCAAAATAGGTGAGTATATAGGATTTATAAGAATCCAGTAAAACTGAAGTACCACCAATAACGTCATAAATATCCCTTTAATTATGAATGAATCATCCGATTCTTTGACAAATATCGTCGTTCTAAAAAACCGCCCGAAGACAACGACCGAAATTAATCAAAAAGCGTATAAAAAACGAAAGATAAAATCAGGCGTAAGCACGCAGCTTGGATTTATAACCTTAAACGGAGATATAGCCTCGTAATCGAAACGGATACTTCCGCGTTTGGAAAAAGGGGCCAGTCATCAGCTTCTCAGCGGGGTAAAAGGTAAAATTAAAACCGTATACGCACGAGGGGTACCAGCGCGTACCACCCCACCCCTTAGACGGTCGCAAACTTGGTCAATAATACAATTTTACTCAGTTTTCCGCGACGTTTCGTGAACTGTCCGCACAGGGGCGCGACACCCTCTATTTGAACGGTAACCAAATTAAAGAGTGTCGACGCGGAAAAATCAGATTTTTCGCCTCGACCTAAGCTGGGTGGCCCTCCGCACTCAAGGGCTGAAATATTACAGGAAACCGGAAGCGAGCCGAAGCCCCCCCCCACACCAGAAACCGCCTCCTTGTTTACCTTACTTTCGCCGCTTCTTCGCGATTTAATCTTCTTTTAATTTTTGCGAAACGCCCTTTATTGCGCGAGAGATACATTAATCATAGCAGTGGTCCAAACTCACCCACTTGAGGAACTCCGGATTTTCGAGAAAAAACACCGTTTTTAGTTACTTTTTTCTAAGATTGGTCACATTGATATCAAATTCCATATGTTAATCGTAAATAAATATATAATATATAAAATTAATACCGCAAAGTAGAAAAATAGTATATTACACTCCATTTTTCAGTAGGCGGCCTGTGGTGGCTTGTTATAGCCTTTAACTTTTTGACCTTTTTTTTCTGCTTCTCAAGTGTTTTGTTATGTATTTCGTCTTTTATAGAATCCGAACATCAGATATACCAAAATTATCAAGTTGAGGCCTTTTTAGATTTCCAAAATTCTACCATTTGCAAGTTTCAAAGCTAGTTGTGTTCTACCGATCAAAAATAATACCTGACTCACTAGTTTGACAATAATCAATCAATCTTTTGATCTGAGTGATTTGTTACTGATATAAATTCCAGTAAAGAATTCGTTCATTTGGCGCTTTCGTTCATTTAGGGCACTCGTCGCTAACGCTCCTCGTGCCCCAAACAACTCATGCGCCAATTTACCTTCTTATAAATCTTGTATAATTAAATCAGTGTTGAATAACGGTACCAACATACAAAAAAAAATGTTGTTTTCGTGAGAATCTCTCATGAGAAAGCATCTTTGCAGATGTTAGAAGGTCAAGTTATCTTACACCTTTGTTCAAGCGAATACAACCCTCTCCCATAGAAGAAACGCGAGTACGTCGTACCTGCATCCCTCATTTACATATCGGAATAATTCCGGGTTAATTTTTTGCGCTGAAACAATCGACGAACGCACGGGGGGTGCCCGATAACCCCTACCTAGCAAAAGGGGTACCTCGAAACGATGTGCATGAATTTATTAGTGCTTCTTTTTTGTTTCTATTCATCTGGCGTGTGAATCTTTTTTTCTTCGACATCTGAAGAGATTGCGTTTTAATTGTTACAACTCGAGTCCTTTGTTACGATGCGAGGACTTGGATTTCGTTTTATTTTAAGGGTTGCTGTTCTGTTAAGCAAATATTGCGGATGTGGTGCTGGTTTTGATTCGACACGTCGCGTTAAAACTGGTTTTGAGTTCGTAACCGAATTCGTATTGTTTTAATTTGTACCGTTCTTAGTTGGAGTTTAATAACAATGGTCCTAGGCAATACCTTGCGGAATCCCAGATTAAGAAGACCGAAATTCCAATCGATGGTGCGTTTTTGGTATCTTTTGTGTTTGACAAAATGAAATCAAATAATCAATATTTCTATTCTGACACCATTTTTTTCTTGCTATATTTGTTCGGGGTATCTGGGTGTGAAAAATGTGGGGTGCAACCCCAATCGACGATTGGTGCTGTCAATTGGTTCATATTGAAGGGTGGTTTCCCCTATTTCATTCGGACAACATCGAACCATAACCGAATATTATTTTCATTGCAACGATTTATTTTTTGATAACGAAATTGTACCAAAAATTATTATTAGTGATTAGTCATGCAGCCGTGTGTAGAAGTGTCGTGTGAACTGTGTTAAATACTTACCTTATTTGACATATATCCAATACCCCAAATTATAATGTCAAATTTTACAATATCTTTCTTATAGTTATAGAGGAAATTCGTAAAAAGAAAAATTCAAAATTCACATAGATAATCATAAAATTGTGGTCAAAAAATCATGCGAACATTGAGATAAAAAACAACCAGCAAAATCAAAACTTTGATTTCGAAAAAACAAAATCGATAAAAATCGAGGGTGGGGGGCTTGAAAATCATAAACATTCGTCACAAATCCTCGAAGGACCGTCAGGATGCAAAACAACAGAACAAAACAAAAACAACAACGAAAACAACGGAAAAACGTTAGAAACGGAAAAAACAACGAAAAAAAGCGAACATCTAGCAGGCTTGGCTACGGAACTGTCAAATCGGGATTGTGGTGGGGGGTAACCTTTTGGAATAATACGCTACACGGTCGAATAGAAGCCAACTCACTCGTTGCAGTGTGGTCCAACATTCCTCAAGGGTGCGTTCAGATATCGCAGACGACGACGAGTTCCTCTGAAGTTGGTTAAAATCCGGCAGCGTTAGGGTCAAAAAAGCAAACGTTTAGTATACAGGTCAATTAGTAGACTAGAGAATCACAAGAAACACAAAAAAAACAATATCGCACCACGATATACATTCAAAAAAGCCGGGACGTACATTTGGTAGACTCGACATTTGGTAGACTCGACATTTGGTAGAATGTGCATTTGGTAGAATATGCATTTGGTAGAAAATTCGTTTGGTAGAATATGCATTTGGTAGAATATACATGTGGTAGAATATGCAAATAATAGAAAATCATAAATTCGTTTCAAAATGAAATCTTTAAATTGTTATGAAGGAGTTTTCTAAGTAGGCTGAAACAAAAGTTTTAACCTTGAACTTCTATAAGCTAATAATGTCTATAATTGTTTATACCGTGTTCGGCACTAACTTGGACATAAATAAAAAAACTAACTAAGTGACAAAAGAATGAAACAAACAATTGGTAATTAAAAAGTTTCCCATCTGTGTCCAAATTAGAATGATTCTCAATATAAACAATATATTACATAGTATAATAGTATAATAAACATCGTCTCCACTCATAAATAGTTTAAAAATAAAAACCCTAAACACTCAATGCGGTTTTCAGTTTCCCGAAACAAATGAAACAAGTATACAAGGGTCGTCACGTGAACGATTAGCGACTGTTCTAACTTTTAAATAAACGAAATTAAGAAAGTTTCGGTCCGCTATTAAAATTAGTTTTCGGTTTGTTTTTTAACACCCCTACCCCCACCACGCGGACTTTGGACCGGACTAGGCCACCCCCCACTCCTAGCGCCCACCCCCGCTCGATATTACCTTCCGTTATCTTAGATCCGCACCAAAGCAGGCCATGTGATAAGCACGTGGCGCCGGTAGTTCACGACGCCGCCGTCCAGGTGGCAGCACATACTAAGAAAATCCCGAAATAGAGTATCTACGATATTCTAAATATTTCTAACGAGATTTTCAATATTTCTTAAGGTACTTTTAATATTTCTCGATCAAATTAACTATTGGGGTGGTTAGTTTGGTTTGAAGAAAGGGTTATACTTAAGAAAGAGTTGTGCGGAACCAGAAAAAAAAAGAAACGAGATTACTTTTAATTATGTACCTACTTCTTTGGCTTGGATCAACCACATGTTGTGGAAATGAACAGATGTCCAACTGTGTTATAAAGAACGGTGATAGAGAGAGAGAGGTATATAGCTAGAGAGACGGAAGAGAAAGAGCGAGATGGAAGAAGAAGAAAAAAAAGATTGTATGAATACAGGGTGAAAGGGTTGGGGAATTGTAATTGTAGCACGTAAATGTTCTGTCGTAATAATTGTGGGTTTTATAATGGAACGTTTTTGTCTTTTTTCGATAATTTTCTACCCCCTAATATCTGCGGTAGGGGCATAATAACAGCCCTTAGTTGCAGCTCCGGAAATTGACGGACATTTTTATTAATAATGTATAACGGAGAAATAAATATAAAACAAATTGTAACCGGACACTTAACAAATATGAATTTTGAAGTATATTGATTTAATTCATAAAACATTCGATCTAAATATGTAATTGCATCAATAGAAATAGTTTTAAAAATATGCATAGTAAGAATACTAAAGGAAATATTAACAATACTAGCATTAATTATGCATTCCAAACGAATGCAGATTGCTAAAATCCAGAATTAAAATTCAAAACTCACTAAAATATAAATGGACTTAATCAGAAAAAAACACTTTCGTAACCGAATTTCTATTGTTTTAATTTGCATCGTTCTTAGTTGGAGTTTAATAATAATGGTCCCAAGCAATATCTTGCGGAATCCCAGACTAAGAACACGGAAATTCCAATCGATGGTGCGTTTTTGGAATCTCGACTCTTTAGTCTTTGACAAAATGAAATCAAATAATCTATATTTCTATTCTGACACCATTTTGTTTCTTGCTATATTTGTAATATTTGATATTATACGTAAAACAATTCCAAACGGATGCAGAATGCTAAAACTCGGAATTAAAATTCAAAACTCACTAAAGTGTAAACGAATTTAATCAGAAAGAAACGTTTTTTTATCACAAACCTAGAACAGAAACAAATATAAAAACGATTGTAACTGAACTCTTAACAAGTATGAATTTTGAAGTATATTGATTTAATTAATAAAACATGCGATCCAAATATGTAATTGCATCCGTAGAAATAGTTTTAAAAATGTGCATAGTAACAATACTAAAGGAAAGAGTAACAATACTAGCATTAATTAACTCCATAAATAATATTTTATATTAAAAGAACACTTTTTTATCACCAAACAAGATTCAGTTTCGCTAATAAAAAATTGAATGGGATGATGTTAGATTTTGATAGTTTGATAAGTCTAAACAATGGTTTAGGAGGCGCAAAAGTTCAGATAAACGACTAAAAATCATGAGAATTGAAACTAAAATACCGACTACCAAATATAATGTCTAAAAAATAGTTTTTTGTTTATTGTATTTTGATTACGTTTATTTTGAATGAACCAAATCAATTATATTCTATACTGGATACCCCACTTTTTTCCCGTCAAATTATTTTTAGAAAGCAAGTTTCATTCTTAGTTAAATGTTTTATTTCGCCTTATTAGTTTTTTCAATTCCTTAAGAAGTTCAGCCGTTTGAAATATTAACAACACCAAGAAAAATAAAACATAAAATGTATATCAAACAATGCGAATACGAAACAATGACACAATCAATACCCATTACAACAAGAAAAGTAAATAAATTCGAAGTAAAAATTTGAAAATGTTAAAAAATTAAATAAATAAATAAATAAGTAAAGAAAGAATTAAAATATAGTTTTGTTATTATTTCAAACAGCTGCAACTTTTTACTCAGCATAATATTTACCTACTACCTCTAAAAAATACCGAGCAAAAAAGTGGGACATTCTGTATAAGACGATTTAACACTAGTATTTCAAACGATATTTTTCTCTAAAAGATAGATTCATGCAATTTTTTGTCGCATCGCAATGTCTTGGTTTCTGGCTTGGTTTAAGAGCGAGAAAAATCCTTTTTTAGTAGTGAATTTCTATATTAAATTGTTCACAAAATCTTGGTTTAAGACTATCATAGCTATGCCTAAAAAAACTATAGGATTGACAGTAATATCTTGTCTTAAAATCTAGCAAGTTATTACAAAATATACCGATATATCCGATAAAAAATAGGATTCAGTTACGCAACTAAACAATTCAATAGAATGATGTTAGATTTTGACAGTTTGATAAGGTCAAACAATGGTGTAGAGGCAAAACATTAAAAAATAATACATATTTGTAACAATTTTGCTTGTCATGTTTGCGAAAATTAATTCTTAGAACGCTGGATTAAGACAAAAACAGCAATACCTCAAAAACTATACGATACTATAGCAAAACTTGAGGAAACTTTACCGAAATATATATGCGATTTGGACTTAATCATATTCTTCTTATACTCGATTTCAAAATCAACCAAAACAACTCGCAAAAAAAACCCGCCAAAATAGTCAAAATACTCAAAATAGGAACGCAACTTACCTGTAGCTCGTTAACGAACTTCTCCGTCATTTTGTCCGGCGAATTTTGTCCACTCTGCAGATTCTGTTGTTGAGACATGTGCACCAATTGTTGCTGAGCTTGTGCCAACGCATGGACATGAGCTTGAGTCTGCGCATTCGGACTACCCAGTTGCTGCTGATGCTGCTGCTGCTGCTGATTCGCCTGTTGTTGTTGCGCGTTCTGTTGAAGCTGCTGTTGACTCGCCTGTTGCTGTTGATTCGCCTGTTGTTGTTGTTGTACAGCATTCTGAGGTTGGTTCTGGTTAATAGGTCCACTCCCCTGCCCCACAGGACTCTGATTCGGATGCTGAGCTTGCTGAGCTTGCTGACTGGCTTGTTGCTGCATTGCGTTCGGGTTGTGTTGATTCTGTTGAGCCTGATGTGCTTGTTGAGCTTGTTGGGCTTGTTGAGCTTGCTGCGCTTGTTGTGCCTGCTGCGATTGCTGTTGCTGGGCATGGGCTTGTTGCAGCGCCAACGCACCAGCCGTGATGATATGGTTCTGGCTGCTGTTGCTCTGCTGCGATGGCGAATGCGGCGGTACAGAATTCGCAGAACCGGGAACTGGCGAATTCTGATTGGAGTTGGACAGATTTTGGGCCATGCTCTGAGGAGGCCCCCGCGTGTGGTTCCAAAAATCGTTGTTCATCTTGAAGACTGGCCTGTTGTGCACCTCGGCCATGGGTATTTGGAGGCTGAGAGGGGTCGCGCGTAGGTCCAGGGCTGCGTTTTCTTGAATCTTGAAACTATTCTGCAACCACTTGGCGACTAGGTTTTCATGTTCTACCTTTAGGTTGTTGAGTATTGCTTGGTCGTCCGTGGTGATTATTGTGGTGATTACGCGCGAGGATAGTTCCGATGATCGCCTAAATCTGGCGACGGTTGCTTTGATTTTAGCTAACGCAACGTATCGATTCCGTTTTTGGAGTTGGCGAACTGACCGGCGTTTGATTTCGTGGTGTTAGGGTTGTTACTCGGTACGGTCGCTCTGTTCGATTGCTTTTTTGTTTCGGTTCGACTTATACGTTCGGCAGGCAGATGTTTCTCGGCACCCTTCGCTTTTTCGGGGTTACTCTGGCTCCGCTCGCACAATTATTCTGGCAGTTATCTGAAAATTATCACAATTTCAATTTCTGTATGTTTAAACTCGAGGGAAAATTAAATAATTTTGAGCAGACTAACCAGATTTTTGTTATTTTGATGAGCGATCAAAAATGCATACAAAATTGTTTTATATATTATATATATTTATATATTTACAACCAGAACTAATTTTTTACGTTCTACTGTATATACTCTGTAAATCTCCAACAAAATATCTTTATATCGTATTGTTGTCTTATAGTTGCCTATTATCAAAAACTTAGATTAAAACTATTATAATAACATAATATATAATATGTGCTATACTATAATAGTAAGTAAGTATATTTTTTTAACAGAATTTATGCGCTATTTTTTCCGTATCTCGATGAAGGGCAGAATTTTGTCCGAAATATCGGTTATAGAATAAAAAAATAGAACAAATCAAGATATATATAATATATAGAGTGTCCGTTGAGGGGAATTCAAAGCCAAACTTCTGGGACTTGCTCCTCAATTTCGAGCAAATTATTTTCCGAATCAACTTGATAAGTTGTTATAATGTATTTTTTTGCTTCGAATGACTTGTGTTAAAATTCCTCCCCATACGGACACCCGGTATACGCATTTTCAACTTGGACTTACTCAATGTGTTTTCCCAGTTTCGCAAACTAAGAAAGAATTATTTCTTTGCTAACAGAAAATTTCAACAGTTTGATTTTATAAAATGACCACCATGACTTTGTAACTAAAGAAAGTATCATAATTTGTAAGTATTCCATATATTTATTATATTGAATTGGGTTGAGATCTTAGAAAATCCAAGTCTTGAATTTGGATTTATCCTACTTATATAGCGAATTTAAATTATTTAAAATTTACAATTTTAACTTGATTTTAAGACGAGTATTCTCCGGGTACGTTGTTGAAAATTAAACAGGGGACAATCTTCGGTTATAATTATTAATTTAACCCGAACAAAATTTGTAATGTTTCATAAAGTTGTATAAAACTAAATTTATAATAATTTTATCCATGTGGTACACCAAAAAATTTGATTCACACCGGTTGTCTTAGGACTTAGAACAAATTATCGTACTCACATCAGATATCAGACTCGACAAAGTCTCGACTAAGTCCTTTAAAGATTTCCCAAAAAGTCACCGAAAAACACCGCACAGAATCGCGAAGAAACCACACAACAATTCTCACTGCACCCCAAGTAATTCACCGCGACGTTTCACCCGTTTATCTTAGATCGCGCAAAATTACCAGAAATAATTCTAAGTCACAACTTCGAAACCGCGTCGTCGTACGAGCTGTGTGGGAGTGCTAAGAATGCGGGCGTCGCGGCGCGTCTCTACTGTAAGAAAGTCCGTTGATAACTGTAAGAAAGTCGTCGGCGTCGTTAAAAGACGACCGGCGTCTGAAAATGACGCCTCCGTACTAAGAAACTAAGGGTAGAAACGCACCCGAGCGAGACGCCGATATACGACTTGGGCGCGCGCGAGCGAGACGCAACAAAAACACCGGCAAGGAACGACAAAGACGGCCTAATCGCGAACTAACGCTCAGGAGAGAGAAAACGCGCACTCCGAAGGGTTGCGAGCGAAACGGAGATACGCAAGGCTAACGCGGCGGAGAGAGACGGAGCAACCTTAGAATTCTATCTTACAGCAGAACGCATGCGTTCGCGAGGGGAAGTTCAAGGAGGAGATCGCATCCCCTCCACTCTAGCCGACGAAAAAGTACTCCTTGTCATTTTTTCGCTATCCCCACCGCTCTCTAGCTTCCCCTACGACGTCGTCTGATAAGGGGTTCATTCTTTCGTAGCTTCCGATATACGTCGGACGTTGCAGCGGCCAGTTTGAAAAAGGCGCGCTCCGTCCGGCGACGCTTCGCGACTGTTTTATCGCGGGGCGGTCGATTTTTGTTCCCCTGGGGTGATTTTTCTTATTTTTTTTTCGGCGGCGCGTGTTGTAGGGTAGTTTTTGGCGGTTGTCGGTTTAGTTGAGAGAGCTTGTGTTGTATTTCGTGGATATTTTTTTATGCGTTTACTTAGTTTATTTCGCATTTTTATGGTTTATTTAGTACAACATCTTCCAGAATTTTAACTTTTCTAAACCAGTCTAAAAGCAAAATATTCTCATGAAATGTTTTTTATTAATGAATTAAATATTAGTAATTTTAAAACTGGCGTAGAAAATGTTAGTATTATTAATACAAAAATTATTTATTATACGTTATTGAAATCTTGTGAGGGTCTGACAAAATTTTGCTTATTCTTTTCTCGGTTATTGTGATTTTATATTATTTTACGTTGTTCTGAAGTATTTTGGTGGACATTTATCAAAAGTTTTAAAAGAGTTCATGCGTTTACTTAGTGTATTTAGCAATTTTATGATTTATTTAGAACAACATCATCCAGAATTTTAACTTTTCTAAACCAGTCTAAAAGCAGAATATTCTCATGATATGCTTTTTATTAATGAATTAAATGCTTATAATGTTAAAACTGACGTAGAAAATATTAGTATTATTTATACAAAAATTATTTATTGTATGTTATTGAAATCTTGTGAGGGTCTGACAAAATTTCGGTTATTTTTTTCTCGGATATTATGATTTTATATTATTCTACGTTGTTCTGAAGTATTTTGGTGGACATTTGTCAAAAATTTAAAAAGAAATCATGCGTTTACTTAGCCTATTTAGCAATTTTATGGTTTCTTTAGTACAACATCTTCCAGAATTTTAACTTTTCTAAACCAGTCTAAAAGCAAAATATTCTCATGAAATGCTTTTTATTAATGAATTAAATATTTGTAATTTTAAAACTGACGTAGAAAATGTTAGTATCATTTATACAAAAATTATTTATTATATGTTATTAAAATCTTGTGAGGGTCTGACAAAATTTCGGTTATTTTTTTCTCGGATATTATGATTTTATATTATTCTACGTTATTCTGAAGTATTTTGGTGGACATTTATCAAAAGTTTAAAAAGAGTTCATGCGTTTACTTAGTTTATTTAGCATTTTTATAGTTTATTTAGTACAACATCTTCCAGAATTTAACTTTTCTAAACCAGTCTAAAAGCAAAATATTCTCATGAAATGCTTTTTATTAATGAATTAAATACTTATAATGTTAAAACTGGCGTAGAAAATATTAGTATTATTTATACAAAAAATATTTATTATAATTTATTGAAATCTTGTGAGGGTCTGACAAAATTTCGGTTATTTTTTCTCGGATATGTGATTTTATATTATTTTACGTTGTTCTGAAGTATTTTGGTGGACATTTATCAAAAGTTTAAAAAGAGTTCATGCGTTTAGTTAGTTTATTTAGCATTTTTATGGTTTATTTAGTAGAACATCTTCCAGAATTTTAACTTTTCTAAACCAGTCTAAAAGCAAAATAGTCTCATGAAATGCTTTTTATTAATGAATTTAATATTTGTAATTTTAAAACTGACGTAGAAAATGTTAGTATCATTTATACAAAAATCATTTAGTATATGTTATTGAAATCTTGTGAGGGTCTGACAAAATTTTGGTTATTTTTTTCTCGGATGTTGTGATTTTATATTATTTTACGTTGTTCTGAAGTGGACATTTACCAAAAGTATAAAAAGAGTTCATGCGTTTACTTAGTTTATTTAGCAATTTTATAGTTTATTTAGTACAACATCTTCCAGAATTTTAACTTTTCCAAACCAGTCTAAAAGCAAAATATTCTCATGAAATGCTTTTTATTAATGAATTAAATATGTGTAATTTTAAAACTGACGTAGAAAATGTTAGTATTATTTATAAAAAAATTATTTATTATATGTTATTGAAATCTTGTGAGGGTCTGACAAAATTTTGGTTATTTTTTTCTCGGATGTTGTGATTTTATATTATTTTACGTTGTTCTGAAGTGGACATTTACCAAAAGTATAAAAAGAGTTCATGCGTTTACTTAGCTTATTTAGCAATTTTATGATTTATTTAGTACAACATCTTCCAGAACTTTAACTTTTCTAAACCAGTCTAAAAGCAAAATATTCTCATGAAATGCTTTTTATTAATGAATTAAATATTTGTAATTTTAAAACTGACGTAGAAAATGTTAGTATTATTTATACAAAACTTATTTATTATATGTTATTGAAATCTTGTGAGGGTCTGACAAAATTTCGGTTATTTTTTTCTCGGATATTGTGATTTTATATTATTTTACGTTGTTCTGAAGTATTTTGGTGGACATTTATCAAAAGTTTAAAAAGAGTTCATGCGTTTAGTTAGCTTATTTAGCAATTTTATGGTTTATTAAGTACAACATCTTCCAGAATTTTAACTTTTCTAAACCAGTCTAAAACCAAATATTCTCATGAAAAGCTTTTTATTAATGAATTAAATATTTGTAATTTTAAAACTGACGTAGAAAATGTTAGTATTATTTATACAAAAATTATTTATTATATATTATTGAAATCTTGTGATGGTCTGACAAAATTTTGGTTATTTTTTTCTCGGTTATTGTGATTTTATATTATTGTACGTCGTTCTGAAGTATTTTGGTGGACATTTATCAAAAGTTTAAAAAGAGTTCATGCGTTTACATAGCTTATTTAGGAATTTTATGGTTTATTTAGTACATGATCTTCCAGAATTTTAACTTTTCTAAACCACTCTAAAAGCAAAATATTCTCATGAAATGCTTTTTATTAATGAATTAAATATTAGTAATTTTAAAACTGACGTAGAAAATGTTAGTATTATTTACACAAAAATTATTTATTATATGCTATTGAAATCTTGTGAGGGTCTGACAAAATTTCGGTTATTTTTTCACGGATATTGTGATTTTATATTATTTTACGTTGTTCTGAAGTATTTTGGTGGACATTTATCAAAAGTTTAAAAAGGTTTCATGCGATTACTTAGTTTATTTATTTTTATGGTTTATTTAGTACGTATTTATAAATTTGTTATAATATGTATATAAAACATTACTTTTATTGTAGATTTTTCCTAGTGAAACTTTTGATTAAATCGAAATATTGAAAATTAAAAAAAAAAACTAAAAAAACTTGAATAAACTATGGTTGTCGATATCCCAATATTGAGACGCTCGTAGTTTTAGAACTGCTGGATACAAGAAAAAGTGGTGAATACCTTTTTTGTGCAGAATTTTATAAGGATTATTTTTGTACTGAAGGTAAAATAGCGAAATTATGATAGTTTTACAGTAAAATGCGAAAAACCACGAACGCGCACATTAGGAGTAGTTTTTGCTTAATCAGTTTCTTGAATAAAATCCCCTATATTCTTTACTCTTTTTGATATAAGCAACATCTACAACAAAATTATTAACGCACTCTTGTGGAGATACCAAACAATCTCACAATAATTCAAATTCAATATCTTAAATTAATATCTTAGAATTGTATCATGAAAAAAAAAGTACCACAAAGTTGTTATACGCACTTTTTCCTACTGGGTCACCCCACACCCTGGCAGCCGAAAAAAACTCCCTTCATTTTTTCATCCAACCCCTCTACTAACCTACCCCGACGGGCTAACCCCTCCACCGTCTAAGATGTGGGCTGTAAAAATGCCCTACCACATTTTTACCGTTCTTTTAAACAGTAAGCTCCACCCCTTCGGCTCTGAAGTGGCCACCCCGATTTTTACGTACAGCAGGGATGTTACTACCCCATCCCACTGGCAAACACCCCTTACAAACGGAACACGAACATGTGTCCGAAAAGTTCTAAAACTAGCATAAACGGTATAACAAATAATTGATTAATTCAGTCGAAAAAGTTTTCCGTTTAAGGAATTTTAATTATTTAACAGCTACGTTTAAGAGCCAACAATTGTAGGTTTGTGTAAAATATGGCCTGTATATACTTTGAAAGTTTTGTGTGTAATTGCAAGGGACAGGACCGGTTTAGACCTGTATTATCCCGTCTACAAAATTCTGTCTTTGTAGAAATTAAAATAAACACAGGGGTGTATAAGTTTTTAAAGCCAAAAATCGAAACTATAATTTAGAAATACTTGATTGTTATTTTTTATACCAAGCCAATATTCTAGGAGTTTTTCTTCAGGGGCTGTAGAACCGTGAGCCGGTCCTGATACCGGTTTAACAGTTAAATGCGTGGGTGGGGCTGTGAATTTTTGATACTTGCAGCTGATCGTGCCATCTGCTGGTAAAAAAGAGTACGATATATACGGACGTAACAAATTGCTATTTAAATTCAGTCTAATAACAGCTTAGACGGTCCTAAAAGTGTATAATTTTTGGCAATCAAGAATTGATTTGAATACAAAAGAATTCAGCGTTTTGTCTGTCTGAATTGTTTAAAGATATGTATCTGTATATCAATCAACTCTAATAGCACCTACTCGCGTTCATAGTAGTGAAAATACCCGAATAAAAGTATGCCTACAAACATTCTACAAAAAAATATTTTGTCTACAAAAAGTCTCCTGTAGACAACTCGAAATTATATTAATTAGAATTTGTATTGGGTGCTATTTTTGATGGCCTCTTTTGATATACGAATAAACTATGGGTAAGTTAAAATAGAGGCGATCCTAAAAGTGTATAGTTGTTGGCAATCAAGAATTGTTTTGAATACAAAAGTATTCAGCGTTTTGTCTGTCTGAATTGTTTCAAGATATGTATCTGTATATCAATCAACTCTAATAGCACCTACTCGCGTTCATAGTAGCGAAAATAACCAAATAAAAGTATGTCTACAAACATTCTACAAAGAAATATTTTGTCAAAAAGTCTACTGTAGACAACTCGAAATTATATTAATTAGAATTTGTATTGGGTGTTATTTTTGATGGCCTCTTTTGATATACGAATAAACTATGGGTAACTTATAATAGAGGCGATCCTAAAAGTGTATAGTTTTTGGCAATCGAGAATTGATTTGAATACAAAAGAATTCAGCGTTTTGTCTGTCTGAATTGTTTAAAGATATGTACCTGTATATCAATCAACTCTAATAGCACCTACTCGCGTTCATAGTAGTAAAAATAACCGAATAAAAGTATGACTACAAAAATTCTACAAAGAAATATTTTGTCTACAGAAAGTCTCCTGTAGACAACTCGAAATTATATTAATCAGAATTTGTATTGGGTGTTATTTTTGATGACCTCTTTTGATATACGAATAAACTATGGGCATATAGTAACTTATAATAGAGGCAGACATTTTATAATTATTAGTTTTACGACTCGTTGTTAATCTGGTGTTAAGGCTTAGCGAAACACAGCTGAGTATGGGAATTAATTGTTAATTGATTATTAAATTGTGAAACCGGGCAATTAAATAATTTAACTGGTTTCGCAAATACAATTTTTGAAACGCGCTATTATTTTTAATATACAATTATTGTTATTGCAGCCCTGTGATTTCAATCAAAATAAAATATTTATACGTATAATTTACTACATGTTTAAGACACCTAAATTTCAATTTCACGAAAAAATAATGTTTTTTATGAAGAGTTAAAAAAGATATTAAATTCTTTTACTTCTATGATTAATTCTAATAACCTTTTATGGGAATAATTTTTCAAAACCTCTTGCTCAAATATCTTTTTAATATATGTTTATATAATTTTATTAGGGAAATTTGTAAAGCTTTTTTTCTAACAGAACACCCTGTACCTTTTACATTATGTACTTCTAAGTTTAATTGTAAGAATTTTATATGGGAATTATTTTTTTATAAATTGCTTTATTTTTGAGTTATAAGCAATTAATCAAAACTCTGAACTTTAAATTAAAAAAGAATCCATATGGCAGTTTGAACATTTCATTTAATTCTATTTAATTGTGTTGTTGTTTTCTCTTGGATTTTCTGTTTGTATCTATTTGGTTACAGTAAACGTTCATGAGGTTTGATTAATTTCTAATAACTCAAAATTAATGCAATTTATAAAAAAATAATTCCTATGTAAAATCCTTAGAATTAATCTTAGAATTAAAAAAATTCAAAATGTGTAGGATGTTCTGTTATAAAAAGGAAAGGCTTCCAAATTTCCATAATAAAAAACACTCTGTATATAAAAAATGTATTTGAACAAGAGGTGTTTAAACCAAAAAAACTTTTATTTGAAAGAATTAGAAATTAAGAATTAGAAATTAAGAATTAAGAATTACGAATTAAGAATTAAGATCTAAGAATTAAGAATTACGAATTAAGAATTAAGAATTAAGAATTAAGAATTAAGAATTAAGAATTAAGAATTAAGAATTAAGAATTAAGAATTAAGAATTAAGAATTAAGAATTAAGAATTAAGATCTAAGATCTAAGAATTAAGAATTAAGAATTACGAATTAAGAATTAAGAATTAAGAATTAGGAATTACGAATTAAGGAAAGCATTTTAGCATCGGACATCAAGCAACACCACCGATTAACGAGCCTCTAACGCTTTCATTTAACGCAGCGTCCGCGTGTAGCGCTGCGAGTCCATTAAATTGACCCTAAGGTCCCCCTGGCCTCCCAACACCCCCACCAGCACGCTCCTCACCTGGCCTAAAGCGGGGGAACTGCGAATTAACATAAATACAAACGTACTTAGTTCCTTACATGCATGCTTGTAGGTAAGTTATGTCAAAAGTGGAATATCACCGGAAAAAATCTGCATTTTAATGCAGCACTGCTGCATGTATGTACACGTAGGGTATATATATGTCGGTATATACCAGGGGGAGCAAAGCAGGTCGTTGTTTATTGTACTTATTCTACATTTTCTCTCGGTTCGAGTTCTTGGGGGTGATTGTTATCTTTGAAGAGGTGATTTTTTTCAGGGTTTGCGATTTAGATATGCCTAAGAGATATGAGACCGTCCGGTTGTTACGATGTATTAATTTTACCTAATAGGGCACTTCCTTCGTTGTGTTTTGTTTTGCAATAGAGGGAGGAATTTTGTTTTTCATATTGTATGGGATTAAGCCTTTTATAGGTCATTCCAGTTTTATCATGTGAAGGAATTGCACACAGTTTTCACACAAAGGATTCATATTTGTCGAGCACATTACTTGATTAGGTGAGTACCTTGCCTTTCACTCTCCTTTTACGCTTCATTTTAAAATATAACACACGCCAACCAATAGGAAAAACCGATTGCATCGAAACAAACAGTTTTCTCGATAATACTCCATTTTTGTCTGGAAAACACCGTCTAATTAAGCTAATCTATCCCAGTCAGCTAGCGCATACCGAAAACAAATTGTTCAAACAACGATAAAAAAGATAAAAATTGCGAAAGAAGAGTAAACATCGCGGCCAGTACAACCTTGGATGCTCCCTTGAGCGGAGGTTCGACTTTTCCGCGAGAGATGGCGCTGCGTGTGCGGAAGTTTCAGAAAATTGCCTCGAGAAGGGAAGGGGTTAAAAACACCCGCTATCGCGGAGCTTTAAAGCGCACAGTTCGACCCTCGATGCCGTGGAGGGCTGTTGTGCTTTTCATGTGAACTTCAGGCGTATTTACGTAATTATTCTTGAGGAATTTTTTAAGGTAATTCCTCAAGTTGTTAAGTAAAGTAATTTCCGAAAATACAATAGATTTATGAAAATTTCGGTTATTAAATACTTCGTTACCAATATCAAGACTAAAAATCTAAAAAAATATTTTATTTGTAAGTTTTGGATATATGCTCTTCTTCAAATGTTTCTATAATAACTTTTATGTAATAATTTATTACATCATAATCTCCATGAATTTCTTATCATTATTGTCACCGTGTACTAATCTTGTAAACCCGGCCATTTTTTTTTCGTGATAATTCGCCTACATCCAATAAAATTTCGGCTAATATAAAACATTATTATTGGCCAAAACATTGGTTAGATAAGATAATGCGAGATTCGGTTTTATCAGAATTTACACAAATGCTATATATAGCAACTAGGCAACCATCGGCTTGCATATTTGGTGGCTTTTTTTCTTCGCATAATCATGGAAACTGTTCGTTATTTTATTGTATAATATTGGAAGCACTGCCAATTAGAACGGACAGTGAATTTAATGAATTAGTATTTGCTTATGGCAATGAATCATCCACATAGCAAACATTGAACGGTTCGATGATAAGTGTCAAGGCTCCGTTGATATCTGATTGATAGAAATGAATATTTTGCGTGAATAGGCTGTATATATTAGAAAGATTGGGATTGTTTCAATGTACTGCTTCATCAATAAGTTTTATAGAAAATAAACCACAAAAAAGATTGGATTTTGACATAATATTGGCACCTAATCCATTATACAGGATGTAATGTAATATTATTTGTATTTCTTTGTTTATGTCAACCGAATTACTCATACAACGAATTACAACACTTCACCTTTACCCCAAAACTGTTTAACGATAATCTTTTCATATCTTCCCTGAGACCATTGTATATGTGACTGACCTGGTAAGAGAATGACCGTTTATACAGCTCAGCGCGACGGGCAGGTGGAGCAAACAAACCCATGAATCTTAAATTAACGTTATGGATATCAGTTCTATACTGCGTATGATAAAGTAAAAAGCAACAAAACACGGAACAAAAATACAATTATATGAATTGAACGAGAACTCAACACGGGCCAAGAAGATCGTGCAGTGGTCGTAGGATCGTGTCGACTATCGGTACGCTTTTGTTTCTTTTTTTCTGCCATTGAAATATCGCATTACCGCTATTAAGTTACAAATTGGATATGCTATTAGTTACCATAGCATGTACGATAATGACCTTTTGTGCTTTAGAAAAACACGTCGTAAGATTCAACTCCCATGCGTGGCGCTACAAACTCGAAGTTTGGAAGAATCTCGTGACTAAGCCAGAGTAGACAGAGCCTTGTAATTTTCAGGATTAATTACCTAATATATCTGTAATCGAGGCATGTATGATAATCGCCTCTGTCCAATTTACTTTTCTAGTTATGCCACAAAAACCAAAACCGTAGCATCAAAGTAGCTAGATTATATACAAACTCAAAGTTTGGGAAACTCTCCTGTTTAAACCAGAGTAGACAGAGAGTTGTAATTTTCAGGATTAATTGGCCAATTCATCTGTGACCAAGGCATGTATGATAATCGTTTCTATCCCATCTACTTTTCTCGTAACGTCATAAAAACCAAAGTAATAACATAAAAGCAGTTGGAATACCTACAGAATGTAATACAATATTCAAATACCGACCACAATAGGCGCACTATATAAAACGTTCGTTATGTAAAAGAGAAATCTAAAAGCGCGAGGCGAATGTTTATTGTAGAAAAAATAAAAAGTGGAGGTAGCAGAGAAATAGGTACTACTCGAGAAGTTGCGAGTAAGACCATATTCTGAGCACATACTTCGGATCCTTTTTTGTGATTGAAGTATTATTTTTTACAGGGATGAGGTTATTAATGAGGTTGTGTATTATCTTGAGTATAAATAGTAGACTGGTGAACCTGGTTTTGATCTGATAACCGGTGAGAATTTAAAAGAATTGCCTAAAAAGCCATAGTTAAGATAACTAACCTCTGCAACGCAGCATTTAGGCTTAAATATGTGCCATTTGTTTGGAAAACTGCGGAGGTAGTGATGATTCCCAAGCCAGGAAAACCACCAAATGAAGCATCCTCCTACAGGCCAATTTCTTTACTGCCCAGATTGTCAAAACTGTTTGAAAAACTACTTGCAAAACGACTGAAGCCAATCTTGGCTGAAAGAAACATCATACCCACTCATCATTCCACAATTGATCAGGTGCACAGAATAACAATGATCATAGAAAGATCTTTAGAAGAAAAAAAAAATATGCTCCTCCATATTCCTGGATGTGGCAAAAGCCTTCGACAAAGTTGGCACGAAGGTCTACTCTATAAGCTGGATCGGCTACTACCCTTCGAGTATAGCAACTATTAGGATCATATCTTTCTGACAGATACTCCCGCATAAAGCAAGATAATAAGTACTCAACCCTTAAATGTATTAAAGCTGAAGTACCACAAGGTAGTGTACTTGGCCCAATTCTTTACCTTCTAAATACACATGATCTTCCGCAACCAGATGGTGTTACCGTTGCCACGTTTGCTGATGACACTGTTATCATGGCAGTAGTGATTGGATGCAACGATGGCTAATTACATTGAACGAAACCAAATCCGTTCACATAAATTTTACCAACAAGCGAATACGATACGTTCCAGTTACAATAAATATAGACACCAAGCTACGCTGGAAAGCACATGTCAAAAAGAAACGAGAAGGATTGGGCATAAGATACAAAAAAATGTACTGGCTTATTGGTAGGAAGTCGTCTTTGTCGACATACAATAAACTCCTACTTTACAAGCAGATACTTAAACCTGTGTGGACCTATGGTATCCAACTGTGGGGCTGCACTAAGCCAAGCAATATCACCATCATTCAACGCTTCCAAAATAAGGTGCTAAGAAACATCGTGGGTGCACCGTGGTATATAAGAAACAAAAATATCCACAGGGATCTTGAGATGGAATTAGTAACCGATGAAATTGGAAAGTTTGCAGAGAACCATCAGAACAGACTTCTCCAGCACACGAATGTCGAGGCAATCTAGCTTCTTGACAATTGTGACAGTATGCGAAGACTCAAAAGCGCAATTTAGGTTAGATTAATATAGCTAGATAGTCATCAGACTAGGTGTTATACACAAGTACCTGGTAAGGTGCTGTTAATTAATAATACAAAAAAATGTTTGTATGTGTCTGATGAGGTTTTATATCTATCTATAAATATACTTGATAGCCAAAAGATTGCAATTTTTGTGCGTAGCTAAAGTTTAGATATGAAAATAATCAAGTGCAACATCAAAAAAATGAACAAATTTTGAAATAAAGCTTACATAAAACATGAGTACGGTGAACGTGAGACTTGATGTCATATCTAGGTTGCATCACATCTAATTAAAAATCATATAAATTAATACTTATAAACCAGATAAAGAAGAATGCGTTTTCACAAATAGATAAAGCGAGATAAGCCCGCCTTTTGTCTAGAAATTATATAGTTCTAGGAATACCTAAACCATGGTGACATTAGCAATTTTTGTTTAATATTTTAGCTTATGTCATTTATTGTAGTGTATAATACCTATTCGCTTTTTTTCCTATACACAAAAATAATACTCAAATTGTCATGTAAAGTGATTAATAATAATAATGATAATTCGGGCCTGCCAATGCCCCCGTAGTGGCGAAAGCTGTTGGGGGATGTTAAGGCGTTGATTACTATTATTATTAAAGTACTAAAAAATAAAGTGTCTATAATATAACAAATAATACAAATAATATTACGATTTGTCTATTAATTACTAAATATTTCATGCTTTGCTATGCACAGCCACACAACCGGCGTATCAATATATTTATGAAACGCATGACTGCCTCAATAATGAATCAAAGTTGCCTTTTTAAGTTACAGCAGCAATTTATTGTTGGATAATTAAAAGCTATACGCGCTGTACAATGTTGCCGCAATACAATTGAATTTTAATAGGTTCTTACACAAGACAATATAGGACACGATATACTTTGCTGTGTTATTCGTATTAGGGTCCGATATTATTGGTATTTATTTAAAAAGAGGAACGTTATAGCTTTTAGCATAACATTTGTTTGTCTTTGAAGAAGTAAGGTAAAAAATGGTGAAACGATTGTTCGATAATAACAATAGACTCCACTGGTGCAAGGCTAACTTCACTTATCCAAACATCGTCACTAAACCCATGCCCAAAAACAAATATCCAAGTCCAAAATATGTCCAAATGTGTCCAAACGCTAGCTAAGATCAAAACCGAACAAATTCGGGAAAAACAATTGCACCACACACCCTCCTTCACCCTGACCTAGTGTAAATGAATTGAGCGTGAGCGCTTTCAGATACCCGTCGTGAAAAATTGGTTTAGATTATATACTGTTAACACTTACTAATTATAATCAACATGACTGATAAGGTCTTCCAAATATTTGCCATTCGAAAAGTGAGGAAGCGAAAGAAAATTTGCACCTACTTGATTGGGACGGTGGGCCAAAAAATGCGGGTCGACGAGAGGCATCCGCCATTGGACACTTTTAAAATGCAACTGTTTTTTTCGTACGTGTCTCGCTCGAAAAAATGGCGATTGAACTTGGTACTCGGTTATCAGTACTGCTGATAACGGATTTTTAAAAATCTACCCTTTGCTTGCTGATTAGACTTCGGAAGTGAGTTTCGGTAATGTTCGGGCCGAGTATTCGCCATAACAGATGCTTGTAGGTTACTCAAAACTTTCTTCGTTATCGATGTTGTGTGCACATTTTCGAGATGCATTTGTTTGCGATTTGATCTAATTATAAATGTCATTGAGTGTAAAATTTTGCCATCAGAATGTAAATAGGAAATTTGTCTGTGTTTACAAGTCAATATATTGTTACTTCTGAGAGGAATTGCATAGATGTCGCTTTACCTACTTAAGCGATGTCGTTGCCGATTTAGTACTACTCATATTATAAAATCTCTTATCAAGAAGAGATGAAAATTAGAAGCAATGATACTTTCCAATTTTCGACAAAATTCCTAACTAAGTGAAGCCGGCCCCAGCAAAAAAATATCATGCTCAGCGTTGTAAAGAGACAAAGTCTATAAACAATGCATTATCAAGAAGGTGATTTTGCACTCTTCCTTAGAAGAAAACAACTTTCATAAGTAATAGATAAGCAAACAGTGTACAAAATGACGCACTCCTGAAACCGGAAGCCGTATATTTGTAGACAACAATGTAGACTACGTGTTTTCAATTGATTTCAAACTACAGTACTCATATAATTTCCCTGAATTTATTCGATTAAAAATTGTACTGTAATCTACAAGGTTTTAAAAAAATAATGGTTAAATATTTAAAGGGCATACTGGGGGGTTACATGGGACATGTGAGGTATCATAGGATACGTCTTTTAAAGCCGATTAGGTTACGTATCAAGCAGCCTGACTACGCATTACATAAGTAACATAAAATAACAGCGTCTTGAAAAATACGAATATTTACAATGCGATTACGGCGTTTCTTTTCTTAGCAGCGTATAATGTTTGATTTTCTGTTTTACGTTATAGTTATAATTGTATTTGTTGTTTATTTGCGTTCGACTTTTAACCGATAAGATACAGTGCAACTATAAACTCTAAAGCGTACAATTTGCGACGATAAAACTATGGTTTTTGTATGTTTTTCGCTACCAAGATTATATTTATATATAAAGCCGATATTGAAGGAATGTCTTACGCAATAATTTGTATAAAACTCGCTCGCAACATTATGAAAATATTTGCGTGTTATCAACAATTTGTGGAGAATGGCTACATAATGTAAACAGTAGTACAAACAAAATGGTGGACACGAGTTGTTAATCGTATACCGGGTGATTCAATTTCCAGCCTCACCATGGGGATCTCGCTTATTAGTGGAGATAGAGCCTATTTTTAAATTTGGCAAAGTTTCGTATTTTTGTGCTAATCAATTATCTGAAAAGAAATTTAAGCTATCGTTTTTAATTTTGAAGATATCCACAAAAAACTGAAATGTTAAGGTATCGTTTTTAATTTTTTGTTCAAAACCAACACTATAGCTAGACATTTGAAACAAAAACATTCTACGGGTACTTTTCAACAAGGAATGCCGTGTCATTTTTTAATTTGAAATAACATCAAAGATAACCATGGCCAACTTTTGTTTTTCTTATGGGCGCCATGTTGAATTTTGGCATTTTCCGATAGTCGTGTTTCTTCTCATTTCCGCAATGTATAACATGTTACCATTCTTCTTTAAAATAATGGTGTAATAATCAAAAAACCTTCAGGTACCCAACTGGAGCTTGGTTACAGACCGCCGGAGTCGTTGCCACGCAACACCAATAAAATGCACTTGGATCAAGCGGCGCCCTCAGCGTTAGGATTGCCATTTAACCAAATAAACTTTAATTGTGGTTGATTGTGGATGTAAAATGCCGTTTACCAATAACGAAAAGCGTGATATAATAAGGGTTATTATTGTTCTCTTAGAAATGTCGGATCGTACAATATTCCTAACATTGGACGGAAATTTAGCGGACCATGGATCGTTTAGTAAACCCTGCAATTCTTATAATCCTCATGGAAATGTTGAAACTGATCAAAGAGGTATTTTAGAAATGGTAAACGTTAAATTACCATAATTTGCAATGCTTCAACTACTGGTTTTTCGATAAATGACGATCCTCGGATTTCTAAGCGGGAAGTCGCCCTTAATTTGGTATTGCCGCAAACACGTGTTTGCAGACCATTACAAACATAGAAATTGAAACCGTACAAATCCCACACAAGTCAAACTTTGCAATTGTACGAAATTATTTAAATCAACAATTTCCAAATCGCTGGATTGGTAATGGTGGAGTGGTGGCTCCCCTGTTATTAAAAAAAATTAAAATATAGTATTTTACTGAGTACAATAAATTCCGTTTTTCGTTTTATTAATGAATGCTATAATAATGTATCATAAAATTTAAGATACAGAATATTTCAAATTCAAATTCAAATGATATGTATAATACACGTATTTTACCATTTATTAAATGGAATATGTGTTTCTAACATACTATTTCATAGATATTAAAATACATTTGGCTATAATACATATTTTATAATACAGTTTTCTCAGTGTAATGTTAATCAACTGAAATAAGATTTAATACTAAATATAAGTCAATACTGGTAGTATAACCTTACTTTTTTGTGTATTAATTACATATTTCCTCAATTAGTTCGTAATGAAAGCGGTATATGAACGGTAAAGCACATCCGGAGACGTTTTTTTAGAATGTATCGAAGAATCGGTGCTGCGGATTGCCATTTTCATAACAATAAAACTGGTTAATAAAGAAAAACGCTCGTCGTGACATCTTGCGGCCGACAAAAATAACGAACGTTAAATAAATTGCACTTAGCGCGCGCCGCTCTTAGTGTGTGCTACCCATTCAAGCAGCATAGGTTATACCATTAAAATTTACAGTTCTGAACAACTAGAAGTTTAATGATAAGTTTATTACCATCTAGTTAATGCTTCAAGTCGGCTGGCTCGACGCTATTTTTATGGTTTAGCAGTTTTATAGATTTATAGAGAATTTCGTTGCGATCAAGCATTTCTCTTATATGCCACCCATAAAGTATAAAAGTCATAATTCAGTTGGTGTGCTTCGAAATGATAATGATCATGATCAAAATTTTTATTATCAATTTCACAGAAAATTTTATTCTTTATAAAAGTTTCAGGGTGATCCGAAACCAATAACCCAACTATCAGGTCTTAGGATTTATGTATAATATACCGGGTGGCTCGAAATGTATGAATTTGACATAAGAGTAAACTACCTTCATTTTCAAAAATACCAAAAAATTTTGTTTGGAAATGTTGTTGGTAATTAAAAACTATACTCAGATTTGAAACTACAGCCACCTATCTCGAAGAGAACGCAGATTACGGAAGTAGGAACAAAGATGAATGAATAAGGATATTTTCAATTAATTATAAATAAGTAAGTCCGTTATTCATAATAAATTGCGGCTGTTTGCACAGCAGTATAAAGAAATCACTTCCGAAGGATGTTGTAAGAACTGTTTTAACCTTAATTTCTTATAAATCAAGGTTCGCAACAGTAATTTTAATTAAGATTGTAACCAGCTCAAATACGTTTGTACTGCAGAAACTATAGAAGTTTAATTGCAGGTAATGTCATTTAAATGATTAAACCAAGTGGTGGTTAATAAGAATTTATCATTTCTTTTTGTGTACCTATATCCTGTAAAAGAGAAAGGAAACGATTACGATTATGTTGAGTGAAAGAATTATACAGAATTATATTGATAAAAGCAGTCGCGTAAAATATTGAAGGGAAGAGTTTCGCTAAAATTGATCACACATCCAGGCAAAATTTTTAAATATCTATCACTATTTAAATTTTGGATTTAAAGAAAAAGTGACAATATCTCAAAAACTATTATAGGTATAGGGAACCCTTACATTGGTTGACAGGGAATAAGATTTCCTCCACTAGAAAAAAATGAGTTTTTTACGTTTGAAAATTCGATAATTGTGTTGTAAATTTTGAACACCCTTGAACAGGATAAATCTCGTTCGTCATAATACATATATAATTTGTAAATTTTAACCGAAAACGTAAGTAAACCACCAAACAAACATATTTCTTTGGGTCTATTGGAACACCAGACTTCTTTGAGTCATGAGGCACATTTATTTGTATTAAAAAAAATTCTTTCTCTGTAGTATATGGAAATTTGACAATACACGTGGTGATCACAGATAAATTAGATGATAATAAATCATGACGATGACAACTGTCTGTCTACTCTGGCTTAATCAGGACATTTTTATTGATATCGTCATGCAATAATCGCGACCTGTGGATCCAATGATTAGGTACTTTCAAAGATCAAGATCTCGTATAGCTGTCCCACTTCATCTTGATCGCAAACCGAGTTCTATATTTTTTATATCGTCGAATTGAAGCGGCTAGAGCGAGAGAATGGTGGCAGGCGTGCTATGCAATGTAGCCATCATCAAAAATGAACTTTTATTACATTAATTCGAGCTATTTTTAGCGCATGTTTGAGCTCGGCCACTGTGGACCGTACAAGCATTCTTTCGTCTATAACTGAATACACACCATTCAAATTATATCGAAGTTATTGTAATATTTAAAAATCACAAATATGTTTAGATCGCAGCCAGATAATAAATAGTTAAATTGTGGTACCTTGCAATGAGGAATAATGCTTCAAATTCTTCATGTAAAAGCTCAAAGAAAACTGAAATATACCGCAAAAACTTCTAGGGAATGAATAGAGAAAAGAGGACACAGCGTGTATCTTAACTTCTTTGCACCTTCTTTCAGGTTTTCTACTCGAAGGGGAACGCCTCCACACCAACGGCATTCTTGCAGATGAACTAGTCTTGAGTTTATAAAAATACCAGCACATTCTACTACCAAAGCAATCTTGCGCTGTGTACCGGTACAGATTCTCTTTGGTTGTTAGATGGAGTATTTAAAACACGTTCTACAATTAGAATTCTTGTATGTGAACAAATTATATACACACAGAGAGAAATTTTTGTTTGATTCAAATAAATATGCATTGACTCAAAGAAATTTGTTGTTTCAATAGAGGCAAAGAAATATTTATTTGCGGATAAAAACGCATTTATTTGAAATATTTGTTTGGTAGAAAGAACGTTGATTTGTGTCAAACAACTTATATTTCCAGTTAAAAAGTTTGCAATTTGTGTATTATAAGAAATAAGATTTATTTACTTCAAATAATTATGATTGTGTTGAGTGAAAGAATTACATTTTTTTAAATTAACAAAATTGTTGGTCGAGTTAAAATGCTTAAAATTATTAATTTGTTGAAGGAATTAATAGACAAGAATTTTTCGGAAGACTCGCCATGTGTCACCTCCTTTTTGGGATGTCGCACATCCTCGACTAGTGCTTGGTCTTCCCAACCCAACATATAGTCAAGGTTAAGTTAGTAAACTGTACTCTGATTTGGAATCGCAACTTGAACCTGCAGGCACTGTACTGTAAGTTCTATACTGTCGATCACGCGGCTTTATACTCTCGATATGTACGATGTGCGAGGAGAGAGTTTACAGCGCCATCTAACAATACAGTTGGATGACATTAAAAATATATTTATTTGAATCAAAATATGATTTCTTTGGTGGAAGTAAACATATTTTAAAGCCAAAACAAAAATATTACTTTAAAGGAAATAAATCTCTTCTTGTGTACAAATATATTTATTTTAATCAAAATATGATTTCTTTGGCGGAAGTAAACCTATTTTTAAGCCAAAGACAAAATATTATTTTAAGCGAAATAAATATCTCCTTATATACAAATTTATATGTTAGAATCAAAATTATATTTCATTGGTGTAAAGAAACGTTTTTTTAAAATCAAAACTAAAATATTACTTTAAAGGAAAGTAATTTTTGTTTGTATCCATATATATTTATTCCACTTAAATAAATATTTCAAACAAATTAATCTCTGCAAGCAAATAAACTAGAGTATTCAATGAAGTAAATATTGTTGGCGTCAAAGAAATATGCTTTGACCCAAAAGAATAAATTCAAACAAATACATTTCTTTGAAACAAGAAATCTTTTCTATCTGTGCAGGGTGAGTTATTAGTATCCCGGTGGTCGATATCTACTAAATTATTAGACAAAGAAAAGAAATTTTAAGACAAGTTGTTCGGCTCACTAGTTTCTATGACGAAAAATTATTTTCGTTCATACAGGGTGTTGCATTTCGGCGTGACGTAAGGTATAAAAAATCTTGAGATATTTCTTAACATGTACCACTTATTTACTCTAAGGTTGTCTCAAAAACATTGGTTATTCGAAGTTTCACGTCTTCTGGTGTGGTAGGTGCTGATGGGTATACCAGCTCCTTCACATATCCCCATAAAAAGAAATCGAGTTTGTTGAGGTCTGGAGACCTTGGTGGCCACAATGCAGGACCTCCTCTTCCCTCTTTGGTCACCGTTTTAGTTCTTGTTTTGTGCTGGTAATTAATATTACTCGTTTCTTCAAATTACAAAAAAATTATGACAGTATTAGATATTGTCAAACAACTTTTCTGTTAATTTTTTTTTCTTTTTCTAACGATTTAGTAGCTATCGACCGCCGGGATACTAATAAATCACCCTGTATATATCTAAACTTGAAATTTCTTGAATAATTCTAAAATTGACAATTTTAACTGAAAACATAAATTGTTTGTTACATATAAACGCAAATTTCGTCGTGCGGAATCATATTTGTTTATTAATATTTATGTATAATGTAGACGTTATTCATAAGAATAACATGTTTGTACTTCTGTGCATGTCACTAGGTTCTTTCTTACATGATTATTGTACTTGGTGACGTCATAATTGCGTACTAAAAAAATGACACAACAGTAGAATAGTATTTTTCCGGCTTGTTCTACAAGCAAATATTATATTTTATTTTAAAAGTTGCATAGTTCGTTATAAATGGAGATATAAATTATAGAATCGCTTAATTATGTAGTTTATAGAAATTGTACTAATTATAAATTGTAGCAATTATATATTCCATCAAAAAATTGACTAATGGATTGCATTAAGCTATTAAATATGGATTTTCCTTAATACGATAGTTGAAAAAGAAAATATAAAGTATCGCTGAGACATTTTCTTGTTCGACTTATTGTGCGTTCAACCAGAAACTGCTTCTAACCAAGTTGTTAATTGGCGATTTAGTAAACACATTTAAAATAATGTAAATAAATCATTGCGGTATAACTTTCACAGGAAACATATACTATAATATATAAAATTCTAATTAATAATCGTATATTTTACATTTCCCCTTTTAATTTCGCTGTAGTCTTCGATAAAAGTACCTACACAATTTATCACAGCAATACATTTTCTATTTATAAACTTATTAACATCTTTTATGATTTTATAATGTTTGTTATTGTGGTAATCACAGAAAAAAAAAACATAAAAACCACGTATCATAAAAAATGTATTTTTCAATTTATTAGCTCTACTTGACATGATTGTGTTTAACACTGTGCCTGAATAGCAAACATCTTAATAAGTTTATAAGAAAGAATAAGAAGAATAAGAAAACTTGAACTATCCGTATTGGTCCTTAGGCTTTACCGCAGTACCATTAACACATTTACTCGAGTGAAAGAACTGAAGAAAACCACTTAAAGTTAATAAGCGAAAAACCGCGAATCTATCGTATATAAATTAAAATCCTTTTTTACGTCTTCACTACTAGTATTCTTTTATTTTTTCTTTATATCTCAAAGTGTCGAGAACAACTATTATATGAATATTGGAGACATAAGGCTCTTCTCTTCACGTACACTCTGTAATTATCGAGAAAATAAAGGTTTTACCTATTTTACCATTATTTTAAGATGGAATTGATCGTAAAGTAGGTACAGTCGCCGATAATTGTGTTCTACCGATGTGCGGAATGGATTATTATAATAATTATAAAGGCATAAACAATCGAGAAACGAATTTACAGTTCAATTTGTCATTAGAAGTAAACGCGGAAAGATCTCGACGGATTTCAATCTTGTAGAATCTACTAAAAGTACAGAAACGAAAGATTATTTAGCCTTTAATAGTGGCAATAAAATGTTTTATATTTTTCCTGTCTGATTTTGTGAAGAGGTCGCGCGTGATCGTTTTCTAAAGTGCTTTGAGATAGGTTTTATAAAAGATATTCAGGTGTATTTGTTATGTACAGGGAGTTCCACAGCCTGTATATAACAAATATATAACAAAAAAGACTAAAAGTTGTCCCTATGGAGCAACATATACTATATACCAACATATACTATATATGTTTTTACTTTATGTATTTTGTATTTTGATAAATTATTAATCTTTAACTGACTTGACGTTGAAGAGGAAATTGCAGAGGAATATTTATTTTAGGAACCTCTGCCCGAAAGAAGATCTGGTGATAAATTTTAATAATTCTATGTTTAAGAATTCCAATCCATGGAAGAAATTTATTGGTGTCTGCACTGATGGAGCTCGGGCTTTAACAGAAAAGAATCGCGGTCCTCATAAAAAAATAAAACATTAGCTCCAGAAGCTCAATTGACTCACTGCAAAATCCATCGGGATTTTCTAGTAGCAAAATATATACCAGACAGACTAAAAACAGTTTTGGATCAAACAGCAAAAAAATAACATTGTCTCATCGTACTTAAATCAGAAGTTGAAGTTTGTCATACAGAAGCTAATTTCGACTTCAAATATTGTTTCTTTGGTGAATTGTGGATAGTCCGGTTAGCATATTTGGCTGATATTTTTGGAAAGTTGAATAATATAAAGTTTATTTATTTATTAAGTTTTGCAGGGAGAAATGGTCATTAATTGTTATTGTTTATATTATTATTTTATTATTGTAAAATTAACGCAACAATAAAAAGAAGTTAATAAAAATAAATGTAGTTTATTGTCAGCATTAGAAGACTTTCTTGAAAAAATCATTTAATCTCTTAATAACCCAGTTTAACAGTTATTTTCCAGAAAACTATGACAATAAAAATTGTACCAGAACTCCAAAAACTATGATTGTATACCAGATAACTTCACTGCCAAAGAGAAACAACAATTGTTAGAAACTTCCTCAGACTGATAGAAAATTTTAAGATTAATACACACCAATGTTTAGATCCAGAGAAAGAATTATTTTAAAGAAATTGCAGATTAATCCACACTGCCACATCAGATTTAAAAAAAATTAAATATGTGATTTTTCTTTTTCAATGTTTACATGGACAGACATAATAGAATATTTAATGTTATCAAATATCTAAACACATTTATCAAATTATTCGAAATCGGAGAATTTTTAAAAATTTCTAACTATCTACATAAACTGCAGGCGATCTAAATGTTGCTTTAGAGTAATATATTTTTGTATACGGTAATTTCACAACCTATTAAACTTTTTCTATTTTCAAAAAAGAAAAATATCCGAATCCTTTATTAAAAAAAAATCTAAATATTAAAGAAAATCATAAACTTTAGGCTAATTTTGTTATGTGGTATATGTAGGCCCATACGAACAAATTCTTATCAACTTAAAATTTTGAATTGCGAAAAACAAAAACAATCGTACAGAAATAATTATTATTAATCAAAAACTGCAATAATATACCTAATAATCCGTTTTAAGAAATGAATTTTGTCAACAATTTAACAACATATTTAACAGATTAAAGGGTATCAATAAATGTTATGCGAATGTCTTTCGAAAACAAAAATTCGGTAACATGAAATAAATATTCCAAATTCTAAACAATCAGAATCTGAGGATAATATTAATTAACATTGAAAGTATTTAGTTTTTGGTGTAAAAGAGTTGAATTATATTAGCGCTCTAAAAGAGGCTAGTTTAAGAACTTTGTTCATCTGGTAATAAAGAATTCACCCAGGGTAAAAATAAATTTATTGTTGACGTTTATAAATATAGAACCAATACCAAGCCGAGGGAAAGAGATCTTGAGACCGCGCTTGAATGTTTTTGGCGAAAAAGAAGTTTCAACAAGCAGTCTAAAAATAAAAATTTCGCCTCTCGGTTGCCAAGAGACTATTTTTTCTGTAGTTTAAGAAAAATTTGTCTAAATTTTGATCGAATAGCATGAGAAATAGTAGCGTGTATATTATGGATAAGTACGGAGACAGTTGTCGGATTAATTAGTTGGGAATTTTGCTGAATCCCAAGGTGAAAAAATTATTTTTCGGTGCTCGGATATAAAAAACAAGATGGCCGTTCAAACACGATCTATTTTTATCGCAGATATACCGGATAACGTGATCCAATATTTACACAAACGATTTTTTCAGTTGCCATCCAAAATTTTTTTTTTTTAAATATCGGTTATGATTAAAGTTTGTAATGTGGGTGGTTTACTGACCATTTACGAGTGTGGCAATTGTGTTCCTGGGTACATTTTCCTTCGGTAAACACTGAGGTAACCTTAAAATCGGCGCACACAATAGTCCGAAGTAGCACTGCTGAAAAATCGACCGAATAGCACGTGGTTGACGACTCAAGGCACGCCGAAATGAAAAAATCAAAAATCGCGCACTCTGACAGCACTGGTCGACGACACCGGCAAAATTGCGGACATTTTATCATCGCCTATCTATGATTTTAAAGTATTAGAAACAGTTGAGGCATCTTGTGGCTGCGAAAGCTGCAGTTAGAGTTGCAGGCGGACTGAGCGGACTAGGGTGGGGGGGAAAATACATATAAATTGCATAAGTTAAACAAGGATCACAAGATTCGCAAGAGGCGTACGGCCAGCACCGACTGGGCATGTATATAAAATAGGCTTATGCTCTTATGCATTACTATAGTATGTAACCGCTATTTTTTAAGAGCGGGCGGACCACTACTAGAGAGATTTCTTCTCTTCTTCCGACTCCCCACCCCCCCACCTTTCCTAGCTTCATTCTTTCTTTCGATATCCAACCATGAGCGCCGATACGCATAGCCAAACGGGCTATCTTATCCCCAATATGTAAAGAAGAGAGGTCCAAAATCACCACCCTGCGGAACCCCACATTTTAGATCCCTCTTTTTTTGAAATTTTCTACAGGAATAGGACTGTTCTAGAACTGTTCCATATTACAATAGTCAATGATTTAGGTCAGTTTTGGACACTCAACTGTCCAATGAATAATATTTTCATAAGTCGTTTTTTCGAAAATTTTTAAATTTAGCGCCATAAAACATTTCCGATGCCATTTAGAAAGCTAAATGATCCACCAAAATTAGTTAGAAAAAGAATGGGATTGCCATATTTAAAAAGCACGTATCGATGACGTCATGACCCAGTAAAAATTGATGGTTGGAAATTAAACTTTTACAGAAATATAATAAAACATTTCTAAAAAAATATAGCTAAAAAAGAGTGAAGGTATTCTGCAAATGACTGGCGAGGAAATACATAGCGGTGTTAAACCGGTGTTAAATCCAACACAGCATTTTTACGTTTGTACCTCTCTAGTACCAACCATCGACCAAAGAATTTATTTTAATTACAAAACCATTGAAAATCTACACAATCTTCCAACAACAACAAAAAATAATAAAGAACGGCTGAGGATTATTTACGGTGCCGAAGACGGCTAGTCTCCAGTTTACCTGTAAGATATAATAAAAGTCTTACAGCTAATTTCCATGTAAAATTAATTTACCCGCGATTATTGTAAGCACAAATCGACACTCCGCGCTTGTATTCTCTTCTCAGCGCCTTACCATGACTTAGCTATCAATTCACACAACAATAAACATCAAAGTAAACATTGGATAAGACTGAGAAAATATCGGGAGAAAAACTCTTTCTCCCACCTTGGTGGGCAAAACTGAAGACACGAGCGCCGTTGGAACATTTTGAAAAAGGGGTAACAAAATAATTCTTTAAACTGAAGAGATTAATTATAACAATTTTCATTTCAGGAATATACCTACCGCACGTTTCAGTATTTCACTCAGTTTCAGTATTTCAAAATACAACCTAGGTCATGTGTGGTATCATCATGTAAATGAACACATTTATCTAAATGATAATTAAACTTTTAAAACACGATCTCCATCAGACCTACCCATGGACGTTATGATAAACTCGTGTTCTATATATACAAGTACACAAAAGACGCTGATAACTATAACGTCGATCTGAACGAGTTTCATTATCGCGTGTTTGATATGCGAGCGCGTTGATTATTTGCCTGTGTATACGGCCATATGTTATTCATATGGTAATGAATCACATAGATAAAAATTTGTCGCGAATTCTGTAATCTTAATATTGCACGTATGCCAGCAACCGCGTCTTAAGCAGCTGAGACGTGTTGTCTGTTTCAAAATAAGTTGTATATAGGTGACTGCGCAAATATGTTCGATTGTTTAAAAATGAGGTTACGAATGCAATTACCATTTTTTAGCGTTGACCGATTTCTGCGTCCCGGTCGAAGAAATGCGAAGGTATTTTTAGCGTTTCACAATACGCTTAAACTATACGTATTGTATGTACTATCGTGGCCATATATTATGTCCCTTCTTTTGACGTCGATTTTCTCGCAGAACTAGGGGTGAAAAAATATTAAAAAATTCTGATGCTGTCCTTGACTAATTTTGCCCCGTACATTTCATTCGTTTAACTGTAGCAATTAATTACTCGGGAAATAATCCATATAGATATCAACGAATTAAATAGTAAAATCACCTGCGGAATGCTAGCTTTCAATGTGCATTTTTGTAAAATCATTGGATTAGTGGTTGACCCACAAAACGCTATATTAGCCAATGCCAGCAATTCCGTTTTTAGAAGAGCTAGAATAATGAAATATAGAGTATAGGCTACCCAATAATTCATAGGTTTAAAGTTTATTACATAATCATTGTTTATCTTGCATTTTTCATACAAAAGATCGTGCTGAAAGTCCGCGTGAATTCCGACGCTCTACGGTCTTTGGTGTGCTGCGGGGAAGGGAGGCGTTAGCGGTGCTCTCATGTCGGAGAGAACCGACACAGCTGAGAGAACCTGGGCAGCTTATTATCAATACAGAAAAAGAACGATAACTTGGCAAGCTAGTAAATTCAACTACAATTAAATTCTTAATTTTTGCATAATTTTGATTATATGTGACCCGGTACGAGAGAAATCTCTTCTATCGATTGGCGTTTATGTTTTCTTCAGTTTTTGTACAATAAGGTTGTAAACAAGATTTTGATGGAAGCGGATAGATTTAATAATATAGAGTTAGCAGATTCTCCGATCAGTGGTGAATACTAAATTAACTTTGCTTGATAAACCCAAAAAATATTTAAAAAGTATGCCCGATTTTGTTATATAAATATTCAAACTATTATAACAGTTTCAACAGTTTATTTATTAATAATATTTAAATACATGCACAAACAATATAAAATAAATACAACTCTTGATATATTGCGTATATTGCAAACGTCAGCTCTGAGCGTATAAAACTGAAAAATATCAAAAATCTTTTACAAATTTAGCATCGAAAAATTTTAATGCTAATGCGTTTAAATGCTAATCCCGAAACCCGATTTAAATTGCCAAAAATTTCCCAGGGGACTTCCAAATGCCTGTTCGTGGTTCTGTTATCTCATTGAGTCATTTTGCCATTATTTTTTAATTCGGTAATCTGTCGCCGGATATCCAAATTTCTTTGGCGAGGCATAATCGCAGTGTTGTTATATGTGTTGTGTCCGTAAACACTGTTCTTCTAGTAACTAATGCACGTGCGATCCGCCACTACTTGCAGCGTCGCTGTCGATCCCTTCCCCCGCTCGCCCCAAAGACCGAAGAACGCCGCGTCAATTGCAGCAATCATGAGATGCTTCAACTCGATCTTTTGTATGGAAAATGCAAGATAAACAATGATTACGTAATAAACTTTAAAGCTATGAATTAGTGGGTAGCCTATTATGGTCTATATTGCATTATTCTAGTTCTTCTAATAAAGGAATTGCTGGCATTGCATAATATAGCTTCTTGTGAGGCAAGCACTAATCCAATGATTTTACAAAAATGCACAATCAAAGCTAGCATTCTGCAGGTGATTCTAGTTTTTAATTCGTTGAAATCTATGGATTATTTCCGGAGTAATTAATTGCTAAAGTTAAACGAATTAAAATTTACGGAATTATCAGAATTTTTTAAAGTTTTATCGCCAGTAGTTTTGCGAGAAAATGGACGTCAAAAGAGGGGATATAACACATGGCCACGATAACAGTGTGTTCGTTTCAATATACATACATATGAGGATAGCAACACTGTTGATCAAAACTGTGTACTGAATTTATAAAAAAAGTTAGGTATCCTAAATTGGTATTCTATATCGACTGCGCCATGTTTCATGTCGAATACTGTATCCTCCGAAAAGTTCTTGTCAATAAAAGTTTTTTTTTTATAAAAAATAAGGCTGGAATATTTTTCAGTCAGTTTTTTTATGAATGCATCATTTTTTAGTTATAGGAAATTTATCAAAACTAATTTTTAAAATTAATAAGAAAAATAACAAAAAAGTCAGGAGTTTTGATAAATTGCTTAAAACTCAAAAATGATGCATTTTATAAAAAAAGGTTCCTACATAAAAATTCTTAGATTTAAAATGAAAATTAAAAAATCCAAAAATTTATACTAGAACTTAGAAGTATACCTATTAGTAATATATAATTTTATATTCTCTGTATCAGAAGTATACTGTGCTGGAGCTATTCTGAAAGAATTTCATTGGCGTTCCGGAAAAAAACCGTTTACGTGATCATAGCAGGCCACGCCCACACCCGAAAAAATCTAGTAGCCGCCCACCCGCCCGGAAAAAATATAAAAATGCGATCCGATTGGTGTCGGCCTGGCTGCTCCAAGGCTCTCTCGATAGATTTGGGATTTTGTGGTGCGCGCGGAGCCCGCGTTTCAGCTCTCTCGCGTTTTTACGCATCCCATGCCTCTATAGACACGAGTTATCAGGTCTTGGTGATAAAAATGCTCTCCGATTGGCCGACTGCGAACAAATCGTACGCCGGCTTAGACAGAAAAAATATATTTTCAAATCTAATGTGGCGGAGCGGGCACAAAAATTCCACCACGGTGCTAATATATTTTCAAATCTAATGAGGCGGGGCGGGCACAAAAATTCCACCAAGGTGCTCGGAGTTTGGATCGGAGTTGGAATCTTTGACGTATTTAAAGTTCGTTTGTTTAAAGTTGCGTCCGTTTGTTTTAGTAGATCCGCTGGTTTGGTATTATTCGTTTACTTTGGTGTTTGCATCTCTTTTATACTAAAGGATCTGCCATATTGAGTTTATTAAAAGTTCTATTTTTTGCTGTCCTCAGTAATAGCTACGAGGTAATATTTATTTATTTATTTATTTATTTATTTATTTACTCAAATAAAGATGACAAACAAACATGATTGATTATCTCGCAGGATTTGAAGAGTTGCAATTGCGTAACCGTCAGTTTAGTGGCGTTATTTTTTATAACGACCAATATATATTTCAATTTCTAAGAAAATACCTAAGTACCTACTTATAAATTAAACTTCCCGTCATCTTGACGGTTATCTGCTGTGATAAGGCAGATAAAAGTACATATCAGGACTTATGATTTATGTGGCAAAAAAATGGATTGTTCTGCAATATTCCTAGATGTGGTTTTTGATAAAGTCTGGTATGAAGTACTTGCCCAAAAATTAGGAAGTATTCTCCCCGAACATTTGGAACAAATATTAAAATTATACGTGATTGAGACACTGAGAGACAGGTACTTTAGAGCCAGTGGGAATTATAGATTGTAGAAGAAATCTAAAATTTGTGTAGGAATTATTTCAAACTAGTTGAAAAACAAAAAATAATCGAATTAAAAAAAAACGAACAATTTTTTACAATTTTGTAGTCATTTTCTAGACATTTAACAGAAGTTCCACTGTATGATGCTTTCAGTACAGATTCATTTCATGTATTTATTAAAATCTTCATGCAATATCATTTTATTTATTTGTACCTATATGAAAATATCATTGCTATTGAGATAAGTGTGTGTGCAGTGGAATTTGTTTTTAGAATAATGCCTCAATACAAGTTTTAGAAGACAAAAATTGCCACACGAGGTGTTTTGTTATATACTATTTTTTCTACCTCGCGACATACATAATTTTACATAAATTTCGAAAAATGCGGTTGTTATCTTACAATTTAAAGTAATTTTATATTCAACAGTTGGTAGTTAGTGTAAAATTCACAACTACGACTGACGCGAACCAATAGCGATTGAGATGTCAGCCTTATTTGACACTTGACGTCAATATCATAAATCTTGGAAAACCAAAAGTTACTAAAAGTTTGTGATCTAGTGTTTTCATAATGACGCCGAAAGCGGTTTCCTTATGAGTTTATAACGAACGCAAAGTGGAAAAAACATTTACAATTTTCAAATAGTAATCAATATGAATAAAATAAAAAAGAATTTAGAACATAATACAATAAAAATAAAAATGGGTATAGCTCTGCTACACATGCCACATAAAAAGTTCTGAAAATCTGTAAACATTTTGAAATATATTTCCTCAAATAAAGATAATAAATATGATGTTTTGATAATATATATTCTTGCCCTCATCTACATATCATCCACATGTTATGTGCTGATTTATCAAGCCTTAGATTAGTATAAAGTTGTATTAAAAATGAGCTTATCAAAACTACTTGGGTAGGTGGTACGTAACTGCTAATATAAAGGATCTAGCCAAATTACCTAAATATTTGACAAACTAAGAAGGTTTTGAAAGTTTTATTATATTTAAATTTATATTACCGCGAACATGACAGATGCGTGGAGGAACTATCACAATATACCAAATAGGTGGCGGCATTTATAACCACCAGGTGATTGTTCACGAACAAAATTTTCTGGGGCCAGAAAATCAAAACATACACACACACACACACACACAAAATGTGGAATTATATGAATACGGGCAAAAAGAAAACTTCGGAAGCAATTCGGTACATCGAGAGTGCTTTTTCCCTCAAACATTCAAGTGTTGGTTTGTAGAAATAAATTCCAAAGCTCCCTGACTTCAAAACGGTTAAGAACCACTGAGTTAGAGTAAAGTAATAGTGGTAGAAATTAGTTTCAAGGCAAAGATATTGCCAGGCATTCCTTCTCTCTTGTGGTATAATCAAGCTGTATACGTTATATCTTGATGATTCCTTCTTTTTGGGGGTTTTAATCTGCCTTCTTCGATTCTATCAATAGAACTAAACACCGGCAATTATGTTAATTGTTTATTTAACCCCCTAATCGTTCTATCAATAAACATTTACTGCTAATACCTCGACTGAGAGCTCAAAATAACCACTCCAGGAGTGTTAAACCTTCAAATCGGAAATACTTTTCGCATCCGTATCTTCCCGTAAAGGTGTTTGTGACCGCGACTTATAGCACTGTGAGCTATAAGCGAGATAATAGGTCCGTCCAGTAATAGAAATTTACAGTTACACGATTCAAGCATAGATCCTCTAGTACATCGAGACAGCGTAACGCCTTCGAACGAATATAATTCCGTCATTAAAATTATTAATAAAGAAAATTCGATTACTGTTTGTGTCTTTCTGCTGTCCCGGTGTGTGTGTGGGAAAATACTTCTCCGTTCGCCGGAAATTGTATGTCGGCTTTTTTCGCCTCATCCCGTCTTTTTCAAGCGTCTAATGTTTGCTTACCGGCTGGGTTAACTGTTCGCTATGTTTACATTGAAGTTGTGTTTGCTGTGGATTATATGGTATAGGCAAAACTGGGAGAGCTGAAGATTACTCATAGATTTCAGCTGTTATTTTAGACATATGTTACAGAATATTTCTAAATATTGACGCGTGTTAAAACGAAATAGCATACTTTTCATACGTCTGCTGCATAATTTAAATGGGCAAGACAAAAAAGTACGTCTGTTCTTAGAACCATAAGAACGAATGACAGCGGTAGCAACCTAACCTCCAATTCGAGCGCGAACGTGAGATGTGAACAAGATGTTTTCGTTGGTATGTTTTCACTTTGCTTCTGTTAAACATGCTAATGATGGATATATAAATTAGATAGGACAATTATCACAATTAAATGACAGTATTTTTAATAATTAAATATTAATCTGGAACGAACTACCTAGTAGGCAACTTAATATACACAGCTAATAACCAATTCACGCGGTACGTTCATATCTTGGTTCATACGATTTTAAGCGATAAATCCTTCAGCTCTCCCAGTTTTGCCTATATCGGATTTTGCGCTGCCGTCGTTGAGATGTTTGGTGCTTCGCTTATGTCGTAAATTGACGAAGCGATTGAGACTTCTGTGAGACCAGCCTTTCTGGAGATACCCCAGAATGGATGGTGAGGCTAAATTTGACGATCGTTGTAGCTATTACGATTTTAATTGAGGAAATACGAAAATACTACAGTGAATTCTAACGATTTTGCTGGTCTGATAAAGTATGGAAACAATACAAAATCTCAAAAACGGTTGGCTATTTTTAAAAATCGTCGAACACATCGATTTATAATTATAAAAATACAGCTTATGATATAAAATTAATTGTTTTACCTTCAATTGTTTTTCCCAGATGACGTCATCGACATTCAAAAAATGGCAATCTATATTGTTTTTAATGGATTTGACAGCTCTTTTAATTCTCTTAATTGTCGCATAATATTTGTATGGCCACGCATAAGAATTTTTTTTTTTTTTTTTAGAAAAGCGCAATTGTAGTTTATGAACTAAAAGTGACAAAATCTCCGGAACGGCTCAACTGAATTTATCGAAATTTTGGAATTAACTATTTTGCAACCATGTCAAGTCACTGGTGTTATTATTGTTGATGCAACGTTTACAGTTTTTGAGATATAACCTCAAACTTTTGAATTTGTAATAGAACACCCTGTATATTTTGAGGTTTTCTGTTACAGTCTTCATTATTATATCAAAAATATCTAGAAATTAACAAAAACCTTTATTACTTAAGTCTAAAAACTAACAAAGAAAAAATTGATGACAAAACATTATTACATTTTCTATTGCAACTACTCAGTTGGTTTATGAGGATTCTCAACCATTGACAAGTACACATTGTTTAAAATTTGATGGGTTTATTTTTTGTTGTTGTTATTTTCTTATCATTTTTTTCTTTGTTAATTATCTTTAGAACTATGTAAGAAACGTTTTTGTTAATTTCTAGATGTTTTTGATATAATACTGTAACAAGCGTAGTACTATTGAATAGGCAATAGAACACTTAGCAGAAAAAAAATAACCCACAGTGTGTTCTATTTACAATTAAAAACTTTGAGGTTATATCTCAGAAACAGTAAACGTTGCATCAACGATAATAATGCCAGTGTCTTCACATGGTTGCAAAATAGTTAATTCCAAAATTTCGTTAAATTCAGTTGAGCCGTTTCGGAGATTTTGTCACTTTTAGTTCATAAACTTCAATTGCATTTTATAGTATGCGACAATTAAGAGAATTAAAAGAGCTGTCAAATCCATTAAAAACAATATAGATTGTCATTTTTTTGAATGTCGATGACACCATCTGGGAAAAACAATTGAATCAATTGACTTATTCTCAAAAAAAAAAATCTGATGTAAGGCCATACAAATATTATGCTACCATTAAGATAATTAAAAAGTTTGCCAAATTCATTAAAAAAATATAGGGTTGTCATTTTCAAAAAATTTCGCTGATGTCATCTGCTAAAAAGAATTGAAAGTAAAAAAAATTATTAGAAAATCGTTCTTGAGATTTTGTCTTGTTTCCCACGTGTGCATAGAGAAATTATTATACACAACTTGACAGGTGTCAATGAGGACAAACGATGGGAATTCTAACAAATTCCGGTTTAAACCGGGTGTTGGTGATGTCAGTACGAACTATTCAAGATTATAAGAAATTGTAGGTCGCGTGAGGTATCATAGGATAGATCCTTTATTGCCAAATAAGGTTTGGGGGAGGGGGAATCGGTTTTTAAGATGTGTTTTTGAGAAAATTGCAAACACAACGTAACAAAACAAAATTAAATATATTAGGATATGATTATCGGCTTGCATGTACCGAGTGTTACCAAAACTATGCAAAATCTTTATTTTAAAATCAATGAAAAAATTTTATTTGAAAAAGCTTTTCGGAATATTATAGGGCATTAATTACTAAATTATAATTGCCTTCATCGTTGATTGTACACCTGGCATATGGAACGTCAAAAGTGCGTTATAATGTCTTCAACCTCTTTTTCAAATAATATTTTTGCATAGCTTTAAAGATGAAGGTACTTTACTTTTATGTCGTTTTAATCTTTTAGTTATTCTATTTTATTTATTTGCGAATACTTAACTTTCAATATATTAAAACATATAAAAAATAATCCAAAAATCGTCATAAATGGTGGGTGTCTATATAATTCCCTTTTGGTGAAAATTCCCACGAATTTTATAAAACCACGCTGTATGTCTACCTTAACACTAATTTAAGGGAAAAGTATAAATATAATACCCCGAAAACCGCATAGAATAAACTCAACAGAACCAATTCCGACGGTCTCGACTTTTCCGAAATTCCTTTTATCCCATTTCAACATTCTCGGCAGCGAAAGTTTTTATCAGCTTCGGGGCAGATGTGTGCAAAAGTCAGAGTTAATAAAGTGCCGTTTGAGCTTTGATATAGCCGACCTGCCAACGCAGTACCAGCGCTCGTAAAACAACACGATAATATTACAAATTTCGCATTTTTGCCCACTAATCTCCGCAGCAAACTACTTAATTTGTGAATCGTACCGTTTTACGATAGCCGTACTCTAGCAAGCAACTTTTAATACACTTTGATACGAGTGTACATAACATTCTGCGACAGTGAATACATTGTAAAGGGCTGGGAATGTGATAATTTGTATGTATTATACACAGAGAGAAAAGATTTCTTGTTTCAAAGAAATGTATTTGTTTGAATTTATTCTTTTGGGTCAAAACATATTTCTTTGACGCCAACAATATTTACTTCATTGAATACTCTAGTTTATTTGCTTGCAGAGATTAATTTATTTGAAATATTTATTTAAGTGGAATAAATATATATGGATACAAACAAAAATTACTTTCCTTTAAAGTAATATTTTAGTTTTGATTTTAAAAAAACGTTTCTTTACACCAATGAAATATAATTTTGATTCTAACATATAAATTTGTATATAAGGAGAGATTTATTTCGCTTAAAGTAATATTTTGTCTTTGGCTTAAAAATAGCTTTACTTCCGCCAAAGAAAGCATATTTTGATTAAAATAAATATATTTTTACACAAGAAGATATTTATTTCCTTCAAAGTAATATTTTTGTTTTGGCTTTAAAATAGGTTTCCTTCCACCAAAGAAATCATATTTTGATTCAAATAAATATATTTTTAATGTCATCCAACTGTACTGTTAGATGGCGCTGTAAACTCTCTCCTCGCACTTCGTACATATCGAGAATATAAAGCCGCGTGATCGACAGTATAGAACTTATAGAGTACAGTGCCTGCAGGTTCAAGTTGCGATTACAAATCAGAGTACACTTTACTAACTTAACCTTGACTATATGTTGGGTTGGGAAGACCAAGCACTGGTCGAGGATGTGCGACATCCCAAAAAGGAGGTGACACATGGCGAGTCTTCCGAAAAATTCTTGTCTATTAATTCCTTCAACAAATTAATAATTTTAAGCATTTTAACTCGACCAACAATTTTGTTAATTTAAAAAATGTAATTCTTTCACTCAACACAATCATAATTATTTGAAGTAAATAAATCTCATTTCTTATAATACACAAATTGCAAACTTTTTAACTGGAAGCATAAGTTGTTTGACACAAATCAACGTTCTTTCTACCAAACAAATATTTCAAATAAATGCGGTTTTATCCGCAAATAAATATTTCTTTGCCGCTATTGAAACAACAAATTTCTTTGAGTCAATGCATATTTATTTGAATCAAACAAAAATTTCTCTCTGTGTATGTATTATAACGTAATATTTTTACGCAGTATGATAAAATATTGTAATCGCGCCGAAAAAAAAAAAGATTTTAGAGGAAATAGGTCTTTTTTTGTCCCCTGGTCATTTTTGACGAAAGTACAAAAAAATATAAGGCATCACTAACGCCAAACCACTGACAGCCCATAGATAAACTTATACATGTGGCAGCTGGTGGCAGCACTGTGGCAGCCTATGGATCCAGTCCAGCCAATCTAATCCACGAACTTGACGCATGCGTAGTAAATATCTGTCAAATCTTGATAAACTATTGTATATCCAGAACGACCAACAGAGGCAACTGCTATGCATGACCAAAGTTAAAGTTAGCTCATGCAGCTAAACTATTAATTTTTTCCAAAAAATGTCATGGACATGCTAAGAGTAAACCTCCAGTTTAGTCTTGAATCTTCTAAATATGAAGTTTCGTCCCGATACCTTTAGTAGTTTCTCCGGAATCGTCGCTACAAAAAAATGGTCAAACCACAGTTTCACCTGTTGTGTGGTAGCACAGATATTGCAAAGGTTAACCTGAAACTGCGTTTTTTCTACAACAATTTAGATATTGCGATGAACCAAAAGAACAAAATGATGCAGCTAGATGCTAGCTCCAACTCTGCCACTTCAATTTCAATTCTCAACTCCATATATGGACGTGTATGTATATGAAATATGGGTACTTAACCATTCCTAGAAACCCTAATTAATTCAGAACAGGCCTAATGAATCAAAGCCTTTTAATAACCAACCGGCGGTTTCGAGCAATTAAGCTAGACCTCAATTTTCTAACGGCTTGCAGGCCGAACGCAACCAAATCGAGAAGACAGCGAAGAGGACCAACAAGAAGAAGAACACCAAGAAGAAGAACACCAAGAAGACGAAGAAGTAGTAGACAAGCGGTACGAAGAAGAATACCTTCTTCTTATCCGCAGGCTATCTCCTCTGCCAACGATGCTGTGTGTCTTACATAATGTTCATTAGCAGTTCGGAAAAATGGCCACGCAGCATGAGGTTGTGTTTTCTTTAATAACGTACACTGGCACAAGAACGTGGAATTTCAATGGGATAATCTATTTGGTGAGACTTTTATGGTAGAAGGTGGGGGCCCAATAGCCTATGCACACCTCCCCACCGCTCCTAGGACTCCTTTTGCAACGGTACAGTGCTCTCCGATACCAGAAGAGGCTTTGGCTGCGTTCAAGTAACGCTGGTAACGCGCGGCCACTTTTGATGGCCGAGTTATTACTACACGCAAGGAACGTCATTTTAATTAGCATATATATGTATAATGGCGATTCTGGCCAGACCACCATCGCTATTCGTACGATTCGTACGCTTTCATGCGTATCACCCACTATATGGAGTGTGTTTTTATGGATTCTTCTACTAACTTAGATAATTAACTTTGATATTCCCAAATGATAGCATTTAAGCGCTTTCTTTGATAATAGATTTATGACTTTTGCCATAAACTGTATAATATACTGGTGAGCGAGATATTTATGCATTTAGGGCATCTGGCTGGCCATCTACACGTTTTATTTATTTTTTGTCGTTTTTCTCCTAATATGAAGTCAAGGAGGGGGAAGGTTTAATAAATAGGTGAGGTGTAGATTCGTTGACCTAAGAAGAGATAGAGAGTGGTTTAAGATCTAAAAAGTGGAATAAATATATATGGATATAAACAAAAATTACTTTCCTTTAAAGTAATATTTTAGTTTTGATTTAAAAAACAAACGTTTCTTTACACCAATGAAATATAATTTTGATTCTAACATATAAATTTGTATATAAGGAGAGATTTAGTTCGCTTAAAGTAATATTTTGTCTTTGGCTTAAAAATAGGTTTACTTCCGCCAAAGAAATCATATTTTGATTAAAATAAATATATTTGTACACAAGAAGAGATTTATTTCCTTTAAAGTAATATTTTTGTTTTGGCTTTAAAATAGGGTTACTTCCACCAAAGAAATCATATTTTGATTCAAATAAATATATTTTTAATGTCATCCAACTGTATTGTTAGATGGCGCTAAACTGTCTCCTCGCAGTTCGTACATATCGATAGTATAAAGCCGCGTGATCGACAGTATAGAACTTATAGAGTCAGAGTACAGTGCCTATGCAGGTTCAAGTTGCGATTCCAAATCAGAGTACACTTTACTAACTTAACCTTGACTATATGTTGGGTTGGGAAGACCAAGTGGTCGAGGATGTGCGACATCCCAAAAAGGAGGTGACACATGGCGAGTTTTCCGAAAAATTCTTGTCTATTAATTCCTTCAACAAATTAATAATTTTAAGCATTTTAAATCGACCAACAATTTTGTTCATTTAAAAAAATTTAATTCTTTCACTCAACACAATCATAATTATTTGAAGTAAATAAATCTCGTTTCTTATAATACACAAATTGCAAACTTTAACTGGAAACATAAGTTGTTTGACACAAATCAACGTTCTTTCTACCAAACACATATTTCAAATAAATGCGTTTTTATCCGCAAATAAATATTTCTTTGCCTCTATTGAAACAACAAATTTCTTTGAGTCAATGTGTTTTGTATAATCTAACAACTCCTCAAAAAATTTGGTATATTTAGAGTTTCAGTTTATTCTTTTGTTTCATTTGTAAATAAATATTCAAACCCATCAGATATTATTATTATTTTTTTTATTTTCTTGAAATAAATAAGTAAATAAAATCTGAATTCTAAACATAGAACTTTTTGGTTCAAAAATTAGTAACGCACATGCCAACTCTGGCTGAGAAGATAGTAATCTCACACCAAGAAAGTATGCTATTTCCGCGAATTTCTCGAGATAAACAAATGACAGGTTATTGTGCTAATGTAATACCTGGATAATAAAATACGTAATAAACTATAGATAATTGTGAGTTTTAACCCAAACAATTTTTTTTGCACAAAAATAAGCTTAACAATAGTTTTGACGCGATATAACAACTGCAGAAAAGACATCCTTTTTAAATACAGACTTGAGGTAAATTTGGAACTGGAAGGATGCCAAAACAAAAGACGATGCATCTTCTTACGCTATATGCTTAACAGTACTATACATATATATAAATACAAATATATGTATTTCGTATTTCGTTTTTATACATTTCTTATGTTTCGTATACATATTTATTTTTGTTTTGCTGAATGGACTTGCTCGACCAACTTAATATCAAGCTGGTCGAGCAAATCCACTCCAAGTTAAGAGTATTAAAACTACCGCAAATAAAATAATTATACACCAATACAGACCGAATAAAACCGAAACCAAATCGACATCTGCAAAACGATTTAACACCCGAAGAAACGATTTTTTTCCAACAGCGCAAAGCAGGAAGATGGTGAATTAAATCCGAGTATGAATGGAGGGTACAATTAGATTATGTAACCTGTAAAATTGCCGTGTACCGTGCCGTTATTGAATTATTTACGGCATGGCCAATAGGGGACCCGTTACTTTGCGAGGCCCGGTCTGTAATACGCTTAAGCAGAAATTAACACGCAACAACGCTAACCTACGCCTATGTCCCTAAGGAGATTGCAGAAGAATTCGCTTCCTGGTCGTAACGTCGGACTTAATCTACGATCGCGTTTTTCACAATTCCTCGCGGGTGATCGCGAAAAAAAGCGACGACAAATTACCTGTACAAGGAATCTACCGACCGGTCAATAATTTCCTAGCATAGGGAAGTTATGGTTCCAAGTCTTGGACCGTGCGTATATTTCATCGCAAGACGCTTGAAGCTTCTATGGTAACATATTCGTATAGGGAATTGGTCCAAAGACACCACCTTGGGGCACACCACTAACTTCTTTTAAAATATCTGAAATCTATTTAGATGGTGTGAAACAAGTTTTTGAATAGTGTGTAAACTTTCTGAGATGAAAGTGGTGAACTATGAGTATGTGTATCCGACACTCCTTGTCGTGATAACATATGTACGTCCGAGTATTGCCAGGTATACCAATAGCGTAGCATACACGGGCAATGGAGTAGTAATAGAGACGCCAGGCGAATTGCAGGTACGAGTCACACAGCGTAATTATGTTAATATAATGGACATAATTGTTACAAGTACCAATGAATAATTTACGTATTTACTATTAATAGTTGCCCGTTTACTTTCTACCGTACTACGGAGACATCTCAGCTCTAAATATAGATCATTGATGATCGTTTTACACCAGAGACACTCAAACTGTTCGAGTTCTTCGACTTATATTCTGTATTTTACTTATTTATTGTTTCCGAGTCAAGCACGACTTAGTTTCCTTTGTAAAACTGAACCTATACAATCCTAATCTAAACTTTTTCTTTGGTGAATCTTTCAAATAAAGTTACGTAAGCCATAGTTTGAGAGTTCCTGATCAATATACAGACACACGTCTCCGACAACTTTGATTTTTCGAACTTTGCTAAATCAACGCAATCTAAGCGTTTTCCTAGTCGTTTTCCGAGGCAATTAAATCGCATATCGACGTGTTTATTACTGCTTGTTAACTTGTAGATGTTCACCAGTGATAAGACGGTTCCATCACACATATTTTTTTCACTATAGCTGGCATTAACGGTAACTGTTAACGTTGATATACCTTTGAGAAATTGACGCTTTCCCGATACGATTTTTAACTTTTAGGCGGGAGCATATTAAGTAATAGTGCCATTAGTTTTTGCATTGATTGATCGTTGGATTGATTTATGAATTCCCTTGGGGTATTCAGCCTGTAGATCAGTGATGATTACAGGGCACTCCGGCAAGTTATAACGCTGCGTTTATGTTTTTTTTTCTTTCAGCTGCTGTCCTTACCATGTTATTTACCTCGGTGTGACGATGTTTTGATAATTCTGTATAAGTAATATGATATTAAAATGTATCGGTAATGTCATTATTTATGCTTTGGTTCACTTATAACATAGCTGTTTTATTTTGCTTTCTCAGGTACCAATAGAGAATTTTGTTTAATTCAAATAAATATGCATTGACTGAAAGAAATCTGGAGTTTCAATACAGGCAAAGAAATATTGCGTTGCGGATAAAAATGCTTATGTTTGATATAATTGGTTGTTAGAAAGAACGTTTATTTTTGTCAAACAACTTATGTTTTTAGTTAAAATTCCCAAATATTCTATATTATTACGAACGAGATTTATTAAGTTCAAATAATTATCATTGTATTGCGGGAGAATTATGACATCAACTGAGAGGTAGGCTTTCACCAGTCTACTATTTATACTCAAGATAAGGCCGAACTGCGAACAGCTAGTACCCACAAATTATACAATAAATAGTTCGACTTCGAATTCTCAAATTATTGTACTTTTCCATTTTTTTTTGTAGACGAGCCTCCATGACGTCACATCTTTAAGAAAAACGCTAAATGTTAAAAAATAAAATTTAAAAAAACTTTGTTAAAACTGGCTTGATTAAAAATAAATTGGACATGATAGAATTCTTTAAGTCGTGTCAGCTCACGTTGTTTCACCTACTATGAAAAAAATAAAATAAATAAAAATGTGACGTCATTGAGAGATTTTTCGTTAAAATCTATCTAAAATTCGTGTGAGACATAAAAATACACGAAAAATGTCGAGTATTCTCAAAACCGCACCGAAATATAGAAAAACGCTTTATATTCTAATACAAACAAACAGCATGGTTTTTATGTTTTGTGGAATTCGCATGATGTGAATGAAATTGATTCTCAAAACCTGCGTAAATACAACAAATAAAATGTAAACCCATTTTTTTGGAACTGATCGCCTTTCAAACATTTGTAGACAAAAGTACATTCAAGAAAACTTATGTGAAGAAGTAATGTTTTTTTTTTGTTCCTGTGTTTAAGATCTACGTTAAAAATGTTTTTGATCTATAATATTTCTAAGATAGCTTTAATGCCAATGCCAAGGAGAAAACAAAATAAGGAAAACTTTACTGTAAACCCCTGTTTATAGTTTTAGTAACGTAATTTTATTAAGTTATTGGTTCCACATAACTATAGAAATAATAAAACATATTTTATTGCACATTCCCAGATTTTATAAACTTATGACAATGATTTAAATGTCGACGAACAAAATATATAAATTGAACAGTTTTATTTATTAAAAACGGCAGACAATAGGATTTGTTTCAGAGAAGTAAAATTTTATTTTAGATAACAAAAATAGTAAACCATTTTTTAGCTAAAGCAAAAATATTTCTTTGTGTGAAATAAATCTCTTCTTGTGTACAAATATATTTGTTTGAATCAAACTTAGATTTCTTTAGTGTAAAGAAACGTATTTTTAAAACAAAACTAAAATATTACTTATTATTATTTTTATTTGAATTCAAGAAATATTCCAAGTAAATTAATCTCTAGTAGCAAATAGAGTATTCAATGGAGTAAATGTTGTTGGTGTCAAAGAAACATGTTTTGATCCAAAAGAATAAATTCAAAAGAACGTATTTCTTAAAAACAAGAAACCTTATTTTATTTGTGTACGCAACAAAAGCAATTTCTTGGGTTTAAACTATATATAAATATATTCAACTGAGAATACAACTTCACTATTTATACCCGTCATTCCAAGAACTATAAAGAAGACCCCATAATAGTTATTTTCGAACTATCGATAACAATAACCATTTCTCACACGAAAATAATCACTGATAGCAAAATGTTAAACCATCAAGAACCTCTTCCAGTTTTTACCACGAGGTAGGTAATCGCTCAGAAGCCAGCAGTAATGCACGCACCAATCGCCGTGGAAATTAATCGTTTCTGTGTACACAGAGAACCGGTAAGGCTCACTGCAGGACACGCATAATAGCCTGCAAAAAGCTAATTTCGTGCCGTTCGCGTCTAAATATATCTTCATTCTTATTAAACAAATTAAACCTAATGACCAAGACTAAACGCAACGACTACGCTCGTATCGAAATAGTTCTTAACTCTACTTGTGGTAATAGTTTACCCATGGGCAAGAGCTTATTCAAATAGAGTGATTACTTTTCTAGGCATGAGATTGACCCAAATACCGTAGATGCGAGCCTAATGGTACTTTTGGTACACTCAGATTTCTTTGGTGTCTGAGAAACCACGACAGAAATTTTAAAAGAAGTTAGTAGTTTGCCCCAAGGTGGTGTCTTTGGACCAATGTATACGAATGTGTTACCATAGAAGCTTCAAGCGGCTTGCGATGAAATATACGAACTAAAGTATTCCCAATACTAAAATATTCCAAGTTCTGATAGATCCCTTCTAATACCCGGCCTTTAGAGATACGTTCCGCTCTCTATTGAAGCGAGTTGCTACTAAAAAATAATCGGCAATGTCAGGGGCTTCAGGTTCTTCAGAAGTGGGATGCTTGGACGGCCTAGAGCAGTTTGACCGGACACCCACGCGCTGGAGGAACTGGACTACACTCCTTCACCGGCAGTAAACGAGAAGTCGATGATCCTACGGACTAAGGCCTAAGCTAGAGCTGGACAATGGACGTCGACTACTTTCTAGTTGGTTTCTTTTATGGCACCAACTTTGCCAGTAGGTGATTTCAATTGCGAGAGAAATAGATAGTTCTTTTAGTTTGTTTCTGTTCGAGTAACGATCAGTTGGAATTGGTTTAGTCTGGTTGTTCTTATTTTGTGCTGTTGGGGTTTGGTTCAATAAATAATCCTCACTACCATTATTCCCAAAAGGTGTTTGAATCTGAGACTGTTTAAACATTCAGGCATATTGCAATATCCCTTCCTGTTCCTAAAGTTTTCTGCCATATCACAGCCTCAAAAACTTTTGCCTTAGCAAGAAAAACGATATAGTTCGTTGGTAGGAGAAAATTCTAGAGATGACAAGAGGTTAATATGAAGAACTGATAAATAACCGCTATCCTATCCCAAGAAATGATCATAAGCATCACAACCTACCTCGAAGAACTCAGCTGCAGTCCTTTATAAATTAGCGAGATGTTTAATTAGCGTTACCGTGTAAGATTAAAGTTATCATAAAAAACCGCAAAGCCATTAATGAACCCGTTTGTTGATTATTGCCTCTTACAAGCCAGACTTTAAAATTCTTTTGAATTACCCGCAGAGATTATCCAAACCTGTATAGCACGCTGCGAAAAACGCTTATAGTGTTATAACCATTAAGGTTATATGCAATTCATACAATTCTTCTTCTTCTTTTTCTTATTGTGTTTGTAGTTTTTCTGTGGTTGTTGACTGTTTGTATTTGGATATTGTAATATTGCAATACAGCATACTGCGTATGATAAAGTAAAATTATACCCATCAGTTTGGATTCAGAAACAAACATTCCACAATTGATCAGGTGCACAGAATAACAATGATCATAGAAAGAACTTTAGAAGAGAAAAAGTATGCTCCTCCATATTCCTGGATGTGCCAAAAGCCTTCGACAAAGTTTGGCACGAAGGTCTACTCTATAAGCTGGATCGGCTACTACCCGTCGAGTATAGCAAACTATTAGGATCATATCTTTCTGACAGATACTTCCGCATAAAGCAAGATAATGAGTACTCAACCCTCAAATGTATTAAAGCTGGAGTACCACAAGGTAGTGTACTTGGCCCAATTCTTTACCTTCTATATACACATGATCTTTCGCAACCAGATGGTGTTACCGTTGCCACGTTTGCTGATGACACTGCTATCATGGCCGTAGATACAAATGTTGAAGGATCAACACTAAAACTGCAGAATGCTGTCAACGATATTAGTGATTGGATGCAACGGTGGCTAATTACATTGAACGAAACCAAATCAGTTCACATAAACTTTACCAACAAGCGAATACGATACGTTCCAGTTACAATAAATTTCACCACCGGACCCTACTCGAACACGGCAAAATACCTCAGTATGACGCTAGACACCAAGCTCCGCTGGAAAGCACATGTTATAAAGAAACGAGAAGAATTGGGCATAAGATACAAAAAAATGTACTGGCTTATTGGTAGGAAGTCGTCTTTGTCGGCATATAATAAACTCCTACTTTACAAGCAGATACTTGAACCTGTGTGGACCTATGGTATCCAACTGTGGGGCTGCACTAAGCCAAGCAATATCACCATCATTCAACGCTTCCAAAATAAGGTGCTAAGAAACATCGTTGGTGCACCGTGGTATATACGAAACAGAAATCTCCACAGGGATCTTGAGATGGAATTAGTAACGAACGAAATTGGAAAGTTTGCAGAGAATCATCAGAACAGACTTCTCCAGCACACGAATGTCGAGGCAATCCAGCTTCTTGACAATTGTGACAGTATGCGAAGACTCAAAAGAACCAAACCTTTCGAGTTGGTGAAGTGATTTTAAAAAAGCAGAGCACAGTGTTATTCGAGTGAAAGCCGATAGGTGAACAAAGCAGAGCAACGTGCAGTGTGTGAAGTTTAAAGCGTCAGCATCCAAATTAAATTTAAGTTACACCAATGGGGAACACTTAATATAGAACACCTTTCATACGTAGCAATTTAGGTTAGATTAATATAGCTAGATAGTCATCAGACTAGGTGTTATACACAAGTACCTGTGGGGGTGCAGTTAATTAATAAAAAAAATCATAATGCAGGACAATGTAATGCCATATACCGCCGGCATCGCCAGAAACTTTTTACAAGAAGAGGTCACTGGCTGTATTGAAAATAAAGAAAAACATTGTCCATATACGGTGCGATTGAGGAATTTTCTCAAATGACAATTCACATTTCTACTTAGGTCAATAACGTACGCGAACAAACCTCTTAGCATAATTTCTATTTGCCTACATTTCAGTGCTCGCTATCTCTATCTCTCTCTCACGCACTTGAAGGAGCCACAATTGCTCGGCAAACAAATTTCTATATCCCCTGTCATGCGAGCTCTAATCTAATCGCATTTTTTGGCGTCATATCAATTTTTATCACCTCCAGAATGTAAAATAAATAATATTCTTCTTGCCATTTCGCGTTGGACGTTATAAAATCGTTTAAAAACTACGAGGGTCACCAGTAGCGTACAGATTACCATTTTTATACTATATTTTGAATGAATATTTGCAAGTTTTAAGGTATATTCAATGGTTTAAGTATTTGATACTTATAGCAGGAGGTGTGAATATAACTTAAGTCTCACTAACATCCACGCGAGCAAAACCGCGCACATACCTAGCATTTTGTTAATAGTTGATATGTTTTGTGGACGCCACTGGTTGTCACTGCGTTGATAGTTTCTTCCACTTATCGCCTTGGTTGTATGCGAGTGCAGAAGATAAAATATTGTTTACAGAAAAATTATCAACATCTCCCATTGGTAACTGTACTATATTTCAGCTGGAAGTGTTAAATATTTGTGTTTCGGTTAAGAGAATTGCATGCTGCTCGAAAATCTTTAGAATGCGGGAAATTTCCGTTGTCCACATCGTTAGAGAACGATCTAGAACAGTAACTAGACTTATATTCAGATGATGCAGGTTGTTGCTTGGAAATGGAGCCATTTCTACAGAACTTAAGATGAAAGTATAGAGGTTGATAATTTGACTTAAAAATTCCAATACTTTCTCTAGTCTCTAGTCTTAAACTCTTTTTGATAATAACTTGCATCTTGCATCTTAAATTTGTTTAGAAATTTTACGTTTTTGTAAAATGTTTCAAGAATAGTCACGGCAAAAGAAATTATTTGATAGAGTCAACTTTACAATTTGTCATATTGATGCCAATAAAACATGGTCTGGGTCTTACTCACAGACGAATGTTGTACAAATTTGTTCCTACGTGAGAGATTTTTTGTGTTTTATGACAATCAGCCCAAGATGGCACGCAAATAATGCTTACCACGCCAACAGACGTTCAGAACTTAATCAAAAATGACATTGATCGGAAAAAGGTCCCAGGTTATGACTTGATAACTGGAGAGGTACTACCCAAACTGTGGAAGGTAGCAGAGGTGATCAAGATGCCAAAGCCTGGGAAACCTCCACACGAAACAACGTCTTATAGACCTATCTCTTTGCTGTCCATCATGTCAAAAATCTTCGAAAAATTGCTACTCAATAGTAGATTGAAGCCAATAATTGACAGCAAAAGGACTCTACTATTGACCAGATACACCGAACAACCAACATAATCGAAAAAGCATTAGAGGAAAAAAGGTTTGTTCTGCACTCTTCCTAGATGTGGCACAGGCTTTTGATAAAGTCTGGCATGAAGGACTGAACAATAAATTAGGAAGTATATATAAATTAGAGTCAAACAATGTGATGCATGCTCTGTCCTTAAGGAAATAAAAGCAGGAGTGCCGCAAGGTAGTGTTTTAGGGCCGGTCCTTTACCTACTGTACACCACTGACCTCCTAGCATTAGAAAATATTAGTCATTTGGCAAATATTTGATATTTGGCAAGTATACAAATATGAAGCCCCGGCTTTAGATGAAGATTTCTAATGACCATTCTGACCCAACAAAAACCATCGAGCAATTTAAATATCACCAATATAGGAAGAAGTTTTTTCCGTCCTGGGGCAATCTTAGAGATCAAGGTGTGCACTACCAAGGTGTAATTGCAGTCCTAATGGAAAACCGTTCAACGGGCGCCCGTATAGTTAGGCCGTGCGTTCCCCGGCTAATTTTGCAAAGCAATTACTTATTTTTTTGGGCGTAGCCATCTCCGGCATCGCCGGTCGCTTGCCTACTATAAGCTGCGAGGATAGCTGCAGCACCTTCAAACGGGAACAAGTAGTTTGACACCACGTTCAAAGGTCTCGGGTTCAAATACCGTATGGTTTGCAGCGTTCTTCTTCTTCTTCTTCTCGGCGAGAGCCGGGTTCTTCCTACTCAGTTGGTAACCGTGTACCATCGCGACTTAGATTAATAGTTCGTTTATTTATTATAAATGCATCTCGCTCGCCGAGCTCGGATGCTGCTATTGCTGGTATAGAAGAGGCATGCCCATGGTGTGTGTGGTTGTGTCTTTTTTCGCTTGTTTCAGATCGCCTCCTCTACGACTACGACGGCCAGTAACGATAAAATACCGCAGAATGCGAATTTATTCGTTCCGATTTCTTAGAAGAATCTGCTTAGATATTCGCGTCTGTCTTTGAGGAAGGAATGCTCACCATATGATAAAATCGAAGCCAGCAACTGTTAATATATTGTGTTTCCAGGAAATTGAAAGAAATTTGATTCTGGTAATCAGCTACTATTAGTTGGTCAATCACTGATGGCTTCATCACATGTCCCACACAGAGAGAAATTTTTGTTTGATTCAAATAAATATGCATTGACTCAACGAAATTTGTTGTTTCAATAGAGGCAAAGAAATATTTATTTGCGGGTAAAACGCATTTATTTGAAATATTTGTTTGGTAGAAAGAACATTGATTTGCGTCAAACAACTTATGTTTCCAGTTAAAAAGTTTGCAATTTGTGTACTATAAGAAATGAGATTTATTTACTTCAAATAATTATGATTGTGTTGAGTGAAAGAAATACATTTTTTTAAATTAACGAAATTGTTGGTCGAGTTAAAATGCTTAAAATTATTAATTTGTTGAAGGAATTAATAGACAAGAATTTTTCGGAAGACTCGCCATGTGTCACCTCCTTTTTGGGATGTCGCACATCCTCGACCAGTGCTTGGTCTTCCCAACCCAACATATAGTCAAGGTTAAGTTAGTAAAGTGTACTCTGATTTGTAATCGCAACTTGAACCTGCAGGCACTGTACTCTATAAGTTCTATACTGTCGATCACGCGGCTTTATACTCTCGATATGTACGAAGTGCGAGGAGAGAGTTTACAGCGCCATCTAACAATACAGTTGGATGACATTAAAAATATATTTATTTGAATCAAAATATGATTTCTTTGGTGGAAGGAAACCTATTTTAAAGCCAAAACAAAAATATTACTTTGAAGGAAATAAATATCTTCTTGTGTACAAATATATTTATTTTAATCAAAATATGATTTCTTTGGCGGAAGTAAACCCATTTTTAAGCCAAAGACAAAATATTACTTTAAGCGAAATAAATCTCTCCTTATATACAAATTTATATGTTAGAATCAAAATTATATTTCATTGGTGTAAACAAACGTTTTTTTAAAATCAAAACTAAAATATTAGTTTAAAGGAAAGTAATTTTTGTTTGTATCCATATATATTTATTCCACTTAAATAAATATTTCAAATAAATTAATCTCTGCAAGCAAATAAACTAGAGTATTCAATGAAGTAAATATTGTTGGCGTCAAAAAAATATGTTTTGACCCAAAAGAATAAATTCAAACAAATACATTTCTTTGAAGCAAGAAATCTTTTCTATCTGTGCACGTGTAATTTTTTGGTCTAATACTGACAGTAGACAACAAATGAAGAAATGTGCATTCTTCAGAGAATTTACCGTTCTAATCATTTAATTCTCTTTTTTGTCAGTTAATTTGTCATTGGTTTAAACAAATTCTATTTGTTGAAATAATTTGTTTATCTCGAAAATCCGTCTAAATTCTGTTTTCGGAGTTCAAAATGACAGTTTTTTACCTTAGAGTGACAGACAGCAACAAATCAATATTATGTGGTAGAAAATCAGAATAAGAAATGGAGAAAGAAATAAATAATAAAATTTGTTGACGTTACGAAATTTAATATTTTAAAAACAAATGTAACTCCCCATTTTTCCGAAAAAAAGGATAGCAAATCATTTGAATTTTTTCGAATAAATGATATTGAAAACGAACAATATTGTATTATTTAAACAATGGAAATCATCCCAAAATATAAATGACGTCACTTGAGAATAACAGTTGGCCAGACCGATTAAAATAATTTTAGGTGAATTATTATTAGTATTATTATATTAGTATCATAAAAAAGTTATAAATGAATAGTTATTCGTTGTTTAAACAATAGGAAGTAATTTTTTAATGAATAATGTTACTGTAAGATAAAAATTTGCCATTTCGAACGCAGAAAACAAAATTCATACTGATTTCCGAGAAAAACGAATTATTTAGAGAAATAGAATTTCTTTAAACAAACTTTAATTAACTAACAAATGTTTATAAACATTCCACTAGACTGAAATGATTAGAAGGATCAATCATCTGAAGAATCTACATATTTTCATTTAAGGGTAGTTTAAGGGTACTATGGGGGTGGGTTGGGGAACGTCAAATCCATATTAAGTAATCTTAATTTTGTCCAAACACCCGAACAATTATTTGAAAACTACCAAAAAAAAAAATCTTCCTCCCCTGCATTTTCCCATGTAAACTGAAGTCTTTACTTTACATGGAAAAATGCAAAAAGTAAACTTTATTGGTAAACGAAACAACGAGAATCAAATGAAATGAAAATCATTGCAAATAAAAATCAAGAAAATCAATACAAATTAAAAACTAATATAAAAACAAATACAAGAAAGAGAATGAATACATAAATCAATACAAATGAATACAAAGGCAATAAAGAAAAAAAAAACGACTAGACAAGAGCTAGTAAATTTAAGGCCCCGACAGGTACGGTTAAAATTCAAAAGTTCAACAACAAAAATGCCCACGAATTAAGACCGAATGTTGCAACACTAATAGCAGATAGTACCAATTTTGGCATTAATACACCACATCTGGAGCTACTAATAGTTGAACTAGTGGAAGATTTTTTTTTAATACAAAATCTAAAGTGTCCAGGCACATGACTTTATCATACTGTAAACTAGTTAGCCAGGATTTGACAGATACTTTGATACTATTGCCAGTAGATGTTGTCAAAACATCGTAGACAGGTACATAGACACAAACGTCAAAAATATGCAGGGATTTCAAAAGGAGTTATTTCCGCTAAAATCTCAACCGTACTATGTACGATAAAGTAAAAAGACGGAAGCACAAAAGAGAATCAATCTAGAAATATAAAAAAGAAAGCAAAAAAGGGAACAGCATAAAAAGCTGCGTCAAGAAAAAGAAAACCAAAAATACGAGATAAAAGACAAATAAAAATACAGACATGGTGTAGAATAATAATTTGTATAGTGCTTTCAGTCATATTCCTAAAGAATTGCGATTAAGTAACAATTTTTGCTCAAATCTAACCTCAAAATATCAACTGACGTTAACAGCGTGCGTTTTAAATATGCGTTTTAGATCGAACGGTTTTAGAACAAAAGTGCGGCGTTGATGATTTTTCGGACGCGTCATGCGGCGGCTAAAAATACGAAGGTGCGTTTTTAGCGCATCACTTCGACGACTGAAAAATATGTCAGCGCGGCATTTGGGTCAAGATCTTAGCGACACCGCGCCATCGGTTCACGCAATATCAATTAATTTTATTCAGTTGATCATGAGAAAAGCATTTGACATCCACTCAGTACATACAAACACATACAAAATCGAGACGATAGGTAGTTAGAAATAATGTAATCTGTACGTTATTGCGGAGAAAGTCGGGTACAAATTGATTGTTATGGAAATTGTAGATTGATTGGTTATTTATAGTGTGTGTAAGGTGAAGTTTGTATACGTGATGATTCTGAGAAATATAACAATTTTCTGTTTAACGTTTTCGTTGGAGATCGAATTAATAATGATAAAACACTAGAGATTTAAGGAGGCGTCTAGTTCTCGTTATTTTGGAGGTTATGTTATACAGGGTTAGCCAAAATTACCGAAACACATAAATAAATAGCCAACCGTAAGAAATCTCAAAAAAAATTAAGCAAAAGATTTTTGGCTCTAAACAAGGTATTGTTTCAATATATTTTTAATATACAGGATGTTTATTTTATTATGGAATTTTGGTAACCTATCCGTTTTTTTTTAAACAGAATGTTTCCTTTTTCTAACAGAACATCCTGTATATTTTATACATTTTAACTGTAAGAAAAATTCTAAGAATTTGATACTGGAAATATTTTTTTATAAAATGCATTATTTTTGATTTGTAAGCAAAAACTCAAAACTCATGAACATTTTTACTTTAACCAAATGGATACAAAATAAAAAATCCAAGAGATAATAACAACACAATTAAATAGAATTAAATTCAATGGTCAATGGTCAAACTGCCTGATTGATTTTTTTTTATTTGAACTTCAGGACTTTTGATTAATTGCTTATAACTCAAAAATAATACAATCTATAAAAAATAATTCCAATATACAATTCTTAGAATATTAGAATTACAAAATGTAAACTATACAGGATATTCTGTTAGGAAAAGAAGAGCTTGCAAATTTGCAATAAAATCCTGTATATTAAAAATATATTTAGATAATAGCCAAAAAACTATTGTTGAACCTTTTTTATGAAATTTATTACGGTTGGAGAATTATTTAGGTGTTCCGGCAATTTTGGCAAATCCTGTATAAACTTTGCAATATAATTTTTTTTTCTATTTTGCGTTCGTTATAAACTTTTAGTAACTGTTAGCTTTCCAAGATTGATGATATTCACGTCAAGCCTCAAATAAGGCTGACATCTCAATCGCTTTTGGCTTACGTCAATCGTATTTGAGAATTTGACAACAACTACCAACTGTTGAATATGAAACTACTTTAGATTGACATTTTTTGGTAAAATTAATAGTTTAGCTCCAAGAGCAAATTCTATTTTATCGAGATTGGTTGCATCTGCATTGATATAATACTATATAGTAAGCCAGGATTTTCCAAATTTTTTCAGTCTAATGACAGTACCGGTAGTGTCAAATGCTGATGTTTTGACAATACCTCACAATATCTACTGTCAATAGTAAAAAGATCTCATATTGTGATACCGTGTACGGTCCTTGCCTGACGGCGTCGGATAGGCAGCGTGTTCAGCGTGTCCAAAATGCATGTGTTCTGTTTGTTTTTGGTTTGAGGAAGTATGATCTTGTATTGAATGGGCTGGGCGACTTGGGGTGGTTGAACATGGACAACACTAGGGTGTTGCATGCTGCAATATTATATTATAAGTTGCTATCCAAGAAGATCCCACAATATCTCATGCGGAAGATACGCTGTAGAACGGACGTCCATAACCTTAATTTAAGATTCAGGGGTTTGTTTGCTCCACCTGCCCATCGCGCTGAGCTGTAAAAACGGTCATTATCTTACCAGGTCAGTCACATATAGAATGGTCTCAAGGAAGATATGAAAAAAATCATCATGATGAAATTATCTATGAAAACGGTTATGATATTCATATCGTTATAAGTTTGTAATGACCGTTACTAACCAATGCTCAAACTAAAACATCTGGTATAGAATCTGTGAGGTCTTCCAATACATAACCTATATGTTAATGAGTCACATTCTTACCGTCGCAGTCAATTCTACTATTATCATCAGATAATACGGATAATCCGTTGGCTCGTAAACTAACGTGTAGCTAACGCTAATTAATGACGTTAAGGCATACTTATCTCCAACACGCAATTAACGATTTTTGTAACGACCTAATAGCCGATGTCAACGGATATTTTCCCATATATAACAGATACTACCAACAGACGAGACAGAAAGAGACGTAATGATTCTCCTTCACGTTGATTCCCAACCAGTTCAGTTCAGTCTGAAGAAATACATACCGCTTATTTTTCCTTTTTTTCGCGTATAGTTACCGACTTTACCGGCCGATATTTTCACACATTACAGCGACGATACCGACCGAGTACTTACCGCACGTCAATTCAGGCAAAAATAAGAAACAAAACTGCCCGGGGAAAAATGGAAGGAGCAAACAGTTATCCGTAAGACTTAATAACTTCACTTTTCCCACGTTTCGGATTTTATACCCGCACGGATATCGGTAATTACGTAATAGATTGAAATTAATAAAAGGAGCAAAAAGGCGATACGTAGGAATGGTATCGGACCGGCAATAACGTCAATTTGCGTAGACTACTTGATCTCAGATTTGAATTAAGTCCTAACCACACATATTTCTGGTCTGTGTGTGTGTGTGTGTGTGTGTGTGTGTGTGTGTGTGTGTGTGTGTGCAGTTAGGTTATGCGTGATTTGCGAATTAAGATGTAACGGAATTACCCATGCCGGCTATAAATTTGTCAATTTGTTGGCTCAGTTATAATTACTTTATTTTATTGCTATCCTCCGTGGTAATTAACCAATTACGGCATTTTAAAGTTATTTTCATTAAAATTATCCTTGGGTATCTTTTTTTCGAGTCAATAGTCAGTTTTGACAAATTAATTTGACGTGCCACCATGTACAATGTACATCTTTTTTGTTTTACCAAGCAGAAGACATCCAGACTGTTGATAATATGTACGATGCTGTGTGGACCAAATTCTACCATAAGATCTGGACGAATGAAAATCCCCAGCATATGTACTGCCCAGCGGGATCACAGTGTTGATACAAATGCGAAAAACAGAAGCCGAGAAAACTCTAGATGAATTCAATACCAATTGATAAAAATGTCGATAATGCCACCAAGCCGATTTACAACAACTGGTCGTCGAGAAAGTTGCTAGAACGGTGTTTGGGGAGGAGAAACTCAAAACAACAACCTAAAGCTTCACATCTACTGTCTGGCGCCTCGAACCCAAACATTTTTACCGTGGTTCAAAACCTATCAAAATTGCGGCTTATGCAGCAGCAGGAATTTATTAAAAAAAGGCTTTTCTGCCGTCCTTAAAACTATGATAACAACAGGAATCGTTATTGGCACGGAAACGAAGATATTTGCAAATGTGCGCGATAAACAGCGTCTGGTGAGGTCGTCGAGACGTGCACTCGAGGCTGCAAAATAAGCTTAAACAAGGCGTAGAAATGAGCAAATATATCAAAATATATTCTGCGAAGTAGAGAAAGGAATAAAGTATAAAGTATATATATATATATATATATTAGCAGAAAAATACTGTAAGTACTCGATGTCACGTTATAAACTGTACTTGAAAGTTTAGTATATTGTATATTTATGTTTGTACGATAGTGCTGAATTCCTGTTTGTAATTGTCATCTGTCAAAGGTATTGATAAAAATCAATGAAACAAACAGTTGAATGCCGAAGACGTAACATTGTGGGAATGCTGTGATGTACTTGGAATCAACATATCTGTACTTGTTGGCTGTCGAAAAATATTATACTGTACACAGATAGAAAAGATTTCTTGTTTTAAAGAAATGTAGTTGTTTGAATTTATTCTTTTGGGTCAAAACATATTTTTTTGACGCCAACAATATTTACTTCATTGAATACTCTAGTTTATTTGCTTGCAGAGATGAATTTATTTGAAATATTTATTTAAGTGGAATAAATATATATGGAAACAAACAAAAATTACTTTCCTTTAAAGTTATATTTTATAAGGAGAGATTTATTTCGCTTAAAGTAATATTTTGTCATTGGCTTAAAAATAGGTTTACTTCCGCCATATAAATCATAGTTTGATTCAAATAAATATATTTTTAATGTCATCCAACTGTATTGTTAGATGGCGCTGTAAACTCTCTCCTCGCACTTCGTACATATCGAGAGTATAAAGCCGCGTGATCGACAGTATAGAACTTATAGAGTACAGTGCCTGCAGGTTCAAGTTGCGATTCCAAATCAGAGTACACATTACTAACTTAGCCTTGACTATATGTTGGGTTGGGAAGACCAAGCACTGGTCGAGGATGTGCGACATCACAAAAAGGAGGTGACACATGGCGAAAAATTCTTGTCTATTAATTCCTTCAACAAATTAATAATTTTAAGCATTTTAACTCGACCAACAATTTTGTTAATTTAAAAAAATGTAATTCTTTCACTCAACACAATCATAATTATTTGCAGTAAATAAATCTCATTTCTTATAATACACAAATTGCAAACTTTTTAACTGGAAACATAAGTTGTTTGACACAAATCTACCACACAAATATTTCAAATAAATGCGTTTTTATCCGCAAATAAATATTTCTTTGCCTCTATTGAAATATAATACATTACGGATCAATTTCAATGCACACTTATAAACCTTCGTTCATAGCGTTTGGAAACTTGCGTTACACACTCCATAAAAATCACATTCTAATTGAAAAATAAAGACATAAATTGACACCCACGCGATCTTTTCCTTCGCTACTTAGCGGCCAATTGGAAAGATTGTTTGATTACAAAGTTCCTCAACGTATTTCCCATGACCAATAGACAACTAACGCAAATAGCCCAGCAGTACACGGCAAACGGCCTAAAAGAAACCCATCTGGACACGCTCGTATATCCCATCTATATTTAACGTAAAGGAGGTGCATGCGATTCCACCAAAAACCTATAAAACCTGCGGATTCTTCGTCAATATTTTAAAGTGCAGACCTCGAATATAAATAAAGCTAAACTGGATATGTTTATTTTTTCTGCGGCTCGCGCCGCTTTTAAAATTGCACAAGCCCTCGATGTTGACCGTATGCACGTCTCTTCCACGCAAGGATAGTGCAGTATTTTTAAACGTTATTTTGCGCGCGGATTTACGTTAGTTTTATTATTAGACAGTGAAAAATCGTATACCGAGATCCAATGCATTGAAGTGTACACAAAACCAGGCCGAACTGATCGATTTATTATAAATATTACTATAGATTCTGCAGACAACGAATAAGCAGGCTTGATACGTGATTGAAGAACTGCTAAGTTCTGCCAAGGCTGTTGTAGGTTTTCTTATAAGGTGAGAAGCAAATTTCAAACAAGGATTTGAAGTTGATTTGAACAGTTGTTTTGTAGTAACATCGTTTTTAGTAACTTTTTTCTAAGATTGGTACACGACTACACAGTACACATTGATTGTTGATGCCATATGTCAAACGTACAACAGATACGTGTAGCCTGCTAGGTTGGCCAAAAGATTGGGGTTTTCTTGGTTTTGCTGATAATTTCACTGATAATCACTGATAATTTATAGGTAATATATATCAATAATAATGTCTTCATTCGGTAAACATTTTGATGGTATTATTGGTAGTATTTTCATAGTCGGGCGAATTAATAATGATGTTAAATGATTTTGCGTCCATAGACCTTGTTTCCAGAAGGTCCAGTTGACGTTTTTAAAAATTTATTACCTCCCTTAACATTGGGCCAAATTTAAACATTGCTTAGCAGTTCTTTTTCTAACCCTGCCTATAACTGTTGCTACCTGAGCGGGTGATAGACAGTTTGCTAAACTAATATTAATAAAAAAGGTACTTAAGAACCATGTCTACTTAAAATTGTCTTAATGGGTTAGCAATGAAGGCCACTGAATATGAATTGAGTAATACATTAGATCTGAAAGAAATTACTCGCGATTTTGCAGAAAAAAGGTTCGAAAAAGCTAATTTTTTATTTAGGGTTAAACTTTGTATATTGTACTAGTATTCTTTATTCTTTGTTGTTTTAAAAAGTATTCTTCGTACTAGTATAATCTCCAAAGGTTGTGTTTTTATTACAAATAGATTTCGCAAATATTGTCTCAGTGTTGACTGTATTTTTCTGGATCATGATTTTTGTATAAATCTGTTTTTTTGTATAAATCATTTTGGAGTTAGGGGGGCGGCACTATTGAGATTTGCCTACGGCGGCAAAAACGCTACGGCCGGCCCTGCACCCAGTATTATTTCAATGATTTGCAGTTAGTTTGTTTTAAAAGTAATTAATCAATTGAGCTGCTATTTTGTAAGTATGTAATTAATTAAGTATGTACAGGTGGGCCAAATTCGATGTTACTATAGGAGATTTCTGTAACTACATATAAGAGTATTCGAAAAATGAGTAAGATCGTCTTTTTTGAGAGAAGCTCAATGGTGAAAACCAAAATTAGCTATCGTCTTTTGTTTTCGAGTATTATTATCCTATTAATCTAAGCAAATTGCACTGCGAGATATGCACTGTCAAATATTTGTACCGAAAGTACCGAAAATATGAACATTTAATGCCGATTCATAACATTGCACATCTGGACTTGCAAACACGTTGGAAACTCTCGAACGCATCGGCTGGCTCGACAAAAACTTGTAGTTCTATGGCGGTAAAATACCTTCTACGCCGATATTGGGCAGACTATTTGAGGTAAACATATTAATGCCGCATGAATGCACCGGTGAAAAATACATTCTTATGCCTGCAAGAAATAGTTTTCGGGCTATAGAATTCTTAATACGTTTCACTTTCGACAAGAAAATAATATCTTGGTACGTAGTGTGTGTAGGATGTTTGTCTTCGCTACATTACTAACGCGTCTTGCAAAATATAATAAAAAATAATACACGCAACGACTCATGACGCATGAATTTATTATTTGATAATAATTATTTCAATCATTTGCAGTTGGTTTGTTATAAAAGTAATTAATCAATCAATCAGGGGGGGCGGCACTATTGAGATTTGCCTACGGTGGCAAAAACGCTAGGGCCGGCCCTGGCCTAAACTTTGGTACAAAAAAACAAAACTTTGTCTCTTTTTAATTTGTTTTAAGGCATTTAAGGCTGTTACTTCAAGTCTTCATTTGCTTCTTCTAGAATTCTTACAACTTAAAAAATAATGAGTTCTTTTCATTCAAGAACAAGCATATCCAGGAGGGCCACCACATGCATAGAATAATTTCTAGGGCAGTAGTACGTTTCCGTCAAAACCAACAGGACGCAGGTACATATGCCCTTAATACGCCTGACCACAAGATTAATCAAAACAGAGCCGAGTTTCAGCATCAAGCTATGCTAATTTCATTAATACTCGGACACTGCCGTGAGCTGGTTTAACTTGACAAACGTACGACGTCACTTTTACATACCTTCGAAGTTAATATCACTTTTAAAAAGTTACATTTTCTACGACATTAACGTAGAACGGTTTATATTAACAAAAAGTGATAAAATTTGGTTTGGCACATCTTCTAAAAGATTTGGCAGTACTTTTGCTAAAAAATCGCGATAGATTTCCCCGTTTAGATTTGGCCTTCCTGGTCCCCAGATTTAAGTCCTCTAGTTTTTTTCTTCTATTGGGGTTGGTCAAAGAAGAAAGTCATTAGATCTGGAATTTGTTTCTTCTTGTATATTAAACCGAATATACCTAAAAACCACATGTGTAAAACGGTTAGAAAACATGAATATCTGGAACACGCAGAATAATATATCTACCGGTACAAGCCGGAAACCGATCATCGAATATAATTATGTAGAAAATAACAAAAAGGCATTGATATGTACCCGTGATTTCTATACTATTTCTAAGCGATTATCTATGTGGTTTCTATGTGGTTTGATACGTATATTTTATTATATTTTAACGTTAGTTTGAGCGTGTTTACGCCGCAGTAATTATGCAAATTTCTGACTATCAATCTCTTGGTAGCGTTTTAAATGATTACCGAAAAATTTTGAGGTTATTAATAATATGGATTAATACCAGCATTTCCTGTTCCGTTGATATGTCATTATTATTTGAGAAAGTTATGGAAAACTTCTTATGCACAAGAGATGTCCCAAATACACAAATTTCGCAACGCAATATCGTATTCAGACTTCCCAACTTTTACAGACATGCAGAAGTCAGATGAACGCAGATTGCACACAAAACACACTATTGTCATTAAAATGTTGCGTCTCCCGGTAAATACAGACGAAACTTGCATGTGCACGCACATATTTTTAGGTACTTAACCTATTTTTCAGTCTGCTTCCTTACGAGAGTTCAATACCATATGCAAATGATAACCTAAAGATAATTCAACACAAGTTTGACTATAAAACTGTCGAATCTTATAAAACCCTAATAATTTCGCGGATGTCAATCCCACTTCAGATGTTGCACCTTCAATAAATTTTCAATGTAAACGCGGCTTAAGTGTTCTTCAATTGGTAACGCTGATTCTCCGTGATGTTTCCTACTTTTTGAAGAAGGTCATGAGCATTTCTCGACTTTGCGTGGCTTGAGGAATGTCCAATTTGCTCGATGAGTAGTGATTAGAGCTCTTGGTTATTGGTGTCGTGGATTTTTTAGTGAATTATGATGGGGCATGTTCGCTTCTTCAGCGTAGATTGAGAGTTATGCTTGTCTTGTACGCATAGCGATGTAACCTGCCTATCTGTAGGTGTCATCTAAGAGGAGGTTCTTAAGATACCACGTGTGGTTTTCTCTTAAGATAAGAGCTCGTTAGTTGCTTATGGGATATTGTATGTCATTTTTTGATATTTTAAAACATCAATTTATCTATCAACACCAATTCTTTTGGCAAAGAATTCAATATACATATATTATATGAGAGAAGTATTATTATTTATTGTATATTTATAATGAATGTAATATGTAAGAGACGTTGTATGTACAGATATTTATTTTTGTGGTGGGACTTCATATTAGCGTCGCAAAAATCTATTGCAGATGTTCCGCTTTTAAAAAGTTTTGAAAATAGATGTTGGCAAGGCGTCGCTTTTTTAAAGTAAACAAAAAATGTGCGCAACCAACGCGGGCCTCTTGAGCGTTTGCCAGAAGTTGCCGTCAAACCGCCATTTGAAAAACTGACGTAAACAAATGGCTATCTAAACACAGTAGTCGTGTTCTTCGGCCATTTTATACTACTACTTTTGGTTACTTTTAATTTATTTGGAAGTTATTCTCGTCGACACTTCTTTCGTCAGCCTAAGTTGTCGTTTATGTACAAATTAAATAAAGCAGGTCCCAAAACATAACCTTGTGGTACCCCCAAGCTATTTTACTTATTCACATGACTCATTTCCCCGAATTAGAAGCAACCCATTACTTGATTAGGTGAGTACAAAAGATAGCACATCAAAAAGTCTCAATCAAATGGTCGATTATTTATTATTATTAAGTCGGAAAGCAGGAATACGCCAATTTAAAACAAGTTGAAATCGCGAATACCGTTACAAATGGTATTTATTACTTTGCGAATCCCATTCAATACAATAATATCCACAGCGAACTATTAATCGCGCCCGGCAATTTTGTTTCTTTCCAATCTAATTGGATGATGACCGGAATCTAGCTATACCTACGGTCGTCCGCAAAAGTTTGCACAAACCGCCGAAGGGGTAATAAATTTCGTTTTCTGTGTTATTAGCGGTCTCCGATAAATTTATTTCCTGTGTGTCCAGAGATCGAGATAAAGAGAGAGATATATATATACACGCGCGGGTAAGGTAAATTGATTTATTTCTAATTGAAAAGTTTCAAACGTACAGCCTGTACTTCGGTATATGACGTAATAGAGCCAATCCAACTTCCTTCAGATCGTATAAAATATGAATCGGTGAGTATTAGAAGAACTACTATTTAAATTTATGGAGATAGAGATACTGATATATAGATACGGAGATAGAGATACAGTAATAGATATGCAGAGATAGAGATACAGAGATAGAGATACAGCGATAGAGATACAGAGATAGAGATACAATGTTAGAGATACAGTGATAGAGATGCAGAGATAGAGATACGGAGATAGAGATACAGTGATAGAGATACAGCGATAGAGATACAGAGATAGAGATACGGAGATAGAGATACAGTGAGAGATGCAGATAAACCTCCTAATGTTCTTTTTAGATCTGACACCAAATAATAAATGATTTTTAAAGCTCATTTTGAAAGATTCCTAACATCCACTACATATAGCTACCGATAATTCCTATGATACAGCACAAACATGTTTTGAAATCATCAAGGGTCATCAATAATTATTGTCTCCGATCTGAATTAAGTACCTTCCGGTACAGTTGAGTAATGATGATCTTCGGTTAACTCTCTCAATTAACGCGGAGGTATTTACGACGTTTGTGTACCTCGACACTTGTGAAAACAAACACTCTGTATACACATGCGGAGAGGCCATATGGAAACAATAAATCATAGTAGCGTGTCTTGTTGGAGTTGCTACGCCTGTTACAGAAGATTTCTTCCTTATATATCTAGTCTCACACGTACACACATACACACACACATGCATTTCGCAAAAGGAGTACCGACACACAGAGATGGTGTGCGTATCTCCATGTAAGACACTACTAAAGCATAGGCGCCGCTACATATGAGCAAAAGGGGCCGGTAGAAACACTAGTACAGATGACTTAAATTTTTGTAATGATTATTTTATTTAACGGGGGAGGAATGTGATAATTGATATTACCCTGTTTATGGGATCAACGTTATCGCGCGTTGGTCTGTGAGAGACATTTGACACGTAATATTATCACATGTGAAACTTTTTAATGGTTTTTGTTCCCATGCATCTAAGGGCGACTGCGACTGTATAGTATACTGCTGGGCGGGATTGTTATGCTTTTGGGGCAACTTGTCCTGTTGTCCCTTTTCTCCTAATATGAAGTCAAGGAGAGGGGGAAGTTTTAATAAATAGGTGAGACGTAGATTCGTTGGCATCCAGAAATAATCCAAAGAGACGGAGCAATAATATGGACAAGATGTAAATAGGATATCTTGACCCCTATGGAAACCTCCGCTCATGCACCATAGATTCTACTTCTCTCTTCTCTCTCTCTCTCTCCATCTCTCCAATTGGTTCCTTTTTGTCTTCGTTATTATATTTTCCAATTAATACGCGTTGCATACCGCAAACAATTTCACCTCCGGTTTCTGCGGAGTCAATATTTTAATACACTCACTAATGGTTTCCTACGTCGGTTGGCATGTCGTCGTGGTGCTTACCCGTTCGGAGGCTGGCGTATTCCTTCCTCCTTCTTCTTCTTCTTTGTTTTTTACGGATTTCTATTTCAAGAGTGCCCGACTCCGTTTGAAGAAGTCAACTCTGCTGATTGACGCACTCGATGTAGGAGCTAATAAGTGGAATGCCTTCGTTTTGTCGGTAATGTCGACCGCGATTCTAAAGCTTGAGGATGCGGAATCGAATATTTGATGTTTATTAGTTTTAGCGTCCATGAGTCATGTCACTTTATACGCTGGTATGACCACATCAATATGGATTTATATATGCTACTAAAGAGATTTAACTAAAACTAAAAAAACTCAAACTACTTATTTGCTCAACCATCTTTCTGGATGGGACACAAGGATTGGCGCGAAGGCTTGATACACGAACTACCACCCCAGGGTAGTGTCTTGGGACCAATTCTCTATCTACTATACAGCTTTGGGGTTACGCGAAAAAAAAAAAAGAAAACAATATACCAGGAATCCAAACTTTCCTAAATAAAGTACGAATTAACGTAATTCCTCTGAATGAGTGTTATGTCTTTATAAGATTAAACAAGCAAAATATTTCGTCACCGGAATATTTGATCATAAATATCAGTCAACAATTTTCGGAAATGCAATTATTTTGTGTATTTATATCGCGAACGTAGCCAACACAATTTTCTGTCTGATTAAATCCTTGACCTCCGCGCAATTTTCTACTTTGTTTAAATTACCCGAATCTGAATCACGTAAACATTGCATCGAATTGCTAGATGTATCATTAACACTCTAAATACTATAACCTCTTCTGGTTACATGAAATAAAATAGATTAAAAACTTATTATTCAACCAATTGAGCTACCGAAGTCAGTGGTTCCGTTTTCTTAAAACTATAAACCCTCCAGCATAGCTAAAACTACCATGGAATCAACTACAAAAGTTCATAGTTCTTCTAAACTTATAAACCAGCAGATTTATACGTCATTTACTCAAGTAAACCATCCAAATTTATCCAAGCTCCAAATAGACACACCCTAAACCATCTTAGCATCAGCCAGCAACCTCTCCTAGAAGAAATTCTTCGCAACAATCCGCAGATTTGTGGAGTGGCAATCTGCTAGTGTGAGAATATAAATACGAAATATATAAAGATAGCTCTTGTATATATTCCAGAGCCGTTGCAGCGCTGCGAGCCCTCTCGCAACTATAAAAAGGCGAACAGAAAAGAAACGAAAGAGTGTGTGCATGTGTATATATATATGTATATGTGTGTGTGTGTTCCTTCGTTCCGAGCCGAGCAAAATAAAACGAGTATAAAATGCATTGACCTACCCTACACAGAATCTGTTGAGCATGGGAGGCTGTGTGTGCATGTATACACCGTGCAGTGGCGTATCAACGCGAGGGGGCATTACTCATGCTAACGCCATGCGCTCGAGGTCACTGTCCACGAAACAAGCTCAAGAATGCGGCTCCTTTTTGATACACCGCACTACACGCACGAGTTTAGAAAATAAACCACCAGATTTTGGTGATTAGCTTCGCTCTTGTTCATTAATTTTAGCTCTATTGTAGCTCCCTTGATGATAAGCCTTAAATGGATACCAGATTATGTGGTCTACCATTAAATAATTAGTAATCCATTAAGAAATGACCCCTAGTTGACCTATCATAGCATTAACTTTGGTCTTCTTCATTGACAGAATAGAAGGAAGAGAGCTACTAAAAAAGGAGAAGGAGATAATCTAAGGAAGTAATGGAAGAACGAACTGGGCCACTATATCTCAAGTGCGTGGTGAAAGAAGAAGCTTATGAAGTAGATGGAAGATGAATCAACATTAAGCCTTCACCAACCATAGTGTATATCATCCCTTCACTTCTGGACCAAAAAGTGAAGTTTGAATTAGAAGCCAAGGCATAAGAAACAAAAAAAACACCAAGAATCCTATAAAAGAAAGCCACCAGGCACTTAGAAGAATCACCCAAGAACAGACCACTTGCTAGGTGAAGGTACATGCTGAGACTGCCTTGATAACCCAGAAGCTGTTAGACTGCCGAAAGAATCCCATCTTCATACAACAGTGGAACCAGACGAACCGCTGCTATTCTGGTCATACCACAACCTAAGATGAGAATAGAAGACAGATCAAGACGTATTGTGCCAATCTTCTTCTGATTCACCAAGAGGAGAGCTCAGACTGGATCAACACTGACCAATTCTGGTCTGAAGAAGAGAAACACCACTGTTAAACTTTACTATAATAGGCTGGAAGGTCCATGGGCTTCTCTAAGATGGATACTCTTCCTCTATATATTTCAAGACCCAAAAAATCTAAAATCAATGTATAACGTGAGAAATAATGCCATTTTCCTTCTCTAGATAACATCAAGAGGTAGCAAAATCATAAAATCAAAAGCAGTTTTCTGTTTTGTGGAGACCAATGAGTTGGGTGGAGGTGGACGTCCTATAGCTATTGAATCATCATTACTAAAGACAGCAAAAATCATAAAATCAAAGGCTGTTTCGGGTTGCTGGGGATCCATAGCCATTAAACCACCGTTACTAAACACAGCAAGGGTATACCTGGGCAATATCCAGAAGAAAAACGCTGCTGATGACTGGGATCATCAAAAAGCATCAGCTTGTATGGATACTCATGGATAACTTGAGAATATAGGCATATTAAGACGTATTTTGCCACTGTTCTTCTGATTCAGCAACTAGAGAGGTTATACTAGGTGAAGGCTGGTCAACTCTGGACTGAAGAAGAGGAACATCACTGTAGAGCTGTACAAAATCAAAAAATCAGTGGCAGTTTTCCTTTTGTGTAGACAAATGGATTGCTGGCTATCCAATAGCAATTGAACGAATCACTGTTACTAAAGACCGCAAGGGTATACCTGGGCAATATCCAGAAGCAAGACCATACAAGAATAGGCTTGAAGGTCGATAGGCTTCCAAAGGGGGCTCAGAGTACAACACCATCTCAACCAAGACCATCCACAAAATGACAGTATTTATACCCTCTATGGAACAACCAGTTATAAAACCATATTGACACTAGAGAAACAATCTTTACATCGGAACAGAGGAAGGAATCTTATGGGTAACACCCGGAACGTTGGTAATTTACAGCATTAACGGTTTCGATGTTCCGATTCTGATCTGAAACCAATGCATAATACCAGCGTAAAAACAACTGGTGACCTCGAGGTGATGGAAAACCATAATCAAATGAGTTGGAGATGCTAACAGAATGATGTAAACTAAAGAAGAGTTGTCCTCTTTCGGTATTATTTTGATATCCTTTTGCTTTGCAAGAAGGTGGAGCGTTACGTAACTTAGCGTATCGTTTGGAAGTTCTTGCGGACGCCACTGGCGCGGTACCGAACAGTCCGGTAATGTGTGGGAGCAAGACGGAGTTATATCTTAGTTCGTTGACCCATAGTTTCTTTCTGCTGCACTTTATTTGCATGTGTTTTTTTCTTTCTTGTTGGCGTTCTTTTGCAGCCTACTTATAACAGAAATAACTCAGGGCTCCGGACGGCACAGCGCGGTTAGGTTATGGTTCTCTCCTCCTCGCTTTTTCCTCCTCTTTCTACCACTCCTCTCCCAACAATTTTTAATCTACTCTCCCTCTCTTTCGTCTTTTTTCATCTAGTCTTTTTTAAACTAGTCTTTTTTTCGAACTGGAGGGATAGAAGATAGTGGTGTAACAATATGTTGTTTCTTCTTTCTGCGTTGGCTACACCACCTCCCTCCCCGCGTCTCTCTCGCACCATGGGTTGCCTCGATAACTTCCTTGTTCTTAAAACGGTTACAAAATGCAATTATGTTTTATGGAAGCGTGCAGCCGAGAGCGGTCTTGTGCGTTCAGCAACGAAGGCAAAAATTAAAACCGGGTATAGTATATAAGTAATTGGTGGGCTTCTTGTAGATTATGCGAGATTATGGTTGCTGTGTGTGTGTCATGGGCGATACGGGAAACGTTCATCACTGTCCAATGGCTAGTTTAGCCATAGGTCGATGGTATAGGAGGAAATAATGGATATTAAAAGTTAAATCGAAATGGGTATGATGCTGGAGCAATGCTGGTTTAGAGGAAGATGATATGAGATAATAGCTTGTTCCTAACTCTAACCAATTGAGCTACCAGAAAAATTATTTAAAGTTTTTTTTTAGGAATCCCTCTCTTACTTATAAGCAAAACGAGTGGAGAATATGCACTAAGTAAGCGATTGCGATGTGTTGAATACTACGAGTATGTAACTGATTCCTCGTGTAGTGCCAAAAATAACTATTTTATCTCTGTAACGTCTAATAAATAACACTAAGGCGCGCAAAAGACCGGAATAGGTTATCATTTTTTGCTAATTGTTTTGGTTCAGCTAGCGCACGAAGAACAACAAGTACCTAATTAAAATTATCGATTTGTTCAATAAACATTATAAAATGTTATAATAATAAAATGTCGATTATGCGAAATACAACAAATTCCGTAAGATCCACCCTATTGAATTTTGATGGTGAAGATATTTATCACGTAAGTATTAAATATAACAAATATACAGGGCGTTGTTGAGTATTTCTTTGGTATACAAGGTGTTCATGTGGAAGAACGTGCTTTGGAAAGCAGCGAGGAAGTACAAGAGCCTAACACGTGGACGAGAGGCAATGGGTGAAAGGCTGAAACTTTTTCAGGACATCGCGAGTATAAAGCCGCGTGATCGACAGTATAGAATTTATAGAGTACAGTGCCTGCAGGTTCAAGTTGCGATTCCAAATCAGAGTACACTTTACTAACTTAATCTTGACTATATGTTGGGTTGGGAAGACCAAGCACTGGTCGAGGATGTGCGACATCCCAAAAAGGAGGTGACACATGGCGAGTCTTCCGAAAAATTCTTGTCTATTAATTCCTTCAACAAATTAATAATTTTAAGCATTTTAACTCGACCAACAATTTTGTTAATTTAAAAAAATTTAATTCTTTCACTCAACACAATCATAATTATTTGAAGTAAATAAATCTCATTTCTTATAATACACAAATTGCAAACTTTAACTGGAAACATAAGTTGTTTGACACAAATCATTTTATCCGCAAATAAATATTTCTTTGCCTCTATTGAAACAACAAATTTCTTTGAGTCATCAAGTCCATTTAAGTTCACATAACGATTTCAACACTTCCTCATTTAATGTTGAAATTAATCACTAAATTACTAAATTATTCCTATAATATAGTTACAAAAACCGCATTACTTTTGAATTTGTGAAAAGGTCGTTCTAATGTATTTCTAATGTATATATTTGTGTTCAAGTCTTTTGGAATTATAATAACATAGGCAGACAGATACAGGAAAAGTAAAAAGAAATACATTTTATGTTACCTTTCTGACGTCATTCGTATTTGGAGTTGTGTGGCTATTGAAGAAAGGGTGTAATATCACAACAATTTAAAAAAAAAATCTTTTTTTTTTTAATTTGTCTTGTACCATTTTGTTCATGTACTTTGAATGTTAATACAATAATGTAAAGACAGATTCAAGAAAAGCCAGTGTGATAAAATTTATTTATTTCTATTATAACCAGAACTATTCAGTAGATATTGTTATTTATTTATTTTTTATAGTGTTGTTTTAATGCATTGTGTTTTTTTTGTTTATTTGTTCACAAATATCACGTCAATTATTTTAAATATAATAAAATCATATTTATTTAAAATCGTGATTAAAAAATAAATAAAAAAATTGTTAAAAACTGTTTTTATTAAATAGTAGTTTTACCCAAAAATGCCTTTTTAAACGAAAAGAACCAGAACCTTTGCCTCCCAAGTCTTTTTGTTATATGTCATCTCTTTGTATCACCCGAACACAAAAAATGCCAATATTTTCAACAACTGCAAAATTCACAAAAACGTAACAACCCAAAATTCATAGGAAAAGAACCGAACCCGTCTTTATTATTATAGAAGTGCTCAGAATACCCAATAAGCATATTAAAGAGTATCTATAAGGGTATCTATAGCCTATGAGGGCTTACAGAATCGCGATATTCCTTATAGATCTATAACAACCCTATAGACGTTATAGATATGCATGGTCCAATTATTTTCTTATAATAAATCCCACACCAAGCATTCACATTTCTGTACTTTTAAAAATTACTGATTCTCTAGAATTAATTAAACCAATTATTATAACACCATCCTCAATTTATGCAATAACACCAGCAAGACACAAATGAGCTAAACCAAAACACAATTATCGCTAAACCTCTGCTTTACAACAGCATTCTGCCCGCGTGCTTTTAATATTCCCGATTCCATTTCCAAAAAAAAAAATCCCCACATAAATTTCGAACAGATCGCCACCGGCTGCGTTCAAAAACTAATTGGATAGGACAGTTACAACTACGGATTGTAGCCATACGCAGCAACATGGCACGTTTATTCCTATATAGCGCTGTCCCATTTTATATTATTGTCATAAATTGATGTGGGTGCTAAACGGGGGGGTTGTTAGGGGGTTAAGGGGGTTAGGGTGGGGGGTAGAGAGGGGGTAGGGAGTGGGAGGAGTGGGTGGTCATCCCCAACGCACAGGGTGTGGTGGCGAGCCTGCATTTGCGTGTTTCAACTCTCTGTGTGTGTGGGTACGTCGGTGTCTGTGTGCGACAACAACAATTCGCAATTATTTGCGAAAAAATCGCGGCTAGCTCTCGCAAAATGTAACAATGCTATTGGCCGGTGGGGGTCGCTACGTCACCTATGTACTATCGGCAGCCATTTTGTATTTTAGCCGCCTATGTATTTCGCGAATTGCAAGTTTGAATGCACATGCCTCGAGTGGACGATTATATACAACATATTTACGCGTGTATGCGTGTGCGTTCGGTTGGTATTTGTAGTTTATGTTTGGGAGCCGTTTTCATATTTTATTCGGAATGGCTGGGGGAATTTCGGGTTATTTTTTCGCGATATATATTCGGACGGTATTTCGTTCGATGTATAATATAATGAAATTTCGGAAATTTATGCCTGAATAAACCAATTCCAGAGGTAAATTCAGGGGAAGTATATAAAATAACGATTTTGGAAAATATTTTTTTTAAAACTGTAGAATATAACCCCTGCGTTTTTTACTTTATCATACGCAGTATTATAAAGTATTGTAATCATGCAGGAAAAAATCTGATGTGGCCAGGCACATGACTTTATCATACAATATATAAAATTAATAGTTTAGCTGCATGAGAATCTATTTGACTGAGATAAATCGTGTCTGCATTAAAATTAAACTAGTTAACCAGGATTTGACAGATATTCGAATCGATAATCGAAGGTATTGTCAAAGCATCAGCATTTGACACTACCTACTGTCATCAGAATAATAGTTGTTTATCTCACAAGTGCCGAAAGTACGGAATAGCACAACGAGCGGTGATGCGGCGCGTCACCGATGGCGGAGCGTCGTCGTCGCATGTGAGCGAGTCGCGCTATGTAGTTTTCGGTAGGAGTGACATCAACGTTTTTTGTATTGCTTTTTGAGAAATACGTATTTAAAAAAAATCAAAAATGGTTATATTTCGGTATAGAAAATGCTAGGTTGATACCACTTCTACGAAATGTCAAGTTTAAAAAGCTAATTCAAATTCTGACAGATTTATAGTCGAGGGTTCTCCGAGTGTGACAGCGTTGTGACAGCCATAGACATTTCTGTGGTGACACCACAAAAAAAAATATTTGTCAAAATCCTGGCTACTATGTAGCATATCAATGCAGATGCGACCGATCTCGATCAAATAGAATTTGCTCTTGCAGCTAAACTATTAATTTTACCAAAAAATGTCATAGGCATAAATTATTCAAAATTTCCTCTGCTTTAATTTATTATTTAACTATTTTGACGAAATTACAGAAATGGCGGCTCATTTCTAAAATCCTTGAAAAAGGCTTAGAATAAACTACCAGTTCCTTTGGACCCTTTTGAACCAAAAGCTTTTCAGCTCTAAGTTTGGTCATAAAACTTCTAAATATGAACTTTCGTCCCGATACCTTTAGTAGTTTCTCCGGAATCGTCTCCACAAAAATCGAGTACACACATACGCACACACACACACACACACATACACACACACACACAGACATTTTTTTGTACCTTGGTCAAAAATGTTCAGGGGACCCAAAAAGACCTATTTCCGCTAAAATCTCAATTTTTTTTTTCGGCATGATTACAATACTTTACCATACTGCGTATGATAAAGTAAAAAATCTGATGTGGCCAGGCACATGACTTTATCATACAATATATAAAATTAATAGTTTAGCTGCATGAGAATCTATTTGACTGAGATAAATCGTGTCTGCATTAAAATTAAACTAGTTAGCCAGGATTTGACAGATATTTTGATAGTCAATAGTATCAATCGAAGGTATTGTCAAAGCATCAGCATTTGACACTACCTACTGTCATCAGAATAATAGTTGTTTATCTCACAAGTGCCGAAAGTACGGAATAGCACAACGAGCGGTGATGCGGCGCGTCACCGATGGCGGAGCGTCGTCGTCGCATGTGAGCGAGTCGCGCTATGTAGTTTTCGGCAGGAGTGACATCAACGTTTTTTGTATTGCTTTTTGAGAAATACGTATTTAAAAAAAAATCAAAAATCGTTATATTTCGGTATAGAAAATGTTAGGTTGATACCACTTCTACGAAATGTCAAGTTTAAAAAGCTAATTCAAATTCTGACAGATTTATAGTCGAGGGTTCTCCGAGTGTGACAGCGTGGTGACAGCCATAGACATTTCTGTGGTGACAGCACAAAAAAAATATTTGTCAAAATCCTGGCTACTATGTAGCATATCAATGCAGATGCGACCGATCTCGATCAAATAGAATTTGCTCTTGCAGCTAAACTATTAATTTTACCAAAAAATGTCATAGGCATAAATTATTCAAAATTGCCTCTGCTTTAATTTTTTATTTAACTATTTTGACGCAATTACAGAGATGGCGGCTCATTTCTAAAATCCTTGAAAAAGGCTTAGAATAAACTACCAGTTCCTTTGGACCCTTTTGAACCAAAAGCTTTTCAGCTCTAAGTTTGGTCATAAAACTTCTAAATGTGAACTTTCGTCCCGATACCTTTAGTAGTTTCTCCGGAATCGTCTCCACAAAAATCGAGTACACACATACGCACACACACACACACACACATACACACACACACACAGACATTTTTTTGTACCTTGGTCAAAAATGTTCAGGGGACCCAAAAAGACCTATTTCCGCTAAAATCTCAATTTTTTTTTTCGGCATGATTACAATACTTTACCATACTGCGTATGATAAAGTAAAAAAATGTCTGTGTGTGTGTGTGTGTACCCGTTTTTTTGTGGAGACGATTCCGGAGGAACTACTGAAGGTATCGGGACGAAAGTTCATATTTAGAAGTTTCATACCTAAACTTAGAGCTGAAAAGCTTTTGGTTCAAAAGGGTCCAAAGGGACTGGCTATTTACTGTTAGCATTTTTCAACGATTTTGCAATTGAGCCGCCATTTCTGCAATTTTGTCAAAATAGATAAATAATAAATTAAAGTAGAGGAAATTTTGTATAATTTATGTTTATAACATTTTTTGGTAAAATTAATAGTTTAGCTGCAGGAGCAAATTATATTTGATCGAAATCGTGTCTGCATTAATAGCAGGTAGCCAGGATATTTTCAATCCTTTGAATTCAGAACGTCAGCGGTTGCGAAACGTCAATTCAACACGCAAATGCATGGAGAATGCGAGAACGCGCGCACGTACAGTGCAACAATATTAAAACATCTTGGTGTCAATGTGTATTTCGATTGCAGATAGCCATGTTCTTATGTTTTCGCGAATAAATACAAGAAAAATTGTAAGACGGTATGGTAACATTAAAACTTATTTGGAATATTGAGCATAATTCTTTATGAACTTTTGTAGTTAGCACTGAAGACGGGGTAAAACCCGAAAATATAGTATGCTAGAAGCCAATATAATATATTAATTATCAGAACCAATAACCTTTTTACTTTATCATATGTAGTATGACAAGGAGGTTTAGTCTTAGCAATTAGGAAATATTTTGCAAATAAACCGCTATTTCTGGAATTTCGTCGAAATAGTTAAATAATAAATTAATGTAGAGGAAATTCTGAATAATTCATGACTATGAAATTTTTTGGTAAAGTAAATATTTTAGTCGCATGAGCAAATTCTATTTCATCGGAATCGGTCGTACTGCATTAAAACACTAGTATTAAAACTAGTTAGCGAGGATTTGTCAGATATTGTGATTCTAATGATAGTAGGTAGTGTCAAATGCTGATGCTTTGACATTACATACTGTAAATATAATCAAAATATCTGTCTAGTTCTAGTAGTTTTATTTTAATGCAGACGTGGCCGATCTCGATCAAATAGAGTCTCCTGCAGCTAAACTATTAATATATGGTATGATAAAGTCATGTGCCTGGCCACATCACATTTTTTGGTGTGTGTTTTGGTATAAAATTTAGCAAAAAATACTCCTTATTTACGCCAACTCTTCATATTCACGACACTCACACTAAAAATGTACAGCCTGTATACAGTGTGTCCACGAAAGACCGCACCATATGGAAAACTTTTTTATTGTGTATTTCTCAGAAAATTTTATTCTTTATGAAAGTTGGCGGTTCGTATGAAACCAAAATTGCAACAGTCAAATATGTAAATTTCCGTGCCATATACCGAGCGATTCAGAATATATGAATTTGTAATAAGAGTGTACATTTATTTTCATTATTATCGATAAACATTATTTGGAAATGTTGTTTAGAAGTAAAAATTATATTCAAAAATGAAGTCAGAATCACCTACATTGAAAAAAAATATTTTCACTTTTTTTTTCTTAATTCTTATTCTCGTGACAAATATTAGTAAATGCCAGAGATACCAAAAGGTTATTTTTAATCTATTTTTTAGAAATTTGAATACATTTTTTATACTTTTTGTTATTTTCGTATGATAACTAATGTTTATTTTCACTGATAATATTTTAATAAAAATTACTAAAGCCACAAACATCTATTGTTTCTTGAATTAATTATAACTGACTTACCAGTTATTAAGTGAATAACTATTATGAATATGTTAATAATGCTAATTAATTTTCTATGAACTTATTTTATTTCTACAAGAAAATGAGTAATTTTGCGCTATAATAAAAATTAGAATAAAATTTTCTGATATATGTACACTAAATTTGTTTTCCATATGGTGCGGACTTTTGTGGACACACTGTATAATCAGGTCCATGTTCATGTAATCCCAATACAATGTAAATAAACACATAAATAAACAATGTTTAACAACAGATTCATGAAGTATAATTAAGAACTTTTCCGTAAACACATAAAACCGTAAACAAAATGTCCATATATAATTTACCCTTTTAAACTTTGGTTTTCAAAAGATTAGGTAACTTTTTAACGGATATCATGAGTGTTAAAATAACAAATGTATTTGTTATACACTACGTCATCTTGTCTGCTGATTTGATAACCCGGCAGCCATTTTTGATGCATTTTTAAGCACATACCCATCGTTTGTTTATCGTATGTTCTATAAATATAGAAGTATGTATAACGAATCGTAAATACGGAAAATATGTGCTCAACTAAGGCTATAATAACTACTATAAAACCTTAATTAGCAAAACTATCAGAAATACGCATTTAAAAAAAAGTAAAATAGGTATAAAATGAAGCAAAGCATTCGTAATTAATTAGAATCGTAGTACCGTTGAAGCTATAAAATTGTCGAAAAAACGGCCATTTAAATCAGTAAATTTCTATTCGTTGATAGTTAGTTTAAGTTCTCGTTAACATTCCGTGTTTTTGCCGGGGTATTAACTTTCGTTATCACTTTGCTGTAGTTGGTACTTCGATCGCCGTTGGCAATACTGAACGCGTATACGTTAAGCATAGATTTCTGCGATAGCTGTAGCGGAAATTGGGATAAATAAGGAGAAATTGTCTGTTTTACATTTAAATTACACACTTATTTCTATCTGAATTCTCTTGTCCGCAAATAGAGAAGTTAAATTTGTGCATTATTAATGCTTAGAAAGTGGCTTACTTGATTCGGAATTCGATATGAAGATTTGACAAGCTAAGAAGAATTTTAGGTTAGGAAGGTTCCATCTTACAACTCGTAATAGTACAGTTTTCAACATTGGGTATATAAGAGCAAGCTTTTTCTTGTTTAACAAATTTTAAGGGAAAATAAAAATGTCATGCTGTGTAATTTTGATATGAACGATTATAGTATTATATTATATTCTAGAAATTGTTCAGAACTCCCCAAGGAACAAATCCACAACCACTATTTTTTGTTCACCACCCCCCACCCTCCCCATACTACCCTAAATATGAGACAAAAGTTTCCCCGAATTTACAATTTGAATGTTACGTACGTGTTTTATTATTTTTTTGCAGAAATGAATATTATTCAATTATTAACATACTTTTCGTCATTTATTATCTAATTCAGAATTTCAGATCGACGAATACCCGGAACTAAAATAAGTAAAATCTGGGGTACCCCAGGATAGTGTATTGGGACCAATTCTATATCTACTAGGAATCTTCACCAAGCTAGTAATAAAACGTATAAATGGACCAAAAAATGGAAGACCAAGCTCAACGAACTGAAATCTGTCCACATTAACTTTACAAACAAAAGAATCGAGGACATACCTCATGTCAAGATTAACGACGCCATAGTTCCATATGCGAACACTGCAAGGTATTTGGGTATGACTCTGGATACAAAACTAAGGTGGAAAGAACACGTTAAGAAGAAAGGAGTAGAGCTTGGCCTCAAATACAGAGAACTCTACTGGCTTCTGGGAAGAAACTATCAGTTGTCAGTGCAGAACAAACAACAAGTTTACAACCAAATACTAAAACCGATTTGGTTATACGGCATCCAGCTTTGGGGTTGCGCGAAAAACTCCAATATACAAGGAATCCAGAGTTTCCAAAATAAAGTACAAAGGAATATGGTTAACGCTCCTTGGTACATACCGAATAGTGACCTGCATCGTGATGTTTGTGTCCCACAAGCCATCCAAGAGATAAACAGATTCGCCACTAAGCATGAATCTCGCCTAAGCCATCACGTCAACGTAGAGGCCCTGCAGCTACTGGACAACCAGAATCTAGTGAGAATACTAAAAAGAACTAAACCCTTCGAACTAGTGGATCAGTGAAATGTGTAAAAAGCAGAGCACAGTGAGTGAAGCTTTAGTGCTTCGTGTTTAGGACAAAGTAATTATAGGAAATAATAGTTAAATAATAATTTATAATAATTTTTGCCAAGAAATACGTACTGACATTGTATATTATTGTTTAAACAAATTTATTTGTTCAAACATCGCACATTAAGTAACAATCTACAAAATAATTTCTCAAAAAGAACAGAAAAACAATTACAAATTTGTTAATGAGTGTCAAAAAATACCAATACTCTAATAATAATTTGTATAAGAATATAGAAAACTATGTCCATTACAATGTATATATTTGTCTAAACAAATGGCATTTGTTTAAACAATTGCAAATCAGTTAATAAAAGACCAAAAAATGCTAATAATCTAATAATTTCTGCAAAATTAACGTGTCATAACCTAGCAAGATGTTGAGAATTGTAAGCATTATACTAAGCAAAAACCATCTCGTTTACAGTCATTTCGACGTATTTTAACACGTTTAATTTTAGTTTATAGTTGACACGTCGTAAAAGACAGCCATGGGTTATCCGTAAAAATGAAAATATCCCATGGGCAGCGCTCGGAGCGGTCACGAAAAAAAAAAGTACGACGCTCGGCAATCAGTGTGTCCGCGGTTGTCAAAACGTCGTAAATATCGGCCTTAACGAGCACGGCATTATCGTCCAGATTTTGAACGGTCTAATCCGTATAAATCATTTGTCCCGTCCGTAACTACGTCTATGGACGTAAGGACACGTATTATTAACTTTTATCAATAATGAATTCTCCGCTTGGTCATCTAAGACCCTTCAAATATAATACCAATGATAATAATTATAATAATAAGTCTTTAAATTTAATTTTGTCGTTCATTAAGTGGCTATTAAAAATTATTGAGATAATAAATAGGCGGCCTGTTGGTATAAAGTAACAATGCTACGCTTCAGAGGCAGTGGCGTGCGTCTTCTTGTACAGGGATGGGCCAAATTCGATGTTACTATTGGAGATCTCGGTAACTATAAGAGATATCGAAAAATTAGTAAGGTTGTTGTGTCGTCTTTTTTTGAGAGAAACTCAATGGTGAAAACCAAAATTAGGTATCGTCTTTTGTTTTCGAGTTATAATACAAAAGTCGATTTTTCGCTATTTTGATATCTTTGTTTTTTGTTAAATCAGACGAATGATATTTGCACGTTCGTATATTTGCACAAATCTATTTTTGAGAGATTAAAAGATAATCTCATCAATCACGGGTCATGTAGTATGCCAAGACCCAAACATTACCATATTGAAAATGCTCAAGAAGCTGCCACCAACAGAGTTGCAACCGCAGTTGCAAATCCCTCAACTTCAAGTCGTGAAATAGAAACTGAATCTGGGGTATCGAGACGTCGAGCTTTGAGAATCCTCAAGAAGCATAAATTTAGGGCATATGCTTTAAGAAAACAACAGCATTTGCAACCAATAGACCCTCAGCAACGAATGGAGTTTTGCCAGTGGTACCGTGAAAATCTTCAGCAGAATCCATTATAATCCACGATCACCAGATCTTACACCTTTCGATTTTGTTTTGCTTTGGGAGCAGCATTTTGAAGAATGTATCAATGCCGTTCCAAATATTTTTATAAACAACGCTCTTCGAAGTATTGCGACGAGATATAATTGATGCAACAATAAAAATGGACATCAATTTGAAAAATGGTTAAAGTAGTTTGTAGTAGGTAATCTCATGTTTTATTTATTCTTTTATTCAGGTAAGTATGTAATTATTTTACTTCGAATAAAACAATATATCCAGCAATGTTTAACCTTTCAGTTATACCTTCGACATACCGATATAAAGCGAAGATTGACGACTGGAAATTTTAGGATCACGGCTACATACACAGATAAAAATTTTTGTTTGATTCAAATAAATATGCATTGACTCAAAGAAATTTGTTGTTTCAATAGAGGCAAAGAAATATTTATTTGCGGATAAAAACGCATTTATTTGAAATATTTGTTTGGTAGAAAGAACATTGATTTGCGTCAAACAACTTATGTTTCCAGTTAAAAAGTTTGCAATTTGTGTATTATAAGAAATGAGATTTATTTACTTCAAATAATTATGATTGTGTTGAGTGAAAGAATTACATTTTTTTAAATTAACAAAATTGTTGGTTGAGTTGGAATGCTTAAAATTATTAATTTGTTGAATGAATTAATAGACAAGAATTTTTCGGAAGACTCGCCATGTGTCACCTCCTTTTTGGGATGTCGCATATCCTCGACCAGTGCTTGGTCTTCCCAACCCAACATATAGTCAAGGTAAAGTTAGTAAAGTGTACTCTGATTTGTAATAGCAACTTGAACCTGCAGGCACTGTACTCTATAAGTTCTATACTGTCGATCACGCGGCTTTATACTCTCGATATGTACGAAGTGCGAGGAGAGAGTTTACAGCGCCATCTAACAGTACAGTTGGATGACATTAAAAATATATTTATTTGAATCAAAATATGATTGCTTTGCTGGAAGGAAACCTAGTTTAAAGCCAAAACACAAATATTACTTTGAAGGAAATAAATATCTTCTTGTGTAAAAATATATTTATTTTAATCAAAATATGATTTCTTTGGCGGAAGTAAACCTATTTTTAAGCCAAAGACAAAATATTACTTTAAGCGAAATAAATCTCTCCTTATATACAAATTTATATGTTAGAATCAAAATTATATTTCATTGGTGTAAAGAAACGTTTTTTTTTTTAAATCAAAACTAAAATATTACTTTAAAGGAAAGTAATTTTTGTTTGTATCCATATATATTTATTCCACTCAAATAAATTAATCTCTGCAAGCAAATAAACTAGAGTATTCAATGAAGTAAATATTGTTGGCGTCAAAGAAATATGTTTTGACCCAAAAGAATAAATTCAAACAAATACATTTCTTTGAAACAAGAAATCTTTTCTCTCTGTGCAATTATTGTTATTACTTTGAATAAAGCATTGCGCATTTTTCATACTATTCAAACGGCATTCAGTAATTTTCAATTAAACTAAAAGCACAATCTTACTCATTTTTCAATATCTCCTATAATTACCGAGATTTCCTATAGTAACATTGAATTTGGCCCACCCTGCACATAAATTTATGCCAAATATAGTAGAAGCATATGTATTTTATATGTAGTTTAGTTCCTAATCACGAAACTACTTACCGTTTTGGGACCTGTAAAACAAAAAGGCAGCGATTTCATAGAATGAGTCAAACGTTAATATACTTAATACCCTGTACGAATAAATACCGTCTTTGTTTGTCGAGTTTAACATTAAAAATAGCGCGCAATGTCAAAATAACAATCTGGATAGTCTGCTTTTTAATTAAAAAAAATTTACACATGCAACGAGGAACTATGGTTCGAATCCAGGCCAAGCCAGATTTTTTAATTCCATTTTTTAGCTTAATTAATTAAAAAATATAATTTTTTGAATGTGGTGACAATTTTATTGAATTTTTTCATGCTTTACGAACATCAAACTCACCTTTAGTAGACTGGTTTGTTGGTTTATCGTTTTTCCGGTAGATGTAGCTCTTCATACGTACTGAGAGCTTGGTCGATTTCGGTTTATATGTCTTTGCGTATGTTTGTGTATGTGTTGTGTGGTTTCTTGTTTTTTTTATATATTTTCGAGTAATATTATTACTGTAAACTGTCACAATCGGGTGAAGTTTGTCGCTCAAATCGTAAATAACAATTTTGTACTTTTACCAGAATAAGTTACGAGATATTTTGTCTTTTTTCTTGTTTTTTTTTCTTTTATTTTAGTGTTACTTTTGCGTCTGATTCCTGTCTTAGTTTCTCTTAAATATTATTTTATTTACTTTAATATACAAATTTGACTAATAGGAAGTTTTTTTTTCGTATTATTTTAAGGCCGACTCACTAAGGCACTGCAGTCAACTTCTTTTTTTGGAAAAATACAATTTTCTTTTTGGTTTCGCTTATCGAAAAACACCTAAACTCGAGAACGAAATATATATATACAGGGTGTTTCCTCGTAAATTTTATTTTTTTTTATTTTTTTTCAGAAATAAATTTTCTTTTTTCTTTATTTCCTTAGATCACAGATTTTTTACAGCTTTTTGGTATATTTTCTTCTTCGAAAACGAAAGTGTCTATCCGAAAAACGTCTGTAACGAAAATCCGACCGAAATTGCAAGAAACTCAAACTATTATTATTATTATTGTGTGATATTTGTAAGTCAGAAAATTATTCTTTGCCTGTCTGTTTATTGTTATATTTACTGTTGTTGCTTGTGTTGTATAGATAGATTTATCGAAAAAAATAGCCCGTCTTAATAGCCCGTGAAAATCAGGAAAACTTGAAAAACTATTATGGATTGATTTATATAGAGAGGGATTTATTCAATAATATAATATTATACCTTTTATTTTTTCTCGTTTGGATGGATTGCCCTTTTATAATTTCAATTATATCAAGAAAACAATTGGAATTGATATGATTCTTTTCAGTGATTATCGCTGGTTATCGCTTTGTTGTTAACATAGCCCGACGCGATTGACCAGTTTCTTCACTTGTTTGTATATATAAAAAATCTAAGATTACTAGATGTGTGCCCGTTGACGCGTAATATCAAAAACTGATGATTTCTAACAGATTCTCGAAGCGACCAAACTGATACGTTGAAATAACTAATTCGCGAATTCAATTGTTTCTTTTAACACAACTTTCAACGAATCGCTTAACATGAAATCAAAAGCTTTAACGTGAATTATCTGTTCGAAAAGTGATTGCCCGTAAATTTTGTTGTTCACGATGATGAGAAATTAATAGATTTCGGTAAAAATTGTTTGAAATAACGTATGTATTATATCTTAACTGTAATCGTATGTATTCAATAGCCTTCCTGCGTTTTGAAGGTGCGTTTTAAAACTCGAGGTATATTTAGGAACGATAGCCGAGATTTTCTTTTGTTTTTTTTTGTTTTGGGTTTCGAAAGTGTTCGTTTTTTATGTATATCACGATATGAATTTTGTACTATGTTTCTAAATGTGTTGATTTCTGAAAGAGAGAAGAAAAATTATTGTTTTGCATCTTATAATCATTCTATTGACATTCTATATGTATTTTGAGCTGCTATTATTAATAACATACAACGATATCAACTCAGGAATACGCTTTCTGAATAATTTTTTATTATTATTTATTATTATTAATTTTGATATTATGCTTGTTTTTTTAAGCGGGTGTTTTCATGTAAATTTCTTTTGTAGAATTTATTACACCGATACTACCAAATCGTTTTTCTAGAAACACAATATATTAATTTTGGTGTACGGTCTAACGTTTCAATCGTTCAATGAATCGAGTTAAATTTTTACTTCCTCAAAGAAAATACTTCTTGTTTAGAGGTTGAACCTCTAATAAGTTTAAATTTGAAATAATTATATTTTCTAGAATGAATTGAAATCGAAAAATAGGTGCGAAAAGTGGAACTCAAAATTCAACAGCCGCCATTTTGTCAGTTGAACTTTTTTAACAAAATGCTGGTTCAACCTCCATCTAATTTCACCTAAGTTCACAGCGTTTTTAAATTTTCTACTTTCGATTATTTTTAAGGCCCTGAAACGGTTTTTGATTCTCGCAATTTTTTCAGTCGAGTTTTTCTGTTTTTTCTTTAGAGAAAATGCTTTTATTGGCGGCTGAACCTCGTAATAAGTGAAACTTTTATATAATTAATTACATTTGAAGACGATTTGAAAACAAACAAAAAATGCTGTCAAAATCAATCTTAAAATTCAAACAGCAGCCATTTTGTCAATTTTCGACTTTTTTTTAACTAAATCTATAATAAATATATAGCAAAAGAATATATCTCATATAATTCATTGAAAAAACTGTCCCAAAATTTTATTTTTACAAAAATACACAAAAATAACTCAATTAAAATAAGAAATAATTATTAAAAAACAGTTACTAAAGGCACGCCTATCTAAATTTAGTCAATTCAAAAATTTACACAACCTTTCCGGAAAAACGCCGGAAAACGAGTAGAGTAATTAACTAAATAGAAAACCGAGCTCGAAAATGATAATCAAATTTAGAATAAATTTGTATTAATACGTATTACTGAGTTGAAATCGGAAAAGCCAAGCCCTGAACATTAACTAGGGTTAGGTTCAAAGATGGCCGACGCACAGCCTACTTCAACATCGGAAAATATTTCACGCAAAATTTTCACTGACAGTCCCACTGCTACTAGTAGGACTCTAATACAAATTAAAACCATTTTAAACACTGTATATTGAAGTAGGACTACGCAGTTAAGAAGTATTTACATGAAAAATGTTACGGGGAAATGAAAAAATCGTTCGGCCATATTTCCACCAAGCAAGCACGGTCGGAAAAACCCTTCTACGCGCAGACCACTTGAGGAGCTTTGCGCTTAAGCAAGACTGTTCCTTTCCGTTGGGAAATCTCCGGGAAAACCCCGGGAAACTCCAGGGAAAATTTTCAGGAGTTTTCCGAGAATTTTCCGGGAATTTTCCGAGAATTTTCCGGGGGTAAAATATATAATGATTACTTACGGTTTTGTTTTATTTTTTGAACTGTTTTTGTAAACTGTAGGTATAGATTGGGTATAGGATTTGTGTATGTTATGTGAGGGAATGTTATATCAACGCAGTCGGCTATGAACTGAAGTTTTCCAGGGTGAAAATGTGCATTTCCAGTACATAGGCCTCTCTAGTACATAGATGGTGGATTGGTATATAAGCGAGGCCTACGTGTGGGCTCAATTATGTTGAGCCATGGGCTAGTGTTGAGCTTTGCCTGCATTTGGCGAGCCCCTGAGTGGACGCTCGACGCTACCCGGCGAGCGGGACGGACATATATGTCGATATCGTTCGAATTTGTACATAGAGAGCTCGGTTTGCTGCTATTGGTTAAAGTTATAATAAATTTTAGCGTATATTAAACTAATTTGAACTGGCAGCGCTCGCTGCCATTGTATCCGATTTTTTGTCGCTATAAATTTCCCCGGAAAGCCCGGAAAAATGTTGAAATATTGCTAACGATGAAAAATTGGACTGTTTTTTTTACTTTGCAGGATATTCGGAACGTGAAAAATAACTATGGAGGCGGAATTTTCCACGTTTTTTGATTTTATGATGACTGGTTGTTTATCTTTTTTTTGTATTTGAATTTATAATTCATACTTTAGGATTTCTTTCTGTATTTTATATATTTGTATTTATGTATCCCGGCAGTCGCTAGCTACTAAATGGTTAGAGAAACAAAAATTCTAAGGCAACAGTTGTTTAGCTCTCTAGTTTCTATAACGTAAAATTATTTTCATTTATACAGGGTGTTGCATTTAGGCGTGGCGTAAAGTACGTAAATTTTTTTAAATGGAACTCTCAACGTAATAGTACCTGAGATATTCATATATTTCTCCAAAATATGCCCGTTGCACGATCTTCTTTAAAACTATGTAAACATGAAATTTTTGCAGATATTGCTTTTAAACTATGTCAGACAATAGTCAAAGCTAGTAGATAGATGATAGTAACCAAACATATTAGATTCACTACACAGAGTATTCATAAAACTTAAAATTTGATGTTTTTTAAATAGATTTTCCTGGAGTCTTTTAAATGTAACACCCTGTGTTTTATGTGCTAGTTGAATTGCCCATCAAGTTCCTTTTAATTTATGTCAAAATATGTCATATGTCAAATTTTAGTAGTTTTCGTGATATTTGCATTTAAAAAAAAATGTGTAATATTATCTAAATATGCCATTATAGTCGTGTTGTTTCTTTTTTGTTTGGCTCTTAGTTGTAAATCAGTAATAGTATATTCAGATTCAATTTAAGAAAAAAAACTTTCATTCTATTAGCGTTTATTAAAAAATAAATCCGTTTCTACTTAGTAAGCTATTTGAAGCAAATTCAGAAACAAACTATAAACACTTAATAAACATTGCACGACAAGTAACTATTATTTTAATTAATATTTGGAAATTGTTCAAAATGACGCCCATTTTCTCTTCTGTAAGCATTAACGCGATGTATAAAAGATCTTGAGATATTTCTTAACATGTACCTCATATTTACGCTTGTTAATTAATTCTTCTTTGCTATTGAGTGTCGTTAGATCTCAATTGTTTGTTTCTATGATTAATAAATGCTAATAGTATTAAATACTGTTTTTTAAGTTGTATTTTAATGCAGTATTATTGATCTACAAATGAGAGACAAACAAACAGTAACAAAAAAGGGCATAATTAGATAATATTACACATTTTTCTTTAAATTGTAAATATCACGAAAACTACTACAATTGGACATCCCTCACCCTGTATATATTATTTGGAGCTTCTATTTCCAGTGATCTCAATTCTAGAATAAATTTAAAAAATCAGAGAAAAAGATTATTAAAATTTTTCAAGTATTGATAATTGGGGTTTTGTGACGTTGAATACGGACTTAAAAGTTCCGTATAACGTCCGGATGTAGAAACATTTGGGTTCAAAATTTTGAAAAATACTGATTTGGAATGCAAAGGTGGTTTCATTTTTTAAATATTCCAATCTTCTAACTGTTAGTTTAGAAATATACCAATTATATTGATGTAAACTTGATTATTTTTTTTAAATCTCTTTTTTCTCTCAATAACCTTAAATCTGCGAAATGATATGTATCTCTAAATTAATATTCGAATTGTTTTAAATGTTGAATTACAATAATTTTATGTTGAACTGTTGGTTTAGAAATAAATCAAATATATTGGTTTAAACTTGATTATTCTTTTGAAATCGCTATTTTCTCGCAATAACTTTAAATCTGCGGAGTGATATGTATCTCTAAATTAATATTCGAATTGTTTTAAATGTTATATTAAATTCTATTTAATGTTGAACTGTTGGTTTAAAAATAAATCAAATATATTGATTTAAACTTGATTGATTTTTAAATCGCTCGTTTCATGCAGTAACAACAAATCTCCGGAGTGATATGCATCTCTAAAATAATACTAAAATTCTTTTAAAAGTTCTTTTGGATTAATTTAATTTTTCAACTATTTATTGGTTCAAAAATAATACAAATATATCGAATTAAACTCAATTACCTTTTAAAATTGGTATTTTCTTGCAATAACTTTACATCCGCCTAGAGAAATGTATCTCTAAAATAGTATTTTATTTTTTCAAACGTTCTATTGGTGTATCGCTAAATTAGTATTTGTAATACTTCAAACGTTTTACTGCATTAAATTAATTCTCTAATAGCTGGTTTAGAAATATATCGAATATATTTGATTTAACTTAGGTATTTTAAAAATCGCTATTTTGCCACAATAACTATAAATCTGCGGAGAGATATGTGTCCTTAAATTCGTATTATTTCAAACTTTTTAAGCATTAAATCAATTTTCTAACCGCTGGTTTAAAAATAAATCGAATATGTTAATTTAAACTTGAATATATCTTTATTTTCTTGCAATAAGTAATAACTATTTATTAAATAAAAAATAAATAACACATTTGGACATCAATTATATGCAATGTGTTTCATGAATAAACATGAATAAACATACTTAAACACTAATCAGTATGAAATGTTTACTTGTTTTTCATTTGTTACGTATTCTATTAGGGTGGATTATTTCTTTTGTAGAAATGTCAAAGTGTATACTTCAAGCAAAAATATGTTACGTACGTACGCAGCAAATCTCTAAGTTTAACCAACACCAGATAGCTTTGAGAAACAACAAATTTGTTGTGATAAATTTGTTGTACTTACTGTAGTTTTTGTAAGACAGTGAAACTATATTTGATATGTTTCGAGTATTCTTCACTACTGGTCTATTGTTGTATTTAAAAATAGTGTTAATTATAGTGTAGAACGTTTAAAAAAAGTTTAAATAATAAAAATACATCCACAGAGAAGCGTAACAAAATATTTTTTTTTATTCAATGGGAAACAAAGGCGAAAATACATCACAGTGCGCACAAACAACAACAATATAGTACCAACCAATACCAGCCGAATGCCGGAGTGTTTACTTTTTCCAACGGTACCTCGTATATTTTTTAAAGAGTTATTCGAAAATTGCAAATCCGCCGAAAAACAACAAACGCGCAAAACAAAGCCTACGTCGAGCTCCCGTAAATAATAAAACAAATTAATCCACGCCTGTCGTCCGATTTTTTAAATATTATTATTTATATACACGCCGCTCTGTTTTCGCATTTCCAATTTTGCGATAAATTTAAAAGTTACGCAGTGTCCTGGGGTATTGTTGAAAATATTGTTAGTCTAACGTCTTATATATATATATATATATATATATATATATATATATATATATAATATTCTAGTCTTTTTTATGATATTAAAAACTACAAATGGAAAACTTGATATCGGAGTACGGTTTTGGACATTCTGTTTATCTTTTAAGTCGACATAAGACCGTTTGTCGAACAAATGGTCCGAATAAACGAATAAAATGGTGTTCCGGTACGTCAGTTCGATGCAGAGCTTCCTCACGCAATTTTAAATAAGTCAATATTATTGTTTCGTTGAACTTTCGCGAACCTGCGCTCGGCCAAGAATAGAGAATACGTGTTTTCGGTCCGTGGTCGGAACTGCAGATATGCGTACGAAGTTGATCGTAGGTAGTCTTGGTTGCATACAGTTGCATTTAGTATTGAGCTGAGGACGAATTAGTTGCATAATTGTGTCCTAAAGATGCCCTAAAAGTAATTTTTATTCGTATTTTGGTAGTATATTTCAACTTGATATCTCGGCAGTGTTTGAAAAATTAGAAAGAACTGAAATTACTTCGAAATAACATCATAACAGAAGTTAATTTGTAAAAAGTATCTTAAAATAGTTTCTTATTGCCTGCAAACTACTTATTAATTTAAAAAATTAACATGTTTAATCCCTAAACACGCAAAAGTTGTTCTTAGGGAATATGACAAAAGGATTAGCTGATCTTAACATTTTTCGCTTTTTGTGAAACCAAATAATATAATTTCTTGTCTCCCAACCACACCATATGTTAAATAGACTACACTGTTACATGGCTTTCACGTCCTTAGACATCAGAACGCGTTACTTTTCTTTTGGGATATAGAATTTTTACAAAGTGGGTTCAAATAAAACTTTGACAAGTAAAGCTGAAGATATGAGTAGTGTTGTAGTTTGATTCTAATTCCTGACTGCAACATTTCAGATCTTATCATATTGGGGTAAAATTAGGGAAACTATAATTTAAAAAAAAAACTAACGGTTTTAGATACCACTTTACAATTGCAATTCAAATGTAAAAAATAATGAGGTATTTCATCACAAATTTGCATTTCGCATTTGAATAAGTAGCAGACTATTGTATATCATTTCTATTATGAAAACTGATTCAAAATTCAAATTATTTCTAGATAACCTGAATACAGAATCATTTTATTTACTTATTTATTTTATACTTATTAATATAAAAAAATCAGTTTCAAGTTTTAAGCTTCTACCTCCAAGCAATAAAATAAAAAAGAAAAGAAAAAGATGAATTATGCCGTTCTTTTGGAACCTTTGGCTGTTGCCAGTGAATGTCGTCCATGTCATCAAGAAGTCTGGAGCCTGCTAATCACTTCGTGCCCTTTCTCGATCAGCCCACTAGATTAGTGCACTTATCCGTTGACCATTGTGTCGCTCCTTTTTAACATCGCAAAGGTGAACAATGCCTTCTAATATGCCTTAATAATATAATCGATAGCTTTTCTTCTTTTCAAACCGTCTCCCCGGCTTCCCCAGACACTTGGACAATAGCTGAGCTGGACCGTAATTAACCTTAAACCATTTTATTTTAATGGAATTTATGTGGAATCTCTATGTTAGGGCTTAGCTGGTTGGTCAGAATTGTTCAAATTTTAGCATAGTTATGCAACCCCATGCATAATGAAAGTTATGGCATTCTATAGCTAGATAAAAAGGTTATCAACCCTAGTATGTTAGAAGGCGGAGGTAAATAGAAGCAAATATCAAAAGCTTACTGCAAGTTGTTTTTTATTATTTTCAACATAGTGATGGAAAACACATTTTTTTTTTCAAAAACTATTCTGAACTAGGAATTGAACAAAGCTAATCCTCCTGTTGTTTAAACAATAAATTATTATTTATTATCAAATTCATTTATATTTCATTTATTTTAAATCTGGTAGAAAAGTTAACATTTTTGTTAAAAGAACTTACAAATTTTATGTTCAAGATGTCCCAAGTGATATCATTTATATTTTGGGTTGATTTCCAATGTTTAAATAATAAAATATTATTCGTTTTTAATATCATTCATTCGAAAAAATTTGTTAGTTAAATTCTTTTAGGGGAATTATAAATTTTTTTCTTTCTCTGTTCCTTATTCTGATTTCCTATCACTGTACGTCAAGATAATGTTATTTTTGCTATCTAGCCAAATTACCTAAATATTTGACAAACTAAAAAGGTTTTGAAAGTTTTATTATATTTAAATTTATATTACCGGGAACATGTCAGATGCTTGGAGGAACTATCACAAGATACCAAATAGGTGGCGGCATTTATAACCACCAGGTGATAGTTCACAAACAAAAGTTTGTGGGGCCAGAAAATCAAAACATACACACACACACACAAAATGTGGAATTATGTGAATACGGACAAAAAGAAAACTTCCGACGCAATTCGGTACATCGAGAGTGCTTTTTGCCACAAACATTCAAGAGTTGGTTTGTAGAAATAATTCCAAAATTCCCGTTATGTTCTAAATTTATACAGAAATATATCTTTTTCTTTTCTGTTACAACTTCTTAAGGAATTGAGAAAACCAACAAGTCAATATGAACCCTTTTCCTCGGAATGACGTTTAGTTTTTAGAAGAAAATCTGTAAAAAGTTTTATGTGGATTTTATTTTGTTACTTAAATTTATTTACTTTTTATTGTTGTAATAGGTATTGATTATGTTATTGTTTGGTTTTCGCATTGTTTGATATGTATTTTATCTTTTATTTTTCTTTGTTTGTTAACGTTGCAAACGGCTGTAACTTCTTAAGGAATAGAAAAAACATATAAGACCATATAAAACATTATACTCAGAATGACATTTGATTTCTAAAAATTAATTCCGCTGAAAAAAAAAATTCTTTCTTTAAAAGTCATCTACAAGTCGTATAACTTTAGTCTAACACCGAACAGTTATTCAAGAATACCAAAAACTTTCTTTTTCCCAGGCATTTTCTTATGCAAATTTGATGCATCGATAGGCACCATTAAAAATCAAAATTTCGAAGAAAAAAATACTTTTTTTTGGGGTTGGAAACGATTTGGGGGGATCGTTGCTTTCTATCGTCACAAAAGTTTTTGCAATGAATTTTTGAACCATCCTAGTCCGGATATTTCGATTTTTTTTTCTTTCTTCTTCAAAAATAAATCGAAAACAATTGATTGGATGTCGTGTTCGCGATCGGGGTGGGGTTTTCCAGCTAAAAATCAATCAGACCGAACTGTACAATATTAAATTGTGTTCGTCCGGCCTACTAGCCACCCAGTGGCCGGCCTGTACACACACACACACACACACGCACACATGACAAACAGGAGGGCGTACGTGTGTGCGTTTCGGTGCAACTGTGTGCGACCAAAGGCCCAAATCGATATCACATGTAAATGCAGTCACGCAGGATCCAAAATGCAATTTCAACCATAGACAGTGACAGAAGTACGGCTAGAACGGGATAAAACGCCATGGATGCATCGGTTTTCCTCTATAATCCGATCGACAATCACACCACGTCAACGATGCACAATCGGTGCATCGCCATCCAACCGCCAGAGGGCGCTATGGCTATCTCCGCGATGACGTAACGGCCAAAGTGCGTCCGATCGTTGTTGTATTGCAATTTATATCAGGGTAAATATTTTATATGCGTTTTGCAGGGGCTGCTGACTGGCGGGAGGGGGAGTGCATCACGACGGGGTACAGTTTTTCCAAAATGTGCACTTTTTGTCGTAAGTTTTTCCGATCGAGATATTGGGTTGTCAGCTTTAATGAAGTTAAAGTTCGGATTCCCTTGATTGGGTTGCATTGAGTGATGGTCGTTATAATTTGTGATTCTCTATAGGCATTCAATCAATATCTAGGCGGTCGATAGTGTTTTTTAACGTTTTTCTTTTGATTTGATGTTGGAGGGGTGGATATGTGCGTCGCCTGAAGGTTTGGGGTGCACTGCTTGTAGCTGACCTATCCCAACTCCTTCGGCCTCACGTGTGATCCGTTCAAGGTCGTAGGTTAGACGTCGTACCTAGGCTTTATACAAAAACCGACTTTTGAAAAAACTGGCATGGATCTAATGGAAGTATAAATATTGTGCTGTTTTATATATGTACCATTACAATTGTCTAAAGTTTTGTTATACTACCTGAATTTTACCTGAACTTACTATTTTACCCTATATTTCAAACGGCCCTATGTTTTTAAGAATTTGAAAAACAAACGAAAACAGCTGCATATAAATGTGCTTCTCAGAATGACATTTACTGCACAAGAATTTCGCCTTTAGCCTTTTCGTCACGAGCAAACTGGTAAAAAAATCAATTTCTTATGTCATGGTCTCCAACATTTTTCTAATCGCCAATTTGGTTTTAGAGAAAAGCATTCCACTATAGATTGAGTCCATAGAATAACAGATATCATAGAAAAAGCAATAGATGAAAGACTTATTTGCTCAACAATATATCCTGCCAAGCAGGGATGTAACTTACCGATTTTAAATTACCGCAATTTACGGCTTAAATTACTGAAGGTAATTTACGTCCATTTAAATTACTGTTGGTAATTTAACGACAATCTTAATTACCGTTGGTAATTTACCGGAATTTATAAATTAATTTCAAAGACTGGATCCAAAAAAACTCTCTGAAACGGAGCGCTATTTTGTGAATCTGGACAGAATTAAAGTGTTTATTTTCTACTATTATTATTCTGTTTGATTTTCCGTTTTTTTAGTAGTGCTATAAATAGTATTTCTATGTAGATTTGCTATGGTTTTAGTACTATCACAACAGGCAAAAGATCAGAGATAGCTAGTTATCCACAAAATAATGATTTAAGGTTTTAGCAAACATTTTTATTAACATTAGTAGTAATCATAACTTACAGTGATCGGTTTTATTCAACATTTTTAATTACCCGAAAATTTAAACAAGCGTAATGTACCATTTTGAATTTTTAATTTCCCGGTAATTTAAACAAGCGTAATTTACCATTTTGAATTTTTAATTACCCGGTAATTTACGCCAACGTAATTAACCATTTTTAAATATTAATTACGTGGTAATTTAATATTTGAAATTAATAATTATAATTGCAACGGTAATTTACGAAAAAAATTACACTAATTTAACATCCCTGGACACAAGCTTTCGATAAAGTTTGGCACGAAGCACTGATACACAAAGTAAAGACTGCTACCTTTACAATACGTCGAGCTGATTAGATCCTATATATCAGATAGACTATTGAGAGTAAAACAGATTGATGCATACTCGGAACTAAAAGAACTAAAAGCTGGGGTACCCCAGTGTAGTGTATTCGGACCAATTCTCTATCTACCATATACAAGTGACCACAGCTGAAAAAATGTAACATTTAATCTCCAAACATTTAAGATATCTATTATTTTAACACTTTATATTATTCTATTCCATAAGATATTTTTAATATAAATGTGAAAAAAATATAATTATATATAAAATAAACAAAAAGTGTTAATATTGAAGTAACAGCAAATGAATCTAGAGACAAATGAACAGTAATTACGTTATAAATACTGGTATCAAACCCACTGATTTTCAATTTTTCCCACACCTGATTGTCATTGCGTTTTAAATCGAATCCTAACATGCACATCAGCGGGAAGCTTTCGAACGGTTCGAAAGCTCATCACTGCTAAAGTGGCGCAGCTACATACAAACCACAGCCCGTAGAGTGCATAATGTGATACAAACTGAATCATTTATCATGCTAATTAAATAAAACGACAGCGCGGAATTATTTTCGCCGATTTTGTTTTAAATGTATGTATGCGACTGCATACGTGTGTGTGTATACTGTATATGCGATAGAAAATTGCAATTTATAGTGTCCGATAGAGCTATATATCTCTATCAAAGTCCATTAGTGTTTGAAGTGGCCAGTAGAGGGCCCGAAAATAACACAGCGCTATTATTCGCGTTCCTAAAGTATCGCTGGGCATTTTGATATCCACCAGTGACGAATTATTTATTATTTTATTAGTAACCAATGAATAAAATCGGATCTGTCTAGTATAGTGTCAATTATTTACAGTTTTAGAGTTCAATTTGTTTTTAAACGATTGAGATTGACGAATTGTTCGGCATTGGCTATTTTCATTTGAGGGGCCAGGATGGACGTACACCTATATGGGAAATCCGTGTTTGTTTCGCTTTTAGCGGTGAATTATTTAAGTTTGCCGTTTGTCGGTCTACAGTCTGGAAAATTTGTATTGGTGGAATCATCGATGGGGACTCCCGCCGTTTTCAATATGCAAATTGGTTGCCATCCGCTGATTTTTCTCTCGCGAACAGACCGGAAAAGTTTTTCAAGTGTTCTCTGGGGTGGTTAAAAAATTTCTTAAGATGGGGGGATGGGAAAGGGTCTTTAAAAAAGCATTTCCTGATTTGCAAGGGACTAATTTAGAGCGACATCTTGAAGGGGTGGTTTTAAACCGACGCGAAAATATTTCACGTTTTAATTTTTCGGCCAAACTTTTTCTATAGAATTTTAGGTTGTATTAGTGTATTAACAGAATATATTATTCTGATTTGAGACTTTATCATACTATACACTTTATCATAGAACTTAAAAAAAAACGGTAATTAATACTGTTAGCATGCATAGAAACAAACAATTGAGATCTAATCCTTAGTGCCACGCCTAAATGCAACACACTGTATAAATGAAAATAATTTTATGTTATAGAAACTAGTAAGCCAAACAGGTTTTGTCCTAAAATATTTTTCCTTCTTTTTCTCTGGCGATTTAGTAGCTATCGACCGCCGGGATACTAATAACACACAAAATTAATATTTTATCTGCATGGGATTTTATTTGAGCGAGATCGGTCGTGCCCACATTAAAATAAAACTACACAGAGAGAAAAGATTTCTTGTTTCAAAGAAATGTATTTGTTTGAATTTATTCTTTTGGGTCAAAACATATTTCTTTGACGCCAACAATATTTACTTCATTGAATACTCTAGTTTATTTGCTTGCAGAGATTAATTTATTTGAAATATTTATTTAAGTGGAATAAATATATATGGATACAAACAAAAATTACTTTCCTTTAAAGTAATATTTTAGTTTTGATTTTAAAAAAACGTTTCTTTACACCAATGAAATATAATTTTGATTCTAATATATAAATTTGTATATAAGGAGAGATTTATTTCGCTTAAAGTAATATTTTGTCTTTGGCTTAAAAATAGGTTTACTTCCGCCAACGAAATCATATTTTGATTAAAATAAATATATTTGTACACAAGAAGATATTTATTTCCTTCAAAGTAATATTTTTGTTTTGGCTTTAAAATAGGTTTACTTCCACCAAAGAAATCATATTTTGATTCAAATAAATATATTTTTAATGTCATCCAACTGTATTGTTAGATGGCGCTGTAAACTCTCTCCTCGCACTTCGTACATATCGAGAGTATAAAGCCGCGTGATCGACAGTATAGAACTTATAGAGTACAGTGCCTGCAGGTTCAAGTTGCGATTACAAATCAGAGTACACTTTACTAATTTAACCTTGACTATATGTTGGGTTGGGAAGACCAAGCACTGGTCGAGGATGTGCGACATCCCAAAAAGGAGGTGACACATGGCGAGTCTTCCGAAAAATTCTTGTCTATTAATTCCTTCAACAAATTAATAATTTTAAGCATTTTAACACGACCAACAATTTTGTTAATTTAAAAAAATGTAATTCTTTCACTCAACACAATCATAATTATTTGAAGTAAATAAATCTCATTTCTTATAATACACAAATGCAAACTTTTTAACTGGAAACATAAGTTGTTTGACGCAAATCAATGTTCTTTCTACCAAACAAATATTTCAAATAAATGCGTTTTTATCCGCAAATAAATATTTCTTTGCCTCTATTGAAACAACAAATTTCTTTGAGTCAATGCATATTTATTTGAATCAAACAAAAATTTCTCTCTGTGTAGTTAGCCAGGATTTGATCAAGTGTATTATTAAAATTCATATTTTCAAAGAAGCCCCTTATTTATATGCATTTTTTTCTCCTAAAATTGTTTCTATATTTTTCCTGGAATATCAGGATCTTTTAGCCAAGTGATAAAACATGTTTAAACGCCTCGCTGGGGGTAAAAAACTGCAGGAAAAGGGGAGAACCCTCCAGGAATCTTGGAGGGAAGGATTGAACTAATTATTTTTTCTTGGTTTCGCAGATAAAGTGTCTGTCAAGGAGCACCCCAAGCTTCTATAGTTCCCGCGAATAAATTAGGGGCGCGACATACCGCATTTAGGGACACCCTAAAGTAGAATTTTAATTATCAATACTGAACTATTTGTTTTATTTTTTATAATAATAATCCATTGTAATCAGCAAGGTCCTACTTTTCATTTAAGCTGACTCTATGTATCGTTGAACAGTACAAGTTTCTTGTATATTTACCTGGAATATACTTATGATCCCACCAAGAGGTTTTGATCACTTCAAATAAAATTCCTATATTAATATTTCATCAATTTATTTAATAGATTTAAGGTTTGTGTTTTATGTTATAAATAGCATAATATGTTTATATTATTGAATATTGTAATTTATTTATTTTATAGATTAATTTGGATTTCTAGTCGCTATATCCAAATTCCACTATTCCTCTGTAGTTGAAATGGGGGCCTTTTTTGACGCAATCTTACAAATTGAAGTAAATGGTGTTAAATAACTTCACATTTTAGAGCTTCTAGTTGGGATGCACTATACAGATGGGAGTAAGTCCATAATAATAATAAATAACAAATATTATCGTTAACTACCGTTGTAGATGCTAAGTTTGCAACTCAGCTACATCTTCCTCACCTAATTCTCCTAAATGTAGAAGCACGATTAGAAACAAACATTGGAAGTACTCCACTATCGGAACGGAAGAATCTATAATCAGTTTTGTTAAGGTAGATTATACTTCATACTATATTGATAACATGACTAGTAGAATTTATTTCAGACTCCTGTTTTTAAAGTTCCCTATGATGTCATCCACCGAAAAGTTCACCCCACGCGTCCACTTGTGGTTAAATCGTCGCGAAATTTTACTCTCAAATATGAAACTAAAGACATTTTACGACTTGTTATGCAACTGCACCCATGAAGAGCGTATAACACCATTTCAATCATTTACTAAAAAATTTACTAGTAATAGTCCAGAAACAACATGAACAGAATCCCCGAAAGACTGTAAAATCAAAAATCATTATTAAAAATCGAAATTTTCTTAAAATATTTTTGTTATTATCATTTGAATGGGATTTTGAGATTTTTAATGTTCATGATTCATCATTCTTTTTTGTTGTTCATCATTCTATATTTAGAGATTGTGGCTAATTCGGAACTAAACTGTTGATTTTCTCCCCAACCATTTTGATGATTCTTTCACTTACTGGTAGCCTAAATCTTCAGAAGATGTACGGATGAAGAATTTTTATTTCAACTTTCAGTTTTGAGTATAGATCTTATGATTTTTGGCTGAACTGTGAAGTACTATATGGAGTTCCAGCTATAACAAACTGGCAACAACTGGAATGACACTGTAATCTTTTTTGAACATGTTGATTTTCGATTCACTTCATTATCTTTGTTTTTAAAGGCCACAAAACAAGAACAGTAGGTAGGTAGTAGGCCAGTAGGTAATAATAAAATGGCACGATTTGAATTGATTTTCTCTAGACCCGATAAACTGGTTTTGATGATTTTTTATTCACAAGTGAGTCGATTCCTCACTTTTAAACATATTTGGGGAGAAAGAATTAGACGGTATACATTTTTTTGGCAACAAAATAATAAAAATTGATCATTTTTAAATATTTTGCGTAAAAGCGCACTGTAGTAATTGTTTTTAAACATGAAAGGTGAAGATGTAGTCAAGTTTATAAGCTATAAATTCAAGGAAAAATGGTTATTACGCAAAGTCGTACGTAATGTAGTATCAACTAAAGAAGCGAATGATAATTAATCCAGGTGAGGACAAATTAAAAAAAAAACAACTCCACCTAGGTTTGAACCAGAAACCCTCCATTATCCCTCACCTGGATGTAATTATCATTCTCTTCTTTAGTTGACGTTATTTTCTATGATTTTTGTTAAATTGTAAAAAATTAACATTATTTTTTTTATGTTCATGGTACCTACTGTTCTTAGGTAATTCTAAATTTCAAATGAAAAATGTTTGATAAGAAATACTTAGTGAATTTGTATTTATTATGTTAACTCCGAACTTGTGCTCCCATGCGCAGGCAAAGATAAATGCAAAATATTGATGTGAGTCATCAAAGATTAAAATTAACATACTGATGAACGTGACAATATTTTGGAGACTGTGGCGAACTTAATAATAAAACTATAAACCCCTAACCACAACAAGTATTTTAGAAATCTAAATACGTATTTCAGCAACTATGTTGCCATCTTCAGTAGAACCTAAAAAGAGGAAAAGAGAGATTAGCACTTCATAGTATCTTTACTGGATATTGTCCAAGCAAATCACTAGTGGAAGTGACGTCCATGTTAAAAATTACCCTATATATACCCATTTGTTGGTCACACCTCAGTGAATTTTGATCATTGAAGCGTAAAAAACAAGTTTTAATTAAAGCAGGTCAAACAATGGCGAACTAGGTATAGGACCCCTGTCTGAATTTATTAATTTATCTCTATTCAAGTGAATAAAGATACTTTCCAAGCTGTTTAGTTCCCTATTATTTGACACAGCTTTTACAAGTTTTAAGTCATCTACAACTACTTTATGACCTGTGTCTAAAATATGTTGAGCCACACTAGATTTTTCAAAACGATTATATTTAAAATGAGCTACATGTTCTTTGAACCTAGTTAAAATTGTTCTTCTAGTCTGGCCTACGTATTCTTTTTCACAGTCATGACATTTGATACAATATATACCAGATTTATCAAGTACATCTACCTTATCCTTTGGGTTTCCAAGAAGGTTTTTTTATGCTATTATGAGTCGAATATGCTATACAGAGATTTTGTGATGTAAAAATACTTCTCAAACCCCTTGTATATGCACAATCGAACGGTATTTTAACATATTTCTTCTTTTCTACAGACAAAGTATTTAAAGTAGATATTTGATTTACATACATTTTTTGATTCTGCTTCTTAATCATTCTATCAACTATTTTCTCAGGGTACCCATTATGTATGACAACATTCTTAATAAACAATAATTCTTGCTGATATCTATCTGCGGACAATGGAAATTTCAATCACCTATTTACTAAACAACTAATAAAAGTCAATTTTGGTTGAAAAGGATGCTGCGAATCGTTAGGGATAAACCTGATTGTGTTAGTATATTTCCGATACACGTCAATTTCTATTATATTTTTGCTATTCCTGACTACCAGAGTATCTAAAAATGGAAGTTGGCCGTTAACTTCTTGCTCTACAGTAAAGTTAATGGTGTTGAATTTAGAATTCAAAACGAGAAGAAAATCTTGAATACTGCACTTCTTGGTGTCAAAAATGGCAAAAATATCGTCGACATACCTAACCCAAGTCTTAGGGAAATATGGTGCTATAGACTTTACATTGGTTTCAAATCTGCTCATAAACAAGTTGGCAATAAAAGGTGAGAGACAGTTACCCATTGCAGTTCCCTCAAGTTGTTCTGAAGATGGCAACATAGTTGCTGAAATACGTATTTAGGTTTCTAAAATACTTGTTGTGGTTAGGGGTTTATAATTTTATTATACTGATGAAATTGATCTAAAACGGTACTAGCAACATGGTATAAGTATCTATAAATAAAAAAAATCAAATGAGATAAATAGCTGTTTTACAAGTTAATCACTTTTTGGAGTCTTTTTTGTATGCGGCCCACCGAAGATCGGATCAGAATTTTGTGGCCCGCGCCCACAAATGAGTTTGACACCACTGGATTAGATGGATTGAAGCAGAACAAAATTGTCAAGAAAAAACTTTCATTTACGTCAAAGTTTGATTTTGTAACACCTCCACCCATTCACATCTTTAATTTAATTAATACGAATACCAGCAAAGCATTACATTGGGTATACCTCCTTTTTAAAGCAAAGAAATAATTTAGTAGAATTAAGGTGGGAGTTAAGTTGTTGAGATAAAGTCATAGTTTAATTTTGAATATACACAGAGAGAAATTTTTGTTTGATTCAAATAAATATGCATTGACTCAAAGAAATTTGTTGTTTCAATAGAGGCAAAGAAATATTTATTCGCGGATAAAAACGCATTTATTTGAAATATTTGTTTGGTAGAAACAACGCTGATTTGTGTCAGACAACTTATGTTTCCAGTTAAAAAGTTTGCAATTTGTGTATTATAAGAAATGAGATTTATTTACTTCAAATAATTATGATTGTGTTGAGTGAAAGAATTACATTTTTTTAAATTAACAAAATTGTTGGTCGTGTTAAAATGCTTAAAATTATTAATTTGTTGAAGGAATTAATAGACAAGAATTTTTCGGAAGATTCGCCATGTGTCACCTCCTTTTTGGGATGTCGCACATCCTCGACCAGTGCTTGGTCTTCCCAACCCAACATATAGTCAAGGTTAAGTTAGTGAAGTGTACTCTGATTTGGAATCGCAACTTGAACCTGCAGGCACTGTACTCTATAAGTTCTATACTGTTGATCACGCGGCTTTATACTCTCGATATGTACGAAGTGCGAGGAGAGAGTTTACAGCGCCATCTAACAATACAGTTGGATGACATTAAAAATAAATTTATTTGAATCAAAATATGATTTCTTTGGTGGAAGTAGACCTATTTTAAAGCCAAAACAAAAATATTACTTTAAAGGAAATAAAATCTCTTCTTGTGTACAAATATATTTATTTTAATCAAAATATGATTTCTTTGGCGGAAGTAAACCTATTTTTAAGCCAAAGACAAAATATTACTTTAAGCGAAATAAATCTCTCCTTATATACAAATTTATATGTTAGAATCAAAATTATATTTCATTGGTGTAAAGAAACGTTTTTTTAAAATCAAAACTAAAATATTACTTTAAAGGAAAGTAATTTTTGTTTGTATCCATATATATTTATTCCAGTTAAATAAATATTTCAAATAAATTAATCTCTGCAAGCAAATAAACTAGAGTATTCAATGAAGTAAATATTGTTGGCGTCAAAGAAATATGTTTTGACCGAAAAGAATAAATTCAAACAAATATATTTCTTTAAAACAAGAAATCTTTTCTATCTGTGTATGATCTGACCATTTTAACAAATTGTTACAATCATACTGATTAAACAGTTTCATTAAATTTGATTAAATGGTATTCTTTACTTGAAGTGCGATATAGTCAAAGTGAATAAGTATACCGTCGTTCTAAACACATCATATCGTCAACTTTGAATATATTTATGTCTTGGTTGCATACGATATTTAATTCCTTATATATGATCTCAACATTTACTCAACCTGAACCACATAATATTGATAAAATCGACTTAAAAAACTAAAATCGAAAATCGACCGCAATAAATAGATTCAGACAAAAATGTAAAGTCACCCTTTAGTCAGTGTGGGGTTCGACGCTTACGCGGGGAAGGCATCCCCTAGGTAGGCTGGTTTAACGCAATATATAAATATTAGCGGCGTTTCCCATTAGGTGCGTGGTCCATATTCCGTACCATCGATGATAATAAATCCAGGACAATGAACCAGCCTGGACTCTGGACTCCCCCAAAGCCATTGGCTCGAGTGCAGGCACTACAGAGCAGACACTGCACATGCAATGACGCGTTACTGCAGAGTATAACTTTCGCACGTTGGGCATGAGCATCCAGCACACGCCTCTGTACAGAACCGAGCAGAAATCAATGTTCATTGGCTATGAAAATATTATACCATTTGGCAAAAGAGCAATATTTTTTAAAGGGAACACAATAAAATTCGTCAATAGAATAACAAATATCATAGAGAAGGCATTAGAAGAACGAAGGAATCCAGACTTTCCAAAATAAAGTACTAAACAATTTTACTTGTAAGGCAATATCGTTTATGAACAAATTAAATAAAACAGGTCCCAGAACAGAACCTTGTGGTACTCCCCAGCTGTTTATTATTTCACTTGAGTCAAGTTTGTTAAATAGTTTTCAAATCATTTCAATTATTTTCTGCTGATTCTGAATGTTTCCAATTTTTGTATTAACTTTGGACGACAAATAGTCTTGAAAGCTCTTTTCAAGTCTGCAAAAACTGCAACTATCGTTTACCCATCTTCCAATTCTCCTTAACAAATTCACTCAACTTCCAAAAAAAATTCCACACCCTTTTTGTCACCAAACGCAATTTAATTCCTTCCTCCACCCCAACTACCAGAAACCGTTGAATTTCGTCACGAAACCTTCGCACAGAACGCAAACGCTCCAAAACAAAGGCGCCAAGCTTCCATTCAGTTAAACAAAAGGCTAAAAAACACTGTGAAACGGGGACAACAGTTACGCAATTAAAGAATTACGTACACGTTCGGCCTGGTGTGCCTACCGAAGGGTCAAATTTTTAATTTCCTCAGATGACCCGGGCTTAAACAAATACAGTGTTAAGTTTCGGCCCTTTGTGCTCCGGGAAGAGGGCATGGCGTAAAAAATGGACCCAGGTATACGACCGGCGCAAAATGGCGACAAAAAATTAAGAAGGGGATGCTGAAAGGGTCCTCTCGTGTGTGTGTGAATGAGATGAGGTTGGGCGATTCTGGACCTTATAGGGGTGGTTTTAGGTGTCGGCTTCGGTACTGGGAACTGTTGAGTGTCATCCTGAGAAATGTCTGGTAAGATTAAGTATGAGAAAGCTGTAAGGATAATATGTGAACCGCTTTTTTTTGTTTTAGTGGTGTAATTCGAGTCCGGGGCTTTTATTAGATTATAACTGTTGTTGTGAGATACCGCAAGGGGGGTTTAGTTAACATCGTACTCAGTGTTTGCGTATAAATAATATTTTTCTTCTTTGCATTCACAGTGCACGCACATTGTAACAATGTTTTCGGTGTTATAATTAGCAAATTGCAAAACATGAGACTTTCTTAGTTTATGTAACGAATATTTTTGTATATGTTTTCGTTAACATTTTGGACAGAATTCTCGTCGTGCTAATATCGTATTCTTTTTTTGTACGTCGCACAGTGGGGTATTTGACCTGAAAACCTGGCAAAAATTATTGTTTCACCTAGAAAGGCTTTAGATGTTTTATATTCATGTTTGCTATTCATGCTCTTTTCCGTTCGATGCATTCCTTTTAAGACGTGATAGTAGAGGCAATTAAGAACCTATTTTACCATATTTATCACTACAAAATTTATTATTTTTAGTATTATTTCAAAATTGTGTAATATTTATAGTTATTGTTTCCATAAAAACTTTCGAAATTTGATCAAACTTCAAGCTGAAACGGTCGTTCTTTAGTGCTATGACCCTAATCGCATGTTTTGAACCCGCATTCGCATTCCGCATAAACACATTTATTGAAAACACCTAACCAGTTTTTATTCATTTTACATATTAATATTGTCTCTCCTCAACAAGAATCAAATTTAAACCAGTGAACTGTGTACGCGAGTAGGTGCTTTCCATGTATTTTCTTGCCTTGAATATGAATCCGATTGGCTTCAAGCAACCAATTTCCAAGAAATGCATATACAAGTACAAAGTTTAAGGTTTTTTTCGGATGATTTTTAAGAGTCTATAGGTCATCGGGGTTGTTTGCTATACATGATCCAAAACGGAAAAATATACATACATAACGGCATTTACAACATACAAGATGCATTGAACATAAAGTTGTCAATATCTCGATAACCGTAACCATTTGTATATAGCTAAATATGGTTAAATATGTTCTAAATTACATCTACTATCACGGTATCAAGAAATTGCACCAAATTACATATAAGTCGGTACATCAATTTTTGGATTTTCCTTTACAACGTATTAGAAATAAAATCATAAAAACCGCATCCGCACCTATCCGCAGCAGATGTTCCAGTAGTTGTAATGTCAAATATGTATACTATAATTAGAACCACTTTCAAAAGCTTAACAAAGCTAAACACTAAACTAAAACACTCAAGTTCTGCATAAAACTGCTTTTTTTTTATAACAGCGAATGTTCTCGGCCCTGCAATAAACAAAATTGTGGGTTAATTTTAATAAAAATAATGTCGAATGAAAGTTCATACTTGGTTCTAAGGAATGTATAACAAAAAAAGTCACATTTGTCGTTAAAATACAAAATTGCAACCGTTTTTAAGAGCGTCAACTTATGTGCATCTATGTTCAGCCATAGTAAAATATAACTCTTGGCTGACGAGGACACGTGGCTCAGGGCTCTGGTGAAAAAATATTGCCGCCTTTTAATACATCGGTCTTTTACCTATCCCAGAAACTGGTTTACTTTTTGGAATTTAGCAATTTTGAAATTTGAGTTATGGCCAGCTTTTTGGGTCTAATACCCCAATGTGCAACGTTGCAAAAAAATTAAAAAAAAATTTTAAAACTCATCTCCAATAGAGCACTATAATTAATATTAATATCCGCAACATTTCCATATTCTACATAATATTACCGCTGTTTATTTTTGCGACAATTCATGCGAAACATGGACACCCGGCATCATTGCGGCACGCGACTATTTATTTTCGTATTTTACACGGTGTGCTTGCCTAATGCTATATTCGCTGAGCGCTTTCAATATTTTGTTTGAGCTTTTTCAGCCTGGACTGTATAAATTTCGGCTGCGCCAGTTCAGCAGCAAACCTCCCTAAATACAGAAACAATTCCATCGCGCTCGATGCAATTGTTTTGCGCATTGTTTAAATTCCCATTTTGGCATATCGATCCAGCGAATACACACAAGGCATATATGCCGTTTTTAGATATGAAATATCGCAACAAAACGCATTGAAAAACAGAACGAAAAATGTTTTTCGGGTGCAGTTTGAAAATGCAGTTGAAAAATAACGCTCTTTTCTATGTTTGAGGGAGATAATAATAGATATATGTATAGGGTTGGAGTGGTGGTGGTAACAGATTGATGTTGGTCAATAAATGTTTGAGCGAACGTCAAGGATTGACAGTTTCAGCGAGTGGGTCCTGAAATTTTCAGTGAAAATGTCGCGCGCTGTCCGCCACTCGACGCCCTGTAATGTGCATTTTGGGACGTATATGTTTTTCTCGGTTGGCAGCAGTGGGGTCCGCCTGTTGCGAGGAATTAATAAAACCTATCTGCTGCAGGCCTACTATTGATTTTTGGTTTCCGGCACGACATTGCAATTGCAGTCAAATTAGTATTTTTTGGACCATGGAATTTTAGAAAAATTAGCTCTAACACTATTGTAGAAAAAATAGCGAGAGTCATTTTATATACTTTATATAATATATATATATATATATATATATATATATAATTTATATGTCAAAAATTGAATATTTTGATAAAACTAATACTTTACTTAAAGATATGAATGTATATAAAATAATTAAGAAAGATCCAACTTTTAGATGATATTATCCCAAAATTACCGTTTACATTTTCCATAATTCATAAATACGTTGATGATATATTTGTGCGTTGCCCGAGGACCAAATTAAAAAAAACTTAGTTTGTTTTAATAGCTTTAATAAAAATATTCAATTTACTGTTGAAAAAGAAAATAATTTTAGTGTTTCTTTTTTAGATATCAATATTATTAAGACAGATGCAAATATTTTGGTTTTAGATTGGTTTAGAAAAGTTACAAATTCAGGTAGATATATTAATTTTTTCTCATGTCATTCAATTAAATAAAAAACAACACAGTTTTGGCACTAAAAAATAGAATAGAAAAAATCTGCAATTCCAAATTTCGACAGAAAAATTTAAAAAAATTGTTTTCGATTTTTTTGAATAATGGTTTTCCTAAAAATTTACTTAATCGTTTATTATTTGGTTCTCGGTCAATTCATGATGTCCCTTTGCTTCAACAACCTCCTTTGTTTATAAAAATTCCGTATATAATGGGCTTAACATCTAGTTTAACCAAAATTTTAAAAAGTAATAACACTAAATTTGCAAAATTTAATTTGTTAAAAATTAATAGTTGTTTTTCTTTTGTTAAAGATAAAACACCGTTGGCTTTAAATTCTGGTATTGTTTATTCTATTCCTTGTTCATGTTGTAATCTATTTTATGTTGGTCAGACTGGGCAACTATTTAAAAACTAGAATTTCTTTACATAAATCGGACATAAAAACTAGCAAATTAAGAAGTGCGCTAGCGCAACATGTTTTGAAAACACCACAAATTTGATTTTGAAAATAATAAAATTTTAGGTGTTTGTAAAAATCAACGGAATAGAAATTTTTTGGAAATGTTGTTTATTGACGAATTAAATACATGTATAATTTGTGTAATTATAGTTTGTAGTTATTTTAGTAAGTATTAATAAATTTGTTATATTCTTGTTTTAAAAAACGTTCCTTTTTGTAGATTTTCCTGAAGAAGCCTATAATATAGGCGAAATATCATATAATATAATATTTATATATATTTTATATGCACTCAAAATGCATTCGTGTTAATTCTATACAGTGATCGAAACAACGTATTGTACACAGAACGATCGCTCAGTATCGGAACGAGTTTAACCGAAAAAATCCTGATTGAATGCCTGCGATCGCCATGGCAACGGACCAGTGATATATTTGATATAGTGTGCTGTGGATTTATTCAGCCGCCACTGTTGCAGTCCGCCCTTCGCCCCGTTCCACCCCTAGCCGGACCATCGCTTTGCCGCATTTAGGCCCGTATATTTCGCGTAGGTACGCGTTCGGAACACCCTAGCCTAACAAATGCGCGCGCGCACAATATATTCATATGTTATTTAAATAGATAATCAAACCGAATCGAACTCGCCGAACGCACTGGCCCAGCTAGACATATATATTATAAAATACACTGACACATCCTGTTAATTATAATAATTAATCGTTTTACAAATATTTGAGCCCGCAGCAGCGAGCCTACTGGAAGTTTTTAACGTTAATATATGTCGGTGATTCGACTGCGCCATGCTTCGTAATTTATTCTCGCGTAACCGCACGAAAAATGCAACACGATATTAGCTACGTTGATGCGCTGTAGATCGTCAAGCTATCGCGGATGATATGAGTTGATTATCGTGGGGGAAAATTGGTTAATTTTTAAATTGAAAATTTTTGTTCCGGCGACTCCGCCCAAATTGACCTTCGTTTTTAAACTTTTCACTCTAATTCGCTAATTTGCGGCCAAAACGAAGAATGTTAAAATTACTGAACGACAAATTTACTTTTGTGGGAACGTCCCAATTGTTGATAATTTTGGTATATCTGAGGTTCGGAATCTCTTTTGAGAAACTTGTTTCGGCAATGTTAAATAAAATAAGAAATCAAAGAAAACTTATTTGCTTTTAATTTTGCAAATTGACCGTTTACCTACGTAACGTATATTCCTATACTTTTGGCATCGAGTAAACAAACATTCTGTATAATTATCATTAACAATGTATATGGACGAAAACGAGTGGACTACATAATTGGTCAAACATTAAACAGCAGCAAAAATAAAACAATATCAAATACATCGCGTGCCGCAATCGTTGGGGCGCCTCGATTTTGCACTCTGTTTGCGAACAATTAGCGCGCCAGTAGAAAATATTGAAAAACGATTGACAGCTAAAATAAATCAACGAATGAGCGGTGCGGGACGCGCGGGGGTCAAACATAATTACAATTATCAGGCGCGCTAATGAGGCCGGAATATCGACATAGTCCCAGTTGCAGTACCGCATCGAGCTAAGCAGAATTGCAAACAAAAGTAGACAAACCTGTGGCCCACTCTTGTCATTTGGTAGTGGCTATACTAGAAAAGTATGATTCCCGTCCATATTATAGTAAACTGATTTGACTAGTTTTTAATCATTATTTCACAACCACAAAAACTGCGATTTTAATGGTTTATGGTACATTTTAGGTCTTTTCATGGAAGTAAAATGCGATAAAGAGTGCTGTTGATGGATCCTACGTTAATACACCACACAATAAATACAATAAAATTTAAATATTTATACAAATTATACTTGAAAATTTTAATGTTAAAAAAAAACTACTAAACTACAAGCTTTTTGGCTTAGCTTTTTGGTCTTACTGGCATATGATTATTGTGTACTGTAATATATTATAAAATAAATTATACTTAGTAAAATGACTTGCGATGGAGGTACCAGAATTAGTTGAACACAACTAGAACTATGAAGAAGTTTGAAGCGACGCACATTGGGGTATTAGACCCAAAAAGCCGGCCATAAATCAAATTTCTGAATTGTTAAATTTCAAAAAGTAAACCAGTTTCGGGGATAGGTAAAAGACCGATGTATTAAAAGGCGGCAATATTTTTTCACCCGAGCCCTGAGCCACGTGTCCTTGTCAGCCAAAAGTTATATTTTACTATGGCTGAACATAGATGCACATAACTTGACGCTCTTAAAAACGGTTACAATTTTGTATTTTAACGATAAATGTGAAAATTTACCCAGATTTTTGTTTATTGCAGGGCCGAGAACATTCGCTGTTATCAAAAAGGAATTTTATGCAGAACTTGAGTGTTTTAGTTTAGTGTTTAGCTTTGTTAAGCTTTTGAAAGTGGTTCAAATTATAGTAGACATATTTGGCATTACAACTACTGGAAAATCTGCTGCGGATAGGTGCGGATGCGGTTTTTGTGATTTTGTTTCTAATACGTTGTAAAGGAAAATCCAAAAATTGATGTACCGGCTTATATGTAATTTGGTGCAATTTATTGATACCGTGATAGTAGATGTAATTTAGAACATATTTAACCATATTTAGCTATATACAAATGGGTACGGTTATCGAGATATTGACAACTTTATGTTCAATGCATCTTGTATGTTGTAAATGCCGTTGTGTACGTATATTTTTCCGTTTTGGATCATGTATAGCAAACAACCCCGATGACCTAGACTCTTAAAAATCATCCGAAAAAAACCTTAAACTTTGTACTTGTATATGCATTTCTTGGAAATTGGTTGCATGAAGCCAATCGGATTCATATTCAAGGCAAGAAATAACATCGAAAGCACCAACTTGCATACACAGTTCACTGGTTTAAATTGGATTCTTGTTGAGGAGAGATAATAGTAAGTTTGTGAATAGAAACTGGTTAGGCGTTTTCGATACATGTGTTTACGCGGAATGCGAATGCGGGTTCAAAACATGCGTATTAGGGTCACCCCCCTAAAAAACGACCGTTTCAGCTTGAAGGATGATCAAATTTCGAAACTTTTCATGGAAACAATAAGTATAAATATTAGACAATTTTGAAATAATACTAAAAATAATAGATTTTATAGTGATAAAAATGGTAAAATAGGTTCTTAATTGCCTCTGCTATCACGTCTTAAAAGGAATGCATCGAACGGAAAACAGCATGAATAGCATATGTACCGTTTCAATACACAATATCGACTGGTGTAAACTTTCATTTTCTTCCTCTACCACTGGTCTTTAAAAATAAAACTTTTTTCAGTATTTTCTTACAACATAACAGACCCAAACGAGTTATCTCATATAACTCAAAAACGATATGTATTGTTCAAACTTAAATCCGTATATGCTGCGTATTTAAACTGGACATGCCATATATTATTTTATGAGTTTGACACGGTAAAACATAATCGAAATAAAATCACAAAAAATATTGATGACAAATGTTGTAGCAGAAATTAATTTACAATAGGTGTAGTGCAGTGAAGAACAATTTTTAATACAGTTTGCTTTTTCCTATTTTCTACTTTTATTGTGTTTATTACGTTATTAACCTTCAAATTCTTAGTATGAAGGTTAAAATATTATACAGAAATAAAACAACACATCTAAAGCGTTTTTAGATGAAAAAATAATTTTGGCCAGGTTTTCAGGTCAAATACCAAAAATTGTATAATGCATTTGTACGCAAAGTAGAAAAAAGAATATTATATATAGGTGTGTAGTTTAAAAGTAAAATTGTTTTCGTAACTACAACGGGTTAACCTTGAAAACTTTTTAAACGATTCCCCGCCGTCTGATTGAAAAGTTGGCTGCGCTCGCCAAGCGTCTCGATTTGACTGAGATGGGGTGGGTTTTGGGGGTAGCCAGGACTCGGCCGAGGGCAGGACGGATAATTTAAATTTTAATATTTTTCCTGGATTCGTACAATCGAGAATTAATTGGAGTCATATCTTAATTTGCCGCTTCCGTCCGTCCTATGGGCGCCCAGGACTTAAGAGTTTTCCTGTACGCCATTTCGTCGTCCATAATTAAGAGGCACGCAAATTAATTTCATTTCCTAATTGGATTTTTCATCGGCCCTTCAGTCACTCACCACGACCAGACCCTACCACTTTTTCAGGGTGGTACATTCACTAGTCTGTAATCACCACATTGCAGACTCTTATAGTGCGGTACTAATATTAGTTTTAAAAATAAAATGTAAAATTTTACTATAATTTAAGGGAAAACGCCAATGGCCGAAAGAAAATACCCTAAAGAAGACTTTTTTTGGTGGAGATTTTATGTAAAAACATTTCATTAGAAAGAAACCTTTTTTAATTTTTTTAGATTTTTAGAAAAATCGAATATTTTTTTTTTGCTTAAATGGTGTCTTGTGTTCTTAGAAATAAGGTGATGTGTTGCTGTGTTTTCTGCTATTTCACAAGCTGTAGTGTGTTAAACGTGCAAATCAAATGCGAAATTGGCCGAAAGTGGCAACCGTGACTTAGGATTTCAAATCGTGGAATAAAAAAAAGATAGACAACGTTCAAAAACGAATGGGCCTCGTCCCCGCCATTTGACAAAAACCACACACAGAGAAATTTTTGTTTAATTCAAATAAATATGCATTGACTCAAAGAAATTTGTTGTTTCAATAGAGGCAAAGAAATATTTATTTGCGGATAAAAACGCATTTATTTGAAATATTTGTTTGGTAGAAAGAACGTTGATTTGTGTCAAACAACTTATGTTTCCAGCTAAAAAGTTTGCAATTTGTGAATTATAAGAAATGAGATTTATTTACTTCAAATAATTATGATTGTGTTGAGTGAAAGAATTACATTTTTTTAAATTAACAAAATTGTTGGTCGATGCTTAAAATTATTAATTTTTGTTGAATGAATTAATAGACAAGAATTTTTCGGAAGACTCGCCATGTATCACCTCCTTTTTGGGATGTCGCACATCCTCGACCAGTGCTTGGTCTTCCCAACCCAACATATAGTCAAGGTTAAGTTAGTAAAGTGTACTCTGATTTGGAATCGCAACTTGAACCTGCAGGCACTGTATTCTATAAGTTCTATACTGTCGAGCACGCGGCTTTATACTCTCGATATGTACGAAGTGCGAAGAGAGAGTTTACAGCGCGATCTAACAATACAGTTGGATGACATTAAAAATATATTTATTTGAATCAAAATATGATTTCTTTGGCGGAAGTAAACCTATTTTTAAGCCAGAGACAAAATATTACGTTAAGTGAAATAAATATCTCCTTATATACAAATTTATATGTTAGAATCAAAATTATATTTCATTGGTGTAAAGAAACATGTTTTTAAAATCAAAACTAAAATATTACTTTAAAGGAAAGTAATTTTTGTTTGTATCCATATATATTTATTCCACTTAAATAAATATTTCAAATACGTTAATCTCTGCAAGCAAATAAACTAGAGTATTCAATGAAGCAAATATTGTTGGCGTCAAAGAAATATGTTTTGACCCAAAAGAATAAATTCAAACAAATATATTTCTTTAAAACAATAAATCTTTTCTATCTGTGTATAAACGAGCTTTGAATAAAATTTATGATGATGAAGAAAATAGATCTGGGTGACACTGCTCAATACATTCTGACCGATGAAATGCCGCAGCACGAGAATTGTCCACCTAGTGATTTCATTTTCACTTTCAAGTGGCAAAGTAATTGTGGATAATGCAGCAGTATAGCCATATGTGTTGTCAATTGTGCATTATCCAGCCTTATGAAGATTATGGAGTTATTATGTATGAGCATCAGGCCAAACTGCAATAATTTCTGCGCGAAGGCTGACGCACGGCGCATCATGTTTTCAGAGCCATCGCTGACTGATGCTGCAAAACAGGCCCGTCTGTCGTCAAAATCAAACAGAAAGAAACAAGAGGAGGAAAATAATAATTTGAAAAGATAATTATATGGCCCAGGCAATGCCGACTATAGTAAAATATAACAATTTTATACATCAAAGAGGTTTCCTTTGATGTCCTCTAACGCTTAAATTTTTTACTTATTTTTGATTGTTTTATTGTGAATATTCCTCAAAATATAAACAATGAGGGGCTTTAAAGATATTTTGTAATTCATTCATTATATTCTAAAAAATATATCTACAAAACCGGCAATTTTTTCTCTCGCTTGAGTGGCATTACCCCTAAATTACATATTTTCCACCAAAAACAACAAAACCGCCATATTCTTCAGGCGGGTAAACCACCAACCCCCTTTTCCTCCTTGTTTTTCTTTAATTATATTTCGCAGTTTTCCCGAGGTCGTCCTTTTTTTACCCCAACCCACCTCCGACATAATCTAGAGCACCACGCTCGATTGCCCATGTTAAATTGAGTTATCAAAGAGAGTCTATTCGACCGACGCGCCTTTTCCGACGCCTGAAAAGTAAAAGGGCAAAGATCGACGCTTCCAAAGAGACTCTTTCCGTCGTTTCGCTCTTTTAAAAAGGGCCAAATGGACCGAAACGAAGCGACAAAGAGAGAAATAGCGTTTTTGAGGTCGTTCGAGCGAGACGCAAGGTGAACGGAGGAAAGCGGCGTCGCTGAAACCTGTTTTTCTTTGCCAATTAAGTTCGCGTTCGTTTGTTATTTTTAGATCATTTTTAATTGAACGGGGCCGGCCGGGGAGATGGCTGGAATGGGGTTGTTGGTGGTGAGGGGGGGGGTGAGGGTCGGTGGAGGAAAAGTGGAGAAGAAGAAAGAAAACGGAGATGGACTGGACCGAGATGCGAGGTCGTCGGATGCGAAGGCGGCCTCCGCGGGGACAAAAAAGGAGTAAAATCAATTAATAGACGGTCTTATGAGGCGGGGAGGAGACAGTTTTAGTTTTTTTGTGGGGTGAGGAACATTTGGCGAAGGATTTTTTTGGGATGAATGAATGAAGTTTCTAAATTGGCGACGCTAGTATTATTGAACGCCTTTTTTAACAATAATATGACAAAAATGATTTATAATATTACATACTTATTTACATTTTTCAAATTTTCTAATTAAATATTGTTTAAGGTGCTCCAATTTCATATAGGACTTTACGTTACCATACAAGGACAGCAGCTCTGTATACTTTAGTCTGAAAACACAATATGTATGTCTCTAGCAGCTGGTTTAAATTTAGATCAGAGATGGTCTGAGTTAGATATCCTTCAGTACGATTAGTATCAGCTTTGCTCCGAAGAAATAGGCTTTATGACTAAATTATCAACGAGGTTTTTGTTTTGAACACATTTTGATCGGAAACTATTTTACAGTTCATCTGTAATATCTAAAGACCCGTAGATACTGTATTTGAAGGTCGTTCATCTGAATTTAGTTTGATTCGAAGTTAAAGATTTGTTGTGACATTTTTTCACAGCTTATATTAAAAAAAACAACAACTATAAACGAAAAATGTAAATGCAAATAGGATGACAGCTACGATTACGTATAACGATGGGAGTTATCTTTTAGTGAACGTAACTACACACATAAAAATTTTACGGAGAGAATTTGCACGTAGTTAGTAGTACACAAAAAAGAGTGATTTTTTCTCCGAAAATCAGTTGATTGTGTGCTAAAAATTGTTGATATACGTAATATCGGAGTTAATTTAACTACACAGCACGGAGTTGAAAATAGTTTACATCCGAAATGGTGAAAATTTTCACTGGAGCTGTGAAATGAAAATCAACACCATGCAGGGTGTTGAAATACCTGACAAAATGAGATAAAGTAAACTTTTTGGAGTTGATATGACTGAACATTGTGACGGAGTGATAAAACTCCTAAAAGTAAACATTAATTCCCTGTGTAATGTTGATTTCTAACTCCGTTTTGGAGTGAATAATCTCCAAAAAGGTAAAATTTATACTGTAAAGGTAAAAACTTACGGTTTGACAACAACAGGCGTCAACATGTCGCCACCAAGACGGTTTGCAGTTTGCTTCGCAGTGTGTTGTGGTTGTCACTTATACTCCTAAGTTTGCGGGGTACAGTTGAGAGTGAGTTTCATTTCCATTACTTTTAATATTTTATATGTAAGTACATTATTATTTCAAATGGAGCAGTGAAACTTTAGAACATATAGTTGCATATGAGGTACACATTCCTTATAATAAGGCAAATGATATGTATATAGTTACCAATTATGTTATATGTACTTAGTTATTAATGAAAGTACTCTCGACTTTATGTAGTCTGTTATATTTGATATTAGTTATTAATTTATTATTATTAATACGGAGATTATTGTTATATTTAGGATAAACTGTATTTTATTTATTGAGTATTGTGCAAACATGTATATTCATATACTTGTTATTCGAAAAATAAATTGTTAAAATGTATTTTTGATTTTTACTGGTCCCCGTCATATTCCTAATAAAGATAAGAACCGCTCTGAAAAAAAAAACAACTCTATTTGGTACATATTTAACTTCATTACGTACACAAACAACTCTTTCAGGGAAAGAATAATTTCGCCAATAAAAGAAAAGCACCCCGCAACAGGGTAATTGTAACACTAATAAAGGAGTTACGTAACATCTCCACGGATGTATTTCACTACTACAGAAGAACTTTTGCACTCCGGAACGCGGAAGTTTGACACGCGGGGAGATTATTTTATGTCTATAAAGGAGTAAACCTGCATTTCCCTAAACATATATTTTCAACTCCGTTACAAATAATAATAACTATAAAAAGAGTGAATGAGCTCTGTAAAAATTCAACTCCGTCTGATTTAACTACATGCGCAAACGGTCGCGAGGGAGATCCATAGCGGTGTTGAATCGGTGTTAAATCCAACTCCGTATTTTTATGTGTGTAGAATACCACTTTGGGAGAGTTTTAGTCTGTTGGCGTTGCAACATTGTTCAACGTAGTTCAACGGTCTGTGGATAGATGGCGCTGTTTCAAATTGAGAATGTAAATACAACATGAATAATTTATTTCGATATGACCTAAAGTACACTAAAAATCGGTAATACTGAAAACAAGATGTAACATAAAGAATGCCACTTTGGATTTTTTGTTCGTGCTAAAAAATATAAATCGTAGCTGTCTTCCTATTTGCATTTGAACGTCGTTTAAAATTTGTAAAGTATAGGCTATACGACAGCTAAATAATCATACGTTAAAACAAAAATCAGTCAGCATTTTATTATTATCTTTCTGTTTTTCATTTTTAACAGTAAATAGTAAAGAATACACAATTTTTATTTATTTCTATATTTATGTAGATAATCATTAATTATATACCTACCTACGTCAAGGTGGCAGATTTTATTACATTTAAACTGTTTTAAACACGTTCAGTTTTGAAAAGTGTTGAAACTAGTGTTACTATGCTTTCAAATCGACGACAGTAAAGAAAAGATATTTTGTATTAAATTGCAAGTACAAAATTATTAAAGAAAATCTAAACGCCAACCATTATCAAACACAGCATCTGCAACTCTGTTGCTACATCACATACCTCAAACTGGCCCAACGGCAGATTTATACAGATAATACCATTCATTACAAAAATCCAAATGAAAAAAAAGGGTCCTTAAACAATAAGACCAGGTAGCAACACACGTCGGGATAGTCTAGGGCAGCGAGAAATTGACCCTTTCCCGGTACCGGCAGACAAAGGGTCAAAAATTAGGGACACTGGCCAGACGGGCAGATGTGCCAGTAAACAATTAAACATGTAGAGTAAGCACACGTCTATTTATTCCGGTAGTTTTTTCTAGCTTCTTCACCGGACTCGATGCATGTTTCATTATTTTTCCTTTTTTTTTGCTGGAGGGAATGGAACAAAGGATAGGCCGGTATAGGGCATTGTCCATTAAGGCCAAAATTAAGCGAACGCGTGTATTAGGTCAAGGGTTATGCACGATTTCGGTTTGCCCAAAGCAAGGGGTAGTGCTGGTAGTGGAGTAAAGAAAGGGGTAAATTATAATGTGGAGTGTTGAAAAAACTAACCCTAACTTAACGACGAGATGTGCACCACCTTTGTGAAGTAATGCTAGAAGGTTCTTTCTTACAAAGGTTCTCAGTAAGTGCCAAGCTAGTACTTCCTGTGTAGGTTTTATAGGTTACTATTTTATAACCTAACGTAAGATTTTCTAGACTTACAATTTCTATTCCAAGTTAAAACAGTGACTTCAATCAATGAAAAGTTTTAGATATTAAAAACGTAATAAAAGACGAAATCTATTACTTTAAAACTAAAAATAAATACTTGAAAAACATTTTATTGAAACAACAAGTATCATATGGAATTTAAAGAATTCCTTTGAGGCGATATCTTCATAGTTTTTCCCAACTGTAGTGATATAAATAATACATACTGAGCATTAAATAAATATGAATATTAATATATTAATAATATTTAATTCATCTTGTGCCCTAGAATGGCTGACTTATCCATTTAAATAATACATACTGAGCATTAAATAAATATCAATATGTTACATAAAAAATATTATAATGAGAAATATTTTCGTCTGTCATGTTTCCCTAAAATTGGTAAAAATTAACTTAAATCATTACTTATAATCATCACTGAATTTAACGTCTACATACCTACTTAGCCATATTAAATATAATATTTTCATTTGTATGTCCTCTATTATCTCTATTATCGGATTCATAAAATGAAACATGGATAACCCGGGGTGTGGAAAGTATACAAAATTTCCTAGTTTCTTTTATTATCTAACTATCAAAAATAACATAAAAATCGTTGAAAAAACGGTAAGAGTAAACCTCCATTTAACAAGAAATCCCAACCAATCTTTATGTTCGTATATTCATATCTAGTAATCTTTATGTAATTTAAATGTAAATGTAAAAATATTACATTGTTTTTGGGTTGTTGATGTATGTTTTGTATGTATAAAAACCCCGCACACGTGTTATGTATGTTTCATTTTATAAAACCAATAATTATAATTGTAATAGATGGCAAGTTAAAATTGTACACGTAATAACCGTATTTAAAACGAAATATACGGCGTAATGGTACTTATCTACTGAAATACAGCGGAAAAGGTACTACTATTAAACAATGTTGATTGTCATAGCAACCAAAAGGAAAAAAAAATAATGACAAAATTGTACAGCATCTAATTCTACTAAATACTACTAAATACTAAATACGTGTGCAAAAAGAATTTTTATTATATGTTTTAACAAGCCGTAGGATACAACACCATGATACAACACACATATTCTTATACATATTATAACGGTTTAAACTATTACTAAAATCGCCTTTCCTCAAACGCGCGCGATTTCGTATATTTGAGGTTATGATTGTAGCTAGAATTATCTTTACACTATGTACTGATTTATTAAAAGAAAATAAAACACTTCCCTCTCAAACCAATTTTTATGACTCAGTTATAAAGTTTTATTTAGCTGGCACCAAAACCACTGAGCAATGACAGGACTAAGCTGTACGATACACATAAATGCGCTACGGGTTACAGAACTTAATGCACACTATAATCTCTCCAGGGCGCATTATAATTTTCTCATGGTACAATTTAGATTCTTGTATGCTCTTACCAAATTTTCAAATGCCGATTTATTTAAACTATTGAACATATATTTTTTAAATTAACAATTATTTTTTGAGATGCACATTATATTTATATAGAGGTAACGATTGTATTGCACATTTATTTATTTAAGTGCACAAATATATTATGAAAGGAACATTCAAATATATAAATGTACAATTATTTATTCTGATGCACATATGTATTATAAATATATTGCAGATTTATTTTTTTAATGCTCAAGGCATTTTTTGCATTGCTCAAATATTTTTTGTATTGGTCAAATGTTTTTTGTATTGGTCAAATATTTTATCAAATGCTTACTATAAGTGCACGTTTCATTTTATATATTGCACAAATAATTAGTACTGAATATCTAATTGATCAATTCCACCAATAAAAGATTTACTATCAATCACAGCCAAATACCAAATAAAACAGTTCCCAACAATAATAATCCCAGCTTAAATTAAAATCTACCACTACAAACTCAGTCCACATTTCTGATACATGATAACGAACCAGATCAAGTAAGACGAAGGGATGAATCATCATTTGTAAAGTAGTTAGGAAAAATGGCGCTTGCAAAAGGGTGGGCGGTTTTTAAGGGGGTAGAAAAATAGGGCCGGGACCGTAATAAGCGTGATGGGGAGGAAAAAATGCCCCATTAGCAGGGGTGGAACTTCTTTTGTTGCGAACTAATTCGCAATTGGGAATACGAAGACATTTTTGATGCTATACGCTCGAGTATAAGCTATATTGAGTGACTGGGGTTGCAGTCCATGTGGACCGACGATTTTTAAGAGGGATTATTAGGTACCATGTTCATGACGAATATTGTGTGTGCTGTAAAGAAATTTGAGGTATTTTGTGGTAATAATTGTGATTACGTAGTACGTTTAATGTTATTATGTGTTCCTGCTGATTTTTGTTCCTGACATCACAATGAAATTGGTTGAGAAGGTTGTTATTTGGATAAAACGTATTATTATGATTTAAAATATGTTGTCGACCATTATTCAAAGTGCTGTTGTAAGTATATGTCACTATTTCTTAGTTCCGCTAGGCTTACTAATAACCTACATTGTGGTTTGTGAAATGCATAATAATTTCTTTTTAACTTTGCAATTGCATAGTGTTGAGAACTGGTTTCAAGAATTTCTTATTTTAGAGGACACCTAAATATGTACTTCTAATATGAATGACTTTATGGTTTGTTATCTTGTTTTGTTCTTGTTCAATTTTGTTCATTGTTGGCCAACATAGTCACCTAGCTTAGTGCACTATATTTTTGACAAACTTATTTGGAATACATTTTAAGTAAGCACAACCAGTCACACCAAGATTTTAAACCCCCTAATACATACTAAATAAAACAATACTAAAAGTATTTATGCACACCAAGAAAATATTTCACTCTTGCAGAGTATAATTTCAGCAAAATTAACGGTACACCGCTGGATACAGTGGCGTACATAAATCCTCTGCCCCCACGCTCTCATACATAGAACGGAACGCAATAAAAATATATCATAAACTTCTAACGAAATTATAAAGTAATTATAGGAATTACCAGTTGTATCTGTGCATTTTCAAGACTTCCTTTCAGCCAGGCAGACCTCTCTGAGCCTGGCACATAGCCTGCCTTTTGCCTCGGTACAGCACCGCTAAACGAAAACCGGAAGTATTAAATATACCATACGGAAACAAATTATTGTAATATTTTACTCGATTGCAGCAATTTGTCGTAGGATAGAAGCAATTTATGAAGCTATAATTTAAAAACGTTTTGCGAAAACACTTTTATATAAAGCGATTGACATATCCGCTTGAAGGGTCCATCCCACTTCTAACGTTGCACATTGGGGTATTAGACCCAAAAAGCTGGCCATAAATCAAATTTCTAAATTGTTAAATTCCAAAAAGTAAACCAGTTTCTGGGATAGGTAAAAGACCGATGTATTAAAAGGCGGCAATATTTTTTCACCTGAGCCCTGAGCCACGTGTCCTTGTCGGCCAAAAGTTATATTTTACTATGGCTGAACATAGATGCACATGAGTTGACGCTCTTAAAAACGGTTGCAATTTTGTATTTTAACGATAAATGTGACTTTTTTGTTATACATTCTTTAGAACCAAGTATGAACTTTCATTCGACATTATTTTTATTAAAATTTACCCACAATTTTGTTTATTGCAGGGCCGAGAACATTCGCTGTTCTAAAAAAAACAGTTTTATGCAGAACTTGAGTGTTTTAGTTTAGTGTTTAGCTTTGTTAAGCTTTTGAAAGTGGTTCAAATTATAGTATACATATTTGACATTACAACTACTGGAAAATCTGCTGCGGTTTTTGGGATTTTATTTCTAATACGTTGTAAAGGAAAATCCAAAAATTGATGTACCTACCGGCTCCTATGTAATTTGGTGCAATTTCTTGATACCGTGATAGTAGAGGTAATTTAGAACATATTTAACCATACTTAGCTATATACAAATGGTTACGGTTATCGAGATATTGACAACTTTATGTTCAGTGCATCGTGTATGTTGTAAATGCCGTTATGTATGTATATTTTTCCTTTTTTGGATCATGTATAGCAAACAACCCCAATGACCTAGACTCTTAAAAATCATCCGAAAAAAACCTTAAACTTTGTACTTGTATATGCATTTCTTGGAAATTGGTTGCTTTAACCCAATCGAATTCATATTCAAGGCAAGAAAATACATCGAAAGCACCTACTCGCATACACAGTTCACTGGTTTAAATTGGATTCTTGTTGAGGAGAGACAATAGTAAGTGTGTGAATAGAAACTGGTTAGGCGTTTTCGATGAATGTGTTTATGCGGAATGCGAATGCGGGTTCAAAACATGCGTATTAGCGTCATACCACTAAAAAACGACCGTTTCAGCTTGAAGTATGATCAAATTTCGAAAGTTTTCATGGAAACAATAAGTATTAATATTAGACAATTTTGAAATAATACTAAAAATAATAGATTTTATAGTGATAAATATGGTAAAAAAAGGTTCTTAATTGCCTCGACTATCACTTAAAAGGAATGCATCGAACGGAAAACAGCATGAATAGCATATGTACCGTTTCAATACACAATATCGACTGGTGTAAACTTTCGTTTCCTTCCTCTATCACTGGTCTTTAAAAATAAAACTTTTTTCAGGATTTTCTTACAACATAACAGACCCAAACATGTTATCTCATATAACTCAAAAACGACATGTATTGTTCAATTTTAAATCCGTATATGCTGCGTATTGAAACTGAACATGCCGTATATTATTTTATGAATTTGACACGGTAAAACATAATAGAAATAAAATCACAAAAAAATATTGATGACAAATGTTGTAGCAGTAATTAATTTACAATAGGGGTAGTGCAGTGAAGAACAATTTTTAATACAGTTTGCTTTTTCCTATTTTGTACTGTTTTATTGTGTTTATTAAGTTATTAACCTTCAAATTCTTAGTATGAAGGTTAAAATGTTATACGTAAATAAAACAACACATCTAAAGCCTTTTTAGGTGAAAAAATAATTTTGGCCAGGTTTTCAGGTCAAATACCCCACTGTGCGTTGTTACATTTTTATTGTTATCACTAAACGAGCTGGGAAGTGGGAAGGACGTTAGAAAATGTGTAAAGAAAATTAGTTAAAAGTCTGTGGGAAGAGAAGGGCGCTCTGAGAGAAATAATACTTAGTTCTAAGAGTACGGCCATAAATTAGCTCAAGTTTTTAAAAGTTCCTTCCGCAGATTAAAAACAGGCCGCTGGCTTGTAGGAAACAAATGGACGGACGCGCGGCGCAAAAGAAGAATAAGAATAGTAAGACCTCCTCGGCAGAGATAAATCTTTCTCCCGTTTAAGACCGCCTATTAATTTAGAAGGGACAAGGGCGCGCGAATTAAAAAGACGAGCTTTTTTGAGGTGATTTATGGAATGTTCTGATAAACTAAGACGTTGCGTTGCCTTCTTCTTTTAAATGTCTTATTTATTAGGAGACAAAGTTTTGTTTACTCCAAATAAAACTGATACGTATTAATTTGGTTTGGTATTGCAGGTTTCTTTGACATTTAGAATTAAGAAAAAAGGAAGAATAGAGGATAAAAAGTAAATAAATTTAAGTAACAAAACAAAATCCACATAAAACCTTTTACCGATTTTCTTCTAAAAACTAAATGTCATTCCGAGTAAAAAGGTTCATATTGACTTATTGGTTTTCTCAATTCCTTAAGAAGTTGTAGCCGTTTAAAATACGGTTTTGTTGATATGTTTATCAGCTCTAACTTTTTACCGAATTGAAAAAATGAATACTCGAATGAAGTTTATTTGCGGCGGAAATCATTAGTCTGATACATACGGAAAAAGATATATTTCTGTATATTATATTCTGTATAACCTATTTGGTATATTGTGATAGTTCCTCCAAGCATCTGACATGTTCGCGGTAATATAAATCTAAATATAATAAAACTTTCAAAACATTCTTAGTTTGTCAAATATTTAGGTAATTTGGCTAGATTCTTTATATTAGCAGTTACGTACCACCTACTCAAGTAGTTTTGATAAGCTAATTTTCAATACAACTTTATACTAATCTAAGGCTTAATAAATCCGCCCATAACATGTGGATGATATGTAGATGAGGGCAAAAATATATATTATCAAAACATCCTATTTATTACCTTTATTTTAGGAAATATATTTCAAAATGTTTACATATTTTCAGAACTTTTAATGTGGCATGTGTAGCAGAGCTATGCCCATTTTTATTTTAATTGTATTATGTTCTAAATTCCTTATTTATCTTATTCATATTTATTACTATTTGAAAATTGTATATGTTGTTTTCTACTTTGCGTTCGTTATAAACTCATAACGAAACCGCTTTCGGTGTCATTATGAATACACTAGATCACAAACTTTTAGTAACTTTTGGTTTTCCAAGATTTATGATATTGACGTCAAGTGAAACAACCGCACGCATAGAGTAATCAAACATTTAGTAGAATTTGAAAGAATGAAACAATTTATGTTTATTTGAGGTTAAATTCTTTTTCAGGATATGTAGTTGAATTTAGTTTAATTTGATTTTTTACAGGTAACATCTACGATGTGATGAACAGCCTGGAGGAACAAGGAATCTAAAACAATTTCCAATCAAGGTCTGTATTGCTGTAACCATAAACGAGGACAAACTTTGGATTTAGTTGGAATGTATTTACTTCAATCCGTTTTTGCATACGGCCAGCTAAATGTGGCATTTTCTACGGCTAAAAGGTGGGATTCTTCATACGTGTAAATTGACAAAATGTTTTCTAAAGGGCGATTATGGAAAAGGAGCTTATTCTAATTAACAGCTACATGTTACGAAGAAATATTTAAATTTGTAAATATGTACTCAATTTTTTACTTATTTTATTGTTTTCTGTAATATGTACAAATGTAGGTATACAATGATGTGCAATAGTTCTACAAATATATATTATATGCACAGTCTCTGTTAAGGAGCTAATTTAATTTTTAGCCTCAATCATATGTTTTACAATCTTATTTATCATTGCTTATTTGTTATTTTAAAATACTTATTATACATGTATTACAGATTCTGCAATATCTACAATGTTAACCTTTTGGAAAATCAAAGTAATAGTAATAGTTTTTTTTTCAAGTGACAAACATCTTTATAACTATATTTTTTATACTTTTGTTTCACACCATACGCATTGTTAAAATTATTCAACTTGAGAAGAAATAGAAACCTTTAAAAAAATTTAAATATTATTTACGAAACCTATAACTGATAGGCATTAATTTGCATTTGTATTACAGGTTTCCTTATCATTATAACTTACTTTTTGCAGACGATCTCCAATACATGAACAAGAAAACATGCACAATAAAACATAAACTTAACACACTCAACATTCACTTAAAACATAAACTACTAGAAACTAACAAAATCATAAACATAACACTAGCAAACTAATTAAGAACTAAGCAAACACGTCGTAACTAAGCAACTTAAGATTATTAACGAACTAGTTTAAACTAAAATTAGAAGCCCGGTTGCACTAGATTAGCCCTGAGATGGTTTCACTCATATTTATATTTAAAAAAATTACACCATTTTGCCCTTTATTGGTATTTATTTCTTGTTACTCTTTTATTTTTTTAGTAATGTTGCCCGAAAAGTTTGTACTGAACGCTGATTAGGTACTTTAAACACTGATGATAATTTTTAATAAGTAGTTCGGAAAATTTTGTGATGCCAGTCGGAAAAAATCCGACGACATTTTGTTTTCGCACGCACGTCCGTACTTTAGATATACTTCTGATGTACTAAAATCCGCTCAAATCTTTCGCCGGCCTGTAAGGGTTGGAGGGGTCAGTACGTCTGTAAAAATTTCTAAAATCACTTCCGAAAAAAAAAAAAACGTCGCTACTCTCTGAACAGGTAATGCAGGGTTTGACACAATTGCCCTTCGGGCACCCCTAGTACTTCGCATTCACTCCTTGTAGAAAAAAAACTCTGTCTGCCACTCGAGAAACTTAGGGGAGATATACGGTTTGATTTAACATGCTGATGGTAGTCTTACCAAGGCTACTCTACAATACAGAATTTGGGAAATTTGGAGTCATAGCAAAATTATATTCACTTTAAATTATTTACGCATTTTTTGTTAATTAACGAAATGTGGACACTGACCTACAATAAATCAATTGGGATGCTTGTTTTTTAAATAAATATTCGTTTACACCAACATGCTGCTATAATAGGAAGAACAGATTTTGCAAGTACTAGATATAATTCGATATGGAGACAAACATGAACCTTTTCAACTTACTTAAGTCTTTTTAGTTACTTTACCCTCAACAACAGGAAAAAAACATAAACGTAAAAATAAAGAAATTTGTGGCGGATTTCTTTACCTGGATTCAGTGATGTACTACAGAATATAAAATTAGTAAATAGGTAATAAAATACAGGGAAACAGGTTCTTCCAGTTTAAGGATATTACCATAAACTAAAAAATGTAATATTTTGGTACTAAGCATCCGAGTTTGTGATGAGCTGTGACTGAAAGGGCACTTGTACTAATGTATGGTTGGGCTATTTGAACTGTATTTGAGAAAACCGAAATACGTACAAGTATATAATATTAATTTTTCTCATGACGAGAAATTGAATATTTAATATTCTAAGAAGTTGCACTGAATATTTCATCAATTTTGAACAATAAACAACGTCTTTACATGAATAAACATCCATGACATATGAATTCTAAAGTTATCCAATTTTATTTTAAAGAAGAAAACAAAAATACTTCAAAATGCTTTATTGGCATTAATGTGGAAAATTGAAAATTTGAATGTACCACTAAAAGATGCCATACTTGATAAAGATATATAGTATACGTATAGTATAATTAATAATGTTTTGACATTAACAAAGCTAAAAATAAATATTTTTTTACTTGTATAACAAAATTAATAAATTTATTTCTGATATAACGTGGTGTATTTCTCCATGATTTCCATATTGCAGCATAAATAATGAAACCAAATAAATAGGTAAGTATATGTGACCAGCTCCGAAGATCCGAAGTCTTGTTCTTGAACATTCAATTTATCCGAGATCAATCAGACAAAATTTGGTGAAATTATAGAGCATTCAATCAAACTACATTTTCGGGGAAGTAATCATTATCAATGTCTACTATTTACGTACGTCATACTAGCACAGTTTGAAGTGAACTTTTGTTTTCTTTATTAAAAAATAAATAAGCATGAATAATTTATCAACTGCACAACATCAATAAGAAATCGACATAATAATGTATTTCCAAACATACACAGAAGTGTATGTTTCCAAATATTAGAGTTGAAACTATTATATTAGAGATAAACGTTTCAAGTTTGCAAAACACAGAAAAAAACATTCGTTTCATAACTGGAGAATTTCTTCGACAACGAATTTTAATTTGAATTTCTTGTGAAATTGGTGTAAAGTCAAATAACATTGTAACTATGCTCAAAAAATTACAACCTTATGCCCACAAAAACTTGTTTTCGAGCACAACGCCAACGAGGAATAATACAATAATACAATAATACAAATAATACAAAATGTATACTAATAGTAACAGTAACATGATCTTGTGGTAAAAATAAACAAATACACTTTAAACCTATTTGTAACTATTTTCAGAAACAGTTTTCACTTGTAATAACAATGCAAAATACAGCATAACTTTTTGAAACATTTTAAAACAGTTTTTATTAATGTTCATACATTCTCCAGTACCACAAGAATCATAAAAACACATTTTCGCAATGTGCATTTTTGAAATGGCCAAAATTAAAATGAACAAATTGTGAACATTTATAAACTTTTAAGAAATAGCCTGCCTTTTTCGGGTTTGTCACTTTTCATTGTTTATTACCATCGATATTATAGTATGTAACTGCACAAAGGAAACGTACACAGAGAGAAATTTTTGTTTAATTCAATTAAAAATGCATTCACTCAAAGAAATTTGTTGTTTCAATAGAGGCACAGAAATATTTATTTGCGGATAAAAACGCATTTATTTGAAATATTTGTTTGGTAGAAAGAACGTTGATTTGTGTCAAACAACTTATGTTTCCAGTTAAACTTTGCAATTTGTGTATTATAAGAAATCAGATTTATTTACTTCAAATAATTATGATTGTGTTAGAATTACATTTTTTTAAATTAACAAAATTGTTGGTCGAGTTAAAATGCTTAAAATTATTAATTTGTTGAAGGAATTAATAGACAAGAATTTTTCGGAAGACTCGCCATCTGTCACCTCCTTTTTGGGATGTCGCACATCCTCGACCAGTGCTTGGTCTTCCCAACCCAACATATATAGTCAAGGTTAAGTTAGTAGAGTGTACTCTGATTTGAAATCGCAACTTGAACTTGCAGGCACTGTACTCCATAAGTTCTATACTGTCGATCACGCCGCTTCATACTCTCGATATGTACGAAGTGCGAGGAGCGAGTTTACAGCGCCATCTAAGAATACACTTGGATGACATTAAAATATATTTATTTGAATCAAAATATGATTTCTTTGGTGGAAGTAAACCTATTTTAAAGCCAAAACAAAAATATTACTTTAAAGGAAATAAATCTCTTCTTGTGTACAAATATATTTATTTTAATCAAAATACGATTCCTTTGGCGGAAGTAAACCTACTTTTAAGCCAATGACAAAATATTACTTTAAACGAAATAAATCTCTCCTTATATACAAATTAATATGTTTTAATCAAAATTATATTTCATTGGTGTAAAGAAACATTTTTTTTAAATCAAAACAAAAATATTACTTTAAAGGAAAGTAATTTTTGTTTGTATCCATATATATTTATTCCACTTAAATAAATATTTCAAATAAATTAATCTCTGCAAGCAAATAAACTAGAGTATTCAATGAAGTAAATATTGTTGCGTCAAAGAAATATGTTTTGACCCAAAAGAATAAATTCAAAAAAATTCATTTCTTAAAAACAAGAAATCTTTTCTATCTGTGTATAAATGGCGAAATTACCACACAGTGGCAAGTCGTAATATTTTTCTCAAAAACATAATATTGTATAATATAAGATATAAGATAAATTATCAATTTTGAAGTATTGACAGCTTCAATTTGCAAAAATCTCTATAATTTTGTAGTACATAAACAGCCCCGGAGCATGTGCAGTCAGATCACTTGACTTGATTAGCAACGTAAATTGTCCCGTAAAACATACGCAAACATCACCACAAAAATTGTCATAACTCTGAAATGAATTAACGGAAAAAATCAAATAAACTGCATAATACTCCTAAAACATTTCTATATAACACTATCAAAACTATCTGGTATTAGGTTTAAACTTGAACGCGAGATAAATAAAAAAATCGTACCTATCTGATTTTTAAAAACTTGTTTACAATCGTTATTACATAAAAACATAAGAAAACTTAAATGCTAATCAAAAGACAAGATTCCAAATTTTACACGATCACGATTTGAGATTTTTGCAATAAGATGTTTAGAAGCAAACAAAAACAATTGGAAAGGCGAGTGTTAATTTAACCTCTTTACACGCACTCATCTTTCAACTTTATTTCATTTGCTGACGATAAGTAGTTTAAGGAAACTAAAACACAATTGTTCTATTTTAATATTTTTTGCATTTTCAGGCAAGCCTATTTATCGCCTTCTTAAATTAGTAGTCGACTTCAAACTTCAGGATGGTTATTAAAATGCAAGATTTCCTGCTAACTATCGAGCAATTATAGCATTTGAACGGTAAATCCGAAATAATAATCCTTATTCTAAATTTAAGAAAATAAATCTATTTTTTAAATTTTACAACGTGGATTCTCTACAGGAGTAGAATAATAACTTCGGATTCACGTATACCTTTCAAATGCCATAACTGCTGAGTAATTGGCGAAAAATCGACTAATGAGAATGGCACATTAATTCAAGTAAATAATTTTATATACAGAGAGTGATTTTTATTCATTCAATGACACATCATTTTGTCGCTAAGTGTATCCCCCATATCCACCATTCTGCATGTATATTATACATATACCCGTTACCGTACATATAACACAGCGGGTATTGCGGTCGCTACACCATAGACAGATTAATTATATGTTGCCCGGTTTTATTTTTTTTTTTTCAGTCCTCTCTCGGTTAATTAAATTGGGCTCTGGAGAGGGGAGATGGTCGGAAAAATGAGTGGATCAGCTGCTCGGCTGCTGAAAAACGCCGGCGAGGAACCTCATCTCATATTCAGCGCGAATTTTTCGTTTATGAGTTTAAAAAGGCTAAAATCCTGCGGATTACGAGAGATGATTTCATTAGGTGCTAATTTGGTGCCTGTGGGGCCGGATTACTTTACCGGAGTCCACGTTTTAATTATTTTTTTGCGGTTTTGCGGTGTGAGTTAATTTGAAGCTGTAAAAATCCTTCGTAACCGTATATTTCTTGTTTGTGGTTTCGTTGACCAAATTTTTAAGTGTTTTTTGGGTTGTTTTATGGTTGCTGTCTAATATTTTATTAAGAAATATTAAGAATAAGGATATTTTATTAAGAAAATAAATTTAAACCATTTAGACTACGATTTAGACAGATTAATTTGTACTGTGTACAAATTACAAATTAATTTGTACTGTGATGGATTTTATTTTAAAGGGTTAGTACTAATACATTATGTGGTGTAATAATTATGTTGAAAGATGATCGAAAATACTTGCTAATTTTATATTTGTTAACTTTTGTCGAATACAACTTTTTGTATCCACGTTTATTCAATATATATTTTTTATATAATATAGTTTAATCATTTATCTTTTAAATGACATAAATTAGAATACCACATTTTGCCACACTTTTGCTACTTAGATTTTCTTTAGAACATGTCTTCTCAATTTCAAAATTGGAGATTTTTGAAGAATGGCGAATTTGATTTTTAACATCATTTTTAGTATGTTATCTGGGATAATATAGTATTATAATCATAAAGTTTCATAATTTTTGTTGAAGATCAAATGTTCAGTCTTAATATCTAGTTATCTATATAAATACATGTTGATATAGAAACATAATAACAAGAATATCTGTGTGACTTCATATTTGTATATAAAACGTTCATTATAAGTTACTTATTTACGACCTTCTTTACTACATTATCTCTGATCCACTCTAATATACAACAAATATACTGTATTTATCAACCCCCTTCAAAACCACCCGATTATCAAATGATTTAAAACAATATTTTGTTCCCAGGTGTAATATTAACACATTTGCAAAGTTTCAGAATTTTTAATTATACTTTATTTTTCAACCCCGTCAAACACTACCCTATTGGTACTCTAAATTTTATCTGCTATTTATATGTCTTTGTGGGTACAATACTATTACATTTAGATGAAATCAAATTATTAAGCGAACATTTAGCATTTCAACCCCATAAAAACAACCCCTTAAGGTTTAGATTTTTTTCACTATTTTTCTAGTTACCAAATTATTATTTTAAATTCATCTAAAAGCAAATGGCCAGCACGTAATCCTGATCTGACATTTACAGATTTTTATTTTTTGCGATGATTGAAACAAATTGTTTACAGTGGATCATTACAAGACGATGTAGAACTGTTAAAAATAAGAATAATAATGAATGCACCAAACAACGTTTAAAAATAATATTCCAAAATGCAAAATTCAGTAACGAGTTTAAAATCTTAATTATTGCACATAGCTTAAGTCGTTTTCAAAGACATTTCTTTGATATATTTGTAAACCTCTAACATTTTTTAATTGCTTTCTTTTAATATTTAGTCGCCCTGTAACATTTAAACGACTGACCTCAACGACATGCGGTTTTCACAGTTTAATTTGGTATTTAACAGAGTGCACAAATAGAAAATTTTGTTAAATTCAAATAAATGTGCATTGACTCAAAGAAATCTAGTGTTTCGATAGAGGCAAAGAAATATTTCTTTGGGGACAAAAATGTATTAGTTTGAAATAAGTATGCGTTTGGCAGAAAGAGGGTTTATTTGTGGGTTAAAATTTCAAATTTCTATATTACAACGAACGATATTTATTTACAAATGAAAATGTTTAACGACTTATTTTGTCAAATTAATATTATAGGTTAATAATATGGTGATATACAGGCGGGATGTACATTTTAAATAAATCAAAAATTACAGCCACAACCTGGATTTGAAATTTCAAAATTTCAAACCTAATCTGACAAAAATTTTAAAAAGGAAATTTGAACAAGAGGTTTTAAATGAGATTGAGGAGTAGGGCAGTAGTTCAATGTAGGTAGTATCATTTGTTCAGAAGTTATACCTGTAGCCATAATTATTATTATTTTCAGCTTTGAAAATAATTAATGAGATATTTTGAATCAACCAAGAAATGACATTTTATAAATAACTTTTTTACTTGTGGTCCATTTATTTGTGATTTTAAATAACATTTTTATTTGTGGTACGATCAGTAGGTCTTTTTGATATCTTATAGGCTGCTTTTGTTTACATTTAGATTGTCAGTTTAAAAATTTATGCCAACAAATTCTCTCGACACAAATAAAACTTCTGTTCTTCCTATGGGTTCAGCATTTGTTTGTGAGTAATTTGATATGGACAATCCATAGATTTTTATTACAAAGAATAAGCCCTGCTTTGGTGGAAGTAAACCTATTTTTAAGCTACAGCAACAATATTTCTATGTTAGAAAAAGAAAGAGGAAATTACAGTTTGATGAATAATGAGCTGAAGAAGTGAAATTGTCTGGCAACCAAGCGTGTATGGATAACTTTTTAAATACAGTAAACATAAACAAACTAGTGAAACATCTCAAAAATACTGTGAAAGAGATAAGATTATATATTTTACTTGCTAAGAATATTGATTTTTCATTGTCATTGCATTAAATTTTTCTGTAGGTACTTTTCTTTTAATTAATTTTAATTAATTTAATTCTTCTTAATTCAACTGAAGTTACATTTAAAATATTTAACTCAATTTATCAGTATTATTTAAATTTAACTTGTACGCATCAATACGATACATAATTCCTTCTAAAAGTAACCCCTTTCAAGTTTAACCCTTTAAAAGTCAAAACAGAGTCCCCAAGTCGAAGTACACACACAACACTCCAGCGCCATCTATGCCAACTAGCCGCACTACCACCAAGCGCCATCTACTTTCCCAAAGCGCAACTCCAACCCCTCAACCCCAGGCACAAACCAACCTCACTCTCCACCTTTTTTTCCCATCTACCTGTTAAAAACCCGGCAGGGGTAGATTTGTAAAAACCGCAGACCCTCGGTAATCGTTTTTTAATAGACGCAACCCTCGCGGGGGTAACTCTTACCCCTGCTACCTTTTTTTACCGCACTCTGGCGTCCCCAGTATGTTTTTAACGTGTCAACACGTGCTTTTTTCTCGGTTTCTTTCAACCCCGATTTTTTCCGGGGGTAGTTTGTTTGTCGGCCCGCACGTTCCGACTTTTTTATGGGCTTTTTATCTCTCGGCTGGTTTTTTAGGGGTACCTTTAGACGCGTGCCTTTGTATTCTTTCGTTATTAGGTGTGTATTATTATGGTTTTTATCTATATGATTTTTTTATCGCGCGCGGGGGTAATTTGGGGGTTTGTGTGTTGATTATCGTGTTTTTATGGGGTGGGTTTTTTTTTTGGGGAAGGCAGATTGAGCTCGTGTTTATGTTCCGTGGGGTAGTAACGTAAATATTATTATTATTATTTCGATATGGTGTTTTTTGTTAAAGGTATGGAAGTGGATGAAAAAAAAAGGGTTTATTTAGTTTATATTAGGGGTCGTTTTTTTAGCCTTTTCGGTTATTATTTATTAAGTTTATACTAGAGAAAACCCATATTGATCGATGTGATATTGCCTATGTTTGTCAAGTTTTAAAATTTATCAAATCAAATCAATTTTTGAGTATTTTTTTCTTTACGATCTTCACATAAGATCATCTTTGGTAAAGTAATTTGAAAATTAGTAACATTTGATAACTGTATCATGGATTTCTTTTTGCATAGATAATGAATACTAATTGTCGTTTTCTATAGGCTATTTTTGCGTTGATTTAAGTAAAAATGACATTAAAAAGTCGAACAATATTTACAAAATTATGATGGATGCACCAAACATACTGGAAACCAAAGGATGTCAACTAAATCTTCAACTTAAATCTGTTATAGCGTCAAGCATCTTTCTAGCGCGGATTCGTATACAACATAAGAAAACCTATCGAAAAAAAAAAATAAAGACACATCATAATCATAGAACTAAAGAATTTCCCAGCATTATCTATATTACCTGGCTTTTAATTACCTTATTTATGTTCTTATTACTATTCTAGTTGAGGAGTCTATTTATTACTATTGACTATTGACTTATTACTATGGACCAATTGCCAGGCAATGTTTTTAAACGACCTATCTAAATTAATAAGGAAAATGAGGAGTAGTTATTTAAAAAGTTATTTAAAAATATGTCAAGGCCATCATCAGTCGAAAATAATTGAAATCCGAATTAATCCGAAGAAAATATACAAGATCATCAAATAAAATGAACTTGTTAAAATAATAATTAAAACCAAATATGTACTTGCGTTGTAGTAAAAGTCGAAAATCAACGCATTCTAGTTTTTTTTTCAGATATAATTGTGATGCTGATCTAAACATATTTAATTTTACACCAAAAATTCTAGACATTCTTCGTTCTATGATTCTATGTTCGTCATCAGTGCAGTGCCTCACGTGTTACGTTGTGTTCTCTGAGTTTGGTTTGAGTAATCTTTGGTTGTCGGTGGAGTTAATTATTGAGATTTGCGTGGTGTGTTCTTCAGCTGTGACTGAGTCTGTGTGCTGATTTTGGTGCAGTTTCATCGTATCTGTGGGTGCCTTTGGCCGATTTTGATTATTTTTCAATTTCACCGAGTGGTACCGAGTCCAAAGGTCATGCCATCAACGTGCGGCAGTTGCAGAAAGCCTGTTGGCAGAAACACGCCCACTATCCAATGCGACATCTGCCGGTCCTGGTACCATGGCAAGTGCCTTGGGCTTACCAAGTTGGATATCGCCGAGCTGTCTGGCCCGGGTCGGACATGGAGATGCCAGGGCTGCCGCGCTCCGAGAAGGAGTAATCTTCCCGAGCGGAATGATGACTCTAATACTTCTCTCCTGGAGCCAATTACATTAGAAACAATTTACACTGAGATGAAACTTATGCGGGAGGATATGCGAGCCCTAAAGTCTGACTACACGGACATCAAGGACTCAATCAATTTTATTGGAAATCAGCTGACTGATGTCGAAGCTGATGTGAAGAGATTGTCGGAGAAGGTAAAAATTATTGATAAGCTGTCTAATGAATCTACGGCAATTAAGAGCGATGTCGTTAAGCTTACGGCGCGCGTCGACGAGTTGGAACAATACTCCAGGCGCAATAATCTTGAAATACGCGGCATTCCACTTAGGGATGGGGAAAATTTGCTTAATACAATTAAAGAAATCAGCAAGTGTTTAAATGTACCTGATCCACTGGCCTCTGTCGAAGCCGTTCACAGAGTTGCTCACCACGATTCATCCGATCGGGCGCCGAAAGCTATTGTTGTCCGATTTAATAATCGTTCAGTTCGCGACACCTTTTTGGCTGGTGCAATAACAGCTAGACGTAATCTTCCACCGGGTTCTCCAAGAGGATTGAAGGTGGACGGCATTTCGGAGGCATGTTACGTTAATGAGCACCTCACATTGCAAAACAAATTGCTATTTAGGGCTGCGCGTGAGAAAGCAAGGGATAAGTCGTATGAGTTTGTGTGGACCAAGAACTGCAAAATCTACGTTCGAAGGAATGCTGGCTCGCGGCCGATTCACATATCCTCGCACGGTATGGTCGACAAACTTTAAATCGTCTTTATCATGTTCTTCGCATTGTTGTTACTGTTGGTGTTATGGCTTTATCCGTTTATTACCAGAACACCCGTAGTATCCGCGGGAAATCCAGTGTTTTTTTTACAAATGCTCTGAATTCGGTCGCGGACATTATTTGTTTGACGGAAACTTGGCTCTTGCCGGATGTGAGTTCGAGTGAGTTTTTCTGTCCCAGTAGGTTCACAGTGTTCCGAAGAGATCGCGCTACTGACACGGATGGCGTTAATGTGCGTGGTGGTGGCGTCCTTGTTGCCATATCTAAATCTATTGCATGTTATGCGCGCCCGTCCTGGACAAGTGGCGAGGAGGCGGTATGGGTAACAATTGAGTCAAATTCACGAAAGTTGCATATATGTTGTTGTTATATTCCCCCCCGTAATGTCGATACACTAAACTTGTTTGTTTCCAACTTAAATACATTGTTTGAGCGATTCCCAAATGATAATTATCTGATTTGTGGTGATTTCAACCTGCCGGAAATTGTCTGGACAGCTAATAATGCACTCGGATTTTGCGTTCCGGCTTACGGTGCTGCGGGAAGAGGTGCGGATTTTATAGATTGCTTGTCATTAAACGGTCTTAACCAATTCAATGATCACCCCAATGCTTTTGGTAACATACTTGATTTGGTGATTTGTAATTCTGATATTGTACCTAAGTTAAGAGTCTCTTCTTCGCCGCTGGTTCCGGAGGACGGAGCGCATGTTACCCTCGAGTTCGAAGTAGTTTTTACTCATACGAAAAAGTTGACTGGTCCTGGCGCGGTGCATAACTATAATTTTCGGAAAGCTGATTTTGTTAACCTGGAGGAATCAATCAGGGCAATTGACTGGGCGTCAACTTTGATCGGTGATACTAACGAAGTAACAAAAATTTTTTATGATTGTTTATTTGGATGCATTGATGCTCACGTACCGAAATTGAGAAAAAGGCCTCGAAGCTTTCCGTGCTGGTTTTCATCGGGCGCTATTCGTGCCATTCGCGAAAAAAATACATGTCATAAAAAATGGAAAAAATATGGAAACCAGTTAGATTATGTCACATTCAGCATGTTAAGGAGGCGCTCTAAGAGCCTGATTGATTCTGATTATCGTACGTACATAACTAAGACCGAGACTGATTTGCGTGCCGATCCGAAATTGTTTTGGAGATTTGTTAAGTCCAAACGTAATGCGGATCGTGTCATGCCCTCGCTGATGCGTTATGAAGGCGTCGAGGCGTCGGACGGTGGAGCAATATGCGATCTTTTCGCTGATTATTTTGGATCAGTTTACACGAACGATGCCTGGGGCTCCGATATCCGTCGTGGCGGCTGCTCGGTGCCTTGCTCTGTAACTTCTTTTTGCGTGGACCTTGCCGCGGTGGAGTCAGCCTTGCGTTCTTTGGACGGCGCTAAGGGAGCTGGGCCCGATGGAATTCAGCCTCTTTTTGCGAGGGAATGCGCTAGTTCTCTGGCCATGCCATTACGAATAATATTTAATAAATCATTAACTGAGGGCATTTTTCCCAATATCTGGAAGTCAGCTTACGTCATCCCAATACATAAGGCCGGAGATAAGACATCAGTCACTACTTACCGTCCGATATCAATATTGCCAGTATTTGGTAAGTTGCTCGAAAAGTTTGTGTACAAAGTAATTTTCTTTAATTCTAAACAACTGATAAAAACAGAACAGCACGGCTTTTTTTCTGGTAGATCTGTGGAGACTAATCTTATTGAATACACCGATTTTATTCTGAACTCAATGGACGACGGGACGCAGGTTGACTCCATTTATACGGATTTTACAAAGGCGTTTGACAGAGTAAACCACAATCTTTTATTGGCGAAGCTGGGCGACTTTGGTATTGTGGGAGATTTGTTGCGCTGGGTCGAGTCGTATATTAAGAATCGTTCACAGCAAGTTTTTATTGACGGGTTTAAATCGGGGTGCATTTCAGTTACTTCTGGAGTTCCTCAAGGCAGTCACTTGGGTCCGCTCTTGTTTTTATTATACATAAATGACGTATCAGACAGTTTACAGCATGTCAAGTTCCTCATGTATGCTGATGACATGAAGTTGTTTATGACAATTAGGGACAACAATGATTGTGTTAATCTGCAGCAAGATTTGAATAGCCTTGTGGAATACTGCCAAGGTAACTTTATTAATATCAACATAAGTAAATGTCACGTCATTACTTTCACTAGAAACAAGACAAATATTGACTTTGATTATCATCTTGATGGCACTATAATTGAACGAGTTTCTAGCGTTAAGGACCTGGGTGTGGTTTTCGATTCGAAACTTCTTTTCAATGCTCAAATAGACGCAATGACAAGGAAGGCCTATGGGATGCTCGGTTTTATTTTAAGAAGTACTTTTTTGTTTCGGGATCCCAAATCTATAATTGCTTTGTATTACGCGTTTGTATACACCCGGGTATCTTACTGCTGTGTCGTTTGGTCCCCTCAATATGCTACGTACATCAATCGCATTGAGTCGATCCAGCGTCGCTTTCTTCGCCGGCTTTGCACTAAGTTTGGTATCGAGGCGCCTGATTATTCGGCGCGGTGTCGCCGATTTAGATTCGCCACTCTGGAGGACAGGCGAGTTTGCTCAATTATTTTATTTGCTTCAAAGATATTGAGCGGCAAATATGACGCGCCAATTATTTTGAGCCAACTTTGCCTGAATGCCGGAGTGCGACACCTGCGACACCGTGATGTCTTTGTCACGCTACTGCCGCGTACGAGCGCTTATCGGAACTCGCCGATTAATCGTATGGCTATTGCTTGCAATCGCGTAGACTTGGACGTCTTCGGGTGCTCCACCGACCGACTCAGGGCTGCCCTGCTGCGTTACTGCTTTTTGTGAGAACGTTACATTTTTTACATTTTTTGTTACTATTTTTACCATTTCCGCACATTGTCGCTATATTTCATTTTGATTAGAGTTTGTATTTCTTTGGTTCTTGACCGATAACCGATACCATTTTTGTTTTTTGTTTATCTTTGTATCACGTATGGCATTGTTGTGTATTTAATTTGTATGTAATTCAGGGGCCACTTATATTGGGATTTATCCTGTTAGTGTGTCCAAATGTAAATAAATAAATAAATAAATAAATTTGAATTAGATAAAAGTTTGCAACGTATTTTTTTGAAGAAATTTGTAAATTTGTAAGTTATTTTTAATTGTGTAGCTATTTTTCTGATATATTAAGTCTCTAAAGACAACTTTATATCAAATTTTTGATAACTCGATTGATTTAAAAATAAAATCTCAATTTTGTAGTTCATTTAATTATACAAAATATCGCCCCAGTGTAAGATTGTCTATTAAGGGAACACCTAAATGCAAACTTTTTGGTGGAGGTATCACGAAAGACTAATAAATATTTTAACTTCCAAGAGGAAATGTTCTAATTCGCTAGGTTTGAATAATACAACAAAATATGCCAAGTTGAGAAAGAAGTACAGTCTAAAAAACAGCAAATCCTTTTGCCCGATTCCATTACAGATGAAAAACAAAAAATCTACAAAAAACGTTAACTAATTCTACACAGTAACCCTGCAATTTTAATTTGGTTTTAATCTATGACAGGATAACAATAAAAATAAGTCAAAAAATTGATCGTTTATAGGTATAATATAACTTAATTAATAAATATTACTTAATATTTTCTTCAATTTGAATTATTAAAACCTTAATTGTTGAATAGTACAAATTCGTAAAAAATGTAAACCATATTCATGGAGTACCGTACCTATAGGTATGTATAGTGTTACAGTTTTGTTTAGTTATTTTTCCTAATTTGGATTTTGACACAGTAACCAATATTAACTTTTTATTATTATTAATATTAACTTATTATTATAACTTATCGTGGTTTGTAAGTACCCATGATGCGTAATTTAAAATTCTGTTTGGAATGCATTTTAACGACAATACTAAAAATATTGTTACTGCTGGTTATCGAACGCTTTGAAAAATAATGTTTGGACAAATTTTTAAATCTTCCTACAAAGTTACCCAGTTTAAACCACCGCGGGACAAAATATGAAAAAGCGGGACGGTATGGTCACCTTAGTCATAGGGCATCCTGCAGAAGGATCAAGGAAGATATTTTTAGGAAATTGGAATAAAAAAAGCATCGTCAAGTTCTGTTAGATTAGTTTCTGAAGCTAAATAAAGTTGAAAACTAAATATTAAACCTATATCTTGAACATTCTCCTATTTCTAATTACTTAATTTATCAAAAACACAATCAAAGAAGACAAACGCAGATTGACCAATTTACTATTAATTATTTTAGTAGATTCCGTCACCAAACCACTTCCATGGTATCCTAAAACGACACAGAGAGAAAAGATTTCTTGTTTCAAAGAAATGTATTTGTTTGAATATTAACGTTTGACTCGTTCTGTGAAATCGCTGCCTTTTTGTTTTACAGGTCCCAAAACGGTAAGTAGTTTCGTGATTAGGAACTAAACTACATATAAAATACATATTTTTCTAGTATATTTGGCATAAATTTATGTACAGGGTGGGCCAAATTAATGTCTTCGAGATTTCTTTGAGTAGGCGTATGTCACTAGTAGTTTGACACTACTAATCAGTGAAATTAGTAAAATTTCATTCTTTTATTTTAATTTGAAAATTACGGGATGCCGTTTGAATAGTATGAAAAATGCGCAATAATCGAATGCTTTATTCAAAGTAATAACAATAATTGTGATATAACATCCGAAACATACTTCAATCGTTATCCAGGTAGTGCACAGAGAGAAAAGATTTCTTGTTTCAAAGAAATGTATTTGTTTGAATTTATTCTTTTGGGTCAAAACATATTTCTTTGACGCCAACAATATTTACTTCATTGAATAATCTAGTTTATTTGCTTGCAGAGATTAATTTATTTGATATATTTATTTAAGTGGAATAAATATATATGGATACAAACAAAAATTACTTTCCTTTAAAGTAATATTTTAGTTTTGATTTTTTAAAAACGTTTCTTTACACCAATGAAATATAATTTTGATTCTAATATATAAATTTGTATATAAGGAGAGATTTATTTCGCTTAAAGTAATATTTTGTCTTTGGCTTAAAAATAGGTTTACTTCCGCCAAAGAAATCATATTTTGATTAAAATAAATATATTTGTACACAAGAAGATATTTATTTCCTTCAAAGTAATATTTTTGTTTTGGCTTTAAAATAGGTTTACTTCCACCAAAGAAACCATATTTTGATTCAAATAAAGATATTTTTAATGTCATCCAACTGTATTGTTAGATGGCGCTGTAAACTCTCTCCTCGCACTTCGTACATATCGAGAGTATAAAGCCGCGTGATCGACAGTATAGAACTTATAGAGTACAGTGCCTGCAGGTTCAAGTTGCGATTACAAATCAGAGTACACTTTACTAACTTAGCCTTGACTATATGTTGGGTTGGGAAGACCAAGCACTGGTCGAGGATGTGCGACATCCCAAAAAGGAGGTGACACATGGCGAGTCTTCCGAAAAATTCTTGTCTATTAATTCCTTCAACAAATTAATAATTTTAAGCATTTTAACACGACCAACAATTTCGTTAATTTAAAAAAATGTAATTCTTTCACTCAACACAATCATAATTATTTGAAGTAAATAAATCTCATTTCTTATAATACACAAATTGCAAACTTTTTAACTGGAAACATAAGTTGTTTGACGCAAATCAATGTTGTTTCTACCAAACAAATATTTCAAATAAATGCGTTCTTATCCGCAAATAAATATTTCTTTGCCTCAATTGAAACAACAAATTTCTTTGAGTCAATGCATATTTATTTGAATCAAACAAAAATTTCTCTCTGTGCAAGATCTTTCAGGGTAATGCGGAACTCGCTATTTCTTAATTACATAAGAAACTATCAATCAATACAAGGTAAAATAAAAACAAAACTAACATCCGACTACCAATTTTCAATTCCAGAACCCCACCAACCCCATAAGAAACGAACCCCACACCTCAGCGACCTCACCGAAGAGGCAGCAACTCCAATTTTTAGCAGAAAACCCGGCCGTCCGCAGCGTAGAGCGACCACCCCCCACCACATCGCGCACCCTCCTTCCCGTCCGTCGTCTCACCGCCGCCGAAGGCGATCCGGCCGTCTTGCTTCAGGAAGCCGTCCGGCTCCTGAGAAGTGGGAGCAGCGAACGTCTGAAATACCGATCAATAAAACATCTGAACGCGGCGCCGGCCGGAGTTTTCTCATTGGTCGGCCAAGGAGTTTTTCCCCCACTTTTCGCTACCTCTCTGTGTGCCGGGAAATGTCCGTCAGAACGTTTTCTTTTGTTTCGGGTTTTATATTAGATTCGGCGCGCGCGAAGCGAGAGCGAGCGGGGCGCTGCGACGAGAGTGGGGGTGGGGGGGGGGCGGTTGGTGGAAGATGGGGTGGTCGGAGGGATGATGGAAGGGGGTGGGGAAACTCGCGAAGGATACACTTGTCGAGCTCGACGGCTATTCAATTACAAGAATTGCTGGGGGTGGGGTGGGGTGGAAAAATCGAAACGGGTGGTTCAGGTGAAGAAGTACAGCAGAAATAAGGGTTTTCCTATAGAAGAGACTAAAAATTCTTTGTTTTTACCTTTCAATAACTGAATGATAACTTAAATGACCGAAGATTTGGCAAATAAGTCATATTTCAATTGCTTGCAATTCGACTGACAATTTTCGGCGAATATTGCGGCTGGAAAGGATATCATCGGACTTTTGGTTTATAATTTCCGACCGGTTACCGTCGATTCCTATCCGTTCTTTTAACCATGACAGAGACGATAATGCAAAAATGTAGTTTAAGTTTTTTTTCGATTCTCGCTAAAATCGGTTGAAATGTTGATTGTACCTCGAGAAACGCCAGATGTGTGGACCGAAAAGACGTTCAAACGGGTAATAAATAGCTAAATAGCCTGATGATGATCTAAAAGTCGAAACCCCTCGCTTGATTTTTTGATTAAAATTTGCAAACAAAACCGTAGTTTTATTATATGAATATATAGTTTGCAAGATAGAATGGAAAGTTTTATTAAATTGACACACATACAGCAGCATAACATAAGACTTTTTTTCACTAGAGTGTAACAATTGACACCAAAGTCGGTAGAACTGTTGCCAGATCTCGCTTTTATATAATATTAAATCTCTAAAATCAGAAACTTGCTGAAATATAAGAACGTCTTTTAAAGATTTATTTTGGTCTGCAGCTCACTTCAATCGTAATAGTTTAGGAACCTAAGACAAAATCGTAACTCCTTATTTTTCTTCGATAACAATATTGGCGGAGTCGCTGGTGGACTTGAATAAATCGCAAAACTTTTAAGGACGCTTAACCCAGGTAAATTATGATTTTACTCCGGAAAATTTGCAACCCATCTTGGTAAACCTCTCCACCACCCAAGTTATTGTAAACATGATTGAGCATCATATTTTATAACAAGAAAAACAATAGCAAGCAGGTTAATCCGACCATCGAAGAGATGTGTCTTTCATAAGATCGAAGTAGTATCATAATTTTGTAAAGATCCCATAAAAGAGGAAGAAATTTTTATAAAACCCCTTTTTTCTTCTGAAGAATATATAGCGCTAAAGGCCAACTTTTGGCTACTCGTTTATTGGAGTTTTTACGATACAATGAGATGCTCGATGCAGTGCTGAGATGCTTAATTTGACTTGATAGTACGATGGTGGTATAATCGATTGTGAATAATCGATTATGAATAGTCGATTTTTAATAATCCAGTATTCAAAATAGATTAATTATGAATAGGGCAGAGTTAATGTTGTAAAAGCATATTTTTGGTTGATATTTTAGCATATTTTTGGTTAAAACTCATGTAATTGTATGTAAAATCGACTATTAATAACCGATTATTAAAAATAGATTATTGAAGTAGCATAAAAGACGTTTGGAATATGGAAAAATGTTTCTTTATTTTTAAACCGTTTATGTGACCACTTTTGTCACATAAATGGTTTCAAAATAAAGAAACATTTTTCCATATTCCAGACGTCTTTTATTCTACTTTGATTTTGAATATGGAGAGGGTGGAACAATTCATTACATCAGATTAAAGAAAATCGATTATTAAGAAACGATTATTAAAAATGGCATATTAAAAAATCCACGATTGAAAATCTATTATTAAGAATCGATTATCTAGAATCGATTATTAAGAATCGATTATTAAAAACTATAATCGAGATATCTCGATTATTAAAAATAATAATCGAGATATCTCGATTATTTCAAGAATCGAATATAATCGATTGTATAATCCGAATGCGCCCATCACTACTGGTGGCGGCGGCTTGAAAATTTCTAGCGGAGTGTTCCAAGATAGATGGATGGTCGGCGTGAGGCGGTGCAACTTGATAGATAACCACCGTTAAGGCAAAAGAACAGGACGGGGCGTAAGGTAACCGGATGTCTCGGAATTGCCGCCAGCGCTCCACCGGAACGTTCCGGTTATTGCCGAAGGGGGCGGTACTACCGCCGCTCTGCCGCTTGCGGCGCTACCGCTATTTAAATTATTTTATTCCAACGGCAAAAGGTGTGTATGTGTGTGTGTGTGGGTGTGCGTGTGTGAGTGTGCGCGCCTCAAGAAAATTAAATCGTCCTGTTTCGGTTAATTGAAAATTTATGCAAGACTTGGATTTCTTGGGATTAAATAAAGTTTGGTTAATTTATTGTACGTTAGTTGTTCACTTCTAGAGTGGAGATTTAAATAAAACAGACGTAATGTTAAAACTAGTTAATGTTGGTGTTAACAGGCCATTTTGATCATACGTTTTTATTTTGTAATTTAAAATTTAAGGTATTCGAAAGAAAAAACTTATAAAACCCATCACAATGTTTTTCAACTATAAATGACTTAGACTAGAAGCCATTTTAAGCAGGTATCCATAGTAAAAGGTTCAGTTATCAATTCTGATAACTTACAAATGCTTGTAAGTTATTAAATAAATAATTACTGAGGATTAAAATATTTACAAGTGGCAGTTATGCAATCTCTACAGTTTTGCGAATCCTTATAAGTGGCAGTACTGATGTGTACATATGGTTATGATTTATTTGTAATCTACTTTTGTGGCCAACACTCATTTGCACAAAATGTATCTTGTGTAACATTTTTCGGAATGATAGAGACCATATTTACATTTTTTTTGCTTCTACTAGCAGCTTGGAAGTGCTTCTTAATTACAGCAAAGCATCTGTTGAAAGACTCCCAACAACGCGTTGGAGTGCTCGTTATGCTGCAGTAAAAGTATTTCATGAAAATTTTGATGGGATTGTGGCTGCAATTTAGAAATTGTGTGATCGATCATCACGAAACTTTAGACACCAGAGGTGCTGCACAGAACCTTATGTCTGCTGTGTGTGATTTATTTGCTATGTTTTCTTCCAAGGGAAATAAAGTGTGCTCAGATTGCGTTGCAACGTAAAGGCTTGAGCGTTGATCAGTTAGCTAGAAAAATAGAGACAGTTTGTATAAATATATTGAAGAAAAGTCATATTGTAGAAGAGGCAATAGATCTTGCTGTGAAAAAATCGGAGGACTACGACATTCCAATAAAACGGCGACTTCGTCGTAAAAAACGAATGGGCGGTGATTTGGCCACCGATGCAGGACTTTCGCAGAGATCTGAACTTGAAGCGGATATGTTGGAATGTTTTGACCGATTCAGTATTGAACTCCAACTAGATCGAAGTCAATTTAAGATGTAGTAGCTTCATTGTTCGAGGTTGTGCAGCCAAACACTTTACTTTTGGCAAACACTTTACTTATCACCCGCCAAACTAGATTTAAACTCAAAGTTTCCAATCGTACTGTACCTAGATTATATGTTCTTCCCAAAATTCACAAACCTGGTAAATCAGTGAGACCTATTGTATCAGGTATTAACTCACCTACTTACCAGTTAGCGAAATGGTTATCGAATGAGTTCAACAATTTACCTGTTCCTCAACCAAGCTTCTCTGTTAATAACCCATTGGAGTTTATCAATAAGGTTAACAATGTAAAATTAGAGGATGGCGAATTGATGATTTCATTTGATGTTGCTTCACTGTTTCCTAGTGTGCCTATTCCGGAAACTTTGGAGTTTCGTAGGGAATTATTGAGCAATAACAACTTTGACCCGTCAGAAATAGATGACTATGTAAGATTGACTGCCCTTTGTATGTCTCAAAATTGTTTTCAAATAAACGGAAAGTTTTTTGAACAACTTGAGGGAACTGCAATGGGTAACTGTCTCTCACCTTTTATTGCCAACTTGTTTATGAGCAGATTTGAAACCAATTTAAAGTCTATAGCACCATATTTCCCTAAGACTTGGGTTAGGTATGTCGACGATATTTTTGCCATTTTTGACACCAAGAAGTGCAGTATTCAAGATTTTCTTCTCGTTTTGAATTCTAAATTCAACACCATTAGCTTTACTGTAGAACAAGAAGTTAACGGCCAACTTCCATTTTTAGATACTCTGGTAGTCAGGAATAGCAAAAATATAATAGAAATTGACGTGTATCGGAAAGATACTAACACAATCAGGTTTATCCCTAATGATTCGCAGCATCCTTTTCAACAAAAATTGTCTTTTATTAGTTGTTTAGTAAATAGGTTATTGAAATTTCCATTGTCCACAGATAGATATCAGCAAGAATTATTGTTTATTAAGAATGTTGTCATACATAATGGGTACCCTGAGAAAATAGTTGATAGAATGATTAAGAAGCAGAATCAAAAAATGTATGTAACTCAAATATCTACTTTTAAATACTTTGTCTGTAGAAAAGAAGAAATATGTTAAAATACCGTTCGATTGTGCATATACAAGGGGTTTGAGAAGTATTTTTACATCACAAAATCTCTGTATAGCATATTCGACTGATAATAGCATAAAAAACCTTCTTGGAAACCCAAAGGATAAGGTAGATGTACTTGATAAATCTGGTATATATTGTATCAAATGTCATGACTGTGAAAAAGAATACGTAGGCCAGACTAGAAGAACTATTTTAACTAGGTTCAAAGAACATGTAGCTCATTTTAAATATAATCGTTTTGAAAAATATAGTGTGGCTCAACATATTTTAGACACAGGTCATAAAGTAGTTGTAGATGACTTAAAACTTGTAAAAGCTGTGTCAAATAATAGGGAACTAAACAGCTTGGAAAGTATCTTTATTCACTTGAATAGAGATAAATTAATAAATTCAGACAGGGGTCCTATACCTAGTTCGCCATTGTTTGACCTGCTTTAATTAAAACTTGTTTTTTACGCTTCAATGATCAAAATTCACTGAGGTGTGACCAACAAATGGGTATATATAGGGTAATTTTTAACATGGACGTCACTTCCACTAGTGATTTGCTTGGACAATATCCAGTAAAGATACTATGAAGTGCTAATCTCTCTTTTCCTCTTTTTAGGTTCTACTGAAGATGGCAACATAGTTGCTGAAATACGTATTTAGGTTTCTAAAATACTTGTTGTGGTTAGGAGTTTATAATTTTATTATTTATTTTGGCAAACAGTCAAAAGTTGAAATTAGCTGTTTTTAAATTTGCTGGTTTAGAGATACCAAAAGGTTGAGAAGACATTTAAAAGCGCCCAGTTATAGTTTCCAATTGGGCGTCTCTAGACTTGAAATTCATCGTGGAATGGGATGATTTTATAGAATCTCTTCCTAATGTAACGATAGCACTAATGTTATTTATGACAATTTGCTCACAAACAGTTGCTTCGTGTGAAAGGTGTTTTAGCAAATTAAAATTAATTGTAAATTATCCGCGGGCAACAATGACCCAAACTAGACTTAAAAATCTTGGCATATTAACAATAAAACACCAGGCAACACAAACTATAAAAGCTCAAAATGTGATTTTAGAGTTTGCGGTTGTTAAAGCTAGAGAGAAGAGGTTTTGAGAAAAGAAGAGATTCACTTTCATACATCTATATGAAAGGATATACCTATAATAAGTACCTATAATCATTAGTACTATTATTATCATAATAATGTAACTTAGTTATTAATAACACTCATTTGTGTTAATTAGATAGACCTATGTTTAGAAACCTTATGTTTATCGGATTTTTGTTAATTTTAACTGTTTTCACTTTTCATTCTTAGGGTGCCACCTATGGTAGCTGCGCCACTGATGTATAGAACGATAAATAATAACTGTATTAACGAATAATTGAAAAAAAAATAGTATTTTTTACTATTTTTAACAATAGTGTATTACTTTGTTTACACATACAAAACCTATTGTCATAAAACAATTATAACACAATACAAATTAAAGAGACTCACCGTAACATTTTGCCATCGTTGCTGGGGGTGATACTGCCTGCCATTGATGCTGCCGTTGATGCTCCTTGTAGATCTATAGCCTTCATCAGTAGCATGAGTCCTCAGATCCATAGGTCCGGTCCCTATATGTGAATTATTTACGTTAATACAATCTAAATAATAACTGAATCAACGAATAAATACTTAGTGTCGTTTAAAATTATTAACAATAGTGCATTACTTTCATTACATACAAAATATGTAGTAATACATTAATCATAACACAATAAACATAGAAACTAATGACTTACGGTAACTGCCATCACTCCTCAGGGTGGTGCTGCCATTGGTGCTGTCACTGGAACTGCCAGAAGATCCATACCATCCGCCCATAGCATGACATAACATTTTCATAGGTCAGGCTGTCAAAATTTAAGGAATATCTGTCGTTTACACGACCTTTTAAACAATTTAGCCAACGCAAGACATCAACTGAGCGGGAAGCTTTCACCAGTCACCATTTTATACTCAAGATGAGGCCAAACTGCGAGGTGAGTGTTTGCAGCGCCATCTAACAATACAGTTGGACGAGGTATTCGCACTAAAAATGTATTTATTTGAATCAAAATTAAATAAGAAACGTTTTCTTCTTGATAAACAAATATATTACTTATAAGAAAGTAATTAATTTTTGTTTGAATCCAAATATATTTATTTACCGGGTCCAATACGATGATCGTAGGTTGGAAAAACCAACATTTTGACAGCACAAACCATGAAAATACCATGTAAACGCGACCGTCTCGCGACGCGGTAGTTCGGTACTCGAATTCCGACACTAGAACAAAAAAGAAAATATAGAAAATGAATTAAGAACATCGAAAATTGTAGTATGGTGGTCTTACCAGTTAAAACTATAATTAAATTTAAGTTTGAACATCGTTTTGATAGAATAAAATGGATTGACACCTTTAAACCTGTCGCAGTTTTCTTACATGGAGCACCCTGTATATTATTTGACGACTGCAATTCCCCTATAATTTTCTTTAGTTATTATATTATATATTTGATAAGATATAGGCCAATGAGAACCTATTTAGCCAGATTTATCGCACTACATAACGGTTATCAAACTAGTAACAATCATGTGTCAAAAAAAAAAAGTTTTGATAAAACTGATAAAGTAACAAAAATATTAAGAAGCAAAATATTAAAAATAGGTTGCCCGTCAAAGTATTAGACATGGCTTAGTGAGGCAGTCAAATTTATATCAATAAAACTCATCGAATCTTATAACTTGATAATAATTTTAGGTTATAAGTCGATGGGTACAGTAACGCTGGACAAAATTAATTCGAAAAAATAACTTACGGTAGGGTTAGGACAGGTTGCGCTAATATTTTAAACATATTTCATGCCATAAATGTATCAACTGAACTTTTTGCAGTCGGTTCTTACACTATTATTGATAAAAAACAATTTATAACCCCGTAAACAACTTCTCCCATGTTCATATCTGTCAAAACACCGAAATAGGTCGCGAGACAACCTGTATTACCGACCGCATATGACAGCCAACGCTGGTACGCGATAATCGTCCGTATAGCATTCTGAAAGTACTGCGCAATTATAAAATATGGACTTACCGCTGTCGGCCCGGGTCCAAATTTGCGACGGAAACGTTCCGCGTACCTTATTTCACAACATAAACGCACTTTGTTTAAGCTGACCGACATTTTTCCGCGATTAATCTGTCCAAATTGGTTAAGAATTGTCAAGACACACACAACGTATTGCAATGTCCAGAGAACTGAGGTAAGCGGTAAGCCTCCCCACCCCGCGCCGGTTGTCCAAATAATGTTTGGCAGGAATAGCCGGTAACATAGAGTTTGTGACATGTTTGTGCGTATGTACAAACGGAGTGTTGTGCATTGTAGGCTGTTGCTGTATTAAATTGGGAATTGTAAGTTAAATTGTAAAGTGGAGTGTAGAGTTTATAGTAATAACAGAATGCTTACTTGTTAGATAGTAGGTGGAGGAATTTCTGGTACTCTGGGTGTCAAAATGAACTCGGAATTAGTCTCACAGCTTCAAGGATGATTATCTCCCGAACCGCTGAACCGATTTTGATAATTTTGGTGTTGTTCGATTACGGATTGATTCCTCAAGGGCCATTATGAGGTAAGTGTCCCCAAATTCCAGTTGTTTTTTTGGACACATAGGCTGCAGTAAGACTACCGTGATTGAGGTTAAGTAATAACAATTGCGGATTAGATATTGCAAAGTATTATCCGAAAATTATGGACCGTTTCACGACACAATTGTTCGGAGACTTCACAAACGCCGGTACTCATTAGAACAGAAAGAATTGCGATAGATTTGTCGAAATTAAATACCGAAACTGTGCAATAGCGATCTAAAATTATTATGACGAAATACCGAACTGGTGCTTGGAAAATGCTGGTGGCTTCCTTCTAGAATTTAGTTGGTTTATGTGTGAATATAATATGATTTAATTTGTAAACATTATCAAACTATCAAAGCCAATTGTGATTTTGCGACTATGCAAACGGTACTAAATGGGAAATTAACCGAGGAATCCAATATTATGACTAACCAAAAAATAACTATAAATAAATATGTACTTGATTTTCTAATCCAACTGCCTGCTTTCATTTATGGTTTTTAAACAATGCTTGGCACGAACATTATGGAAAATTTGTTGTTTTGTGTTTTAATGAGCCAAGTACTGAAACATACATGAAAACATGTAAGGATTATTTAAAGAGCAATCCAGATATTTTAGTTTTTAGAGCGGATAAAGGTTCGGTTACAGTTATTATGTCCAAAATTGAATATTTTGAGAAAACTAATACTTTACTTAATGATATGAATGTATATAAAATAACTAGTATTATCCAGAAAAAAGTAAATGATTTTGTTAAAAAAAATGTTTCGGGATGGAGTAATAGACGAAAATTGGAAACGTAAGTTGTGCATTAATAATGCTATTTCTCCAAAATTCTATATATTGCGTACCCAAAATTCACAAACAGAATATCCCTTTAAGGCCCTATTGTTTCTTGTATTAGTTCACCACTTTACGAGTTGGCATCTTTTGCTTCTAAAATTCTAAGTGACTCCTTTAATAATGTCTTGTATGAGATTAAAGATTCATTTACTTTTTCTGAAAAATATCAAAATTTTCGTTTACCTAAAGGACATGTTTTAATATCTTTGGCTGCTGTTTTACTTTTACAAACATACCTAAATCTTTGTTGTTAGATGTTTTAAAAGAAAATTGGCAATTAATATCTAACAATACAAATTTGAGTGATAATTCCTCTTTTACTATGATTAGGTTAATCTTTAATAATGATTATTTTTCTTTCGATGGAGTATTTTTTTCTCAAATTGACGGAACTCCTATGGGTTCTCCAATTTCTCCAATTTTGGCCAAAATTATTATGGATAAACTTATAGATGATATTATGCCAAAATTACCGTTTACATTTTCACTAATTCATAAATACGTTGATGATATTATTTGTGCGTTGCCCGAGGACCAAATTGAAAAAACCTTAGTTTGTTTTAATAGCTTAAATAAAAATATTCAATTTACTGTTGAAAAAGAAAATAATTTTAGTTTTTCTTTTTTAGATATAAATATTATTAGGACAGATGAAAATATTTTGGTTTTAGATTGGTTTAGAAAAGTTACAAATTCAGGTAGATATCATTCAATTAATCAAAAAATCGACACAGTTTTAGCATTAACAAATAGAATAGAAAAAATCTGCAATTCCAAATTTCGACAGAAAATGATTTTATTTATATTAAAAATTTTATTTTCGATATTTTTGAATAATGGTTTTCCTTAAAATTTACTTAATCGTTTATTATTTGGTTCTCGGTCAATTCATAATTATAATGTTCCTTTGCCTCAACAACCTCCTTTGTTTTTAAAAATTCCACATATAGTGGGTTTAACATCTAGTTTAACCAAAATTTTAAAAAGTAATAACATTAAATTTCCAAGATATAATTTGTTAAAAATTATTAGTTGTTTTTCTTTTGTTAAGGATAAAACACCGTTGGCTTTAAATTCTGGTATTGTTTATTCTTGTTGTAATCTATTTTATGTTGGTCAGACTGGCAACTATTTAAAAACTAGAATTTCTTTACATAAATCGGACATCAAAACTAGCAAATTAAGATGTGCATTAGCGCACCATGTTTTTAAAACGAACCACAAATTTGATTTTGAAAATATTAAAATTTTAGGTTTTTGTAAAAATCAACGGAATAGAAATTTTTTGGAAATGTTGTTTATTAACGAATTAAATACTTGTAGGTAATTTTAAAACAGATGTTGAAAATGTTAGCATAATTTATACAAAATTATTAATGTTATTGAAATCTTTTAAGGGTTAAGAATTTTTTGGTTAATTTATTTTTTCATGGATATGTGGATATCATTTTTATTTTTACGTCGTTATGAAGTATTTTGTTTGACATTTGTCACAAGTTTAAAAAAAGTTTTATGTGTAATTATACTTTATAGTTATTTTAGTAAGTATTCATAAATTTGTTATAGGTATTCTTGTTTTAAAAAACGTTCCTTGTAGATTTTCCTGACTTCTTATATATAATATAGGCGAAATATTGAAAATTAAAAAAACAAACTAAAAACTTTGCCGTTTTCCCAAATATTTAATTACATTATTCAAATTTATAAATATAAATAATATTTTAACAAAATTGAAATTGTGGGATGTTGTAATATAATTTTTGGATTATCTAAATAACTTTTGGAATTTGTATCTGTTGCATTGGTGGCAGCACTAGTGAAGTAACATTTACAAATTAAATGAAACAGGTCCCAAGACCAAACCTTGCGGTACCCCCAAGCTGTTTATTAATTCCCTTGACCCATTTTCTCCAATCCTAACCTTTTGTCTCCTGTTTGTGAAATAGTTTTCAAACCATTTCAATCCTTTTCCTCTGATTCTGTTAAGTTCCCATTTCTTTTTAGTAACTTTTGAAGATATAACGTTTCTTGTAATACCACAAAAACTAAAATTTTGCCACCGACGAATGTCTGAATACTACATACTAAAGTTTGGTAAAATCTTCTGGATACACCAGAGTGTAGACGTAGAGCTGCAGATTTCAGGATCAAAGCATCCTGTAAGCAAATTAATAGCCCCATAGCCATAACCTCACTTCCTTTCACAAATCCGAACGTTAACTTCTTTCGCCATACCGAAACCCATAACGCCCGAACACAATGAAGTCCCTCTTTTGCAACTGATAACACCAGCGAAGACAATTGGCTCACTCTTGGGGGAACCCCTCTCTCCCCCTTACCAACCCCCTCGCCTACATTTACTACCACCCGGGGCAGCGTTATCACCACCAGCGTCGTTCTTCTTTTAACAATTTACGTAAAACAAAGATGGCCGCCTTAAAACTAACCTCAATTTATCAATGTCTTCAAGATAAGGAAACACAATGGAGCGTGTAAAACATCCATTGTTTCTGTTTATGCGAGCGCCCTCTTGCGTTCGGCGCCTCTACGGTGGCGCTCGACGGCAAAACAGGGCGTTATGCCGAAACAAAACACTGGCACAATGACCAAGGCCTCCGACGTAGACGAGAGAGGCGCTTTTCTCTGATAAATTTACTCGGTACGGGTCTTGGTGTGTACAGGCCGGTCCGCACCGGGACACATAACCTAACATTTTATTGGCCTCCGGTCCGTTTTAAGTGAGAGGGCGCTGGAAGCGTGGAACTAGACGAATGGCAACGGTCGTAAAGATAGACAACGAGGTCGGGTTGTAGTTTATTATCCGCTTCTTGTTGTCGTGAGATTAATTGTTAACAAAACAAAATAAAACAACATTTGGTATTGACACACGTGTTGTGTTCTAAATTAAAATGATCGAGACCATAATCAAGAACCACAACCTTAATTTGATTGAAGGTAGTTGGGCTTTTGCCGACTGGCTAAAATTTTGTAAGAAATCACATATTTTAAACAATAATTTTGAAGTAGCACACCTATCTCAAAAACAAGGACCCGGATCATCATGAAACCTTTGCTATCTTACTAAAATGGGTGCGCTGATTACAAATTCACATAGGAAAAGTCTCTGTCTCTACTGGTTACCGAGTTGTGCTGATATTACGGTTTTTCAAATAATACAAAAATAAGCGAAATAGACCACATAACATGAAAATGGTAAATCTTAGGCATATAAAAGTATACATATTTTTGATAGACTCAACGAGAGCTATCATTTGGTAGTAGGTAAACCTTTCTATCATCAACGGTTGCAATGTTCAATTTTTTTCTATCTAAAAGTGCTAAATTTAGACCGAAATAACAATTTTAACTTTTTGAGAGATAGAGCGTTCTAATGTAGTCGTGCTTATGCATTGGGATGTGCTGAATTCAACGGTGAGGTTGGTTTTCCCGTAGCGTGTACGGTTTGGCCAGAAAGTGGGAAACTATAATTTCCGCGGTTTATCGCGTTTTTCTCGCGAACCGCGCATCTTAGAGCAACGCGGCTTTCAGAAATGAATTCCTCTGCCAATTTCCCATCCGATACCGTTTGAACCGTCAACATCGGTCGATTAGATCGGACACAGTTTGCGTTCAAAGTTTCAAATATAGTAAAATGGGTGTTTTTAGCATCATTTTTGATAATTGGGAACGTAATAACTGCCGAACCGTCCCAAAAAAGTGAAATCAAATTATACCGGCGTAATCAGCGTCAAAAATTGTATCAAGAACCACAACCTTAACTTGATTGAAGGTAGTTGAGTTTTTGCCGACTGGCTAAAATTTTGTAAGAAATCACATATTTTAAACAATAATTTTGAAGTAGCACACCTATCTCAAAACAAGGCCCCGGATCAACATGAAACCTTTGCTATCTTACTAAAATGGGTGCGCTGATTACAAATTCACATAGGAAAAGTCTCTGTCTCTACTGGTTACCGAGTTGTGCTGATATTACGGTTTTTCAAATAATACAAAAATAAGCGAAATAGACCACATAACATGAAAATGGTAAATCTTAGGCATATAAAAGTATACATATTTTTGATAGACTCAACGAGAGCTATCATTTGGTAGTAGGTAAACCTTTCTATCATCAACGGTTGCAATGTTCAATTTTTTTCTATCTAAAAGTGCTAAATTTAGACCGAAATAACAATTTTAACTTTTTGAGAGATAGAGCGTTCTAATGTAGTCGTGCTTATGCATTGGGATGTGCTGAATTCAACGGTGAGGTTGGTTTTCCCGTAGCGTGTACGGTTTGGCCAGAAAGTGGGAAACTATAATTTCCGTGGTTTATCGCGTTTTTCTCGCGAACCGCGCATCTTAGAGCAACGCGGCTTTCAGAAATGAATTCCTCTGCCAATTTCCCATCCGATACCGTTTGAACCGTCAACATCGGTCGATTAGATCGGACACAGTTTGCGTTCAAAGTTTCAAATATAGTAAAATGGGTGTTTTTAGCATCATTTTTGATAATTGGGAACGTAATAACTGCCGAACCGTCCCAAAAAAGTGAAATCAAATTATACCGGCGTAATCAGCGTCAAAAATTGTATCAAGAACCACAACCTTAACTTGATTGAAGGTAGTTGAGTTTTTGCCGACTGGCTAAATTTTTGTAAGAAATCACATATTTTAAACAATAATTTAGAAGTAGCACACCTATCTCAAAAACAAGGACCCGGATCAACATGAAACCTTTGCTATCTTACTAAAATGGGTGCGCTGATTACAAATTCACATAGGAAAAGTCTCTGTCTCTACTGGTTACCGAGTTGTGCTGATATTACGGTTTTTCAAATAATACAAAAATAAGCGATAGACTCGACGAGAGCTATCATTTGGTAGTAGGTAAACCTTTCTATCATCAACGGTTGCAATGTTCAATTTTTTTCTATCTAAAAGTGCTAAATTTAGAGCGAAATAACAATTATAACTTTTTGAGAGATAGAGCGTTCTAATGTAGTCGTGCTTATGCATTGGGATGTGCTGAATTCAACGGTGAGGTTGGTTTTCCCGTAGCGTGTACGGTTTGGCCAGAAAGTGGGAAACTATAATTTCCGCGGTTTATCGCGTTTTTCTCGCGAACCGCGCATCTTAGAGCAACGCGGCTTTCAGAAATGAATTCCTCTGCCAATTTCCCATCCGATACCGTTTGAACCGTCAACATCGGTCGATTAGATCGGACACAGTTTGCGTTCAAAGTTTCAAATATAGTAAAATGGGTGTTTTTAGCATCATTTTTGATAATTGGGAACGTAATAACTGCCGAACCGTCCCAAAAAAGTGAAATCAAATTATACCGGCGTAATCAGCGTCAAAAATTGTATCAAGAACCACAACCTTAACTTGATTGAAGGTAGTTGAGTTTTTGCCGACTGGCTAAAATTTTGTAAGAAATCACATATTTTAAACAATAATTTTGAAGTAGCACACCTATCTCAAAAACAAGGCCCCGGATCAACATGAAACCTTTGCTATCTTACTAAAATGGGTGCGCTGATTACAAATTCACATAGGAAAAGTCTATGTCTCTACTGGTTACCGAGTTGTGCTGATATTACGGTTTTTCAAATAATACAAAAATAAGCGAAATAGACCACATAACATGAAAATGGTAAATCTTAGGCATATAAAAGTATACATATTTTTGATAGACTCAACGAGAGCTATCATTTGGTAGTAGGTAAACCTTTCTATCACCAACGGTTGCAATGTTCAATTTTTTTCTATCTAAAAGTGCTAAATTTAGACCGAAATAACAATTTTAACTTTTTGAGAGATAGAGCGTTCTAATGTAGTCGTGCTTATGCATTGGGATGTGCTGAATTCAACGGTGAGGTTGGTTTTCCCGTAGCGTGTACGGTTTGGCCAGAAAGTGGGAAACTATAATTTCCGCGGTTTATCGCGTTTTTCTCGCGAACCGCGCATCTTAGAGCAACGCGGCTTTCAGAAATGAATTCCTCTGCCAATTTCCCATCCGATACCGTTTGAACCGTCAACATCGGTCGATTAGATCGGACACAGTTTGCGTTCAAAGTTTCAAATATAGTAAAATGGGTGTTTTTAGCATCATTTTTGATAATTGGGAACGTAATAACTGCCGAACCGTCCCAAAAAAGTGAAATCAAATTATACCGGCGTAATCAGCGTCAAAAATTGTATCAAGAACCACAACCTTAACTTGATTGAAGGTAGTTGAGTTTTTGCCGACTGGCTAAAATTTTGTAAGAAATCACATATTTTAAACAATAATTTTGAAGTAGCACACCTATCTCAAAACAAGGCCCCGGATCAACATGAAACCTTTGCTATCTTACTAAAATGGGTGCGCTGATTACAAATTCACATAGGAAAAGTCTCTGTCTCTACTGGTTACCGAGTTGTGCTGATATTACGGTTTTTCAAATAATACAAAAATAAGCGAAATAGACCACATAACATGAAAATGGTAAATCTTAGGCATATAAAAGTATACATATTTTTGATAGACTCAACGAGAGCTATCATTTGGTAGTAGGTAAACCTTTCTATCACCAACGGTTGCAATGTTCAATTTTTTTCTATCTAAAAGTGCTAAATTTGGACCGAAATAACAATTATAACTTTTTGAGAGATAGAGCGTTCTAATGTAGTCGTGCTTATGCATTGGGATGTGCTGAATTCAACGGTGAGGTTGGTTTTCCCGTAGCGTGTACGGTTTGGCCAGAAAGTGGGAAACTATAATTTCCGCGGTTTATCGCGTTTTTCTCGCGAACCGCGCATCTTAGAGCAACGCCGCTTTCAGAAATGAATTCCTCTGCCAATTTCCCATCCGATACCGTTTGAACCGTCAACATCGGTCGATTAGATCGGACACAGTTTGCCTTCAAAGTTTCAAATATAGTAAAATGGGTGTTTTTAGCATCATTTTTGATAATTGGGAACGTAATAACTGCCGAACCGTCCCAAAAAAGTGAAATCAAATTATACCGGCGTAATCAGCGTCAAAAATTGTATCAAGAACCACAACCTTAACTTGATTGAAGGTAGTTGAGTTTTTGCCGACTGGCTAAATTTTTGTAAGAAATCACATATTTTAAACAATAATTTAGAAGTAGCACACCTATCTCAAAAACAAGGACCCGGATCAACATGAAACCTTTGCTATCTTACTAAAATGGGTGCGCTGATTACAAATTCACATAGGAAAAGTCTCTGTCTCTACTGGTTACCGAGTTGTGCTGATATTACGGTTTTTCAAATAATACAAAAATAAGCGATAGACTCGACGAGAGCTATCATTTGGTAGTAGGTAAACCTTTCTATCATCAACGGTTGCAATGTTCAATTTTTTTCTATCTAAAAGTGCTAAATTTAGAGCGAAATAACAATTATAACTTTTTGAGAGATAGAGCGTTCTAATGTAGTCGTGCTTATGCATTGGGATGTGCTGAATTCAACGGTGAGGTTGGTTTTCCCGTAGCGTGTACGGTTTGGCCAGAAAGTGGGAAACTATAATTTCCGCGGTTTATCGCGTTTTTCTCGCGAACCGCGCATCTTAGAGCAACGCGGCTTTCAGAAATGAATTCCTCTGCCAATTTCCCATCCGATACCGTTTGAACCGTCAACATCGGTCGATTAGATCGGACACAGTTTGCGTTCAAAGTTTCAAATATAGTAAAATGGGTGTTTTTAGCATCATTTTTGATAATTGGGAACGTAATAACTGCCGAACCGTCCCAAAAAAGTGAAATCAAATTATACCGGCGTAATCAGCGTCAAAAATTGTATCAAGAACCACAACCTTAACTTGATTGAAGGTAGTTGAGTTTTTGCCGACTGGCTAAAATTTTGTAAGAAATCACATATTTTAAACAATAATTTTGAAGTAGCACACCTATCTCAAAAACAAGGCCCCGGATCAACATGAAACCTTTGCTATCTTACTAAAATGGGTGCGCTGATTACAAATTCACATAGGAAAAGTCTATGTCTCTACTGGTTACCGAGTTGTGCTGATATTACGGTTTTTCAAATAATACAAAAATAAGCGAAATAGACCACATAACATGAAAATGGTAAATCTTAGGCATATAAAAGTATACATATTTTTGATAGACTCAACGAGAGCTATCATTTGGTAGTAGGTAAACCTTTCTATCACCAACGGTTGCAATGTTCAATTTTTTTCTATCTAAAAGTGCTAAATTTAGACCGAAATAACAATTTTAACTTTTTGAGAGATAGAGCGTTCTAATGTAGTCGTGCTTATGCATTGGGATGTGCTGAATTCAACGGTGAGGTTGGTTTTCCCGTAGCGTGTACGGTTTGGCCAGAAAGTGGGAAACTATAATTTCCGCGGTTTATCGCGTTTTTCTCGCGAACCGCGCATCTTAGAGCAACGCGGCTTTCAGAAATGAATTCCTCTGCCAATTTCCCATCCGATACCGTTTGAACCGTCAACATCGGTCGATTAGATCGGACACAGTTTGCGTTCAAAGTTTCAAATATAGTAAAATGGGTGTTTTTAGCATCATTTTTGATAATTGGGAACGTAATAACTGCCGAACCGTCCCAAAAAAGTGAAATCAAATTATACCGGCGTAATCAGCGTCAAAAATTGTATCAAGAACCACAACCTTAACTTGATTGAAGGTAGTTGAGTTTTTGCCGACTGGCTAAAATTTTGTAAGAAATCACATATTTTAAACAATAATTTTGAAGTAGCACACCTATCTCAAAACAAGGCCCCGGATCAACATGAAACCTTTGCTATCTTACTAAAATGGGTGCGCTGATTACAAATTCACATAGGAAAAGTCTCTGTCTCTACTGGTTACCGAGTTGTGCTGATATTACGGTTTTTCAAATAATACAAAAATAAGCGAAATAGACCACATAACATGAAAATGGTAAATCTTAGGCATATAAAAGTATACATATTTTTGATAGACTCAACGAGAGCTATCATTTGGTAGTAGGTAAACCTTTCTATCACCAACGGTTGCAATGTTCAATTTTTTTCTATCTAAAAGTGCTAAATTTGGACCGAAATAACAATTATAACTTTTTGAGAGATAGAGCGTTCTAATGTAGTCGTGCTTATGCATTGGGATGTGCTGAATTCAACGGTGAGGTTGGTTTTCCCGTAGCGTGTACGGTTTGGCCAGAAAGTGGGAAACTATAATTTCCGCGGTTTATCGCGTTTTTCTCGCGAACCGCGCATCTTAGAGCAACGCCGCTTTCAGAAATGAATTCCTCTGCCAATTTCCCATCCGATACCGTTTGAACCGTCAACATCGGTCGATTAGATCGGACACAGTTTGCCTTCAAAGTTTCAAATATAGTAAAATGGGTGTTTTTAGCATCATTTTTGATAATTGGGAACGTAATAACTGCCGAACCGTCCCAAAAAAGTGAAATCAAATTATACCGGCGTAATCAGCGTCAAAAATTGTATCAAGAACCACAACCTTAACTTGATTGAAGGTAGTTGAGTTTTTGCCGACTGGCTAAAATTTTGTAAGAAATCACATATTTTAAACAATAATTTTGAAGTAGCACACCTATCTCAAAAACAAGGCCCCGGATCAACATGAAACCTTTGCTATCTTACTAAAATGGGTGCGCTGATTACAAATTCACATAGGAAAAGTCTCTGGCTCTACTGGTTACCGAGTTGTGCTGATATTACGGTTTTTCAAATGATACGAAAATAAGCGAAATAGACCACATAACATGAAAATGGTAAATCTTAGGCATATAAAAGTATACATATTTTTGATAGACTCAACGAGAGCTATCATTTGGTAGGAGGTAAACCTTTCTATCACCAACGGTTGCAATGTTCAATTTTTTTCTATCTAAAAGTGCTAAATTTAGACCGAAATAACAATTTTAACTTTTTGAGAGATAGAGCGTTCTAATGTAGTCGTGCTTATGCATTGGGATGTGCTGAATTCAACGGTGAGGTTGGTTTTCCCGTAGCGTGTACGGTTTGGCCAGAAAGTGGGAAACTATAATTTCCGCGGTTTATCGCGTTTTTCTCGCGAACCGCGCATCTTAGAGCAACGCGGCTTTCAGAAATGAATTCCTCTGCCAATTTCCCATCCGATACCGTTTGAACCGTCAACATCGGTCGATTAGATCGGACACAGTTTGCGTTCAAAGTTTCAAATATAGTAAAATGGGTGTTTTTAGCATCATTTTTGATAATTGGGAACGTAATAACTGCCGAACCGTCCCAAAAAAGTGAAATCAAATTATACCGGCGTAATCAGCGCCAAAAATTGTATCAAGAACCACAACCTTAACTTGATTGAAGGTAGTTGAGTTTTTGCCGACTGGCTAAAATTTTGTAAGAAATCACATATTTTAAACAATAATTTTGAAGTAGCACACCTATCTCAAAAACAAGGCCCCGGATCAACATGAAACCTTTGCTATCTTACTAAAATGGGTGCGCTGATTACAAATTCACATAGGAAAAGTCTCTGTCTCTACTGGTTACCGAGTTGTGCTGATATTACGGTATTTCAAATAATACAAAAATAAGCGAAATAGACCACATAACATGAAAATGGTAAATCTTAGGCATATAAAAGTATACATATTTTTGATAGACTCAACGAGAGCTATCATTTGGTAGTAGGTAAACCTTTCTATCATCAACGGTTGCAATGTTCAATTTTTTTCTATCTAAAAGTGCTAAATTTAGACAGAAATAACAATTATAACTTTTTGAGAGATAGAGCGTTCTAATGTAGTCGTGCTTATGCACTGGGATGTGCTGAATTCAACGGTGAGGTTGGTTTTCCCGTAGCGTGTACGGTTTGGCCAGAAAGTGGGAAACTATAATTTCCGCGGTTTATCGCGTTTTTCTCGCGAACCGCGCATCTTAGAGCAACGCGGCTTTCAGAAATGAATTCCTCTGCCAATTTCCCATCCGATACCGTTTGAACCGTCAACATCGGTCGATTAGATCGGACACAGTTTGCGTTCAAAGTTTCAAATATAGTAAAATGGGTGTTTTTAGCATCATTTTTGATAATTGGGAACGTAATAACTGCCGAACCGTCCCAAAAAAGTGAAATCAAATTATACCGGCGTAATCAGCGTCAAAAATTGTATCAAGAACCACAACCTTAACTTGATTGAAGGTAGTTGAGTTTTTGCCGACTGGCTAAAATTTTGTAAGAAATCACATATTTTAAACAATAATTTTGAAGTAGCACACCTATCTCAAAACAAGGCCCCGGATCAACATGAAACCTTTGCTATCTTACTAAAATGGGTGCGCTGATTACAAATTCACATAGGAAAAGTCTCTGTCTCTACTGGTTACCGAGTTGTGCTGATATTACGGTTTTTCAAATAATACAAAAATAAGCGAAATAGACCACATAACATGAAAATGGTAAATCTTAGGCATATAAAAGTATACATATTTTTGATAGACTCAACGAGAGCTATCATTTGGTAGTAGGTAAACCTTTCTATCACCAACGGTTGCAATGTTCAATTTCTTTCTATCTAAAAGTGCTAAATTTGGACCGAAATAACAATTATAACTTTTTGAGAGATAGAGCGTTCTAATGTAGTCGTGCTTATGCATTGGGATGTGCTGAATTCAACGGTGAGGTTGGTTTTCCCGTAGCGTGTACGGTTTGGCCAGAAAGTGGGAAACTATAATTTCCGCGGTTTATCGCGTTTTTCTCGCGAACCGCGCATCTTAGAGCAACGCCGCTTTCAGAAATGAATTCCTCTGCCAATTTCCCATCCGATACCGTTTGAACCGTCAACATCGGTCGATTAGATCGGACACAGTTTGCCTTCAAAGTTTCAAATATAGTAAAATGGGTGTTTTTAGCATCATTTTTGATAATTGGGAACGTAATAACTGCCGAACCGTCCCAAAAAAGTGAAATCAAATTATACCGGCGTAATCAGCGTCAAAAATTGTATCAAGAACCACAACCTTAACTTGATTGAAGGTAGTTGAGTTTTTGCCGACTGGCTAAAATTTTGTAAGAAATCACATATTTTAAACAATAATTTTGAAGTAGCACACCTATCTCAAAAACAAGGCCCCGGATCAACATGAAACCTTTGCTATCTTACTAAAATGGGTGCGCTGATTACAAATTCACATAGGAAAAGTCTCTGGCTCTACTGGTTACCGAGTTGTGCTGATATTACGGTTTTTCAAATGATACAAAAATAAGCGAAATAGACCACATAACATGAAAATGGTAAATCTTAGGCATATAAAAGTATACATATTTTTGATAGACTCAACGAGAGCTATCATTTGGTAGGAGGTAAACCTTTCTATCACCAACGGTTGCAATGTTCAATTTTTTTCTATCTAAAAGTGCTAAATTTAGACCGAAATAACAATTTTAACTTTTTGAGAGATAGAGCGTTCTAATGTAGTCGTGCTTATGCATTGGGATGTGCTGAATTCAACGGTGAGGTTGGTTTTCCCGTAGCGTGTACGGTTTGGCCAGAAAGTGGGAAACTATAATTTCCGCGGTTTATCGCGTTTTTCTCGCGAACCGCGCATCTTAGAGCAACGCGGCTTTCAGAAATGAATTCCTCTGCCAATTTCCCATCCGATACCGTTTGAACCGTCAACATCGGTCGATTAGATCGGACACAGTTTGCGTTCAAAGTTTCAAATATAGTAAAATGGGTGTTTTTAGCATCATTTTTGATAATTGGGAACGTAATAACTGCCGAACCGTCCCAAAAAAGTGAAATCAAATTATACCGGCGTAATCAGCGCCAAAAATTGTATCAAGAACCACAACCTTAACTTGATTGAAGGTAGTTGAGTTTTTGCCGACTGGCTAAAATTTTGTAAGAAATCACATATTTTAAACAATAATTTTGAAGTAGCACACCTATCTCAAAAACAAGGCCCCGGATCAACATGAAACCTTTGCTATCTTACTAAAATGGGTGCGCTGATTACAAATTCACATAGGAAAAGTCTCTGTCTCTACTGGTTACCGAGTTGTGCTGATATTACGGTATTTCAAATAATACAAAAATAAGCGAAATAGACCACATAACATGAAAATGGTAAATCTTAGGCATATAAAAGTATACATATTTTTGATAGACTCAACGAGAGCTATCATTTGGTAGTAGGTAAACCTTTCTATCATCAACGGTTGCAATGTTCAATTTTTTTCTATCTAAAAGTGCTAAATTTAGACAGAAATAACAATTATAACTTTTTGAGAGATAGAGCGTTCTAATGTAGTCGTGCTTATGCACTGGGATGTGCTGAATTCAACGGTGAGGTTGGTTTTCCCGTAGCGTGTACGGTTTGGCCAGAAAGTGGGAAACTATAATTTCCGCGGTTTATCGCGTTTTTCTCGCGAACCGCGCATCTTAGAGCAACGCGGCTTTCAGAAATGAATTCCTCTGCCAATTTCCCATCCGATACCGTTTGAACCGTCAACATCGGTCGATTAGATCGGACACAGTTTGCGTTCAAAGTTTCAAATATAGTAAAATGGGTGTTTTTAGCATCATTTTTGATAATTGGGAACGTAATAACTGCCGAACCGTCCCAAAAAAGTGAAATCAAATTATACCGGCGTAATCAGCGTCAAAAATTGTATCAAGAACCACAACCTTAACTTGATTGAAGGTAGTTGAGTTTTTGCCGACTGGCTAAAATTTTGTAAGAAATCACATATTTTAAACAATAATTTTGAAGTAGCACACCTATCTCAAAACAAGGCCCCGGATCAACATGAAACCTTTGCTATCTTACTAAAATGGGTGCGCTGATTACAAATTCACATAGGAAAAGTCTCTGTCTCTACTGGTTACCGAGTTGTGCTGATATTACGGTTTTTCAAATAATACAAAAATAAGCGAAATAGACCACATAACATGAAAATGGTAAATCTTAGGCATATAAAAGTATACATATTTTTGATAGACTCAACGAGAGCTATCATTTGGTAGTAGGTAAACCTTTCTATCACCAACGGTTGCAATGTTCATTTTTTTTCTATCTAAAAGTGCTAAATTTGGACCGAAATAACAATTATAACTTTTTGAGAGATAGAGCGTTCTAATGTAGTCGTGCTTATGCACTGGGATGTGCTGAATTCAACGGTGAGGTTGGTTTTCCCGTAGCGTGTACGGTTTGGCCAGAAAGTGGGAAACTATAATTTCCGCGGTTTATCGCGTTTTTCTCGCGAACCGCGCATCTTAGAGCAACGCGGCTTTCAGAAATGAATTCCTCTGCCAATTTCCCATCCGATACCGTTTGAACCGTCAACATCGGTCGATTAGATCGGACACAGTTTGCGTTCAAAGTTTCAAATATAGTAAAATGGGTGTTTTTAGCATCATTTTTGATAATTGGGAACGTAATAACTGCCGAACCGTCCCAAAAAAGTGAAATCAAATTATACCGGCGTAATCAGCGCCAAAAATTGTATCAAGAACCACAACCTTAACTTGATTGAAGGTAGTTGAGTTTTTGCCGACTGGCTAAAATTTTGTAAGAAATCACATATTTTAAACAATAATTTTGAAGTAGCACACCTATCTCAAAAACAAGGCCCCGGATCAACATGAAACCTTTGCTATCTTACTAAAATGGGTGCGCTGATTACAAATTCACATAGGAAAAGTCTCTGTCTCTACTGGTTACCGAGTTGTGCTGATATTACGGTATTTCAAATAATACAAAAATAAGCGAAATAGACCACATAACATGAAAATGGTAAATCTTAGGCATATAAAAGTATACATATTTTTGATAGACTCAACGAGAGCTATCATTTGGTAGTAGGTAAACCTTTCTATCATCAACGGTTGCAATGTTCAATTTTTTTCTATCTAAAAGTGCTAAATTTAGACAGAAATAACAATTATAACTTTTTGAGAGATAGAGCGTTCTAATGTAGTCGTGCTTATGCACTGGGATGTGCTGAATTCAACGGTGAGGTTGGTTTTCCCGTAGCGTGTACGGTTTGGCCAGAAAGTGGGAAACTATAATTTCCGCGGTTTATCGCGTTTTTCTCGCGAACCGCGCATCTTAGAGCAACGCGGCTTTCAGAAATGAATTCCTCTGCCAATTTCCCATCCGATACCGTTTGAACCGTCAACATCGGTCGATTAGATCGGACACAGTTTGCGTTCAAAGTTTCAAATATAGTAAAATGGGTGTTTTTAGCATCATTTTTGATAATTGGGAACGTAATAACTGCCGAACCGTCCCAAAAAAGTGAAATCAAATTATACCGGCGTAATCAGCGTCAAAAATTGTATCAAGAACCACAACCTTAACTTGATTGAAGGTAGTTGAGTTTTTGCCGACTGGCTAAAATTTTGTAAGAAATCACATATTTTAAACAATAATTTTGAAGTAGCACACCTATCTCAAAACAAGGCCCCGGATCAACATGAAACCTTTGCTATCTTACTAAAATGGGTGCGCTGATTACAAATTCACATAGGAAAAGTCTCTGTCTCTACTGGTTACCGAGTTGTGCTGATATTACGGTTTTTCAAATAATACAAAAATAAGCGAAATAGACCACATAACATGAAAATGGTAAATCTTAGGCATATAAAAGTATACATATTTTTGATAGACTCAACGAGAGCTATCATTTGGTAGTAGGTAAACCTTTCTATCACCAACGGTTGCAATGTTCATTTTTTTTCTATCTAAAAGTGCTAAATTTGGACCGAAATAACAATTATAACTTTTTGAGAGATAGAGCGTTCTAATGTAGTCGTGCTTATGCATTGGGATGTGCTGAATTCAACGGTGAGGTTGGTTTTCCCGTAGCGTGTACGGTTTGGCCAGAAAGTGGGAAACTATAATTTCCGCGGTTTATCGCGTTTTTCTCGCGAACCGCGCATCTTAGAGCAACGCCGCTTTCAGAAATGAATTCCTCTGCCAATTTCCCATCCGATACCGTTTGAACCGTCAACATCGGTCGATTAGATCGGACACAGTTTGCCTTCAAAGTTTCAAATATAGTAAAATGGGTGTTTTTAGCATCATTTTTGATAATTGGGAACGTAATAACTGCCGAACCGTCCCAAAAAAGTGAAATCAAATTATACCGGCGTAATCAGCGTCAAAAATTGTATCAAGAACCACAACCTTAACTTGATTGAAGGTAGTTGAGTTTTTGCCGACTGGCTAAAATTTTGTAAGAAATCACATATTTTAAACAATAATTTTGAAGTAGCACACCTATCTCAAAAACAAGGCCCCGGATCAACATGAAACCTTTGCTATCTTACTAAAATGGGTGCGCTGATTACAAATTCACATAGGAAAAGTCTCTGGCTCTACTGGTTACCGAGTTGTGCTGATATTACGGTTTTTCAAATAATACAAAAATAAGCGAAATAGACCACATAACATGAAAATGGTAAATCTTAGGCATATAAAAGTATACATATTTTTGATAGACTCAACGAGAGCTATCATTTGGTAGGAGGTAAACCTTTCTATCACCAACGGTTGCAATGTTCAATTTTTTTCTATCTAAAAGTGCTAAATTTAGACCGAAATAACAATTTTAACTTTTTGAGAGATAGAGCGTTCTAATGTAGTCGTGCTTATGCATTGGGATGTGCTGAATTCAACGGTGAGGTTGGTTTTCCCGTAGCGTGTACGGTTTGGCCAGAAAGTGGGAAACTATAATTTCCGCGGTTTATCGCGTTTTTCTCGCGAACCGCGCATCTTAGAGCAACGCGGCTTTCAGAAATGAATTCCTCTGCCAATTTCCCATCCGATACCGTTTGAACCGTCAACATCGGTCGATTAGATCGGACACAGTTTGCGTTCAAAGTTTCAAATATAGTAAAATGGGTGTTTTTAGCATCATTTTTGATAATTGGGAACGTAATAACTGCCGAACCGTCCCAAAAAAGTGAAATCAAATTATACCGGCGTAATCAGCGTCAAAAATTGTATCAAGAACCACAACCTTAACTTGATTGAAGGTAGTTGAGTTTTTGCCGACTGGCTAAAATTTTGTAAGAAATCACATATTTTAAACAGTAATTTTGAAGTAGCACACCTATCTCAAAACAAGGCCCCGGATCAACATGAAACCTTTGCTATCTTACTAAAATGGGTGCGCTGATTACAAATTCACATAGGAAAAGTCTCTGTCTCTACTGGTTACCGAGTTGTGCTGATATTACGGTTTTTCAAATAATACAAAAATAAGCGAAATAGACCACATAACATGAAAATGGTAAATCTTAGGCATATAAAAGTATACATATTTTTGATAGACTCAACGAGAGCTATCATTTGGTAGTAGGTAAACCTTTCTATCACCAACGGTTGCAATGTTCAATTTTTTTCTATCTAAAAGTGCTAAATTTGGACCGAAATAACAATTATAACTTTTTGAGAGATAGAGCGTTCTAATGTAGTCGTGCTTATGCATTGGGATGTGCTGAATTCAACGGTGAGGTTGGTTTTCCCGTAGCGTGTACGGTTTGGCCAGAAAGTGGGAAACTATAATTTCCGCGGTTTATCGCGTTTTTCTCGCGAACCGCGCATCTTAGAGCAACGCCGCTTTCAGAAATGAATTCCTCTGCCAATTTCCCATCCGATACCGTTTGAACCGTCAACATCGGTCGATTAGATCGGACACAGTTTGCGTTCAAAGTTTCAAATATAGTAAAATGGGTGTTTTTAGCATCATTTTTGATAATTGGGAACGTAATAACTGCCGAACCGTCCCAAAAAAGTGAAATCAAATTATACCGGCGTAATCAGCGCCAAAAATTGTATCAAGAACCACAACCTTAACTTGATTGAAGGTAGTTGAGTTTTTGCCGACTGGCTAAAATTTTGTAAGAAATCACATATTTTAAACAATAATTTTGAAGTAGCACACCTATCTCAAAAACAAGGCCCCGGATCAACATGAAACCTTTGCTATCTTACTAAAATGGGTGCGCTGATTACAAATTCACATAGGAAAAGTCTCTGTCTCTACTGGTTACCGAGTTGTGCTGATATTACGGTATTTCAAATAATACAAAAATAAGCGAAATAGACCACATAACATGAAAATGGTAAATCTTAGGCATATAAAAGTATACATATTTTTGATAGACTCAACGAGAGCTATCATTTGGTAGTAGGTAAACCTTTCTATCATCAACGGTTGCAATGTTCAATTTTTTTCTATCTAAAAGTGCTAAATTTAGACAGAAATAACAATTATAACTTTTTGAGAGATAGAGCGTTCTAATGTAGTCGTGCTTATGCACTGGGATGTGCTGAATTCAACGGTGAGGTTGGTTTTCCCGTAGCGTGTACGGTTTGGCCAGAAAGTGGGAAACTATAATTTCCGCGGTTTATCGCGTTTTTCTCGCGAACCGCGCATCTTAGAGCAACGCGGCTTTCAGAAATGAATTCCTCTGCCAATTTCCCATCCGATACCGTTTGAACCGTCAACATCGGTCGATTAGATCGGACACAGTTTGCGTTCAAAGTTTCAAATATAGTAAAATGGGTGTTTTTAGCATCATTTTTGATAATTGGGAACGTAATAACTGCCGAACCGTCCCAAAAAAGTGAAATCAAATTATACCGGCGTAATCAGCGTCAAAAATTGTATCAAGAACCACAACCTTAACTTGATTGAAGGTAGTTGAGTTTTTGCCGACTGGCTAAAATTTTGTAAGAAATCACATATTTTAAACAATAATTTTGAAGTAGCACACCTATCTCAAAACAAGGCCCCGGATCAACATGAAACCTTTGCTATCTTACTAAAATGGGTGCGCTGATTACAAATTCACATAGGAAAAGTCTCTGTCTCTACTGGTTACCGAGTTGTGCTGATATTACGGTTTTTCAAATAATACAAAAATAAGCGAAATAGACCACATAACATGAAAATGGTAAATCTTAGGCATATAAAAGTATACATATTTTTGATAGACTCAACGAGAGCTATCATTTGGTAGTAGGTAAACCTTTCTATCATCAACGGTTGCAATGTTCAATTTTTTTCTATCTAAAAGTGCTAAATTTAGACCGAAATAACAATTTTAACTTTTTGAGAGATAGAGCGTTCTAATGTAGTCGTGCTTATGCATTGGGATGTGCTGAATTCAACGGTGAGGTTGGTTTTCCCGTAGCGTGTACGGTTTGGCCAGAAAGTGGGAAACTATAATTTCCGCGGTTTATCGCGTTTTTCTCGCGAACCGCGCATCTTAGAGCAACGCGGCTTTCAGAAATGAATTCCTCTGCCAATTTCCCATCCGATACCGTTTGAACCGTCAACATCGGTCGATTAGATCGGACACAGTTTGCGTTCAAAGTTTCAAATATAGTAAAATGGGTGTTTTTAGCATCATTTTTGATAATTGGGAACGTAATAACTGCCGAACCGTCCCAAAAAAGTGAAATCAAATTATACCGGCGTAATCAGCGTCAAAAATTGTATCAAGAACCACAACCTTAACTTGATTGAAGGTAGTTGAGTTTTTGCCGACTGGCTAAATTTTTGTAAGAAATCACATATTTTAAACAATAATTTAGAAGTAGCACACCTATCTCAAAAACAAGGACCCGGATCAACATGAAACCTTTGCTATCTTACTAAAATGGGTGCGCTGATTACAAATTCACATAGGAAAAGTCTATGTCTCTACTGGTTACCGAGTTGTGCTGATATTACGGTTTTTCAAATAATACAAAAATAAGCGAAATAGACCACATAACATGAAAATGGTAAATCTTAGGCATATAAAAGTATACATATTTTTGATAGACTCAACGAGAGCTATCATTTGGTAGTAGGTAAACCTTTCTATCACCAACGGTTGCAATGTTCAATTTTTTTCTATCTAAAAGTGCTAAATTTAGACCTTAGACTTTTTGAGAGATAGAGCGTTCTAATGTAGTCGTGCTTATGCATTGGGATGTGCTGAATTCAACGGTGAGGTTGGTTTTCCCGTAGCGTGTACGGTTTGGCCAGAAAGTGGGAAACTATAATTTCCGCGGTTTATCGCGTTTTTCTCGCGAACCGCGCATCTTAGAGCAACGCGGCTTTCAGAAATGAATTCCTCTGCCAATTTCCCATCCGATACCGTTTGAACCGTCAACATCGGTCGATTAGATCGGACACAGTTTGCGTTCAAAGTTTCAAATATAGTAAAATGGGTGTTTTTAGCATCATTTTTGATAATTGGGAACGTAATAACTGCCGAACCGTCCCAAAAAAGTGAAATCAAATTATACCGGCGTAATCAGCGTCAAAAATTGTATCAAGAACCACAACCTTAACTTGATTGAAGGTAGTTGAGTTTTTGCCGACTGGCAAAAATTTTGTAAGAAATCACATATTTTAAACAATAATTTTGAAGTAGCACACCTATCTCAAAAACAATGCCCCGGATCAACATGAAACCTTTGCTATCTTACTAAAATGGGTGCGCTGATTACAAATTCACATAGGAAAAGTCTCTGTCTCTACTGGTTACCGAGTTGTGCTGATATTACGGTTTTTCAAATAATACAAAAATAAGCGAAATAGACCACATAACATGAAAATGGTAAATCTTAGGCATATAAAAGTATACATATTTTTGATAGACTCAACGAGAGCTATCATTTGGTAGTAGGTAAACCTTTCTATCATCAACGGTTGCAATGTTCAATTTTTTTCTATCTAAAAGTGCTAAATTTAGACAGAAATAACAATTATAACTTTTTGAGAGATAGAGCGTTCTAATGTTGTCGTGCTTATGCACTGGGATGTGCTGAATTCAACGGTGAGGTTGGTTTTCCCGTAGCGTGTACGGTTTGGCCAGAAAGTGGGAAACTATAATTTCCGCGGTTTATCGCGTTTTTCTCGCGAACCGCGCATCTTAGAGCAACGCGGCTTTCAGAAATGAATTCCTCTGCCAATTTCCCATCCGATACCGTTTGAACCGTCAACATCGGTCGATTAGATCGGACACAGTTTGCGTTCAAAGTTTCAAATATAGTAAAATGGGTGTTTTTAGCATCATTTTTGATAATTGGGAACGTAATAACTGCCGAACCGTCCCAAAAAAGTGAAATCAAATTATACCGGCGTAATCAGCGTCAAAAATTGTATCAAGAACCACAACCTTAACTTGATTGAAGGTAGTTGAGTTTTTGCCGACTGGCTAAAATTTTGTAAGAAATCACATATTTTAAACAATAATTTTGAAGTAGCACACCTATCTCAAAAACAAGGACCCGGATCAACATGAAACCTTTGCTATCTTACTAAAATGGGTGCGCTGATTACAAATTCACATAGGAAAAGTCTCTGTCTCTACTGGTTACCGAGTTGTGCTGATATTACGGTTTTTCAAATAATACAAAAATAAGCGATGTAGACCACATAACATGAAAATGGTAAATCTTAGGCATATAAACGTATACATATGTTTGATAGACTCAACGAGAGCTATCATTTGGTAGTAGGTAAACCTTTCTATCACCAACGGTTGCAATGTTCAATTTTTTTCTATCTAAAAGTACTAAATTTAGACCGAAATAACAATTATAACTTTTTGAGAGATAGAGCGTTCTAATGTAGTCGTGCTTATGCATTGGGATGTGCTGAATTCAACGGTGAGGTTGGTTTTCCCGTAGCGTGTACGGTTTGGCCAGAAAGTGGGAAACTATAATTTCCGCGGTTTATCGCGTTTTTCTCGCGAACCGCGCATCTTAGAGCAACGCGGCTTTCAGAAATGAATTCCTCTGCCAATTTCCCATCTGATACCGTTTGAACCGTCAACATCGGTCGATTAGATCGGACACAGTTTGCGTTCAAAGTTTCAAATATAGTAAAATGGGTGTTTTTAGCATCATTTTTGATAATTGGGAACGTAATAACTGCCGAACCGTCCCAAAAAAGGGAAATCAAATTATACCGGCGTAATCAGCGTCAAAAATTGTATCAAGAACCACAACCTTAACTTGATTGAAGGTAGTTGAGTTTTTGCCGACTGGCTAAAATTTTGTAAGAAATCACATATTTTAAACAATAATTTTGAAGTAGCACACCTATCTCAAAACAAGGCCCCGGATCAACATGAAACCTTTGCTATCTTACTAAAATGGGTGCGCTGATTACAAATTCACATAGGAAAAGTCTCTGTCTCTACTGGTTACCGAGTTGTGCTGATATTACGGTTTTTCAAATAATACAAAAATAAGCGAAATAGACCACATAACATGAAAATGGTAAATCTTAGGCATATAAAAGTATACATATTTTTGATAGACTCAACGAGAGCTATCATTTGGTAGTAGGTAAACCTTTCTATCACCAACGGTTGCAATGTTCAATTTTTTTCTATCTAAAAGTGCTAAATTTAGACCGAAATAACAATTTTAACTTTTTGAGAGATAGAGCGTTCTAATGTAGTCGTGCTTATGCATTGGGATGTGCTGAATTCAACGGTGAGGTTGGTTTTCCCGTAGCGTGTACGGTTTGGCCAGAAAGTGGGAAACTATAATTTCCGCGGTTTATCGCGTTTTTCTCGCGAACCGCGCATCTTAGAGCAACGCGGCTTTCAGAAATGAATTCCTCTGCCAATTTCCCATCCGATACCGTTTGAACCGTCAACATCGGTCGATTAGATCGGACACAGTTTGCGTTCAAAGTTTCAAATATAGTAAAATGGGTGTTTTTAGCATCATTTTTGATAATTGGGAACGTAATAACTGCCGAACCGTCCCAAAAAAGTGAAATCAAATTATACCGGCGTAATCAGCGTCAAAAATTGTATCAAGAACCACAACCTTAACTTGATTGAAGGTAGTTGAGTTTTTGCCGACTGGCTAAAATTTTGTAAGAAATCACATATTTTAAACAATAATTTTGAAGTAGCACACCTATCTCAAAACAAGGCCCCGGATCAACATGAAACCTTTGCTATCTTACTAAAATGGGTGCGCTGATTACAAATTCACATAGGAAAAGTCTCTGTCTCTACTGGTTACCGAGTTGTGCTGATATTACGGTTTTTCAAATAATACAAAAATAAGCGAAATAGACCACATAACATGAAAATGGTAAATCTTAGGCATATAAAAGTATACATATTTTTGATAGACTCAACGAGAGCTATCATTTGGTAGTAGGTAAACCTTTCTATCACCAACGGTTGCAATGTTAAATTTTTTTCTATCTAAAAGTGCTAAATTTAGACCGAAATAACAATTTTAACTTTTTGAGAGATAGAGCGTTCTAATATAGTCGTGCTTATGCATTGGGATGTGCTGAATTCAACGGTGAGGTTGGTTTTCCCGTAGCGTGTACGGTTTGGCCAGAAAGTGGGAAACTAGAATTTCCGCGGTTTATCGCGTTTTTCTCGCGAACCGCGCATCTTAGAGCAACGCGGCTTTCAGAAATGAATTCCTCTGCCAATTTCCCATCCGATACCGTTTGAACCGTCAACATCGGTCGATTAGATCGGACACAGTTTGCGTTCAAAGTTTCAAATATAGTAAAATGGGTGTTTTTAGCATCATTTTTGATAATTGGGAACGTAATAACTGCCGAACCGTCCCAAAAAAGTGAAATCAAATTATACCGGCGTAATCAGCGTCAAAAATTGTATCAAGAACCACAACCTTAACTTGATTGAAGGTAGTTGAGTTTTTGCCGACTGGCTAAAATTTTGTAAGAAATCACATATTTTAAACAATAATTTTGAAGTAGCACACCTATCTCAAAACAAGGCCCCGGATCAACATGAAACCTTTGCTATCTTACTAAAATGGGTGCGCTGATTACAAATTCACATAGGAAAAGTCTCTGTCTCTACTGGTTACCGAGTTGTGCTGATATTACGGTTTTTCAAATAATACAAAAATAAGCGAAATAGACCACATAACATGAAAATGGTAAATCTTAGGCATATAAAAGTATACATATTTTTGATAGACTCAACGAGAGCTATCATTTGGTAGTAGGTAAACCTTTCTATCACCAACGGTTGCAATGTTAAATTTTTTTCTATCTAAAAGTGCTAAATTTAGACCGAAATAACAATTTTAACTTTTTGAGAGATAGAGCGTTCTAATATAGTCGTGCTTATGCATTGGGATGTGCTGAATTCAACGGTGAGGTTGGTTTTCCCGTAGCGTGTACGGTTTGGCCAGAAAGTGGGAAACTAGAATTTCCGCGGTTTATCGCGTTTTTCTCGCGAACCGCGCATCTTAGAGCAACGCGGCTTTCAGAAATGAATTCCTCTGCCAATTTCCCATCCGATACCGTTTGAACCGTCAACATCGGTCGATTAGATCGGACACAGTTTGCGTTCAAAGTTTCAAATATAGTAAAATGGGTGTTTTTAGCATCATTTTTGATAATTGGGAACGTAATAACTGCCGAACCGTCCCAAAAAAGTGAAATCAAATTATACCGGCGTAATCAGCGTCAAAAATTGTATCAAGAACCACAACCTTAACTTGATTGAAGGTAGTTGAGTTTTTGCCGACTGGCTAAAATTTTGTAAGAAATCACATATTTTAAACAATAATTTTGAAGTAGCACACCTATCTCAAAAACAAGGCCCCGGATCAACATGAAACCTTTGCTATCTTACTAAAATGGGTGCGCTGATTACAAATTCACATAGGAAAAGTCTCTGTCTCTACTGGTTACCGAGTTGTGCTGATATTACGGTTTTTCAAATAATACAAAAATAAGCGAAATAGACCACATAACATGAAAATGGTAAATCTTAGGCATATAAACGTATACATATGTTTGATAGACTCAACGAGAGCTATCATTTGGTAGTAGGTAAACCTTTCTATCACCAACGGTTGCAATGTTCAATTTTTTTCTATCTAAAAGTGCTAAATTTAGACCGAAATAACAATTATAACTTTTTGAGAGATAGAGCGTTCTAATGTAGTCGTGCTTATGCATTGGGATGTGCTGAATTCAACGGTGAGGTTGGTTTTCCTGTAGCGTGTACGGTTTGGCCAGAAAGTGGGAAACTATAATTTCCGCGGTTTATCGCGTTTTTCTCGCGAACCGCGCATCTTAGAGCAACGCGGCTTTCAGAAATGAATTTCTCTGCCAATTTCCCATCCGATACCGTTTGAACCGTCAACATCGGTCGATTACATCGGACACAGTTTGCGTTCAAAGTTTCAAATATATAAAATGGGTGTTTTTAGCATCATTTTTGATAATTGGGAACGTAATAACTGCCGAACCGTCCCAAAAAAGTGAAATCAAATTATACCGGCGTAATCAGCGTCAAAAATTGTATCAAGAACCACAACCTTAACTTGATTGAAGGTAGTTGAGTTTTTGCCGACTGGCTAAAATTTTGTAAGAAATCACATATTTTAAACAATAATTTTGAAGTAGCACACCTATCTCAAAAACAAGGACCCGGATCATCATGAAACCTTTGCTATCTTACTAAAATGGGTGCGCTGATTACAAATTCACATAGGAAAAGTCTCTGTCTCTACTGGTTACCGAGTTGTGCTGATATTACGGTTTTTCAAATAATACAAAAATAAGCGAAATAGACCACATAACATGAAAATGGTAAATCTTAGGCATATAAAAGTATACATATTTTTGATAGACTCAACGAGAGCTATCATTTGGTAGTAGGTAAACCTTTCTATCACCAACGGTTGCAATGTTCAATTTTTTTCTATCTAAAAGTGCTAAATTTGGACCGAAATAACAATTATAACTTTTTGAGAGATAGAGCGTTCTAATGTAGTCGTGCTTATGCATTGGGATGTGCTGAATTCAACGGTGAGGTTGGTTTTCCCGTAGCGTGTACGGTTTGGCCAGAAAGTGGGAAACTATAATTTCCGCGGTTTATCGCGTTTTTCTCGCGAACCGCGCATCTTAGAGCAACGCCGCTTTCAGAAATGAATTCCTCTGCCAATTTCCCATCCGATACCGTTTGAACCGTCAACATCGGTCGATTAGATCGGACACAGTTTGCATTCAAAGTTTCAAATATAGTAAAATGGGTGTTTTTAGCATCATTTTTGATAATTGGGAACGTAATAACTGCCGAACCGTCCCAAAAAAGTGAAATCAAATTATACCGGCGTAATCAGCGTCAAAAATTGTATCAAGAACCACAACCTTAACTTGATTGAAGGTAGTTGAGTTTTTGCCGACTGGCTAAAATTTTGTAAGAAATCACATATTTTAAACAATAATTTTGAAGTAGCACACCTATCTCAAAAACAAGGCCCCGGATCAACATGAAACCTTTGCTATCTTACTAAAATGGGTGCGCTGATTACAAATTCACATAGGAAAAGTCTCTGTCTCTACTGGTTACCGAGTTGTGCTGATATTACGGTTTTTCAAATAATACAAAAATAAGCGAAATAGACCACATAACATGAAAATGGTAAATCTTAGGCATAGAAAAGTATACATTTTTTTGATAGACTCAACGAGAGCTATCATTTGGTATCAGGTAAACCTTTCTATCACCAACGGTTGCAATGTTCAGTTTTTTTCTATCTAAAAGTGCTAAATTTAGACCGAAATAACAATTATAACTTTTTGAGAGATAGAGCGTTCTAATGTAGTCATGCTTATGCATTGGGATGTGCTGAATTCAACGGTGAGGTTGGTTTTCCCGTAGCGTGTACGGTTTGGCCAGAAAATGGGAAACTATAATTTCCGCGGTTTATCGCGTTTTTCTCGCTAACATCGGTCGATGGGATCGGACACAGTTTGCGTTCAAAGTTTCTAACATAGGAAAATGGGTGTTTTTAGCATCATTTTTGATAATTGGGTTAGTTCGGGATACTTCTGAAGGCAATTTTAAAACAAGAAAAACATTTTAACGTCTTCTCCCTGAAACCAGAACTGCCCAATTTCACCTCCACCTGCACCGTGGCACCTAACGCGAAAAACACATGTACGAGTATAGCGCGCGCTCGCTCGCGTTTTGCATGCAAATGCGATGGCTCTGTTTATCAAGTGCTCCGTGTCCGTCGCTCTTTTGTTCCGACTCATTTAGCCCTTCTTCTTCCACTTGTCCTCGTCCCCCCCTCCTGCGATGTCGCGCCGGGCTTCCTCTTCATTTGTTCGCCGTTGCCGTTCGTCTTTTGTTTCGGCTATGGCCGGGGACGACGCTCAGCTCGACGCGCTCCAAGCAGCGCCCTCTTCCTTCTCCACAGTGAGTTGCTGGAGTCTACTTTACGCCCGCCATAAATACGGCTTAAGGTCGCGGCAAGCTAAGGGAGGCCACCGCCACCGGTTTTAGAATGGATGGTCTGCGGCTGGGCTTGCAATGATCGTAAAACATGGTTAGTTGATAGCGCGAAAAGAATTTATCTGTGTCGGAAGAGAAACGGCTCGGGTATACTCACTTATGTATAGGCTATTTCCTGGGGAACGTTGTAGATGAGGTGGAGGAAGGATATTTTAGTTGTTGTTGGTTTATAGTCTTGGAGGATTTATGGTACCGTCGATAATAGTGAGAGAAATAGTCGAATTTTTGTTTCAGCCGACACCGTGCTTCGGTAGGCACGTAAGGACGTTAGTCCCGTAACCAGGCAAATCCCTAATACCGCAAAAATAAATTAATCAAAATTATGTTAGGACCTCACTAGAGTTCAATAACATTAATAAAAGGCGTTTCCAAAAAATTAATATATCGTTGATTTATACAAAGACCTAGAATTTGTACGTTGTCTACATAAATTTTCTGGTTTTCCTCAAGAGCATGTTGAGCTAAAGCACACCTTAAATTAATAGTTTTATTGAGCAAGTTCTATTTCATCAAGATCGGTCGTACTGCATTAAAACTAGTAGCCAAGATATGTCAGATATTTTGATTCTAATGACAGTAGGTAGTGTCAAACGCTAATGTTTTGACAATACGTAGTGTCTATATAAGCTTCGTTTGGATATTGTACACCGTTACACTTTTTACACCCAATAACACCTAGCCCTTCTCGATCAAAAAGAATCTCATGCAGCTAAACTATTAACTTTATAAATAGTATGATAAAGTCATGTGCCTAGCCACATCAGATTTTTTTTGTGTTAGCGGAACTACACATTAAAGCCATATAAGTTTTTTTTGTTATGACTTGATCAAGAACAAGAAACAAATAATAAACGATTAAGTAAACTTTTTGGAAAACCATTATTCAAAAGTTATGAAAATAAAATTTTTAATTTATTACGTATGCCTAAATTTTGAGTTCCAATTTTTTCTATTTTGTATTTACTGCTAAACTTCGTTATTCTTTTAATTAACGGGACATTTTAAAAACTAAGAACTAGACTATCACCCCCATATATCTTAGTGTTCCTATTATCCAAATTATGGATTTTTTTAGATAAATCCATACCCATAGGAGTTCCATAACAATAGTTCTTTTAAAATTTATTAAAACTAAAAGAAGAAGATCCAACTAAAAGAATTCGGACTTAAATTTGTTCGATTTTTTTTTCTTTTTGGCGATGGTTGTATAATTGTACTCTTTTATTGCATATTCGAGAATTTAAGTAATTAGAAATCTATTCTAATATCATCACTCAAAAGTTTATTGATAATTTTTTATTCAGTTGTATTTCGGTAAAATACAAACAAACATGATTGGTACAAAGTTCATAACTTTGACAAACTGTAGAATTTTTTTTTTTTAAGTAAAACACTTTTATTAGCACACTAATTATTTTTATTGTCATGATTAAATCATGATAATTTCGATCGTACCATTCTAAATAGAACCAACCGACTTCATATCAACCGCACAAACCAGGACCGTACTAAGACCTAAAACCGTTAAAACCCGACGTGGCGCTCCCCGGTTTTTAGTTTTGCGATGTAAATTACCCGCTAATTTAAAAAGGGAGCTTGAGTGAAAAGGCTTGTAAAAAGTATCAACTTAAGTGAAAATATAAATTCCAGGCCTTCTACCCTCGCCAACATATAAATATTCATAATTTTCTCCGCTCCGTGGCCGGCGAGAATGAAGACGGAAAACTGCTGACAGCCTGTTTACGTCGGGCAGATTTTTATTAGCAACGGCGGTACCGGCGCCTGCCGCTAGATGGCGCTGAAAAACCTCCGACAGACGCCAACGCCGGGGTCCGAGTAATTGCGGGAAAATTGTCTACCTAACGACTTTCCGGACCCAGTTTTTCTTTCCTCGACCGTCAGGCAAGGCTCAGTTGCGAATGCGATACTTTTTGCGGTGTTAATTTTTAAAGGGGTTGCTAACGGGATAATGGATTTAAAAAGGTACTGTTGTATAAGGGTTGTAGTAGTTTATGGCAACCGGTGAATAAAGTATATAGATATAGAGACATAACCTGAAAGGTTAACTTAAAAATAGTGTCTAATAATTATGATAGTCAGAATAGAACTGATTAGTTATTTCAAAGAACAAGAATTTCGTAAAGAATTGTTATAACTAGGCTTACCATACATCCCGGTTTGACCGGGACAGTCCCGGTTTGGGACTATGAAAAAGCTACAGAAAATTGTTATAACTTAAAAAAAAATTGTTTTATATCTTTGCTTCATATGACAAATTCGTAGGTAATTAATCGTTGTATTTACTCATTTACGCAGAGAAATTTTCTTTATGGCATACAACCCCTAAATCGCAGTAATTTTGTCTACTACTTATTTGAGTATTGCGGTACAAATTACATATCTTTACAACAGAGAAATGTTTATAACTTTTACAAAAACTGCTTAAATCTTTTTCTCTTAGGCCAAATTGTGGGTAATTGATTGGGATTATACTTTAAATGATTAAATTAAGAACTGGAAAGCCTCCATATTACGATATTATGTATGACACCAAGTGGAGGGAGTTGATATTTTGGTTGGCTGTGATAACAACATGTCTACAACTTTTTCAGAAATTGTTATTAAACTTTCCACCATATACTAAATTATAGGTAATTAGATGCGGTAGTCCTATTCATGGATGCGTAATGTTTTGCTCTGAGGTGAAGAACCCCTAAATAACGATATTGTACTTATGTTGTATTGCTTCAACTGAACATTACTTTGTTCTGCTTTCGCAAAATGTTATAACTTTTCTAAATGTTGTTCTATAATTTTCTGTCATGCGTCAAATTGAAGATTATTAATGGGGGTTAAATCCTTTGGTAGTCGATTTCGGAACATTATGTAAATCCATGCTATGATTGTTACCATACACAATTTAATAATCTAACAAATGTGAATATTAAAAAAAAATAGACGTAAATTTTTTAGGTGTAAAGGTTCCAGTGCTTTAAATTTGCAACGTTTCCAAAAATTAATTATTAAAATATGAGTATTTCCAACTGCTTCCGAGATGACGCACTATTTCTGTCTTATTTAATACCAATAGTAACAGCAATATTGTTCTGCAAAATAAAATTTGTGGAATGCTTCATTTGTTTTTATTTGATTATAGAAGGTATTATAATACATATTAAATGTACATTCATGGAATCTATGAAAACAAAATTGAAACGATATCTCACATCTTTTCTGACAAAATCAGTGTCTTATGTTTTGGGTAGAATACAATTGTTGATAATTTTGGTATATCTGATGTTCGGATAATATAAAAGACGAAATACATAAGAAAACACTTGAGAAGCAGAAAAAAGGACACAAAAAAGTTAAAGACTATAAAAAGCCACCACAGGGCGCGGATGGGGTGTTGACTTATTTTCAAAAGTAGGTAATTCTTGTCCCGGTTTGAAATTTCATAACTTAATTTATATCAACGACATTAATTGTGCTACTGAAGCAACTGATCTTATTCTATTTGCGGATGACACAACGGTAGTTAAGGGAGGTGATGATTATGAACAGCTTCTTAATGCAGTTGACCTATGTGACAGATATATTAAAGAATGGTTTTCTTCAAATGCGCTTTGCATCAAGCAGGATAAGTGCTTATCGGTATTGTTTACATTGCGACATGAAGCGCGTTCCAGTACGGACGATAATGAGAGTGTAAAATTCTTGGGTGTTATTCTTGACTCCAAATTAAAGTGGGAAAGTCATGTCGGACATGTTTCAGGAAAACTTGCGAGGGTGATTCATTATTTGAGAATCTTGAGAGAATCAATCTCTATAAAATGTCTTAGGGTTGCATACTTTGCCTTTTTTCACTCCTTGATGACATATGCAATATTTAACTGGGGCCATTCAGGTCACAGCAATAAATTGTTTTCTCTACAACGCCGATGCATAAGAGTAGTACTCGGAGTCGGTTGGAGGGAAGATTGCCGTGAACACTTCCGAAATCTCAATGTTCTGACACTTCCATCCGCCTACATATTGGAATGTTTAATGTACGCTAAGGTCAATGCCAGTACGTTTGTGACATCGAATGCAATTCACTCGTACAACACTCGTGAGAATCAGCAGTATCGCCGATCTTTTCTGAGATTGCAGAAGTCGCGCAACGCATCAAATTACTGGGCTCTAAAATTTTTTAATGTTCTGCCGCCAGCAATTAAGTGTTACTCCAATAACAGATTTAAGACAGTAATGAAACAATTCTTGGTTGAAAAATGTATATTCAATTACGATGAATACTTTAACTGTAATTTCGTAGAAATATGTAGTGCATAGTGTTTTTCTTTTTCTGTTCTGACTTGTGTAAACAATTTTCTTTGTAATAACACCAATAAAGATTATTATTATTATTATTATTATTATTGTAAGCCTAGTTATGTGTATTTAGGTTTGACATATGGCATTTGATATCACTCTGACCAGTCTTAGAAAAAAACTACTAAAAACGGTGTTAAAATTTGTTAATTGTAACACCAAAAACAGTGTTACAATGGGTGCATTATAAATGCAAAGTAGAAAAATTATTTTATCAAACGTACGTGCTTAGGAAATCCGTTCGCCGATTAGGAACGATAAGCCGAACAGTTTTTGAGTAGCCCTAAGGGTTAACCGAAAAGGATAGGGGTGCATTGGTACCGCTATATATACAAATACGCGTACCGCGTGAGAAGGGTTTGTCTTTCTTAGTGGGAATGGGCTGCCGGACACTCCTGGAGGGACAACTGGTCAAACCAGTATTTTATGTAAATTTTCGGGCGCCGTATGCCTTTTGGTCATTATGAGAAACGCGTAACGGTCATCGGCCAAGGGACCCGGACCTGTTTGTGGACAGGGTGGCCCTTTTTCCAACGAATTATGACTATGGAAACTTAAAAGAGAGGTGGTCGAAAGAAGTTTTTGCCTCGGATATGCTTGAGTAATAAGAGATCATTAGGTATGTTGAATTTGAAGAAGTTGGTGGTGTTGAGTAGAAGAATAAGTCTGGTGTTGGAGTTTTTGAAGAGTTTTGTGATTTGTGGTACCTACTTCATCTTAAAGTGACCCTGGTTTACTTTATTGGAAGCATTAACTGGACGAATAATGGTTTGAAAACTCTGTAACAAGGCAGAAGACAAAAGGTAAAGATTAGAGAAAATGAGTCAAGTAAATTAATAAACAGTTCAAGTAACTCAATCAACATCACAGTTTATTTTCCTAATGTTTTCTATCAATTAGAAGTTAGCTAAGTTAGTTTGATTACTATATAAGCTATTATATTTAGTTACTCGACGCAAATCATCAGTACGGCTAGCCTATTGACCAGAATTACGAATAATACAAAACATTGATAATACAGAATGTTTTCTTTTGTCTCCCTTGTATTTTAGAAACTACTGGATATAATTGGTAAAGATATTTGGTATACACCCATTTTATTATCAATAACACCCATTTTTATATTTAATGCTTGTGGGTAGTTTTATGTAAATGTACAAGAAGGTAAAATAATCATCTTTAGAGAATAACTGATGATTGTTTTCCTTTTGTTGATTTAAGCGTCATAATTCGATCGTTAAACCATGTCTTCATCATGTCTAAATGATCCATTTTGTCCAAATTATTACACATGCAAGTTGCAACAGACACAACACAACCTTCAACGTTCACATAACAGTTGACAGTACCTCGCAGTCGCTTCACTGGCGCCTGGTATTCCACCCAGTGCTGCAACCTTGAGGTCTGTTGAATTCGGTAGAGTAGTAAGTATAGTCGGTAGAGTAAAAAAATGGAACCAACGGAAATACAATTACTATGATTTTTTACGTACTTTTGTTATTTAAAGAAATACAAAAAACAAAAGAAGATGACGTCCTACTGTTACAAACTTTATCTTACTTTATTTTTACAATATAAATGGTGTAATTGTTGTACTACCACAAAAGAATAAAGGTCTAGAAGGACTTTTGGATTCAAAACTAAATATAAAACATTTTTTAAAGTTTTGTATTAAAAATATAATAAATAATTAGTTATAAATAAAACAATTTTTCTCGCGACGAATTGCAAAATACAGAAGCACTATGTGTGTGGCAGCATAATACTGGCAGCATAATACAAACCGAGTTTGTAATTAATTACGTATGTACTTAGCTTTTAAGAATTGCGCAAATAAGCAGGTTTCAGGCGGTTTCAGGAATGAAGACACACACGGTATACGCTTCTCATTAAATTATATGGCGAGTGAGCGATGCAAAAACAAGATGGCCGCTCGCAGGAGCGATCTCACAAAGAAAGCGCGACTCTGTTTTGTTTTGGTCGTTAGCGATAATGACGTACGGCCCACGCCGACTTGATAAACCTTTCCGACCACTCGCATCACCCTTCCTCTTACCCTTTCGATGCCCTTTAGAGGAAGAGAGAGACGCCGTCTTAGTCGTTAAGGTGAAATCCAAGCAAAATGTTGCACTTGGGAAAAATGTTTTTTGTTCTACGCCTTCGTAAGAAAGAGATGGGCGTAAGGGTTGACGTGGGGGTAGTTTTAGACGGGTTGATGTTACTAATAAAGTCCCTTGATGAATATATAAGAAACGCGATACAAAGTGACATTAAAGCTGTGCGCGAGGGGGTTAAAATTTAAGAAGGGCGCTTCGTTTATATGTAAATTTGCGCTGTGAAATTTTAAATGTCCCCAGTTCGTCGGGCCGGAGGAACGACGCGCCCCCCCCCCCCCCCCTCTTAAGCGATACTTGGAGATTTTCACGATTTTCTGGATTGTTTAGCTTAAATGCTCGTAAAGTTATACTGCAGTATGCTAGCTGGTTAGAGCAATATGAAATATGAAATGGTGTTGACTGCTGGTTCTAAAAACAGCTGCCTTTTGACGCTCAATACGCTGGAGTAATTGATTTTTGTCTTTATGGAACGGTACGGAAATTATGACTTCTCAAAGTATCAAAAATTGTCATTTCACTATGTTTGGAATTGTCAAGGCGAACTCTGTTCCATCTAGCCGTCCGATTCTGGCGATTCAAACGTCGCACATTGGGGTATTAGACCCAAAAAGCTGGTAATAAATCAAATTTCTAAATTGTTAAATTCCAAAAAGTATACCAGTCTCTGGGATAGGTAAAAGACCGATGTATTAAAAGACGGCAAGGGCCGAGAACATTCGCTGTTATAAAAAACAGTTTTATGCAGAACTTGAGTGTTTTAGTTTAGTGTTTAGCTTTGTTAAGCTTTTGAAAGTGGTTCAAATTATAGTATACATATTTGACATTACAACTACTGGAAAAGCTGCTGCGGATAGGTGCGGATGCGGTTTTTGTGATTTTATTTCTAATACGTTGTAAAGGAAAATCCAAAAATTGATGTACCGGCTTATTTGTAATTTGGTGCAATTTCTTGATACCGTGATAGTAGAGGTAATTCAGAACATGTTTAACCATATTTAGCTATATACAAATGGTTACGGTTATCGAGATATTGACAACTTTATGTTCAATGCATCTTGTATGTTCTAAATGCCGTTATGTACGTATATTTTTCCGTTTTGGATCATGTATAGCAAACAACCCCGATGACCTAGACTCAAAAATCATCCGAAAAAAACCTTAAACTTTGTACTTGTATATCCATTTCTTGGAAATTGGTTGCTTGAAGCCAATCGGATTCATATTCAAGGCAAGAAAATACATCGAAAGCACCTACTCGCATACACAGTTCACTGGTTTAAATTGGATTCTTGTTGAGGAGAGACAATAATAAGTTTGTGAATAGAAACTGGTTAGGCTTTTTCGATAAATGTGTTTATGCGGAATGCGAATGCGGGTTCAAAGCATGCGTATTAGGGTCATACCACTAAAAAGCGACCGTTTCAGCTTGAAGTATGATCAAATTTCGAAAGTTTTTATGGAAACAATAAGTATAAATATTAGACAATTTTGAAATAATACTAAAAATAATAGATGTTATAGTGATAAAAATGGTAAAATAGGTTCTTAATTGCCTCTACTATCACGTCTTAAAAGGAATGCATCGAACGGAAAACAGCATGAATAGCGTATGTACCGTTTCAATACAGAATATCGACTGGTGTAAACTTTCATTTTCTTCCTCTACCACTGGTCTCTAAAAATAAAACTTTTTTCAGGATTTTCTTACAACATAACAGACCCAAAAATATTATCTCACATAGCACAAAAACCACATGTTTTGTTCAATTTTAAATTCGTATATGCTGCGTATTTAAACTGGACATGCCATATATTATTTTATGAATTGCTATTTAATTAATTATTTATTAACTATTTTTAGTTTTTTCAATACGTGCTATAACCAGTTTGTAAACGTGTTACATTTGGAAACATTAGCGCTTTGCAATTTTAACGCACTTGTCGATTATTGCTTTCAAAATAGTCCGTATCCTACCGTATTTAAACTGAGTGTGTGACATTTGGTGTTAGTGATGTTCCCGTTAACGTTAACGTGCCTATCTGTTTTGTCAAATTTGAATTTTCCTCGAATTTGAAGCGAGAAATCGTGTCGAACTAAGGCATGTTTCAAAAAAATCATAAGTCGAAACACATTGAAATCTCTTTTACGTCATTAAAGCCACATCTTCAGTATTGTCGACCCTTTGCTTAGTAAACAAACGGTGATGATGCGTCTTACTGTCAGATACTATATGACACGTCGTCCATATGGCGGGTCTCCGTTTGAAAAATGATTATATCCGACCATGGAAGGGCAATTCTAAGTACAACAATAACACCAACGAACCCACATAGGCATACGTCCATCTGGCCCAAGCACAATATATCCTGAATTGTCGCTTACTGACCCTCGAGGTATGTACATCATTCCATTGAAAGGGACACTGGTCATACTAGTTTTGGTTTGCACCCTTCTGTTACGAAGCATAAAAAGATCACCGGAAATGGATATATATTCCTTTTGTTTGTCAAAAAACTCCCAATGTTTCAACAGATTAGGTTTATAGATTATTTCCATATATTTTTGTTCGTTATTTCTTTGTTCGAAATTAATTTTTAGTCCAGTAATTTTAGATTTTTGATTTCCGATTTCACTCATATATACAGAGCTTCGAGGCGCACATTTTAAAATTATTAGCGTTGTATACAAGGTGTTCCATAAGGTAGTACCAACCCAAGCTCATGTTGTTTTAAATGGAACAACCTATATTTCGGCACAATTTTGAATTCCTCGCAAAATTTTACGACAATGAAAAATACCTTTACCTACCCTAAACTTTATACTTTTTGATTTATTGGCATTTTTATGGAAAAACAGCAGTCTAAGAAAAGCAGTATATCTCAATATCTGTTTTTAATTTTATTGCGCACGCTATGATTATGATTAAGTAAGAAGCGTTCTATTAACGTGATTACCTACCATATCCAAATTGTGTACAGGCTGGTCATAATCTGCAACACAACACCCTATATCTATTTTTTTTATTCCACGCATCTTTCTGCACAAAAAAAACTACTGGTACACACTAGTGCTAAAACAAACCATTGCAGACATAACTTCTTCATAAAAAACGATGTTTCTATCAATAAGAGCTTCTACACCTACATTAACAACTATTAAATCTGCTAAGTATTTACCTAAAAACATTTTTGCACATCTGCACACATTATCATTAGATTTTATAAAGAATTAGAATCAATTAGGAAAAATATATGATCAATTAGGAAAAACAATATGAAAGTGTACTGTAGTGTAATGATCCTATACAAAAATCAAAGAACTTTCAATATTTTTAAGTAATAATTTTCATCTTTAATATGGTATAGATTGTGTTCTGCTAAGCTTAATACATTCGGAGATATTTGATGCAAGTAGTTCATGACAAATTTCACTGATAATCACTGATAATTTATAATACATTTCAATAATAACGTCTTCATTCAGTAAACATTTTGATGGTATTATTGGTACCGTTTTCATAGTCGGGCGAATTAATTATGATGTTAAATGATTTTGCGTCCATTGACCTTGTTTCCAGAAGGTCCAGTTGACGTTTTAAAAAATTCATTACCTCCCTTAACATTGGGCCAGATTTAAACATTGCTTAGCAGTTTTTTTCTAACCCTGCCTATAACTGTTGCTACCTGAGCGGGCGATAGACAGTTTGCTAAACTAATATTAATAAAAAAGTACTTAAGAACCATGTCTACTTAAAATTGTCTTAATGGGTTAGCAATGAAGGCCACTGGATATGAATTGATTAATACATTAGATCTGAAAAAAATTACTCGCGATTTTGCAGAAAAAAAGGTTCGAAAGAGCTAATTTTAATTTAGGGTTAAATTTTGTATATTGTACTCGTATTCTTTATTCTTTGTTGTTTTAAAAGTATTGTTTGTACTAGTATAATCTCCAAAGGTTGTGTTTTTATTGCAAATAAATTTCGTGTGTAAATATTGTCTGTGTTGACTGTATTTTCCTGGATCATGATTTTTGTATAAATCTGTTTTTTTGTATAAATCATTTTGGAGTTAGAGGGGCGGCACTATTGAGATTTTCGTACGGCGGCAAAAACGCTACGGCGGGCCCTGCACCCAGTATTATTTCAATGATTTGCAGTTGGTTTGTTATAAAAGTAATTAATCAATTGAGCTGCTATTTTGTGAGTATACAATTAATTAAGTATGTACAGGTGTATGTACAGAAAAATGAGTAAGATCGTCTTTTTTTGAGAGAAACTCAATGGTGAAAACCAAAATTAGCTATCGTAAAACAAGTTTTCGAGTATTATCCTATTAATCTAAGCAAATTGTACCGAAAATATGAACATTTAATGCCGATTCCTAACATCGCACATCTGGACTTGCAAACACGTTGCAAACTCTCGAACGCATCGGCTGGCTCGACAAAAACTTGTAGTTCTGTAGCCGTAAAAATACCTTGTACGCCGATATTGGGCAGACTATTTGAGGTAAACAAATTAATGCCGCATGAATGCACCGGTGAAAAATACATTCTTATGCCTGCAAGAAATAGTTTTCGGGCTATAGAATTCTTAATACGTTTTACTTTCGACAAGAAAATAATATGTTGGTACGTAGTGTGTAGGATGTTTGTTTCCGCTACATTACTAACGCGTCTTGCAAAATATAATAAAAAATAATACACGCAAGGACTCATGATGCATGAATTTATTATTTGATAATAATTATTTCAATCATTTGCAGTTGGTTTGTTATAAAAGTAATTAATCAATCAATCAGGGGAGCGGCACTGTTGAGATTTGCCTACGGCGGCAAAAACGCTAGGGCCGGCCCTGACAGAGGTACAATCTTCCGAAATCGCACTGTTGAGACACCCTGTATAGTAACATCACATGAATGAGATGAGACTCCCTTACATATATTAACCGATATTTTATGGTTCGCTTATTAAAGTTTTGAATTACAGTCAATTATTAATGACAAAACAGAAGAATAAAATCAAGTGACAAAATTGAAAAGAAAAGTACATTTTTCAACAATTTTTTTATTGAAATCATAATTACTTCTTCACCAAACAACTGTGGTAATCCCACATCGACAGACGCTTGTCCATCTGGCCAACCTACGCACAATTATCCTCGAAATTGTCGCTTACTGACCCTCGACATGCATCCTACCATTGAAAGGGACACTGGTCGAACTCGTTCCTAGTTGCACCCTTCCATTACGTACACAAAAAAAGAGCGGAACAAAAATCCGTGGACGAAAAATAATACCCGGTCATCGGAGGGTCAGTTTCATTATTCTTCGTTCCCGTTGAAGGGGTGCGAATGCCAGAGGCGTCCGTCGCGACAGGGTGCAACGCCAAATTGGTTAGTGCTCGCGCTTACGGCTCACTTGACCGGATGGATCGTGTGTACGCTTAAATTTGGGGACATACGTTCGCTAGCTGTTGGTACTCACTGGAATACTGGCTCAGTTCTAGGGACAAATGTCGCAGAGAAAATTGAATAATTGGTAATCGGCGACCGACAATTTGCGGTGTCTACTCGTAGAGGGAACGTAGAATTGTTCTATTATATGGTGGTCGCGTCGTTAATGTTTCATTACAGCAGCAGGATGTCGTGTTTTTTGTTGTATTTTAGGGGTGGTTTGGGAAAGTATGATGCTAACCCAGAAATAGACCACAGAGGTAATTATTTCACGTAAATAATACAATATTTTACTTAATATACAGCTACATTTTAATACTCATAAGTTAATGGCTAAAAAATATTTGGGAACAAACTTGCAGATCTGACTTTTTTGTTATACGTTCTTTAGAACCAAGTATGAACTTTCATTCGACATTACTTTTATTAAAAGTTACCCACAATTTTGTTTATTGCAGGGCCGAGAACATTCGCTGTTATAAAAAAAAACAGTTTTATGCAGAACTTGAGTGTTTTAGTTTAGTGTTTAGCTTTGTTATGTTCTTGAAAGTGGTTCAAATTATAGTATTCATATTTGACATTACAACTACTGGAAAATCTGCTGCGGATAGGTGCGGATGCGATTTTTGTGATTTTATTTCTAATACGTTGTAAAGGAAAATCCAAAAATTGATGTACCGGCTTATATGTAATTTGGTGCAATTTCTTGATACCGTGATAGTAGAGGTAATTCAGAACATGTTTAACCATATTTAGCTATATACAAATGGTTACGGTTATCGAGATATTGACAAGTTTATGTTCAATGCATCTTGTATGTTCTAAATGCCGTTATGTACGTATATTTTTCCGTTTTGGATCATGTATAGCAAACAACCCCGATGACCTAGACTCAAAAATCATCCGAGAAAAACCTTAAACTTTGTACTTGTATATCCATTTCTTGGAAATTGGTTGCTTGAAGCCAATCGGATTCATATTCAAGGCAAGAAAATACATTGAAAGCACCTACTCGCATACACAGTTCACTGGTTTTTGGATTCTTGTTGAGGAGAGACAATAGTAAGTTTGTGAATAGAAACTGGTTAGGCGTTTTCGATAAATGTGTTCATGCGGAATGCGAATGCGGGTTGAAAACATGCGTGTTAGGGTCATACCACTAAAAAACGACCGTTTCAGCTTGAAGTATGATCAAAATTCGAAAGTTTTCATGGAAACAATAAGTAGAAATATTAGACAATTTTGAAATCATACTAAAAATAATAGATTTTAATGTGATAAATATGGTGAAATAGGTTCTTAATTGCCTCTACTATCACGTCTTAAAAGGAATGGATCGAACGGAAAACAGCATGAATAGCATATGTACTGTTTCAATACACAATATCGACTGGTGTAAACTTTCATATTCTTCCTCTACCACTGGTCTTTAAAAATAAAACTTTTTTCAGGATTTTCTTACAACATAACAGACCCAAACATGTTATCTCATATAACTCAAAAACGACATGTATTGATCAATTTTAAATCCGTATATGCTGCGTATTTAAACTGGACATGCCATATATTATTTTATGAATTTGACACGGTAAAACATAATAGAAATAAAATCACAAAAAAATATTGATGACTTTGTAGCAGTAATTAATTTAGAATTCGTGTAGTGCAGTGAAGAACAATTTTTAATACAGTTTGCTTTTTCCTATTTTGTGCTGTTTTATTGTGTTTATTAAGTTATTAACCATCAAATTCTTAGTATAATGGTTAAAATGTTATACATAAATAAAACAACACATCTAAAGCCTTTTTAGGTGAACAAATAATTTTGGCCAGGTTTTCAGGTCAAATACCCCACTGTGCACAGAAGGACAATTTTGTTAAATTTAAATAAATAATTGTGATTGTGTTGAGTGAAAAAAATATATATGTTTATTTTAAAACACAGATACCTAAAAAGTATCAAAGTGATTAAAAATTTCGAAGAGCAACATACATCGTAAGTCAAGTAATTCTTAAAGAACAAATAGACACTTTTGTAGACAATTAAAGCATCTCTAATATTACGCAGGTATATGGTATTATAATCTTCAACCCTTTACTAATCTATATCCACACATAACTTATTAAACACAGCCCAATATTTCAATGGACCATTCAATATTCTACAAGCACCATACAACCGAGAAACTTGTAAACGCCAACACAAATTCATTTATTCACCAAAACAACGACGTGTACATCCATTATGGCCCATCAGGTGACCACCAACCTTAAATGGTTCAAATATTAAGCAACGGAAGCAACAGAGGACACCACCAGCCTACACACAAGGAACGGCCAAATTACCAAGGCGACAAATTCGGTTCATACGTGAACAATTACCAAGTTGGCGGGCGTGCATTCCGCGACACAGTGGCGTACGTCGGCCGGGGGAGGGGTGGGGGGCGGTAGGCCATAGTTCGGCGGTAACATTATTAGTTGAGTGGCCGCAAATTGCCATCAATATTTACTAATTGAGGAAGGAAGTTATGGGTCAACCTCGCCTATACTATTTCCGGTGTACGATGGCGTCGTATTGTATAATATAGCGCGGCGTCGGGAAAGGTAAAGAGTCTGGTGGAGCTGGTGATTTTTCAGGAGTAGATGGCGCCCTTGTTTGCGCAGTCATTAAGGATTTTGTTGGAATAAGTTGTACGGCGTTGGTAACTTAATGCTTCTGGTGAAGTTTTGATAAATTATGAATTTTGTTGGCGGGCGGTATTTATAGCTAGCTGGGGAAGGGGTTGCGTGGGTATACTTGTTATTATGGTTGGATTATAGTGTAAAAAGATGTGATAATTACTGGTTTGATTTAAGAAGTTTTTCCCTGAAGTTGTCCCCTGAACATTTTTGACCAAGGTACAAAAAATGTCTGTGTGTGTATGTGTAAATGATTTTTGTGGCGACGATTCCCGAGAAACTACTAAAGGTATCTGGACGAAAGTTCATATTTAGAAGTTTTATGACCAAACTTAGAGCTGAAAAGCTTCTGGTTCAAAAGGGTCCAAAGGAACTGGCTATTTACTCTTACAATTTTTCAACGATTTTGCAAATGAGCCGTCATTTCTGTAATTTCGTCAAAATAGATAAATAATAAATTAAAGTAGAGGAAATTTTGTATAATTCATGTCTATAACATTTTTTGGTAAAATTAATAGATTAGCTGCAGGAGCAAATTCTAATTGATCGAAATCGTGTCTACATTAATAGTAGGTAGCGAGGAAATTTTGAAACTTCTGACAGTATTCAGAACGTCAGCGGTTGCGAAACGTCAATTCAACACGCAAATGCATGGAGAATGTGATGAGGAGGAGAAACACGCGCGCACGTACGCTATGTGAAACAATATTGAAACAGCTTGGTGTTTCCATGGTGTTTAGAAAGTCAATGTGTATTTCAAGTGCGGATTGCGGATAGCAATATTGTTATGCATTTTTCAAGGATTTTGCAAATGAGCCGCCATTTCTGTAAATTCGTCAAAATAGGTAAATAATAAATTAAAGTAGAGGAAATTTTGTATAATTATGTCTATGATATTTTTTGGTTAAATAAATAGTTTAGCTGTAGGAGCAAATTCTATTTGATCGAGATCGTGTCTGCATTAATATAGGATTTGCTAGATATTTTTATTCTAATGACAGTAGGTAGTGTTAAAGGCTGATTTTTTGACAATACCTACTGTCAATATCTATCAAATCCTGGCGAATTCGTTTTATTTTAATGCAAACACGATCGATCTCGATAGAATGTCATGCAGCTAAACTATTAATTTTACATATTGTATGATAAAGTCATGTGCCTGGCACAACAAATTTTTAAAATTAGGGGAAAATTACTAAACACTGTAGGCAACCAAAATGGTTCAAATTTTCAATTACATATATCTCCTATGACATTCAGTGAACTCGAGCATTTCTGTCAAAAACAAATTGGTTGTATCGTTCAATGTTATGTTACTTTATGTATGGAACGCAAGGAAAATTATTTCCTTTTGGGGAAAAAGAAAACAAAAAAAGGGAATTTTGTGGTTATTTTTTTTAAACATTGTTTTGTTTTACTGTTTTTACCCATAAATGAAGTTGAAATGCGTGCTTGAGTTATCTTTAAAGATGATGGAGTAATCATGGCAAAATTTTAGTTGTCTTTTAAGAATGCCATAAAATAAAAAAGAGGACTTGGTTTGAAGTGATGTGACATTCTCAAAAAACGTTGATTCCAGCTCAGATTCTTTGCAAAAACAAATAAATGATGTAACATTCGTCCAAAATTTACATTTAAAGAAATGTTGAAAGGAAACACACAAAAAGACAACTTAAAACAACCTAAAAGTTGGCAAATTGTTTCTCCACAATCCTTAAAAGTGGAAAAAAGAATATTGAATTGACTAAATGTTGTTGGAAATGCGAGTATTTAAAAATCTGTACCGTTTTTTTTTGCCCACGGTGTAAAAGTCTTATACTTTTACATAATACTTTTACATTTATATAAGTCTAAAATTTTTAGTAGGATTGAAGTTTACTGTTTACACCAGAAATAATTGAAAAGTTCCAAAATACCATTTCTGGCCTTAACTTTTTTCGAATACCTGACGTGATGAGAATTTTTGAGGTCGCATTCAGCGCAAAGAACTCTATCGAAAACGCCTACTTACAATTCCCACTTACATAACCCATGTTCTCAGAGTTATCAACATTTTGCGATTTTCAACTGTGTTTTCCTATGCTGTATTCGTTGATTTTTTCTTGTTCGACAGTTGGTGCCAGTACCACAAACTTCCGGTCCAAATCACAATCTAAATGAAAATTATATAGCACTAAAATATTATATTAGTATATTATTATTAGTATAAGTATATAAAATATGTATAGAAACATAGTAAAAACCCTTCCTCGTGAATTCTAGACTTTTCAATTGTTTTTTAACTTGTGATATAATCGACATTTATATTTGATAACACTATTAATATCAACAATGTTGAGGTTTTGACAATACCTACAGTCAATAGAATCGATATATCTGTCAAATCCTTAAAAAGTTTCAGCAGTTAAAAAAACAAATTTAAATTGGCGTTTTGCTTGTGTTCTTATATATCTTTTCCATTGATTAGAGAAGTTTGAAGTTGCCATTTAAATTTGCTAGAAAACTGTGTATTTTAACAATTTATAATTGATGACATGTTGACAGTTTTTATTGTTTTATTGTTCACGGCTATATTCAGAGCTATAAATTACCAAAAGAAAAAATAACTTAAACCGTGGTGGTATAAAAACTGAAACCACCAAGAATTAAGCCCTACATGAAGCAAAATTTATTCAAAAAACCCCAGCAAGTCCTCCAATAACTATCCAAAAATACACCGTTAGAAAACTACCTATATCCCACTAACCGACTACAACTGTTCGACATACTACCTCTACCCCAAAACCGTGTCCTCGGGCCAAAGTTCACACGCCTCGGCTCCAAAGGGAAACCCAGCAAAAGGGTCCGTACGTGGACACCTGAGAAATGAAATAAAAATGACCGCTTCCGGAAAAAATCAAAACAGGTTTGACCAGTTGCTGACCGTACTATACCGTGAGCTCTTGCGAGCCCTTTGTACCTGCCCGCATGCTCCATCCTCGTCACACACGTCAACCCGAATACCGACTTCCCTACTTCCATCCTTTGCAAGACCGGGTGTCCGGAATGAATAAAAAAAAGTTCCGGTTGTTCAGAGTGACCCTTTCTTGAGAGAGTAGGACTTGGGCAAATCTAGGTAACATACGAAAGGGTGTATAGGTAAAACGAACTGTCACAAACTCACAACACGTTGGTCAGTGAAGAGAAATGTACGAACTTGAGGAGTGTTGTGTGACGATTGCGTCCTGTCCCTGTCGTGTAAGGATGTGTGTTGTTTTGAGGACGTTTGGTGAGATTGGTGATATAACTTGATAATGGTGAGTTGTAAAACGTATTGGTTTGATTATTTATAGTTGCTTAGCAAATTATTTAAACCGTACTACAAATGTAGTCATCGGTGACACAATTGTTTGCATCATTTTTGAGTTTTAAGGAATTAATTAAAATCATTCATGATTGCCAGAACACCTACATAACTCTTCATCCGTAAAAAAATTCAAAAAACATTCAAACAAACGTTTCTTGATATTAAATAAGCTATCATTAAAATATATTTTTAATTTTAGTAAAATTAAAACTTTAGCTGCATTAGCAAATTCTAAACTAACATTACAAGATAGAATATCCTTTTTCAAATCGATAAAAAACTAATAAAATAATAAATATTTTTATTATTGCAAATATATAAATTTTATAAAATTTTTGGACAATATCATGTAATTAAATAAACAAAAAAAAACAATTTTGAAATAAAAAATATATATTTAATTTCAAAGAAAATATTTAACTAAAACAATACTATAAATAAACCGGTGTCTTTCGTATTTAACTAAAAATAAAAAAAAACATTGGTATCATTGATTCAAACTATTTTCTGTTCCTCTGTCGACGGGATTCGAACACAGCTATCTGAAATACCGGTCCGCGTTAGTTTAATATTAAACCGTTACCACACGATGGATTTCAAAACGCAACGCAGCAATTTTTAAAACAAATATTAAACTAATTCAACTTCTAAGTAACTCTTGAACATTGAATTACTTATTTCTTTCCACCTCGCACCCGTTATTGATTCGTCTCGTTACGGACCGAACAAAACCCAGTTGAAAAACGTCTCCGCTTTCCTTCTGTCGACTCGAATTCTCCAAACGCCGCATTTGGCCCATATAGAAGAAGAACAACGACCGGTTCTGAATATTCAACGTCCACAGTTGAGATAAAAACTTTAACAGTATTAGCAACTTCTCTCAGGATCGACTGTACCAACTTTACCCCAAAATTCCCCCACCTAAGTCCTGAGGGGGGCCCAATCTCATTACCTCTTTCAGAATACTCCACTGTCATATATCTAGTATTAACTATTTCCAATGTTTATATATATATATAAAATGAAGAAAGATTCTAATGAAAAGACTGGGAGTAGAGAATCCGTCATTATTTTCCGTCTCGCTTTTTGCGAGGGTTTTGCATCTCTGGGAGTTTTAAGAGGTGGAGGTATTTCATGGGGTAAAAGGATGGGATTCTGCGCCTGCTGGACCCCTCCGTGGGGAAAAATTCGGGAGACGCTGATGACACTAGGACATCTTTAATTAAAGGGACTGTGTTCGGTGACGCTCCCCTCACTGGAGACGGTGGAAATTTCTGGGGGGTGTTTAGAAAATCACGGGAAAGCTAGTAGTACTGTTGAAGCTAATTTTGTGCGAGAATGGGGAAGATTGTACGGCATATTATTCCTTTTTTTTAATTCTTAACTCGTATACATGATTTGGTCATCTGTTTGAAATTGTATTTAACCACAATATTGTATTTTCCAAGCGAGACAGAATTGAAATATGTTTGTGTGATAGTAGTTTAATTTAAACTGAGCTTTGGGCATTTGTTGGTAGTAGCGTTGGTTGCACAATTGGTTGCCTATACGGCAGTTTTACCGTTTTGTTGTTTCTTGTCCGAATTGCATGAAATTTTGACAACGTGTAAAATAATGAACAAGAGTTAGAAAAACATATATTTTTCCGATTTCTTGTTATATGGTTCAAAGATTATTTAGCTGCTTCGTGTCTAGCATTTTGGGCCTAACTTACTAATTGCTTTTTTGAATTTCAAAAGGCAATATTTACATTGCCAAGATGTACTCGACCCTGCTATGCGCATAACTAAAATTCGACCTCCACGTTTACTTAACTTGCCCTGAGGAAGCCGGAGAGCAACCGAGCGAAACGTCGGGTTAGATTCTGACATCGTAGAGGAATAAATTACCCCAGACTATACAGCGATAGTTTTATTTTCCATCACCATGTATAGTCGAAAACCGGAACCACCATAAAATAAAACATTTAATTACCTCTGCAATTTGATGTTATAATTTGAAATAAACTTTTACTTATACCCTTGTACGGTATGAAATTGTGCTAAAGAAGTTATTAAGGTACCTGTCAACTCTACTTGCCAAAAAAAGCATTTTTGTTGCATTCTCCAAGATTCCACACCATGTCATTAGTTCCTCCTGGGAAAAGTTCGCCATATTTCCCAAAATTATGCAAAACTAACTTAACAACCCTAAGAATACCACCATTGCAAATCTTTAAAAAATCTTGGGGTGTTTCTTGTCTTGTAATAGCATTATTAGATCTTGTGTCTATTGATATAATCTAATCGGCAATTAAAAAAAAAATCAAACAATCTTGGTAAAAACTACAGTATTCTTAGAATTCAACAAACGTTCAAAAGGTCCCCATACCTCCCATCTGAGCTACTGCGGTCTACGACATCTGTTAGATATAATTGTCATAAATCAAGGAAAGGAAGTAGTGTTTAGTACCAAACACTAACCTACCTTGACGTACACATAGGCCTCAGTAGCTCAGATGGGAGAGCATTGTGCTAGAAACGCATAGGTCCCTGGTTCAAATCCAGGTTGTGGCTGCAATTTTAGATTTATTTAAAATATACACCCCGCCTGTATGTCACCATATTATTAGTCTTTAACCATACAAACTCCATGGGAATACTTTCCAGCAGAATAAACGCGAGAATTCAACTTTTAATGCCCACAAACCGATCTAAATCCTAGTTGTAGGTTTGCAGGATGCTACTCGGTTTTCCGAGTGAGACGCCGGTAAAGACGCTCCTTCCCGCCGAAAGGAGCGTGCATAAGTTGCCGTACATGGTGGCGTCGCGACGCCCCAGCGTCTGTCTTGGGTCGGGTTTGCGGTTCTGCTTATTTAATCTTGGCCACAAGACGGCGGCGGTGTCTTCGACGCTACAACCACCATCATCTGCGAGGAGCGCAGCGGCAAGCTCTCCACGTACATACATGCACAACCCTGAAGTTCCTAATCAGCTTAACCGAGAATGTCGCACGCCCTATATTATCGGCCAATTATCGCGGCTATGCGGTTTCAATTACGTGTATATGTGTTCGAATGTGTTTATTAGGTTTTAGATTTTACACAGATAGAAAAGATTTCTGGTTTTTTAGAAATGTGATATAAAAAATATGTAGAAATGCCCATTCCAAATGTATCCATTCCTCAATCAGAGCTTGTGTCAGTTCCTGTATGGTTTTTGGTGGATTAGGGCGCTTGCGAACACCTCGGTCGAGCTGATCCCACACGTGTTCAATAGGACTCTGGTCAGGTAGATTTCTATTCTAGTATTAAAATGCTTATCAAATTACTCACTAACATATTCTGAACCCATAAGAATAACAGAAGTTTGAAGTAAATAAATCTCGTTTCTTATAATAATATACTTTTTTTTAATTTCTGCCGGATTACTTTTGTTAATTGTCTTTACTTTTATTTGGAAAACTTTTTTAGTTTTTAACTTAGAAGTAATTAAGAGTTGGAACATCGTTTTAGTAATTTTCTTTAGTTAAATACATGCCGTTGAAATATACCAAATTTGATTTGCTTAGAACTTTTATTTAAAAAGTTACAGCTTTCGAAAAAAGTGTTCCCCTATTTTTTTACCAGTGTAGGTTTACTTCTACCAAAGAAACCATATTTTGATTTATACAAATATATTTTTAGTATGTCTACCTCATCCAACTGTATTGTTAGATGGCACTGTAGACTCTCTCCTCGCAGTTCGGCCATGACTTCGTAAATTCGTACAGAAAAGGGCGAATAAAAGAGAAGGTTTGTGTACACAGATAGAAAAGATTTCTTGTTTTAAAGAAATGTATTTGTTTGAATTTATTCTTTTGGGTCAAAACATATTTGTTTGACGCCAACAATATATACTTCATTGAATACTCTAGTTTATTTGCTTGCAGAGATTAATTTATTTGAAATATTTATTTAAGTGGAATAAATATATATGGATACAAACAAAGATTACTTTCCTTTAAAGTAATATTTTTGTTTTGATTTAAAAAACGTTTCTTTACACCAATGAAATATAATTTTGATTCAAACATATAAATTTGTATATAAGGAGAGATTTATTTCGTTTAAAGTAATATTTTGTCATTGGCTTAAAAATAGGTTTACTTCCGCCAAAGAAATCATATTTAGATTAAAATAAATATATTTGTTCACAAGAAGAGATTTTTGTTTTTTTGTTTAAAGTAATATTTTTGTTTTGGCTTTAAAATAGGTTTACTTCCACCAAAGAAATCATATTTTGATTCAAATAAATATATTTTTAATGTCATCCAACTGTATTGTTAGATGGCGCTGTAAACTCGCTCCTCGCACTTCGTGCATATCGAGAGTATAAAGCCGCGTGATCGACAGTGTAGAAGTTATAGAGTACAGTGCCTGCAGGTTCAAGTTGCGATTCCAAATCAGAGTACACTTTACTAACTTAACCTTGACTATATGTTGGGTTGGGAAGACCAAGCACTGGTCGAGGATGTGCGACATCCCAAAAAGGAGGTGACACATGGCGAGTCTTCCGAAAAATTCTTGTCTATTAACTCCTTCAACAAATTAATGATTTTAGGCATTTTAACTCGACCAACAATTTTGTTAATTTAAAAAAATATAATTCTTTCACTCAACACAATCATAATTATTTGAAGTAAATAAATCTCATTTCTTATAATACACAAATTGCAAACGTTAACTGGAAACATAAGTTGTTTGACACAAATCAACGTTCTTTCTACCAAACAAATATTTCAAATAAATGCGTTTTTATCCGCAAATAAATATTTCTTTGCCTCTATTGAAACAACAAATTTCTTTGAGTCAATGCATATTTATTTGAATTAAACAAAAATTTCTCTCTGTGTAAGGCGAGTACCTCAAGTCGAGGGGGGTGGTGGTTGAAGGGGGTTGGAAAGGGGTAGCTAGAATGGGGCGACTCGAAAGAGACGAGGGGTAAAATAAGAGGGTAAAAAGTGCGGAGGCGGCCATGGAATTAAAACAGAAATTAAAGACAAAGGGAACGAAATTAATGCCGAGGGTGAGGGAAAAACGGCAGGATCTAAGATGGCGGACCCTCTTACTTCTGGCCCGGTTTTTAGAAAGCCCCTCCCACGCCGCGCGACCCCCGCGTCCACCTCTTCCCCCCCCCCCCCCCTCCCCCGTCCACCCCGTGCCTTTGTGCGGCTGTTTTGCGACCCCTTTTAGGACACCGACGAAACTTTTTGCGCCCGCAATTTCGGATTTTGTACAATTAACGTCTTGCTGGCGCGCGTGATTAATATTTTTTGTTCGTCCCGTGTGGAATTTTTGCCTTAGAGGGTGGATAAGTTGAAAATAAATTCAGTTTTAGTTGTGTCATTGGAGTTAATAATGTTGAAGTTAGTTAAAAGTAGGGACGTTGAAACAATTGGGACTTTCCCATAAAAGTAAATTTGAATACCAAATAATGCATATATTTCAACAGAAAACAGCAAAAATTACTGTGCGCAGATAACACGTGACGGTGACACTGATTTTGTCACAAGAGATGTGAGATATCGTTTCAATTTTGTTTTCATAGATTCCAAACCAAGGAGTCTGCGTAACGCAAATCTAAGACGTGATGGAGACGGTCCCGGTTCGTCATCTACAAACAGAAAGTGCTTTGAAATGTCCTATAACATTTTGTGACAAAAGAAAAACTGGAATAAGTGTAATTATTCATTCAAACTCTCGTATTTTTCGCTGAATGTACATTTAATATTATAATATCGTCTTTAATCAAATAGAAAAAACCAAATGAAGCGTTCCACATATTTTATTTTGCAGAACAATATTGCTGTTACTATTGGTGTTGAATAAGACAGAAATACTGCGTCATCTCGCAAGCTGTTGGAATTACTCATATTTTAATAATTATTTTTTGAAAACGGTGCAAATTTAAAGCACTGGAACCTTTACACATTTTGCATTCATGAATAGGACTACCGCATCTATTTACGTATAATCTAGTACATGGTGGAAAGTAATATAATAATTTTTGAAAAAGTTATGGACATGTTGTTTCACAGCCAACCAAAATATCAACTCCCTCCACTTGGTGTCATACATAATATCGTAATGTGGAGGCTTTTCAGCTTTTACTGTAATCATTTAAAGTATAATCCCAATCAATTACCTACAATTTGGCCTAAGAGAAAAGGATTTAAACAGTTTTTGTAAAAGTTATAAACATTTTTCTGTTGTAAAGATATGTAATTTGTACCGTAATACTCAAATAAGTAGTAGACAAAATTACTGTTATTTAGGGGTTGTATGCCACAAAGAAAATTTCTCAGCGTAAATGAGTAAATATACCGATTACTGACCTACGAAGTTGTCACATGAAGCAAAGAATATGTGACAATTATTTTTCCATTTCCTATACATTTAATTCTTGTAAAAGTTATAACAATTTTGTCTGTCTAAACCGTGATCTAGGTGGTTAAGTTTCATTTATAAAAAAAATCTATCCATGAGTAATCAATTATCCTTTACACCAGACACCCACCTGTCATCAAACTCGCACATCCTTCAAACCAGATTCACTTTTTAAAGCCCGGATCGCCTGCTTACCAGATGACAGACTACCTGACATTGATCCCATTTCCTTGCATTGACTGTAACAAAAAACTAATTAAAATAATTACCCTAGTATACACAGACTGTACGGCACCGCGTCTTTTATGCTCACGGACCCTTTATACTTGCTACCGGTATTTAAAAAGTGAAAGTCGGTAGTCCTGAAAGGATGTATTGGTATACCTGTAGCAGGTAGACACATTAATTATAGGATGTTTTGAATAACTATGGGTGATGGGACGAAAATTGATTTATAACAGGTGACTGATGCTGTGTGAAGTGGAACAAGTGAAAGTGGAACAAAAACATTGTTTTTTTATAGGAAGTTTGACCCAGATGTTTTAGGGAGACATTAAGCAGTTTTGAGGTTAAGATTTCGTTTACTTCTGCAGTTAAGAATTAACTTAATAGGGGTTTTGACTATTAGGTAGGTTTTTTTTTAAAGAAGAATGCCACCACCAAATCTTTAACCTTCGGTAGATTGCCAGTATCCGCTTTAACAAAGTTGTTTTCTATTGTTGGTAAATTAACGTAGTAAAGTCCAGCGGCGGAAGCACAAGCTTAATACTATGTAACGTCACTGGAAACTGAGCCAATCACAGTTCGTGTTCAATTAGAAATAATGCTTATTCTTTGGGAAAAGTAATAACAAATAGTTTCTTTAAGTTTTTTAAAAAATTTAAAAATTGCGACAGTGATACCGATACATAAGAAAAATGACACGGGCAACTGTAACAACTACAGACCCATATCATTAACACCGATCGTATCAAAAATATTCGAAAAAATACTAAAAAAACAAATATACATACATTTTGAAGGGAACAACTTGTTTAGTGAATCTCAGTTTGGATTTAGGCATGGCAAATCTACCAGTCTAGCTATCAATGCTCTTATAAATAAAATCTTAAACAACTTTGAGCGCGGATACCATTCAGTTGCCACGTTTTATGACCTCTCGAAAGCTTTCGATTGTGTCACACATCATGGTCTATTAGAAAAACTTAAGAAATATAACTTTTCGAAATCGAGCATTGGGTTAATGGAGTCATATCTGCGTAATCGTTACCAACACGTAAAAGTGAACAATTCAATTTCATCGAACAGACTTTGCAGTTACGGGGTACCCCAAGGATCAGTTTTGGGCCCCATTCTCTTTTTAATTTATATCGACGACATTAATTGTGCTACTGAAGCAACTGATCTTATTCTATTTGCGGATGACACAACGGTAGTTAAGGGAGGTGATGATTATGAACAGCTTCTTAATACAGTTGACCTATGTGACAGAGATATTAAAGAATGGTTTTCTTCAAATGCGCTTTGCATCAATCAGGATAAGTGCTTATCGGTATTGTTTACATTGCGACATGAAGTGCGTTCCAGTACGGACGATAATGAGAGTGTAAAATTCTTGGGTGTTATTCTTGACTCCAAATTAAAGTGGGAAAGTCATGTCGGACATGTTTCAGGAAAACTTGCGAGGGTGATTCATTATTTGAGAATCTTGAGAGAATCAATCTCTATAAAATGTCTTAGGGTTGCATACTTTGCCTTTTTTCACTCCTTGATGACATATGCAATATTTAACTGGGGCCATTCAGGTCACAGCAATAAATTGTTTTCTCTACAACGCCGATGCATAAGAGTAGTACTCGGAGTCGGTTGGAGGGAAGATTGCCGTGAACACTTCCGAAATCTCAATGTTCTGACACTTCCATCCGCCTACATATTGGAATGTTTAATGTACGCTAAGGTCAATGCCAGTACGTTTGTGACATCGAATGCAATTCACTCGTACAACACTCGTGAGAATCAGCAGTATCGCCGACCTTTTCTGAGATTGCAGAAGTCGCACAACGCATCAAATTACTGGGCTCTAAAATTTTCTAATGTTCTGCCGCCAGCAATTAAGAGTTACTCCAATAACAGATTTAAGACAGTAATGAAACAATTCTTGGTTGAAAAATGTATATTCAATTACGATGAATACTTTAACTGTAATTTCGTAGAAATATGTAGTGCATAGTGTTTTTCTTTTTCTGTTCTGACTTGTGTAAACAATTTTCTTTGTAATAACACCAATAAAGATTATTATTATTATTATTATTTAAGACGTAACCTATTAGAATGACTATAATACAAGCCCATATTTTTAATATGTAGGTACAGTCAAATAGCCTATTAGAGATAGAATGAAATTACTGTTGAATGAAATGAACTGAACGCATAGATTCTCATTTTCCATTTACGTATAATAAAATTTTAGTAGAAGTAATAAAATAAATTTTCAACTGTTTACTGTACTGTTCAGGTTATCTCGTAAAGATTGGAGAAACAACCTTCAATGCGAACTATTAATTAGCCCAGTTTAAGTTCTTCCTAAACAATTTATCGTTATCCCATTGCATTCGCAATATCCGCGAATAAAAATTACGATTTTAAATGATAAATAATCAAATATTTCCACTCGAGCAGGTCTCTGTCACACACACACACAACATTTCAATCCTACAGGCACTTCAAAAACCCGCCATCCGACTTTCTTTTCAGCAGAAAAGGGACGAAATAATACCCTCCGAAAATAATAGACGCCATATATATTAAAACGTCAAAATTCCCGGACGGAATTATTAATTAAACTTCTCTTTCTTTTCGAAGAACGACGCGCCGAGCTCCCATCTTGCTGACTGGCAGTAATAATAAAGCACCTTAATTAATAATAATCTAGTCGGCCTAACGAATCGAAGAAATATGGCCGCTCCGAAAGTACTAGGAGGGTGGAATGTTTGAGAGCGTATACAAAAATAGGGGGAGTTTCGAATGAATTATGGACGAAGAATTGAATTAAGAATGGGGACAGTGGTAAGTCCTATGTAAGGGATATTGAGGGTAATATATAGTTAAAGGGGGGGTGTGATGTACAGGGTGGCCCAAATTCGATGTTACTACACAGATAGAAAAGATTTCTTGTTTTAAAGAAATGTATTTGTTTGAATTTATTCTTTTGGGTCAAAACATATTTCTTTGACGCCAACAATATTTACTTCATTGAATACTCTAGTTTATTTGCTTGCAGAGATTAATTTATTTGAAATATTTATTTAAGTGGAATAAATATATATGGATACAAACAAAAATTACTTTCCTCTAAAGTAATATTTCAGTTTTGATTTTAAAAAAACATTTCTTTACACCAATGAAATATAATTTTGATTCTAACATATAAATTTGTATATAAGGAGAGATTTATTTCGCTTCAAGTAATATTTTGTCTTTGGCTTAAAAATAGGTTTACTTCCGCCAAAGAAATCATATTTTGATTAAAATAAATATATTTGTACACAAGAAGAGATTTATTTCCTTTAAAGTAATATTTTTGTTTTGGCTTTAAAATAGGCTTACTTCCACCAAAGAAATCATATTTTGATTCAAATAAATATATTTTTAATGTCATCCAACTGTATTGTTAGATGGCGCTGTAAACTCTCTCCTCGCACTTCGTACATATCGAGAGTATAAAGCCGCGTGATCGACAGTAAAGAACTTATAGAGTACAGTGCCTGCAGGTTCAAGTTGCGATTCCAAATCAGAGTACACTTTACCAACTTAATCTTGACTATATGTTGGGTTGGGAAGACCAAGCACTGGTCGAGGATGTGCGACATCCCAAAAAGGAGGTGACACATGGCGAGTCTTCCGAAAAATTCTTTACTATTAATTCCTTCAACAAATTAATAATTTTAACCATTTTAACTCGACCAACAGTTTTGTTAATTTAAGAAAATGTTATTCTTTCACTCAACACAATCATAATTATTTGAAGTAAATAAATCTCATTTCTTATAATACACAAATTGCAAACTTTAACTGGAAACATAAGTTGTTTGACACAAATCAACGTTCTTTCTACCAAACAAATATTTCAAATAAATGCGTTTTTATCCGCAAATAAATATTTCTTTGCCTCTATTGAAACAACAAACAACAGTCCAAATAACTTTTTTTTTTAAAATAATGGATTCTGCTGAAGATTTTCACGGTACCACTGGAAAAACTCCATTCGTTGCTGAGGGTCTGTTGGTTGCAAATGATGTTGTTTTATTAAAGCATATGGCCTAAATTTGTGCTTCTTGAGGATTCTCAAAGCTCGACGTCTTCATACCCCAGATTCAGTTTCTATTTCACGACTTGAAGTTGAGGTTTTTGCAACAGCGGCTGCACTGTGTTGGTGGCAGCTTCTTCGGCATTTTCAATATGGTAATGTTTGGGTCTTGCCATACTAAATGACCCTTGATTGATGAGATTTTCTTTTAATCTCTCAAAAATAGATTTGTGAGGTTGTGTTCTTTCTGGATAACGATTGAAGTATGTTTCGGATGCAATTTCAGCATTGTTATTACTTTGAATAAAGCATTCGATCATTGCGTATTTTTCATATGATTCATACAGCATTACGTAACTTTTAATTGAAATAAATATTCAAAAGAATGCAAATTCAATACTTAAGTCACTCATTTTTCGATATCTCTTATAGTTACCCAGATCTCCTATAGTAACATGGAATTTGGCTCACCCTGTACATACCGGGTGTTGTAGAAATAATCGCTAACCCGGAAGGAGCATATGCCTAAAGAAAAAAAAGAACGGAGTCCGACCTTGTTCGGCTCAAAAAAATCATCTACACTCTACCGCAGTTATAATAATGATATCTATTTTGGTGGCGTTAGGTAAAAAAAAAACGTCAGAAAACATTAAGTATTCTTGAGCTGGACTGAAAATTCGAACGCAGAAGGAATTAATCTGAGAAATCTCCATTTCTCTCGGGCGCGCTGGGAGCGCCCTCTAACTTCCGAGCCAACAAAAACTAAAAACTAATTTATATTTTAAGAGTTTAATTGCGAACCCGTTGGACGCCTCTGCCTTCTCCGCGGGCAGGGCACCGCCTCCAGCAGGCCGAGCTTGATTAAATTTTAATTAAAATGAATGAATATTTGTTAAAATTAGAAATTTGCAAGTTCTCTTTGTGGTGGATGGCGCTCTGCGAAGGCCAGTACTTCGAGGCGAAAATTGAGAGGAACGTTGAAGACGAAGAGGCGAGGAAGGGGTTGGGGGTGGTTTTGAGGGTGTGTTTTTGCACGAAGGACGCGGTTTCTAAGCCATAGAGAGAGAGAGAAAGCCGGTGTAATTACTGGGAGAGTAGGCGTTTTATAAATTAGGACAAATTCGAATTTAATATCGTTAATAACAAATTCCAATTTTAAAGTCATTTTCTCGCTGGGAAGAAAGGAGAGCCTCGAGTGGGGATGAGGGTTTGTGAGATGGTGGAGATGGGTTCGAGGGCTGCTCGATTCTTTGTCGACGTAATTAAGATTTAATGAGAAAATAAATTAGAATTTTATTTCTAATTAGGGCTTGTGCCGGACTGTCACGCAAGAAGTGGCCAGGATTTGTAGTCATGGCTTTGTCAAAAATGGTGGATTCGCTCACTCAGAAATTAATGAAGTTACAAGTAACCTCTTTACTTTCATTAGTCATTACCAATTAAATTATTAATGGCTATTAGTAAATATTTGTTGTTTGTATTTGTTCCAAATAATCTTTTTCAATGGGTTTGATAAAAGAAATAGTGACAGTATTTTTATTATTGTGGTCAAAATGTTTTCCCAATAAAATTCTAAATTACTCAATATTGGCACTTACATACTACAGTAATTATAAGTTAAAATTAATCAACACTCTCTGCTGAATGCCAGTCGTAGCAGTTTGGCTTTAATTAAAAAAAAACTGATGTGGCCAGGCACATGACTTTATCATACTATATATAAAATTAATAGTTTAGCTGCATGAGATTCTAGTTGATCGAGATCGGTCGTGTCTGTATTAAAATAAAACTAGTTTGCCAGGATTTGACACATATTTTGATACTATTGACAGCAGGTATTGTCAATACCATCACTGTGTGACAGTACTTACTGTCGTATACATAAGCAGACTTAAACTAAAACAAATTATGAAATCATGGTTACTAAATATTCCGTCTATTTGTGTCCTATAATTTTGTTATTGACTACACATCTGCACTAAAACAAGTGCGCCAACTACACAAAAAATATGTGCATCTATAATCAGAATAATTTAAATTTGACAAAATATACACCTTGTTCCATTTACAAAAATAATATTTGTGATTACACCCTATATTAAATGACATCATCTTTTTAAAACGGAATAATTATTATAATAACTATACTGTATAATTTTAATGATAATTATCAACGAAACTCATATAAACTGTATCTAGCTTTTTTAGAAAATCAATGACAATATCGTCACATTCAAATTCTACGAAAAAATTTGATGTGGACAGACAGATGATTTTATAATACTATATTATAAAATTAATAGTTTAGCTGCATAAAATTCTATCGCGATCGGTCGTGTCTGCATTAAAATAAAACTCGTTAGCCAGGATTTGCAGGATACTATTTTTGATACTATTGACAGTAGGTAATGTCAAACTAGCAGCGTTTGGCACTACCTACTATAATTAGAGTGAAAATATCTGTCTAACTAGTTTTATACGACCGATCTCAGTCAAATACTATTTGCTCATGCAGCTAAACTAGTAACTTTACCAAAAATTGTCATAGATATAAATTATTCAGAATTCCATCTACTTTAATTTATTATGTAACTATATGACGAAAGTACAGAAATGGCGGCTCATTTGCAAAATTGTTGAAAAATGCTAAGAATAAATATCCAGTTCCTTTGGACCCCTTTGAACAAAAAGCTTTTCAGCTCTAAGTTTAGTCATGAAACTTCGAAATATGAAGTTTCGTCCCGATACTTTTAGTAGTTTCTCCGGAATCGTCGTCACAAATAACACACAGACATTTTTTTGTACCACGGTCAAAAATATTCAGGGGACCCTAAAGGAATATTTCCGCTAAAATCTAAATATCTACAGCAAAAATAACTAAGCAAAACTATAATACACATAGAGTACAACTTAGCAGGTTTTAGTAATTTACATAATAATTTTTAAAAAATAGTAACATGTTTCATGTTGCAATTTTCCGCAATGTTTTGTTTTATCTCACAAAAAATACACATCCGAAGTTGAAGAAAATCTATGATTGCGATATTTTACCTATGAAGAAACAATTTATTTCTTTATTTTTATTGTTATACTGTGATACACCCCAATTAAAATTTTATTTGCAACATTTACTTTGCAGTAAATTATGTTTCCATATTTGTAATGATATGACTAATAATAATAATATTAATAAAGGATTTTCAATGGCAAGGGCTTGATATTATGTTGTTTCTTCAGAAATAGTAAACTATTACTTATTTCTTAAAACAGAGATACTTCAAGTAATTAATATAAAAGTTTACTAATTATTAACGTATTAACTTACGTAGAAATACAATAAATATTGCAATATTAATATGATCATACATGATTATATACATTGCTTTGTGATTATCTACTGATTATCTATTTATTTTAATATTGTAACAACTTATTGAACATAAAGCAAAATATATTGAAAATAGTGATGTATTTATTTAAGAAATTAAGTCAAGCGTCAGTTGTATTACGCCAAGTAAATTATTCTATTACTATTAGCATTTTAAAATAAGAGAATTTGAAAATAAATACCTACTTAAAAATGCGTAAAATATAAACGTTTGATACCGATTCGAAATATCGAACATCTGGATTTTCAAACACGTTTCAAATTCTCGAACGCTGCAACGGTACGGACAAAAAACTTGTTATTCTGTCGCAGTAAAATAACATCTACGTCGCATTTTGTTAAACGATTTGAGGAAAATATAATTTCATACCGTGCCAGTGCTCCGCAGAAAAATAGATTTTTCTACTTGCAAAAAATTGTTGTTGATTTAGTACCAGATTTGATAACAGGTTTCAGTTTCAACCAGAAAATAATATCTGGTATGTACTATGTAGTACATATATGTATGTCTCGCACGATACTATACTACATGAGTAATGAATTATCGCAAAAAATAATTCATTGTTTGATAATAATAATTAGTTCGATGATTATTCATCCGACTATAGTTAATCAAAAATCCTTAGACACGTCGATCTTTAATTATCAAACACATATACCGTGTGTTCATTTCAAAAGTATCTCCACCCTTAATAACTCTTGACCTGATGCGATTATTGCTTTGAGTGAAAACACGTCGATTTAGATATTGAGGGTGACGTTTAAAAATGGTATCTAGAGAATTTTAGGTTTCATCCCTTCGCCCCCCAGCCATCCTACTTTGAAATTTCAAACGGCACCCTATATCTTGTGATACATCATTTGAAAGGGTATACAATTCTCTACTCAACCATGATAAAAAAAAATTAAATCGATCGATTGATTCTTAAGATAGACTAAAATAACGACCACCATTATTTGCGTTCGCGAAGAGTTCGAAAACAGAATGTATTCTTGTCTAGCAAATAATGGTGGCCATTTCGAACATACCATAAAATAATTTCTTATTTCTTATGTTATTATTTATTTTATCCAATCCGTAATGTTCTGCTAATAATAATTGATTTCATATGATTATGAATGAGTCTGGCGTCTACTCAGTCAAAAACGATTCTGCAAATGTGAAGCTGTTTATGTAGGTCAAATCGCAAGGAAGTTTGAAAAACGGATAACAGAACCAAAATCTAGAACTTGGACCTACATTCCGTACACGAATGCAATAAAAACTACAAATTAGATCTATTAGAACAACTAGAGATAGAAAAATATAACATAAACCACAATATAAACATTATTAAACGATCAATTAGAATCCCGACAAAGAATTTGTTTGATTGTGTTTCTTTCATACCTGTATACCTCGCGTTATGCCAAACACCCCCACGACGGGGTTGTTGGTACAACTTAAGCAAAGCGTAAAAAATGCAATAAAAACTACAAAATGGATTTATTCGAACAGCTAGAGATAGAAAAGCATAAAAGCAACCACAATATAACTTCTCAATATTGTCATCGGCAGAACGCACAGCCCGCTCGAGCGGAAGAAGGCGAAGAAGTCCCAAGCGGGGGCGCGAAGAGGGAGACGCGGCACGAAAAACACCCCATTCCTATTAAAAATCGATAGGACGCAAATGGCGTTCTTAAAACTTCACTTCACCCTCTTTCCCTTATTCTCTCCACCGCCGCCGTCTCTTTTTACCCGTCACCGTCGCCGTCGTCCCTCGACATAATTTATAAAATGTATTCACCCCTTCGACGTCGCGCTCCAGACGACGAAGGGGTAGGAAAATGTCCGTCGCCCACCGCCCACCGCCAGCCGCCCGAGGAGCCTCGAGAAAATCCATCAAGACTGGCAATTAAGTCGAATTCAAATTTTATTCATTATAAATTACCAACAGTATAAAACTTGGAGAAAACTGGGGTTGGAGGGAGAGAGATAGAACGACGGAGGGGCGGTGGTTGGGGGGTGTTTGAGAGGCGACGGTCTTCGCTTCTTTGTGGAAACTCTCCGGTGGCTGTTGCTCGCTAAACCCTACCCCCCTACCACCCACGGTACACCTCTAGGTCCCTCAAGGGGGGGTGAGGGGGACCCGAGCGACGAAACGAAGGGAAGAAAACGCCAATTTAAAGTTTCTTGGGGACCGGGGGGGCGCGGGTGGTGTCTCCTCGTCATTTACCTCGCGTAGCCAAAGCTCCGGGATTGAGTTAAGGGCCAGCCGGTAGATGGCGCTCGCACTTATTGGTTTTCCGTCTTGGAAAATGGATGAAAACTGGATTCAAGGGTGGGTGAGGTTTTCCAATTGTATTAAATAGAAAATTTAAAAAATTGTTAACTTTGGTAGGATGTTAATGATTTTTTTGTGCTGAATAGGGTCGGACTCAGTTCTTGTTTATTAATTCTCTCAAGATTGTTTATTTTAAAAACGTAATACATTCTAACACAATCGAAATATTAAAAAATTATTACCGTTCATCGATAAAAAATTGATTTTTTAATTCTTGGGAAAACACTGCTGTTAGTTGTTAACGCACAGCTGTAAGTTTCGATAAACCCCACAGTAAGTTATTCAATATCGAAGAAACTAATAAATTAGTAATGACAAAATGGGCAGATACTGACAAATACCACACCTTCTAAGTCCATCAGTAGAAAAGTGTCATTAAATTTTTAATTGAGAAATTATGTAAGACTGTAAACCGCTGTTAAGTATAGACATGAAAAAAAGGCACAAGAGTTTTGATAACATTTTGAACAAATGTTGTCTTCATGTAGCTATAGAACAATTACAAAATTTTATGATATGTCCTCAGAGCGCCAGATATTCAACTAAATAAAGGTGTGTTTTTGAATAACTCACCTATTTTTTGGATAGGTGGCAGCCATTAAATATGACCCGATAAATATCTTCGCAAACAACTTTCGTTTGATTTTGTTATATCATACTTTGACGGTAATTGAAACTTTTTGGGCTTCCGGAACCATATTTTGGGTTATATCTCCGGACGTGACTGAGATATCAAAATTAAGTCTAGCCACAAGTAATCCACTCCTAAAAAGGTATAGTGTATCCACATTCGGGAACAATCGGTCAAGGATTTTCCAAATTATGTATTTATTCGAGTTAAATGTGCACCACGAAAAAAACTGTTTACTTAATGGTTGTACTAATTTTTCTTACGTTATTTGTGGAATATTGCCTTGACTTTTCTTGCCTTTTGTTAAATCAACAGGGAGAAACTCCTAATTTGGTTAGTGAACTGTTTTATAATTGTAAAACCTCAGAATTCCCAGAATGGTTGCAAGACAACAACTGTACAAAATTTCACCAAATACCGAGGTTTTGGGGTATAAAACTGTGTTGGTTTGACATGGAATTACCCACAAACCAACGAGATACAAAATACAGCTCAAATATCTCCCATCGGACAAACAACGTCCGCAAAATCACTCGACGTCATCGAAAGGGTTGCAAACTTATCCAGCTCCGTCTGCATCTCCCGCAAAAACAAAATTACGTTTTAATTTTCCCCAATATGACCCTACGTCGTTAAAAACAAAACGAAATAAATCGTCCTCCGCCCTCCACTTCCTTATACCCCCTCCCCCACCCAATTCCTTTCGTACCCCCGCCTAAAACCCCACAATTTCTCAACTCCGGACTCTACCCGGCCTCCGCCAGGACTCCGGGAGTCCGGTAATATTTTCCCGCCTCCAGTTTCCTACTTTAATGGCAGTAAAAAGTGTATTTGAAAAGTTTTTCGACATAAGCGAGCTCAACGCTCGGGAAAACCGGCATGAATTATAAATAGGGAACGCTCGAAACAACCGCGTATGAATTTTCCGGTATATCGCTGGCCCCCCGCGCGGGTCCCCACTGGTCCCCGTTGGTCCCCATCGGTCCCCGCCGGTCCCCTGCGTTGTAGCTCCGGTCCCAGCGACTTCGATATAAAGTTTTAGTTTGCTGTCGTCTGTTGGCGCGGCAAGTTTGCAAGAAGATTGCCGTAGGTCAGACCGAAGTTAAACTATCCCCATCAAACTTCCCAGTCACGTGTGGTCTACGCGGAAATGGACGAAAAATAAGCGAGTGAAAAAGGAGTTGAAAAAGTTTACTTTTACACAATTTAGCAAACATTATTTTTCTTGTAATTTTTTGAATGTTTGTTTCTTTTTAATTTGGTACAAATTGTAAATGGGGCCTAGTTTATGAGAAAATCGGTCCAAAAAATGTCACTACATAATCAGTTGTCATAATAGCCTGGTCAAATTTGACAAATAATAAGTAAACTTCGGAAAAAACTACAAAAAATTGTCTATAGATCATTAAAGTACGAGTTTATTTAATTTTTTAGATAATTCACTTTGTAATTTTAGCTGTTGTCTGTCAGCCCGTGAAGGAGTTTTTTCTTGAGTGTTTCTTATCCATGACTGTTCACGAGAGAGTTTCACAGAATAATAAACAACACACTGCAAGATCCCTTGGCTTGAAAAAATTTTAACTCGAGCGGAAAAATTGTTGAGCGCGCGATCCGACCGATCCGCGCGCTTCGTATTTTGGCACCTGCACGCCATCGGCTAATTGCTCATAACTTGGCTAATTTTGCAAATATTGGCTTGAAACTTTGTACACACATTCTTAAGGACCTTTTTCAACAGAAAACCGGAATCCCCCTTAAATCCACACTACCTTCAACACCACATGTGGCCTTTTAATCGTATGCACCACTTCAGAGCCTCCCATGTTAGCCATACATATATCTATTTCGGAACGCGTCGCATAAAACGCTCATGAATAGTCAGAATCCACAAACAGAGTTATAAATGAGAGTAACAATGAATATAATGCAGATAGAAAGTTAAGGAAGTGCTTCGGAGTTCGGCCGTGATATCTGCCGACCGGCGACAAACAAAAGGGGGGACGGTTAAGATTGAAATCATGTAGGGAAATGCAAATTGGGCCCGGAGAAGAGTCACACACAGAGAATGCCAGAGGAGATGGCGATTTTTTCTCCCTTCGGAGGCGAAACGCGACTCCCCGTCCCGTATAACCGTCATAAATCGCAAGAATAACCGGCACAAGAAACGGAAGTACATCTTCCATTGTTGCGGATGTGTGGTTATTGTTCGCGAGCCGCATCTAGCGACCTTAGAGCGGGATAGGGGGCGCCACATTCGCTAGTTCGTCGCGCACAGGAAGCTAGATGGGGATGAGTATAAATTCCTGGAAGGAGTTCCAGTTTTCGTTTTGGTGTCTAATATCTAAATTGGTATGAAAGAAAAGTAAGAAGAAAGTAATACACAAACTATATTTTTGCATTATTATTTCTTTAGTAGTTAATTGAGCGGAAAGGAATCGACGGTAGCCGCCGGATGGGAATTATAAACGAAAAGTCAGATCATATTTTTAGCGGCCGCAATATTCGGCGAAAATTGTCTCCGATTACTTTTAGGCTTTTAGTTTTCCATTTCCCCCTCAAACTGAATGGCATTCTGTGTACTAAAATTAATGTTTATTACAGATTCTCTATCACATTCTCAATCAACCCTCAATCAAATCGAATATCTTTCAAGAGACTGGAAGGAGTACGAAGTGAACAGACGTAAAACTTTTTAGTAAAAAGTTCTAATAACGCTCAGGTCGCATAGGACGGGTTAACAGGCTCGAATCGGGGCCGGAAGTTGTCGGTCGCCATGTTTGATGTCGCCATAACTGGCTGATAAGATAAGAAAGCGCTAAGACTCCGAGCTGGGCCGTTAAGTTTTACTGCCAGCTCTGTTGTCGAGGATGGTACCAAGCGACAAAGTTTTACTGGAGAAAGAAATGACGATAAAATGTAATTTCGTACAGATAACAACGCCAGTCCTCTTTAACGTTTCTCCTTTCAAACAGGAAAGGTATGTATATATTCTTTTAGTAATAACATTTATGATACTAGTGGACCTATAGACCGCCTATTGGGTAGATCATTGAATCGGTACATCGCAGGAATCGATAGACCGTATATACACTACTGTCTTTAAAAAATATTTTTTTCCAAAACCAAATTTTTAAGTTGTTACCTATAAAGTTGTTTCTATGGACTCAGATATAAAACAAAAATGGTTCAATTAAAAAAAAAAATTGTTATATTTTGTTCCCACTTATTCCATTACGTAGAATACAAAAAAAGATTCAATAAATTTTTCAATTTTATGCCGAGTGCAGGAAATCTAATTCTTGCAGTAAAGTAATATTTTCAACTTGAAAATTACTTTAACCCAACTACAAAAAACAATTGAAAAAAATATGAATATTAGGCCTCTTGTGGGAGACCTATTTTTTCTTAATTGGGTTAATCTTTTTGATGTTATATGTGGGTTCATAGAGATAACATAAATCAACTTAAAACTTTGATTTTCCAAAAAGTTCTTTTTATACACTCTACTGCTTGGTTGGTCACTACTTATACAGATTGGTATTGTAGATTAATAACATTGTACATATATTGCAGAATATGTAATAAGATTAGTATTTTTAAATAACAAATAAGAAATCATAAATAAGAAAGTAAAACGTGATTGAGGCTAAAAATTAAATTAGTTTCTTTACAGAGACTGCGCATATAATATATATTTGTAGAACATTGCACATCATTGTATACATATGTATATATTACAGAAAACAATAAGTAAAAAATGGATTATTTACAAATTTAAATATTTCTTCGTAACATGTAACTGTTGATTTGAATAGAATCTTTTTCCACAATCGCCCCGGAGAAAACGTTTTGTCAATTTACACATACGTAGAATCCCACCTTTTAGCCGTAGCAGATGCCACATTTAGCTGTGCAAAAACGTGTTGAAATACATTGCAACTAAATACAAAGTTTGTCCTCATTTATGGTTATAGCAATACAGACCTTGATTGGAAATTGTATTCTTTGTAATACGATTGATGCGCGTATGTATATGAAATTGACAATAACATTACGGGTGACCGAGAGTTACGATTGACCAATGCGATATTGCGATAAGTCTACTTCAATAACCCTTCCGAATCACCAATGTTGTTATTCGTCCCATTTGTTCTGATATATACAAATCTGTTTTGTTCGAAGTAACACATAACTTTCTTTAACCCAAAATTAGATTCCTAAAAATATAATAATTAATGTAACCTGAAAATAACGATAAATAGTTTCATTCCTTCAAATTCTTGTACTAAATGTTTGATTACGGGAAAAGTTCTTGTTTATTTTCTTTCGAGTCATCCCCATTTCTGGCATAATGAGCTGATGTTCACGTTCTAGGCTTCTCTCTTGCGCTCTGTCAATTCGCACACTATTTTAACTTCGGCTTTCTTGTAGTTGTAGGGGCTCTCGCTGTTGACGTTTCTAACTGGCAACCATGACGACGCGTAATAAACAGCTGTTGGAATGTTGAGGCGTGTTCACCAAAATCGCTCAGTTTTTGGAAAATTTTGAAGCAAAAACGCAAAAAAAACGATTTCAAAAACTCACGCAACGTAGAATGGTCCATATAGGGCGACGGTCGCAAAAGACCTCTCCAAATTTTCTATAAGCAACTAAGAACGCATTTTTTCGCACGTGAAATGGTGAGTTAAAATGTTCCAATTCACTTTACTTAATATTGACAACGGCGGAAAACTTCTTCTATTCTTAATTTTCAATACCAAGGAAACCTGTAATATAAATCGGGCTTTTCAGAATTCGTTTCACGCAACAGTATAAATAAGACCAGCAAAGTATCCGCTACAGTAGACAACTATATGTTGCAATACCCACATCCAAAACCCCACACCTGACACCACTGCGAGTTCCCAGACCGCGCGACGACAAAGCTTTCTTGCTACGAAGAATACCCGTGATTTTCGTCAGGAGACGTCCTCAGACGGTATAATTTTATTATGTTTTCCAAACGAGCTACCGACAGAAGGAACAACAACAATCGGTGAGCGCTCGCAGAAAGACGATTTCCACCCGTTTCCCGACGAACAAAATTCGCCCTAAACAAAAGACCGATCTCAAAGGACCCCCAAGACCACGGCAGCGCCGGTACGACAGAGAGAAAGAATCCTCCTGTTTACTCCAAGGCTATTTCCACCATCGACCAAGTTTAATGTAGAAATTCAACCCCTCGCCGTTTCCCCCCCGCCGACCCCCTCGCGCTCTCCTTTATGCTTTCTTCTCCCTCTTCGCTCTTTATAATTAAAACAAATTCAAATAAAATTTCCGCGCTGCTGTACTCATTAATTTTCAGACGAAACGAAGAACGAAAGGGTTGGTGCGGAGTCGGAGTCGCAGCCCAGGCAGCCAGGAGGGGATCTTATATTCTCTCCTATAAATTTCTTTATAACTTGGGTAGTAAGGACGCGCCTCTGTTCGAAATCGCGGCCATTTTGACCTTTAACGACAAAGACTCGCTTCTATTTATTCGGGTTGAGCTCTCTCTGGGGATTTTATGGAAATACTTCTCAGTTTTCTCGGGGTTTGGGACTTTAAGCCTTCCTCTCTGTCACTCTGGGTGGGCGAAAACAGCGTTTCTCAACATTTTTGTCGTCGCTTGTGATTATTAAAAGCTTCCATTGTTATTTATTAATCAACAAAAGAAGCGAAAAAAACACCTCCGCCTGGATTTGAACCAGGAACCATCTAATTTCCGGTTGACAGCTGTCCCAGTTGAGCTACAGAGGCTGTGGAAATTTATAGGTTTTATTTGTCACGTCACGACTTGGCAATCCGAGTTTCGAATTAAACAAACCCGTCGTGTGTAGATTGCAAGCCAGTTGCCCTAAAAGCATAAATATCTCGCTCACCAGTACATTATACAGTTTATGACAAAATTCATAAATCTATTACCAAAGAAAGCCCTTATTTATAAGCATGTGTCTCTCACAGACCAACGTGCGGCAAAGTTGATCCCACAAACAAAATAATGCCAATTATCACACGTATTTCCAAGGTTGGACCAATGTGCTAGGGGAATATGGTCACCAAATAAGGTTAATTTAGCTACCAAATCGTCTTAATGCCGAAGAATCCTTTACTCCAAATTTTACATCAAAACGAACAACGAATCTAACGAACACCTGTTGGGTTCAGTGTTGCCAAATGTATGATTCTTTCAAATCTCTCCTGGAGGACACAAGAATTACTCTGCAACATTTCAACATAAAGACTGTCGAATCAAAATTTTGCAAGAACATCGCATCGCTACGCTTAACTTTTCCGCCATAGACACCCTGTATAATTAATGTGCAATTTGGAATCAAACGCAGTCGCTGGTACTTTATTTTCTAGAGATTACGACGCTCCTATACGAATAATATCTAAGGGTAGATCGTAGATAATTCGAGGGGAAGGCATTGTTTTGACAGCAGCTAAGAAAGCGCCCAACGAAGTGATTTAACGCCAATAAAAACCTCCACGGCGTCAGTCTTCGCAATTATGCAGATAAGTCGTTACGTCGTTCGGTTTTTTTGATGTTTTTCGCATCGCATCGGTGTTATAAGATGCTAAATCACTGCGATAAAATGCCATTGCAAATCGATAAATAACGGTGTGAGATTTAAGCGTGCATTATTTAAATAGATATGTGCATTAAAATAGATACTTTGTGCATTAAAGATTATTAGATTATTATTATTATTAGATTATTAGATTATTGATTGCGCTTAAAAAAATTTCAAATGCTGATTTATTTAAAGTATTGGACATATATTTTTTTCAATAAACAATTATTTTTGGAGATGCACGTTATATTTTTATAGAGGTAACGATTGTATTGCTCATTTATTTGTTTAAGTGCACAAATATATTATGAAAGAAACATTCAAATATATAAATGTACAATTATTTATTCTGATGCACATATATTCTATTAGAAAAACTTAAGAAATATAACTTTTCGAAATTGAGCATTGAGTTAATGGAGTCATATCTAAATAATCGTTACCAACACGTAAAAGTGAACAATTCAATATCATCGAACAGACTTTGCAGTTACGGGGTACCCCCAAGGATCGGTTTTGGGCCCCATTCTCTTTTTAATTTATATCAACGACATTAATTGTGCTACTGAAGCAACTGATCTTATTCTATTTGCGGATGACACAACGGTAATTGAGGGAGGTGATGATTATGAACAGCTTTTTAACACAGTTGGTCTATGTGACAGAGATATTAAAGAATGGTTTTCTGCAAATGCGCGTTGCATCAATCAGGATAAGTGCTTATCGGTATTGTTTACATTGCGACATGAAGCGCGTTCCAGTACGGACGATAATGAGAGTGTAAAATTCTTGGGTGTTATTCTTGACTCCAAATTAAAGTGGGAAAGTCATGACGGACATGTTTCAGGAAAACTTGCGAGGGTTATTAATTATTTGAGAATCTTGAGAGAATCAATCTCTATAAAATGTCTTAGGGTTGCATACTTTGCCTTTTTTCACTCCTTGATGACATATTCAATATTTAACTGGGGCCATTCAGGTCACAGCAATAAATTGTTTTCCCTACAACGCCGATGTATAAGAGTAGTACATACTCGGAGTCGGTTGGAGAGAAGATTGCCGTGAACACTTCCGAAATCTCAATGTTCTGACACTTCCATCCGCCTACATATTGGAATGCTTAATGTACGCTAACGTCAATGCCAGTACGTTTATGACATCGAATGCAATTCACTCGTTCAACACTCGTGAGAATCAGCAGTATCGCCGACCTTTTCTGAGATTGCAGAAGTCGCGCAACGCATCAAATTACTGGGCTCTAAAAATTTTTAATGTTCTGCCGCCAGCAATTAAGTGTTACTCCAATAACAGATTTAAGACAGTAATGAAACAATTCTTGGTTGAAAAATGTATATTCAATTACGATGAATACTTTAACTGTAATTTCGTAGAAATATGTAGTGCATAGTGTTTTTCTTTTTTGTTCTGACTTGTGTAAACAATTTTCTTTGTAATAACACCAGTAATAACACCAATAATAACGCTATTTCAGAAAATACTTTCTAGGTTATGGAAACATCGCTAAGCAGGCTATCTATACTCGTTAATCAACACATTTACCACGACTTGACGTGTTAATTCTTCGGGCACAACACTCACGCACATTTTCTAGTGCAGGCGTAGTTTCGTTTGTTAAATTGTTAATTCGATGAAAGCATCAAACACCAGGATGGTACGCGACTCCACCTATGTGTGTGTAGTGTATAATCGTTCTTTAGGTTCACGTGTGTGTTGTTCGGCCAATGAGGAGACGCCTCAGAAACAAATTACACTCATCGTGCTAAATATGTACCTAATTGCTTCAACTCGTGTGTACGTAGACCATAAATGCAAACGATGGTTTAAAATAGACATCACTGTTTATATGGTGGTGAAAACTGACAATGTTCTGCACAGATAGAAAAGGTTTCTTGCTTTTAAGAACAATATTTTTTTGAATTTGTTCTTGTGGGTCGATACATATTTCTTTGACGCCAACAATATTTACTTCATTGAATACTCTAGTTTATTTTTGCTTGTAGAGATTAATTTATTTTGGAATATTTATTTGTCAAATAAATGTATTTGGATACAAATAAGCCTCTAAAGTAATATTTTTGTTTTGATTTAAAACATCTTGTCTTTACTAGAAAAAATTTATTTCCTTCAAAGAAATATTTTTTCTTTGGCTTAGTAATAGTTTACTTTAATTTACATTTGTTTAAAGAATATATATTTGTTTAGATAATTCGTTTTTCTCGAAAATCTGGCTGAAGTCTGTTTCCTGAGGTCGAATGGCAAATTATTATCTGACATTATTCATTAAAAAATGTCTTCCTATTGTTTAAACATTCAATTATTATTAATTTAAAACTTTTTTTCTAATTATGCTAGAAAAGTCAGCTTTTTTATGAAATTAACTTATAAATTTCATGTTCGAGATATCTAACAAACCTATTATCTATATTATCTAATAAACCCACATTTGATTAAACAAATTCTTTTTGTTTAAACAATTATTGTTTGCAATTCCCTTAGAATAATTTTTTTATATCGGTCTGGTCAACTTTCAGTTCAAGTGGCAGCATTTATATTTTGGGATGATTTCCATTGTTTAAATAATAAAATATTATTAGTTTTCAATGTCATTTATTCGAAAAAATTGAAATGATTTGAAATTCTTTATTTCGGGATTTTTTTTCGAAATATCGTTTGGAATATTAAATTTCCTAAAGTCAGCAAATTTTAGTAATCACGATAATGTTGATTTGTTGCTGTCTGAAAACTGTTCCCTGTAAGTACATACTCTAATTTGATGAAATATTGAAAACGAATAATATTGTACTATTTAAAGAATGGAAATTATCCCAAAATATAAATGATGTCACTTCAGAATAACAGTTGGCCAGACCGATCTACAAGAAATTAATTTTAGCGAATTACAGACAAAAATGTGTAAAGAAATGGCATTTGTTTAAAGAAATGTGGGGTTATTAGAGAATACAGACTAGATATCTCGAACGTGAAAATTATAAAATGTTTATAACATTCCACAAGACTTATAGTAATGATTTCTATAAGGAAATGATAAGAACGGTCAATTTTCTGAAATACGTATATTTTTTCATTTGAGAAATGTATTTGTTTGAATTTATTCTTTTGGGTCAAAACATATTTCTTTGACGCCAACAATATTTACTTCATTGAAAACTCTAGTTTATTTGCTTGCAGAGATTAATTTATTTGAAATATTTATTTAAGTGGAATAAATATATATGGATACAAACAAAAATTACTTTCCTTTAAAGTAATATTTTAGTTTTGATTTAAAAAAAAAACGTTTCTTTACACCAATGAAATATAATTTTGATTCTAACATATAAATTTGTATATAAGGAGAGATTTATTTCGCTTAAAGTAATATTTTGTCTTTGGCTTAAAAATAGGTTTACTTCCGCCAAAGAAATCATATTTTGATTAAAATAAATATATTTTTAATGTCATCCAACTGTATTGTTAGATGGCGCTGTAAGCTCTCTCCTCGCACTTCGTACATATCGAGAGTATAAAGCCGCGTGATCGACAGTATAGAACTTATAGAGTACAGTGCCTGCAGGTTCAAGTTGCGATTCCAAATCAGAGTACAGTTTACTAACTTAACCTTGACTATATGTTGGGTTGGGAAGACCAAGCACTGGTCGAGGATGTGCGACATCCCAAAAAGGAGGTGACACATGGCGAGTTATCCGAAAAATTCTTGTCTATTAATTCCTCCAACAAATTAATAATTTTAAGCATTTTAACTCGACCAATAATTTTGTTAATTTAATAAAATGTAATTCTTTCACTCAACACAATCATAATTATTTGAAGTAAATAAATCTTAAATCTTTCTTATAATACACAAATTGCAAACTTTAACTCGAAACATAAGTTGTTTGACACAAATCAATGTTCTTTCAACCAAACAAATATTTCAAATAAATGCGTTTTTATCCGCAAATAAATATTTCTTTGCCTCTATTGAAACAACAAATTTCTTTGAGTCAATGCATATTTATTTGAATTAAACAAAAATGCCTCTCTGTGTATAATAGGTCAAATTCTTCCTTGAAAAGTCCAAATACCTACCCTAGTGTCCATAAGGGAAAGAGTGCTATGTAATAAACATATAATACCAAAATACGAAAGGGGGTCAGCTGCCCCCCTGGCCCCCCTCTGGATACGCGCATGCTGTCTATACACAAGAAAATAACATATTTTACATCGTTTGCAATACTACAATTAATTGTACGCATTTTGTCCAAATTCCGTTTTTTTTTGTTCTTCACAGAAAGCATTTATTGCACTTATTTCCATTACACACAGCTAACTTAATATAAATAACGCGTACGACAGTTTCGAGATATAAATTGCCACTTCAATTAAATTGAAAATCCCCTCGCAGTAATCGATCCCTTACATAATACCAACCCCCGCGAACGAAATACCATATCTTTATTCCAACGTGTAAATATATTCTTTGCCGCACCCCTACTATACACAAGGGCTAGTCCGCCCCGTCTTAATTTATTAAACAAACGACGTCGTCCGAAGCGAAAAAAGACGTCCAGCCAACCCTTCTCCAACAAACATCCCCCAACAACGCCTTAAATCGATACGAGAAAACAGAAAAAAGAAGGGATGAATTAGTAAGAAAATACTCTAAGGGTTGGTCGAAGTATGCTTGTTGGTCGAAGGTAGGGGGGGTGGAGGGTGAGCTAAGGGTGGGGAAGAATTCCAGGCGGGTATAGAAAGAGACGTAAAAATCGCGTATAGCCGCGCCGTGTGAATGTGGTGGGGGTAGTGCCGGGCCAACGCGATTCTTATTCGCTCCATTCGCCCTTCTTCTGTTTTTTCCGGTACGCCCCGGCGGATTCAAAGGTTCTCCCCACCCCTCGCTTCTTAGAGGGCGAACGCGATTCGGAATTCGGATGAATTTTGTACGGGGGGTGGTTTTTTAAAAGGGGTGGTTTTTCTGAAGGGGTGCGCTTTTTCGTAGGGGGTGAGTTAGACGGAAATTCTTTCTTTACGTGCTGTCGAGCATGTGATTTGAATCTTTTATTTTTCGCGCAGAAAAACCGGTTGACAGGTCTGGTTGTTTGTAGGGAGAAAAAAGGATTTTTCCGTATGTCAGTCGTCTGTGTGTGTATGTGTGTAAGGGTTTTTTTTGTACGCGAGCCGGGGAGACTTTTAAATTCGTTAAAAGTTTGTGAATTGAAATTTTCGGTCTGTTGAAATATGGAATGACTAGATAGGAATGTTCTTTATGATACGAGAACTGATTTTGTTTTGTAATAAAGTTGGAGATATTCCACGTCATACTTGTAGGTTCAGTAGTATTTAAAATAAAAGTATAACAAGTATTTTTACTTTATCATACATAGTATGACAAAAAATTTTAATCGTGTCGAAAAAAAAAATAATTAGAAGTTTCATGACCAAACTTAGAGCTGAAAAGCTTTTTGTTCAAAAGGGGCCAAAGGAACTAGACGTTTACTCTTTTAATTTTTCAACGATTTTGCAAACAAGCCGCCACATCTGTAATTTCGTAATAATAGTTAAATAATAAATTAAAATAGAGGAAATTTTGTATAATTTATGTCATCATATCAATTTATGACATTTTTTGATAAAATAAGCTGCATGAGCAAATTCTATTTGATCGAGATCGGTCGTGTCTGCATTAATATAAAACTAGTTAGGTAGGATTTGAGAAATGTTTTCCTTTTAATCTGAGTATATAGTGTCAAACGCTGATGTTTTGACAATACATACCTTCTGTCAATAGTATCAAAATATCTGTCAAATCCTAGCTAACTAGTTTTATTTTAATGCAGACACGACCGATCTCGAGCAAATAGAATCTCAAACTATTAATTTTATTGATATAGTATAATAAAGTCATGTGTCTGGCCATTTTTAAAATTAAAATTTTTAGTAAAAAACTAATTATTGTTTATATATTTATTGTCATGATTAAAACATGAATTAATGACAAGTATCATGATATGTAAGTATCATGAATACTTTATAAAAATGTTGTTGTTTTATTAAGACAACAATATTGCGATAATATCTATTGGGTAATTTAGCTCAAACAGAAAATATCTTATTTATACATTAATATTTAGCACTGAAACAATCGGGTATACGAGATAAACAATACCTCAATAAAAAAAGCAAAAAAAATGTCCTGATCGTCAGGTATTAATAACTAATGCAGCTAAACTATTAATTTTATATATAGTAAGATGAAGTCTGGCCTCATCAAATTTCTTCTAATAAATTTATGTTGTAGTAATGCAAATAATGTGAGGAATTTGGAATTATTGTGACTGTATATATAGGGTTTCTATAAAAATTGTATTAAAAATTATCTGAATTTCCCTTAATTGATAAGTATATTTTTCTATTAATTATAATTTACATGAAACGTACAAATATGTAGTTTAAAAAAGGTAGATTGTAAAAAATGCCTTCTTCTGCAGAATTAACGTGCGTTTTCAGTCAAATCGCAGACATTGTGTAAAAAGTTTATTTGATTTTGCTGTAATTTCACAGAAATATCACTATATTAAGATAGATATGACGAAAAAAAAAATGGTATGTAGTTATTTCGTTGGTATTAAATAACCAACAAGTTTATAGTAAAAATTGCAATTGCTTTGTATATACTGTAAGTGTCAACTGTTTAAAAATAACTGTGAATTCTGTGTTTTAGATAATTTTTTAAATAGTCTTTATCTTTCTATAATGTTACAAATATTTTTCTCTGAGAAGACTTGATCAGATTTTTAGGCTTTTTCAAAAATTCTGTTAGTAAACTAGCATTGATAAAAAGTTAAGCAACACAAGAGTTTTAAAACATCAGTATTGTAAACTAACATTGGTAAAACGTTTTAATTTACAGTATTTATTAACCAATTCATATGTGACCGAGGAATGTATAAATAATATAATATCATACAAGTTTTATAAGACTCAGTTAGCAAATTTTATTCTAAAATAAAATACGGAATAAAACCTCTTTTCCTTAGAAATAGGATTTAATTGCTTATGGACCGGTTTCGTCTTTATAAAACACATCTTCAGCCTAAATCTACAAAAAGAACAGCGATGGTAATGTAATAAATAAATAATTTAACAGAGTAATTACAGTCGGATAAATAAAAATATTTAAAACAATATAGAGCACGTGTGCTATGTGTGAAAACACGGGGTGACACACAGCGGGAAGCTAACAAGAGGGATGGCTGAAAATTGGTCTAATGCAGGCAACTTAAGATACACAAATTTCAAAATTATTGTAAAGTGAACCTGAATGGAGGTTTTTGTTGAAAGTTTTGATCAGTTAATAAGGTAATATTGTGGTTTCTTCTATGCTTTTCTATTTCAAGTTGTTCCAATAAATCCAATTTGTAGTTTTTATTACATCTGTGAAGTAACGTAGGTTCAAAGTATTTTATAAAAAAACAATTATTCTGTCAGTTATATTGATGATTTGTAATATTGTTTAAAAATACTGTTTTTCTATTTATTTATTTCAATATTTTTCGGATCAGAGAACCATTTATTTAATTTTCAAAACTTCCCTTATACATTTTAAAAATATATATTCCGGCTATCATTAAGAAAGCTCAGCTTTGCGAAAGCGAGCCCAACCCACCTCTAAATAAGAAATACGCCGCCGACGAAGGAGTTGAAAGTTTTTGAGGGGGGCGGGCAGTAGCCCCTCGAAAAGTGCTCGCCAGAAGTTAAATATAACGGAATAAGTTCTCTGGGCTGGGCTGCCTTCACCCGCCTCCACACTCTCCAGCCTCTCTCCAGTTCTGCACACCGAGCTCGAAATAATTTAAAGTACATAACGATGAAAAACGGTCCGGTAATTAATCTTAATTTTAAATGACTTCGGGAAAAGACGTAGCAGTGTAACGCGGCACCATGCTTCGCCCGCTCTGTGAAGGCAAACGAATTCATCTTCGCGAGGCAGAAGGAAAAGCTGCGAAAGTTGAAAGGGGCGCCCGAGAATGGATTGATGAAGTTTTAAGCAGTTGTTATTCAGTTTTGCGAGCATATTTCTTGCTTATTTGGTATTCGTTCGGAGGGGTTTTCCAAGGAAGGCTGTTTATCACCAAAATTTCCGAGGTTTTGTGGGCCGCAATTTATTACTTGTCGTGTTTGTAGTGGTGGCCGTCAGCGTTGCTCTGATGATGCTGGAATTGAGAAAATTATCCATTTTTTTTAAAGCTGTATTACACAGAGAGAAAATTTTGTTTAACTGAATAATAATTTGTATATGATAAGGAAGGTGTACACTGTGGGCAAAATAACGGTACACATTTTCAATTGCTCATATTATGTCCAAAGATATCAAGTAATTTCAAGCGTTTCTTTGAAAAACTAATTACTTTTATTATGAAGATTGAAAACATACCATATTTGCAATAACTGAACGTAATCCAATGTAATGTTGCTTTATATACGGCTATGCAACATGCAGAGAATCCGTGTCTGCATGAGCAATACAATTTTTAATTAGATATAATAAACTTGTATAATGCATAAATTGTTGTGTTATTATGCAATATCATGAAACGAGATGTTTATTTCATGTCAGAAAATATATGTTAATTAATATAAAATTAACATTATATTTAATCAAAAGCATAATTACATTGCAATGTAGGCATTACATTAATTAATTATATCTTAAGAGAATAAATCAAAATTGGATGATATGAAAATGATCGACACGGTTACTCAAATAATATATTTGGAATATATGATGTATGCAGCGTAAACGGACAACTTTTTGCACAGAGCGGCCGAGCGGTCAAGGCAAAAATAACAAAAAACTAGTACGTGGATATTACCACAGACACATTGCTTTAAATTTCTGAAACGAAGTAAGAAATCTTAACCCGAAAGCAATTCTAGCCAGTAGAAAAAGGTATTTTTCTGCAGCACATTGACAGCATATGTTTTCCTCAAATAGGCTTACAAAATTCGACGTAGAAGTTATTATAGGTATAGTTGACAGACAAAACTCAACTTTCATTGTAAATTAAATCACCTGCAGAATGCTAGGTTTTAATGTGCCGTTTTGTAAAATTATTGGAATAGTGGTTGACCCACAAAAAGCTATATTATGCAATGCCAGCAAATCCGTTATTAGAAGAGCTAGAATAATGAAATATAGGCTACCAAATAATTCATAGGTTGAAAGTTTATTACATAATCATTGTTTATCTTGCATTTTTCATACAAAAGATCGTGCTGAAACTCCGCGTGAATTCCGACGCTCTACGGTCTTTGGTGTGCTGCGGGGAAGGGAGGCGTTAGCGGTGCTGTCATGTCGGAGAGAACCGACACAGCTGCGAGAACCGGTGCAGCTTATTATCAATACACAAAAAGAACGATAACTTGTCAATGTAGTAATTTTAAACTAACAATTAAATTCTTAATGTTTGCATAATTTTGATTATATGTGACCCGGTACGAGAGAAATCTATTCTATCGATTGGCGTTTATGTTTTCTTCAGTTTTTATACAATAAGGTTGTAGACAAGATTTGGATGGAAGCGGATAGATCTAATAATATGGAGTTAGCAGATTTTCCGATTAGTGGTGAATACTAAATTAGGTTTGCTTGACAAACCCAAAAAATATTTAAAAAGTATGCCCGATTTTGTTATATAAATATTCAAACTATTATAACAGTTTTAACAGTTTATTTATTAATAATATTTAAATACATGCACAAACAATATTAAATAAATACAACTCTTGATATATTACATATATTACAAACGTCAGCTCTAAGCGTATAAAACTTAGAAATATCAAAAAACTGTTACAAATTTAGCATCGTAGATCTGTTGGCACATAGATTATTTTGCAGATCGTTCATTAATTTTAAATGCTAATCCCGAAATCCGATTTAAATTGCCAAGAATTTCCATCGGACTTCCAAATGCCTGTTCGTGGTTCTGTTATCTTATTGACTCATTTTACCATTATTTTTGAATTCGGTATACTGTCGCCGGATATCCAAATTTCTTTGGCGAGGCATAATCGCCGTGTCGTTATATTGTGTCCGTAAACACTTCTAGTAACTAATACACGTGCGATCGTTGAAATCTATGGATTATTTCCGGAGTAATTATTTGCTAAAGTTAAAAAATGAAATTTACGGGGCAAAAACAGCGCCAATTCTTCTTAATTTGGAAAAATCGACAAAACGCCAACATATACTTTTCTAATTTTTATGAGTTGTAGCATATTAATCAAGGTCAACATAAGAATTTTTTAAAATTTTGTCGCCCCTTTTTGCGAGGAAATTTTGCGAGGAAATGGACGTCAAAATAGGGGACATAATATATGGCCACGATAGTACCTGCTATAAACTTCGTACTTATTGTATTTACCAATTAATAAAACATAATGTTGGATAGATAGTTTATTAAAATTAACTCGATATAAAAACACGATAACAATCAGCGGTGTTTGCGATCCAAACTCAACCATTCGCAATATTTATGTAGGCCACACGTGTCTCACTGATTCCAACCCCAAAAACTGGTTACCAAACATTCCTACATTACCGACATAACAAATATAAAACACAAGTCTCCGTTCGTGCGTCGTTTCGTTGTTAAATAATGAAAAGGAGCGACGATCAAATACCCCGTTTTCGCCGGGACAATTTCACCCCCTCTCGCCCCCTCCCCCCGATTTCCCCCCCGTAAACGCGAGTTACCTCGATCGTCTTCTTGGATCCGAAATCATTCCTACTTCTGTGTGTTTTATCAGAGATAGGACCAATTGGATAACTTGGCAGCCTCGGGCAGATTTTAAATTGCCACAGTCTCAACTTTATATTACTTTACTTATCTAAATCGAGGCTATATTACGTTTAAAATGTTTTACGGCCCAATAATAACTTCGACAAAGGGCGGCGCCAGCTTATGCCGACGTCAGGGTGGCGTTTTTGCCCAATGGTAATGGAGTAGTTTTAGTAGATTTAGTCAAGACTTCCATCAAGAAGGAAGTTGGTTAGTGCTGGAAATATGTCGGAAATATGTAAAATCATTGGATTAGTGTTTGACCCACAAAAAGCTATATTATGCAATGCCAGCAATTCGTTTATTAGAAGAGCTAGAATAATGAAATATAGACTATAGGCTACCCACTAATTCATGGGTTTAAAGTTTATTACATAATCATTGTTTATCTTGCATTTTCCCTACACAAGATCGAGTTGAAGCATCTCATGATTGCTGCCATTGACGTGGCGCTCTTCGGTCTTAGGGGCGAGCGGGGGCTTTTTGATATTTTTAAGTTTTATACGCTCAGAGCTGACGTTTGTAATATATGTAATATATTAAGAGTTGGTATTTATTTTATATTGTTTGTGGATGCATTTAAATATTATTAATAAATAAACTGTTGAAACTGTTATAATAGTTTGAATATTTATTTTTAAAAAATCGGGCATACTTTTTAAATTTTTTTTGGGTTTATCAAGCAAACTTAATTTAGTATTCACCACTAATCGGAAAATCTCCTAACTCCATATTATTAGATCTATCCGCTTCCATCAAAATCTTGTTTACAAGCTTATTGTATAAAAACTGAAGAAAACAAAAACGCCAATCGATAGAAGAGATTTCTCTCTTACCGGGTCTCATATTTTAATCGAAATTATGCAAAAATTAAGAATTTAATAGTTAGTTAAAATTACTACCTTGACAAGTCATCGTTCTTTTTGTGTATTGATAATAAGCTGCCCCGGTTCTCTCAGCTGTGTCGGTTCTCTCCGACATGACAGCACCGCTAACGCCTCCCTTCCCCGCAGCACACCAAAGACCGTAGAGCGTCGGAATTCACGCGGAGTTTCAGCACGATCTTTCGTATGAAAAATTCAAGATCAACAATGATTATGTGATAAACTATAAACCTATAAATTATTGGGTAGCCTATAGTCTATATTTCTTTGTGGGTCAACCACTAATCCAATGATTTTACAAAAGTGCACATTGAAAGCTAGCATTCCGCAGGTGATTCTAGTATTTAATTCGTTTATATCTATGGATTATTTCCGTAGTAATTAATTGCTAAAGTTAACCGAATTTTTTATTTACTTTTGTTTACGGGCGTTTACCTCAATATATCTAACACCTGGTTCGAATTTTCAGATATTTCCATCAAGATTTGGCCCTCGGACTTCCCACTCCAAAAAAAATCCGCAACAAAACGATCCACTGAAAACTGAAATCCACTGAAAACTGAAATATCACCACCATCAAATCTATTTGCAATTTAGATACGATGTGGTGTCGCCGGCATCGCAAGAAGTGCAGAAGAAGAAGAAGACGCCATCGCGGCGTCGTCGAGGCTGGCACACGAAGTGACAAATGAAGACTTAGACGTTTTGAGACGTCCTAATCTTAATTCCAAGATAAATTAGCGAAGGAAATACTTTCATTAATCTAGATCAAGTTATCCGTTGGTTGTTCGGTTCTTGCAGACGCCTTCCACGGGACGGGCGCTGCGTGGGGGTCGGAGCGGGGGTAGGAGACGGCAGGGCGCTTGTAGTATTTAAATCGGAAGACATTGGATAAATTAGAACAGGGCCGTATCGCGAAAACAGCGGGGGGATTCTGTGCGAGATAAGCTGGGAAAGCCCACTGTCATAGACAGGTAATTGAGCACTTACTACAGATGAAAAACGGTGGTTCTTAAGGTAGTAGACTCGAGGAAGGAGAAATATCTGAACGAGCAAACAAACAAGTGTTGATTTGCATGAAAAAACTAATATTTAACAGATATAATTTACAATAATTGTCAAGAGGTTTAATTAACATTTTTAGATTTTTAAACTTCTGTTTAGTAACTAGAGAAAAGTTTTACAAAATATTTTTTTCTTGCGCAGTGGAGGAATTTGTAAGGTCTGTCAATAGCTCCAACAGTACAAATTTTGTTTTGTTTACACTTAGCGCACTAACGGTTACGTTTGACCTCACACTGACGCGCTACACAGAGAGAAATTTTTGTTTGATTCAAATAAATATGCATTGACTCAAAGAAATTTGTTGTTTCAATAGAGGCAAAGAAATATTTATTTGCGGATAAAAACGCATTTATTTGAAATATTTGTTTGGTAGAAAGAACGTTGATTTGTGCCAAACAACTTATGTTTCCAGTTAAAAAGTTTGCAATTTGTGTATTATAAGAAATGAGATTTATTTACTTCAAATAATTATGATTGTGTAGAGTGAAAGAATTACATTTTTTTAAATTAACAAAATTGTTGGTCGAGTTAAAGAGCTTAAAATTATTAATTTGTTGAAGGAATTAATAGACAAGAATCGGAAGACTCGCCATGTGTCAGCTCCTTTTTGGGATGTCGCACATCCTCGACCTGTGCTTGGTCTTCCCAACCCAACATATAGTCAAGGTTATGTTAGTAAAGTGTACTCTGATTTGGAATCGCAACTTGAACCTGCAGGCACTGTACTCTATAAGTTCTATACTGTCGATCACGCGGCTTTATACTCTCGATATGTACGAAGTGCGAGGAGAGAGTTTACAGCGCCATCTAACAATACAGTTGGATGACATTAAAAATATATTTATTTGAATCAAAATATGATTTCTTTGGTGGAAGTAAACCTATTTTAAAGCCAAAACAACAATATTACTTTAAAGGAAATAAATCTCTTCTTGTGTACAAATATATTTATTTTAATCAAAATATGGTTTCTTTGGCGGAAGTAAACCTATTTTTAAGCCAAAGACAAAATATTACTTTAAACGAAATAAATCTCTTCTTATATACAAATTTATATGTTAGAATCAAAACTATATTTCATTGGTGTAAAGAAACGTTTTTTTTTAAATCAAAACTAAAATATTACTTTAAAGGAAAGTAATTTTTGTTTGTATCCATATACATTTATTCCACTTAAATAAATATTTCAAATAAATTAATCTCTGCAAGCAAATAAACTAGAGTATTCAATGAAGTAAATATTGTTGGTGTCAAAGAAATATGTTTTGGCCCAAAAGAATAAATTCAAACAAATACATTTCTTTGAAACAAGAAATCTTTTCTATCTGTGTACGCTTTGTACAACTGGTTTACTTTATATAAATTGATTTGCACTGATATGTTTACAGCAAAATATTGCAGAAGTAAACAATAAAAAAAGAAATAAAGAATTGTGTCTAGTATATCCATTCCTTGCTACTTTAGAACTTTTTTTTTTCTAGTTACTAAAACGAAGCTTAGAAAAAGAGGAAATACTGTGTAGTGTAAAATAGCATCAAGAGCACACAATTATCTTTCTCTGATTATACTGGGTGACGCACTCTTTTCCTGCACTCTTTTTCAGATAGCAAATGTCATACCGAGTATAGGAAGTTTCATATAGACTTATTTGTTTTGCAAATCCTTAAAAACTTGAAGCTGTTTAGTTCTTTGTTGGTTTTTTGATACGTATTTTATTTTTTTACGTTCTTTTGTTAATATTTCAGACGGCTGTAACTTATTAATCAAGCAAACACAAAAATCATTCTTTTAGAGACAAACAAATTTTAAAAAAATATGATGGTTTTTTATTTCCAACAAAATTCGTAATTAAACATTTTCAAGCCAGTTGCAAGTCTATTTGCAGTTGAAAAGTCCGATCCGAAATATGTAAATTAGTATCGGTAATTAATTACTAACAGACTAGGTGACACGAAATATTACCAAAAATCGGGATATTCAATAGGCTGTATCTCGTTGACCCTTTGTTCAATCTTAATAAAACCAACACCATTCGATTCCCCACTTCTTAAACTATAGGAATCTCAAAAAGTCCGATCGCGATTATACAGCTCTGAAATAGGAGGCGTGGACAAAGGTCGGCGTGTTATGCGACAGTTTGCGTTCTTAATTTGGACGGCTGGCTTTCAGCCCCCCTTATGGGAAGTTACGTGTATAGAAAAATGCTAATTACTCGAGTACCCTGAGAGATATCGCAATGAAACTAACACTGTTCGAACGAGCACTGTTCGGTTAATCTAAAAGTGGAAAAGTCCGATCCGGAATATGTAAATTAGTATCCGTAATTAATTAATAACAAAAATCGGGATATTCAATAGGCTGTATCTCGTTGACTCTTTGTTCAATGTGAATAATTCGATTCCCCTCCGCTTAAACTATAGGAATGTCAAAAAGTCCGATAATTGGTCAATATTATTGGTGATTTTTCACATTAGAATGTAGAAAAATTGGTGAAATAATCCAAATGTGTCAAAAAGCTTATATTTGCAGATATCAATGGTATATTTACCGTTTGCCATACTGTCAAAATATTTATTTCGAGATTATTATTTTCTTGACTGTACATGACGTGGAGTGACTTATCATTGTTATCACTAAAATTTGCTGCCATATAATCCTCAGTAACAAGAATAAAACACAACAAGAACAAAATTTCGTGTTTCTTCTATCAGAGAGAAAAGATTTCTTGTTTCAAAGAATTTATTCGTTTGGGTCAAAACATATTTCTTTGACGCCAACAATATTTACTTCATTGAATACTCTAGTTTATTTGCTTGCTGAGATTAATTTATTTGAAATATTTATTTAAGTGGAATAAATATATATGGATACAAACAAAAACTACTTTCCTTTAAAGTAATATTTTAGTTTTGATTTTAAAAAAACGTTTCTTTACACCAATGAAATATAATTTTGATTCTAACATATAAATTTGTATATAAGGAGAGATTTATTTCGCTTAAAGTAATATTTTGTCTTTGGCTTAAAAATAGGTTTGCTTCCGCCAAAGAAATCATATTTTGATTAAAATAAATATATTTTTACACAAGAAGATATTTCTTTCCTTCAAAGTAATATTTTTGTTTTGGCTTTAAAATAGGTTTCCTTCCACCAAAGAAATCATATTTTGATTCAAATAAATATATTTTTAATGTCATCCAACTGTATTGTTAGATGGCGCTGTAAACTCTCTCCTCGCACTTCGTACATATCGAGAGTATAAAGCCGCGTGATCGACAGTATAGAAGTTATAGAGTACAGTGCCTGCAGGTTCAAGTTGCGATTACAATCAGAGTACACTTTACTAACTTAACCTTGACTATATGTTGGGTTGGGAAGACCAAGCACTGGTCGAGGATGTGCGACATCCCAAAAAGGAGGTGACACATGGCGAGTCTTCCGAAAAATTCTTGTCTATTAATTCCTTCAACAAATTAATAATTTTAAGCATTTTAACTCGACCAACAATTTTGTTAATTTAAAAAATGTAATCTTTCACTCAACACAATCATAATTATTTGAAGTAAATAAATCTCATTTCTTATAATATACAAATTGCAAACTTTTGAACTGGAAACATAAGTTGTTTGACGCAAATCAATGTTCTTTCTACCAAACAAGTATTTCAAATAAATGCGTTTTTACCCGCAAATAAATATTTCTTTGCCTCTATTGAAACAACAAATTTCTTTGAGTCAATGCATATTTATTTGAATCAAACAAAAATTTCTCTCTGTGTACCAATAGCTTCCAAAAACACCTAAACCCGTTCTCAATTTCAGAAGTACGAACCAAACGAACCCAACCAACCCCAGAACCGAACAAAACCGAAGAGATACGTCCCTGGATCCACCAGATAGAACGGAAGTAACGACGTGCCACTTCAAGTCGATGTTTTTCGCCGTAGTCAGCCTCTTGTAGCCCAGCGCTTCTCTAAGATATCGACAAATGCTCGGAGCTGGCGTGAAAAGGATACAAATGACTGTAGGGCTAAACCTCATCCCATCAGGCCACCCCATCGCGCCACCCTTGCCGTAGAAAACAAGAGAGAAGCGTAGGAAGCGAGCGGAGGAAGGACCTGGTGACAAAACACCGTCGGCCCAGTGAAAACTGACTGCGATATCGGTTTTTACGGTCATTTGTCCCTGTCAAGGCGCGGGAGACGCTTTTAACTTATTGGTGCTATGGATCCGGAGAAATAGACGTCATTATCTGTGGTGATGTCGGGGTCCGGGTGTAAGAAGTAAATGAAAGGAGGAAATGGCGGCCTGTGATGGCTGGATGGGGCACTAATGGCGGGTTTTTCTTTGGTTTTAATTACTGGTGGGTTGGAATGGGTTGATTAGTTGTTGGATGGAATTGGGTGCTTGAAATCCTGGTGGGGGTAGTGTGTGTTGATTGTGTAAAATATTATACAATCCTAAGGGATTAAATAGTTAAATGTATAATTGTGTACTATAAAAGGATATATGGGAGAACTACAAATGGTACTTTGATCTAAAAATAACTAAATAAATAAATAGAAAGTCAGTATTTTTTAAACAGTGTCCAAAAACTCAACAAAATTACGGATTATCGATATAATTGACAGAATAAAAATTTAATTTTAACGGACCCTAGACCTAGAATTATAGATATTATAGGTATTATAGAATTAACAATATGAGATTGGAAATTACTAAATATCAAGTTTTGATTTAGAGTCAACATAGTAATGTTTTTAACCAAGTAGTTTATTATTTTTAGGAAAATTTTGGGATTTCTTCTGAAAAAGCTTCTCCATTCATATACGTTGAAAACTCGCTGAATAATTTCACCCGCGAACTCGGAAATGTAAAAGAAAACTGTTTCCGAAAAAAAACTTACTTTACATTATCGATGTTTTTGCCCCTTAAAAGCCAGTTTTGGAATATCGTTAAATATCCGGTTTAAAAAACAACAAACCCTAGTTACTTCGGTGAAAGAAGCGTACTAATAAGTGCATTTTTAATTCGAGAAAATTATGTCTTCAAAATGCCACAACCATAGTCTGAATATTTATTTAATTAAACATACGGTTACAAAACATTCGCTTTTCACAATTAAATTGAAAACGTTATGACGTTTATCTCAAATTTGAATACTTTATAACCATAATAAAATTATAAACCCCTAACCACAAGTATTTTAGAACCTAAATACGTATTTCAGCAACTATGTTGCTATCTTCAGTAGAACCTAAAAAGAGGAAAAGAGAGATTAGCACTTCATAGTATCTTTACTGGATATTGTCCAAGCAAATCACTAGTGGAAGTGGCGTCCATGTTAAAAATTACCGTATATATACCCATTTGTTGTTCACACCTCAGTGAATTTTGATCATTGAAGCGTAAAAAACAAGTTTTAATTAAAGCAGGTCAAACAATGGCGAACTAGGTATAGGACCCCTGTCTGAATTTATTAATTTATCTCTATTCAAGTGAATAAAGATACTTTCCAAGCTGTTTAGTTCCCTATTATTTGACACAGCTTTTACAAGTTTTAAGTCATCTACAACTACTTTATGACCTGTGTCTAAAATATGTTGAGCCACACTAGATTTTTCAAAACGATTATATTTAAAATGAGCTACATGTTCTTTGAACCTAGTTAAAATTGTTCTTCTAGTCTGGCCTACGTATTCTTTTTCACAGTCATGACATTTGATACAATATATACCAGATTTATCAAGTACATCTACCTTATCCTTTGGGTTTCCAAGAAGGTTTTTTTATGCTATTATGAGTCGAATATGCTATACAGAGATTTTGTGATGTAAAAATACTTCTCAAACCCCTTGTATATGCACAATCGAACGGTAGTTTAACATATTTCTTCTTTTCTACAGACAAACTATTTAAAGTAGATATTTGATTTACATACATTTTTTGATTCTGCTTCTTAATCATTCTATCAACTATTTTCTCAGGGTACCCATTATGTATGACAACATTCTTAATAAACAATAATTCTTGCTGATATCTATCTGCGGACAATGGAAAGTTCAATAACCTATTTACTAAACAACTAATAAAAGACAATTTTTGTTGAAAAGGATGCTGCGAATCATTAGGGATAAACCTGATTGTGTTAGTATCTTTCCGATACACGTCAATTTCTATTATATTTTTGCTATTCCTGACTACCAGAGTGTCTAAAGTGTGTGTACCAGAGTGTCTAATTTTTAACATGGACGTCACTTCCACTAGTGATTTGCTTGGACAATATCCAGTAAAGATACTATGAACTGCTAATCTCTCTTTTCCTCTTTTTAGGTTCTACTGAAGATGGCAACATAGTTGCTGAAATAGGTATTTAGGTTCTAAAATACTTGTTGTGGTTGGTTTATAATTTTATTATTAAGTTCGCCACAGTCTCCAAAATATTGTCATACTTTATAACCATTAAAAAAACTTTAGAGGCATATTTAACGATTTCTTGCTTTCTGACCATCCCATATGTGACTATGGTCAAATTTCTGCGACTACGGTCCGTTAGAGCATCCAAAAGTCTTTACAAAAAATAATTTTTTAGGAGAAATTAAACCTTATACAATACATTATATGTATACTTTAGGTTGATCTGTAGATTCTGTACACTAAACTGAAGATATTAAATGTAATAAGTTTGAGTTTGAAAAACAAACTGCATCAAACTAATTTTGTACTGCTTGCATAACGTACCAAGTATTTAATAATAGCTAAATGTGTATAGATATAAATAAGAAAACAGCTTGATTTATTTGTTGTATTGTCTAATATTTATTTTGTCGTAATTATGAAATAAACTTTGTTTATTACCTCTATTTTACTGACCAAACCCGTGTCCTAAAAGTCTTACCCTATGTGTACCCAGTGTGTACCAAAGATGGACCAAATTGTACTTATAATGGACCTTATACCTTATGCATCCCGCCTGTATATCACCATCTTCTATTGTATACTTTGATTAAAATTTATTATGACAAATTTACTGTTCATATTTGGACCAAAGAACCATAATGTGGATTAATACTATAATATCTGGTAGTTCATAATAATTCATGAGCATTGATTATATTTGATGTTGCTACATATTTAACTGAATACCGAAAATCAAGACGCAATAAATTGAACATCTAGTTTCAACTCTGGTTCACTAATAAGTTACATATTGTTACGTAGCTCTTAACTGAGATGGTCCAGGCCAGGGTGGATGTAAATGAAACACACACTGGGCTTTTACATGCGTGGATATTGTTCGATACAGGTCAACAAAACAGCTGACGAGGCCGGTCACGGCCTTCTTGTACGGGTGTCGGATGTCTAAAATACAATCCCCCTTGATACTCCGCTATGCTGCTACTTATATGAATTGTCCAAATACGTCATTACCATTGATTAGGTTACCAAACGTCGAGGTTGTTCACTTGATTTTTGAGCAATTTGGGTCATTGGCTTTGCTCTTTTATAAATCTATTGGAACATAATGACTAACTCGTTTTAAATTACTTCGCAACAATATCTACTTTATTTTTTGAACAAATTCACATAGTTGTCCGTTATTTCCACGATTTGGGTACAAAATCACGCAGATACCAATTTTTCGGGAAACAAAGTAAATAAATTTTATTTTTCTAACAATTTCGTAGCATTAAAATGCAGAAAGGGCTACGAATCCGGTCACAGGGGTAGGTTTTCTGAGAAGCCAACGGACGAGGACACGTGGAGGGGATGGAGAAGCGTGGTGCGCGAGCTTGAGGGGTGGGGAGGGGAGGGTAGCGCGAAAATAAGGTAAAGAAGAAGTATTGAACCAACTGGCCCTTGAGAGAAGCGTGCAGTTTAAGTTACGACCCACGTTTTCAAAGAAGTAATTGATTCACGATGGTGGGGGAAGTCCCCCCCCCTCCCTATCGCGTTATTGCCTGAGAGCTTTACCGACGTCGTATTTTTTAGTGGTTTTACCAACAAAAGACAATTTTATGAATGAGTTAAAAGATGATATTGTTAGGTATGTTCTGCACGTTCCAGACTTCGATTACCCTTTTATTAAGGGTCGTAGGTACGTACGAAGAATAAATAAAATTATAATTCCCCTGTAAGTCCTGCAATCCGCTAGCTTTGGCCAAACCCCTGGTCCTTTTTCAGGATTTAATATCGAAAACCTGTGTGGAATAGAACGCACAGGCGGTTACGGATAATTCGAAAAGTCAGATTGTTTTTTTATTGTTATGAACAAACAGGCCTTAAACTAGGCGTTCAAACTAAATTGAAACTTATTGTAAATTTAAATAAACCTATATGATGGTCAATAAATCGCTTTTCCTTGAGTTTTTTAAATGGAACACCTTGCATTTTATGTGCTAGTTGAATTGCCCATCAAGTTCCCTTTAATTTATCAAATATGTCATTTGTCCAACTTTAATACTACATATTAGCGTTTATTGAAAAACAAATCCCTTTTTACTTAGTAACCTGTTTGAAGCAAATTTAGAAACAAACTATAAACACTTAATAAACATTGCACAACAAGTAACTATTATTTGAATTAATATTTGGAAGTTATTTAAAATGACTCCCCATCTTGAGATATTTCTTAACATGTACCACTTATTTACTCTAAGGTTGTCAAAAACATTGGTTATACGAAGTTTCATGTCTTCTGGTGTAGTAGGTGCTGATTGGTATACCAGCTCCTTCGCATATCCCCATAAAACGAAATCGAGTTTGTTGAGGTCTGGCGACCTTGGTGGCCACAATGTAGGACCTCCTCTTCCCTCTTTGGTCACCGTTTTAGTTCTTGTTTTGTGCTGGTAATTAATATTACCTGGTTCTTCAAATTGCAACCGACACCTGTTTAGAACACTTGGTTGGGGATGCCGTCTATCCGGATATCGCTGTTCATACATTCTGGATACTACTAATGTATTTCAGTCGGCTTCGCCATATATGTAGATCATAATAAAATTATAAACCTCTAACCACAACAAGTATTTTAGAAACCTAAATACGTATTTCAGCAACTATATGTTGCCATCTTCAGTAGAACCTAAAAAGAGGAAACGAGAGATTAGCACTTCGTAGTATCTTTACTGGATATTGTCCAAGCAAATCACTAGTGGAAGTGACGTCCATGTTAAAAATTACCCTATATATACCCATTTGTTGGTCACACCTCAGTGAATTTTGATCATTGAAGCGTAAAAAACAAGTTTTAATTAAAGCAGGTCAAACAATGGCGAACTAGGTATAGGACCCCTGTCTGAATTTATTAATTTATCTCTATTCAAGTGAATAAAGATACTTTCCAAGCTGTTTAGTTCCCTATTATTTGACACATCTTCTACAAGTTTTAAGTCATCTGCAACTACTTTATGACCTGTGTCTAAAATATGTTGAGCCACACTAGATTTTTCAAAACGATTATATTTAAAATGAGCTACATGTTCTTTGAACCTAGTTAAAATTGTTCTTCTAGTCTGGCCTACGTATTCTTTTTCACAGTCATGACATTTGATACAATATATACCAGATTTATCAAGTACATCTACCTTATCCTTTGGGTTTCCAAGAAGGTTTTTTATGCTATTATGAGTCGAATATGCTATACAGAGATTTTGTGATGTAAAAATACTTCTCAAACCCCTCGTATATGCACAATCGAACGGTATTTTAACATAAAAAGTAAAGATACTATGAAGTGCTAATCTCTCGTTTCCTCTTTTTAGGTTCTACTGAAGATGGCAACATAGTTGCTGAAATACGTATTTAGGTTTCTAAAATACTTGTTCTGGTTAGGGGTTTATAATTTTATTATTAAGTTCGCCACAGTCTCCAAAATATTGTCATATGTAGATCATGTTAATTAATTCTTCTTTGCTATAATTATAACTCATCGTTCAGAGAAAAGACAAATATTGTTTCTAATTTTGACAGCAATAACTTATTGAGTGTCGTTAGATCTCAATTGTTTGTTTCTATGATTAATTACTGCTAATAGTATTAATTACCGTTTTTTTAAGTCGTATTTTAATACAGTATTACTGATTTACAAATGAGAGAAACAAAAAATAACAACAATATAAATGCATTATTAGATAATATTACACATTATTCTAGTAGCTATCGACCGCCGGGATAAGTACTAATAACTCACCCTGTATAAAAACAAACCTAATTTTGATGTTTTTCTTGCACTAAATAAGGCAGTATAATGACTCCTTTTATAATATAACGTAAAAAGGAGATTTTGTCATTAAAACAAACGGAGATATCCCTCTTTTTTGAAGTTGGGTTTTTTCGATTTGTATATTATATTGTAAAAACGATTTCGACGCAATATTTACTTAAAAATATAGGACAACACGTAACAAATTATCCACATTATCTACCATAGATTCACTTACCAAACAAAGACATAATAACCTAAAAATTATCGAACGTAGCATACACAGGCTGTACACTTAGCAACACCGGTTGGAAACAAGGACATCAATCATGTTCACCCACCCCCTAGGGTGTCAGGAGCGAATTTACCCCGAAAAATAAGCGCCACTCGCGAGCGTTCCGCGAACTCGAAGATAAACTACTTCATATTTTAAATCCGAAAGACCCGCCGAACGAAGAAAATGAAAATAAATAGTACAACATTTAATACGAAATTATTAATGATGCTCCCACCTACATCTGAGTACAGTTTCTATATCGCGTCTCCGTCCCTTATAATGTTATCTACACGTCACTGAATCTACGGAGAAAGCGCGGTGGGACAAATAAGCCACCCTGAGGTAAGGGTTAGACGGAGATGGTGGGATAGACCGCGTGTAGCCTCGATCCGAAACAAAGATGATAAATTTCAGTCCATATTTTGAATGTGTATCGTAAAACAGTAGGTACGGGTTTCGAACAATAGACTTCTATTTATTTGATAAATTACCGGCATTTCACTTATTACTGTATACGTACGGGAGAGAGGGGTTGTTGTTCTGCGGCGAGTCTCGCTGAAAAGTTTCTTTGTGAAGAACGGCTGCTGAAATTTATAGATTGTGACGGTTTTCTAGATTTTCGCGATTTGTTAGCGTAATATGAAACAATGGAGCGTCGGGCTTGGATGAAGAATTCCCTCGATTTCGGAGCACTCTCAGGATCCACGAATAACGGGTAGACACAAGGGGATGGATGTGTTTTTAATTGTCTCAATTACATAAGCTGGCGCTGGTTGCATTAGAACATTTTCAGGTGTCGTCCAAGTTTTGGAAAATATGGTAATGATGTCATTAACAATGTCATTTCAAATGATAGAGTTAGCACTAACCCATTGAAAGCAGCTCGGACTCTATGTTTCATGTTCTCCTTATCAGTTATTGGGTCCTTAATAATTGGGTGGTTTCAAATGGACGGTGCTCCAGCGGACACAACTGTTGCAGTAAGAGGCTTGCTTAACGAGATGTTCGACGATCGGTGAATTGCGCTTAATGGGCCATACAAATATCCACAACGTTCCCCCGACTTGACGCCAAAGATCCACATCTAGCTTTGAAACTTGCAAATGGTAGAATTTTCGAAATCTAAAAAGGCCTCAAGTCATGTGTTCTTTGCCAGGACAAATGCTTTCATTTTAGTACATTTCGATACTTATTGAGAGACACAAAGTTGACTGCTGAAAATTGGTTATAACGTTTTAAAAATTACTACTTACTTATGTATTGCGATACAAATTACATATCTTTACAACAGAAAAATGTTTATAACTTTTACAAAAACTGTTTAAATCCTCTTCTCTTAGGCCAAATTGTAGGTAATTGATTGGGATTATACTTTAAATGATTACATTAAAAGCTGAAAAGCCTCCACATTACGATATTATGTATCACACCAACTGGAGGGAGTTGATATTTTGGTTGGCTGTGATAACAACACGTTTATAACTGTTTCAAAAATTATTATATATATTTCCACCATATACTAAATCATAGGTAATTAGATGGGGTAGTCCTATTCATGAATGCAAAATGTTTTGCTCTGAGGTGAAGAACCCGTAAATAACGATATTGTACTTATGTTGTGTGGCTTCAACTGAACTAGTTTGTTCTGGTTTAGCAAAATGTTACAACTTTTCTAAATGTTGTTCTATAATTTTCTGTCATGCGTCAAATTAAAGATCATTAATGCGGGTTAAATCCTTTGGTAGTCGATTTCGGAACATTTTGTAAATACATGCTATGATTGTTACCATACACAATTTAATAATCTAACAAACGTGAATATTTATAAAAAAACAAACGTCAATTTTTAACTATGGTAAGCCTAGGTATAGAGAATGTAACATAAAATTAATCTGAAATTTAACGGAGATTTCAAAAATGCTATAGAATATAGGGTGTTCCATTTAAAATATAAAAGTTGACATCAGTTCCGGTGTAAACGGAAGTAACCGAAAACTCAAAATATTTTGGTTGAAATCTCTCATTTTATTTGGTTCTCCACATACTTCTAATGGCAGCTCGTTGTGAGAGACTCTGTATATGTGACCTGGTCTACGGAAAGGGCGTTTATGTGCGAAAACCGGTTACCGAGATAAGCGCTGGTAAAGTTTTGAACAACGGTGCGCTCGTTTTCTTCCACAAATCTACACACTTGGTGATCGGCTGTGTTGTTGTCACTTTGGGTGACGAATGTTGAAAATTGTGTCCCAATTCTTTGATCAAAACTCAGCTGCACCCGGGAATGTATTTCTAAATTCCTCGTGGAATACAAAAGATATCCAGAATGGATTTTTTAGAACTATTGAAAGTAGAGAAAACTTGGTCATTCTTAGCTTAGAAGAAGCAGGAAACTCTAACTGTGAGTTAGGGCAGGGTATTGTGCATTATCTGGACGAAAGAAGTATGGAAGTTGGAAGGATTGTGACGTTTTGATAAATATAACATTGTAGATGTATCACAAGGTACCTCTATCTTCCACGGCCATAACAAACCAGTTCCGGCTAAGCGGCCCAGCGGCCCTTGAAAGGTATAACGCAATACAACTATTTTATAATTTGTGAAAATTGAATGGTGAAGATGAAAAAAATTGCGAATAGTGAAGAATTTGAGCAGGTTACTCTTATTTTTGAAACATTGACTGAATAAATGCCAGACATTTTCTAACCAGTTGGATTGTAACTCGAAAGGCAGTGGTACACATTCAACACCGTTCGTAACTTAGCAACTGATGCCAGAAAAACGGGCTAAGTAGCGCCAGAACCGCTGAAAAAGTTGAAGAAAAAGAAATGTAAAGGTAACTGCGAAACACGTTCTCATGTAGGTACATCACAGGCTAAAACTGACCAAACAAATCATAAAAAGAAGCGGAGTGAAAAAGTAGATGCTTAGACACCAAGAAGACGAAAAATTAGAGAGGTTGAATTTAATATAAATATTATTTTCCATAAGAATATATTTATTATTTTGGAAATTATCATTTGGTTTGTATTTTATAAGAAATTTCATTTCTCTAATTTATTTGTGTGTACTCTAACTTCAAATACGAATAACTCGGCCGTTAAGAAAACTACCAAGCTGGGCTTGGGTTCATTAGAAAGAGAGGACTTTTCTCTATTCGAATCACCAAAAACCTCAAAATCGACCTCTTGACACATAAACCCCTTGTTCGTAGACCAGGTCACATAAAAACACTGACTAGTTTCCGACTTGTTTCCTAGCATTTTCTTTCAGAATTCACCACATCCCAACACTATACAGACTCTAATGTAACTTTAGTACCTGCCACATGTTCACGTCAAGCATGCATGTTCTTTTTTATGATTTTGGAATTTGTTGCAAGCAAGGAGGGTGAAAGTGAGCAACAAGTGCTAATTGACAAATGTAACAGGGCGCCGTGCTCCACAAATTCGCGGCGTGGGGACTAAGTAGGTGTATGTGTGCCTCTCTCTGTGTGTGTGTGTGTGTGTGAGTGAAGTTCTCTGTGTACATATAGGGCGCGCGGTGGTTTGTTAGTGTGGGTACATGTATGCTCTCTGATCTTAATAGGGGGTGAGAAGATTATCGCTAGGAGGCGTTCACCAAGAATCCCCAAAATGTCTCAATTTCTTACTTGCATAGTTACTTACTTACTTTCTTACATATCTTCCTGTTTTTTTTCTTTTGCGAATTATAATCTAGAATGATTTTTAGGTTATGTTTTATGTGAACTCAAAATATAGGTGGTAGTTTCAACTCATACCTGTCTCTTTTACAACTGTATATTTTATTTTAAGAGAAAATGCCGTTTGAAATTTGAATAAGAATGGCTTGTAATTGCTTGTTTTGAGGTTAGACTACGTGAGATGGGTGCGATGTATAAACAAAATTATAGAGCTTGTTGTGTGCCGGATGTTTTGTCATGATGACATCTTATATGGTGTATAATCATTTGTTTAGTGATTTTAGTCAAATTTACGCATGGCCGGAATACAGTATTGGAATAAAAAGGTAAAAAGGATGTGTCAGAAGTGGGATTCGAACCCACGCCCTCAGAGAGGACTGCGACCTGAACGCAGCGCCTTAGACCGCTCGGCCATCCTGACTTGCAAAAAGAGGATTCGAAATAACAAGGATTTAATATTTTATCTATTAAATAAAATATTAGGGTGGTTCTTATTATGATACATGTTAACCCATGCTCATAAGAGCTCAAAATCAAAAATATGTTCTATCTGTCAAATCCTGGCTAACTAGTTTTATTTTATAAATAGTATGATAAAGTCATGTGCCTGGCCACATCAGATTTTTTTGTCACTTTTTAAAATTATTGTAAAGGAATTGTTGGGATTCTAATTGATGATTTAATAATTATCTTCTACTTTCCTTTATGCTTTTCTATCTCGAGTTGTTCCAATAAGTCAATTTTTTTGGCGTATATATTTTGTGACGTTTTTTTCTTCAGGTATATAAACATTTCCAAATAACTCCATAAAAATGCCAAACACGACCATCTAAATAAAGCAAAAACTCGTACGTTTCGAATGAATTAAAAAGAGACGAAACGTTCGTGGCTATGGTGTATGGAACGAAGTATAGATAACTTAATAAAAAGGTAGGCGGCTGTGCAGGCGCACATTGGAGTATTTGACCCAAAAAAAAATTGGCCATAAATCAAATTTCTAAATTGTTAAATTCCAAAAAGTAAACCAGTTTCTGGGATAGGTAAAAGACCTATCTATTAAAAGGCGGCAATATTTTTTCACCTGAGCCCTGAGTCACGTGTCCTTGTCAGCCAAAAGTTATATTTTACTATGGCTGAACATAGATGCACATAAGTTGACGCTCTTAAAAACAGTTGCAATTTTGTATATTAACGATAAATGTGACTTTTTTGTTATACATTCTTTAGAACCAAGTATGAACTTTCATTCGACATTATTTTTATTAAAATTTACCCACAATTTTGTTTATTGTAGGGCCGAGAACATTCGCTGCTATAAAAAAACAGTTTTATGCAGAACTTGAGTGTTTTAGTTTAGTGTTTAGCTTTGTTATGCTTTTGAAAGTGGTTCAAATTATAGTATACATATTTGACATTACAACTACTGGAAAATCTGCTGCGGATAGGTGCGGATGCGGTTTTTGTGATTTTATTTCTAATACGTTGTAAAGGAAACTCCAAAAATTGATGTACCGGCTTATATGCAATTTGGTGCAATTTCTTGATACCGTGATAGTAGAGGTAATTTAGAACATATTAAACCATATTTAGCTGTATACAAATGGTTACGGTCATCGAGATATTGACAACTTTATGTTCAATGCATCTTGTATGTTGTAAATGCCGTTATGTACGTATATTTTTCCGTTTTGGATCATGTATAGCAAACAACCCCGATGACCTAGACTCTTAAAAATCATCCGAAAAAACCTTAAACTTTGTACTTGTATATGCATTTCTTGGAAATTGGTTGCTTAAAGCCAATCGGATTCATATTCAAGGCAAGAAAATACATCGAAAGCACCTACTCGCATACACAGTTCACTGGTTTAAATTGGATTCTTGTTGAGGAGAGACAATAGTAAGTTTGTGAATAGAAACTGATTAGGCGTTTCCGATAAATGTGTTTATGCGGATTGCGAATGCGGGTTCAAAACATGCGTATTAGGGTCATTCCACTAAAAAACAACCGTTTCAGCTTGAAGTATGATTAAATTTCGAAAATTTTCATGGAAACGATAACTATAAATATTAGACAATTTTGAAATAATACTAAAAATAATAGATTTTATAGTGATAAACATGGCAAAATAGGTTCTTAATTGCCTCTACTATCACGTCTTAAAAGGAATGCATCGAAGGGAAACAGCATGAATAGCATATGTACCGTTTCAATACACAATATCGACTGGTGTAAACTTTCATTTTCTTCCTCTACCACTGGCCTTTAAAAATAAAACTTTTTCAGGATTTTCTTACAACATAACAGACCCAAACATGTTATCTCATATAACTTAAAAACGATTGTTCAATTATCGTTATTGTTCAATTTTAAATCCGCGTATGCTGCGTATTTAAACTGGACATGCCATATATTATTTTATGAATTTGACACAAAAAACATAATAGAAATAAAATCTGAAAAAAATATTGATGACAAATGTTGTAGCAGTAATTAATTTAGAATACGTGTAGTGCAGTGAAGAACAATTTTTAATACAGTTTTCTTTTTCCTATTTTGTACTGTTTTATTGTGTTCATTAAGTTATTAACCTTCAAATTCTTTGTATGAAGGTTAAAATGTTATACATAAATAAAACAACACATCTAAAGCCTTTTTAGGTGAACAAATAATTTTGGCCAGGTTTTCAGGTTAAATACCCCACTGTGCGCCGTCTACTTGAGTGGTAAAAACTGTCAGACTGAAACAACTTGGGCCAATGGGCAAAATTGTAGAAATACTCATTATTTTATCAGTTTAGGTTAAGTGAAAATAACTTGTTAGTCATTGACTAGGTGTTATGGCACAAACACTCTGTGGTAGAACAACAAAAAAAATAATTTATTTTTTTAAATTATTGTAAAGGAATTGTTGGAATTCTAATCGAATCTAATCTTGTACATTCCTTTATGCTTTTCTATCTCGAGTTGTTCCAATAAATCCATTTTTTTCTCGCTTATATATTTTGTGACGTTTTTTTTTTTCTTCAGGTATATAAACATTCCCAAATAACTCCATAAAAATACCAAACACGACCATCCAAACAAAGCAAAAACTCGTACCTTTCGAATGAATTAAAAAGAGACGAAACGTTCGTGGCTATACGGTATGGAACGAAGTATAGATAACTTAATAAAAAGGTAGGCGGCTGTGCCGGCGGTACGGTGGCGGTAGCGGACCTCGTCTCGGGACCTGCCCGAGCCCGTTACACTGTCTTCGCGCGCCCAAGCAACCCCCAAACCGGCCCCTCGCCTCTCGAAACCCCGCGTGCCCGGGCGCATACTTTCTCGTTCGTTCGGCCTCCGACGAAAATCGATAAAAGAAGCGGAGAGAGGCCCTATTTTAAGAAAACGCTGCCTGGTGGCGGCACTGCCGCCACCGACACCGCCTCACCGTTTAAATATAAGAGAGGAAACGCTTCCGGCCCGATTTCCAACCCTTGGAAATCACTTTTGGTATTCGAACGAAAGGCGTATTGAATTTTTATGTTTGATGGTTGTTGATTTTTTTTATAATATCGTTGTTATGCTGTTTGAATGACAATATTTTGGAGACTGTGGCGAACTTAATAATAAAATTATAAACCCCTAACCACAACAAGTATTTTAGAAACCCAAATACGTATTTCAGCAACTATGTTGCCATCTTCAGTAGAAATTAAAAAGAGGAAAAGAGAGATTAGCACTTCATAGTATCTTTACTGGATATTGTCCAAGCAAATCACTAGTGGAAGTGACGTCCATGTTAAAAATTACCTTATATATACCCATTTGTTGTTCACACCTCAGTGAATTTTGATCATTGAAGCGTAAAAAACAAGTTTTAATTAAAGCAGGTCAAACAATGGCGAACTAGGTATAGGACCACTGTCTGAATTTATTAATTTATCTCTATTCAAGTGAATAAAGATACTTTCCAAGCTGTTTAGTTCCCTATTATTTGACACAGCTTTTACAAGTTTTAAGTCATCTACAACTACTTTATGACCTGTGTCTAAAATATGTTGAGCCACACTAGATTTTTCAAAACGATTATATTTAAAATGAGCTATATGTTCTTTGAACCTAGTTAAAATTGTTCCTCTAGTCTGGCCTACGTATTCTTTTTCACAGTCATGACATTTGATACAATATATACCAGATTTATCAAGTACATCTACCTTATCGTTTGGGTTTCCAAGAAGGTTTTTTATGCTATTATGAGTCGAATATGCTATACAGAGATTTTGTGATGTAAAAATACTTCTCAAACCCCTTGTATATGCACAATCGAACGGTATTTTAACATATTTCTTCTTTTCTACAGACAAAGTATTTAAAGTAGATATTTGATTTACATACATTTTTTGATTCTGCTTCTTAATCATTCTATCAACTATTTTCTCAGGGTACCCATTATGTATGACAACATTCTTAATAAACAATAATTCTTGCTGATATCTATCTGCGGACAATGGAAATTTCAATAACCTATTTACTAAACAACTAATAAAAGACAATTTTTGTTGAAAAGGATGCTGCGAATCATTAGGGATAAACCTGATTGTGTTAGTATCTTTCCGATACACGTCAATTTCTATTATATTTTTGCTATTCCTTTTGAAAAATCTAGTGTGGCTCAACATATTTTAGACACAGGTCATAAAGTAGTTGTAGATGACTTAAAACTTGTAAAAGCTGTGTCAAATAATAGGGAACTAAACAGCTTGGAAAGTATTTTTATTCACTTGAATAGAGATAAATTAATAAATTCAGACAGGGGTCCTATACCTAGTTCGCCATTGTTTGACCTGCTTTAATTAAAACTTGTTTTTTACGCTTCAATGATCAAAATTCACTGAGGTGTGAACAACAAATGGGTATATATAAGGTAATTTTTAACATGGACGTCACTTCCACTAGTGATTTGCTTGGACAATATCCAGTAAAGATACTATGAAGTGCTAATCTCTCTTTTCTTCTTTTTAGGTTCTACTGAAGATGGCAACATAGTTGCTGAAATACGTATTTAGGTTCTAAAATACTTGTTGTGGTTAGGGGTTTATAATTTTATTAAGGTTATTAGGAAAGCAAATATGACAGTAACGAATAATATATAGCACGAGAACGCGATAACGACTGAAATAATCGGCATGTCATACTTCATAAAATTTCCGGAAATAGTAGAACATGAGAAACTAATAACAAACTAATTACTTCTCACCTAAAAATTTCTCAATACGGAAAACGCCCGCAATGTAACAGCATAAACAAATAATGAAGTTCTATTCTATATTGTTTTTTGTGTACAAGAGGTATGTTTTGACCAAAAAGGATAAATTTGAAAGAAAATGTTTCTTAAACCAAAAAAAAAGCTTTTTTCAACTTGCTTCCAAGTACACATTGTAAAATATGATAACAGTATATTTAATAACATTCTCAAAACAATAACACAACCATAAGTTTCCATTCACGTTAATTCAGAAAAGTATTCAGTTTCTTTACCAATTTCTTACCGGCATACGACCAAAAGTGTCGAATACCTTCTTTTAAAAAAAGCGTTCGTGTTTAACAAACATGTCTAAAACACCTGCTCAACTACATTACCCATACGCTTCATTATTATCCAACCTAACCTCAATCTACATATCGACACCCGAAAAATACTCATACTCATGACCCAATTCACACGACTTCTTCAGTTTAAAATCGTCGGAATCACGCACGGGATGTAAAATTGAAAGTGATCGGTACGAACACGTGACGAAAGGAAAAGAAGGCCCGAACAAAAGGTGGGTAATTGGGGAACATGTGGAGACCACTCGTGTGGTGACGACGGCCGTCCTAAATCTGTTCCCGATCGTTGGTTGTACGGCCTTTCAATCACTTTCGTTTTTTGTTGCCGGATTTCGGCCAGCTCTGCTGCTGCGGGTTTTTCAACAGTTCGCCGCAAACCGCTTTTCACATTCGATTAATTAGGGGTTGTCGGAGATCAGTTGGAATAAGGCCAATTTTGTGACTTTCCACCGATAGAAAAATACGTTGCTTTTCGTGAAATGAAGTCAGTTTTGATTCAAACAAATATATTTTTACATAGGAAGAGATTTATTTCCTTTAAAGTAATGTTCTTGTTTTGGTTTAAAGATACGTTTACTTCTGTCGAAGAAATCAAATTTTGATTCAAATAAATATGCTTTTAGTGTGTAAACTAATAGTTTTGTAATCAGAGAACTATTTATCGCAACCTTTAAATAGAATCAAAAATTTCATTAATTTAAAAAAATAATTAATGAAAATGATTTTCTGGTGGTCCAACACATATATTATGCTAACTTAATATATTTTTTGATATGTGAAATCAAAATTTTCATAAATCTTGTATTAAGTACAAAGAATAAAATGTTTTTTTTTATAAACAAAATACGTACAGATTAATGCACAAAATTAAAGGTTTTTGCCCATCTATAATGAGCTGCTAAATATTTGTTTCAAAATTGTTTAAATATCGCAAAATTTTATTGAAAATTACAGCTCAAATTGTAAAGTTTTACTTTTAAAGCTATTTTTCCAAAAGTTTAGATATTGGGATGAATAATAAAACAAGTGAAGTTCAGACTGATATAGCTTTTTAACAATCTCCTTAGAAACCCAATCAAGTTTTTTTTCCTCCACAGGGATTCTTAAGCTTGGACCACCAAATTATGACGTTGCTTCTCCTGGTATAGCAACTTTAAGAAGCTATTTTTTCCAAATTGCAAATGCGGTAAAAGATTACAAAAGTTATTCAACATCAAAGCTGTAATTCCACTATTCACATTTTTTAAATTGCCAGAAATGTATTTATTTGCCCAGTATTTGCTGCCTGGTGTAGACAGCAGACACCAGAAGCTTTAAACACCGCCTATAACTGGTGACTACGGATTGACGTTTTTGGGAGACAGGCTGACCACTCCCAGCAAAAAAACATCGCAACGAAATATTTCGTTTCGAAGTTGCAATGTTTTCAGAACGGAGCCTTAAGCGTTAAAAAGAATTAATACACAAACAAATATCCAAAAATTAAAGATATGTTATTTCATGTCATTAACTAAATAACTAAACCGGTACAAAAAAATATATATGTACTAAACAATATTTACCAGAATGCAGTAAAAACTGTTTGTTTTTGCGCGATGAGCCAACTATTTATATAGTATTACCAACACACAGAGACATTTCTCTGTGTGTTGGTAAGTTTTTAAGACATGTTTTTAAGACATTCGTTGTCTTGCCGAAATTTACTCCGAACAAATCAATAAAGTTTTCAATTTAGATGAGCTTTTTGAATCAAAACTCACAAATTTCTCCTTTGAAGCGACATTTTGTTTCCAAGTAAAACTACATTGGATAATTTTAAAAGTTCTTATGAGTTCTTTTAAGAATATAGTGTGTTGCATTGAACAATTCAAGATATTCCAATGAAAACAACTATTGCATTGAAACAAGATCATATATGTAAAATATGGTGTTCAAAACAAGTAAAACTAGTTGGTTGATGCAAGAGACGTTTTGTGTGAACCAAGTAACCAAATGCTTAGTTTAAAATATCGGGTGATTTCATTGTGCGGAAAACTTAAGAGTTTGCGCGGTTTGTGGCACCAGACTGACGCGACGTAGAACGGCGACAGTTTTTAGATACGCAGTATATGAGGACTACATTCTCCAGTCTCACTCACAACCCTCACAACGTTAACTCCATGCAAATATATTGGTTATAGTGGTAAGCAGTGTCGCTTTGATATACGCTTGATTGTATCTGCAGTTTTACATGTGATAATGGACAGCGTGGATGATTTTTCAATTTCATCAGATCATCTTAAAACGATATTTGACAGTAAGTATATGCGTATATCTACTTTTTATGCGAATGTTAATACACTATGTGCATTCTATGTTTGCAGACCATAAAATAACTGTGCAAAACATAACAAAACTTACAGAAGAAGAGATAAAAGAACTTATTCCGGCTATTAGAGATCGGATTGTTTTCCGGGAAGGGGTGAAGCTAAGAGGAGATTTAGAAACATCTAAGGTGAGAAACCGTATTATAATGGCCAGTTGCAGAAAGGCCCATCAGGTCTTGTTGACTGCTTAGCTCTTAACTGTACTAATTACTGTATCAGGATGACATTTTTTTGTATTTTTGATTGTATTTTAAATGTATTTTTTTTCTTTTATAACAAGTTATTGGGTTTATATCAGTATGACACCTACTTGTTTGAAATGTATTTTTATTTTTATAATAAATTAATGTATTAGTATATATGAACTTTTTTTACCCATTGTCTTTGCTACATGACTAAAAAAGATATATGTCTTACAAAATAATTGCTTAAAGAACTTTGATGTAATACCACATATTATGTTTTGATTAGATTTGTCAGCCAGAAGAATTATTCTTGCTAGTAAATATGATTAAGAAAGTAATGTGCTATTATAATCGTGTAGTTCTTTCTGCATTTGTTTTGATAGACTTATTTTTTATGTAACCTTTGCAGCAGCGGTAGATAGTTTTAACAAAACAACAAAAACATTCACGTCAAATCAATATATTATGTTGAATGTAAATTACTATTACTTGCTTTGAATTTTTAACGCACTTCGTTTAAAATGACACTTACTTGCTTTGAGAACAAAATACTCTATTCAGAACACTAAAGGTGTTGAACCAAAATTACAAATGTTTCTCTGAAACATTGGTTCTTCCAAGCAAAATAACCTATTACTTATTCGGATAGCTCTATTACTCTCTTTAAGACATCATATGGTTGCATTAAAACAATATTAGTTTGGTCCAAATGTTGAAATATTTGAAATAATACTACAAAGTTTCATTCAAAACAACATTATAGTCCTTTCGAGTTGATGACTATATATTTGGTGCAAGTCAATAGTTTACTCGTTGCAACTAATTTTATCTCGAACGAAGCACTTAACACATTTGTACTGAGAAAATATTGTCTCGGTTGAAGTGGATAGTTATTTCGTGGATATGGAAATCAACCGTTGTTTTGATGCAAAGTAAATTTTATTTGAATTGAGCATTCCTTTCTCTGTGTGAACTATCGGTCCAGAAAATATTGGACGCAATGTTTTATTTTATAGTCTATTCAAGAATGCAAAGGTTTCCGAAAAATTCTTGGGAATGAAAAGGCCACATTAATGCCTTCAGTCAATTAAGGGGAGGTTCTCTTGTAATCGGTACAAAAAATAATTTTTTTCCTTTTATATTTTGAAACCTTGGAGTGTATAAAATCAGCCCCTGAAACAGGTTTTTGATTCTCGGAAGTTTGGCAGTTTTATAGTGAAATTTGGAGACAGTACAGAGAACGTATAGATCTAGGTGCTTACGTTGATTAAATTATTATATTTCAATGAATTCATATAGAAAAGGAGTCTTCTCTTGTAGAGTTTTTACACCGATACAACCGACGCTTCAAACTGGCATGCGCGATTACGTTTGAATCGTTTAACAGATCGAGTTATTCTTTTTCTCCGTTAGAGAAAATACTTTTTATTGGAGCCTGAACCTCATAATAAGTGAAACTTTTAAATAATTATATTATTTATAACGATTTGAAACGGAAAAAGAGCTGCAAAAATTCGATCTTAAAAATCAAACAGCAGCCATTTTGTCAATTTTCAGCTTTTTTAACTAAAAGTTGGTTTAGCCTCCAACTAATTTCATCTAGTATCAAAGAAAAATTGAAATTTCATGTCATTTTTTACACTAAAATATGATAAATATATGGCAAAAGAAAAATATTGATGTCACTTACAATTTCTAGGAAAAACTGTCTCAAAGTTGAGCTACTTTTTACACCTCTGCATGAGAATTCCGTTTCAATTTTGTGTTTTTGTTTATAGTTAACTAAGCTCCTAACTTAAAATTTATAAAATCTTGTCATTATCAGGGTCAGTTTTTAAGCATTTCTATGATATTCGTTGTGCGTTATATAAATAAACAGTCACCAAAAAATGTCCATAGGGATGAAGTTACAAATTGAAACAAACTTTACACAACACCATTATAATTTCCTGGAATCGTCACAACAATAAAAACCAACTAAAACTTACTTCCCAGCTAACGAGCTCGGGAAAAAAATTACCAGCACTTTAAATAAAATATCCCGCCGAGGGTACGTACAATAAAAACCTCGCTCAAGCGACTGTATAGTTAAAATAATCTCAAAGTTTGCTTATTACGTTCAGCACCGCACATACGCCATGGTCCGGGCAAAATGAAAACTTTGTAAATTAAAACTCCGCCATAATTCCACGGACCGGGCTGCGGCTTTTTTCCTTATTTTCCACGTTCATTTCGTCGGCGAAGTTAGCAACCAGCGCCCTCTGTACTCTTTAAACCCTCTACGAGGCAGCCCTAAAGTTAAATACCGTACATGTGTGTGGATACTCGATGTACCAACAGAGCGTCTATGTATGTATTCAAGCAGTGTTTTGAAAATGATGAAGAAAAAGAGGATATGTAAATGGCGGAATTATTAATAAAACTGACGGCTGGTAGAGTTAGTTTAATCGTCACGTCCAAATGGAATGTGAAGTTTATTTTATTAAAAATTGTTTACTGTATTAAAAATTGTTCTTCACTGCACTACACCTATTGTAAATTAATTACTGCTACAACAATATTGTCTTCAATATTTTTTTGTGATTTTATTTCTATTATGTTTTACCATGTCAAATTTATAAAATAATATATGGCATGTTCTGTTTAAATACGCAGCATATACGGATTTAAAATTGAACAATACGTGTGGTTTTTGAGCTATGCGAGATAATATTTTTGGGTCTGTTATGTTGTAAGAAAATCCTGAAAAAAGTTTCACTTTTAAAGACCAGTGGTAGAGGAAGAAAATGAAAGTTTACACCAGTCGATATTGTGTATTGAAACGGTACATTGCTATTCGTGTTGTTATCCGTTCGATGCATTCCTTTAAGACGTGATGGTAAAGGCAATTAAGAACCTATTTTACCATATTTATCACTATAAAATCTATTAATTTTAGTATTATTTTAAATATTTATACTTATTGTTTAAATGAAAACTTTCGAAATTTGATCATACTTTAAGCTGAAACGGTCGTTTTTTAGTGGTATGACCCTAATACGCATGTTTTGAACCCGGATTCGCATTCCGCATAAACACATTTATCGAAAACGCCTAACCAGTTTCTATTCACAATCTTATTATTGTCTCGACAATAATACATTTTAAAGAAGTGAACTGTGTATGCGAGTAGGTGCTTTCGATGTACTTTCTTGCCTTGAATATGAATCCGATTGGCTTCAAGCAACCGATTTCCAAGAAATTCATATACAAGTACAAAGCTTAAATTTTTTTCGGATGATTTTTAAGAGTCTAGGTCATCGGGGTTGGTTGCTATACATGATCCAAAAAGGAAAAATATACGTACATAACGGCATTTACAACATACAAGATGCATTGAACATAAAATTGTCAATATCTCGATAACCGTAAACATTTGTATATAGCTAAATATTGTTAAATATGTTCTAAATTATACCTATCACGGTATCAAGAAATTGCATCAAATTACTTATAAGCCGGTACACCAATTTTTGGATTTTCCTGTACAACGTATTAGAAATAAAATCATAAAAACCTCATCCGCACCTATCCGCAGCAGATTTTTCAGTAGTTGTAATGTCAAATATGTATACTATAATTTGAACCACTTTCAAAAGCTGAATTAAGCTAAACACTAAACTAAAACACTCAAGTTCTGCATAAAACTGTGTTTTAATAACAGCGAATGTTCTCGGCCCTGCAGTAAACAAAATGGTGGGTAAATTTTAATAAAAATAAAGTCGAATGAAAGTTCACACTTGGTTCTAAAGAACGTATAACAATAAAGTCACATTTATCCTTAAAATACAAAACTGCAACTGTTTTAAGAGCGTCAACTTATGTGCACCTATGTTCAGCCATAGTAAAATATAACTTTTGGCTGACAAGGACACGTGGATAGGGCTCAGGTGAAAAAATATTGCCGCCTTTTAATACATCGGTCTTTTACCTATCCCAGAAACTGGTTTACTTTTTCGAATTTAACTATTTAGAAATTTGATTTATGGCCAGCTTTTTGGGTCAAATACCCCAATGTGCAAATACCCAATCTATAAATAAATTCATTTAAATAAAGCCTTCTTTAGCGCATTTGTAGTTGTTCGTTTGATATGTATGATTTGATTACCAATGTGTACATTTACCAATAGTTCATTTAATATAAGAAATATAATATAAGAAAAACCTGTACTAAAAAGACAATTTTAGCATTTGATGTAATAAAAATCAAATACGATTGCACATTAATATGCGCAATTGTTCAATGTCCCATTGTGTCATTGGTCCATTGTTTTCAACAACCTATATAATGAATTAGTTAGTATGATTATTTGTCACAACAATGAATGCTCCTTTCGCTTTGGTAAGCATTGTTGTGGCTTGTGCTTTGTTGAATTTTGTGTTGGCGCAATCTGGTGAATTAATTAAGAATGAGATGAACTCTGAACTGGCTGAGCTTCGCATGAAGCATACCCTTAGTTGTCCTAAAGGGTATATTGGCAGGTGTAAAGTACGACGTAAGTTTACAGACAATATAGTTAAAGATTCCAATGACTATCCATATCCATTCATCCATGATGAATATGGGTTAAAAGTTGATGCAGGAAAGAAACAATCTGGCGAATTAATTATGAATGAGGTGACCTCTGAAATGGATAAGCTTTACAGGATAGCAAAATATTGTTCTAAAGAAAATTTCCATTGTGTAAAATCACGTAGTTCAAGAGACAAAGTAGATAAAGGTTCCAATGACTATCCATATCCATCCATCCATGACGAATATGGTTTAAAAGCTGATGCAGGAAAGAAACAATTCAGAAACGTCGTGGTGTCAAGGCCAAACGCAAGAAGTTCAGATCTAAGAATGAGAATATGAAAACGAGGATCAAAAAGACGAAGTTCGTTTATAGAAATAATCAAAGTTGCTACCCGAAAATTTGTTTCATTTGGTTTTAATTTTTAAACATCCCCAAACTATACAGGGCGAGTTATTAGCATCCCGGCGGTCGATAGCTACTAAATCGTTAGACAAAGAAGAAATTGTCTAAGACAAAAGTCATTTGGCTATATAGATACACTACATATATATATATATATATATATATATATATATATATATATATATATATATATATATATATATATATATATATAGTGAAAGACTTTTAAATTGGGGAATCCAGCAAACAATAATTGAAACGACTATATGTTTAGTACGTTCTTTATTATTTCACCAATATTTCGCATCAAACAGTATGCTTCATCAGGGTCATCTGAAGGACAAAGATAATTAAGTATACAATCTTAAAAAGTAACAAGGTACTTACAATTGAACGTTACGTGGATGGCTGGTAAAGCGTTGAACAGGACTTTCACAAAATAAATTAACAATCACGGCTACACAGCTGAAGTCGAGTTTTCGGCCCGACAACGGTTAAATATAAAACATCAGCAAACCTCTACAGCCAAATGATACACTGCCTATGCGCTTCGAGGCCCGCCTTCAGCTATCAACAATAAAACGAAGAGCCACGCCGACATAAGACGAGTAATCCGAACAACCATAAAGGGGGAAATTTGAGTGGTTTGAAAAACTATAGTGAACGAATAAAAAGAGATTACAATTTTTAAAAATGAAAGGATTACATAAACATAACAAGGGCAAAGAATCTATAAACAATTTAGAGAGAATTATACTGCTGAAGGCATCTAAACTACATTGCTGTTATTAGCACGATTCAAACTCAAGATGTATGAATAACGGACATTCAAGCTGTTGACATCTGATCTGAAATTCATGTTATTAGGTGTGTTATTGAACCTTTTTCCTTGTTATTGATTTCAACCATTTCCAAAAACTCTCTACTCTTACGGTTAGGCACCGTTCGTCTGACATCCACCCCGTCGAAATTACTGTTTGATGCGAAATATTGGTGAAATAATAAAGAACGTACTAAACATATAGTCGTTTCAATTATTGTTTGCTGGATTCCCCAATTTAAAAGTCTTTCACTTTTTATCTTCAACGGCAAAGACTCGTCCTTAATTATATATATATATATATATATATATATATATATATATATATATATATATATATATATATATATATATATATATATATATATATATATATATATACTATATATATAATTTGACGCTGGCAAAGAGTTGCCAGCGCCATTTCATACTGAAATGACGTTATTAAATTGTTACTGCACCACCGTGATAGACAGCAACGAAACGAGATACCGTGGTTTATAGAGCATCACCTTCGTCACCAGCTATTGTTATTCTTTCTCATTATCGTTCCAATTATGACCCTGATGAAGCGTGTAATCACACTGCGAAATATTGGTTGAAATAATAAAGAACGTTCTACAAAACTTGACGTTTTTCCATTATTGTTGCTGGATTCCCCACACAATTGTTTTACATTATATATATATATATATATATATATATATATATATATATATATATATATATATATATATATATATAGTATATAGTATATATATATATAGTATTATATGTATATATATATATATATATATATACTATATACTATATATATATATATATATATATATATATATATATATATATATACACTGTGGACAAAAAAAAACGGTACAAATTTTCAACTACTCATATTTCCAAAGATATTAAGTAAAGTCAAGCATTTCTTTGATAAAGTGATTGCTTATATTGTGAAGATTGAAAACATACGATATTTGCAATAATTGGACTTTTAATCCAATGTAATGTTGCTTTATGTATGTCTATGCAACATTTCTGATAATATCGGGTCAATTTAATGTGAAATGGAAGGGGTAATGAAATTAGTAGGTAATAATATTTGTTTTCTTTTGGTCAAAAGGAACAGTAGACATTTGATAGCATCGTATACAGGCTGATTTTTTTAGCATAGGTACAGGGTGAAATTTTGATACATCGTTGTTTGCTGTTGAATCAAAAAGCAGTTGAATTGGACGTTTGCATAGAAAAAATACGATTCCATTGCATAGACGCGAAAACTCCAATTGCGAACTTGAATTATCTTTAAAGATGAATAAAATAAAGCACGTAGTCATGTATTGCAAGGATTTAATTAGGTAAGTGCAAACTTACTTATTTCGTTCATTGCGGAACATCATCAGGCTCATCTAAAAAGGAATAATTAAAATTATGATATAATACCATCTTTAAAGATGGTGGAGAAACCCTCCAACGTTTAGTTTTCTTATGGGCCATGATTGATTTCGACATTTTTAAAGAATTTTTTACCTGTTTTCCATATTGTACTATTGTATTTTTTGCAAATTTTTAAGTTTTTGCAATCAAAACATGAAATTTTGCTCTTGGTGTGATCTGGCACTAACTCAACATCGTTTTTTATTGAACTAAAATGATGGCAGTAGCTTTCACTTGTCTGACGGTCAGGTCTTTGCTGTTTGTTTTCACGTAAAAATTACATTTTGTGTCAGTAGCGGAAGCAGAAACTCTGGATATTTATTAAATTTATAGTTTGGTTATCTGTTAGGGCAGTACTAAGTTTCCTTCTGTTTCTGTGTCTTTTAATTTCTATTGTTAACATGTATTAGTTGGTTGAATTGATTAATAATAAATCTTGCAAACTAAAATTAAATACGTTCTGTGAACAAATACACACAAAGAAATGGTTGTGAAATAAATATTTGCTTTAAGGAAGTCGTTGTTTTGACAATGCCAAGAGATGGAGCTCTAGTGGTCTCATCGTAAGAGGGATCTCCTTGAGGATATATAACCGCATGCACCTTTTACTTCAATTGTGGTCCGAACAATTTGCTTTATTGTATTATTATATCTTGTTCCAACAATTTTCGTGTCCTTAAAAATACTAATTTGTACCAACACAAATAGTTTTCTTGCTGCAATTCAAAATTGCAGATTGCTATTACTAAAAGCTTCTGCATGAAAAGATGTACTAGGGTCTCGATTTGCCTCGACACGCCATTGTAGTATACTGAAAAAAGGTGCTAGTGACTCATGTTTATGTACATTCGCGGAAAATAGGATGTTTACGTCCCATTTTTTTGTTTCGATGTCACTCGGAAACAAGCTAACAAATTTTGGTTGGACTTTCATCCAGAAATTCTTTGTATTTTAGGTAATATTTAATATTAAGCACACCAAAATTTATTGGATAGCTTTTGAGTTACAGCGCTAAGAGATACGTATAAAATTTTATGGCATCATTATCCTTGTTAATTTATTTCAATATTTACATCTAATAAAAGGGTAACTTTATATTATTTAAGATTCCAAAGACGGAATTACATTATATAATTATGCAATCTTGCATACATCATGCGACCAATCTCAAGAACACTCTAGCGTAAAATATGTGAATGCAAGACAGCTAACTTTAGACAATTTTTCATTTGTAAGATTTTTATCTGTTAGAATTTATACGGTGACTTCTTTTATAAGCAAATCTACAACTTTTATATATGAAACAAACATGTATTTCGATTTCTTAACCCCACACAGATAGAAAAGATTTCTTGTTTTAAAGAAATGTATTTGTTTGAATTTATTCTTTTGGGTCAAAACATATTTCTTTGACGCCAACAATATTTACTTCATTGAATACTCTAGTTTATTTGCTTGCAGAGATTAATTTATTTGACATATTTATTTAAGTGGAATAAATATATATGGATACAAACAAAAATTACTTTCCTTTAAAGTAATATTTTAGTTTTGATTTAAAAAAAAACGTTTCTTTACACCAATGAAATATAATTTTGATTCTAACATTTTTTGTCTTTGGCTTAAAAATAGGTTTACTTCCGCCAAAGAAATCATATTTAGATTAAAATAAATATATTTGTACACAAGAAGAGATTTATTTCCTTTAAAGTAATATTTTTGTTTTGGTTTTAAATTAGGTTTACTTCCACCAAAGAAATCATATATTGATTCAAATAAATATTTTTTTAATGTCATCCAACTGTATTGTTAGATGGCGCTGTAAACTCTCTCCTCGCACTTCGTACAGATCGAGAGTATAAAGCCGCGTGATCGACAGTATAGAACTTATAGAGTACAGTGCCTGCAGGTTCAAGTTGCGATTCCAAATCAGAGTACACTTTACTAACTTAACCTTGACTATATGTTGGGTTGGGAAGACCAAGCACTGGTCGAGGATGTGCGACATCCCAAAAAGGAGGTGACACGGCGAGTCTTCCGAAAAATTCTTGTCTATTAAATTCCTTCAACAATCTAATAATTTTAAGCATTTTAACTCGACCAACAATTTTGTTAATTTAAAAAAATGTAATTCTTTCACTCTACACAATCATAATTATTTGAAGTAAATAAATCTCATTTCTTATAATACACAAATTGCAAACTTTTTAACTGGAAACATAAGTTGTTTGACACAAATCAACGTTCTTTCTACCAAACAAATATTTCAAATAAATACGTTTTTATCCGCAAATAAATATTTCTTTGCCTCTATGGAAACAACAAATTTCTTTGAGTCAATGCATAATTATTTGAATGAAACAAAAATTTCTCTCTGTGCATTATCATACTTTATTTCTAGCATGGGATACCTAATGTATACCTAATGTATACCACGAACCCACACCACATGCTTACTACGGACTCCTTTCGTTAGTTCTTAAACTCACCGCTTACTCCTCTGGCGCTACGAACGGCATACAGGCTCAGTTGGAAGTCTCCGGTCCTTATTAAGTGTGTCCTGTGTTTAAGCCGAATGGCGCTGTTAATCCTTTCTTATATGCAATGTTTCAGGGATTAGTTTAAAACTTTGCCTAATTCCGCCGAGTCCGCAGTTTTCAGGAGCTCTGATCCTGGGCGCGGTCCGCAGCCTTAAAATGTGTTTCTTGCATATTTTAGTGGATTCCTACCCAGGCAGCCAACACGACCGACACCAGCCCGCACGATTCGCGGTTGTTTCACGGTACCTAATGACTTAGGTAGCTCCCCCATGCGGAATCTCGGTTACTTACAATTCTGGTGGAGGCACCGGGAGCGACCAGGCAAATTCAACATTCCACAAGTAAAAATGTTTGGGTGGGATTGAAGCGTGCATTATTTAAATAGAAAAGAAATAATGTGCATTAAATAAATATGAATATGTTACATAAAATTTTTTATAATGAGCAATATTTAATTCATTTTGTGCCCTAGAATGGCCGACTTATGCATTAAGATAATACATACTGAGCATTAAATAAATATCAATATGTTACATAAAAACTATTATAATGAAAAATATTGTCGCCTGTCATGTTTCCCTAAAATTAGTAAAAATTAACTTGAATCATTAATTACACAATCAGGAGAAAAAACATCGAAACTAACTTTGTTTTTGTATTACTAAACTTAACGTCTACCTACATGGCCATATTAAATATAATATTTACATTTGTAGGTTCTATCTCTATTATCGGATTCATAAAATGAAACATGGATAACCCGGGGTTTTATGAACATAACCGAAATATAATTTGAATTAAAACAGAATCTGATGTGGCCAGCACATTACCTGCTTTATCATACTATACAGCAGTGCCTCGTCATGGCAATCTCGACGTATCTGCGTGTCGAATTCGCGTGCAACGCAAACGCTGACGTTCTGACAATTCCGTCAAAGGAATCAAAAAATCTGTCAAATCCTGGTTAACTAGTTTTACTGCAGAGAAGATCTTGACCAAATAGAATTTTCTCATGCAGTTAAAGTTTGAATATTAGCAAAACGTTTTATATACATAAATTATACAAAATTTCCTATAGTTTAATTTATTATCTAACTATCTTGACAAAATTACTGAAATGGCGGCTCATTTGCAAAATCGTTGATAAAATGCTAAGAGTAAACCTCCATTTTACAACAAAACCCAACCAATCTTTATGTCATTTACAAAAGATTTTTTTTAGAAAACAAACGTTTTCATTAATTGTTTATTGTAAAAATATTACATTGTTTTTGGGTTGTTGATGTATGTTTTGCATGTATAAAACCCCGAACACGTGTTATGTATGTTTCATTTTATAAAACTAATAATTATTAGATAGCACGTTAAAATTGTACACGGAATAACCGTATTTGAAACGAAACATACGGCAGAATGGTACTTATCTACTGAAATACAGCGGAAAAGGTACTACTAATAAACAATGTTGATTGTCATAGCAATCAAAAGGAAAACAATATTGACAAAATTGTACAGCATCTAATTCTACTAAATACGTGTGCAAAAAGAATTTTTTATATGTCTTGTTACGACAGTTTCTTAAACAACAAAAAATAAACAAGTATAACAACCAGCAGTAGAACAAGACGTAGGATACATAAGATACAACACAAATATTGTTATACATATTATAAGGGTTTAAAATATTACTAAAATCGCCTTTCCTCAAACGCGCGCGATTTGGTATATTTGAAGTTATGATTGTAACTAGAATTATATTTACACTATGTACTGATTTATTCAAAGAAAATAAAACAGGTCACTTCCCTGTCAAACCAATTTTAATGACTCAGTTGTAAAGTTTTATTTATCTGATACCAAAACCATAGAGCAACGACAGGACTAATCTGTACGATATACATAAATGCGCTACGGGTTGCAGAACTTAATGCACACTATAATCTCTCCAGGGCGCATTATAATTTTCTCATCGCACAATTTAGATTAATGAATGCTCTTACCAAATTTTCAAATGCTGATTTATTTAAACTATTGAACATACATTTTTTTAATTAACAATTATTTTTTGCGATGCACATTATATTTTTATAGAGGTAACGATCGTATTGCACACTTATTTATTTAAGTGCACAAATATATTATGAAATGAACATTCCAATATATAAATGTACAATTATTTATTCTGATGCACATATTATAAATATATTGCACATTTATATTTTTTAATGCTCAAGACATTTTTTGCATTGCTCAAATATTTTTTGTATTGGTCAAATATTTTATCAAATGCTTACAATACATGCACGTTTCATTTTATATATTGCGCAAATAATTTGTACTGAAAATGTTTCTTCTAGTACAGTGTCACGCTGATTACGCTGGTGTGATAGGATTTTTTATATTTTGATTGGTCCGAAAGTTATAACGTCAAAAACCAACTTTCTTTCCAACGCCAAAACTTTTATTTAATTTCCAGAAACTCATCTCTAGTACCGTTTCAGTTTTATTTCAGCGTCGACCCCACGGACCATTTTAGTAAAACTACCGCGCTTTTTTTTTTTTTTTTTGAAGCGCGTTGAAACTAAAGTTGTAACTGAGTTTTATTTCCATAACATTTAATTTCGCGGCTGACTCGATTACAGCAACGAGAGGAGCGTTGGGACGCTGCGAGCGATAAAAAGTTCTCAACTTTTGATGAAAGGCTCCACTGCTACGCTGTGAGCGCCATCTACCGGCGTTGGCCGAAATTCTTTGTCGTTTTATGTTTTCGTAGCGGGCATCGGTCAAAGGTCCGCTGTTGTAAAATATTTAAGCGGCGTTTTGCAAGGTTTAGCAGGTATATCGAGGTAAAAATGTAGATCTATGTGGAAAGCTGTATGGGCAGTATCTGGTTTACGTTGTGTCACGTAGGGTTTAAAATAAATAATATATAAATGTTTTTTTTTACTCATAAAAGTATTTAACTGTTGGAGGTCAAAATAAAAAAAATCATATGTGGCCAGGCACATGACTTTATCATATTATACGGTAGTGTTTGTCAATAGAATCAAAATACTTGTCAAAACCGGGAAAATTAGTTGAATAACGGGTCGAATAAAATCTGCTAGCGCTTCACTAAACTATTTATTGTATATGTTACTGTAAAAGCCCGAAATACGGTCAAACATAGGATTAGCGCGGTGGTTCTTAACCTTTTTGAAGTCAGGGAGCACTATATACGAAAAATTCGCGGAGCACCAAAAACATTGACATGACTTTTCCTCAAAATTAAAACGATTATTAAATAACTGATTATTAAATAACATTAATTAGAAAAAATATAGATATACATATTAATAGTCTACCTTTCTTCAGTAGAATTAATTTTTAGAAAACAAATGTCGTTCTGAGTATACTGTTTTATATGGTCTTATATGTTTTTTCTATTCCTTAAGAAGATACAGCCGTTTAAAATGTTAACAAACAATGGTTTACGGATCTTTCAAAGTATTTCCAGATATGCAGGGTGTTCCAGTTAAGGGGTAATTCCAGATTTTTGAAAAATCGAAAAATTTGTTTTTTGCCTAAATGTCTTGAGATCTTAGAAATAAGGTACAATCCGCATACTTAGATTTTGGGGAAATATCCTCGGTACGTTCGTTGAACTGACGCTAACCGCACAATGTTATAGCTGTCTGATGTAACATGTGTTGTTCTTGATTAGTTGGTAAAAACTAGCAGAAATAAATAGTGACATTCCCGGAGTATATCGTGATCGAAAGGAGTCGAAAGGAAGCAGCAGATTTTCAAATAGAACTAATATGACAAGCATTGAATCGTTTGGAACTAGAGTCGCCTCTGCCTGATCGTATCCACAGTCCGCACCCGTAAAAAAGGAATGTCGGTTGAAGGTTATTACAACGTTGAAGTGGATGACGTTTAATTATCATCTTTTGAAATTTGTTGCTGTGTTTTCTGCTATTTCACAAGTTGTAGTGCGTGAAGAAAATAGACCTGCGCGACAATGCTCAATACAAACCACCTGGTGATTTCATTTTCACTTTCAAGTGGCAAAGTAATTGTGGATATTGCAGCAAGTATGTAATATGCTCCAATTTTTGATTTATTTTGGTTTTTTTATTGTGTATATTCCTCAAAATATGGGCAATAAAGGGCTTTAAAGATATTTTGTAATTAATTTACTATATTGTAAAAATATACCTACAAAAGCGGCTATATTTCTCGCGCTACAGTGGCATTACCCCTTAATATTCTAGTTATTTCACGTATACCAAATCTTCATTTATTCCGAATAAATCATACTAGAATCTCAAATAACATAGAAGCAGCAAGTTTTATGCTAAAAGATATTCTTCACAATAAAAATATGTTTTACATAACATCTTCTACCAAAATCTATCAGTTTGAATGTCATATTAACATAACTGTCATCTTTTTTTAACAACGTTGTGTCCAACATTTTTAAAACCTTCCAGGTCGAGTTAAAACAAATTCTACCCTAAACTACATCAAACATCACACCATAGAAACCATGACATTACCCGTCGGGCAGTAACTAAATCAATTAAAGGTCCAATCAAGAGAACCTCGGTTAACCGTTCGACCAACAGCCTCCCGCAATCAAGTTTGCGCGGATAAATGGCGAAAATGATCACTTCCGGTTGATTTTGTCAATGTTCACACGCATATGACCACCCTTCCTATCATTATCGGCCGATATTAGCGAAACTGACCTTAATAGGCCCACACGCATATTAATCTTGAAATTGGTTAGTGTTCATAGTGGAGAAACTCGAAATTGAAGGGCACGTCATGCCATCTGGTGCGTAATAACTGAATGAGCGGACGATGCGAACGGTGGTGCCCCCTAGCGGTGAATAGTTGAAGTAGAAGTCCGGGGGCCCGGAGTAGAAACTCCGGGTAGGACTGGTTGCTGTATTTTCAGATGAAAGCAACTTTTCAACAAATGAATTTAAGAATTTAGAACATAATACAATAAAAATAAAAATATGTGTAGCTCTGCTGCACATGCCACATAAAAAGTTCTGAAAATAGGTAAACATTTTGAAATATATTTCCTAAAATAAAGATAATAAATATGATGTTTTGATAATATATATTTTTGCCCTCATCTACATATCATCCACATGCTATGTGCGGATTTATTAAGCCTTAGATTAGTATAGAGTTGTATTAAAAATGAGATTATCAGAACTATTTACTTGAGTAGTGATAGTTCACGAACAAAATTTTGTGGGGCCAGAAAATCAAACCATACACACACACAAAATGTGGAATACGGGCAAAAAGAGAACTTCGGAAGCAATTCGGTACATCGAGAGTGCCTTTTCTCTCAAACATTCAAGAGTTGGTTTGTAGAAATAAATTCCAAAATTCTCGTTATGTTCTAAATTTATACACAAATATATCTTTTTCTTTTCTATATCAGACTAATGATTTTCGCCGCAAATAAACTTTATTCGAGTATTCATGTTTTCAATTCGGTTGATAAAAATATCAACAAAACGGCTACAACTTCTTAGGGAATTGAGAAACCCAATAAGTCAATATGAACCTTTTTACTCGGAATGACATTTAGTTTTTAGAAGAAAATCTGTAAAAAGTTTTATGTGGATTTTATTTTGTTACTTAAATTTATTTACTTTTTATTGTTGTAATGGGTAATGATTATGTTATTTTTTCGTTTTCGAATTATTTGAAATGTATTATTATTTGTCTTCATTTGTTAACATTTCAAAAGGCTGTAACTCCTTAAGGAATAGAAAAAACATATAAGACCATATAAAACATTATGCTCAGAATGACATTTAATTTCTAAAAATGAATTTTGCTGAAAAAAGGGTAGACTATTAATATATTTATATTTTTTTCTCATTAATGTTATTTTGTAACTGTTATTTAATAATCGTTTTAATTTTGAGTAAGTTATGTCAATATTGTGGCGCTCCGCGAATTTTTCGTATGATCAAAAGTGCTCCCTGACTTCAAAAAGGTTAAGAACCACAGCTCTAGACCAGCGTTTCCCGACAGGGGTTCCGCGGAACCTTAGGGTTGTGCACAATTTACTAATTATTATTTACTAACCTCACGTGAGTCATAGCCGATCTCAAACAAATAGAATCTCATACAGTTAAACTATTCATTTTATAAATAGTATGATAAAGTCATGTGCCTGGCCATATCAGATTTTTTATTATTATTTATTTTTCATAGCCTTAAAAAATATAGTAGTTTGGAATATTAACAAAACCGGATTTTAAACGGAGCGAGGTTAAAAGTTTCTTAAGAGTCTTTTAAAAGTTTAGAATATTATCTTCTTAATAATAGGTTAATATGAAACTTTTTACTCAGAATAAAAGTTTCTTATTTTTGTATTCATTTTACTGTTACTTCTGACATTTTTTAAAATCGTTAATGAATTCATATAACTATTGTAAAAATTACTGTTTCTAGTCTCCATTTTCATATTTGTTATTTGATTTGTCCTTCCTTTGGCAATACTTGATAGAGCTGTAACGTTTGAAGGAAATGAAAAGAACAAATAAGTTGATACACAGGGACAACACAAAGTTATAGATAATTAAGGTAATAAACTACCACAAAAGATGCTGTAAGAGAAAAATGAACATAGATCATAGATCCCACATATTCGACATATTCTTGTGAAAATAAAGCATTGTCACCGTAATCAAAAATCGAAAATATTGAAGGCGAAAATGTCATTACTAGAGACAACCTATAAAATACTAAATAACTTACATAGACCAAGTATACTTGGTAACAACCGCTTTATAACAACAATAAAATCAGTAGCTTTTTACTGTAGCTGTTGATGATTGTTTTTCAGAGAATATTTTTTAAATTATTAATGTATTTTATTTTAGTACTACACTTAACGCGGATAGATTTTGCGTTAGATTCGTTCTTAATATAGGACGACTTACTACACACAGAGAAATTTTTGTTTGATTCAAATAAATATGCATTGACCCAAAGAAATTTGTTGTTTCAAGAGAGGCAAAGAAATATTTATTTGCGGATAAAAACGCATTTATTTGAAATATTTGTTTGGTAGAAAGAACGTTGATTTGTGTCAAACAACTTATGTTTCCAGTTAAAAAGTTTGCAATTTGTGTATTATAAGAAATGAGATTTATTTACTTTAAATAATTATGATTGTGTTGAGTGAAACAATTACATTTTTTTAAATTAACAAAATTGTTGGTAGAGTTAAAATGCTTAAAATTATTAATTTGTTGAAGGAATTAATAGACAAGAATTTTTCGGAAGACTCGCCATGTGTCACCCCCTTTTTGAGATGTCGCACATCCTCGACCAGTGCTTGGTCTTCCCAACCCAACATATAGTCAAGGTTAAGTTAGTAAAGTGTACTCTGATTTGGAATCGCAACTTGAACCTGCAGGCACTGTGCTCTATAAGTTCTATACTGTCGATCACGCGGCTTTATACTCTCGATATGTACGAAGTGCGAGGAGAGAGTTTACAGCGCCATCTAACAATATAGCTGGATGACATTAAAAATATATTTATTTGAATCAAAATATGATTTCTTTGGTGGAAGTAAACCTATTTTAAAGTCAAAACAAAAATATTACTTTAAAGGAAATAAATCTCTTCTTGAGTACAAATATATTTATTTTAATCAAAATATGATTTCTTTGGCGGAAGTAAACCTATTTTTAGCCAAAGACAAAATATTACTGTAAGCGAAATAAATCTCTCCTTATATACAAATTTATATGTTAGAATCAAAACTATATTTCATTGGTGTAAAGAAACGTTTTTTCAACATCAAAACTAAAATATTACTTTAAAGGAAAGTAATTTTTGTTTGTATCCATATATATTTATTCCACTTAAATAAATATTTCAAATAAATTAATCTCTGCAAGCAAATAAACTAGAGTATTCAATGAAGGAGATATTGTTGGCGTCAAAGAAATATGTTTTGACCCAAAAGAATAAATTGAAACAAATACATTTCTTTGAAACAAGAAATCTTTTCTATCTGTGATATGTATTGCAATGCCTTACGTTGTAATAAGCGTCAGTATTCGCTATTAGACCAAGTTTGAGACCCAAGAAACACAACAACGTTTATATTTTAATACAATCGTGTACCTGTGAACCCTAGAAACCAGTTTGGATACCAATAATATGCAATCTTCAATTACCTTATAAGAGGTAGTATAATACGAAGTAACTTCGAAAGGACACATAGTGCATATCTGGTCATCAGGAGGGTCAGCTAAGAGGTGCGTACCAACCCTACGATGTCCCTTCACTGACCATCAAACTAGATTGCGTTCCCACGAACCTGTGGGACCTGTGCGTTTCCCTTAGCCAGGAGACACAGTGACCGACGCTGTACGACACCCTTCGCTTTAGTTTTTACCCTTCCCCGGTTTGGAATCGTCGTCGAAGGGACCAGAAAGACCTGACCACTGGACACCACTGGTTTTAATTGCACAAATAAACTTACCATTGTGCCTACACAGAGAGAAAAGATTTCTTGTTTCAAAGAAATGTATTTGTTTGAATTTATTCTTTTGGGTCAAAACATATTTCTTTGACGCCAACAATATTTACTTCATTGAATACTCTAGTTTATTTGCTTGCAGAGATTAATTTATTTGAAATATTTATTTAAGTGGAATAAATATATATGGATACAAACAAAAATTACTTTCCTTTAAAGTAATATTTTAGTTTTGATTTTAAAAAAACGTTTGTTTACACCAATGAAATATAATTTTGATTCTAACATATAAATTTGTATATAAGGACAGATTTATTTCGCTTAAAGTAATATTTTGACTTTGGCTTAAAAATAGGTTTACTTCCGCCAAAGAAATCATATTTTGATTAAAATAAATATATTTGTACACAAGAAGATATTTGTTTCCTTCAAAGTAATATTTTTGTTTTGGCTTTAAAATAGGTTTACTTCCACCAAAGAAATCATATTTTGATTCAAATAAATATATTTTTAATGTCATCCAACTGTAGTGTTAGATGGCGCTGTAAACTCTCTCCTCGCACTTCGTACATATCGAGAGTATAAAGCCGCGTGATCGACAGTATAGAACTTATAGAGTACAGTGCCTGCAGGTTCAAGTTGCGACTACAAATCAGAGTACACTTTACTAATTTAACCTTGACTATATGTTGGGTTGGGAAGACCAAGCACTGGCGAGGATGTGCGACATCCCAAAAAGGAGGTGACACATGGCGAGTCTTCCGAAAAATTCTTGTCTATTAATTCCTTCAACAAATTAATAATTTTAAGCATTTTAACCCGACCAACAATTTTGTTAATTTAAAAAAATGTAATTCTTTCACTCAACACAATCATAATTATTTGAAGTAAATAAATCTCATTTCTTATAATACACAAATTGCAAACTTTTTAACTGGAAACATAAGTTGTTTGACGCAAATCAATGTTCTTTCTACCAAACAAATATTTCAAATAAATGCGTTTTTATCCGCAAATAAATATTTCTTTGCCTCTATTGAAACAACAAATTTCTTTGAGTCGATGCATATTTATTTGAATCAAACAAAAATTTCTCTCTGTGTAGTGTACGATTTGTTTTGATTTAAGGGGTAATGCCACTCTAGATTTTTTGAAAAATCGAAATGTCTTGAGATCTTGAAAATTAGTTACAATACGTTCCATATTTAAAAAACATTTTAAATGCTTATTTGATGAATATACATGCAAAAAGTTTAGCGTGAGAGTTTACAGCCTAGAGACCTATACGCTCTTATCTTATTTGGAGAAATTACATCCATGGTGTGAAATATAACATAAAATAATATGAAACACAAAGATTTTGTGGAAATGTCATCAGCACGTTCGTTGAACTGACGCTAACCGCGCAATGTTATAGCTGTCTGATGAAACGTATGTTGTTCTTGATTAGTTGGTAAAAATAGCAGAAATAATTCGTGACATTCCCGGGGTATATCGTGATCGAAAGGAGTCGAAAGGAAGCAGCAGATTTTCAAACAGAACTAATATGACAAGCATTGAATCGTTTGGAACTAGAGTCGCCTCTGCCTGATAACGTATCCACAGTCCACACCTGCAAAAAAGTAATGTCGGTTGAAGTTTATTACAACGTTGAAGCGGATGACGTTTAATTATCATCTTTTGAACTTTGTTGCTGTGTCTTCTGCTATTTCACAAGTTGTAGTGTGTAAAACGTGCAAATCAAATGCGAAATTGGCCGAAAGTGGCAACCGTGACTTAGGATTTCAAATCGTGGTCTCTTATGAGAATTTTGAACAAACTTTCATTTGAAATGAATAGCGGAAGTATCCTTGCCATACGCATAAGAATAGGTGTAGATGGAATTGAAAAGGTTTCTACAAATAAATTTTAAATACTAAAAAAAAGAAAACATAGCTTTTCTTCTGAGTATGATTGGTGGCACTTATCAGCTGGAGAAATGTTGTTGATATTCTCATAAAATCTAAATACAGCAAAGCTTGCAAATTTTGGAATAACTAAAGGAAACAAGAAAAGGATAGATCACATGCAAAAACTAATGGCACTCGTCCCCGACATTTGACAAAAAACCAGTTAGGGCAGTGAACTCAGAAGCCTATAAATGAGCTTTGAATTTTTGATGGGTACTAGCCATTCGTCGTAATCATAACTCAATTGATAAAATGAAGAAAATAGATCTGGGCGACACTGTTCAATACATTCTGATTGAAGAAATGCCACAGCACGAGAATTGTCCACCTGGTGATTTCATTTTCGGTTTCAAGTTGCAAAGTAATTGTGGATATTGCAGCAAGTATAGCCATATGTGTTGTCAATGATGCATTATCCAGCCTTATGAAGATTATGGAGGTATTATGTATGAGCATCGGGCCAAGCTGCAATAATCGCTGACTGATGCTGCAAAACAGGCCCGTCTGTCGTCAAAATCAAACAGAAAGAAACAAGTGGAGGAAAATATCAATTTCAAAAGACAATTATATGGTTCAGGCATCGCCGACTATAGTAAAGAATAACAATTGTATACATCAAAGTTACACAATACTTCAAACCGTGTTTGCTCAAAACTGCAGTTCTTAAACTGGCCGGTAAAATAACTTCGACTGATCTGCATCAATTCACTTGAAATTTTGTAGTTGTTAGATGGCGCTGTAAACTCTCTCCACGCAGTTCGGCCTTATCTTAAGCATAAATAGACTGGTGAAAGTTTACCGCTCAGTTGATTCAACATTAATTCCTTCAAGAAACTAATAAAATACAGCATTTTACCTAAACGAACAATTTCTTTAATTTAATAGGTTTATACAAATATTTCAAACAAATGCATTTTAGTAATAATTTAGTAATAGTAATAGTATAGTAATGACTCATTTAAAGTTTTTTTTAATCATTGAGGGCAACTGTCGCTACTTTGTTTATACTAATAGGGTTGAATCGGACTTTGACATTAAATAATCTATTGCCCTGGGTCGAGTGGTTCAATTTCAATTCACAGATGTGATTTTCACACGAAACATTACAAAACACACCATACTTATGTAATTATCAGATAAATAAACGGTTGTAGAGCGATTTTGTGTAATTTTCCCTAACTATGGTCGACATTTGGTTCGATGCAGGACTTACTATGTCAAAATTTTGACACTAAAGAGGTAGGTTTCATCTACAAAGCAACTTTATAAAAATTCTAATGCTAAAAATTCTACTTGAGAGTCAAAATGTTGACAAAACAACTGCAGTATATTTAGTTATTGAGGACTTTGTTACATACTTGAATAAATGGACCATAACATATGTACTCAAAAATAACCATCAATTAACTCGTTATTGCCAGCTTTTTGGGCCAAGAAATCGTTTATTACACAAAAATTTCAAACAAACAAAAATTCCTAAAAGATTACATTTTGAATGTATATCTAATATGAGGTGTTATTTATTATTCCAGTTTGTTTTCTTATGCGAGGGTGGAGCGACCCTACTTGACTTTACAATGGCGGGGGAGGGGAGTTTTTATCAGCATAATGGAAGTCTTAGAAGCGTTTGCGTTGTGAATTTTAGATAAGGGTTGCCCGTGGCAACGCAGGGGTGCCGAAGATCTGGATAATTTATGCCAGCAAAGAACTTCATTAATTTGATGATCAATGAGCACGCTGATTGGTCTTATTGGTTGCAAAGGGGTGAACGTGCTGTTGAAACTAACTTCCATTATACGAAGCTTCTAAAAGTGTCAAAATATTAACGCTATTTACAAAATTATTTATATCTATAGTGAGAAGTAAAACTCAACTAAAAATATAAATAAGCCGAAATACTACATTACATTTGTTAATTATATATTATATATTATATAACGAGGCAAAACGCAGAAAAACAGGTGTACTCAAATAATAAAAGAAGGGATATGGTTCTTCCTGTTCAAATCAAATGAACAGAAACAATTAATTAGATACTATTTCGATCTACACTACAATCTACTGTCTATGTAGAATCACATACGTACCTGTTAGTTGGGTAAGACACCATTGAATTCAGGTATACACTTATATATAAAAGTGTTTACGAAACTGCAGGACGAGTATTTTTTAACCCTTTTGGAGTTGCAGGTCTGGACATTGTCCAGGTAGGATTCTCACGTAAAACGGTGAAAGATAGTAAAGTACATAGTCGACAAACTGGTTTTGATAAAAGGGATTGTGTATAAGGGACAGTTACAATTGTCATGTTATGGCTTATGGGGTAGATTTTCGTTTATGGAAATACAGATATAGAGCGAAGGATATAACGAATATTTAGGTAACTATTTGGCCGTTAGGGTTTAGTAAAATATAGTTCTTGGCAAAAGCTGATCCAATTGAAGTAATAACTACGAAGTACGTAAAAAACTTGATCATTTTTTAAATAATTATTGTTTAAATTGTATTTTGTACCAAAGTATATTTAAGCAAATTATACAAGAATATTTTATATGATTGCTGTGTGCTGTAATATATTATAAAAATGCATTAAATGTTACCTACATATAACGATAGGAGTTAGTTTTTCCTGAGCGTAACTAGAATAATATTTTGATGTTAAAAGAGTGGTTACCCCTTGGTGGATAACATCATATTACTAGCAACCGACTAAGAACTGCATAATAACTAACTGGTATATAAAATAGTTTAATCTTTTATATAGTGGTTCTCCAAGGTATTGGGTTGTAGCCGACGTACCTGGTGTCGACTTATGTTTGTTGTTTTATCGTTGAACATTCTAGATCAAGGTTCCCAAAACACAAACTAACCTTGCGACTGATTGTGTTTTATGCTCCGGATGACCCTAGGTGACAATATTCTAGGAATTTAAGTCAGTTGGCATTGCAATTTAATTCCAAATTGAATTGAAAAGGTAAATAGATAATTTATTTAGACATATCCAATTTTTTAATTACTAAGTTTGCAATGAGCTTCGGAGACGGAATTTCCCGACAATACCTTTCTCCTTCGGAGCAGGGACACTAGTTATTACTTATTAAGTAGCAGAGCAGTAACCATTTTTATTTGGGTATTCCTACATTATCTGGGATTACCATAAATAGAAAGTAAATAATTTAAAGGTGTAATTTTCGTAAATATATCGAATGCTACAGAATGCTCGAAATACTGTAAAATAAGAATTAAAAATCATTTGAATGGGTCTTTGAGATTAAAACTTTTGAGATTCTTAATGTTCATGATTCATGATTCGGTTTTAACGTTCATCATTCTATATTTAGAGATTGTGGCTAATTCTGAACTAAACTGGTCAAAAGATTTAGGGGTTATAGAAAAATATGTGAAAAATTGAACGTTGATTTTCTCTCCAACCATTTTGATGATTCTTTCACTCACTGGTAGCCTAAATCTTCAGAAGATGTACGGATAAAGTACTTTTATTTCAACTTTCAGTTTTTAGTATAGACAGGGTGTAAGAATGATGTTATGATTTTTAAATAAATTTTTGAAAAAAAAAAAACATCTCCACCTAGATTTGAACCAGGAACTCTCCATTATCCTCACCTGGATTTAATTAGCGTTCTCTTCTTTCGTTGATCAGATCAGAATTTTGGGGCCCGAGCCCACAAAATGAGCTTGACACCACTGTTGTACACTAATGTGTACTAAACTTATAACAAAAGAAAAATCATTGAATTCTCTTACAATTCCCTAGACAGGCTGTCCTAAAGTTGAGCTACTCATTAGGTGTCTAGATGAGCATTGCCCCTTAATATAAATAAGCTCGATTTCAATATATATATATTAGATATTCCTAACCCATCTAGACTTCTTCATCTCCCAAAGTTACCAAATTAAAATTAAACTCCTTCCAGCCAACTATATATACCCTTACACAATCCCCACAAACAGAATCCCCCATAAACGCTAAATCAGTGCACAGACCGGCGAAATCTTGCTTACCCTCGCGCCATTAAATCTAGAAAATCTATAAATTCGCTGCAAAGGATAATAAAAGGAAGAGAGCGCGACTTCAGCGCACCACCAAGCGGCTAGAGGAAGACCATTGCAGATATAGGCCGACGACGACCTTAATAAAGAGTGACCGTCCCGTCCCGTCCCGTCCCTGCCCTCCCTGCAACGATCTAATCCGCAAAACCCTTCGCCCTCTTCGTCTTCAGGCTGAAAAACCGGCTCGGCGGCGCGCCGAAAACGGCTTTCCCAGTCGCCGAGTTCGTTCGAGGATAGTCTCGCCTCGCTCTGGAGGAGAAAACGAGACGGAAAAGCTCCAAAAGGACGGCGAACGAACTAATGCTAGAGGAGCACGCGATATATAAGGGTTAGAGTATCTTCCGTTGGAGGGCGGGTCGTCTGTCTCACCCCGCGGGCCGGTATTCCGTCTCCAGGGGTGGTTTAAGGGGAGTTTAGATGTTTCTGGTGGACGAAATCTCAGAAGAAACGTAAGAATTTAACCCGGAGTTTGAGGATATCTCCTGATTAAGTCGGAGTAGACGAGAGTTCTGCTTTTCAGGAATTATATATCTTGGATGACGAACGGAAACACTTGGAGTGGGCTCTACGTCAGAATGGATACACCAAGTCTGACATACGAGGTGTCACACAAAGAAAACCGCAAGTCTCAGAGGAGCGGCAAGAGTCAAAGGGGTTCGCTTGCTTATCATACGTAATAATAATAATAATAATAATCTTTATTGGTGTTATTACAAAGAAAATTGTTTACACAAGTCAGAACAAAAAAGAAAACACTACGCACTACATATTTCTACGAAATTACAGTTAAAGTATTCATCGTAATTGAACATACATTTTACAACCAAGAATTGTTTCATGACTGTCTCAAATCTGTTATTGGAGTAACACTTAATTGCTGGCGGCAGAACATTAAAAAAACATATAAAAAGCCCAGTAATTTGATGCGTTGAGCGACTTCTGCAATCTCAGAAAAGGTCGACGATACTGCTGATTCTCACGAGTGTTGTACGAGTGAATTGCATTCGATGTCACAAACGTACTGAGATTGACCTTAGCGTACATTAAACATTCCAATATGTAGGCGGATGGAAGTCAGAACATTGAGATTTCGGAAGTGTTCACGGCAATCTTCCCTCCAACCGACTCCGAGTACTACGCATCGGCGTTGTAGAGAAAACAATTTATTGCTGTGACCTGAATGGCCCCAGTTAAATATTGCATATGTCATCAAGGAGTGAAAAAAGGCAAAGTATGCAACCCTAAGACATTTTATAGAGATTGATTCTCTGAAGATCCTCAAATCATGAATCACCCTCGCAAGATTTCCTGAAACATGTCCGACATGACTTTACCACCTTAATTTGGAGTCAAGAATAACTCCCAAGAATTTTACACTCTCATTGTCGTCCGTACTGGAACGCGCTTCATGTCGCAATGTAAACAATACCGATAAGCACTTATCCCGATTGATGCAAAGCGCATTTGAAGAAAACCATTTTTTAATATAACTGTGTTAAGAAGCTGTTCATAATCATCACCTCCCTCAATTACAGTTGTGTCATCCGCAAATAGAATAAGATCAGTTGCTTCAGTAGCACAATTAATGTCGTTGATATAAATTAAAAAGAGAATGGGGCCCAAAACCGGTCGTTGGGGTACCCCGTAACTGCAGTCTGTTCGATGAAATTGACTTGTTCACTTTTACGTGTTGGTAACGATTACTCAGATATGACTCCATTAACTCAATGCTCGATTTCGAAAAGTTATATTTCTTAAGTTTTTCTAATAGAATATGATGTGTGACACAATCGAAAGCTTTCGAGAGGTCATAAAACGTGGCAACTGAATGGTATCCGCGCTCAAAGTTGTTCAAGACTTTATTTATAAGAGCATTGATAGCTAGACTGGTAGATTTGCCATGCCTAAATCCAAACTGACATTCACTAAACAAGTTGTTCCCTTGAAAATGTATGTTTTTTTTAGTTTTTTTAGTATTTTTTTACGTAAAACGTTTTTTACGTTTTACGTAAGTGGGGTGTCAGAAAGAATCGGTGGAATATTGAAGAAATCGGCTATCACGGTAAGGTACCGAGCACCAGCAAAGGTAAATGATCTTTTGCCTAACCCAAAGGATATCACACCCCTCCTGAAGAACGAAGGGGTATGCAAGATAACATGTGAGTGTGGAACATGCTATGTAGGACAGACAGGACAAAGTAGCGAATGTCGAGTCAAGGAGCACAGTAGAGACACCCGGCTACGCAAGATTCAACAGTCCGCTGTTGGTCAACACTGCCACGAGTCGGGACACACGATTTTCAATGACGTGAAGATGTTGGCAAGGGTTTGTAATTATCATCGAAGGCTTATTAGAGAAGCCATCGAAATTTCCAAACAGCCTAACAACATCAATCGCGAGGATGGTACTGACATTAGTAGGGTCTGGAAATCGATCCTAACGCGGTCAGGTGGAAAAGCACATGGAAGCGGTAGCTCCAGATGTGCGCAGCGAGGTGTGAATACAGGTATATAAGGGAGATTTTCTTGGTAGGTCTTCAGTATTCAATTAGCTTTGAAGAAGAAGAGCAACATGGTTCGCGAAACGTCAGCATTAAGAAATCTTGACACACGGCATAACGCATAAAGCATTTGTGGTTTATAATTTAATTTGTACTGTGATGGATTTTACTTTAGAGGGTAAATACTTAGTTACCAAATTGTTATTTTAAGTTCATCTAAAAGAAAAATAATTTTGTCCAGCTAAAAGTTGCAAATGAATTACTTGTGTAATGTCACAAAAACCGAATACATAGCATCAAAACAGCTTTCAGCTTGAAAAATTTAATGGGGGCTTGAAATATCGTTATAGTCCGGGCCTGCGGCGTGGAGAACGCGCGCCGCCCCGTCTCTCTCCCCCGAAAATAAGAAATGCACGTAAAACGCGCTAAGGGAAATAAAGAGGGTAGATTTTCCTCGAGAAAATCATTTATTTTTGACCTGCGCAGATCGACTGCTTTGCCGCCGACGACGCCGTCGTTCTACCCTCTTAAAACGGCCAAGGCGACGGCGGCTGAGGCCCTGCCCCCGCGCTACCCTCGCCCTCGCCACCCCCTCCACCGCGAACGCCATTCGGAAGAAAGCATCGATCGTGTCTTAGACGGGCAATTTAAATTTATTTCGTTCCGCTCTGCTGGGGAAATTCTCATTTCGGTTATCTAAGGGATGGTCTAGAAAGGGGTGGTTTTTTGCTTTGTGTGTTTCCTTATGTGGGGGTGATTTTGGTGGTGAGGGGGGTGTTTTTCTCTGTACGTAATGGTGTAGTTTTTTGGTGTGTTTACTTCGTGAGCTGGATAAGGATGGTTTTTATCTTAGACGCTGTTTTCATGATAGATGTATTGAATTTTGTTCCAAAATTTTGTTCCAAAAATCATACAAGTGATAGCTGATTTTGTTTATCTTAGAATCTAAATGTGAAGAAACTGTCATTGTTTTGCTTTTTCCCATTAGTTTCGTTGATAATTATCAAAATAGTTATACAGTATAATTATTATAATAATTATACCATTTAAAAAAAAAATCTAAACGTCCCACATTTGGGTATCTATTTTACCCAAAAAGCTGCCCATATATCACATTTCTAAAATGCAAAATCTCAAATAGTAAACCAGTTTCTAGGTAACGGGTCAATGTATTAAACGGCGGCAAAAACCACGTGAACCTGCCAGCTAAATGTTACTCTTTCATATTGCTAAACATTGATTGACACTTACATTGACAGTCATGAAGACGGTTGTAATTTTGTGTCTTAAAGAAGAAAAGTCACATTCTGTTGTAGGTATATTGAAAAGTACACACAATTTAGTTCATTGCAAGGCCAAGAGCATGTTTTATTTCTAATAGTTAAGTCTACATAATTGAGCGATTAGATGTGGTTACAATTATACATAATAAATAATTAAACTATCGCAAATCAATAATGGATAAAATAAGAAATCTATAACAATGAACTTAATTTTAGGACATCCAGTTTGTTGATTTGACATTACACTTATCAACTCATAATTGTTTCTTATTCTACCATTGTCTGAATTTGGAGCGTTTGCCTTACCTTTTTGAAGTAATGACAGCGTCTTTTTTGTAGTAAGCTGTCCCTCGGACAAAACCAGAAAACGCAAAAACTGACCTGGTACGAACCTTTTGAGCACGTATTCATATTCATCACAAGGAAATCTGTCGAAAACGCCTACTCACATTCATAGTTCATTGTTTAAAAATTAGTTATTTTAGTGGAGAGATTGCAGATGTACCCTTTGGTAGTTTTGGAATAGAAAGTGAGTGCGCTAAATGCGAATCAGGGCTCAAAACGTGCATATTAGGGTCATCCAACTATTAAAAAAAGGGCAGTTACAGCTTGAAAGATTTTCAAAAATTTCCAAAATGTCCAAGTAATCTAAGAAATGTAGAAAAATTAAACACAAAGTGTTTTCTAAGGTTGTTTTTTGGGGGGTTTCGGCTACTAGTTTCGAATTACATTCGTCGTCAGGCCAACCTAAAACGAGAGATAGACTCTCAAAAAGGCCAACGAGCGAGACAGGTCGATAGGAGACAGATGGGTGTTAGTAAACATTGAGTGCTTCAACAGACAACAACGTATCCTTATTGTTAAATATTACTATCAAAATAGTGAAGTCTTCAGAGACGAGACTCATTTTCACCGACGCTGGAGCGGCCGTGTACTGGATTTGTTTCACTTTTGTACATGTCAGTTAGAACCTTCTGTGTCTGAGGTTACAACATGATAGACCATCATATTTTATAAGAACTCTAATTTTCGTACTAATTTTCGTTCAGAAGAAATCAAGCCAGATCTCCAAATCAAATAACATAAATGTCGGACAAATTTGTATAACACATATCTATAAAAAAGGTAACTTTTGGTTTAAAGATTTAGATTTTGTGGGGGTTGTATAAAAAATTGTATCCGCGCCTCTATTTTACTTTCATCAGCGTGAAAGTATATCGAGTTTCTATTATGTTTTAAAACAGTGTAATTTCTATTGAACGGTCATCGCTCATTGCGCGTTAATCGCGAGTAATCAGTAATGAATATTCAAACGTGCTACGTCCTAATTGTTTTTTTTCTCACTATTCGCTGACTACTGAAAAGTTCAACCAAAATACCCAAACACTGACGATCTATACCATTATCAATTCTCCCACGTCTGGTCGTTCCTCAACGACGATATTTCCGCCAGACTTCGACAATTATTTCGGGAACTGTTCAATTAGAAATTTTAGCTCTTCCGCGAACTCGCGAGCGGCCTTTCAGCCAATCAGCGCGGGCGCGTCTCGTTCGCGAAATTATAAAGTTCTGCGAGGCGTTGTCGACGGCAGCCGAGCGACATCAGCAGAAATGAATCAAAACTTGGGCCGCGCAATACATTTTAACGGCAACTTTCGTCATCAGGCTTGCTCGCCTGCACAATTAGCGAGCGCACGTACTGGCGTCATCAGTCGCTCACTTCAGATCGGTTGAAAGCGACGAACGTCGTAGCTCGATGTGAAACCTAGACAGAACTTAAACTTCTCGAACGTCTTTGATTGGCCTCGTCATTGTTTTATGTCGTAAAAGTTTGGGGATATGGTGATAGAGTTGGTTGATATTTTGAGAAATTAGTTGCCTATTTATTTTATTTTCCTATTTACCATAATTATCTGAATATTAAAGTATTATCGTTCGTATTATTTCAAAATGGTCTCAAAGGAAACCTTAAACTTTCTTAGGTTACTTGAACATTTTGGAAATTTGATGATCTTTGAAGCTGTAACTGGCCTTTTTTATAGTGGTACGACCCAAATAGGTGAGTTTTTAGCTCGTATTCGCATTCAGCACAAACAAATCTATCGGAAACGCCTAGCAATTTTCCTGCAAAACCAAGTACGACATTGTAAACCATCATATTGTGAATGCATGAAAGAATGAAATTTTACTAATTTCACTGATTAAAATTGTTGGTTTTCTCCCTAACCACTTATCCGGTTTTGATGATTCTTTCACTCAGTGGTAGCCTAATTCTTCAGGAGAAGTACGGATGAAGAGATTTTATTTAAATTTTCAGTTTTGATTATTTACAAGGTGTATATACTCTATGTTGTTTTTTTGCCTGCACTTTGAAGCACTATATGGAGTTTTCCAGCTATAAGAAACTGGCAATAACTGGCATGAAACAGTAATATTTTCTGATCATGTTGTTTTTCGCTTCACATCATTATCTTTGGTTTTAAAGGACATACAACCAGATGACTAGATAATAACAAAATGGCACGATTTCAAAGTTTGATTTTCTCTGGGAAATCTGATTTTGATGACATTTTTAATCATTTTATTTTGTTACAGTGAGAACGAATTACGATACACACGAAGTTTTTTAAAATATCTTCGTAAATATCATTTGAATGGGGGTTTGAGATTAAAACCGTACCGTAGTAATTGTTTTTAAACATGAAATGTGAAGGTGTAATCAAACTTTGTAAATAGAGTTTTTAGGTAGTTCTGAATTTCAAATGAAATATGTTTGATAAAAAATCCTTAAATATTGATGTGACTCACTAAACATATCAAAACTTAACATGCAATGAAGTTAATCTAACCCAGTATTTGCGACATGGTATAAGAACCAAAATAAACCTGTTATTTTAGATTTTCATATGTAATTTAAGCAAATGTTAACACCCAGTTGCCGGTTTGTGGTACTTTTGCTAAGACTGCAATTTTAAAAAAACCATGATCGCAGTATAAAAAACGATACTAAATTTCCAGAAAAAATTAATCTAGAAAAAAAATTATCTCTTATTTTAAAATGAAAAATTACTTTAATATTAAATTTATGTAAAATAATTGACAAAAATAACAACACTGGCATAGATGAATTTGCGAATGAATACAAATTTTAGCCATTGAGCGCAAAGTGTAGTTGTGTGAAGTTGCCCAACTTGCTGATTTGTTAAGTTTGCTGATCTTTGATTATTTCCCTTAATATCTAGTGTAGTTATTCTTTACAAAATATCAATTGCCAAGACATTTTCCATTCAACCAGCGTTCAACTAACCTCCAACCCCCAAGACTCCCCAAGACTGTCTCCCATACACTAAACCCAACCCAGCACTTTCATAGAAACGTTAGAAACGTGCACCGCCACCAGAGGTACCTAGTTTCGCCAGCAAAATCACCAAACTCCACGCTCGGCTACAATAAGTCTACCGAATCATATTAGAATGTAGAGAGAAGTGAATTTATCAAAGAGACGTGCCTGGCCTCGCAAAGTAAGTATAAACGACATTAAGAAGTTGCCAATTAGTTGAGTGTGCCGCCGTTGGCGCTGTGCCGCCTCCGACGTCGACGTCGCCCTGGGAAAAGCGCCTCCGGCTTCATTTGCATATCTAATATCGCACAGTTATATAATATAAATGAAACTGGCGCTTGTTTCGCGTCGTGCAACGACCCCCCTTTAGTCCCCCCTCTCGCCCCCGAGCATCGTGGTTCCGTGCGGGGCCTTCGTAGGTCTCATGAACGCCGCCCCTGGACCACCACGACCACCCCAAAACGACAAATTTGAACTGTTTTGTGGGTGGTGGTTGTAGCATGTGTTTTTTTATCTATGAACTTTGGATTGTACCACATAATTTTGACTTTGGGGGCCTTCATATACAATGCTGAATTAAGAAGAATTACTTTTTTATACAAAAATAATATATATTAAAAATACTGATATAATATTTTGGAACAATTAACAAAAATCATAAATAATAGGTAAGGTGTTAACCTTTTTGCAACAACATTCAATATAAGTACCTAAATAATTAATTATTTACATTAACAACAGATTATTCTTAAGAATTACAATATTGTAAATCCTATTTAGATTTTTTATCTTTTTGCTATGCCATTTGTTTCTATTAAATTTTGAAAATTACAGAGTGCAAGCGTCCTTTTTTTTTCGATACACATTTGATTTCTGAAAGTTTCCATCAATCAAGTTTCGATCTTTTAGCGTTTGAAGAGGGAGACGTACACGCTGCGCATTTTTTTGGAACCAAAACTGAGAGAATTTGAACATCAGGATGTGTGGTTTCAACCGGATGGAGCTACGGCTCATACGGCAAGAAGGACAATGGACGTTTTACCGGAAATTTTTGCAGAACACATAATTTCGTCACGTGGAGACGTTGGGTGGCCTGCGCGTTCACCCGATCTTGCCCCATGCGAGACTTTTTCCTTTGGGGCTACCTGAAAGCGAAGGTTTTATAGAAATATCATTTAATCTTTCATTGAAAAAAAAAATAATATTTAATTCTTAAAGAAAATTATAAACTTTATGCTTTCTTCTGCGGTAAACCTAAATATTTTCCAATTACGCCAATTTTTTTGTAGTATATGTAGGTCCATAGAGACAACTTTTTATCAACTAGAAATTTTAATTTCGAAAATAACGTTTCTTCGATACACCCAAATACATGCAGTTTCATAGTTTTTTTTTCTAACATTGCCTAAGATTCCGATTGCATTTTATCAAAAAATACAATTATTCCGAATGCCTTCTGCTATATCAGTTTTAACAAGAAGAAAACGGTTAAGAAAAGACTTAAGCTAGAAACTTAAAGGACTTTCGAAAATACAGGGTTATGTATTTGTAAGAAGCAGACCAAATTCCATTTTTTAATATAGCATCCTGTATATTTTTCCTGTTTTTTTTACTCTTTGGAATTACAAATTGAACAGTCAAAACCGCATGTCTCTGAGGTCAGTGGTGTAAATGTAACAAAACATCTGTGATCGAGGCATGTATAAAACTAAGTTTTAACCAATCAACTTTGGATGCTGTACCACATAATGCAAAATCAGCACATTTGAGAATCTAATTTCCCAAAGATTCTAAGTTTAAGAATCCTGTATGGTAAACTAGCACTGGTAGAAAGCTGTAATTTACCATATTTATTACCCAATCCATCTGTGACCGAGGCATGTATAAAACTAATTTTTAACCAATCAACTTTGGATGTTGTACCACATAATGCAAAATCAGCACATTTGAGAATCTAATTTCCCAAAGATTCTAAGTTTAAGAATCCTGTATGATAAACTAGCCCTGGTAGAAAGCTGTAGTTTACAATATTTATTACCTAATCCATCTGTGACCGATGCATGTATAAAACTAATTTTCAACCAATCAACTTTGGATGTTGTACCACATAATGCAAAATCAGCACATTTAAAAATCTAATTTCCTAAAAATTCTAAGTTTAAAAATCCTGTATGATAAACTAGCCCTGGTAGAAAGCTGCAATTTACAATATTTATTACCCAATCCATCTGTGACCGAGGCATGTATAAAACTAATTTCTAACCAATCAACTTTGGATGTTGTACCACATAATGCAAAATCAGCACATTTGAGAATCTAATTTCCCAAAGATTCTAAGTTTAAAAATCCTGTACGATAAACTAGCACTGGTAGAAAGCTGTAATTTACAATATTTATTATCCAATCCATCTGTGAACGATGCATGTATAAAACTAATTTTTAACCAATCAACTTTGAGTGTTGTACCACATAATGCAAAATCAGCACATTTGAGAATCTAATTTCCCAAAGATTCTAAGTTAAAAAATCCTGTATGATAAACTAGCCCTGGTAGAAAGCTGCAATTTACAATATTTATTACCCAATCTATCTGTGACCGATGCATGTATAAAACTAATTTTTAACCAATCAACTTTGGATGTTGTACCACATAATGCAAAATCAGCACTATTGAGAATCTAATTTCCCAAAGATTCTAAGTTAAAAAATCCTGTATGATAAACTAGCCCTGGTAGAAAGCTGTAATTTACAATATTAATTACCGAATCCATCTGTGACCGATGCATGTATAAAACTAATTTTTAACCAATCAACTTTGGATGTTGTACCACATAATGCAAAATCAGCACATTTGAGAATCTAATTTCCCAAAGATTCTAAGTTTAAAAATCCTGTATGGTAAACTAGCATTGGTAGAAAGCTGTAATTTACCATATTTATTACCCAATCCATCTGTGGCCGAGGCATGTATAAAACTAATTTTTAACCAATCAACTTTGGATGTTGTACCAGATAATGCAAAATCAGCACATTTGAGAATCTAATTTCCCAAAGATTCTAAGTTTAAAAATCCTGTATGGTAAACTAGTACTGGTAGAACGCTGTAATTTACCATATTTATTACCCAGTCCATCTGTGACCGAGGCATGTATAAAACTAAGTTTTAACCAATCATCTTTGGATGTTGTACCACATAATACAAAATCAGCACATTTGAGAATCTAATTTTGCTAAAATTCTAAGTTTCAAAAGTCCTGTATGGTAAACTAGCACTGGTAGAGAGCTGTAATTTACCATATTTATTACCCAATCCATCTGTGACCGAGGCATGTATAAAACTAATTTTTAACCAATCAACTTTGGATGTTGTACCAGATAATGCAAAATCAGCACATTTGAGAATCTAATTTCCCAAAGATTCTAAGTTTAAAAATCCTGTATGGTAAACTAGCACTGGTAGAACGCTGTAATTTACCATATTTATTACCCAGTCCATCTGTGACCGAGGCATGTATAAAACTAATTTTTAACCAATCAACTTTGGATGTTGTGCCATATAATGCAAAATCAACACATTTGAGAATCTAATTTCTCAAAGATTCTAAGTTTAAACATCCTGTATGGTAAACTAGCACTGGTAGAAAGCTGTAATTTACAATATTTATTACCCAATCCATCTGTGACCGATGCATGTATAAAACTACTTTGTAATCAATCAACTTTGGATGTTGTACCACATAATGCAAAATCAGCACATTTGCGAATCTAATTTCCCAAAGATTCTAAGTTTAAAAATCCTGTATGGTAAGCTAGCCCTGGTAGAAAGCTGTAATTTACAATATTAATTACCGAATCCATCTGTGACCGATGCATGTATAAAACTAATTTTTAACCAATCAACTTTGGATGTTGTGCCTCATAATGCAAACTCATCATATTTGAGAGTATAAGTTCTCTAAGATTCTAAGTTATTTCATTCTGTATAGTAAACTAGTACTGTTAGAAAGCTGCAATTTTCAGTATTTATTACCCAGTTCATCTGTCACCGAGGCACGTATAAAATGTTCTACTAAATCTTCAACTCAGGACACAACCAGCCCCAGTAGCGAATCCTTTCGGTCAGCTCGTCTGCATACGAAAGAGCGACAACAAACGCAGGACACCCGTCGAGCGGTCAGTACACGATCCATTTGAATATCGGCCACAATCTCGACATGAAAATAACAAGCTGTATTTCTCGTTTCGGCACTTTTGTGCCGGACACCAGCAGGCTCCTGGCTTGACCCTTCTATCGCGTTCGGTCAACAAAACAGCGTCCGGGCAGGACAATGGCCAGTCTCCGCGGCATATGAATTAATTGAACGTGCCTCCTTTTCGCGAGAATGCTAATTTTTATTCAATGTTATTTATTCATGATGCCCCGTGTGTGTGTGTGTGTGTGTGTGTGTGTGTGTGTGCTGGTTTCGGTTCGTATGGAATAATAGAGGAACTTCGAGAGTTTTTGGGTCACGATTATTGTTCTTTTTGCCTGGGTTTTGTTTGACTGTGTATTGGTGTTATTTTGTTTGGTGTTTGTTTTGTAGTTATATCAATGGTTATGATGATTTTTAGGGAAGGTACAAGGTACGGACGTTACAAGGTTGATGATTTCAAAGAGTATATTGTGTGAAAAGGAAAGATTCATGGACACTGTATTTATTGTGTAATGCATACATGTTGTGTCTCAAGTGAGAATTCTGCTTACAAGTGCGATAAAATCAGTTGGAGGGAGAGAGAGAGAGAGAGTGACAGAGAATACTGAATTCAACGTGTTCAAATGTTAGACCGTTAATACAAGAAAATTGTCAAGAAGTGCCGTTGAATTCAGAAGACAAACATCAAACGTTATGAAGAACAAATAAATAGGTAACATTCTGACATGAAATTTTAGCTGGACAATTTTTTTTAAATGCACTAAAAATATTCCTTTCTATTGGGTGATATATATACTATATTTACGGGGTAACTCAAAATTACGGACTAATTCTTCAACTTACTAAACAATTACAAAAAGTTTTTCAGACAAAAGTTGGATATTGGGAAACTTTACTTTTTTAAATCGAACAGCCTGTATCTTTTTAAAAAATAATTTTAGATTAATTCCAAGATTTTTTTGTAGGAATAATTTTTTATAAATGTTTTATTTAGTTATTAGCAATTAATCAACATTAGTCTAATTACCGAAACACCTAAATAATTCTCCAGGCGGAAATAGTTTTAAAAAAATCTGATGTGGCCAGGCACATGACTTTTTAGTAGTTTTTGACACACACTTTCTCATACACACATACATACAGAAACATTTTTTTGTACCTTGGTCAAAGATGTTCAGGAGACCCAAAAAACATAATTTCCGCTAAAACCTCAAAATTCTTTTTCGGCACGATAACAATACTTTGCCATACTACGTATCTTAAAGTCAAAAATCTGATGTAGCCAGGCACATGACTTTATCATACAATATATAAAATTAATAGTTTAGCTGCATGAGATTCTATTTGATAGAGATCGATCGTGTCTGCATTAAAATAAAACAAGTAGCCAGGATTTGACAGATATTTTGATTGATAATATTGACAGTAGTTATTGTAAAACAAAACATCGTTTGATACTACCTACTGTCAGAATGAAAATAATTGTCGAAATCCTGGCTAAGTTTTAATGCAGTCACGATCTCGATCAAAAAGAATTTGCTCATACATCAAAACTATTAATTTTACCAAAAAATTTCTTCGACATAAATGTTACAAAATTTCGTCTAATTTAATTTATTTAATTATTTTGATGAAATTACAGAAATGGCACCTCATTTGCAAAATCCTTGAAAAATGCTTAGAGGAAACATCCAGTTCCTTTGCTCCCTTTTGAACCAAAAGGCTTTCAGTTTTAAGTTTGGTCATAAAACTTCTAAATATAAACTTTCGTCCCGATACCTTTAGTAGTTTCTCCGGAATCGTCACCACAAAAATCGTGTACACACACACACATACATTTTTTGTACCTTGGTCAAAAATGATCAGGGGACCCAAAAAGACCTATTTCAAAAAAATGTTCAAATTAGGAATATTTTTTCTCTTACATACACATTTATTTTAATTTGGCAGTTTGAACATAAGATTCAGCTCTATATAATTGTTTTGTTAATTGATGAAATAAAAATGAAAAAATACAGGGTGTTCTATTAGGAAAAAAAGGTTACCAAGTTTGCATAATAAAATGAACACTCGGTATATTAAAAAGATATGTAAACGACAGCTTGTTTAAAACAAAAAAAAAACTTTAGCTGGATAAAATTTAGGAAGTACTTTACGGTTGGAGAATTATTTAGCTGTTTGGGTAATTTTGACTAATTGCTTATAACTCAAAAATGATCATTTAATAAAAAGGAGATTCCTAAACAAACTTCTTGACATTTATCTTAGATTTAAAAAAAAAGAAACGAAAAAATATACAGGTCTACTAAATTTACAGACTAATATATAGTATACTAATAGTATATTAAAAATGTATTTGGACAATACCTTGTTTATTTGGTATAACATCCGGTTAAAAATTATTTTCATACATGCTTCGGGCACAGATGAATTGGGTCCTCAATTGCAACATCACCCCCCCCCCAAAAGTTCGATTGTTAATAATTTAAACAACCAAATATTAAATGACTTGTAATTAAGCATTTTGCCAAATTCCAATTCTCCTAATCGCTGGTGTCCTCAAAAACAACCCCTTATAACTAGGTCAAATCACGGTCTGAATTATTTACGGTATGAATTTACCCCCAACTCATACAAGTCCTCCGAAACATACAACAAGTAACTCCGAACGAACCAACCTATAAAAACATTAAAAAAACGCTCCCTCATCAAATTAAAAATACCCCAAAATACAAATTCTTCCAAATAAAACCTCACGTCCGATTACACCAACTCGACCACGATATAACCCTAGATAATGACCAAATGGTCAGTTGCAGAAAACCTGTTCTTACGTTGTGCCCTCGAGGCACCTTCTCACGCTATCCCTAAAGAATAGGGGTAAGAAAAGGTCAGTTGCTGTCCGGTTCCACTACTTACCACTAACCCCCTTCTCGACTGGTCAGTCCTGCACCCCTAGAACGGGGTAAATACCCCGATGGACAGTGTATATCGGCAACCTGTTTTTCTAGTTTTGCTTCGGACAGTTCACATGCAAATTGTATCAAAAGGACCTTCGGCGGACAGAGGATTCTTCTGTATGCCGAAGAAGGAATAACTTGTCGGCATTCTTCTTCGCAGTCCGTCAGTCCGATTCCAAATTTTGTGACGATAACATCACCACAGTGATTTCGTAAGAACAGCCAGCAAGATGTAACCAATGTGAGTACGATATTTTGTTATTATTATTATTATTATTGATTATTATTATTGATTATTTTGGTGCTGTTTGTCTTAAACCGTGTTGGGAATTGATTAGTTATCGATTATGGTTGATATATTATGTAGGTAATTGTCGATTCATTTGTTTATTTTATTATTATTATTATGATATTGAAATTCGTGCTCCAATTTTTAATTGTTTATAATTATAACAAGTGATCGAAGTGATAGATTGGTCAACAGAGTCAATGTTATTGTCTTAGTGTAATAACTAACAACTGTTTCTGGTATACTTTTCCCGTATAAAGTCCAAATTTGAAGGCTGAAATTTTGGTTTAAGCCTCGTTTTTGAGAAAAGTAGTCCTGACGAAAACTTGCAAAAAAATCCAAAAATGGATCACAATTTGGAATTTCTGCTGTCAGATTCAGATTGTAGGGAAAAAAGCATATCAGAAACTTTAAATACAACATGAATAATTTATTTAGATATGACCTAAAGTACACTAAAAATCGGTAATACTGAAAACGATGTAATATAAAGAATGCCAGTTTGGAAATTTGTGTTCGTGTTAAAAAATTTAAATCGTAGCTGTCATCCTATTTGCATTTGAAGGTCGTTTAATGTTGTTTCTTTTTACTTTATCATACGCAGTAAGATAAAGTATTGTAATCATGCCGAAAAAAAAAAATTGAGATTTTAGCGGAAATAGGTCTTTTTGGGTCCCCTGAACATTTTTGACCAAGGTACAAAAAAATGTCTGTGTGTGTGTGTGTGTGTGTGTGTGTGTGTGTGTGTGTGTGTGTGTGTGTGTGTGTGTCTGTGTGTAAACGATTTTTGTGACGACGATTCCGGAGAAACTACTAAAGGTATCGGAACGAAAGTTCATATTTAGAAGTTTTGTTACCAAACTTAGAGCTGAAAAGATTTTGGTTGAAAGGGGTCCAAAGGAACTGGTTGTTTATTCTAAGCCTTTTTGAAAGATTTTTCAAATGAGCCGCCATTTCTGTAATTTTGACAAAATAGTTAATTAATAAATTAAAGTAGAAGACATTTTGTATAATTTATGCCTATGACATTTTTTGGTATAATTAATAGTTTAGCTTCAAGAGCAAATTCTATTTGATCGAGATCGGTCGCATCTGCATTGATATGAAATTACATAGTAGCCAGGATTTTGACAAATATTTTTTTGTGTTGTCACATTCGAAAACAGCTGATCTCATCAGAGGTTGGAGAACCACTATGGAACGTGCCGCTGTAGTGCGCAAAATTATAAAATACAAATTTCAAATAAAATAAGATCACCAATTTGATTGTTTGTTGATAAGAAATATCAACCCGTCCTTATATTCTAAAAATGATACATTGAGCCAGGATTTTGACAAATTTTTTTTTGTGTTGTCACATTCGAAAACAGCTGATCTCATCAGAGGTTGGAGGACCACTATGGAACGTTGCCGCTGTAGTGCGGCAAATTATAAAATACAAATTTCAAATAAAATAAGATCACCAATTTGATTGTTTGTTGATAAGAAATATCAACCCGTCTTTATATCTAATTCTAAAAACGATAAATTGCGAAAATTATAAATAAAGTATAGCGATGAGTGTAGTTTTATTTTAGTATGTTGGTAGGGATGTGTCATGAACAAATATAAATCTGTCCGAATTTGAATTACCTTTTTAAGGTGCGTTTTCATTAGTGATGATGGCAGTGGTAGCAGACGCCGTTATAGTATTTCCAATAGAAAATTTATAGTGACTCATGTTTATGCACATGCAAACTAATATGTGTTATTATCACGATATGTAACAAACACCTTTAAACTTGGCGTTTCGACAAAGTGGTACCAACCTAGCATTTACTATACAGAAATCATTTATTTTTTTTAAATACGTATTTCTTAAAAAGCAACACAATAAACGTTGATGTCGCTCCTGCCAAAAACTAGATAGCCGACTCGCTCATATGCGACGGCGACACTCCGCCTTCGGTGACGCGCCGCATCACCGCTCGTCGCGCTATTCCGTACTTTCGGCATTTGTGACATAAATAACTATTATTCTAATGACGTAGTGTAGGTAGTGTCAAATGCTGATGATTTGACAATACGTACGAATTATCTCAATAGAATAGATTCTCATGCAGCTAAACTATTAATTTTATATATTGTATGATAAAGTCATGTGCCTGGCCACATCAGATTTTTTTTATAAATATAATCTGTAGGAATAATAACTTAAAAATCTGTTATCAGCGCAAACTGTCAAAAATCAGTCAGTATTTTATTAGTATTTTTCTCTTTTTCTTTTTTGACATTCTTTATTTCTGCTGTGATATGCTTGATTATATTTTTGGATGATGTATTTCATTCATTTAGGACAATTTCGTCAGTGAATATTAAGAATAAAACCTTAAATTATATAGATATTTTCAAAAATCTTAGTCTATTAACCCTCCTAAATTTTGGTTAATAAGCAACAATTTTTCACATGACTGCCTAGCCAAATATCTAGGCCAACTTCAAATTCCAATTAATTTCGATATAAACTATTTTCCGCCTATAAAATCATTAGATTATAAATTTAATTAGCAATAAATTAATATTTAATACATAACAATACGAGAATCGTCTCTCTGCGTATAAACTTGGCGCTTATTTGTACTACTCTACACATATATCTATATCTATAGACGTGTGCCGGAAGAGAGAAATGTCTTAAGGGGTGGTAGGGAAGGTAGAAATGTTGCGGTTTCCCTTCGGCCTGTTAAGATACTACCGAAATCGAATTAAAATTAATAGTTAATAAGATTACCGGAGCGGGGCTCGCTAAAATCTAATCAATCTGCGTATTAGAATTATTAATTATTTTATAGGGAATGTGCGGGGAATCCCGATTATTCCCCAACGTTCGACGACTCTTCGGGGAGGGGGAAGACTTCAATTCGATTACCCAATATAACTTATTATTGAGTAAGAATTAATTATACCTTGTACAGGCACTTTAACACTTGTGTTCGCTGGGATGGAATCTATAAGCTTTTGATGTTTTATTTATTTTCTTTTATAGTTTTTTGTGTGTGTTCTGAATGATTTTGGCTGGTAACTAAAGAGCGGACAAAATAGTGACTCCGTACCACCAACCTTTATACAAAAACACATATTAATCATATTTACATAAATGGAAAAAGTTCATATCAGATTTTAAATACATATTATCTTGTACCAAAAATATAACGTTTTAACGACAGTTTTTATCGTTGCGTTAATTTTACAAAAATAAAATAATAATATAAACAATAACAATAAACGACCATTTCTCCCCGCAAAACTAAATTTATATTATTCAACTTTCCAAAAATATCAGCTAAATATGCTAACCGGACTATCCACAATTCATCAAAGAAACAATATTTGAAGTCGAAATTAGCTTCTGCATGGAAAACTTGAACTTCTGATTTAAGTACGAAGAGACAATGTTATCTTTTCACTGCTTGAACCAAAACTGTTTTTAATCTGTCTGGTATAGATTTTGCTACTAGAAAATCCCGATTGATTTTGCAGTGAGTGAATTGAGCTTCTGGAGCTACGGTATTAATTTTATTATGAGGGCTGCGATTCTTTTCTGTTAAAGCCCGAGCTCCATCAGTGCAGACACCAATAAATTTCTTCCATGGAATGGAATTGTTAAACATACAATTATTAAAATTTATCACCAGATCTTCTTTCGGGCAGAGGTTCCTAAAATAAAAATATTCCTCTGCAATTTCCTCTTTAACCTCAAATCAGTTACAGACTAAAATTGATAAAAATAACTCATGTCGGTATACTTTCATCTATGCTATTGCTCGCACTATTTAGTCCGGTCTTCAGTAAAACGTCATCATCAAAATGCGTAATACACTCCCTCCTTTCGAGTTCTCACAGGACACAAAACCCGTACGGCGAAATGATAAATAAACTTCCGAGCACAATATGCTTCCACTTAAAATTCATTTACCCCGAAAGTGGTGGGCAATTTTTCATCCGCCGCTTACAACGGAGAGGGAAAAATAATGCCGCACTCGTACGTCCGTCCCATTTCAATTTTCCGAGGATTACGTAGCGCCGTCTCCGTCCAACCCGGGGTGATTTTTCATCCTCCAGCTCGAGAAAAGTGGAAAACGGCCACCGGAGGGTCGTTTTTATCAAATTTACTTCGCGGCTGGAGGGAAAAACGGCCCTAAACTGCCCGGGAAAAGGGTTTTTACGGGTACTTTCCAGTGGCATACGACGCGAAAGAGAAACGGACGCGAGAATTTATCCTGGGATCGTTTAATGCCCTGTTAAAAACTTGTACGAGGAGGGAGATTACGCCGTGTTTTTGATGGTGTTACATTGTTTTTAGGGTCGTTTCGTGTGATTTGTTGCGCAGCCCTATATAGGTACACGACTTCGCTCGGTTTTTGGCCCGTTTAGGACCGACTTACAATTGCTAAATTTAGAGGATTTATCGTTAGTGTTTTTAAGTGGAGATTAGCATGCGTAAGAAAATAATTAAAGTTTGTAGGTTAGGGTGTTTCTTTGGTGTATCATCGGCGTAGATGTAGATATTCTCTGTAATGTCTAGTGGTAAGTCGTTTATCATAATGCAAAAAAATAGTGGGCCACGCAGGGTTCCTTGGGGCACTCCTACGTTTATGTTACGTTTGTTTGCTATTTTCCCATTTATATGTACTTGCTGTGTACGATCTTCCAAATATGATTGGATCCATTTATTCGCGATGCCTCTTATACCTATTCCATCCAATTTTTCCAATAACCTTACATGATTTATAATTTATAGTGTCAAACGCCCTATGTATGGTCTCAACAATGAATCATATTTAGACGAAGAAAAACGTAGTAAAATAAATTAGAGGTATGAAATTTCTTATAAAATACAAACCAAATGATAATTAAAAAATAATAAATAATCTATTCTTATAGGAAATAATATTGATATTAAATTCAACCTCTCTAATTTTTCGTCTTCTTGGTGTCTTTAGCATCTACCTTTTCACTCCGCTTCTTTTTACGATTAGTTTGGTCAGTTTTAGCCTGTGATGTACCTACATGAGGACCTGTTTCGCAGTTAGCTTTACTTTTCCTTTTCTTCAACTTTTTCAGCGGTTCTGGCGCTACTTAGCCCTTTTTTCTGGCATCAGTTGCTAAGTTACGAACGGTGTTGAATGTGTACCACTGCCTTTCGAGTTACAATCCGACTGGTTAGAAAATGTCTGGCATTTATTCACTCAATGTTTCAAAATGAAGAGTAACCTGCTCAAATTCTTCACTATTCGCATTTTTTTTATCTTCACCATTCAATTTTCACAAATTATAAAATAGTTGTATTGCGTTATACTTTTCAAGGGCCGCTGGGCCGCTTAGCCGGAACTGGTTTGTTACGGCCGTGGAAGATAGGTACCTTGTGATACATGTACAATATTATATTTTTCAAAACGTCACAATCCTTCCAACTTCCATACTTCTTTCGTCCAGATAATTCCGAATACCCTGGTCTAACTCATTGTTAGAGTTTCCTGCTGCTTCTAAGCTAAGAACGACCAAGTTTTCTCTACTTTCAATAGTTCTAAAAAATCTATTCTGGGTATCACTTGTATCCCACGAGGAATTTTGGAAATACATTCCCGGGTGCAACAGAGTTTTCATCAAAGAATTGGGACACAATTTTCAAATCATTATCATCAGTATAACTTAAGCCGAAACCCACTTCTGTATCTCCAGTAGATGGTTCTGGTTCGTCTATTTCGATGTCGCTGTTCATTACTTTTGCCGAAATACATATCGTTGACAAATTATTATGCGTCTTCTAAACACATCACTACACTTGTACTTTACGTATAACTATGGAAAAAAATACTTAGAACGTGCCTATTCAAAATCTTTAACATATTAGACACCAAGTGTGTAGATTTGTGGAAGAAAACGAGCGCACCGTTGTTCAAAACTTTACCAGCGCTTATCTCGGTAACCGGTTTTCGCACATAAACCTCGTTTCCGTAGACCAGGTCACATATGTCTCTTAAATTTACTGTGTCCAACCGCAAAATTCATAGTATTATTAGTTGTTTTTATACTGATAATTTCAAAAAATAATCTCTCATGCAAGTTACGTTTTTTGAATAATATCCTAACATTGTCAAAATCGATGTTGTGGTTTTGATTTAAGGCTTGCTGGAACAATGCGCTTGTTAACTTTTTGTTTCTGATGTCCCTCCTGTGTTGGTCCAGCCTGATCTTCAGAAAATTCCCTGTTTGACCCACATAATTCAGTTCACAACTGCCACAAGAACTACAGTAGACGACATTATTCATATATTGTGAGGGAGTTCCTCGTTTTAATTTAGTAAAGAACTCTCCCACAGTTCTTATATTATAATAAGCTTCATAACCCGTTTGTTCATCGCAGTAACAATATTGAGTTGAGTTGAAAATTCCAGATTAGTTTTAAATAAATTACGTTCGTTATAATATACAATTTGTAAATTTTACGTTGTTTCTGCCAAACAAATACTTCAAACAAATGCATTTTTACCCGAAGAGAAATATTTTTTGTAACACCAGATTTCTTTGCATATATTACACCCGAAAAAATACTAAAAAAAATATGTAAATTTCGGTTATTTAATACATATTTCGTTTGGCATCATAGCCAGCATCCAAAGTTTGTCTAAAACGTGCTCTAAATGACAATTATTTCGATAAAAGACGTAGAGGACAAACGACGTACATATGCACGTATTAAATCCACACTGCAGCTTCGGTAAAAACATTAAAATGGCGGCAGTTTGTTGGTGTAAGTTATGCGACCGTGGTGTAATTGTTGTGTGGCCAGTGTTACAGGCGGTGTAATGCATACCTCGTATTATGAAGTTGAAAACAAGCAAAATGTGGACGTGTTTGTTTACGTCCACATTTTGCTAGCGCTACGCGTCCAGCGGCTCCGCCTTAATTAGATGAAGTAAAGTTCTAATAATGTTGCGCCTTCATTAAATGTTGTAACAGGATGGTAGACAAACTCAAGAACAAAAATGCACGTGTACCATGCGGTATATGGGCGAGATGGACGTTGTTATGGAAGTTATATAACATAACTTGTAATTATTTGTTAAATATAGGAGCTGGAATGAAGAAATGTGTTGAAAAATATTGACTATAGGGTTGCAAGGTCCAACAACGAATTTTCAGGAGTTTTCCGCGCCCCGTGGTGGCTTTTTATAGTCTTTAATTTTTTTGTGTTCTTTTTTTCTGCTTCTCAAGTGTTTTCTTATGTTTTTTCTTATGTTTTTTCTTATGTTTTTTCTTATGTTTTTTTCTTATGTTTTCGCCTTTTACATAATCCGAACATCATATGGACATTTCATACCTTGAAATGTCCATATAACATTTTGTGACAAAAGAAAAACTGGAATAAGTGTAATTATTCATTGAAAGTCTTGTATTTTTCGCTGAATGTACATTTAATATTATATTATCTTCTTTAGTCAAATAACAAACAAACAAAAATTAAGTATTCCACAAATTTTATTTTGCAGAACAATATTGCTGTTACTATTGGTGTTAAATAAGACAGAAATAGTGGGTCATCTCGAAAGCCGTTGGAAATACTCATATTGTAATAATTATTTTTTGACAACGTTGCAAATTTAAAGCACTGGAACCTTTACACCTAAAAAATTTACGTTTGGTTTTTATAAATATTCACATTTGTTAGATTATTAAATTGTGTATGGTAACAATCATAGCATGTATTTATAAAATGTTCCGAAATCGACTTCCAAAGGATTTAACCACCATTAGCAGAACACAGTAATGTTCAGTTGAAGCCACACAACATAAGTACAATTCGCTATTTAGGGGTTCTTCACCTCAGAGCAAAACATTTTGCATTCATGAATAAGACTACCGCATCTAATTACCTATAGTTTAGTATATGGTGGAAAGTTACATAATAACTTTGGAAAAAGTTAAAACATGTTGTTATCACAGCCAACCAAAATATCAACTCCCTCCACTTGGTGTCATACATAATTTAGAGAAGGATTTAAACAGTTTTTTACTTTATCATACGTAGTATAATAAAGTATTGTAATCATGCCGAAAAAAATAATTGAGATTTTAGCAGAAATAGGTCTTTTTGGGTCTCCTGAACATTTTTGACCAAGGTACAAAAAAATGTCTGTGTGTGTGTGTGTGTGTGTGTGTACCCGTTTTTTGTGGAGACGATTCCGGAGAAACTACTGAAGGTATCGGGGCGAAAGTGCATATTTAGAAGTTTCATAACTAAACTTAGAGCTGAAAAGCTTTTGGTTCAAAAAAGTCCAAAGGAACTAGCTATTTACTCTTAGCATTTTTCAACGATTTTGCAATTGAGCCGCCATTTCTGTAATTTTGTCAAAATAGATAAATAATAAATTAAAGTAGAGGAAATTTTGTATAATTTATGTTTATAACATTTTTTGGTAATATTAATAGTTTAGCTGCAGGAGCAAATTCTAATTGATCGAAATCGTGTCTGCATTAATAGCAAGTAGCCAGGATATTTTGAACCTTTTGACAGTATTCAGAACGTCAGCGGTTGCGAAACGTCAATTCAACACGCAAATGCATGGAGAATGCGAGAACGCGCGCACGTACAGTGCAACAATATTAAAACATATTGGTGTCAATGTGTATTTTGATTGCGGATAGCCATGTTCTTATGTTTTCGCGAATAAATACAAGAAAGATTGTAAGACGGTTTGGTAACATTAAAACTTATTTGGAATATTGAGCATAATTCTTTATGAACTTCTGTAGTTAGCACTGAAGACGGGGTAAAACCCGAAAATATAGTATGCTCGAAGCCAATATAATATATTAATCATCAGAACCAATAACATTTTTACTTTATCATATGTAGTATGACAACAGTCTTAGCATTTATGAAATATTTTGCAAATACGCCGCTATTTCTGGAATTTCGTCGAAATAGTTAATTACTAAATTAATGTAGAGGAAATTCTGAATAATTTATGACTATTCAATTTTTTGGTAAAATAAATATTTTAGCCGCATGAGCAAATTCTATTTCATCGTGATCGCTCGTACTGCATTAAAACACTAGTATTAAAACTAGTTAGGCAGGATTTGTCAGATATTGTGATTCTAATGATAGTAGGTAGTGTCAAATGCTGATGTTTTGACATTACATACTGTAAATATAATCAAAATATCTGTCTAGTTCTAGTAGTTTTATTTTAATGCAGAAGTGGCCGATCTCGATCAAATAGAATCTCCTGCAGCTAAACTATTAATGTATGGTATGATAAAGTCATGTGCCTGGCCACATCAGTTTTTTTGTAAAAGTATTAAACATTTTTCTGTTGTAAAGATACGTAATTTGTACCGCAATACTCAAATTAGTAGTGGTCAAAATTACTGTGATTTAGGGGTTGTATGCCACAAAGAAAATTTCTCAGCGTAAATGTGTAAATACAACGATTAATTACCTACGCATTTCTCATATGAAGCTTTTTCCATTTCCTATACATTTAATTTTTGTAAAAGTTATAACAATTTTTCTGTATCGTTTTTCGTAGTATATCTGAAAGCTTGCATAGAAAGTATAAGCAAATTATTGTGACTTAAAGGTTGTTTGCTATAGAACGGGAAATAGTGACCAACTAATTGAGATAGGTAGCCTACATTTTGACGTATGGAATATCGTCGTTCAGTAATTTTTAAAACGGTATAAACAATTTTCAGCAATCAATTTTGTGTTGGTTTGGCTGACGATACTTAATATTTTTACAATACTAATCGGCTAGTCGCTCTGTTGCCTGTTAGCAACGGAGTTGTTACCCCTAAATCATCATTATTTTGTTTATCTCTCAATAAGTATCGAAATGTAGTAAAATGAAAGCGTTTTCTTGGCAAAGAACATATGACTTGAGGCCTTTTTAGATTTTCATAATTTTACCATTTGCAAGTTTCAAAGCTAGATGTTTTCTACTGATCAAAAATAATACCTGATTCACTAGTTTGACACTAATCATTCAATCTTTTGATCTGTGTGATTTGTTACTGATATAAATTCCAGTAAAGGACCGATGTCCCAAACCGGGACTGTCCCGGTCAAACCGGGATGTATGGTAAGCCTAGTTACAACCTACTTCGCCTACAATCAATTATATCGACCCTTCATAAAAGCTTTTAAAAACATATAATTTCAAAACGCAATAACCATTTTACAACTCCGTACATCCGTAGGATATGTCCGTGCGACCCTTCGGCTCTCAGAACCCACCCCCCCTACCACCCGCTCGCACCCCCTCTCACCCCTTTCGGCAACACTAATATCTGATGCAGGCCACGTTACTTCAGGAGCTCAACCTTTGTTAGTTAGAAAATACAAAATGGGGTTGCGGAGCGTTCACCCCCGCCCGCTCAGCCATTTTAACCCTCTGCCGCCCTCTTCTTGCCTAACGCGAGAAACTCACCCTTTCTTATTTCTTAAACGACGGGTAAATTTCGCGTTCTGTCAAATACATCTGCCGCTCAGATAAAATACGATCGGAACTTTGAACTATTTCCTCAAATGTCGCACGGATGAAATACCACTTTAGGGGTGTGACGAGATTTGTATACCTGGGGGTTCTATTCTATATATGTACGTATATCTCTATACACAGATAGAAAAGATTTCTTGTTTTAAAGAAATGTATTTGTTTGAATTTATTCTTTTGGGTCAAAACATATTTCTTTGACGCCAACAATATTTACTTCATTGAATACTCTAGTTTATTTGCTTGCAGAGATTAATTTATTTGAAATATTTATTTAAGTGGAATAAATATATATGGATACAAACAAAAATTACTTTCCTTTAAAGTAATATTTTAGTTTTGATTTTTAAAAAACGTTTCTTTACACAAATGAATTATAATTTTGATTATAACATATAAATTTGTATATAAGGAGTGATTTATTTCGCTTAAAGTAATATTTTGTCTTTGGCTTAAATATAGGTTTACTTCCGCCAAAGAAATCATATTTTGATTAAAATAAATATATTTGAACACAAGAAGAGATTTATTTCCTTTAAAGTAATATTTTTGTTTTGGCTTTAAAATAGGTTTACTTCCACCAAAGAAATCATATTCTGATTCAAATAAATATATTTTTGTCATCCAACTGTATTGTTAGATGGCGCTGTAAACTCGCTCCTCGCACTTCGTACATATCGAGAGTATAAAGCCGCGTGATCGACAGTATAGAACTTATAGAGTACAGTGCCTGCAGGTTCAAGTTGCGATTCCAAATCAGAGTACACTTTACTAACTTAACCTTGACTATATTTTGGGTTGGGAAGATAGCACTGGTCGAGGATGTGCGACATCCCAAAAAGAAGCTAAGACACATGGCGAGTCTTCCGAAAAGTTCTTGTCTATTAATTCCGTCAACAAATTAATAATTTTAAGCATTTTAACTCGACCAACAATTTTGTTAATTTAAAAAAAATTTAATTCTTTCACGCAACACAATCATAATTATTTGAAGTAAATAAATTTCATTTCTTATAATACACAAATTGCAAACTTTAACTGGAAACATAAGTTGTTTGACACAAATCAACGTTCTTTCTACCAAACAAATATTTCAAATAAATGCGTTTTTATCCGCAAATAAATATTTCTTTGCCTCTATTGAAACAACAAATTTCTTTGAGTCAATGCATATTTATTTGAATTAAACAAAAATTTCTCTCTGTGTAAACTTAAACCAGCCGCTAATGACTAATGATATCGTGTATTCAGACTAAAGTATACAGCGCTGTTGTCCTTGGATGGTAATGTAAAGCTTTATATGGAAATAAAAATATACAAGAAAAAATCCAATAAAAACACCCATAAATCTAAACAGATCTAAAACAAACCAATCTCCACCACAGCGGAGCTTCCCTATTTACATATTCAATACAATTCGTAACCACCACCCCTCCCCTCTCCTCCCTTTTCCTCCCTTTCCAACCCCTCTCGTCCCATTTAAAACGTCCGCCAATATCTCGATCAATTATTCACAGTCAAATTGAATGTTGGAGTGCCAAAGGTACAGTTGTTTCCTTTTATGGGGAATAAGGACGCCGACGGAGGTCTCGAATGGGAAAGACGCCTTATGTTGCCGACGCGCGTCCCTGGGAGGCGTCGGCGTCGCTCCAGCGCCGCTCCCCGCCGCCCCGCGTCGTGCCCCCATAACTCAAGCCGACTGGAAACAAAAGCAACCTAAGATGCAATTAAAATCCCGAGATTTCTATTGGCCCGGTCGAAAGGAGAGGAAAGTCGCCCGTACGAAACGTCGAAAAAGGGTTGAGCCGTAAGGTGTAGGAGTGGAGCGGATGGTAGCGTGCCGGTGGAGGTCGTAATGAAGCAAGACGAGCACGGTTGCTGCAGAAATTGTAAATAGAAATTAGGAATTTGAGCAGCTACGTGCGGGTAATAGTTTTGTTTGGTTTAAAAATATAAACAAATTGTACCATTTGGTAACTTGACAACTGCAAGAATGTTTACTATGACCTATAATATACGTTTTAACTTTCAATAAAAGAAAAGAAGCAAAGAAATAACAATATAAATAAAACAAACATTCTTTAACTTTCACTAGTTAAAACAAAAAAGAAACATAACACAACATAAATCAAACACAATTCTACAATTTTTACAAATTGTACCACAAGAACCTAGCTTAAAACAACATTTTTATTATGATAGTATTTTTTAACTAAAAATAATCATTAAATAAACTGTATGCAAATATTGAAACATACCTATATCTGAATAAATATAAAATAAAACAAAATATAATAAAATTTAATAAAGTTCTTTAACTTTCACAAATTGCACTATTACTTGACTCTATTCTTCCCGTCTAGACGATCTCTTATGTTTTAAAAACATTGTTCTCTCCACTTCGTTCTGTACCGCCAAAATTGGTATTTGTACTGTCTGCTGCAATGAATATGGATTTTATTATTATTAATAAAATTTTATTATTATTAATAAAATATTATTAATTATGGAATTTTATTGGATAATTCTTCAGCCGTCTCGCGAATGTTTTCGTGAACATTTAAAATATTTATTTGAATACATTTTTGGACATCAAAGTATCTAACCAGGAGAGGGAGTATTTTTATGTCTCTGGCTAGATGTGTCAGGAAATATTGTCACGTAATTGCATTTCCTCACATTTCTTCTCAACTCTTTCTTTACTAGAGGATAACACACATTTGTTATACTTGCTTTTGTGTTAGTTCGTACGAGACACATCTTCTTTTCAAACATTTACGTTAGAAGTTTTGACGTGCAGTCTATTAATCGAAAATTGTGGTTGTGATACAGACAGTAGTATGCATATGTGCCTTCTTTGCAAACCAAAATCTTTTCTGGTGCCCCTATTGTTACAGCTCTAAAACAAGTACTTAATTTCGATGAACTTGCTACATCATGCATTGGTTCTGTATATTCGATGTATGTTTTGCAATATCGTTTCGGCGACCTCCGCCGAAGTAAAACTGCATTTTAGTTCTGATTGGGAATTAGGCCTAGTAATTAAAAAAAAAACAACGAAATTGTTTTTGTAAGTTGTCATTGAACGTGCTTTTGCGTTTTCTGTCTTTGTGTTCCATATTTTTGGAAGAAATTAATCTAGATAGAAGAAATCCCAAGAACAGAATAACATAAATCGGTATTTTTCTCTTTCATTCCAAATTATTAGGATCAATATATCTGTGATTTGCTATCGCGCATTTTATGAATACCAACAAATGTGTAAAATAGAAGTTTGATAATAACAAAAATATGTTTTGTATTGTGTTGACTGATTCAATTTGAAAATCAAAAAATAAAAATGATCCAACGCGACCTGGCCACTAAATCATACCCCGCGCAAACGATTTCACAAAAGACTAACATGCATTTTTATTTAAGTCAGATTAGTTTTTAGGCACCGTTTGTACACCGTCACAAGGACCAGATTGTCACCCACCAACCGGTTATTCACTACACGTGTTCACATAATTATTATGGTCGCTAAGGTTGCGCTTGAAATTCGTTATAGATAGACAATAATAATAATAATCTAATTTATGTTCATGGATATCTTGGAAATTCGAATTGTATTACAAAATCGTGGACATAAGGATGAAATTTTCAAAAATCGGGACAATATTCGGGATGCTTTACAAGTCGGGACGAGTTGTTAAAATTCGGGACTGTCCCGCTCAAATCGGGACGGTTGGTCATCCTAGTATACTATAACCCCAACGTTCGTCAAGAAACGCCCTGATTTCATAAAATTAAAACACCTTCTCCCGACACCATCAAAACATAACTCATATCTATGTACTACAATGCCTTAACGAGCAAACTTTTTATCACTTTAAAACTACCCCAGACCACTAGATAACAACTTTTTGCTATTCACCACATCATCAACTGGAGGCGTTTCGTAGAAATCACCACAGAAATTTAACATCCGGTCCCTTAGGAAGCATGACGATACAATCAACGTATTATTTAAAAATATAACCCTTTTATTGTGTTATACAAGTAATGCCAGGTATAAACCAGGGAACGAATCCCCTTGCACGTTTTAAAAACGAGGGTTGTACCTTTCAGTCACCCTATTATGTCACTATTGTCATAGTGTGACCCCGATGCGTATGGGTAACCAATGGCGTCACTGCTGATAGACAGCTGATGACCTCAGTTAAACCAGTTAGACCAGTGGAAATAACGAATAGCTTTGGAAATGGGGTTTAAAATAGAAATTGTAATAAGAATGACGGAGTAGTTCATTGTGTTGTAGATTGAATGTTTCAAACTGCGTAATAGTTTTGTTTGTTGGTAGGTTATAGTATAAGTAACCCATTCAAATTTATATTATTTATTTCAAAAAGCAACGATATTTTCACACAGTTCTTAAAAATGCTACAGAGGCAATTGAAAAACGTGAATTACAATCAAAAGTGTTGCTATTTTTTCGTATAGGTACTCTTAAAAAGCTTTAATATTATTTGTAATTATGTTTAATAAGTAATAATTATTTATCTGCAATTCATATCAGTAGATGTCAGTTGAAAACAGAGACATTTATATTCTTCTTTTCAACTGAAATTGTATAAACAACCACTGTAACGTTAACATTATTAGAATGTCAAAGACAGCTTCTATCTTGTATTGTGTTTTTTGTGTGTTAATATTATCATGTCGATTATTGCTGTTGCGTTTCTCATTTATTTTCAATAACAACAGTTAGAAGTATTAAAAAAGATGAAACTTTTTACGTGTTTTTTTTTCTAAGCCTCAAACAAAGGCGTATTTAAAAATCCAGTTGGGTTTTAATTTTTCTGAAGTTAATAGCTTTATTTGTTTAACTTCGGTGTGATATGACGCGATAGTCTAATATTCCCGTATTTTGAGTTGGCAAGCTTGCATTTAGAGCTTGTTGCGATATTTTGAGTGTGCTGTAACGTAAAAAATCAAATTTTATTGTCTAGAATTTTATCTTTTTTCCCCCCTGATTGATTGATTAATTACTTTTATAACAAACCAACTGCAAATGATTGAAATAATTATTATCAAATAAAAATTCATGCATCATGAGTCCTTCGTGTATTATTTCTTATTATATTTTGCAAGACGCGTTAGTAATGTAGCGAAAGCAAACATCCTGCACACTACGTACCAAGATATTATTTTCTTGTCGAAAGTAAAACGTATTTCTATAGCGCGAAAACTATTTCTTGCAGGCATAAAAATGTATTTTTCACCGGTGCATTCATGCGGCACTAATATGTTTACCTCAAATAGTCTGCCCAATATCGGCGTAGAAGGTATGTATTTTTACGGCCACAGAACTACAAGTTTTTGTCGAGCCAGCCGATGCGTTCGAGACCTTGCAACGTGTTTGCAAGTCCAGATGTGCGATGTTACGAATCGGCATTAAATGTTCAAATCTTCGGTACAAATATTTGACAGTGCATATCTCGCAGTGCAATTTGCCTTAGATTAATAGGATAATAATACTCGAAAACAAAAGACGATAGCTAATTTTGGATTTCACCATTGAGTTTCTCTCAAAAAAAGACGATCTTACACATTTTTCGATATCTCTTTAAGTTAGCGATATCTCCTATAGTAACATCGAATTTGGCCCACCTGTACATCATTAATTCCATACTTACAAAATAGTAGCTCAATTGATTAATTCCTTTTATAACAAACATGCAAAGCGTTGAAATAATACTGGGTGCAGGGCCGGCCCAAAACAGATTTATACAAAAATCATGATCCAGAAAAACACAGTCAGCACTCAGACAATATTTACGAAATTTATTTGTAATAAAAACACAACCTTTGGAGATTATATGTACTAGTACAAACAATACTTTTAAAACAACAAAAAATAAAGAATACTAGTGCAATATACAAGGTTTAACCCTAAATTAAAATTAGCTCTTTCGAACCTTTTTTTCTGCAAAATCGCGAGTAACTTTTTTCAGATCTAATGTATTACTCAATTCATTTTCAGTGGCCTTCATTGCTAACCCATTAAGACAATTTTAAGTAGACATGGTTCTTAAGTACTTTTTTATTAATATTAGTTTAGCAAACTGTCTATCGCCCGCTCAGGTAGCAACAGTTATAGGCAGGGTTAGAAAAAAACTGCTAAGCAATGTTTAAATTTGGCCCAATGTTAAGGGAGGCAATGAATTTTTAAAAACGTCAACTGGACCTTCTCGAAACAAGGTCTATGGACGCAAAATCATTTAACATCATAATTAATTCGCCCGACTATGAAAATAGTACCAATAATACCATCAAAATGTTTACTGAATGAAGACATTATTATTGAAATTTATTATAAATTATCAGTGATTATCAGTGAAATTTGTCATGAACTACTTGCATCAAATATCTCCGAAAGTATTAAGCTTAGCAGAACAAAATCTACAACATATTAAAGATGAAAAATATTGAAAGATGTAGATTTGGGAGAAGGTTAAAAAACGGGCCGACTATGAAAATAGTACCAATAAAACCATCAAAATGTTTACTGAATGAAAGCATAATTATTGAAATTTATTATAAATTATCAGTGATTAGTAGTGAAATTTGTCATGAACTACTTGCATCAAATATCTCCGAAAGTATTAAGCTTAGCAGAACAAAATGTACGCCATATTAAAGATAAAAAGAATTAATTAAAAATATTGAAAGATGTAGATTTGGGAGAAGGTTAAAAAACGGGTTTTCAGAACCGAAATATTATGTCAATATCTACACTGTTAAGTCATCTGTCATCAGCAAACTCCTGTCGTTTTTGACAGAATAGATATTGACATAATATCTCCGTTCTTTACATTTTCCCATATCTAAATCTTTCAATATTTTAAGTAATTCTTTGTTTATCAGGTACCCAAATCTTCATCAAAATTTTATCTTTAATAATATGATGTATAATTTGTTCTGCTAAGAGTAATATTTTCGGAGATATGGTTGCAAGCATTTCATGGGGAATTTTTTAATCACTGATAGTTTTTAATTAATTTCAATAACAATATCATCAAAGACTCAGCACATTTTAATATTATTTTTATAGGCGGGCAAATTATGTGTCTACCCAAATAAAAATTAACTAGCTTACCATTTCGGCAGCAAATGCTAAACCGTTAAGATGGAGGATTCGCCAACTTTTAAAGCGGTTTCTATATCTTTGGAATGTGCCAGTAAATCATTTTTACTTATAACATTTTCTTTAAGTTTGTGGATATTGCATAAAAACTCAAAAAGATCGTTAGGACTATTTTATATATCTCTTTTGATTTTTGTATAGGATCACTACACTACAGTACACTTTCATATAATTTTTCCTAATCTTTATAAAAGCTAATGAGCTATTTTATTTAAGTATGTCTATTATTGGCTGCTATGCATATTAAAATATAGGAATGGCCTGAAGCCTGTCAATTCCGATTGTATTTGATTGTATTTTACTATTCCTTTATTTTCTAGATTCAGGCAATATTTTAGAGCCCATTTTATTGTAGTTCAGTTGGTTTTGCCGCCCGTAAACTTTGCCGCCGTAGGCAGTTGCCTACCTTGCCTACCGCCTAGGGCCGGTCCTCCTCCACACCAGAAAAGTAAAGCCTAAACATTGTTCCTTCACATCTAAAGAAATGACTACTAAATCCTTGAGTCCTCAAGTCCTTGAGCCACAAATCAATAGATTACCACACTGTAATGGCTAATTTTAGTCTCCTAAAATACAATTAAACTTTAATCTAATGCCTTCCATCGAACGATAAGCACCATCCACATTTCAAAAGCCCTTTATTTATCGAACCACGAGCGAATCGCTAATTTTCCCCATCGTCCTTGCGACGTCACAAAACTTATCAAAGTCCTTTCTCTGACGAGTCACCTAGGCGAACGCACGCTCGTCCCCCCCCCCCCAGAATTTCCCCCCCACCGGAGCAGAAAATTTAAAGGTGCACCGGTAATTTGCGATTCCCCGAGACGACGAATTCACGCACGAGCGGCCGCTTCTAGCCCATTGTTCCCTTTTCGTTACCCCCCACACCCCCCGTCATATCCCCCAAAGTGCTCCCCGCCGAGTCCCACTTGATTAGAGGCCCGCTTGATAACTGTCACGAAACAAAAGCTAGCTCTAAGATGGATACCGAAGACAGGAAAGCCATTGCATGTTATGGTGTATGTCTTTAAGATTAAATAGCAAATTTAACGTCACCTGACTCACCTCATCAGTTTAAGTAACGAATACAAAGTAACGAATACAAAGTAACGAATACAAAGTAACGAATACAAAGTAGCGAATACAAAGTAACGAATACAAAGTAACGAATACAAAGTAACGAATACAAAGTAGCGAATACAAAGTAACGAATACAAAGTAACGAATACTCGTTTATAGAATTTTCTATTTTCAAATGCTGATGCCGTGTGTCTAATAGCATTACATTCCGTTCGAGATATTCCAAAATTATCCCTCAGCTTGGCAATTCTCTACTTCGCAGCCATCTTCATAGGGCGGTCGGTAATAAAGAAAATTACTTCACATCGAGTGCTCTAATCGAGTTTTCTTATCAAGCGACGCGCTGGTAGTCCCCTGGCGTATTTCCGCCGCCTTCTGCGGCCCCCTACGAATGTTTCCTTGGCTCTGGCGCGTCTCTTCTGGGGCCCGTCGACGACTCCGCAAATTCAATTCGAGGAGTCGTCATCAACTGCCACTGTACTACTCCAGGCTCATGGCGGAACAGCCAAAGTAACTGTACCGCCCCTGCCGCCCCCCCCATTGATTTAATTAAACAATTTGTAAAAGCGTGCCTTGAATATATATCGGCGATTCCTTACATTCGTTCCCCCCCTTGGAGGAGGGTAGCTTTTGTTTCCCAGCAAGGCTGGGTTGGAGAATTTGTGGTGCTAGGTTTTTGGTAAATTTGTAATATAATTGAATTTTATTAAGATAAATTAAAGATAGAGAGTCTAATTTAGCTAGAATTCTAACACGTAAGGTTTTCAAGAAAGGTGATCATTTTTTGCACCTTTTTAACGGTTAATTTTCAAGAAAATCACACTACTTTTAACTCACTTGCTAATTTGTCTTCTGGTATACATACGAAGAAACACATTACCCAAATAATTGCATCTGTTGACAATTAATAGTTCCCTGTGTCGTCGCTCACATCTACAACAATACCGACCTAACAATTACCAACATTTGTTAAGCAGGCAAAACAGATTAATTGAATTATTATGTATAGAGCATATGTCGAATAAAATCAATCGGAATTCTTAGAAAGCAGTCATGGTGTGCATTTCATTTCAATGCAAAGGTATAATCAGTTAATAATCGTTTCTTGGATCTATGTGGGTAACAAAGGAGAGGCCTGCTGCAGAGGGTGCGGTGGTCAACCGGCCTTGACATGATTGGAGCGTTCGATCATGACCTACGTCAATATTCAGACCGAGTAGGCCATGATCGACAGTTACAAAGACCCTCCCCCGTGTAGATATCGAATAATGAAACTACCACCATGTTTTTTTTTGTGATGTACAGTTTTCGGAGGAGTCCTCACTTGTAATGCTTTAGTTGTTTTATTTTTCGTTGTGCTTAGTTATATAAAACAGTAATAATAAAGAAGATAAATCATAAATTAATTTTATGAAATACCTTGTTTCTAGATTTACTGTATTAAAAGGAAAACTATGTTTAGAGAATATTACTGTTCTTAAATAAAAAAATAAAGTTTCTGCAGACGAAACAACTGACAAATTAAGACGTGGTGTCGTGAACATCACAAAAAATTAAAGTTAGCTTAATTTTTGCAATAGTTTTGATGTGAGTTGGATTCCAGTTTGTGTTGATTTCAAATCACGTCAGAAATAAAAGGGTACTTTTGTTTGTAAGTGGTGCAACTCCTTATATGACAGAATCAAGGGAGTTTATAAAAGAAACATAGTTGAAAGAAATTGTTATCGGATCAGTACAAGATTTCCTTTTAAGTTTCAGTTTTGACGACGTGTTTGTTTTAGCACTATAGGTATATATAGTAAATAAACTTTGTTAATACTCACATGGTTTGAAAACTGTTTGGATGTATGTTCTAACCATTCGCATTTGGGTAATCTGAAAATATAAACAGAAAATAATTAATATAATAGCGAAATAACAAGGAAATAATCATTGGTTGAGCTCTTGTTGTTGTTCTTTTGGCATTGTTTATAATAATACTGCATACAAATGTGATTAGCACGTAGAAGAGGTTGGTTTATTAATTTAAGAAAAGGAAACACAAGGGGCCTATTGGAAAATTGGTTTATCGCATATTTTTTTTATTAATTAACAGCACCCTTACTGGTACTTGTGTATAACACCTAGTCTGATGACTATCTAGCTATATTAATCTAACCTAAATTGCTACGTATACAAGGTGTTCTATATTAAGTGTTCCCCATTGGTGTAACTTAAATTTAATTTGGATGCTGGCGCTTTAAACTTCACACACTGCACGTTGCTCTGCTTTGTTCACAAAACACTCACATAACACTGTGCTCTGCTTTTTTAAAAGGTTTGGTTCTTTTGAGTCTTCGCACACTGTCACAATTGTCAAGAAGCTGGATTGTCTCGACATTCGTGTGCTGGAGAAGTCTGTTCTGATGATTCTCTACAAACTTTCCAATTTCGTTCGTTACAAATTCCATCTCAAGATCCCTGTAGAGATTACTGTTTCTTATATACCACGGAGCACCCACGATGTTTCGTAGCACCTTAGTTTGGAAGCGTTGAATGATGGCGATATTGCTTGGCTTAGTGCAGCCCCACAGTTGGATACCATAGGTCCACACAGGTTTAAGTATCTGCTTGTAAAGTAGGAGTTTATTATATGTCGACAAAGACGACTTCCTACCAATAAACCAGTACATTTTTTTGTTTCTTATGCCCAATTCTGCTCGTTTCTTTTTAACATGTGCTTTCCAGCGGAGCTTGGTGTCTGGCGTCATACCGAGGTATTTTGCCGTGTTCGAGTAGGGTACGGTGGTGAAATTTATTGTAACTGGAACGTATCGTATTTGCTTGTTGGTAAAGTTTATGTGAACTGATTTGGTTTCGTTCAATGTAATTAGCCACCGTTGCATCCAATCACTAATATCGTTGACAGCATTCTGCAGTTTTAGTGTTGATCCTACAACATTTGTATCTACTGCCATGATAGCAGTGTCATCAGCAAACGTGGCAACGGTAACACCATCTGGTTGCGGAAGATCATGTGCGTATAGAAGGTAAACAATTGGGCCAAGTACACTACCTTGTGGTACTCCAGCTTTAATACATTTGCGGGTTGAGTACTCATTATCTTGCTTTATGTGGAAGTATCTGTCAGAAAGATATGATCCTAATAGTTTGCTATACTCGAAGGGTAGTAGCCGATCCAGCTTATAGAGTAGACCTTCGTGCCAAACTTTGTCGAAGGCTTTTGCCACATCCAGGAATATGGAGGAGCATACTTTTTTTTCTTTTAAAGTTCATTCTATGATCATTGTTATTCTGTGCACCTGATCAATTGTGGAATGTTTGTTTCTGAATCCAAACTGATGAGTGGGTATGATGTTTCTTTCATCTAAGATTGGCTTCAGTCGTTTTGCAAGTAGCTTTTCAAACAGTTTTGACAATGTCGGCAGTAAAGAAATTGGCCTGTCACACATAACCTTAAAAATAACGTATTTTTCTTAAGCTGGTTTAATTAAGAACATCCACGTGGCATCTTTATTTAATCCCATTCAACAAAACTACACACGTTAAAGTTATATCACGGGAGTTCTAAAACCTGCAGACGCTCTTCTAACAAACTCAGCATATACAGCTACCTCTTCAGCGTATACAGTCGAGCTAAGAGCCGTATTTCTCTAGCGTTCCTTCATGCTTTACTTTAAGCCGCTCTCGCGTCCTAAGAGGTTATTTTTAAGGGCTTCTCCCGTCTCCTCGGTACTTTGTGTGTACTTATGTCCCGAAAATGAGAGACGCAAAGCGGAGATGTTTGTACAGCCGCGGCGCGCGAAGTATACCGGCAAACAGAACTCCGTTCCATGGCAAAATACATAGAGGTTTTATGTATCCAGAGCAAAATTCCGCCTTTCAGCAAATAAGTCGGTAATTTGGTAAGGAAATTACTGTTTGCTTTTCGGCGAATGGATGAGATGAAAGAGAGAGAGAGATACGTAGAGACGGAGATAGAAATGGTGGAAGAAACGTCGACGCTCTTAACTCGAGAGAGATACTGATGACGTCTAGAGAAGTTCATTGAAGGACTGGGTGAAACGGATGTTAGTAGTCGGGATGTTGAGTTTACCAGACAGGTTTTATAGTACCATGCTGAAGGAAAATTATAAATTTGCAGATATTTGTCTATCCACAGAAAGAAAATATCTGATGTGGCCAGGCACATGACTTTATCATACAATATTAAAATTAATAGTTTAGCTGCATGAGAATCTATTCTATTGAGATAAATCGTAGGTATTGTCAAAGCATCAGCATTTGACACTACCTACACTACGTCATTAGAATAATAGTTATTTATGTCACAAATGCCGAAAGTACGGAATAGCGCGAAGAGCGGTGATGCGGAGCGTCACCGAAGACGGAGCGTCGCCGTCGCATGTGAGCGAGTCGCGCTATCTAGTTTTTGGCAGGAGCGACATCAACGTTTATTGTGTTGCTCTTTAAGAAATACGTATTTTAAAAAAATAAATAAATGATTTCTGTATAGTAAATGTTAGGTTGGTACCACTTTGACGAAGCGTCAAGTTTAAAGGTGCGTTCCGATTGGTAGGTAATGGTAGCTAATGGCGGTGGTAGAATACGAAATTATAGTATTTCTTACATATCGTGATAATGACACATATTAGTTTGCATGTACATAAACATGAGTCACTAGCAATTTTCTATTGGAAATACTTTAACGGCGTCTGCTACCACTGCCATTATCACTAATAAAAACGCACCTTAAAAAGGTAATTCAAATTCTGACAGATTTATATTTGTTCATGACACATCCCTACCAACATACTAAAATAAAACTACACTCATCGCTATACTTTATTTATAATTTTCTCAATTTATCGTTTTTAGAATTAGATATAAAGACGGGTTGATATTTCTTATCAACAAACAATCAAATTGGTGATCTTATTTTATTTGAAATTTGTATTTTATAATTTGCCGCACTACAGCGGCAACGTTCCATAGTGGTTCTCCAACCTCTGATGAGATCAGCTGTTTTCGAATGGGATAACACAAAAAAATATTTGTCAAAATCCTGGCTACTATGTAATTTCATATCAATGCAGATGCGACCGATCTCGATCAAATAGAATTTGCTCTTGAAGCTAAACTATTAATTTTACCAAAACATGTCATAGGCATAAATTATTCAAAATTTCCTCTACTTTAATTTATTAATTAACTATTTTGTCGAAATTACAGAAATGGCGGCTCATTTGCAAACTCCTTCAAAAAGGCTTAGAATAAACTATCAGTTCCTTTGGACCCTTTTCAACCAAAAGCTTTTCAGCTCTAAGTTTGGTAACAAAACTTCTAAATATGAACTTTCGTTCCGATACCACAGCATACATACATACACACACACAGACATTTTTTTGTACCTTGGTCAAAAATGTTCAGGGGACCTATAAAGACCTATTTCCGCTAAAATCTCAATTTTTTTTTTCGGCACTATTACAATACTTCATCATACTCCGTATGATAAAGTAAAAACTAGCTAGAATCAAAGAAAATACCTATTAGGATTTTTTTTAAGTGTCGCCAATCTATTGATGCAATCTGTACTCAAAGCGTTGGAATAGTATCTAAACGTTTTTGGGTATATTCCGATTTACCAAACAACCAAACAAAGAGATATTGAATGATTTGAATTTAGTACTCTATTTTATTTGCTTGTAGAGATTAATTTATTTGGAACATTTATTTAAGTGACATAAATATACAGTGTGTCTCACGGGACATTGGATTGTATGGGTACTTTTGTTATTAATAGAGAAAGAAAGTTGGTTAAATGGACAAAGTAGTGCATATTTATGTGCTCTTTCATAATCCGTTCAGAAAACAGTAGAATTCCAAATGGTTTCCAAGCTATTTTGAAAAAGCAACAATATTAATTTTTTAATTATGGTCATAACTTCTTTATTTGTGATCTTATCAAAAAAGCGTTTGGACATTATAACGGCACTTTTTTGTCTACAATTTGATTATGTCAGTTTAAATTATTTTTCGGCAATGGATTCGTCATAAACAAACGAAACTTTTGTTTTTCCAATGGACGCCATATTGGCTTTAAACATGTTTCAAATCCAGACGGAGGTGTTTTTTCCAAAAATTATCCTCACCTGGGTTAATTAATATTCGCTTCTTTAGTTGATTAAATTAAATGTTCAAAAATTGTCAGACCTCTTCTCTAAGCATTTTTCAAGGATTTTGCAAATGAGCCGGCACTTCTGTAATTTCCTTAAAATAGTTAAATAATGAATTAAAGTAGAGGAAATTCTGAATCATTTATGTCTGCGACATTTTTTGGTAAAATTAATAGTTTAGCTGCAAGAGCAAATTCTATTTGATCGAGATCGGCCGCATCTGCATTGTTATAATACATATATAGTGAGCCAGGATTTTCCAAATATTTTCAGTCTAATCACAGTACCGGTAGTGTCAAATGCTGATGTTTTGACAATATCTCACTATATCTACTGTCAATAGTACAAAGATCTCATATTGTGATACCGTGATACCGTCCTTGCCTGACGGCGTCGGATAGGCAGCGTGTTCAGCGTGTCCAAAACGCATGTGTCCTGTTTGTTTTTGGTTTGAGTAAGTATGATCATGTATCGAATAGGCTGGCCGACTTGGGGTGGTTGAACATGGATAACACTAGCGTGTTGCATGCAGCAATATTATATCATAAGTTGCTATCAAAGGGGATCCCACAATACCTCATGCGGAAGATATGCTGTAGAACGGATGTCCATAACCTTAATTTAAGATTCAGGGGTTCGTTTGCTTCACCTGCCCATCGCGCTGAGCAGTATAAACGGTCATTCTCTTACCAGGTCAAGTCACATATACAATGGCCTCAGGGAAGATATGAAAAAATTATCGTAACTGCATATGCATTTGTTGCATATAATATTGTTTTACGTTATTAAAGGAATTATTTATTTATTTAATTATTTATTTATCTGTCAAATTCTGGCTAACTAGCTTTATTTTAATGCAGACACGACTGATCTCAATCAAATAGATTCTCATGCAGCTAAACTATTAATTCTATATATTGTATGATAAAGTCATGTGCTGGACACATCAGATTTGTTTTAGTTTACCATTAGACTTATCATTCACGTTTACCATTACAAAATAATATCTAAAACCGACAAATTTTCACCTCATCGCGATAAATACAAATACCGGCATACCCAAACCCAGACGAAAACTCCTCAACCTGGATATCTATGCGCCCCCTCGCGGCGATCCACGGCACCGTACCTGGGCACGAATAGTTCCAGTTCCAAGACATTACTTCGGATCGCCAACTTTTGCACAATAACCGTAAATATTAATTACCGGATCCGGATACGGTCGGCGGCGGCGGCAGTGGCGGCGCTACCCCGTGCCAGGGGCGTACGAGGACGCGCCCCCGCCCCCTCGCCGAAGGCGGGGATGGAAAATATCGCGAGCAGCACGCGAAAACCCCAAGACGTAATTCTTATTTATTGCGCCGGGGCCACGTGATAATATTGAATTATTAAGTTTCCCCGGTCGTTTCTTACAGCCGTTGTCGACTAAATGCGCGAGATTATTCCGCTATACTGTTGGTTCTTACGGTACCAACACCGGCAATCCCACTTCTGATGTTAGACATAATTCTGACGGTGTTCAAAGGAATTATATCCGCACGGATTGCGTTGAGGGGTGGTTTTATTAGTTTTGTAAGGTTTGTAACCCTTACGACTTCGGGCATTTAGTTGAAAAATTGTAGGAAATTAGCTGGTTTTTAATTTCGTTCATTATTTTTTTTTGTTTTCAATATAAATGTTACTACCAACCCAACGAAACGCCAAACGCACGACATTAACTGAGCGGCGGGTTTTCACCAGTCTAGTTATTTATACTGAAGGTATGGCCGAACTGCGAGGAGAGAGTTTAAAGCAGCATCTGACATTACAGTTGGATGAGGTATTCACACTAAACCTATGTTTATTTCAATCAAATACTCTAAGATTCCGACTCCATAGCCCTGATTTAAAGGGAAGTATTTTTTTGTTGTTTCCAAATATATTTATATGACTACATACAAATTCCAAAGAAATTAATGTCTACAAGCAAATAAACTAGAGTATTCAATGAAGTAAATATTGGTGATGTTTGTGTAGATAACATATATCATAAAATCAATAATCATAATAAATACATAGCACTTGAATACCAAGGAGCTTTATATTATAAAATTCAAAAGGGGTTAGCGAAAAATGACTACCAATACAAAAAAAAAAAACGTGCATGTAGCCTCCCTTATTTATTATTTTAAAATGTGTTTGTGTTTTTGGGTATAAGAAAGACTTCTATAAGATTTCCGCCACTGTTTCTATGTTTAAGGTAATTTTAAATTTAGTAATAATGACCTATATAGCAAATGTGACAATATAACCTAAAAATTGTGTTTATTCCTAATTATGTATACGATAGGGTGGACCTTAGTTACTCTTAACGAAAAATTATTTTCAAAATTAAGTCCACGTCACCCCTGTAATTTGTTCTACATACTAAAAAACTAATTCCCTCCAAGTTTGAAGTCGATCGGATAATGGGAAGACGTGCCTCAAGGGCTTTGTTTATGCAAAAAAATGGGACATTATTAAAATTATAATATACACACATTTCAATCCGTTACTCATTAGATACTATTCTAATGCTGTATTCTAATTATTATATGACCTAAAAAAACGTTATTTATATTATATTTATCAATAAACCGAAAATTGTTTAAACAAAATTTATTATATTAATGTTTTTGATAAACAATTTGAGGTAATTGATAAAAGGAAAAAAATAAAAGTAATCATTGTTTTGTTTATAAACTATTTAATAATTATTTCTGTTATTTACAAACGCATATAGACTTTGGTACTAATTAGAACTGAATTATAACAATGTTTACTAAACTCTTAAAAATAAATATATGAACAATACAAGATATGTATAACAATAGTATTAATTATAATAATAGCAAATAATAGTAATACACAGCAACAAATTGTGGAGTTGTTTAAAATTCGGCGTTTAGTTCTTATCTACTATTCGGTAAATACGTAAATGCAGGCAAACCGAGTCACACCCAACGCGCCTATAGAAGTTTCAATTCACAATAAAATGTGTACTATATATTTATAATCCATTTTAGATAAAAAAGTAATCTACAATACATTGTACACCACCAGCGAAGGGGTTTCAATAAAATTAAACACAACAAAATAAATTAATTAAATTACTAAAATGTACCTTGAGAAATTATTGATTGTTGAGCCCTTTCTTCCAGCATCTCTTTCCGTTCTGCCAAAGAGTTTTTCGCTGCTCCTTTTCCGCTAAAATGCGATCACCAGCACCCATCACTACGACTTGCCCTTTTCTGCTTCAACAGAAATATTTTGTCTTCTTCGATTGTCATCATATGCAAAGCATTTGCATGGCCGATATCGCATAAATCGTTCAACGAATCAGTAAATTTGTTTTCTCGTTGTATTAAAGACCCAGTTCGGTGTTTTGCATTCCAATTTAGTGTTCTTCACTTATGGTAAAGTGGTTCTAATTTGGCAATACTATGTGCAGTTAGCTTCACAGGGATTCGTGCCTTTTGTCAACATGTTTCCTCTTCTTTTATAACAAGAGCCGCACTAGTGCGAAGATTCAAGTTAACTTTTCGCAAGTTATAAGAAAGCACTCTTAAAACATGACCCATACTCGGCAATTTAGCACTAACAATATTGGTTGTTCGAAATAAACCAATAAAAGCAATTTATCTCGACTTCGTCTCCATTTGTGGTCAGTATGTAACTGATACACTTCAAACCCTTATACATACTGAGAACACCTCATACTCTATGCTAAAGTGAGTGTGCGTCTACTTGATAAAGGACAAGAAATATGAAATATAAGTACGTAGGCTATCACGGCCAAAATCATTTAGAAAATAAACTGCTTCCGGGTTATGCCCAGTTATGCCGTGTGTCAAGATTTGTTAATGCTGACGTTTCGCGTTTCGCGAGTATTCAATTAGCTTTGAAGAAGCGAGCAACATGGTTTGCGAAACGTCAGCATTAACAAATCTTGACACACGGCATAACCCGGAAGCAGTTTATTTTCTAAATATGAAATATACGTAAAAGAGGCAGAACAATGTTTCGAACAGGGCTAAACTAGCAATTAATCCAAAGTAGTGTAAGAGCGTCGGGCGTAGTAAGTGCGAACACGCGGCGTTGTAAAAGTTTTAAAGGATCGAATAAGTTACTTAATTAAAATAATTATATAAGCAAATATGGTTACTGGACAACCAAAGTAAGGTACCCTTATATAATAACAATAACTGTCTTATTTAAATTGTTAAACTAAAGTCATACGTCAAATATGAGAAAAATTACTGACATTTTCAAACTTCAAATCGATTGAGGCACCCCTTCCCGTGGTCGAATTAAGTTTTTCTTTTGCAGGACTTATTTTTATTCATAGTAGAACAAATCTAGAGAGTAACGTGAAAAAAATTTGATCGTAAAAAAATAAGGTCCACCCTAGTATACACACTAAACCTATGTATATTTCAATCAAATACTCCACGATTCCGACTCCATAGCCCCAAAAAAAAGGTGACCAATGTTATGGACATGTCATGGTGTTTATAAAATCACTTGTGGGGGTGGAAGCACATGGAAATATATAGGTATGGAGTTAGAAGACGAGACCTGCTATTAAACGACATGGTAGACATCAATCCCCACCAACTCTACATAAAAGTTTTTAAAAATCCCGCTAGAGGAAGCCAACAACTACCAATACAAAAACGTGGATGTAGCCTCCCTTATTTATTATTTTAAAATGTGTTTGTGTTTTGGGTATAAGAAAGACTTCTTCTATATGATTTCCGCCACTGCTTCTATGTTTAAGGTAATTTTAGATTTAGTAATAACGACCTAAATAGCAAATGTGACAACATAACCTACAAATTGTGTTAATTCCTAATTATGTATACAACCAATTTTGTGTTACTTTTGAAAATATGCGATCACATTCGGATTCAGAGGCCCAAAAAACTCATTATAAGCATATCTATCGTCTGTGTTAGAAGAATTTCTTATTTAATTAACCGGATAGCTACACAGAGAGAAAAGATTTGTTGTTTCAAAGAAATGTATTTGTTTGAATTTATTCTTTTGGGTCAAAACATATTTCTTTGACGCCAACAATATTTACTTCATTGAATACTCTAGTTTATTATCTTGCAGAGATTAATTTATTTGAAATATTTATTTAAGTGGAATAAATATATATGGATACAAACAAAAATTACTTTCCTTTAAAGTAATATTTTAGTTTTGATTTTAAAAAAACGTTTCTTTACACCAATGAAATATAATTTTGATTCTAACATATAAATTTGTATATAAGGAGAGATTTATTTCGCTTAAAGTAATATTTTGTCTTTGGCTTAAAAATAGGTTTACTTCCGCCAAAGAAATCATATTTTGATTAAAATAAATATATTTTTACACAAGAAGATATTTATTTCCTTCAAAGTAATATTTTTGTTTTGGCTTTAAAATAGGTTTCCTTCCACCAAAGAAATCATATTTTGATTCAAATAAATATATTTTTAATGTCATCCAACTGTATTGTTAGATGGCGCTGTAAACTCTCTCCTCGGACTTCGTACATATCGAGAGTATAAAGCCGCGTGATCGACAGTATAGAACTTATAGAGTACAGTGCCTGCAGGTTCAAGTTGCGATTACAAATCAGAGTACACTTTACTAACTTAACCTTGACTATATGTTGGGTTGGGAAGACCAAGCACTGGTCGAGGATGTGCGACATCCCAAAAAGGAGGTGACACATGGCGAGTCTTCCGAAAAATTCTTGTCTATTAATTCCTTCAACAAATTAATAATTTTAAGCATTTTAACTCGACCAACAAATTTTGTTAATTTAAAAAAATGTAATTCTTTCACTCAACACAATCATAATTATTTGAAGTAAATAAATCTCATTTCTTATAATACACAAATTGCAAACTTTTTAACTGGAAACATAAGTTGTTTGACGCAAATCAATGTTCTTTCTACCAAACAAATATTTCAAATAAATGCGTTTTTACCCGCAAATAAATATTTCTTTGCCTCTATTGAAACAACAAATTTCTTTGAGTCAATGCATAGTTATTTGAATCAAACAAAAATTTCTCTCTGTGTAGTTGCGGCCGAGTAAGCGAAGCCACTACGATACCACCATACTTTTGACGAGCTCTCGTGATTATATTGAATTATTAAGTTGCCTAGCTGGTTTCTTACAGCCGTTGCCGGCGGGGGTTGTGGGGTGAACCAAGCCGAGACGGTGGTGGCTCCCCCTAGGCGTACCGCTCGCCTACAAATTTATATTTTACGCGTGCTATCAAACTCGAATTATTAAATTATACAATTGGCAACGCCTCCGATGCTGCAAGGCACGCTTCGGCTCCGATAGATATAATTGCCGCGATTTCGGAAATATATTAACCGGGTTAAGATAACGACGTGCAGAGGTGTCGGAAACGCTAATCTTAACCAGTAAGAATATCGGTTATTATTATTTGCGTAATGTTTACTGTAGTCTTGGAATTAAGTAAATTCGTATCAATATTTCAGCAGAGCGTCGATGAGTCATCCATATACGAGTTTTTTGTTATTCTGGTCCGCCCACATTGGGGTATTAGACCCAAAAAGTTGGCCATAAATCAAATTTCTAAATTGTTAAATTCCAAAAAGTAAACCAGTTTCTGGGATAGGTAAAAGACCGATGTATCAAAAGGCGGCAATATTTTTTCACCTGTGCCCTGAGCCACGTGTCATTGTCAGCCAAAAGTTATTTTTTACTATGGCTGAACATAGATGCACATAAGTCGACGCTCTTAAAAACGGTTGCAATTTTGTATTTTAACGATAGATGTGACTTTTTTGTTATACATTCTTTAGAACCATTCATTCGACATTATTTTTATTACAATTTACCCACAATTTTGTTTATTGCTGGGCCGAGAACATTCCCTGTTATATAAAAAAACAGTTTTATGCGGAACTTGAGTGTTTTAGTTTAGTGTTGAGCTTTGTTAAGCTTTTGAAAGTGGTTCAAATTATAGTATACCTACATATCTGACATTACAACTACTGGAAAATCTGCTGCGGATAGGTGCGGATGCGGTTATTGTGAATTTTATACGTTGTAAAGGAAGATCCAAAAATTGACGTACCGGCTTATATGTAATTTGGTGCAATTTCTTGATACCGTGATAGTAGAGGTAATTTAGAACATATTTAACCATATTTAGCTATATACAAATGGTTACGGTTATCGAGATATTGACAACTTTATGTTCAATGCATCTTGTATGTTGTAAATGCCGTTATGTACGTATATTTTTCCGTTTTGGATCATGTATAGCAAACAACCCCGATGACCTATACTCAATAATCATCCGAAAAAAACCTTAAACTTTGTACTTGTATATGCATTTCTTGGAAATTGGTTGCTTGAAGCCAATCGGATTCATATTCAAGGCAAGAAAATACATCGAAAGCACACCTACTCGCATGCACAGTTCACTGGTTTAAATTGGATTCTTGTTGAGGAGAGACAATAGTAAGTTTGTGAATAGAAACTAGTTAGGCGTTTTCGATAAATGTGAATGCGGAATGCGAATGCGGGTTCAAAACATTCGTATTAGGGTCATACCACTAAACAACGACCGTTTCAGCCTGAAGTGTGATAAAATTTCGAAAGTTTTTATGGAAACAATAAGTATAAATATTAGACAATTTTGAAATAATACTAAAAATAATAGATTTTATAGTGACAAAAAATGGTAAAATAGGTACTTAATTGCCTCTACTATCACTTCTTCAAAGGAATGCATCGAAAGGAAAACAGCATGAATAGCATATGTACCGTTTCAATACACAATATCGACTGGTGTAAACTTTCATTTTCTTCCTCTACCACTGGTCTTTAAAAATAAAACTTTTTCCAGGATTTTCTTACTACATAACAGACCCAAACATGTTATCTCATATAACTCAAAAACGACATGTATTGTTCAATTTTAAATCCGTATGTGCTGCATATTTAAACTGGACATGCCATATATTATTTTATGAATTTGACACGGTAAAACATAATAGAAAAAATCACAAAAAAATATTGTTGACAAATGTTGTAGCAGTCATTAATTTACAATAGGTGTAGTGCAGTGAAGAACAATTTTTATTACAGTTTGCTTTTTCCTATTTTGTACTGTTTTATTGTATTTATTAAGTTATTAACCTTCAAATTCTTAGTATGAAGGTTAAAATGTTATACATAAATAAAACAACACATCTAAAGTCTTTTTAGGTGAAAAAATAATTTTGGCAAGGTTTTCAGGTCAAATACCTCACTGTGCGGCCGCTCGAACGCTAAGTGCAAAAAATTGTCCGTTTACGCTGCATACTCGTATATCAGAAATTTATTATATATTTGCGAAACCTTGTTCGAATGCCTTGAATTGGTTTATATTATAATGATTTATATGTGTCTATTTATTAGCTTAATGTGTAATTAATTATGTAAATCCGACATTGCAATGCAATTGTGTTTTTATTAAATATAACGTTGATTTTATAACAATAAACATAAAAGCTTTCAATTACACGAAATGAGGATCAATTTCAAGATTATCCATAAAACACTACAAATTATACAAACTTATTGCATCTAATAGCTTTTTGTTTGCGTGAATAAATACAAAACTCAATTTCTTGTCAATATTTTTGCTGAAGGTTATTTCGAAACTAACATATGTATTTATTCACAAAATAGAAATAAAATGAAATTCCTTTAAATGTGTATTTATGGCAATTTGCTATTGCAAATTGCAGTGATTGCAAATTGCAGTACATTTTGTATAGCATGAATGTATCAATACAATTTTTTATTATTATTATTATTTTGTATTTACTTTACAAAAATATGTTTCCAATATCTGACAATAGAAAATATTGACAATTATGTATACCAGTAATTTACAAAAAAAATTATAATACCTTGTAGAAGAAAGCTCTAAATTTTCGACGAATTTTGATTGGAATGTAAATATGTAATAATTATTGTTAAAAAATAAATAATTAAACCAAAATATGCGACCATCTAAAAGAACATTTAGACAACATAAAAATTATAATTGTTAAAACTAGTTCCCTCTATGTCCAAAACTACTACAGATGGATATTTGAAGAAAATAAATATAGGTATAAACATTTTCTATTATAGTTTATATTGTTTGGAAGTTAAAAAGACCTTTATTTTTATGTAAATGCATTTTAATTAACCTTATAGTTCACAATACATAAGTTAGATTACATCCATCGAGAAACCACCTCGTGACGGACAACTTTCTGCGAAGCGGCCGGGTCGAGGGAGCACACTACACGAATATATAACCGACATACTATTTTCAAATCCTGCAATAGCGATACGAACATAGTTACGTCAAAACATCTACTTGAGTATGTTCAATAACATCAGAAGTGGGATACACCCTTTTTATTTTAAAAACCTCAATTCTTGTACTCCAACCTCGCTAAATCTCTTCACCAAAAGTACGAATCGTACCTAGGACCTACCCCTACGAGTCTGCTTCAACCCAGTACGATAAAATCGCAGTCACGGGCGTACTATGAGTCCCAATCCGACTACCCGGTAAGCAGTACGACCACGACGACGACGAGGACTGTTGCGAAGCGACCAAAAAGGCGCCCCTAATACGGACTTAAACGGCATCTCGGAATCGGGGCGAAACTGGGCCCCCAGGAGACTAATAGGAGCCACTTGACGTTATCGCGACTGTGCCCCCCACGGCATGCCCCCCCCCACACGCCCTGGCGGTGGGGCACGTCTTCTGGAGCGTTCCGGTGTCCCCATGGGAAGTCGCGATAAGACTCTACCGGTATAAAATAAAACGAGAACCGCGGTAGCTCAATTGGTTGGAGTCTCGTCGAATTGCATAAGAAGGGTTTACGCGGAACTTAAAGCGAGAATGTTGCTGTAAGTTAGTAGAGTAGAAGTTCATATCACGTTAGGAATTAATAAAAGTTGAAGTCAAATGTTCAAACGTATATGGGTTTGAATGTTTATAACCTTTTTTATAAATTTGAATACATTTCTATGATCTATTATTATTTTGCGGGTGAAATATCAACTTTGCATCAAGAAAATGAGTAATTTTGCGCAAGTTCTAAGTAAACATTAGTACCAAAGTAATAAAAAATTTAAAAATGTATTTCTAAATTTCTAAAAAATAGACTAAAACAAACATTTTAGTATCACTAGCATTGTCTAATAGTCAAACGAGAGAATTAAAAAAAAATCTGATGTGGCCAGGCACATGACTTTATCATACAAAATATAAACTATGATAAAGTTAACAGTTTAGCTGCATGAGATTCTATTTGATCGAGATCGATCGTGTTTGCATTAAAATACAATAAATTAGTCAGGATTTGACAGATATTGACAGTAGGTATAGTAAAAAAATCAACCTTTGACACTACCTACTGCTATTAGAATAAAAATATCTGGCAAATCCTGGCTAACTTTATATTAATGCAGACACGATCTCGATCAAATAGAATTTGCTATTAAACTATTAATTTCACCAAAAAAATCATAGACATAAATTATACAAAATATCGTCTATTTTAATTTATTATTTAACTATTTTGACAAAATTACAGAATGGCGGCTTTACAAAATCCTTGAAAAATGCATAACAACATTGCTATCCGCACTTGAAATACACATTGACTTTGTGTATGACACCAAGATGTTTCAATATTGTTTCACATACCGTACGAGCGCGCGTGTTTCTCCTCTTTATCGCATTATCCATGCATTTGCGTGTTGAATTGACGTTTCGCAACCGCTGACGTTCTGAATACTGTCAAAAGTTTCAAAATATCCTGGCTACCTACTATTAATGCAGACACGATTTCGATCAAATAGAATTTGCTTCTGCAGGTAAACTATTAATTTTACCAAACAATGTTATAGTCATAAATTATACAAAATTTCGAAATTACAGAAATGGCGGCTCATTTGCAAAATCGTTGAAAAATGCTAAGAGTAATAGCCAGTTCCTTTGGTACCTTTCTTTTTTTTTGGGACGATTACAATACTTTATTATACTGCGTATGATAAAGTAAAAACGAAAAATTTCTAGATATGTGGCTGTGACTTCATATTTGAATATAATTTTTACTTCTATATAACATTTCCAAATAAAGTTTATTGATAATGAAGGTAAATGAAGGTACTTTACTCTTATCACAAATTCATATATTCTGAATCGCTTGGTATATGGTACCGAAATTTACATATTTGACTGTTGCCGTGCAGGTGTCATACAAGCCGCCAACTTTTATAAAGAATAAAATTTTCTGAGATATGGATAATAAACAAATTTTCCATATGATGCGGACGTTCCTGGACACACTGCATATAAAAATGTATTGTTTTGATATCGTCTTTAATTAGGCAATTAAAATCAATTGTTTCTGAGATATTGTGAAATTAATGCCAATGACGTGCATTTTTCAGAAAAATATTCTGATGTAACACAAAGGAAATAATCTTTGTAAATTATCATTAAGATAATTAACAGATCCAAGAATATCAGTACATAAAAATCTGGGTTTACTATAAATATTTTAAATTCTGGTTGGTTGGGTGCGCAATAGTGCTGCGGTTCCCCGCTAGGGGGCGTCTTTCCTTTCAAGCGACGCGCCACCTAACGACGCCGACCAGAATTGCCGAACTAACTAAATAAATGAGTGCTCGGCTTTGATGAATAAGGAGCGGCGGCGCTTTGTTTCAAAGATTAATTTAGTAATGTAGTCATTCGTCTCCGTTTTATGTCTAGGGCCGCTCACAGAGGGCGCTTCGAGCGAGATAAAGGAGCGAAGTCGTTTGCCTGGAAGACTATGGGGGCCACACTTCTTGGGCGGGGGGGAGATGTGGGGGGTTTGTTGGGGGAGCCAACCCACCTATGCCTTGAGAACGGTTGCGCTCCAATTAAGTCGTTCTTTTCGCCTAAGTGAGGTCGTTACTGAGTACGACACAATCAGACGGGAAAGTCTACAACATTAACGGAAACTATTCATTAGAGTCTCCATAAAGACAATTGCTTCTGGTTATGTATTGTGTTGGAGCGACTTGAACTCCTCTTGCTGATTGGATGAAGCTATTCTCTAAGGAATGAAGAATTAGATTCTTTATTAGGGATGTGCAAATAGTAACGATTCGTTACTTCGTATTCGTTACTTTCAAATATTGCAAATAACGAATACTTATTTAAAAAAGTATTCGTGACATCAGGTTAGGTTTCAATCACAAACATAAGATCATTTTCTGTCCCTGCTCAGTAATCTGTATCGGATACAGTGAGGAAACAAATTGTTTCGAATGTTAAAGGTATTAGTTTGTCATATTTTATGTAGGATTGATAACTTGAAACATATTTAAGTTTAAGTAACGAATACAAAGTAACGAATACTCGATTAGAAAGTACCGGTATCAATTCGTTACTCACAAGTATCGGTGCTGCACATCCGTAATAGATATTTGATGTAATGCGATACATCATTGTATGAAATTTAACTTTATTATGATTGAAGATATAAGAAAAAACCAATTAAAGCACAGAACCCTTCAAACTTTGACGCTAACAATTTCAACAGTGAGAAGGGAAAGACTGCTGACTGGGAACCCTTTTCTCCAGCAATGCTTGGGTCAGCATCACATAAACAACTCCTCACTCCGCGTTATTCAAATATACAAAGCAACATAACGCGGAATATAGAAGGAATACTAAGATAAATTGCAAATTTCATGAATAATTATTTTCCATTATGCATGGCTTGAGATAAAGGTGTATTATTCGTCCTCCTTTGTGATAGCTTTCATAGGCGCCCTGTTTGTGTTCCTTCGCCTCACGCCACGGGTATTGAGTGTACATGTATTCGTGTACGTGTGTGTGTGTGTCTTTGTATGTGTGTGTGGATACCTTGAGAGTGAGTCCTGTAGCGTGCAAGGATTTCTTTGACGGAGAGTGGAGAATTTCAATTCGTATACGCTGCGAACACGTCTTACTTTATCAAAGTCGCGTTATTTCCGCTCACAAAGGCCGCACCCTCACCCCGCAGACACCCCCTGACACCGCCGTTCCCTGCAAGGCGAGTAATTATTACACCTAGGTTAGATTTATTGCCTTAGAGTCTCTCTCGTAAAAGCAGCACTTTGCCTTGCGTTCGCTACCTTCGATGAGACGACTCAAAATTTAGATGTGCGAATTGCGAACGTTAGTTATCGTATGAGCCGTTTTCTGTCGTTAATTAAATTTGGGCTATAATTTTTGTATTAACAAGAAACATTTTTTTACTAAATCCAATAATAAAATTATAAACCCCTAACCACAACAAGTATTTTAGAAACCTAAATACGTATTTCAGCAACTATGTTGCCATCTTCAGTAGAACCTAAAAAAGAGGAAACGAGAGATTAGCACTTCATAGTATCTTTACTGGATATTGTCCAAGCAAATCACTAGTGGAAGTGACGTCCATGTTAAAAATTAGCCTATATATACCCATTTGTTGTTCACACCTCAGTGAATTTTGATCATTGAAGCGTAAAAAACAAGTTTTAATTAAAGCAGGTCAAACAATGGCGAACTAGGTATAGGACCCCTGTCTGAATTTATTAATTTATCTCTATTCAAGTGAATAAAGATACTTTCCAAGCTGTTTAGTTCCCTATTATTTGACACAGCTTTTACAAGTTTTAAGTCATCTACAACTACTTTATGACCTGTGTCTAAAATATGTTGAGCCACACTAGATTTTTCAAAACGATTATATTTAAAATGAGCTACATGTTCTTTGAACCTAGTTAAAATAGTTCTTCTAGTCTGGCCTACGTATTCTTTTTCACAGTCATGACATTTGATACAATATATACCAGATTTATCAAGTACATCTACCTTATCCTTTGGGTTTCCAAGAAGGTTTCTTATGCTATTATGAGTCGAATATGCTATACAGAGATTTTGTGATGTAAAAATACTTCTCAAACCCCTTGTATATGCACAATCGAACGGTATTTTAACATATTTCTTCTTTTCTACAGACAAAGTATTTAAAGTAGATATTTGATTTTCATACATTTTTTGATTCTGCTTCTTAGTCATTCTACCAACTATTTTCTCAGGGTACCCATTATGTATGACAACATTCTTAATAAACAATAATTCTTGCTGATATCTATCTGTGGACAATGGAAATTTCAATAACCTATTTACTAAACAACTAATAAAAGACAATTTTTGTTGAAAAGGATGCTGCGAATCATTAAGGATAAACCTGATTGTGTTAGTATCTTTCCGATACACGTCAATTTCTATTATATTTTTGCTATTCCTGACTACCAGAGTATCTAAAAATGGAAGTTGGCCGTTAACTTCTTGTTCTACAGTAAAGTTAATGGTGTTGAATTTAGAGTTCAAAACGAGAAGAAAATCTTGAATACTGCACTTCTTGGTGTCAAAAATGGCAAAAATATCGTCGACATACCTAACCCAAGTCTTAGGGAAATATGGTGCTATAGACTTTACATTGGTTTCAAATCTGCTCATAAACAAGTTGGCAATAAAAGGCGAGAGACAGTTACCCATTGCAGTTCCCTCAAGTTGTTCAAAAAACTTTCCGTTTATTTGAAAACAATTTTGAGACATACAAAGGGCAGTCAATCTTACATATTCATCTATTTCTGACGGGTCAAAGTTGTTATTGCTCAATAATTCCCTAAGAAACTCCAAAGTTTCCGGAATAGGCACACTAGGAAACAGTGAAGCAACATCAAATGAAATCAACAATTCGCCATCCTCTAATTTTACATTGTTAACCTTATTGATAAACTCCAATGAGTTATTAACAGAGAAGCTTGGTTGAGGAACAGGTAAATTGTTGAACTCATTCGATAACCATTTCCCTAACTGGTAAGTAGGTAAGTTAATACCCGATACAATAGGTCTCACTGATTTACCAGGTTTGTGAATTTTGGGAAGAACATATAATCTAGGTACAGTAGGATTGGAAACTTTGAGTTTAAATCTAGTTTGGCGGGTGATAAGATTAGGACAACTGGACAGCGTACTATTTATTTGACGGACTAGTTTGGGCAGTGGGTTTTTCTTGATTTCCTTATAAGGACCATTTTCAATTAAGTTATCAATCCTATCAAAATAATCCGCTTTATCCAGGATGACCACCTTTCATAAATCCAATAAACTTGCAGCTAAAAATTTTTAACGTAATTTATAAAAAAAAGTGATGAAGGAAGCATACCAGAGCTCTGTTTCGTTGAGTCTGACGAAAAATAATTTACGTTTGCCATCAGATTCAGAATCACTTGTCCCTTGTCAGATTTGCGTTTTTAGCTTGGATTATACTAGTTTACAAAAAATATTCTTTTTTCTGAACTGGTTTAAAATCGAAGGCAAGGTGTGAGAGAGGTGTGATGCAGGTGTGAGAGAGGTGTGAGGAAGGTGTGAGGCAGGTGTGAGGAAGGTGTGAGAAGCTGTCTGAGACAGTTTGACAAGTTGTATAAAAAACTGATTTATTTTGCCTACAATTGTTTCTTCTCTATCCTCTTATATATGCATTTTTCTCTCATTATCTATACCATCGTTCTCAAACTGTTTAGCTAGGTACCAGTGATGATCTAACTGTACCTACACACATTTTATAGAAGCATGTTTAGTAACCCGTGTGTCACAACAAATACATCTAGCATGTCTGGTATTCATTTCTGACAGTATCCCCATTACCACCCATTTCTTACACACCCCTTCACCCCTTCACACAATAAGAAAACTTTGAAGTAATTATAAATGAAGCGTGAAAGACGAGACAACAATCGGTGGATGTCAGGGAAAGGCAGCGAGCGTCCATGAGGCGATGGGTGGTGGTTCCCCTTAAGGGTGAGGGTTGAATAGACGTGGCGTATAGCTGAGGCAGCGCCTCCTCGCGCTCGCTTCATAATTTTCCCCAGTTTTGCCAAACTTCAAGGAGCGTAATTTTACTTTGAGCAACACTTCGTCCAACCGTCCAAAGAAGTCTTACCAGGGAAGCAAACGCGCGACGTCGACTACTAAACCGGTCCGCAGGACTCACAATGAAATGCGCGACGCCGGCAAAATACTCCGTATACCCAAAATGGCGTCCCCATCTATCTTATTTTAACTGTTCTTCAAGTTAATAACTTTTACATAAAGTTCTACTCGGTACCTTCGCTCGCTATCGTTATCCTTGTCGTTTGTAGGCGTGGTTGCGAGGTCTGTCTTCGTCTAGCTTCTAGGAAGGGGTAGACGTGGAAGATGTTACCGCTTAATTTGTTTAACGCCACGGTGGATAATTTATATTACTCGAACACCTACGGCGATGAGAAAGGAGAACTCATAACGTCAAAGGAAAGTTTCATTTTGTTCGCCAGTTGAAATATATAGCAGGAGACTAGCTGCTAATTGGGATGGAGTGGTGTGCGTCTCAGAGTACCAGTGTCAGAAGGCTGTATTCAATGTGGAACACCTTTAAAGACCAATAATAAAATTATAAACCCCTAACCACAACAAGTATTTTAGAAACCTAAATACGTATTTCAGCAACTATGTTGCCATCTTCGGAAAGAAACTAAAAAAAAGAAAAGAGAGATTAGCACTTCATAGTATCTTTACTGGATATTGTCCAAGCAAATCACTAGTGGAAGTGACGTCCATGTTAAAAATTACCCTATATATACCCATTGTCCGCAGATAGATATCAGCAAGAATTATTGTTTATTAAGAATGTTGTCATACATAATGGGTACCCTGAGAAAATAGTTGATAGAATGATTAAGAAGCAGAATCAAAAAATGTATGTAAATCAAATATCTACTTTAAATACTTTGTCTGTAGAAAAGAAGAAATATGTCAAAATACCGTTCGATTGTGCATATACAAGGGGTTTGAGAAGTATTTTTACATCACAAAATCTCTGTATAGCATATTCGACTCATAATAACATAAAAAACCTTCTTGGAAACCCAAAGGATAAGGTAGATGTACTTGATAAATCTGGTATATATTGTATTAAATGTCATGACTGTGAAAAAGAATACGTAGGCCAGACTAGAAGAACAATTTTAACTAGGTTCAAAGAACATGTAGCTCATTTTAAATATAATCGTTTTGAAAAATCTAGTGTGGCTCAACATATTTTAGACACAGGTCATAAAGTAGTTGTAGATGACTTAAAACTTGTAAAAGCTGTGTCAAATAATAGGGAACTAAACAGCTTGGAAAGTATCTTTATTCACTTGAATAGAGAAAAATTAATAAATTCAGACAGGGGTCCTATACCTAGTTCGCCATTGTTTGACCTGCTTTAATTAAAACATGCTTTTTACGCTTCAATGATCAAAATTCACTGAGGTGTGACCAACAAATGGGTATATATAGGGTAATTTTTAACTTGGACGTCACTTCCACTAGTGATTTGTTTGGACAATATCCAGTAAAGATACTATGAAGTGCTAATCTCTCTTTTCTTTTTTTAGTTTCTACTGAAGATGGCAACATAGTTGCTAAAATACGTATTTAGGTTTCTAAAATACTTGTTGTGGTTAGGGGTTTATAATTTTATTATTAAGTTCGCCACAGTCTCCAAAATATTGTCATTTAAAGACCAAGTAAAAACGGTTTTTTCTTATAGACGTCAGAATGGAATGTGCTGTTTTATCTATAATCACGAACTATGCTCTTCTAAGCAAGTAATTACCAAAAACACACCATAAATTTTAGGGGATTCCGGTTTTTCCTCTAAAATTACCGCTTTTTTTAGAATTTGTTATTGGCGAGGCTATGCAATAAATCGATTCCAAATTTGGCACAAATATTTGTTAGGGATTTTCATTCGTCCAGATCGTATGATAGAATTTGGTCCACACAGCATTGTACATATTATCAACAGTCTGGATGTCTTCTGATTGGTAAAACATAGAAAGTTGTCTATTCTTTTCAATGTACAAGCCGCATCATGCAACCAGATTCTGATTCCCAAAACACACGGGCATGACAATAGGAAAATTTCTCAACCACTTTGTTAGTATATTTCTTCATAAGTAGGTACTGTGATACCATACAACGGAAGTGTAATCTGTCTTCTTCCATATCCATATCTTCAAATCCATGCAATATATATTCTTCGTCTTCCGCTGTCGACAATATATCGGCAGACGTACTAGCAAATGCTTTTCTTTCACGAGTGTGAATTCCCAGAAAATTTTCTTTTTTGTTGTCTATCAGCACGTGATGGAGTTTTTTCTTGGGTGTTTCTTATCCATGACTGTTCACGTGAGAATTTCATAGAATAATAAACCACACACTGCAAGATCTCTTGGCTTGAAGACTTTAAATAATAAAATATCGTATAGAAAGAAATTCTTTTTTTCATCAGAAAACCGGAAATTGAAAATAATACCATGAAAACTAAGAAACAAAGTTGATTTTTTTCCCTGTATAGTATGATAAAGTCATGTGTAAAAGAATAACCTAATTCCACCGTTCATATATCAAAAATACTCCACCAGCGGAGAAATTTTAATTAAAATATCGGCCGGCAAACTGCTCTCCCTTATTTCTCGTTCGTATAGAGACGAGAAAACAAGCCGCGCGCGGTTCAACGGGGGTTAGGAGGGTTGAGGGGGGTGCCTCGAGTCTTGAAGTATGAATTCTCATTCCCAACTTCGACCTCGGGTTTAAAATCTCCCCCTTCTTTGCATCCAGCGACTCTCGCCCTTATTCCAAGCCATTTAAGCGTCGGAATCGCTTGAGAATCGTTCCTCTACCTAAGCTCCGACAAGCGCGGAGCAAATAAACCCTCTCCAGAAAATTCGCCCGTACCCTCATCTAAGCGTAGCTCCGTAGGATTTTATATTAAGACTTTGGACCGTATCCTCGACGGCGTTAAGGTCGTATATCGTTTATATTATGGCGCGGAGAGCTAGAAGCTCGGTGCCTTGGGTCGATTTTTGCCAGGGTAGGCAAAATGGCGCAACCCACCCTCCTTAGCGCGAAGGTGAACGGGGGCGCGGGGCAGAACGGCGTATATTTAATGTTCGGGAAAGTAATACTAATTTGAATTTCTCCGTTGCCGGGATTCAGATTTTAGTTGTGTTTAAGTTTAAGGAGGTTTTAAGGGTGTTAAGGGCCGCACTGGCGCCGAACGAACGAATGATTGGGAAGTATTATTTAATTAATTCATTAATAGATCAAGTCTATTGATCAGGATGAAATTTACGACGGATAATCGGGGATAAAATAAGTAAGAGCGGGTGTCCCTAGGGTGGTGTCTTTGGACCAATGATCTATCCACTTCATGTGCGATTACGGGCTAAGTAGTTGCGATAAAAGTTGTTATCATACATGCCTTGGTCACACCTAAGTTGGGTAATTAATTCTGAAAACTACACCTCCCTACCTATCCTAGTTTGTCCAGAAAAATTCTTGAAACACAGAGTTTAGATCGTCGTTTTTACATGAAAGACTCTTATGATTCTAATTCATAACCAATTCCAAGCAAATTCGTTCCGATAAAAATTATTAACATATACGCCTTGGTCACAGATAAAGTGAATAATTAATTCTGAAAGTTACAACTCTCTTACTATTCTAGTTTATTCAGGAGAATTTCTTAAAGGCAAAGTTCACAATGTTTTTAGGTGGAAGGATGTCATGATTCTGTTTCATGCGCTATTACAAGCAAAGTAGTTGCGATAAAAAAATATTAACATACACGCCTTGGTCACAGATAAAATGAATAATTATTTCTGAAAATTGTAACTCTGTAGCTAATCTAGTTTGTTCAGGGGAATTTCTTACAGACAGAGTTTACGATGTTTTTAGGTGGAAGGATGTCATGAGTTTGCTTCATGCGCTATTACAAGCAAAGTAGTTGCGATAAAAAAATATTAACATACACGCCTTGGTCACAGATAAAATGAATAATTATTTCTGAAAATTGTAACTCTGTAGCTAATCTAGTTTGTTCAGGGGAATTTCTTACAGACAGAGTTTACGATGTTTTTAGGTGGAAGGATGTCATGATTTTGCTTCATGCGCAATTACAAGCAAAGTAGTTGCGATAAAAAAATATTAACATACACGCCTTGGTCACAGATAAAATGAATAATTATTTCTGAAAATTGTAACTCTGTAGCTAATCTAGTTTGTTCAGGGGAATTTCTTACAGACAGAGTTTACGATGTTTTTAGGTGGAAGGATGTCATGATTTTGCTTCATGCGCTATTACAAGCAAAGTAGTTGCGATAAAAAAATATTAACATACACGCCTTGGTCACAGATAAAATGAATAATTATTTCTGAAAATTGTAACTCTGTAGCTAATCTAGTTTGTTCAGGGGAATTTCTTACAGACAGAGTTTACGATGTTTTTAGGTGGAAGGATGTCATGATTTTGCTTCATGCGCTATTACAAGCAAAGTAGTTACGATAAAAATTATTAACATACACGCCTTGGTCACAGATAAATTGAATAATTAATTCTGAAAATTATAACTCTGTAGCTAATCTAGTTTGTTCAGGGGAATTTCTTACAGACAGAGTTCACGATGTTTTTTAGGAGGAAGGATGTCATGATTTTGCTTCTTGCGGTATTACAAGCAAAGTAGTTCTATATTTTTTTAACTTGCTCCAAAACCTACATTATTCAAAATTTTTAAGTACACATAAGTTTTTGTTTATTTATGCGATTAAGTTTAGGTTTTTCTTTAAATTTGTTGAACTTTTTGCATGTTTTTGTCTACTGTACAGAACGAAACCCGTGGATTAGGGGGTAAGTTGGACTTATCCCCCCTTTGAGATTGTCTGACGACGGCGTCGCCAGCCGTAATCAAATTCCGGGCAATTAAAGAAACACTGTTTCCGTATCGGAAGTTTGCAAGTCCCGGAGGCGTCGCCCAGGCGGCGCTGCGATCGCGGGGCGCCCCGGGGCGGACGGGGCGGTACGCCGCTGGATCCATTTAATTATTTTTAATGGCCGCCATTAAAATTCTCCTTACGCAATGTTTACTTAACTAATTAGCTGGATTCCGGGCCAGAATTGCTGAGGCGAACTTCCTTAGGCCGGATGAATTGTTACGGTTTAAAAGGGGGCGAAGGGGGAGGGTGGGGGGGGGGGTAAGTATTGATTAAGGAAATTTGAATTTTGCAAGTTTTCGCTGAGAGACTGCATTTATTACTATTATTACTTTTAATATCAATTGGTATGCTCTTAAACATCTTCAATGATAACATAAACACAAGGATAATCATTGAATCTAAATCCTATAAAGTATTATTAGATTTCCACAGCTTTCATTATCAGATCAATAATTGGCAGTTTTAGCCATCACAGCATTCTTAAATCTTGATTTTGGGAAAAAATCGTCTTAGTGACCATCAAATTAACTTGAAATTCTAACCATCAGAAAAATAACTAACGTTGGGTGGTTTAATTTGTGTCCATCAAATTAACTTGAAATTCTAACCGTAACAAAGATAACTATACTTTGAGTGGTATGCATAAAATTAACTTGAAATTCTAACCATAACAAAATAACTAACTTTGGATGGTTTAATTTGTGTCCATCAAATTAACTTGAAATTCTAACCGTAACAAAGATAACTATACTTTGAGTGGTATCCATAAAATTAACTTGAAATTCTAACCATAACAAAATAACTAACTTTGGATGGTTTAATTTGTGTCCATCAAATTAACTTGAAATTCTAACCGTAACAAAGATAACTATACTTTGAGTGGTATCTATAAAATTTACTTGAAATTCTAACCATAACAAAATAACTAACTTTGGATGGTTTAATTTGTGTCCATCAAATTAACTTGAAATTCTAACCGTAACAAAGATAACTATACTTTGAGTGGTATCCATAAAATTGACATGAAATTCTAACCATAACAAAATAACTAACTTTGGATGGTTTAATTTGTGTCCATCAAATTAACTTGAAATTCTAACCGTAACAAAGATAACTATACTTTGAGTGGAATCCATAAAATTAACTTGAAATTCTAACCATAACAAAATAACAAACTGTGGGTGGTTTAATTTGTGTCCACCAAATTAACTTTAAGCTCTTACCGTAACAAAGATAACTAACTTTGAGTGGTATCCATAACATTAACTTGAAATTCTAACGATAACAAAAATAACTAACTTTGGGTGGTTTAAATTGTGTCCATCAAATTAACTTGAAATTCTAACCGTAACAAAGATAACTATACTTTGAGTGGTATCCATAAAATTAACTTGAAATTCTAACCATAACAAAAATAACTAACTTTGGGTGGTTTAATTTGTGTCCACCAAATTAACTTTAAGCTCTTACCGTAACAAAGATAACTAACTTTGGGTGGTTTAATTTGCATCCATCAAATTAACTTGAAATTCTAACCATAACAAAAATAACTAACTTTGGGTGGTTTAATTTGTGTCCATCAAATTAACTTGAAATTCTAACCGTAACAAAGATGACTAAGTTTGAGTGGTATCCATAAAATTAATTTGAAATTCTAACCATAACAAAAATAACTAACTTTGGGTGGTTTAATTTATGTCCATCAAATTAACTTGAAATTCTAACCGTAACAAAGATAACTAACTTTGAATGGTCTAATTTGTATCAATCAAATTAACTTGAAATTCTAACCGTAACAAAAATAACAAACTGTGGGTGGTTTAATTTGTGTCCACCAAATTAACTTTAAGCTCTTACCGTAACAAAGATAACTAACTTTGAGTGGTATCCATAACATTAACTTGAAATTCTAACGATAACAAAAATAACTAACTTTGGGTGGTTTAAATTGTGTCCATCAAATTAACTTGAAATTCTAACCGTAACAAAGATAACTATACTTTGAGTGGTATCCATAAAATTAACTTGAAATTCTAACCATAACAAAAATAACTAACTTTGGGTGGTTTAATTTGTGTCCACCAAATTAACTTTAAGCTCTTACCGTAACAAAGATAACTAACTTTGGGTGGTTTAATTTGCATCCATCAAATTAACTTGAAATTCTAACCATAACAAAAATAACTAACTTTGGGTGGTTTAATTTGTGTCCATCAAATTAACTTGAAATTCTAACCGTAACAAAGATGACTAAGTTTGAGTGGTATCCATAAAATTAACTTGAAATTCTAACCATAACAAAAATAACTAACTTTGGGTGGTTTAATTTATGTCCATCAAATTAACTTGAAATTCTAACCGTAACAAAGATAACTAACTTTGAATGGTCTAATTTGTATCAATCAAATTAACTTGAAATTCTAACCATAACAAAAATAACTAACTTTGGATGGTTTAATTTGTGTCCATCAAATTAACTTGAAATTCTAACCGTAACAAAGATAACTATACTTTGAGTGGTATCCATAAAATGAACTTGAAATTCTAACCATAACAAAATAACTAACTTTGGATGGTTTAATTTGTGTCCATCAAATTAACTTGAAATTCTAACCGTAACAAAGATAACTATACTTTGAGTGGTATCCATAAAATTAACTTGAAATTCTAACCATAACAAAATAACTAACTTTGGATGGTTTAATTTGTGTCCATCAAATTAACTTGAAATTCTAACCGTAACAAAGATAACTATACTTTGAGTGGTATCCATAAAATTAACTTGAAATTCTAACCATACCAAAATAACTAACTTTGAGTGGTTTAATTTGTAACCATCAAATGAACTCGAAATTCTAACCGTAACAAAGATAACTAACTTTGAATTGTTTAATATGTGTCCATCAAATTAACTTGAAATTCTAACCGTAGCAAAGATAACTAACTTTGGATAGTTTAATTTGTGTCCATCGAATTAACTTGAAATTCTAATTGCTCTACAGAGCAAGGTCAAGTTTTGATTTTAGCCTACCTAGAGAAGTCGATCACCTCTAAATACTTTTCGGAGGGTATACAATGGTCCCGGAAACATATTTTTGTCTTTTACGTCAATTTTGACTACACAAAAAAAAAGAATTTTTCAAAATTTAGAACGGTGTACGTAATGGTGGCAGTTGTGGGATGTATCCAATCCTTCCTTCCGTTGAAATATGAGAAATATAACATCCTCTGGGAGGCTCATTGTACGAGACGTCACCCAACATGCCCGCACCCCCTCCCCACCCCCCGAAACCCCCCCTAACCCTAACAGACGGCAACTCCGTACGACGAACAAACGACTTCGCCTCCACATCCATCATCCGCGATATGAATAAGTAAAACTCGCTTAAAACTCTTCTCCGGGCGCCAACTTCGCGTCTTCCTTCGTTACCGCCCCCCACCCCTATCCGCCACTCCCTAGAACTCGAGCTTCTCTCATCGTACAGCTCGAATTTTAATTAGTTTTGGCTGTATTTAAGTTGGAAACGAGCGATGGTGAGAAGCGAGCTCCAGACGAACTTTACTCGTAGCAGAGCGGAAATTAAAAGATAAGAAAATAACTGGTTTCGCGGCGAATGGGGTGGCGGATCCCCACCCCCGCCAAGGGTTCGAGTATAGGCGTCGTGGCTCTTTCGTGCGCGGTAAGTTTTTGACATCTTTGAAAGCGGTCGTGCATTCAAACTTATCTTCGTGTCGTTTGGTTGACGGGTCGTCGCCGAACAGTGGCGGCCTCTGTGAATAGTGAGGCGAGATTGTGATCTCCGTTCGACCGTCGTTTGTTTGTTTCTTGTCGCTGTTGCTGGTTGAAACCGTGACTCGGTACCGACTTATTTATATCGCCATTTAAAACTCCTCGATACGCGGGCTTGAGTCGTCTGATTCGTTTGTTTATAGTAGGGAACTATTAACTGCACTGGTTGCACCGGATTTTCGAAATATTACCCTAAAAACTCTAAAATTACACATTCTCCATAAATGGGCATCATGTCTACTCGTTACTTGTGAAATTATCCATTTCGATCACACAAAACAACAAAATCCAACGCGGACAACCAGGAACGACGCAAACACGAGACTCAAACACATCCAAAACTCATTGTAAAGAATTACTTCTTTTCTGAAATGATAACTTGTTTATGTTTTTTAACTACTGGTCGATATAATACCAAATAAATAATCAAGAATTTCAACAAATGTATCCCTGAAAGAAACCGGCTGACATCCAAATTACAGCCAAGAAAATTACCCCTAAAACTACACATTCTCCGTAAATGAGCATCATGTCTACTCGCTACTTGTGAAATTACCCATTTCGATCACACAAAATGACAAAATCCAACGCGGACAACCAGGAACGACGCAAACACGAAACTCAAACACATCCAAAACTCATCATAAAGAATTATTTTCTTTTCTGAAATGATAACTTGTTTATGTTTTTTTTAACTACTGGTCGATATAATATCAAATAAATAACCAAGAATTTCAATAAGTTTATCCCTGAAAGAAACCAGCTGACATCCAAGTTACAGCCAAGAAAATTACCCCTAAAACTACACATTCTCCGTAAATGAGCATCATGTCTACTCGCTACTTGCGAAATTATCCATTTCAATCACACAAAATAACAAAATCCAACGCGGACAACCAGGAACGAAGCAAACACGAAACTCAAACACATCCAAAACACATCATAAAGAATTACTTCTTTTTCTGAAATGATAACTCGTTTATGTTTTTTTAACCACTGGTCGATATAATACCAAATAAATAATCAAGAATTTCAACAAATTTATCCCTGAAAGAAACCAGCTGACATCCAAATTACAGCTAAGAAAATTATCCCTAAAACTACACATTCTGCGTAAATGAGCATCATGTCTACTCGCTACTTGTGAAATTATCCATTTCGATCACACAAAATAACAAAATCCAACGCGGACAACCAGGAACGACGCAAACACGAGACTCGAACACATCCAAAACTCATCATAAAGAATTACTTCTTTTCTGAAATGATAACTTGTTTATGTTTTTTAACTACTGGTCGATATAATATCAAATAAATAATCAAGAATTTAAACAAATTTATCCCTGAAAGAAACCAGCTGACATCCAAATTACAGCTAAGAAAATTACCCCTAAAACTACACATTCTCCGTAAATGAGCATCATGTCTACACTCGCTACTTGTGAAATTATCATCACACAAAATAACAAAATCCAACGCGGACAACCAGGAACGACGCAAACACGAGACTCAAACACATCCAGAACTCATCATAAAGAATTACTTCTTTTCTGAAATCATAACTTGTTTATGTTTTTTTAACTACTGGTCGAAATAATATCAAATAAATAATCAAGAATTTCAACAAATTTATCCCTGAAAGAAACCAGCTGACATCCGAATTACAGCTAAGAAAATTATCCCTAAAACTACACATTCTCCGTAAATGAGCATCATGTCTACTCGCTACTTGTGAAATTATCCATTTCAATCACACAAAATAACAAAATCCAACGCGGACAACCAGGAACGACGCAAACACGAGACTCAAACACATCCAAAAGTCATCATAAAGAATTACTTCTTTTCTGAAATGATAACTTGTTTATGTTTTTTTAACTACTGGTCGATATAATATCAAATAAATAATCAAGAATTTCAACAAATTTATCCCTGAAGGAAACCAGCTGACATCCAAATAACAGCCAAGAAAATTACCCCTAAAACCCTAACACTACACATTCTCCGTAAATGAGCATCATGTCTACTCGCTACTTGTGAAATTATCCATTTCGATCACACAAAATAACAAAATCCAACGTGGACAACCAGGAACGACGCAAACACGAGACTCAAACACATCCAAAACTCATCATAAAGAATTACTTCCTTTCTGAAATTATAACTTGTTTATGTTTTTTAACTACTGGTCGATATAATATCAAATAAATAATCAAGAATTTCAACAAATTTATCCCTGAAAGAAACCAGCTGACATCCAAATTACAGCTAAGAAAATTACCCCTAAAACCCTAAAACTACACATTCTCCGTAAATGAGCATCATGTCTACTCGCTACTTGTGAAATTATCCATTTCGATCACACAAAATAACAAAATTCAACGCGGACAACCAGGAACGACGCAAACACGAGACTCAAACACATCCAAAACTCATCATAAATAATTACGTCTTTTCTGAAATGATAACTTGTTTATGGTTTTTTAGTTACTGGTCGATATAATATCAAATAAATAATCAAGAATTTCAACAAATTTGTCCCTTAAAGAAACCAGCTGACATCCAAATTACAGCTAAGAAAATTACCCCTAAAACCCTAAAACTACACATTCTCCGTAAATGAGCATCATGTGTACTCGCTACTTGTGAAATTATCCATTTCGATCACACAAAATAACAAAATCCAACGCGGACAACCAGGAACGACCCAAACACGAGACTCAAATACATCCAAAACTCATCATAAAGAATTACTTCTTTTTCTGAAATGATAACTCGTTTATGTTTTTTTAACTACTGGTCGATATAATACCAAATAAATAATCAAGAATTTCGACAAATTTATCCCAGAAAGAAACCAGCTGACATCCAAATTACAGCTAAGAAAATTACCCCTAAAACCCTAAAACTACACATTCTCCGTAAATGAGCATCATGTCTACTCGCTACTTGTGAAATTATCCATTTCGATCACACAAAATAACAAAATCCAACGCGGACAACCAGGAACGACGCAAACACGAGACTCACACACATCCAAAACTCATCATTAAGAATTACTTTTTTTCTGAAATGATAACTTGTTTATGTTTTTTTAACTACTGGTCGATATAATACCAAATAAATAATCAAGAATTTCAACAAATTTATCCCTGAAAAAAACCAGCTGACATCGAAATTACAGCTAAGAAAATTACCCCTAAAATTACACATTCTCCGTAAATGAGCATCATACTCGCTACTTGTGAAATTATCCATTTCGATCACACAAAATGACAAAATCCAACGCGGACAACCAGGAACGACGCAAACACGAGACTCGAACACATCCAAAACTCATCATAAAGAATTACTTCTTTTCTGAAATCATAACTTGTTTATGTTTTTTAATTACTGGTCGAAATAATATCAAATAAATAATCAAGAATTTCAACAAATTTATCCCTGAAAGAAACCAGCTGACATCCGAATTACAGCTAAGAAAATTATCCCTAAAACTACACATTCTCCGTAAATGAGCATCATGTCTACTCGCTACTTGTGAAATTATCCATTTCGATCACACAAAATAACAAAATCCAACGCGGACAACCAGGAACGACGCAAACACGAAACTCAAACACATCCAAAACTCGTCATAAAGAATTACTTTTTTTCTGTAATGAAAACTTGTTTATGTTTTTTTTAACTACTGGTCGATATTATATCAAATAAATAATCAAGAATTTTAATAAATTTATCCCTGAAAGAAACCAGCTGACATCCAAATTACGCTAAGAAAATTACCCCTACATTATTTCTAACATACTTAATACAACCTCAATTTGCTCCAACACAATCGTACAATCAAACAGTACAACCTATATAAACGCAAGACGACCGGATTTCATTTGAATTTATTACTGCTCGAGAATTGACAGTACATTCGAGAACAGAGACGCGTGTTTCAACATGCTAATGACGTATGTATGCCCCTGCTTTGCCATATTACACGTGTTCCACGAAATACATATATTTGTGTACGATATTACTCTATGTTTGTACGATCATCTTAAATGTAGAATCATCAACATACAAGATGGTAATTGCAGGAACAATATCACAAATTGAAGATCGTTCTACGGAACTATACTATTTAATTATTGTGCTAACAAGAAAAATATACAAAATTTGTGATTGAAATGTGATTCTGCGGTAGCCTGTTGACGATTTTCTGGAGCTGAACAAGTTCGGATTCATTTTTTTAAAATTAATTTTCTCAATAATGCGTGAAGCATTTTGTGTTACCTATATGTATCAGTAATGACCATATTCTAATGTGAATTATTTTGTTTCAGAAATACTTCCAAGCCAAACTTCCATGATATCACAGCTAACCACAACAATGGCATCACAACAAGCCTCCATCTTATTCAGAACACTAATCGGACTCACAACTACAAATTTTACTAAATAGTACATACAGTGCCATAAAACTACATGAATCCAAAATAAAAAATACCAATGAAGCAAATACACAATAAGTTATCAACCGATAATATGTTTAAGACAATATACAGTTTATGTTTAGACAGCATAAACCTAAGGACTTTTATCGAAACATCGCAAGAAGACCACAAGAATCAACGAGAAAACAACTGAAGACAGGTATGGAGTCTCCATTCCGTGAATTTACATAAAAAAGACGATGAAACCCAGAAGAAACACCAATGAAAAATGCGACAACAGGTAACCCAGCCTTTGTATGTAAATGTTGTTCGACACTAGTCTACTACTGTAAAAGTTTACATACAATATCCAATAGGAACTAAAGAAAAAAGTAATATAAACATGTGTTAATATGAAAATCTATGTTTCGGAGCTTTTGATTTAAAATGATTTCAAATATTCCCCAACGAAATTATAGAGGAGCTTGAGTTAAATTAAAGAAAGGTGTTTTCTAAAAATATTTTCGCGATATTTTTTCTCGGCACAAAATCCTACAAAGAAAAACGGTGTAAAAGACTTACCCTGTGCAAGCCCTGAAAAGTGGTGGGGTGCAAGAAGCCTCACAACAGTTGGAGGGGAGTACAGCCTTGTACGAAGACGTAACGTAAGGGTATGGTGGGGGTTAGTAGAAGGATAGAAGAAGGTAGGAGTGCAGGGGAGGTCGGGGAAGTCGTAGGGGAGGGGGAGAGTTTTAAGGAGGGATCGCAAATCTAACGGCAGGTCGGCGAGAAAAGAGGTGTGGCCTCATGTAAGATCAATGATTGCAACCCTACTACTAAACGGGCTGTCTGAGTATTCTTAATTTGCAGCTATAAGGGTGGAGCAGTCTTTTTTTGTTTTTGTTCTCTAAGGGTTATTTTTAGGATTTTTTTTTGTTTGGAATGTTTAAAAAAGTCACGCCCACATTTGTGGAAGAGAGTATTGAACTAAAATAACTAAATATATCATACAGAAGAGTAGTTTCTGAATTAGAACTAATCCAATTTTGATGTTTGCCTCAAACAATATATGAAATATCAAGAAAAAATCGGAAATATTCTTGTCATAATAATTGAATGACTTTTAAAACCATTTTGAAAGAATGATGAAAAAAATGAGAAGAAATGCTAATTCCAAGATTTATATCAAAATAGGATTCTGTATTTCAGGTAATAGATTGAAAATTTACCAAAACTACCTTCAAAATCTACCTTAAATTATAAATAGGATCAAAACAACATTCAATTATAAGATAAATCTGACATGAAGTGATATACAATGAATCAAAAACAATATTTTATATTTCAAAAACAAAATTAGTTAAATCAAACTAAATCTCCACAAAAAAAGTTTTTATAAAGAACTGCTTTTAACAATGCATTTTTTTAAATACTTCAAAAAACACACGTTTAAAACTTTAAAACATGTATTAAATCAAGCACACCCTAAAATGTTTTAAACAAGGAATAACACTTGTTCTGGTTTGTTAATTGATCTATGCATTCGAATCTTAAAAACCAGCATACAGCTCTGATTAAATAAACAAATATGCTGCGTTAAAACAAACAAAAGTAGTTATAAACAAAACAAACTGAGGAAGTTTATATAAATACAATAAATTCACATTAAAATATCGAAAAAATAGATAAAAAAAACCTTAATATACCCTCAAATAATTTAAAACATATCCACACGTAGATTCAAAGCAACCCCAAACCAACCAAACAATAATTTCGCACAACCCGTGCCTGTAAACAATAAATTTTGCCAATTTTCCAAACAGCAAGCTAAGAAATGAGTTCACTACCCCTTTTAGCAACGTGCGATAACCCCTTGCACCATAATTCATAAACTAAATTGCTAAAATAGCCCATTAATTTGAGTGCCGTGATTTCTGCCATCGTGAGTTAAGAATATATTCATACCTTGGTGGAGTTTTCGCTTAGGGGTTAAGGAGGAGGGGGGGGGGTAGATAGGGGCAGGCAAGACGAGGAATAGAGTGGTATACAAGGGAAACTTCTAGCGAATGCTGCTTTCTATATATCTTCCATATATAGGTATACTGGAGTAACAGCATGATGGTGTTTTGCAAAATAAGCAAAATTGTTGATTTATACTCGGAAAAACATCAAGCTTGCTTTATCATAAGTTCTGACATTGACTAAATCATGCATTTTTCAGGTATAGTAAGCTCTTTTTGTTATGATTTTTACATGAATGTTATAAAACTGTAAGAAGTAAATGAAAAAAATATTCGAAGAGTAAAAAAACATACTAAAACACATAAACAATTAATAAGAAATAAAGACTCCAGAAAAGTATTTCTTTATCTCTAAAAACTACATAGCCACAGAAAGAATTTTGATTTAACGTGAAGGGTAGTTAAAAAACAGGAAATTGTTAAATTTGTTACAAAATATTTATCACAAAAGTCTGAAAAAATCCTTAAAAATAACATTGAGAGTACTGGACAGGACTTATTTCCTCAAACAAAAACTACATGTTTTAATAAAGAAAGAATACAAACACATTTAGTCTCAAAAAACACGTTAAACTTCTGAGGGCACACATTTAGTTTCAAAAAGCACGTTAAACTTCTGAGCTTACACCAAATTAAAGATTAAAAACATCCAAAACTATATTGAAACTCAATAAATGAATCACACAAAAGCAAATAAATAAAAAAAAAAACAAAGAAAGACTCTAACTAGGCAAGTAATCTTGGGCATTAATTTCTTAGTAAATTGGAATATATAATAACTTGCATTATTAGACGTTGAATAAATATTTTTTATCAATATACCTAGCTTACAATGCTACTAAAACCTTAAACCTCATCTCAAATAAACAATGTAAAGCAATAATAACAAATCTACAAAAAATAACAACACAATGAAACTACAGTTCTTCACAAATTTAATAAAAACTACAAATTGGATTTATTAGAACAACTCGAAATAGGTAGCAAAGTGCCACAATATAAATTTACTTAATGATAAATGAGAATTTTAACAAAAATCTTTATTTACATTTATTTAACAATAACTTTAATAATTTTGCAATTAACCTCTCAAATATTTATTTTAGAACCAAGACATAAATAATTAATTCTCGTCATATAATACTACCGAATAATTATCCTGGCGAAACTTAATTTCCATCAAAATTTCCCCAACTAAAACTTACCTAGAATCTAAACAGATGGCGCCGTAGTCGCGGGAGGGTGGGGGGGGTTGGGGTGCCACCAGAACGTACCGCTTTTGTTTGTGTAGCCCGTGCTCATTTATCTTAGCTTTTCCAAGGCGCGCCATGTTGAATAATACATTTTCTCATCTTTAATTCCATGAATCTTAAATTTCGCAATCTCACCAGCTCGTGGTTTCGCTTTTGCGCCTCGGGAGAGATCGTGCACGTTCGGAGGTATCCGATTTAAGCTCCAGGCTTTCGAAATCTCGAGAATTTGATACCGTTTAAGCTGAAAGTTTATATTTTAGTGTTTAGTTTTGATAATTTTGCTTAACTCTTGTTTTTAAATGTTTTATTACGATATCCTCCAAAGAATTTATGTGCAATAAAAAAACTCCAAAAATAATCTACCTCAATTTTTTTATGTTTTGATTGTTAAGAATTTACTAGGTATGTATGGAAAATATGTAAACATGACTGGTCTAGAAAAATATAAAAAATATACAAAATAATTTAAGTTCATTCATAAAAAAGAAATTCCTCGTTAAAATAAAAATAAAAATTATAGGAAAGAGCTGGGTTCGAATCATGGACCTTTGCTATGCCGGTTTGCTATGCTAAGTCAGTATTCTCCTAATCTGATCAGTTTAAAGTCAAATTTTTTTATAGAAAATGTTTTGACTGTTAAGAATGCACTAGGTATGTATGGAAAACTTGTAAACATGACTGGTCTAGAAAAATATTAAAAATATACAAAATATTTTTAGTTCATTCATAAAAAGGCAAATTCAAAATACCCAGATAAAATTAATAACGAAATTCCTAGTTAAAATAAAAATAAAAATTATAGGAACTACCTGGGTTCGAATCATGGACCTTTACTGTGCCGGGTTGCTATGCTCAATATTCCTAAGTCAATATTCCGCTAATCTGGTTAGTTTAAATTCTAAAATTTGTCCTTTTTTATAGAAAATTATAAGTTCCTTGACTTATTTCTTTCCTTTTAATAGTCGAAACGTTCAAATAATAATCTAACACAGACAATGGAAATAGTCCAGGGAAAATCAGAATTGATTCAAACCAATTGATCAAAATCAACAGTAATTTGATACTCGATTAGAATCTAGAAGACTCAAAAGGTTGAAATCAAAATACAGGAAGTTAAAAAATGGGGTCAAGTATTTAAAGGGTATAGAGACCAAGTTTTGATAATAAACTCTGAAAAAACTCATTTTTGAAGTTACAGGGTGTTAAAGAGCACCGAAAGGTTGTACCAACTTGAGAAACCGTAAAGGAAAACAGTGACATATGACACTATTTTAGCGTTTTTTAAAACAAATTTTGTAATTTTCCTCCAAATTTAGTTCCAAATCAAAACTAGGTCCTCCATGAGCCAAATAATTGTTATTTGAACTTAAATCAATTAAAAATCAATAAATTAAATACTAAATTTAACAATAAAAACTTCGAGGACAATTTCAGTAATCAGAATTTTACTAAATAAAGTACTCGAATCGGCGAATATTAAACGTGTTGAACGTAGCACAGTATAACCAACACAACAACGCCAATTACCGAAACAAAACACTCAATTATCACGGATTCAAGCACTAAAAACTCAATGAAACAACCAGAATCGATAAGCACGTAACATTGAACGTAATCGACTATAAAACGCGAAAAAAATCGAAACAAAAACGAATCGAGTGGCGAGCTCGAACATCCCCCGCCGACTGAAAAGAAAAAACGAAAACAAAACACGCTCTCGATAGCCGGGTAAACGGCACCGATTTCAATTAAAAAACCGCAAACTGGCGGATAGCTGAAACTTCTATACCCTTCTCTCTCGCACCTCAACGCAAGATTAACCGCTAAGCAAATTACCAGCCACTCCGCCGGGACGATTTTTCCGCATTTTCACGAGTCAATTTTCACTTCTCCCCCTCGACGTTTAAAAAAAAAAGGTGGAAGCAACAAGTGGTAGGATCATTTTTCACTGGAGCTTTTAACTCGCCCTTAATTCTCTTGCGCGTTTTTTCAGGGGATCGGTTTTTCACTAATTAATGGGATTAGTTTTTCCGGGATTTTCCGGCTCGGTTGCGGTGTAATGAATTTTTCCAGCCGGGCCGTCCGAGTTTGGATTAACGGACTGTTTTGTCCTTTTTTTGTTGCGGTGTCGAGGCAGGTTTTTCCGACGTGTTTCCCGGCAGTTTTTCCGCCAGATTTTCCGGCTAAGTGGACCAATTAACACGCCGGCAGCTTGTGAAAAATGCGTTTCCCTTTTTTGCTCCCCAGTGAGGTTTTAACCGGATTTCCACCGGAGTTTTTCCGGGCTAATTGTGATGCCCGTTTAGTTAGGCATGCTTAAAGTCCGTTTATATTTTTTTGTGGGAATCAGTATATTATATAAATTACTTAATTAATAAATATTTAAAAAGGAAATTTAGACTAGCTTTACAAAAAAAAACCTGAAATTAATCCTATGACCGAAAAATGGAAAACCAAAGATAATTAAAAGTGAATTCAAATAATCAACACGATGATTTCTTAATTTAATTCAAGCTCCTTTACTAAATAATAAAAAGCACTGAAAAAAAAATACACATTCAAACAATATTAACAGAATTCAATAACAATTATATAAGAATATAAGCGAACCCAAACGAAACACTATTTTATAACAAACAAATCATTTTTTGTTATTTTAACTAAAATAAAAACCGGAAAAGCTCAAAATTCCTACTTTACAACATAACGAAAAACTATAAAAAACCAAAGAATTAAAAATAATAGCTATTTCCAAACGTTTCACTAACTTTATCAACACCAAACAAAAAAATAGCTTTAATAAAAAAGAACAAACTAAACCTGTAAGAGAATTTATATAGAAATAAACTTAAGTACCATATTATATTTATTTTTATATTTTTAATTAGTTTTCTTTAAGTTAGCGTTGTTAAAGCAGTTATTCTTTATTTTTAGCTAGTAGTGTTTGTTAAGCTTTAATTTTAGATCTTAAGTTACTACCGTTTGTTTTTGTTAAGATTTAATTATACAACAATAATTTAGATACTTAAAATGATAAGATGTAATACACATACAACTGTTCTAGCTGTTTAAGGTTTTCGTAGTTTTTAGTAGAACTCTAGTTTAACTCATAAGTTATCTCTATTTACTGTTTTTCTTTACTCTTTGTTTTACAGAATGAATTATATTATGCAGATAGTTGATAAGGTTATTATTGTTTATTGTAAAATTATTTGTAACTCCCGGTGGTTGAATAAAATGTATTTGAATAAACGTTGGTGTTTTTCTTATATTTGGTGTTTTTTAAAAAATATTCACGACATTAATTTTCGTTAAAAGACATAGGAAGTGCGTACCATCAAATAAAAAAATCAAAATCGGTCCACTGGTTTAATAAATCTGATGTGGCCAGGCACATGACTTTATTATACAATTTATAAAATTGTAAAATATGTGGTTGCCATTTGAAAAAAAAATTCAAAGATGTCACGAACCACTACTTATTTTATTTTGATAGTTAAAAGACAAAGTGTTCGGTAAATTTTGTAAAAGCGTTCACCAACAACTTAAATGACTTAAATGCATGTGTTCAACCAGATGGAGATCAGCAGCTTTATTTATTGGGGAAGATTTATACCATAAATTATTATAACTTTTCATCTTTTAATCGATAACATATTAGCTTATCGAATTAAGTAACACAAACGCCATTTTGGCAAAAATTGGAGTTTTCGCCCTTAGGCTGATAATTCATTATGTGATGGAATGGTTTAAAAACTATATACGACCAAATTATATAAGTGAACATATACGAATTGCCAAACTACAGTAACTACCTATTTATGTTTTTTCAAGATTATTTTATATTTTATTGCAAATCATAGGGCAAGTACCATAGGAGTCCTACAGGGTACCAAATACATGAGATCTGGCAATCTTAGCAAGGATTCTCCCAGTATATAAGAAAGGTACTCGAACGCAGATAAACAACTATAGACTAGTTTCTCTCCTGACAACTTTTAGTAAAATAGTTGAGAAAGTAATAAAGTCTAGGCTAGTACAGTTTACTGAAAAAACTATAAAATTTTACAAAAATCAATACGGATATCAGGAGAATAGTGGTACTCAGCAGGTTTGCTGCTGCGGTATTTGTGGATTTCTCACAAGCTTTTGACAATGTTAGTCATCGACTGTTACTGCATAATCTGGAAAGAATAGGAGTAAGGGGTCATTCATCGGTTCTGTTTGAGAGTTACCTTCAGAATAGGCCACAATATATTACGATCAGTGGTAAAGAGAGTGAGATATTGCATAGAAGCAAGGGAGTACCTCAAGGATCAGTGCTAGGTCCAATTCTCTATAACCTTTATGTACAAGACCTACAACACCTATCTCGTATGGGGAGTATTATGAATATGCAGACGATACTGCTTTTGTGATTTCAACATTTTTCAGACTTCGTCCTAGAGCAAAAACTTGAAAATGAATGCGCAAAACACAGTTTATATGACGTTCAGGCACAAGAACAAAATTCGAGAAAGTATATTGCAAAACAGCATCGTGCTGAAGGAGGTAAATCAACGAATTACTTAGGTATGATGATTGATAATATATTAACATGGAAACAATATTTACAACACATTGAACGTAAAATAATTCCGCTGGTTGGTGCTTTGAAAAAATGTGGTGATAGTTTGAGTGAATCAGCGAAACGGTTGGTGGAGGACACAGAAAAAAAATGCTTCAAATCTTTGTTTAATATAAACAGATTATTTCCTACCATACAGTTATATAAGAATTTGAATTTACAAATCGGTTTTTCTTTGATTTTTGTTTTGTTTATCTTGTTTTATTTTGGACTTTGTCAATGGATTTTGTCAGATACATTCATTTAACATCCTCTTCAACCACGATACTCCTCCTTACCGATCCAACACATCGCAACGTTTTCGCGTTCCAAAACTTGCCTCCTCGCCTCCGTACAAAGCAATTAGTGCGACCAGGCTACCAGCCGCCTATCTAAGAACCAAATGAGGTATAAGAAAATCAGTTTAGCCGATGCAGATTCCACAGTAATGCTCGCGTTAACGAATCATTAAACGCCGAGCGTGGAGAACGCCCGCCTGTTCTAACTTTAACTGAAGATTAAATATAATAGTTAGTGTAACTGAGCTCTAATGTCACTCATCACTTAAACGTCACTTCCGTAATTATCGCATTAAGGCGGACGCAGGGAAGAGGTGGCGTAGAGGGGGCTGGGGTAAAGAAGAAGGAGACGCTCGAGGGGTTCAGAGAAATGCTAGAAAAGTGGGGTGGGGTAAGACTGGGAAAGGGTTATAAATCAAAATTTGATGGTTATGAGACGTGATTGTTTCGGTTGATTGATGTTTCTTTCTTTGGTGTGTTTTTTTTAGAAGTTCCAATAGTGGAATTTATTGAAGTTTGATGTCAGTTGTTGTGAACATCATTGGTACTTATCCCAAAGTGAAATTTTTGTTCAAAACGCAATCATAAATTAGCTATCAGCTAAAATATTGGCTGGGCTTGTGCTGTTGCTTCACTCAGCGACAAATTATCCCTTATTTGTTGACAGAAATAACATGGTTTTAGCAAATTTTGTACATAAAAATGCTATAAAAACGAAAAGAACAACCAATTTAACATAACTAGTAAATAAAAAATCTAATGTGGCCAGACACATGACATGTAATGGACGTAAATTATACAAAATTTCCTCTACTCTAATTTATTATTTAACTATTTTGACGAAATTTCAGAAATGGCCGTTTATTTGCAATATCGCAGAAAAATTCTATATCATATTTATCCAAACACAGTATACAACACAGTGCATGCAGGTACAAGTTTCGATTCCAAATCAGCGTACTCTTTGCGACCCTAACCTTACTACATGTGGGTCTGGGAAAACCAACCACTGGTTGAGGATGTGAGACACTCCAGGTTCTACGAAAAAAGTACAAACCAATAAACCACTTGTGTGATTTCTTTAGTTGTCGGACAGGGTAGGTACTCATTTTGTTTCATTTATTGAATATTGGCCAAATTAATAATTATTGCGAATCTGTAATATTTGTTAATACTTTTTTATTGGAAAGCTTTTAATTGTGGTAAACTAATTTAGGGTACAGATTAAAACATGGGCTTATCCAGCTCAAATCGGAATGGGGGCAGTTGTCTAAATTTAACTTGTTGTATGGGCGAAGGGTAGTGAGGGTGGTTCAAAGATGCATTGCAAAAATGTTTGTAATGATAAAAAGCAACGATCCCCTGAAATCGTTTCCAAATCCAGCAAAAGTGTATTTTTTGAAGACATTTTTTGGTATTGTTAAAATAATTGTTCGGGATTTGGGAAAACTTAAGATTTCTTAAGGAGTTGTAGAGGACTTTCCAATGAAGAATTTGGCCTATTATACATATGGATTTAACGCCCCCAACTCATCCCCATAGTGCCCAGAAAACTACCCTTAAATGGAAAAATTTACATTCTTCAGATAATTGATCCTTCTAATCATTTCAGTCTATTTTTCTCATTGAAACTATTAAGTATAAGTCTAGTGGAATGTTTATAAATATTTGTCATTTAATTGACAATTTACATTTGTTTAAAGACATTCTATTTCGATTTTCGAGTTCGAAATGGCAAATTATTATTTTACAGTGACTTTGTTCATTAAAAGAATTCTTCCTATTGTTTAAACAATCAATTATTATTCATTTTGTAATCAACTTTTTTTAAATTATGGTAGAAAAGTCAGCTTTTTGTGAAATTAACTATCTAATAAACCCACAATTGATTAAACAAATTCCATTCGGTTAAACAATTTTTGTTTGCAATTCACTTAAAATTCATTTTTAAGATCGTTCTATTATTCTGCATTTATATTTTGGGATGATTTCCATTGTTTAAATAATAAAATATTAATCGTTTTCAATATCATTTATTCGAAAAAATTGAAATGATTTGAAATCTTTTGTTTCGGGAAATTGGAAAATTGGATATTTGGAATATTAAACTTTCTAAAGTCAATAAATTTTCGTAATGAAATTTTTCTTTATTTTTCATTTCTTTTTCTGATTTCCTACCACTGTGTGTCGAAGGATAATGTTGATTTGTTGCTGCCTGGAAACTGTTCCTTGTAGGTACTCTAATTTGATGAAATATTGAAAAAGATGTTATTTTATTATTGAAACACAGTTTCAAAAACAGTTTTATGCAGAACTTGAGTGTTTTAGTTTAGTGTTTAGCTTTTGTTAAGCTTTTGAAAGTGGTTCAAATTATAGTATACATATTTGACATTACAACTACTGGAAAATCTGCTGCGGATAGGTGCGGATGCGGTTTTTGTGATCTTATTTTTAATACGTTGTAAAGGAAAATCCAAAAATTGATGTACCGGCTTATATGTAATTTGGTGCAATCTCTTGATACCGTGATAGTAGAAGTAATTTAGAACATATTTAACCATATTTAGCTATATACAAATGGTTACGGTTATCGAGATATTGACAAGTTTATGTGCAATGCATCTTGTATGTTGTAAATGCCGTTATGTACGTGTATTTTTCGGTTTTGGATCATGTATAGCAAACAACCCCGATGACCTAGGCTCTTAAAAATCATTCGAAAAAAACCTTAAACTTTGTACTTGTATATGCATGTCTTGGAAATTGGTTGCTTCAAGCCAATCGGATTCATATTCAAGGCAAGAAAATACTTCGAAAGCACCTACTCGCATACACAGTTCACTGGTTTAAATTGGATTCTTGTTGAGGTGAGACAATAGTAAGTTTGTGAATAGAAACTGGTTAGGCGTTTTCGATAAATGAGTTTATGCGGAATGCGAATGCGGGTTCAAAACATGCGTATTAGGGTCATACCACTAGAAAACGACCGTTTCAGCTTGAATTATGATCAAATTTCGAAAGTTTTCATGGAAACAATAAGTATAAATATTAGACAATTTTGAAATAATACTAAAAATAATAGATTTTATAGTGATCAAAATGGTAAAATAGGTTCTTAATTGCCTCTACTATCATGTCTTAAAAGGAGTGCATCGAACGGAAAACAGCATGAATTCCTCTACCACTGGTCTTTAAAAAAATATAACTTTTTTCAGGATTTCCTTACAACATAACAGACCCAAACATGTTATCTCATGTAACTCAAAAACGACATGTATTGTTCAATTTTAAATCCGTATATGCTGCGTAAAGCTGCGTAAGGCTCCGTAAAGCCTTCTACCTAATAATATCAACAAAATCCCTTCTTCACAATACAACCGCCACCACCTTTCAAAATAAAATCTAACACAACAAAACTAATAACTAATAACCATCAAATATCCCACTAAAACTCAGAAAAGCAACTCGACAATATCCATCGAGTAGTCATCGAGATCGATACTAATCGGCACCCTACGTTCGAAGTTATACCAAAACCGGATAACAACCACCCCTAACCGCGCCGGCAAACTGAAAACATCCCCGGTATTCCAACGCATCGCTGAGTTTTATCATGACCCCATCAGGAATGTCCCGCTTCTGACTCTCCATCTCACTCCAATACACGCCGACCGTAACTCAGGAGAAACCGAGACAGATAATAAGGGTTTTTGTATTAAGAAAGTGTCCCAGGCAAGGCTGGTAATAGGTGCGATGATGAGAGACCTGAGCGAAATAGTTTCGAGAGAACCGTTCGGCTGAAGTTATTTAGACAATCTAGAGGTTCGATTATCGCCTGTCGACCAGGTTTTGGTACGCAGGGTCGGTATAGAAGAACGGCAAGATTGATGAGGGAATTGCTCGCTCGATCTGTCAGTACGGTGGAAGTTGTAATCGTTCTTTGATGGGCACATTCTCGTGTAATTGGGAGGAATTTTGAACTGTGGAGGAGTAGGGGTGTTTTAGAATAAGTCTTTGGTTAAGTTATATTGGGTATTGGGTCGCGGTATTTCATCCCTTCGAAGAAGAGCTTTACAAATCGAAATTAGTATGTATTTTTAGAGAATTTACAAAGAAAGCCAGTACCTACAAGACGCTGCAGAGCTATTAACACTAAGAATAATAAATTTATATGCAAAATACAAATAGTTTACATTGATATTAAATTTAATATCCGATAGTATTTTTTTATTTTTATTTTTATGGCGTCCCCATTACTATAATTTGTCTGGAAAAAAAACATACGCAAAGTTAAAGTGGGAAATATACCAGATAATAATATTTATTTCTGTATTATTGAAGAAATGCAAATGCATATCAATAAATTAACCATCCGTATTATAAAATTGCTAATGAGAATTAAAATTCATATTAATATTAAATCAATAATTAATTAATTGAAACTAAATAATTAATTATTTATCTCTTTCAAATAAATCTTATCAGTTCCAAGTTATTCCAGTCTTATTTTTCTATGATGTCTGAATCTATTGTATCGTTTAGGTAAAGTTCTTTGATTACTTGGGTCGGCTGAGAACTACCTGGTAAGTAGGTATTATTTTACCCTCATTAGTGGGGAATGTTGCATAGGTGCTTCTCGTACATTGGCGAAAAGAAATATGTATTCACTGTCGGCTGACATTCAACAGTCATTCTTGTTTTATGTCTCTCGACAATCGATTAAAAAAATCATACAACAGTTGTTTGATTTGTTAGCTATGGTCTAAAGTCTAAATATATTTATAATATACAGAGTGCTTATTTTATTATAGAAACTGGCAACGTTTCGTTTTCCAATAGAACAAATAATTCCACAAACAGATTAATTCCAAGAACTTTTTGTAGGAATGCTTTTTTATACAATGCATCATTTTTGAGTTATAAGCAATTAATCAAAACTAAACTTTTATTTTAACTAAACGGATAAAAAATAACGGAACAATTAAATAGAATTAAATTAAATGTTCAAACAAGAAAGTAATTCAAAGTACAGGAGTTTTAGTTAATTGCTGATACCGAAAAATCATGTCTTTTATGAAAAATGGTTCGCACAGTAAATTCGTAAAAATAATCTCAGAATTAAAAAAAAATTTGAATATGCGGTATGTTCTATTTGAAAAAGGAAATGTTACCAAATTTGTTTACGGTTGGAGAATTATTTAGTTGTAATTTTGACTAACTCTGTCAAGATATGCACTATAATATTTGATTTATACCGCAATACATTATTCAAAATAATAAAGTAAAAAGAAACTGTTCTCCAATAACATCATTATCTAATGCTGATACAGAATATTTGTTAATAAAAAAGAAGAAAGCACAAAATAAAATCAAAGCCTCCAATATTGAAATATGATTAAGTACATCAAACCGTAGTCTTGATAGTGGTTCAAAAAGTTTCTTATTGTCAACGTTTTCTTTTTTTTTTTTTCAATTACTTTAAAAGCTACAGCCGAATCATTAAGAAACAAAAAAATTCAAGTTCTTTTGTATTATCTGTATCAATTATTCGTTCTCATTTTGTTAGATAAATATTTTCATTCTTTTATTCTTCTTTGTTTTGTTAATATTTCAAAAGGCAAGGGGAACATTGTAAGGAACTGAAACGAACGAATAAGAGCGAATAAAACTTCTTACATTTTCTGGAAAAAAGAACAATGTAAAAATCTGAATGTAAGGATTTTTTTTGCCCGCCAAAGTTAGCTTTCTCTAAGACATATTTTGTTTGACACAAGTTGTGGATTTCAAAATTGTATCTAGCAATTTCTTCAAAACATGTTTTTCTGTAGGAACATTCAGTAGCGCTGAAGAAGTGAGCCACATGGTTTTCGAAAGGTCAGCAATTTTGACGCACGACATAACACGGAAGCAATTCATTTGCTAAATGATTCAGGCCGTGAAGCCTAACTACCTATATAAAAATCGTATGGTTTTACAAAAAACATCAGTATATATATTTTTTCATCTGAAATTAGCTTAATGCATAGTTTATTTCAGATTTACTAGTTTAAGTCACTCAGGTGACTCATTTGCAATATAAAATAACCCATTATTATCTCCAACAAATATTTAAATGGTTATCAAACTCGTGACACCTGCACGGTTATAATAAATCATAAACCGACCACCACCCTCGTAACAAATCACAAATTTAAATTACAAACGCTAAAACATTTGAAAGCCAGCAACGAATAACCAGACAATTAAAACTTATAATAAAATCTGGTCCGTGAAACCCAGCACGACAGACCTAGATAAAGTTACCAGATTTAATGTCAACCATTTAGAATACACAACAATGCAACGTCAAATATTTATTTGCATTTATGTGAGCCGACAGCTTTTAATTTAGAGTGCTGTTTTTATACATAATAATTATATTAATATGTATTATAACCTGTATAATCTAAGTTGGAGTGCTGGTACAGTTGTGTAACTCGTGGCGCCACCTAGCGGGTAGTAGCTGAACTATATAAGGGGTGGTCGGCGTAGGGTGCGTTACGGTGAGTAGGGCGCTGTAATTAGGAGGGAGCAATGTTGGTTGCAGTACATTTAGGTATAACTTTTTTTGTGTGTGTAGATAGAAATAATTTGCTGGTTATTTGTTTGTTTCTTTGCAATAGGTAGGTAAATATGTTATTGGTTATTAAAGTTATTAATAATATTATGAATTTAATTGTGATTTACCTCATGTAATATGAAACGATATATTGTGAGTTGGAATTGGAAAAAATAGCGCGTCATGTTGGTTGCATAGCCGTCGCTGTTGTCAATATTGTTCGTTCTTATTTTTCTTAATACCTGACAAGTTGCCGAGTGCCAAACGTCCCCCACGTAAGGGTTGTTGAGCTAAAATGATTTTTCGTTTATAACAAAATTTGCCAGTAGCCCAAAAAAATCCTTTATATTTTCAAAAAAATTATTTTTACCTTCTAGATTCTTTATTTACAAACCCACCTACTTCTCCCTAAAATAATTAGGAACAATTCTATTATAACACCACCCCGGACAAACCCATTACCGCTCATAACAACCGAACGCCCCCAAAACAACAACAACAACTTTCCCTATTAACAGATGACCGCAAAAGGGTTGCTAGCAGTTGTCCATCGGCCACTGACCACCCACACCCTTCGAAAACCCCAGAAAATTCCCATTTAAGACGACCACCCCCTCCAACCGGCGCCTCCGCCAAAATTAACCTCCCCAAGAAACCCAAAATCGAAGGAAACCGCTCGCACAAAGGCGCCGGGCTTTCAAGCTCTCCCATTGGCTCCTCGCTAATAAGACTCTGGGAGAGAAGATGCCAGAATTAATGAGGTACGCTTCTGCGGGCTGCGAAACTTAGGGGAGGATTGCGGGGGTGCTCGGAGCGAAGGGTGAAGTTTCGCTAGCGCGAAATCTTATATACGAGCGCTGAAAGGGGTGGGTACGTCTTGCGAAACTCAACGTCAAATCTTGACAGCGAAACAGGGAACAATATTAATGTTGGGTGGAGTATAGCTTCTTCGTAAGGGGTGGTTACCACCCCTTACAACCCATAACCACCCACAACCACCCTCCTGTACCTTGATGGCATCCTGGGTACCCGAAAGCCATATTATGTGCTCCTTTATATGCCTGGTGGAAACTTACGTATTCTATCAAGCGTGTATATGCTGGCGTTATTAATGTAAGTGAACGGGAATATGGGGTAGGAGGGGGTGGTTTTGGGGGTGCGGGGGTGTGGGGTGTCCGCTCCTTGGGGTTTAAAACTAATATCGGTAATGAAGGAATTAATGAATGTTCTGCTCGGTGGTCGGGCTTGATGTATTTGAAAATCTGGCTTTGGGCCAGTTGTTTTGGGGACAATTGGTGTGCTAAAATGTTCGGGGGTGAATCTGGGATGTTTTATGATACCGGGGAACGCTGGTGTATTGTTCTGTTTGTACGTTGGATGTAATAATTGTTGGGTTTTGTCTTACGTTCTAATACATCTTAAAAATGAATGAAAAGATGTAATTATTTAGATTTTTTTTTAACTTTGGTAATGAACCTTTCGTTTATATCTTGTATTAGTGTCCTTTTTATTTTAATTCTAGCAAAAAAGGGGCAAAATAATTTTTTGCCCGGCACCTCCACCAATATATTAAATAGCATATAGAGCCTATATTATTGGTTATATTTATGTTTTATATTTCTGACAAACATAGTTTAAACTGATTATTTTGTGGAACATTTATTTCTGCTAACATACCTTTTAAGAAACCCGAAAGACGTACAAGTAATATGACCTTTTTTAATGACGAGAAATTGAATATTTAATATTCTAAGAAGTTGCACTGAATATTTCATCAATTTTTAACAATAAAATATAACTTCACTTGGGTAAACATCTATGACTCTATTCACTTGGGTAAACATCTATGAATCTAAACTTATCCAATTTTATCTTCAGAAAACAAAAAAATTTCAAAATGCTTTATTGGCATCAATGTAAAAATTTGGCTCGATCACACAATTTCCATTGCCGTGACTATTGTTGAAACATTTTACAAAATTGCAAATTTTTTTAGCTAATTTGAGATGTAAGAGCAAGTTATTATCTAATAGAGTATACATTTTGTTTATTATTACTAGCTAGTTTATTATTACGCTACTAGCCCTATAAAAGACTGTTCATAAAAATTCTTCATAAACCAGTTTAAGTTGTCCTAGAATCACCACAGCCGCACTACTAATATCTAGCTTCTGAAAAAAAAAGAAAAAACAAGTACACAACACAATTTAATTTATTGAACAACATCTCCAAGAACATTTCCTTCGGTCAGATCTCGATCTAACACCCTTGTCCGACATCGACAGACACTCGAAACCAATCAATTTTTAACCGACACCCCAACTACCCTTAACTACCCTCTCTCTTCATTTCACCGCAACACCTTCGCCAAGACCTCCTTGGTTTGTTCTTAGATTTCATTAAGGATTCAACTCCACCCGGATTGTTCCACCCTTATATCCTACACCCCCCCCCCCACACACACCCCCTCACACACACATACACAAGCCCATCTCAAAAGCTGAAGGAAAATCAACGGAGCAGGCTTCCTTCCTCCACCGGTTGGGATGCTTTAGTTGGCAGCCAGCGCCATCTTGGATATTCTAAGAGGCACCCCCGCCCCTTTTCCACCCCATACCACCCGCCATCCCGTGCCACCCTCTCTCGCTCTAGTAGTTAAATCTTGCATGATAGAAATTTGCAATTCTCTCGACTGTAAGATGAAACTCAAAGTCTAAGGGTTTAGTAAAGGTTCAGGGTGCTATAGGTGCGGCACGAACGCAATTTCCCATCAATATGCTAATGGCGTAATGGCGGTAGGCTTCCGCCGTTTGTACCGGGATGGGGTGTCGGTATATCAGAAAGGCCGGATACTCCTTTGTCGGTCCCGGTCTATGTGGTGCAGAATTTCTTGAAATGGGGAAAGAAATTGGTTATTTCGTTTGATGTGATTGGTGTGCCAAGTAAATTGTCAATGAAAATAGTACTATTTTACGCATTTACCGCTGTTTTGTAACCTGTTTGTAAAGATTTGAACAAAGAAGAATTTTAGGTGGGAATTGGTTCATTGATGAATTGAATTTACTTTAATATTGTATAATTGTTTCTGGATGACATATTAAAACATAAATGACACATTTTTCAGCAAATAGGTATTACAATAATAACTCTTTCTGTCTGCAAATGTTTATTTAAAAATTATGAGGGTTCCCTAAATTTATAGCATCATCAGCGTCATCTTAAGATGACATAATCCTTAATTACGCCACTAAGACATTAATTAAATAACAGATATCTAGGAAAATAGCTAAATGACAGTAATGTTTATTGATTTTTTTTCTAATCAAAATTCCTTTGGCGGTTCTTATTTTGGCAAAAATTTGTTTTTTTTTCATGAGCGGGAAGAAATTACAAAGAATTCTTGTTGTACCGACGTGTTTTGTTTTTATTCTGATTTTCTGTAAAACCAGATTTTACTGGCTTTCGAATTTCGATGTTACGGAAACAGATTGTTAAAGAATCAGTTGTAATTTGTTTTATATTTTTGTTGTTGTCCAATCTAATCATATGTATTTGATTCTGCTGCTTTTTCAGTAAATCCATCTGCGTTCAAAAGTTTATTGGTTATATTTTTTAATGTTAATAATTGAAGCAAAAGAAAATATATAGAGTTAAATGCATATTTTCGTTTCTGGTGGTCACAGTTGTTGTAGTAAACAAAAACTTCCACTATTTTATATCATAAATTAAGCCATTACGTCTAGTTCTTATATCAATCGAAATATTAATAACCAATATGTAGGCATGCAACCACATACCCACACAATTGTTTTAAAATACCACCAAACGACAAAACCGACAATTTTGCGGTGTTAGGCAGCCGCTTTATTCGATTAAATTATTTGTTGATGTAAAATTCATGAAATGAAAAATTTTATTGTATCCATTTCTCAGAAAATTTTATTTATAATTTTTTTATTCTTACTTTTATGACATATATTAGTCAATGCCAGTGATACTAAAATATATATTATAGTTTTTATTATTTTAATATAATAACTAATGTTTATTTAGAACTAGTGCAAAACTTCTCGATTTCTTTATGCATTGATATTTCACCCTGTAGATAATAATGGTTCATAGAATAATTAATACACGAGCGTGACTTACCTTTAATTGAAATAATATTAACGACTTTGGATATGTTTGTAATATAGTTATCCATCTACAGCAAGCAAATAGTCGATATTTTCAATGAGGTTGTTTCCCGAAATGTCTAAAAATTGCGACAGTGATACCGATACATAAGAAAAATGACACGAACAACTGTAACAACTACAGCCCCATATCATTAACACCGATCGTATCAAAAATATTCGAAAAAATCCTAAAAAAGCAAATATATATACATTTTGAAGGGAACAACTTGTTTAGTGAATCTCAGTTTGGATTTAGGCATGGCAAATCTACCAGTCTAGCTATCAATGCTCTTATAAATAAAGTCTTAAACAACTTTGAGCGCGGATACCATTCAGTTGCCACGTTTTATGACCTCTCGAGAGCTTTCGATTGTGTCACACATCATATTCTATTAGAAAAACTTAATAAATATAACTTTTCGAAATCGAGCATTGAGTTAATGGAGTCATATCTGAGTAATCGTTACCAACACGTAAAAGTGAAACAATTCAATTTCATCGAACAGACTTTGCAGTTACGGGGTACCCCAAGGATCGGTTTTGGGCCCTTTTCCCTTTTTAATTTATATCAACGACATTAATTGTGCTACTGAAGCCACTGATCTTATTCTATTTGCGGATGACACAACGGTAATTGATGATTATGAACAGCTTCTTAACACAGTTGGTCTATGTGACAGAGATATTAAAGAATGGTTTTCTTCAAATGCGCTATGCATCAATCAGGATAAGTGCTTATCGGTATTGTTTACATTGCGATATGAAGCGCGTTCCAGTACGGACGACAATGAGAGTGTAAAATTCTTGGGTGTTAATCTTGACACCAAATTAAAGTGGGAAGTCATGTCGGACATGTTTCAGGAAAACTTGCGAGGGTGATTCATTATTTGAGGATCTTGAGAGAATCAAACTCTATATAAAATGTCGTAGGGTTGCATACTTTGCCTTTTTTCACTCCTTGGTGACATAAGCTATATTTAACTGGGGCCATTCAGGTCACAGCAATAAATTGTTTTCTCTACAACGCCGATGCATAAGAATAGTACTTGGAGTCGGTTGGAGGGAAGATTGCAGTGAACACTTCCGAAATCCCAATGTTCTGACACTTCCATCCGCCTACATATTGGAATGTTTAATGTACGCTAAGGTAAATGCCAGTACGTTTATGACATCGAATGCAATTCACTCGTACAACACTCGTGAGAATCAGCAGTATCGCCGACCTTTTCTGAGATTGCAGAAGTCGCGCCGCAACGCATCAAATTACTGGGCTCTAAAATTTTTTAATGTTCTGCCGCCAGCAATTAAGTGTTACTCCAATAAAAGATTTAAGACAGTACTGAAACAATTCTTGGTTGAAAAATGTATATTTAATTATGATGAATACTTTAACTGTAATTTCGTAGAAATATGTAGTGCATAGTGTTTTTCTTTTTTGTTCTGACTTGTGTAAACAATTTTCTTTGTAATAACACCAACAAAGATGATTATGATTATGATTATTGCTGATATTTTCAATGAAAAACACCCAGATAACCAAATTACCCATTCAACTATTTCTAGGATAATCAGAAAATTCAAGCAGACTGGGTCTGTTGAAAATCTCTTTAAGAAACAGCACAATAAATATGTTGCCGAAAATAAAGAAACAAATTTACCAGTGTTTCAAGCGGTAATCAAGCATAGAACGACTTCGGCTTGACAAATTGCTTCTCACACCCAATGCAGTAAATCGACATCACATAACATACAAAAACTGAACAAATATCACCTTTATAAACCAAAATAACTACTAAACTAAAGGCAAGAGACTATGGTAACTGATATGACTTCATTATTATCGATAAACTTTTTGCTATTTTACGTAAATGTCGCCTCGTCTATCGATAGAATATTAACAAAAAACAATCTGTCTCTTCCATTTCTCCCTGAAACGAGATGATAGCTAGACGAGATCATAGCTGGAAAATGATTCTTGCAAGAGGTTTTACATTGTCTCTTTAACAAGATTAGTCTAATTTGTCAAATTTTTACCTTACAAAAATTGACCTTAATTGTTTACAATCAAGAATTAGATCTACAATAAATCGCTTTTAAATTTCCAAGATAAGTACTATTATTACTTATAACACCATTTAATACAATTTATTAAAAACAACAAATTTAAGTTTCACAAGAAACGAAAGGTTTTATCTCACAATTAGGTAATTTAGAACATGCAAGGGAGGCATTCACCAGCATTATTCCTGGCAGTAACACATACATGAGATGTCCAAAGAACATTTCGCTAATTTTAATCTGCCATTTTGCCGGCTAACCCACACACCACGTTTTGTTAATTTGAAATGTTGCCCGCAAGTGGTGTTCACGAAAACTGGGTGTGTAATAGTTTAAAACAGTTTTATACGTTCCTCCAAGCGAACAACACACACCGCTCAAATTTTAGTTACAAACCATGGCAGCGAGCAAGTCTACATTAATGCAAATTTAAATTAATGCTCTGTTAGATTTTCTAATCGGTGTCCTTATACGTATGTAGCGGCTAACACATACAAACCAAACAGTGTTTTGCAGGTATTATGTGATAATTGCCATTATTTTTGTTTGTGCGATCTGTATAATATACTACTGACCGAGATTATTGTGCCTTTAGGGCAGCTGGCTTGCAATCTACTCATTTCATCTAATTTGTCGTGTTGTCCTTTTTCTGCAGTTTTTTAGTGTGTGCCTTTGTAAATGGTAAGCTGGTAAGCAAATCATCACTTCCTTACTTTGTGTTTAATTTTAATTTAATGTGTTTTGTATAATCTGTCACACCTCCTCAAGAATATTTGGTAGATTTAGAGTTTCAGGTCATTGTTTTACTTCTCTCGTTTTAATTGTAAATAAATATTTGTTATTCTTTTATTGAGATTTGTATTTTACTTATTACTAAGTTTCTTTTATTATTAGAAGTGAGCAAACCAGCTACTATTTAATGGTAGAGATTTTGATTACATTTTTGTTGAGTTCAAATACCGATTATCATGGTAAGAGTGGTGAGCTTTGTCTGATAAAAGACAGCATTGGTCCTATTGCAAGAACTTACGTGCTGAGCGTGTTTAGAGAGATAAATTTCATAATGGTTAAGGTTGTGGTTATTAAAGTTATTAAAACTAAAATTACACAGAGAGAAATTTTTGTTTGATTCAAATAAATATGCATTAACTCAAAGAAATTTGTTGTTTCAATAGAGGCAAAGAAATATTTATTTGCGGATAAAAACGCATTTATTTGAAATATTTGTTTGGTAGAAAGAAAGTTGATTTGTGTCAAACAACTTATGTTTCCAGTTAAAAAGTTTGCAATTTGTGTATTATAAGAAATGAGATTTATTTACTTCAAATAATTATGTGTGTAGAGTGAAAGAATTAAATTTTTTTAAATTAACAAAAGTGTTGGTCGATTTAAAATGTTTAAAATTATTAATTTGTTGAAGGAATTAACAGACAAGAATTTTTCGGAAGACTCGCCATTATGTGTCACCTCATTTTTGGGATGTCGCACATCCTCGACCAGTGCTTGGTCTTCCCAACCCACCATATAGTCAAGGTTAAGTTAGTAAAGTGTACTCTGATTTGTAATCGCAACTTGAACCTGCAGGCACTGTACTCTATAAGTTCTATACTGTCGATCACGCGGCTTTATACTCTCGATATGTACGAAGTGCGAGGAGAGAGTTTACAGCGCCATCTAACAATACAGTTGGATGACATTAAAAATATATTTATTTGAATCAAAATATGATTTCTTTGGTGGAAGGAAACCTATTTTAAAGCCAAAACAAAAATATTACTTTGAAGGAAATAAATATCTTCTTGTGTAAAAATATATTTATTTTAATCAAAATATGATTTCTTTGGCGGAAGTAAACCTATTTTTAAGCCAAAGACAAAATATTACTTTAAGCGAAATAAATCTCTCCTTATATACAAATTTATATGTTAGAATCAAAATTATATTTCATTGGTGTAAAGAAACGTTTTTTTAAAATCAAAACTATAACATTACTTTTAAGGAAAGTAATTTTTGTTTGTATCCATATATATTTATTCCACTTAAATAAATATTTCAAATAAATTAATCTCTGCAAGCAAATAAACTAGAGTATTCAATGAAGTAAATATTGTTGGCGTCAAAGAAATATGTTTTGACCCAAAAGAATAAATTCAAACAAATACATTTCTTTGAAACAAGAAAGCTTTTCTCTCTGTGATACTTGGATGTCTCCTGCCTTTGGTCAATGATATAATTTCCAATTTCAAAGGCTTCCCAGACCATTATTCAACATTCCTGTTTCGAACTTTGTTGTTTTGATCAAACTTGTGGTAAATATCTATTCACTGGAGTGTTTACTGTTTACGTTTAAGTAATTTTAACTTTATACATTATTATTACAAATTATAATATGGTCTGTTTGATAGACATTTACATATTGCAGTACGTATGGACTGTTTTCAGACTGTTTTGTAAATTTATAGACGCAATTTTTAACTAGCACACACCAATACCTCTTGTATTTGTAGTAACAATCAGAACCATAAGCGTCCGCACGGGGAGGGGACATAATAATACTTCAATCAATTCATCAGGTGACTAAATTCAGGTTAACTGTAAAATGCATCGAAACTATCAGCATAACTTTGTCTCGGATGCATTACTGATCACGTGACCTACGTACCTAGCTCACGTAGATTCGATTAAAAAGTTTGCCTGTCAATTTCCATCGATTTCCAAACGCGACGATCCAAAGACAACGGAATTATATTATGAAGCTTGTGATGGCTGATTGCCGCGCAAACTTTGGACATAGTTAGGGGTAGGGTCGTCGGCCATTCTAGAGAACCACCCCTTACCACCCCCTACCTATCGAGGGGGTGTGCTACGATAAATGAGGGATGTTTCATTTCAAGCGGGGTCCGATTTTTGTTAGTCTGTTTTCCGTCGGTAATATAAGTATGGCGTATAACATTTTATGCCTGAATCCTTCACAAAATAAATGATGTAAAAGATTAATGAGGAATGCTGTACTTAATCAGAACATTTGTGACTATAGGTTAATAATAATATAGTGATACGCAGGCGGGATGTAAATTTTAAATAAATCAAAAATTACAGCCACAATCTGGGTTTGAACCAGGGACCTTTGCGTTTCGAACACAATCTCTGTTTCCCTGGTTCAAATCCAGGTTGTGGCTGTAATTTTTGATTTATTTAAAATTTACATCCCGCCTGTACATCACCATATTGTAACCTATAATATTAATTTGACAAAATATGTCGTTTTTAACCTTTTTTTTAAAGGAAAAACAAGAAATCTTTTCTATCTGTGTATTATCGCTAAAATTAGCTAAACTGAAGCAGATACTACAAAATTCTTGTCGATCCAAACGAAACTCGAAGTCTACAGTCATCTATACTTAAAAGATAAATTATTTAACGAGAGATTACGGTTCAGAATTCGTAATTATCGTAACTTTTTGATCGTCTATCAAGTCAGCCGCCCATTTCATTGCTGACAAATGCATTCTGGCGCGTGTATTGTAATTTGGAAAAGCTATAATTGCTTCTGAGAAGAGAAACCGAGACAAGTATTGTCCGCAATCCGAAAACGGCACGCCGTGATCTTGTAAATAATTAATATGGGAACGATTGCCAAATGTCACCGAGGTAGGCACTTTCATATCTACAGTAATGTGACATAAATCCCAAATCATTTATTTTCGGTTCGATAAAATATGACTTCCTTTGGATTTACTCAACACGAAATTAAAGTTAAAAAAAGAGCTATTTTCTATTGAAAAAAATGTATGTGGTAGCCTTGATTTTTTTTTTACTAGCGTGGCAAAAAATATTCAAAATTGGTAAAGGAGTAAAAAACAATTTTTAGAGCTCGAATTTGTTGTACTTGCATTGACGAAATCTCTTTGTCAGTAAACAAAAATATAATACTGCTGCAATAATTAAAATATGGTTCTATAAAATGTAAGTCACGCTACTTCATACGAAAAAAGCGCGGTGCACCAAAAATAATGACATTTTTAAACATTAACTTACCTATACTCAAAATTAAAACGATTAGTAGATAACAGTTAAGTAATAAATAAAATTAATCAGAAAAATATAAATTTATTAATAGTTACATACTAAGGTAGTAACAAGGTTCATATTAACTTATTGGTTTTCTAATTCCTTAAGAAATTGAATCCGTTTAAAATACGGGTTTATTGTTATTTTTATTAGCTCTAACTTATTACCGAATTGAGAAAATGAATACTCGAATCAAGTTTATTTGCGGCGAAAATCATTAGTCTCATACAGAAAAGAAAAAGATATATTTCTGTATAAATTCAGAACATAACGGGAATTTTGGAATTTATTTCTACCAACTAACTCTTGAATGTTTTAGGGAAAGCACTTTCGATGTACCGAATTGCTTCCGAAGTTTTCCTTTTGCCCGTATTCACATAATTCCACATTTTGTGTGTGTGTATGTTTTGATTTTCAGGCCTTACAAAATTTTGTACGTGAACTATCACCTGGTGGTTATAAATGCCAACACCTATTTGGTATATTGTGATAATAAAACTTTCAAAACCTTCTTAGTTTGTCAAATATTTAGGTAATTTGGCTGGATTCTTTATATTAGCAGTTATGTACCACCTACTCAAATAGTTTTGATAAGCTCATTTTTGATACAACTTTATACTAATCTAAGGCTTAATAAATCCGCGCATAACATACGGATGATATGTAGATGAGGGCAAAAATATATATTATCAAAACATCATATTTATTATCTTTATTTTAAGAAATATATTTCAAAATGTTTACATATTTTTAGAAGTTTTTATGTGGCATGTGGTAGCAGAGCTATACCCATTTTTATTTTAATTGTATTATGTTCTAAATTCTTTATTTACTTATTTTATTCATATTTATTACTATTTGAACATTGTAAATGTTTTTTTCTACTTTGCGTTCGTTATAAGCTCATAACGAAACCGCTTTCGGTGTCGTTATGAAAACACTAGATCAGAAAGTTTTAGTAAGTTTTGGTTTTCCAAGATATATGATATTGACGTCAAGTGTCAAATAAGGCTGACATCTCAATCGCTATTGGCTCGCGTCAGTCGTATTTGTGAATTTTACCCTAACTACCAACTGCTGAATATAAAATTACTAAAGATGACCACTGAACTTTTCGAAATTTATGTAAAATTGAACTAACAATTTTTAAGCCACCAACTTTGGATGTAAACATAAATCAAAATCTAATTATTAATGTTAAAATATGTAAAATATTAAAAATGTTAAAATATATATTTGTTTTGCTTGCTATAGACCAACTGCTAACTTTTATAAAGAATAAAATTTTCTGAGAAATTTATATTAAAAATTTTCCACGCGCTCTAGACTTTCCCGAACACCCAGTATAAACAATCACCATCAAACAATTAAACAAATTCACTTCAACACCAAACACAACTTCGCATACACCCCAAACACAAGCAAATATCTAAACAACCCCACAATCACACATTTCCACGAAAAAAGGAAAGAGACTTCAACGCTCGCGGATAACACAAACTTCACAATCCGACGGACACCAGACACTAAAAAATCCCGAAAAATAAATCGACAAATTTCACATTCGAAAGGGTTAACAAAGGGGTGTAAACTCGTCCACACCCTTAAATCCAGTTTTCGCCCGAAAACTGTAGCGACCATCTAGATTTACCCCTTTTGTATACCTATCTATATATGTATATCTATATATGTATATATATTCACTGACCTCAGAACAAGTTCTTAGGCCTACAAGTGTATTGAAGAAGACGGAGATTCTCACGATATAAAATCCCTACTTTGAAATTACAATTACAATGACCACTGTCCAGTTTGTAAGCTCAAGAAGTACTCGGAGGTCTTACTGACCCTTGGTCAGTTGACCTTGGGTATGGAAGGGTGCTGTATATCTATAGATGCGTTGTGCGGACTTGATTTTCTTGATTTAGAAATGCGGTGTGGTTGTTATCACGTGAGATGGTTACATGTGAATTGGGGTTGTTGTAACTAGTTTTAGGGTGATATTGGGGTAAATTGTTGATATTTTATGGTGTTGGATTTTGGAAGTTTGACGGTTGGGGTATATTGTGTTATGGAAATTAGTTTAACGTAGGTAGTAAGTACTTTTATATACCCATATAAAAAAAGATTACTTGTTTTAAAGAAATGTATTCTTTTGAGTTTATTCTTTTGGGTCAAAACATATTTCTTTGACGATAACAATATTTACTTTATTGAATACTCTAGTTTAATTGCTTGTAGAGATTAATTTATTTGGCATATTTATTTAAATCAAATAAACAAAAAAAATAATAAAAATAAGTTTTCTTCCGCCAAAGAAATCATATTTTGGTCCAAATAAATATATGTTTAATGCGAATGCCTCATCTAAACGGTATTGTTAGATGGCGATGTAAACACTCTCCTCGCAGTTCGGCCTTATCTTGAGTATTAATATTAGACTGGTGACAGCTTATCGTTCAGTTTGTAATACGGTCATTTTTTACATTCTTCTTCCCACAAATTTAGCTTTTTTAGTGGAAAAGTTTTGTCAAAAAGTGCACTTAGATAAAAAAAATCTATTTTATAATGTAAATTGGATTACATGAACTGTATTTGAGAAAACCGAAAGACGTGGTATTAATATTTTTCATAACAAGAAATTGAATATTTAATATTCTAATTATTATATAGTTATGTTATTGTAAAGAATAATTGTTTTATTAAAAAAGCAAATAGTCTACTTGCATAATTAACATTCATGACGTATGAATTGTAAAATTATCCAATTTTATCCTGAAGACGAAACCAAAAATTTGTCAATATGTTTTATTGGCTTCAACCCGAAAAATTAAAAATTTGTCGTGATCTAGCTAGATCTAGATACTTTAACTCAGTATCATTTTTTGTATTGTTCTTAAATCAACTTCTTCCAACAATATCGGCAAATTATGTTCCAAAAATGTTTTGAAATCTCGTCCGTCGAGAATACCATAAAAAATGGCATCCAGTGACCACGTATTTTGATTGTTAATTTGTCTTACCCATCGGGGGTTTTCGGTGGCATAATAATGCATATTATGCCGGTTTACCAAACCATTACTTTGAAAAGTAGTTTCAACCCAAAAAAGGATTTTTGAAACATAATTTGGTTGTTCATCAATTTTTTGTAACATGCTTTCACAGAAAGCTATCCTGTTTGCAAAATCATTCCCATGTAGCTCTTGGTGTAAACTTAAGTGGTATGGGTGAAATTTATGAAGTTTTAATATTCTACACAGATAGAAAAGATTTCTTGTTTCAAAGAAATGTATTTGTTTGAATTTATTCTTTTGGGTCAAAGCATATTTCTTTGACGCCAACAATATTTACTTCATTGAATACTCTAGTTTATTTGCTTGCAGAGATTAATTTATTTGAAATATTTATTTAAGTGGAATAAATATATATATGGATACAAACAAAAATTACTTTCCTTTAAAGTAATATTTTAGTTTTGATTTTAAAAAAACGTTTCTTTACACCAATGAAATATAATTTTGATTCTAACATATAAATTTGTATATAAGGAGAGATTTATTTCGCTTAAAGTAATATTTTGTCTTTGGCTTAAAAATAGGTTTACTTCCGCCAAAGAAATCATATTTTGATTAAAATAAATATATTTGTACACAAGAAGAGATTTATTTCCTTTAAAGTAATATTTTTGTTTTGGCTTTAAAATAGGTTTACTTCCACCAAAGAAATCATATTTTGATTCAAATAAATATATTTTTAATGTCATCCAACTGTATTGTTAGATGGCGCTGTAAACTCTCTCCTGGCACTTCGTACATATCGAGAGTATAAAGCCGCGTGATCGACAGTATAGAACTTACAGTACAGTGCCTGCAGGTTCAAGTTGCGATTCCAAATCAGAGTACAGTTTACTAACTTAACCTTGACTATATGTTGGGTTGGGAAGACCAAGCACTAGTCGAGGATGTGCGACATCCCAAAAAGGAGGTGACACATGGCGAGTCTTCCGAAAAATGCTTGTCTATTAATTCCTTCAACAAATTAATAATTTTAAGCATTTTAACTCGACCAACAATTTTGTTAACTTAAAAAAATGTAATTTTTCACTCAACACAATCATAATTATTTGAAGTAAATAAATCTCATTTCTTATAATACACAAATTGCAAACTTTTTAACTGGAAACATAAGTTGTTTGACACAAATCAACGTTCTTTCTACCAAACAAATATTTCAAATAAATGCGTTTTTATCCGCAAATAAATATTTCTTTGCCTCTATTGAAACAACAAATTTCTTTGAGTCAATGCATATTTATTTGAATCAAACAAAAATTTCTCTCTGTGTAGCAAACAGATCCTAATCCATTATTTTCCCATTACAAACTACCTACATATCTCCAGGACGATTCAACTCTAGCTTCTATAGCTGAAGCCTTCTAAACTTTCTAACAAGCATGCAAAGTGTTCCATCGCAGAGGACTACGGTTAGACGGTTAGACTGAAAGATAATATTTCCATTAGGAACCTCCATCAGTATTAATTAACCGAATATGCAAACTAAACTCTTTGTAAAATCCGCCCCTATAGCACAGACGTCACATCTGGCTACACCCCACACCTATTACCATCTACCCCCCCCACCCCCACCCCTATATACTAAGAGATGGCAGAGTGGGACGGAGAGGAAAGCGACAGGCGCGAGATGTTAATCTTACTTCAGCTCGGTCTGAAATTACATCTCAAGACGCTCCGAGGCATAAATAATGAGCGGAGGCACGTAAATTGTAAATTCTCCGAGGTATTAATCTAAGTTAGCGGTGGAAATTCAACTCCTGTGACTCGAGATTAGAGCTTTAATATATTCTAAAACTTTGGAGCGGCGTCGGTCGAATAAGCTCCCCAAACCAGCGCGCGCGGGCGAAGGGGGCGCCCACCCCACACAACCACCCACGTTTTCAACCCTTTTCCGCGGCGGCTCCGTTCGATAGCCTCGTCTTTATCCCGCCTAGGGAGGACACGTTCAACTCGGCAAATCCAGGATCGGATCTTAGATGCAATGCAAACGCAATTAAAGAGCAAATAGGGATGTGCAAATAGTATCAATTCGTTACTTCGTATTCGTTACTTTGTATTCGTTACTTCGTATTCGTTACTTTTTATTCGTTACTTTCAAATATTGCAAGTTACGAATACTTATTTAAAAAAGTATTCGTTACATCAGATTAGGTTTCAATCACAACAAGCACAACGAATGAAATATCAGTTCTAGTATCATGTATAAACTACAATTTCCGTAATTAAATAAAATACATATTAAGTTGGAAATAAATATGATTATAAAATTGAATAATAAGTAGAACAGGTGTAATCGCCACTAAACGTAACTCAATAATAATCCCGCCAACGGAATTGTGATCCAATGTCGTAATCCCTAAAAACACGTAAAATTGGTATTAAACAAAATATCAGCATCAAATCTGGTATCACAAGTAATATCAGTTTAAGTAACGAATACAAAGTAAAGAATACAAAGTATCGAATACAAAGTAGCGAATACAAAGTAACGAATACAAAGGAACGAATGCTCGATTAGAAAGCACCGGTATCAATTCGTTACTCAAAAGTAGGTATCGGCAGTGCACACCCCTAACAGCGAATAGCAATCTTTTCTAGTTTGGTTTCATAATGAACGACGCCGATTTTGATTTCATAATAAACAAATCCACCGTTTTTGTTATAATAATAAACTGATTATGACACCGTTTTCGTTGATAGAGACATTGCGTGTTTCCTATAAACTCATTATGGCACAGTTTTCGGTATCATAATAAACACATTGCGGCACTGTTTTCGGATTCATTACAGTTTATAAATTTTGAATTCTGATAGTGCTAATAGTCTGGTAATGGTCTAGTTTTTCGAATGCAATTTAGTGTCAATTTATAAAAGCTTTTAGAAAATAAATGTCATTTTGAGTAATACTTCTCATATGGACAAAAAAATTAATAAAGAACATAATCAATACCAATAACAATAATAAAATTAAGCAAAGTTAACTAAAGAACGCGAAATATTGAACAAAATTGAAATTAACAAATGAACAAAGAAATAAAATACACTCCGAGTAAAAAGTTTCATGACGACTTATCGCGTTTTTCAATGCTTAAAGAGACTAGAGCCATTAAAATACTAATGGCTCAAATGTATTAAAGCTGGAGTACCACAAGGTAGTGTACTTGGCCCAATTCTTTACCTTCTATATACACGTGATCTTCCGCAATTAGATGGTGTTACCGTTGCCACGTTTGCTGATGACACTGCTATCATGGCAGTAGATACAAATGTTGAAGGTGCAACACTAAAACTGCAGAATGCTGTCAACGATATTAGTGATTGGATGCAACGATGGCTAATTACATTGAACGAAACCAAATCCGTTCACATAAACTTTAGCAACAAGCGAATACGGTACGTTCCAGTTACAATAAATATCACCACCGTACCCTACTCGAACACGGCAAATTACCTCGGTATGACGCTAGACACCAAGCTCCGCTGGAAAACACATGTTAAAAAGAAACGAGAAGAATTGGGCATAAGATACAAAAAATGTACTGGCTTATTGGTAGGAAGTCGTCTTTATCGACATATAATAAACTCCTACTTTCCAACCAGATACTTAAACCTGTGTGGACCTATGGTATCCAACTGTGGGGCTGCACTAAGCCAAGCAATATCACCATCATTCAACGCTTACAAAATAAGGTGCTAAGAAACATCGTGGGGGCACCGTGGTATATAAGAAACAGAAATCCCCACAGGGATCTTGGAATGGAATTAGCAACGAACGAAATTGGAAAGTGTGCAGAGAATCATCAGACCAGACTTCTCCAGCACACGAATGTCGAGGCAATCCAGCTTCTTGACAATTGTGACAGTGTACGAAGACTCAAAAGAACCAAACCTTTTGAGTTGGTGAAGTGAAGTTCAAAAAGCAGAGCACAGTGTTATGTGAGTGATAGCTGATAGGTGAACAAAGCAGAGCAACGTGCAGTGTGTGAAGTTCAAAGCGTCAGCATCCAAATTAAATTTAAGTTACACCAATGGGAACACTTAATATCGTACACTTTTTATACGTAGCAATTTAGGTTAGATTAATATAGCTAGATAGTCATCAGACTAGGTGTTATACACAACTACCTGTGGGGTGCTGTTAAATAATAAAAAAAAATAAGAGACAGTTTAGCTATTATTTCAAACGGAAAACGAAAAAGAAAAATAGATAAGTTGATATGATAGTTTTGCTCAGTTTTACATGTTATATCTGGAACAAAAATTTGTAGGGAAAAAGTGGGACACCGCGTAAATAATAACGTTAAATATAATCAAAAAAAGATTTGATTTGTCTTTCCTGTTTCTTCCGAAATTCCAGTCGTCTCAAATATTAAACAAAACAAAGAAAATACAAAAATTACTTCTCCACACGTGTTATATATTGATTTCCAACAGAAATCATTAAAATTTTCAACATTTCCGTTTCCAGAAGCCCTCCTCCTGAGCCGGCCCTGACCGCTCGAGACCCTCATATATTCCAGCGCCATCTTAAATCAATATAATATAAAATGAGCGAATCTCGGCACTCTGCTGCTGCAGACAAAGAAAACGGAGCCCGAGCACCTTTAAGAGGAAGAAGGATGCCCAGCGCGCGAATCCTTCGACTCCGGATGCTGCACAGGACCCTTCCAGGGTCTCCTACCGCCGCACCAGAGAGAGAGAGAAGAACCTACCGTCGTTGAGTTGCCAAATTAGAAATAGTAAAGGACATAAGATGGAGCCTTGTTACTACAGCAGAGCGCCACCGCCGGTTCACTTATCTTTAAGATTGAGAGGGGATGTGGAGCGTGCACCAGAATGAGAGGGTGGGGGAAGGATGGAGGAAGAGAGGGAGATGGTTCGTACCTGATAAATATATATGAGACAAGGAAATATGAAGGCGGAAGTGCGCCATTTTCTCAGGAACGCCCCTTCGTTTCTTTTTTGACGTCAACGGAGGAATTTCTCCCTTGGATGGTAGTAGAATGGCACATTTGCTGTTGAGATGCTTGAAATGAAGGAGGGTGTAACAGAATAGGCTTTTGTTGGAGGTGTGTTGAGACTTTCTTGACTGTCAGTTGCAGGAAAATCTTGGTAGTAAACTTAATATGCTTAAAACTTTTTGATTTTCAGGTTAAAAAACGATGTGAGACAAGAAAAAATTCTGAACGTCATAGGGATATTAGGTCTCTTAATTACCTACAATTTGAGGTATGATAGAATTTTATGCAATCAATTTTGCAGAAGTTATAAACATTTTTCTGTGGAAACTGATTGAAATACGTTAGCTATAGGAACGAAAATTATCGCAATCTAGGCGGGCAAAACTCTGAACGTCATAGGGATATTAGGACTCTGAATTACCTACAATTTGAGGTATTATTGAAATGTATGCAAACATTTTTGCAGAAGTTATAAACGTTTTTCTGTGGAAACTGATTGAAATACGTTAGCTATAGGAACGAAAATTATCGCAATCTAGGCGGGCAAAACTCTGAACGTCATAGGGATATTAGGTTTCTTAATTACCAACAATTTGAGGTATGATAGAAATTTATGCAAACATTTTTGCAGAAGTTGTAAACATTTTTCTGTGGAAACTGATTGAAATACGTTAGCTATAGGAACGAAAATTATTGCAATTTAGGGGAGCAAAACTCTGAACGTCATAGGGATAATAGGTTTCTTAATTACCTACAATTTGAGGTATGATAGAAATGTATGCAAACATTTTTGCAGAAGTTATAAACATTTTTCTGTGGAAACTGATTGAAATACGTTAGCTATAGCAACAAAAATTATCGCGATTTAGAGGGGGCAAAACTCTGACCGTCATAGGGATATTAGGTCTCTTAATTACCTACAATTTGAGGTATCACAGAAATTTGTGCAAACATTTTTGGAAAAATTATAAACATTTTTCTGTGGAAACTGATTGAAATACGTTAGCTATAGGAACGAAAATTATCGCAAATTAGGGGAGGGGGGAGTCTGAACGTCATAGGGCTATTAGGTTTCTTAATTACCTATAATTTGAGGTATGATAGAAATTTATGCAAACATTTTTGCAGAAGTTACAAGCATTTTTCAGTGGAAACTGATTGAAATACGTTAGCTATAGGAACGTAAATTATCGTAATTTAGGGGGGTGGGGGGGGGGGGGGGCAAAACTCTGAACGTCATAGGGATATTAGGTCTCTAAATTACCTACAATTTGAGGTATGATAGAAATTTACGCAAACATTTTTGCAGAAGTTATAAACATTTTTCTGTGGAAACGGATTCACATACGTTACCTAAATGCCAAATATAGCAATTTTGGCATTTTACTGTGAATGTATTGTGTCTATACCCAGTCCCTAGAATAATCGAGATGATTTCAAAGTAAACATAAAACCTTATACTTTTAGCCACTATATATTCACAACATTTTAACCTTAAAATAGTCGAGAACCTTCCCTGATAAGTTGTCTCCCACATTTTTTTATCAAATTAAGCTACTCTTGACAATCTAGAGAACAAGAAATACGTTATTATATTCCTATTCCGATGCCACAATATTCCTAACAATTAGAATCTGTACTTAGTAGCCCAGTAGTAGGTACCTACCCATAACATACATACATAAGTTAACGTATTCCACGCACATCGCACTTAAATACTATAAACAAACACAAAAAACGCTTACCGATATCCATAGCATCTTGATAATACGTCCTTGGAGTACATTCTCTATTTCCACTACACTAAACCACACACAACACAAGCAAACCGCAAGAAAAACGTTAATTCCTTGAAGAATACAAGCGAACTGTCAAATACTCGGTTCGCCGACCGCCATGTTCACCCACGTGATCGGGCACATCAAATCACAGCGCTCGGTCTAATGTTTGGCCGTAGGTACTACCGTGTTTACAACTTTTATAATCGACGAAAATACACTTATCTCACGTAGTTAGGCCCGTTTTCGCAAAATGCACCACCGGCGATGTTGTATTGATAATTCTACGGCACCTGTTGTTGATATTAGCCCGAAATTACGCGGATATGAACGAAAATATCAAGAAGATCCTAGCTGCGACCGGGTAGCATAGAATCTTTAGGAAACTGTTTGACGTTTGGGCAGTGTTGCCAACACAGTTTCTTTTGTACTAAATTATTTTGTACTCATTATGTTTTTTTTATGAATTCAATAAATGGATAATTGTAAACCGAATAAATAATCTTTATTTCAGTACGTATTTTCAAATGTCGATGTTTGAATTTATGAATTATTGTGCATAAGTTACAAACGCGAAATTAGGTGTTGGTGATAGACCTACCGAGTTAGACATTTTAGGAAACTGATTTATCGATCTTTTGAAGTATGTATTTATGTACATTACATAAATAATTTTTACATTTTACGACATGTGCCATAAACCCCTATTAACCATACATAAATCACCTCTGCTTGTAAAACAGGACTATATTAAACTAAATGTCTACGTTTTACAACTGGGTCGTAATACTTGGACATCCAGGGCGGAACCAGTTGTAGGTTAGCGCCGTTTTGGGCATACGCTGCTTCAGTAATCTCCAGTTTATGGCTGATCTGCAATTAAATCATTAACCCAAGTTCCCGTTCTTATTCAGTAGTATTTGAAGTTAGCGTCATCTCAATCACAAGAACCAGTGTTACTCAAACTGTAAAATGGTAGCTCCACACACAGCCCGAAGAAATCCACACTCAGCCCAAAGAAAAACTTCGTTATTGGTATTGATTTATTATTCTAGAATCATGGAATCATATTTAGGTATCAGCAATTATCTAAAACTCCTGTACTTTGATTTAATTTGCTGTTTGAACATTTAATTTAATTCTATTTCAATTGATCTGTTAATTTTTATCCGTTTAGTTAAAATAAAAGTTTATGAGTTTTGATTAATTGCTTATAACTCAAAAGTGATGCATTGCATAAACAAATATTCCCACAAAAAGTTCTTGGAATTAATCTTAGAATTAAAAAATGCAAAAATATTTGTTATATTGGAAAAAGGGAAGTTTCTATAATAAAATAAGCAATGTAAACTATTTATATTTTAGTATTACCTATACTTTTCAGGTTGCATTGATGCACCGCACGTGCTTGATGTCATAAATCAGACCCCTGTCGTAAATAATACCTTCGGGAACACACAAAAAACCCTTTGAGCCGCGTCAGTAGACCGAAATTGAATGGATCGACGCAAACGCGAACAAATAAAGCGGTTTATGGCGAGACACTCGCCGAACACGTGATTTTTATCCAACTATTCGACATTTATAAACTTTTATAAACAGAATGGGATAGACATACTTATAGAATATATTTCATGCTCTAGCTTGACATTTCACCAGTTCATATCTAAACCCCAGCATGCATAACAGAACCCCAAATATTGACGTTGAACGATTGGAATTTAACGAACAGATCGCGGGAGCGTTCCGAATAAATATTACCACGAATTTCAGTCGTCTTGCGGGCTAATTACCAATTCCTTTGATGGTCTAAGCATCCCAGCTTCCCCTTCAGAGATATTATTCCCATCTTGTAGGAACGCAGGAGCGGATTACCGACTCTAGGGCGTCTATAACTAATTGATGGTGAACGTTCTCCATCCCATAAGGCAGAGACAGATCGAGAGCTGGCTTCATTCCTCAAGTTTCAATTCCCCAGTCCCTGGCAGGTTTCTTAGCTATCCGTGTAGACGCAGGCGCGTGTATATGGGAAGACGTATAACGAGATAAGTTATATTGAGAGGAAGGCAAATTTAACGAAGCCGAGAGGGAGCAGCGAGCTCCATCCGTTTGGCCTGGATGCCGCTTCTAAGCAGTGGTTCTCAATCGTTTTTTGTTGTCCTGTACACACAGAAAGAAGTGGTTGTCCTGAAGTTAATATTTTGGTCGAAAAGCAATAATAAATTAGCTATTATGACAAAAAACATGCTATTAGAATGAATTGAAAACGAAATTTTTAGTATTCTATGGAAAATTGTAAATAAAATTAAACAATCCTTATATAAAACAGGGCTTAAGTAAAATATTAAAAAAATTATATTAAAAAATCTTGCCTTTGGCCGGGATTGAACCATCACTCAGTAACGCCACGTATTCCAAAAATCCGTACGGCTGTGAATTTTTGTGCATCTGTGAATACTTAACGACTCTATCAAATAAAATAGGTGTTCTTAACGATACAATCAGTAAATCACCGTTTTTTTCTCTTCGTTGTATGCACTCACTGTCTCAGACAATGGTGTGGACATTGATATGTCACCACAATCTTGCGATAACAACATACTGCTCATATTTTCTTGCACTTTGCAGTGAGAGACAAACTGTTAGTTTCACAAAAAAATGCGATTGGGTAGGGTTGGGCACATTCGGACATGGGGCACAATTGGACCTTTGAAATATCTATCTGTATATATGCGAAATATTTAAGGACAAATGTAAATATAGAAGCCGTTCGTTCATGAGGTACCTATAATTACGATTGTGTTTAAATAGTTTCGCAAATGGAGATATAAATTGCAGTTGTACAAAAGTGCCTCATGTCCAAATGTGCTCCACTCTATCATAGATAGGGATAAATGTTTTATCTTTTATTTTCATGTAAATATTCTTCTCCATTTCTGTTAAAATCAGTTTCACGATACAGTTGTTCAGACAGTTCACAAACGCCGATACTCATTAGAAGAGAAAGAATTGCAATGTAATTTTTTGTCTGACTTGCTGGCATGCTGGAGTTAAAAAAATTGTTTTCGACGTTGGAAAATGCTGGTGGCGTTCTTCTAACATTTGGCAGATTATGTGTCAATATAATACGATATAATAAATTTATCGAGGAATACAAGTTTGACCAACCAAAAAATAGTAATAAATAAATAAATTATTACTTTCTTGCCCAGTATATTTAAAAAATTACAAATGAAAACATCCACTTGGATTATAAATACTAATAAAACTTGTATATAATAATATACTATTTTAGTGTGATTTCCTCATCCAACTGTATTGTTAGATGGCGCTGTAAACACTCTCCTCGCAGTTCGGCCTTATATTGAGTATAACTATTAAATAATAGACTGGTGAAAGCCTACCGCTCAGTTGATGTCATGCGTCTAAAACTGTGTTGGCAACACTGCCAGTGCATTAAACCAGTGTTGCCAACTTGAGGGGATTTTCCCTTTTTAGGGATTTACGGAGGTGTATTGGGAATTATCTTATTACATTTTAGACCATTTTACTACGTCAATAAAATTATTATTATTATTATTATTAAAGAAAAAAGGGATTTTTGGGATCATGACCGAAATTTTTCATTGAATCAGCACTAATTATGGTAAGAAACCAATTAACATACAACCACTGTTTTGACCATGCTGTAGTAAAGCAAATTTGTTCTTTATGAGACGGAATCGGGAAAAATATCGAGACAATGTATTTACACATTATTGGAAGTACCTAAATTTCGAAATAGTTTACAGGCCAATAAAACTAATTTTCAACGCAAAGATGAGCATGTAAAACTGCGAGATGTAAAAATATACTTATTTAAAAAAATTACTGGTAAATTTGTTTAATGTTTGTATAGTTTCTTACCAAAATCGAAAATACTCCCTATTTTAAATTATGACATTTTTTTCCTTCCTTTATTTTTACCTACCTTTTTAAAATTATTTGTTGGGGAATTTTAGCCTTAAAATGGAATTTTGATAACATTGAACGGGAAAAATCTTGAAAATGGGTTGGCAACACTGTATTAAACGTCAGTTTCGTAGAGATTCTGTGCTACCCGGTCGCAGCTCGGTTCGTCTTGATATTTTCGTTCATATCCGCGTAATTTCGGACTAAGATCAACAACAGGTGCCGTAGAATTATCAATACAACATCGCCGGTGGTGCATTTTGTGAAAACGGGCCTAACTACGTGAGATAAGTGTATTTTCGTCGATTATAAAAGTTGTAAACACGGCAGTACCTACGGCAAAACATTAGACCAAGCGCTGTGATTTGTTGTGCCTGATCACGTGAGGAAACATGGCGCTCGGCGAACCGGGTATTTGACAGTTCGCGTGTATACTTCAAGGAATTAACGTTTTTCTTGCGGTTTGCTTGTGTTGCGTGTGGTTTAGTGGAGTGGAAATAGAGAATGTACTCCAAGGACGTATTATCAAGATGCTATGGATATCGGTAAGTGTTTTTTGTGTGTTTGTTTGTAGTATTTAAGTGCGATATGCGTTGAATACGTTAACTTATGTGTGTATGTTATGGGTAGATACTACTGGACTACTAAGTATAGATTCTAATTGTTAGGAATATTGTGCTAGCGGAATATGAATATAATATCGTATTTCTTATTCTCTACATTGTCAAGAGTAGCTTAATTTGATACAAAAATGTGGGAGACACTTATCAGGGAAGGTTCTCGACTATTTTAAGGTTAAAATGTTGTGAATATATAGCGGCTAAAAGTATAAGGTTTTATGTTTACTTTGAAATCATCTTGAGTATTCTAGGGACTGGGTACAGACACAATAAATTCACAGAAAAATGCCAAAATTACAATGTTTGGCATTTAGCTAACGTATTTGAATCCGTTTCCACAGAAAAATGTTTATAACTTCTGCAAAAATGTTTGCATAAATTTCTATCATACCTCAAATTGTAGGTAATTTAGAGACCTAATATCCCTATGACGTTCAGAGTTTTGCCCCCCCCCCCACTCCCCTAAATTACGATAATTTTCGTTCCTATGGCTAACGTATTTCAATCAGTTTCCACTGAAAAATGCTTGTAACTTCTGCAAAAATGTTTGCATAAATTTCTATCATACCTCAAATTATAGGTAATTAAGAAACCTAATAGCCCTATGAGAGTCCCCCCCCTAATACTGTGCTATTGTAATATAAATAATAACGTATTTCTTATTCTCTAGATTGTCAAGAGTAGCTTAATTTGATCAAAATTGTGGGAGATATGAAGGGTTAAAATGTATGTTTACAAATCTGTTTGGAAACAAACAGCTTATCAGGGAAGGTTCGCGACTATTCTAAGGGTAAAATGTTGTTCAAAATTACGAAAGAATTACAATAAAAATTTTTAAAGTTGGTCGAAGATTACAAAAGTTTCTTAACATCAACGTTTTGAGTAAAATAGGTATTCCTTTTATTGTGGCGGTTGGTGTATGATTTTTTCCAAAAACCTTGCTCTTTAAACTTGTCACATTTTGTTGTATTGTGATTTGTGAGATTAGAACATTTGTCTGTTATCTGCTTGGACCTTAAGACTTGTTCTAGTAACCTTATGGATGTATTTATGAATATAATTCATCTTTCTTAGCCTTCTTAATATATTTATTAGTTGATAAAAATGTATTTATTTACAATGTTTACTTCGTACAAAGGATATATACTTGAAGAAGTTGTGTTAGATTGTAATAGTTAGAATTTACAACTTGAATCCTTATAGTTATAATAAACGATAACAAATAAACTTTTTCTTGTACCAAACAATTAACAACATTATATATAAGAGATTCCTTCAACAAACTAATAATTTCTTTATGCAAAGAACCATTTATCGCAACAAACGCCCATAGATGCATGCACACAGAGAAATGTTTAAGACATTCGTTGTCTTGCCGAAATTTACTCCGAACAAATCAATAAAGTTTTCAATTTAGATGAGCTTTTTGAACCAAAACTCACAAATTTCTCCTTTGAAGCGACAACATTTTGTTTCCAAGTAAAACTACATTGGATAATTTTAAAAGTTTTTATGAGTTCTTTTAAGAATATAGTGTGTTGCATTAAACAATTCAATATATTCCAATGAAAACAACTATTGCATTGAAACAAGATCATATATGTAAAATATGGTGTTCAAAACAAGTAAAATTAGTTGGTTGATGCAAGAGACGTTTTGTGTGAACCAAGTAACCAAATGCTTAGTTTAAAATATCGGGTGGTTTCATTGTGCGGAAAACTTAAGAGTTTGCGCGGTTTGTGGCACCAGACTGACGCGACGTAGAACGGCGACAGTTTTTAGATACGCAGTATATGAGGACTACATTCTCCAGTCTCACTCACAACCCTCACAACGTTAACTCCATGCAAATATATTGGTTATAGTGGTAAGCAGTGTCGCTTTGATATACGCTTGATTGTATCTGCAGTTTTACATGTGATAATGGACAGCGTGGATGATTTTTCAATTTCATCAGATCATCTTAAAACGATATTTGACAGTAAGTATATGCGTATATCTACTTTTTATGCGAATGTTAATACACTATGTGCATTCTATGTTTGCAGACCATAAAATAACTGTGCAAAACAGAACAAAACTTACAGAAGAAGTGATAAAAGAACTTATTCCAGCTATTGGAGATCGGATTGTTTTCCGGGAAGCGGTGAAGCTAAGAGGAGATTTAGAAACATCTAAGGTGAGAAACCGTATTATAATGGCCAGTTGCAGAAAGGCCCATCAAATCTTGTTGACTGCTTAGCTCTTAACTGTACTAATTACTGTATCAGGATGAAATTTTTTTTTATATTTTTGATTGTATTTTAAATATATTTTTTTTCTTTTATAACAAGTTATTGGGTTTATATCAGTATGACACCTACTTGTTTGAAATGTATTTTTATTTCTTATAATAAATTAATGTATTGGTATATATGAACTTTTTTTACCCATTGTCTTTGCTACAGGACTAAAAAAATATGTCTTACAAAATAATTGCTTAAAGAACGTTGATGTAATACCACATATTATGTTTTGATTAGATTTGTCAGCCAGAAGAATTATTCTTGCTAGTAAATATGATTAAGAAAGTAGTGTGCTATTATAATCGTGTAGTTCTTTCTGCATTTGTTTTGATAGACTTATTTTTTATGTAACCTTTGCAGCAGCGGTAGATAGTTTTAACAAAACAACAAAAACATTCACTTCAAATCAATATATTATGTTGAATGTAAATTACTATTACTTGCTTTGAATTTTTAACGCACTTCGTTTAAAATGACAGTTACTTGCTTTGAGAACAAAATACTCTATTCAGAACACTAAAGGTGTTGAACCAAAATTACAAATGTTTCTCTGAAACATTGGTTCTTCCAAGCAAAATAACCTATTACTTATTCCGATAGCTCTATTACTCTCTTTAAGACATCATATGGTTGCATTAAAACAATATTAGTTTGGTCCAAATGTTGAAATATTTGAAATAATACTACAAAGTTTCATTCAAAACAACATTATAGTCCTTTCGAGTTGATGACTATTTGGTGCAAGTCAATAGTTTACTCGTTGCAACTAATTTTATCTCGAACGAAGCACTTAACACATTTGTACTGAGAAAATATTGTCTCGGTTGAAGTGGATAGTTATTTCGTGGATATGGAAATCAACCGTTGTTTTGATGCAAAGCAATTTTATTTGAATTGAGCATCCTTTCTCTGTGTGTGGGAATAAAAACCATTAAAAGGTTTCACATGTGATAAGAATGCGTGTTGAATGTCTCTCACAGACCAATGCGCGAAAAACGTTGATCTCAAACAATTATCACATAATATATCGGATTTTAAAACACCAGATGTCGTTGAGTCAATGCATATTTATTTGAATTAAACAAAATTTTCTAGCTGCGTACAGTGGATCCTCCAACACTTCCGCATAGACAAGTAGAGACGCCAAACGGCAGACGGCGAACTTCTCTCTGTACTCTCGAGAATGTATTCGCATATACAACAAACAAACAAAGCATCCTTCGAGCAAACTATCTCGCCTCTGCTGGCGCTGGCCGGCATACATGTATATACAGTCAAAGCAAGCAAGCGGACTACACTAAAGATAAACTAATATTAGCCATATTACTCCTTAACCGGAACACCGTCCTCTACCCATAACTCAATATAAATGCAAATATCTTATATTAAGTTCGCATCGTCGTGCATTTTCGCTAAGACAACACACATCTTAGCCGGGTAGAGGCGGTTATTTTATCGGGGGTTGGGCGAAAGTCGCCCCCTAAGGGATAATTGGTAAAGGGCCGGCGTAAATCAACAGAATTCTGCTTACAGCATTCTTGGTTCGTTATATTAGGCGAAGGAACGTTGCGGTTGCTGATCGATAACTTGAGTTATGTTAGCCCAAGTTTTCCCGGGCATCCTTGAGGGTTTCCACCCCGTCCGCGCGGGTAGGGGATGTTTGTAAATATAATTTCGTTGCCAATCAGGGTTGGGGGCATACTTCGGTATTGATTATGGAAGATGGAAAATGGTGGTCTTTCCGTTCTTTTTTTTTTTTCAAGATATTTACACACATAAAAATACGGAGTTGGATTTAACACCGATTCAACGCCGCTATGGATCTCCCTCGCGACCGTTTGCGCATGTAGTTAAATCAGACGGAGTTGAATTTTTACAGAGCTCATTCACTCTTTTTATAGTTATTATTATTTGTAACGGAGTTGAAAATATATGTTTAGGGAAATGCAGGTTTACTCCTTTATAGACATAAAATAATCTCCCCGCGTGTCAAACTTCCGCGTTCCGGAGTGCAAAAGTTCTTCTGTAGTAGTGAAATACATCCGTGGAGATGTTACGTAACTCCTTTATTAGTGTTAAAATTACCCTGTTGCGGGGTGCTTTTCTTTTATTGGCGAAATTATTCTTTCCCTAAAAGAGTTGTTTGTGTACGTAATGAAGTTAAATATGTACCAAATAGATTGTTTTTTTTTTCAGAGAGGTTCTTATCTTTATTAGGAATATAACGGGGACCAGTAAAAAACAAAAATACATTTTAACAATTTATTTTTCGAAAAAACAAGTAAATGAATATACATGTTTGCACAATACTCAATAAATAAAATACAGTTTATCCTAAATATAACAATAATCTCCGTATAAATATTAATAATAATAAATTAATAACTAATATCAAATATAACAGAGTACATAAAGTCTAGAGTACTTTCATTAATAACTAAGTACATATAATATAATTGGTAACTATATACATATCATTCGCCTTATTATAAGGAATGTGTATAAGGATTTGTATTAACATCGTCATCCTCTTCGCCCGTCCTAATTACCAAAGTAATTCCTCGTTGACTGTGCCATATGAAGTCTACCAATAACTCCTTGTCGATTCCATAACTCGCGTCATCATAATATCTTCATATTTTGTCTCTGCTATTTTAAATAGCTTGCCAACTGTACATAAAAAAAAGAAATATCTGCAGAATTGTTGTATTTTTGTATGTTGTAAGGCAAATAGAAAAAATCAAAAAAAACGCATTGCCGGACAAAAGAATACACACTAGTTCATAAAAACAACACAAAAATCGACATGCATTCTGTAGGTACAATGCAGTGTCATACTCGGTATGAAGGTACCACAAATGCGGCAACAAACGTACTGCGCACTTGACTAGCCGGTATCTTCACAAGCTTTTTTCTATAGTACATTAGTAGTGTGCGTAACATTTTTATAAACTACAAAATTATAAAAGCATGTGAGCACAACGAATAAGTAATGTACACGCATACATATGTCTACGTACATACATACATATGTGGTAATATAAGTAACTTACCTGCAGTATTAATTCTGTCGAAATTTAATACATCGTTGATAATTCTGACCCATTTTTTTATTTGTCCGTATTTAACTCGTATGAAAATACACTGCTCAATTTGAAAAAATAATGTACTTAATATAAAATATTAAAAGTAATGGAAATGAAACTCACTCTCAACTGCACCCCGCAAACTTAGGAGTATAAGTGACGTCCACAACACACTGCGAAGCAAACTGCAAACCGTCTTGGTGGCGACATGTTGACGCCTGTTGTTGTCAAACCGTAAGCTTTTGCCTTTACAGTATAAATCTTACCTTTTTGGAGATTATTCACTCCAAAACGGAGTTAGAAATCAATATTACACAGGGAATCAATGTTTACTTTTAGGAGTTTTATCACTCCGTCACAATGTTCAGTCATATCAACTCCAAAAAGTGTACTTTCTCTCATTTTTTCAGTTATTTCAACACCCTGTATGGTGTTAATTTTCATTTCACAGCTTCAGTGAAAGTTTTCACCATTTCGGATATAAACTATTTTCAACTCCGTGCTGTGTAGTTAAATTAACTCCGATATTACGTATATCAACAATTTTTAGCACACAATCAACTGAGTTTCGGAGAAAAAATCACTCTTTTTTGTGTACAACTAACTACGTGCAAATTCTCTCCGTAAAATTTTTATGTGTGATATGATTGTTACCATACACAATTTAATCATCTAACAAATGTGAATATTTATAAAAAAACAAACGTAAATTTTTTAGGTGTAAAGGTTCCAGTGCTTTAAATTTGCAACGTTTTCAAAAATAATTATTAAAATATGAGTATTTCCAACGGCTTCCGAGATGACGTACTATTTCTGTCTTATTTAACACCAATAAGTAACAGAAATATTGTTCTGCAAAATACAATTTGTGGGGTGCTTAATTTGTTTTTTTTTTATTTGCTTATAGAATATATAGCATTAAATGTACATTCAGCGAAAAATACGAGAGTTTCAATGAATAATTACACTTATTCCAGTTTTTCTTTTGCCACAAACTGTTATATGGACATTTCAAAGCATTTTTGTTTGTAGATGACGAACCGGGAACGTCTCCATCACGTCTTACTTTTTTTGAAATGTTCGCTTCGTCTATTGACTGCAAAATGTGGCTTTACTCCACTCCAGGAACGACAATACTGTATAATTCCGTTGACAATTCGATCGGCATTGCTTGAGTATCACATCAATTCGAAGGGTCTAAGTGAAAGCCCCTTGTGTTGGTCCAAGTGACCGCAAACACATGTTCCGGTTGGTCCCCGAAGTTCAACATGCCGTTGTCGTACGGTCCGCCAAAGTCCGAGGAGAAAGTGACATCTTGGTTTGTTGGTCAATTGACGACTCGTTCCCAGAATCGATATACATAATACAGCATTTAAGCACAACATCCAGGTGCAAAGCGCCCGAAAGAAACTCGCAAGTACAACCGTTTAAGAGTAATTACAATAATTTGAGGTTATTACCTTAAATTATTAAAGCAATAATACATTTAAAACGTGTAAAAACGAAAATATTGCATCTTTAACATCAGAAGTGGGATGATTGCCTTTATCTTATTTCGCTACCAAACGCAACAAAAATTTCTGAATGAATCCTTCATCCCTTCCATCGATTGAATCTGATCTCTCGGCGAGTATAAGGGCGTAGTACAGGGGGATTTTTCGGGGGCCGACCCTCGCAAGATAAAAGATCGATAGACCTGAAAGCTGCTGACCAATGCTCTGGCCAGAAAAAGCAAAAAGTACGCGTAGAATTGGAGGTTGGCGGTCCAGAGGCCAGTGGCGGGTAGGGGGTTGATCAGTGGCGCATGTGTGATATCGAAAAAAGGGACGGAGATGGCCATGGTGCGTTTCTTTCTTTCTTTTTCGTCGGTTTTTTGACCGGCCCCGCGTTTCTCCTCTCTGTCTACACGCATTTTAGGGCAACGTTTGTCCAGCATCCCTCAGTTTGATGAATTGTACCGATAGGTGTACTCACTGGTGTTAAACAGGTTTTTTTTTTCGTACGCTAATTTTGAATTATTTATTATTTAAAAATGGCTTAGTTTCATAAATGCTTTTTGTAATAAAAATTTTTTAATAATTTTGGTGGATACATTATTTTAAATAGTTTTTATTTTTAATTGAACATTGTGGCTAGTTTTGTTTTATTGAAGCGTTAAAAATTAAGTGAGCTTTTGTAAGGATTTAAAACCTCTACAGGTAAATATTTGAACTTATTTGTCTTCCCCATAGTGGTTTTTGAGTACTCATAGCTTTTTTGTAATTTATTAAAATACTTCTGATATTGTATTAGCAGGTTTTGATATTTTGACAGATATTTGCGTGGTGACACAGACGTAAAAATGGATACCCAACTTTTTCAATTTATAAATTAACCACAAAAATTTCAAATTTTATGTAGTAACCGAGATATCTCCGTAGTGAGATTTGTCTGATTCTAAAGAAAAACTGTTTATAAATTTATAAACTATACTTTCTCCAATCACTTCTTTTATTGTGTTTTAAATCAGGTTAAAAAACTCCAATAAAGATTTTGGACAGTTTTGGTTTTAAACAGTTTTAAGGACTATAATTAATACAACACCAATATGGTTTTCTAATTTTTAATCGTAAATATCAATAGTTTAATTTAAATAATGCATTTGTTTAATCTAATTTTGATAAAAAATAGGAATCTTTTGGGTCAAAACTCAAGGCAAAGATTGGCCGAATACTTCAATTTTTATGTAATATTACTTATTTTCTTGTACACATGAACATTAACTACCTTAATTTTATGTTTTTTGTATAGTAGAATATAAGCTTGCAAAACGTTTCGACACACCAAATGTTCACTGAGTTGTACATTTGTTCCGCATGATTTCCGTACGCAAAAGAGGAGTTAGGTGCTATCATCATCTGCATCGATGCGTCAAATCGTCCAGTCGATAAGAATTCAGAAAATCGTATCTCCGCACTCATGAGTATTGACACATGTCACAACAAATCAGGCGTAACTTCATTAGAATCATGATGATTAGAATACGATATTACTCAAAACTAATCTACGATTAATGATGACGTATTTGAGAACTACCATGCACAGATTGCACATAACCTCACATCATTTTAAAACCAACGCGATTGAAAATGCTATTTGCCTGACAACGTTCATGGCAAATAGCTTTTGCCTAGGCAAAAGCCTTTTGCTTAAGATAACCATTTGCCTACGACATATATATGTCCGTGATAAATCATACAGTTGCAATGCCATGCTGGCGTGTTGTTAGCATTAACGACACTACACCACTGTTTTATTGGTAAGTTCTTGAATATTTGTATGTCTTTTGACATGAATATCGTAGTTAATGTTACATTTTGAGACCGTATGTGTAATACGCGTCATATTGGTAATGCTCGATGTGATTGACTCTAGTTGAATGCAGAAAAACGAATGTTATGATGCAATATAAGCTTGAACTTGTCCTTACTTTTATTCTCACGTACCTACTATCATATCAGAAGGCAGTGTCGTTCACTTTTATATAGGTTGTAATTTCGGTAATGGTCATTTCGGTTTTAATAGTTATTATAAACCAACAAGTATATTAAAAAGAGCGATTAATGATCGAGACTGTTTAACGCACGAGCGATTAGCGAGTGCGTTAATCATTAATCGACGTTTAATATTCGAGTTGGTTACAATATTTTTTCGTCGATTATATGAAAATTAATGTAATTTGACTTTGACAGTTCTGGACTGTGGATCTGGATTAGGGGATCTTTTGATTGGATAGTTTAATTTTACGTGTGTTCGATTGGCTATAATGGTTTTTGTTTTCAGCTTTCTTAGCTACTTTGTTGCTGATTATGTACTTTAAATTACTGTAAAAATAACACTAGGACTGTCTGAAAAAAAAAAAAAATAAAAGTCACGTTAACTACAGCTCGGGTTTTTGAACTGTGAAAACACTGAAAACACAGAATGTACGGTTAGAAGCTAGCTGTCAATAGATTTTTCCTAAAATAATTCGAAATAATTTATTTTCAGAGATTACCTACTCAAGGATACTCAGAATCAATCCTCTATTTTTGCATTCAGCTGAAGTTCTCTAATGAAAAACCCTTATTATTATTATTATTATTATTATTATTATTATTTATTGAAAATCTCTGATACATCTCATTAAATATTTGAAACCTAGATAATATAATTTAGATACAACATATAAATACTAAAATTACACTAATAATTTTGAAATGTAATAAAGAGGATCAGGGCAAATTGGAAGTACCGAGCTTTGCCGAAGCCTAGGGTACTCCCTTTGCGGGGTATCACTGCAGCTCTACCCAATTTTGAAAAATACAAGGCCATTTATGCTTTGCAATGAAAAATTTCATTTTTCTTTGCAAAGCAAAGGAAAACTGGAGAAAACCCTTGCAGCCTTGTGCAAAGGTCATTAAAAACACACACACACACATTTATTAATAGACAATATACATTAAAAGAAGGTAAAGATGAAATATTAAGCAGCAAATTTAGGGTTCTTTATGATAAAACTCTCCTCAAAATATTCGCGCTTCCCAAAACCGCAATTTCTTGAATTTCCCAGGGCGAAATTTTGCACGGCAACTCTTTAACATGTTTACTATAATTTAGACTAACTGCTCCCAATGCACCTACAATCACCGGAACAATGTTCACTTTCATTGCCCACATACGTCCAACTTCTATTGCGAGATCCTTATATTTAAGTTGTTTTTCAAGCTCCTTCCTTACAACATTCGCATCAGCAGGTACCGAGATTTCTATGAACGTGCACACTTTCTCTGGAAATCCTTTACCACGATATCTGGCTTATTAGCATCAAGCATTCTATATCAGTGACAACAGGCATGTTCCATAATATGGTAATATGATCATTACTCACAACAGGAGCTGGGATGTGGTCATACCACCGATACACATCAATTGCTAAACCTAGTTGGGAACATAAATTATAATGTATATATGTTCCCACCCTATCATGCCTAGCAATGTAATGCGACTCAGCTAAGACTGGACAAGCCGCCAATAAGTGGTAGACATGTTCCGGAGCCTGATGATACAATCTACAACTCCCATCATGAGCAACTTTCATAATCTTCTGTTCATGATATCTGGTATGAATTGCCTGATCTTGCGCCGCAACAATAGAGGATTCCGTTTCAGCCTTAATGTTCCCATGACAAAGCCAAGATAAAGACCCAGACTTTGAAATGCCATCAGCCTCCACAATTCTTAAAAATTGACCATGCATTGGCTATTATTATTATTATTATTATTATTATTATTATCATATGTACTGCATCTACATTTTGACAACAATTTCTTCTTATGTTCCAGGACTTGGACAAATCTAGGATTGTGAAGAAAGTTGATAACGCAGCAAACTTTTTCGATGTTTCAAGGTTAGTTTTGTTCTTTTTGCCACTTCTAGCCTAGCAACAAAAACGTAACCCGTATCTGATCACTCGTTTTGCCTTCTAAACTTGGGGCATCAAAGTTTGACACCTCTATAAGAAAAAATATGTTAGATTTGGCTAGATATATTAGCCGTTTTTGATTAACACTTTTATCCTAATCATTCTGGCAACAAGTTGTAACCACTTGTTGTTCAGCTGGTTCTGAAATATTGTGTATTAGCGTCAACAACATACATTATTCAAAAAATCATTCTGTCGAATTCAACAATCGCATAAATGTAATAATGATTCGTTTCTTCGAGAATTAGTTTGATTTTGGCATCAAAATCATCAAAAATTTTGTAAAACTTTATTATTTATTTACGTAAGTAATGTAAATATTTTTAAGTTCGAAATACTTACCAGTAACCCTTATAAATCATAGAATAAATTACTCAAAAAACATCTTGCACCTAACAATTCATACAAATAACAGACACCTTGCGCACAATACACCCCTTATCAAGATATCAAGATATACAAATTCATAACAATTCGACCAATAAAACCGGTTTTGTCACCCCATTAATTCACCCTTACGCAGTAGCATAATGGTCTTACGATCGTCCGAGATTCTAACAGGTTACACCCTTAAGGGATACACTAGAAAATGCTACGCGTGAGTATGCCCAGAAGGGACACTGGTCAAGCGATAGCCCTTCACCCCTTTCGCAAGGGGAGATCCTCTCTTGGTCAGTCGACACAAAACAAGATACTGACCACTCATCCTGTCACTTTATAACATATGTAGAAATACACCGGACCGACACTAGAGTCGTGAGAATGACCCTTCGTTGTTGAATTTTATGCAGAAAACTCGTGGAACTTGTTACAGTTTTACGTTTAGTTTGACCAGCCCTACCCTGTCGTTCGTGGAAAAGGTTATTTTGAACTAGTTTCTGCGATTTTATGCCGTGCGAAGGATCTGAGTGAAAACTGGTATTTTGGTCGAGCCCTTAGGGGTATTTTCGGGAATATTCTTGTTTTGGTGAGAATTTCAACTGGGTATGATGAGGTTCGTTCATAGTGGTCAGTTTGTATGTCGAATAATTGAATAAAAGGGGTATTTTGACCTTTCTACACACATAAAAATACGGAGTTGGATTTAACACCGATTCAACACCGCTATGGATCTCCCTCGCGACCGTTTGCGCATGTAGTTAAATCAGACGGAGTTGAATTTTTACAGAGCTCATTCACTCTTTTTATAGTTTTTATTATTTGTAACGGAGTTGAAAATATATGTTTACGGAAATGCAGGTTTACTCCTTTATAGACATAAAATAATCTCCCCGCGTGTCAAACTTCCGCGTTCCGGAGTGCAAAAGTTCTTCTGTAGTAGTGAAATACATCCGTGGAGATGTTACGTAACTCCTTTATTAGTGTTAAAATTACCCTGTTGCGGGGTGCTTTTCTTTTATTGGCGAAATTATTCTTTCCCTAAAAGAGTTCTTTCTGTACGTAATGAAGTTATAAATATGTACCAAATAGAGTTGTTTTTTTTTCAGAGCGGTTCTTATCTTTATTGGGAATATGACGGGGACCAGTAAAAATCAAAAATACATTTTAACAATTTATTTTTCGAAAAAAAAAAAAACAAGTAAATGAATATGTTTGCACAATACTCAACAAATAAAATACAGTTTATCCTAAATATAACAATAATCTCCGTATTAATATTAATAATAATAAATTAATAACTAATATCAAATATAACAGACTACATAAAGTCTAGAGTACTTTCATTAATAACTAAGTACATATAATATAATTGGTAACTATATACATATCATTCGCCTTATTATAAGGAATGTGTACCTCATATGGAACTATATGTTCCATATGTATTAACATCGTCATCCTCTTCGCCCGTCTTTATTACCAAAGTAATTCCTCGTTGACTGTGCCATATGAAGTCTACCAATAACTCCTTGTCGATTTCATAACTCGCGTCATCATAATACTTGATATCTTGATATTTTGTCTCTGCTATTTTAAATAGCTTGCCAACTGTACATAAAAAAAGAAATATGTGCAGAATTGTTGTATTTTTGTATGTTGTAAGGCAAATAGAAAAATCAAAAAAAAAAACGCATTGCCGGACAAAGGAATACACACTACTTCATAAAAAAAAACACATAAATCGACATGCATTCTGTAGGTACAATGCAGTGTCATGCTCGGTATGAAGGTACCACAAATGCGGCAACAAACGTACTGCGCATTTGACTAGCCGGTATCTTCACAAGGTTTTTTCTATAGTACATTAGTAGTGCGCGTAACATTTTTATAAACTATAAAATTATAAAAGCATGTGAGCACAACGAATAAGTAATGTACACGCATACATACGTCTACGTACATACATACATATGTAGTAATATAAGTAACTTACCTGTAGTATTAATTGTGTCGAAATTTAGTACATCGTTGATAATTCTGACCCATTTTTTTATTTGTCCGTATTTAACTCGTATGAAAATACACTGCTCCATTTGAAATAATAATGTACTTACATATAAAATATTAAAATTAATGGAAATAAAACTCACTCTCAACTGCACCCCGGAAACTTAGGAGTATAAGTGACGACCACAACACACTGCGAAGCAAACTGCAAACCGTCTTGGTGGCGACATGTTGACGCCTGTTGTTGTCAAACCGTAAGTTTTTGCCTTTACAGTATAAATCTTACCTTTTTGGAGATTATTCACTCCAAAACGGAGTTAGAAATCAATATTACACAGGGAATTACTGTGTACTTTTAGGAGTTTTATCACTCCGTCACAATGTTCAGTCATATCAACTCCAAAAAGTGTACTTTCTCTCATTTTTTGAGTTATTTCAACACCCTGCATGGTGTTAATTTTCATTTCACAGCTCCAGTGAAAATTTTCACCATTTCGGATATAAACTATTTTCAACTCCGTGCTGTGTAGTTAAATTAACTCCGATATTACGTATATCAACAATTTTTAGCACACAATCAACTGATTGACAGAGAAAAAATTACTCTTTTTTGTGTACAACTAACTACGTGCAAATTCTCTCCGTAAAATTTTTATGTGTGTAGAATTCGGGGTAGTATTTGGGTAGTATTCTATTTTATACAATCAAATTGAATATATTCTGTGCATATCTATAACGTCTATAAGGTCAAACCTATAAGTTCTTATAGATCTATAAGGAATAGTGCGATTCTGTGAGCCCTCATAGGCTATAGATACCGTTATAGATACTCTTAAATATGCTTATTGGGTATTCTGAGCACTTCTATAACGCCACTATGGCAAAACCTGTAAGCTGTTAAGTAATATGCGATTCTGTGAGCCCCAATAGACTATAGATCCCCTATAGATACTCCTAAATTTACGTGTGGTCCGACGGTGGCTGTAACTTCCTATAGAAACTGTAAGCATAGGAGATGAGCTACCTCAGAAATATGTGAACAGTGAACGGTACTCAATCAAAAAACGAACATCAATCGATTGATCATGATCGATCAGATCGAAGATATCGATCTTTTGTTAATTGAACTGATCGATTTTAAAAAATATATAAAAATAATAAATAAAATATAAAATAAATAAAAAATATGACGATTTCTGTAAATATTTAGGAATTTTCTTTCGTAATCAAGTAGATACGTATCCATGTGCAATGTCTGAAAGTCACGTGACCACACTGGCTTTGTGAAGAATACTATTGTGTAAATAAGTAAAGCAGCAGCAATTATTTTTAGTATGGGAATGTTGTCAACAAAAAGGACAAAGGGTTTGGTTCTTTTCCTATGAATTTTGGGTTGTTACGATTTTGTGAATTTTGCAGTTGTTGAAAATATTGGCATTTTTTGTGTTCAGGTGATACAAAGAGATGACATATATAACAAAAAGACCTGGGAGGCAAAGGTTCTGGTTCTTTTCTTTTGAAAGGGAATTTTTGGGTAAAGCTACTATTTAATGAAAATAGTTTAAAAAAAAAATTATTTATTTTTTAATCACGGCTATAAATAAATATGATTTTATTATATTTAAAATAATTGACTTGATATTTGTAAACAAATAAACAAAAAAATACATAATGCACTAAAACAACTCTATAATAGGTATATAAATAAATAACAAATATGTACTAAATAGTTCTGGTTATAATAGAAATAAATAAATTTTATCACATTGGTTTTTCTTGAATCTGTCTTTACATTATTTAATACATTCAAAGTCCATGAACAAAATGGCACAGGACAAATTAAAAAAAATCCGCGTTAAATTGTTTTAAAATTGTTGTTTTGCCATTTGCAAAATTGTTTTAAACTTAACAATAATCATTTAATTATTAAAATTAACTAATAATAATAATGAATTAATGATAATAATGTCAATAAGTAAATAAAATTAAATAACTGATAAACTAAACATAGAAAAATAAATAAAATCTAATAATCCAATAATAAATTATAAATAATTTTCACCATGTAACTACAACGCTTTAGGGTGTACACAGAGAGAAATTTTTGTTTGATTCAAATAAATATGCATTGACTCAAAGAAATTTGTTGTTTCAATAGAGGCAAAGAAATATTTATTTGCGGGTAAAAACGCATTTATTTCAAATATTTGTTTGGTAGAAAGAACATTGATTTGCGTCAAACAACTTATGTTTCCAGTTAAAAAGTTTGCAATTTGTGTATTATAAGAAATGAGATTTATTTACTTCAAATAATTATGATTGTATTGAGTGAAAGAATTACATTTTTTTAAATTAACAAAATTGTTGGTCGAGTTAAAATGCTTAAAATTATTAATTTGTTGAAGGAATTAATAGACAAGAATTTTTCGGAAGACTCGCCATGTGTCACCTCCTTTTTGGGATGTCGCACATCCTCGACCAGTGCTTGGTCTTCCCAACCGAATATGTAGTCAAGGTTAAGTTAGTAAAGTGTACTCTGATTTGGAATCGCAACTTGAACCTGCAGGCACTGTACTCTATAAGTTCTATACTGTCGATCACGCGGCTTTATACTCTCGATATGTACGAAGTGCGAGGAGCGAGTTTACAGCGCCATCTAACAATACAGTTGGATGACATTAAAAATATATTTATTTGAATCAAAATATGATTTCTTTGGTGGAAGTAAACCTATTTTAAAGCCAAAACAAAAATATTACTTTAAAGGAAATAAATCTCTTCTTGTGTACAAAATATATTTATTTTAATCAAAATATGATTTCTTTGGCGGAAGTAAACCTATTCTTAAGCCAATGACAAAATATTACTTTAAACGAAATAAATCTCTCCTTATATACAAATTTATATGTTTGAATCAAAATTATATTTCATTGGTGTAAAGAAACGTTTTTTAAATCAAAACAAAAATATTACTTTAAAGGAAAGTAATTTTTGTTTGTATCCATATATATTTATTCAACTTAAATAAATATTTCAAATAAATTAATCTCTGCAAGCAAATAAACTAGAGTATTCAATGAAGTAAATATTATTGGCGTCAAAGAAATATGTTTTGACCCAAAAGAATAAATTCAAACAAATACATTTCTTTAAAACAAGAAATCTTTTCTATCTGTGTAGTAGGAGAAATAGAGAAGGAAAAATGCTAATAGCGTTTTTCACGATACTGACCACTCATCCTGTCACTTTATAACATATGTAGAAATACACTGGACGGCACTGGTGTCGTGAGAATGACCCTTCGTTGTTGAATTTTATGCAGAAAACTCGTAGAACTTGTTACAGTTTTACGTTTAGTTTGACCAACCCCATCCTGTTGTTCGTGGAAAAGGTTATTTTGAACTAGTTTCTGTGATTTTATGCCGTGCGAAGGATCCGAGTGAAAACTGGTATTTTCGTTGAGCCCTTAGGGGTATTTTCGGGAATATTCCAGTTCTGGTGAGAATTTTAACTGGGTATGATGTGGTTCGTTCAATTTTGCATCACAATATGTATTTTCAACAAGAAAGTTGTGTGTGTATACATTTTATTGTCAAAAACCACTAAACACAGAAATAAAATGTAATTTTAACAACAAAATATGTATATTACCAGTTCTTGTTTGTGTAAATTTACAAACCGAATGGAAAATATGTTTCTTGTGTATTTTTGCATAGTTTTATTGATATTTTCAAACAAATTATGAAATATTGGCATTTACAGCTATTTCATGAAAATTTAACGTCATATATTAGGTAAAATATAGCTAAATTTCCATAGGTTTCTAACAGTGCATATGAGCACTGAACAGTTTGAATAATTGGACCAATAGGGGACCACCAGAACAGTCCTGAAGTGAGGTTGAACCAGCCTCTTAATTTTATGTATTTTCTTTGTAAATTACAAGGCAAGATACCCCACCCCACCTGGTGTGTTCCTCTCGTTAGCACAGCCTCGCTTGTTGATGACGGAGCGCTGCACATTGGGGTATTAGACCCAAAAAGCTGGCCATAAATCAAATTTCTAAATTGTTAAATTCCAAAAAGTAAACCAGTTTTTGGGATAGGTAAAAGACCGATGTATTAAAAGGCGGCAATATTTTTTCACCTGAGCCCTGAGCCACGTGTCCTTGTAAGCCAAAAGTTATATTTTACTATGGCTGAACATAGATGCACATAAGTTGACACTCTTAAAAACGGTTGCAATTTTGTATTTTAGCGATACATGCGAGTTTGTTGTTATATATTCTTTAGAACCAAGTATGAACTTTCATTCGACATTACTTTTATTAAAATTTACCCACAATTTTGTTTATTGTAGGGCCGAGAACATTCGCTGTTATAAAAAAAAAACAGTTTTATGCAGAACTTGAGTGTTTTAGTTTAGTGTTTAGCTTTGTTTAGCTTTTGAAAGTGGTTTAAATTATAGTATACATATTTGACGTTACAACTACTGGAAAATCTGCTGCGGATAGGTGCGGATGCGGTTTTTGTGATTTTATTTCTAATACGTTGTAAAGGAAAATCCAAAAATTGATGTACCGGCCTATATGTAATTTGGTGCAATTTTCTGATACCGTGATAGTAGAGGTAATTTAGAACATATTTAACCATATTTAGCTATATACAAATGGTTACGGTTATCGGGATATTGACAAGTTTATGTTCAATGCATCTTGGATGTTGTAAATGCCGTTATGTAGTATGTACGTAAATTTTTCCGATTTGGATCATGTATAGCAAACAACCCCGATGACCTAGACTCTTAAAAATCATCCGAAAAATACCTTAAACTTTGTACTTGTATATGCATGTCTTGGAAATTGGTTGCTTGAAGCCAATCGGATTCATATTCAAGGCAAGAAAATACTTCGTAAGCACCTACTCGCATACTCAGTTCACTGGTTTAAATTGAATTATTGTTGAGGAGAGACAATAGTAAGTTTGTGAATAGAAACTGGTTAGGCGTTTTCGATAAAAGTGTTTATGCGGAATGCGAATGCGGGTTCAAAACATGCGTATTAGGGTCATACCACTAAAAAACGACCGTTTCAGCTTGAATTATGATCAAATTTCGAAAGTTTTCATGGAAACAATAAGTATAAATATTAGACAATTTTGAAATAATACTAAAAATAATGGATTTTATAGTGATAAAAATGGTAAAATAGGTTCTTAATTGCCTCTACTATCACGTCTTAAAAGGAATGCATCGAACGGAAAACAGCATGAATAACATATGTACCATTTCAACACACAATATCGACTGGTGTAAACTTTCATTTTCTTCCTCTACCACTGGTCTTTAAAAATAAAACTTTCTTTCAGGATTTTCTTACAACATAACAGACCCAAACATGTTATCGCATATAACTCAAAAACGACATTGTATTGTTCAATTTTAAATCCGTATATGCTGCGTATTGAAACTGGACATGCCATATATTATTTTATGAATTTCACACGGTAACACATAATAGAAATGAAATCACAAAAAAATATTGATGACAAATGTTGTAGCAGTAATTCATTTACAATAGGTGTAGTGCAGTGAAGAACAATTTCTAATACAGTTTGCTTTTTCCGATTTTGTACTGTTTTATTGTGTTTATTAAGTTATTAACCTTCAAATTCTTAGTATGAAGGTTAAAATATTATACATAAACAAAACAACACATCTAAAGCCTTTTTAGGTACAAAAATTATTTTGGCCAGGTTTTCAGGTCAAATACCCCACTGTGCGCTGTTGCCAGTTTTCCGCAATACAGGAACGACGGGCGTGTTGCAGATACGCCCGCCAAACCATCTTAGACCGCCAACTCTAGGTAATATTAATTAAATTGCCTCTAAGAGTAAGGCGACGTCGTAGGCGGGGTAAAAAGTCGCGGGGGCGGGTCTAGGTCGATAGACGGATAGATGGCGCAAGCGGTAGCGCTCGCGCAACCCCCCCACCCCCTTTTAGGGGCAAAGGGGGTTGGAAAGCTGTACTATGATGCCGCGGAGTTTCAGCAGAGATAAGACGTTTACTGGATCATTACCGGGACGGCTTGCTGGGGTAATTTTGAGTTTTATGGGTACTAAAATCGATGGTAATATTAATTGGGTTAAGGGAAGGGCGGGGGGTGGAAATTGGAGGGGGTAAATGTTGTGATCAGCGTAAATTTTAATAGCCTGGAGGTGATTGTGTTAGTTGAGAGTTGATGGTCTCTTGAGTGTTAAATTAATTTAAATTTTTCATGTTAATTTTGGGACAGTTTTGAAAAAATCGAAATTTCGAAAACGCTGTGAAACTAGGTGATATTTGTTCGAGGTTGAACAAAAATTCGGTAAAAAAAGTTTAAATTTGACTGTTTCATATTTCATTACAAAAGTCTCTATTGTGTATCCAAGAAAAGCGTCTTATTTTGTATTGTGCTATTTTTGATAATAAAGCAAACTAATAATCTCCTTCGTCATTGCATGAACCCGGTATATGACCAATATTTTCAAATACCTACTTTTTCAAAGAATATTTTGGCATAGCTTTGAAGATGAAGTTTTTTTTACTTTTATGTCATTTTAAGTCTATTTGGCAACACGTGGTATATGCAGCAGAGAAGGTGATTAGAAATTTGTCTTTTAAGATCTCTAATATTTCTACATCCTTTTTCAAAAAACAGTTTCGTATAGCTTAGAACATAAATGTACTAATCTTCACATGCAAGCTAATATTTGATTCTGGTACATATTTCCATTTTAGTTTTAAGACAATCCAGACACTTTTATGAAGAAACAGAATGCCTGTGATATTGATAATAAAAATGATATTTTTTGATGACCTGTAATATTTCTAAATATCTACTTTGTTCAAATAATATTTATGCATAGATTTGAACACATTCTAATATTTGCATTTTAAGTTTAAGAAAATCCAGAAGCTTTTATGAATAAAAATTTTTCTGAGAAAAGTTAAAAATAAAAATTTTTCTGCAAAAATACGATTTTTGAAATGTGTCGCTTTTCTTGTGCACCAACGATGTATTTATTGAAAGGGGTTTCAGGGGATAATGTTATGTACTTCATTGTTTCAAAATACGATGACAAAATACAACCCATTACCTAATTCCACCAATTAATATTCGAGATCTGAATGCAGCTTGAGTCATTTATTTCAATACAAGGCATTCCCTCAAGAGTTGTCGATCAGTTCAAAGTTTAACGGGGAGGTTCTATAATAATGATATTTATTTAGTTAAAAGAAACTAATAATCACAATAAATTTGGTTTCCTAAGTAATAAACTTATCAACTACTTCAAATTAGCCAATACATGAACCCGACATGATGTTTTAAAAAGACTTAGCGAACTACTGTTTTTTATATCACTTGGTAGGGTATTAAACATCTTCAGTGCTTTATAATAAAATGAATTTTGTGTGCTGCTTTTTGTATATTTTGGTAATCTGAAGTGGTCCTTTTGCCGAGTATTGTATTCATGCTGCTGACTATTGTATGTTAAATAATTACTCATATAATTTGGGAGTTTATTATTTATGCATTTATATACCAACGTGAGTGCCTGATATACCGTTCCTTGTTTAACATTCAAAAAATTTAATTTACTCAGCATGGACTCGACACTGGTTAACCTGGAGCTTTGTAATAAAATTCTGAGTGCTCGATTTTGTTGTACTTGAATCTTTTTAATGTCTTTGTCTGTACACAAAATTATTATACTGCTGCAATAGTAAAAATATGCTTCTATAATCGTATGGTATAAAGATATTCCAGCTTTTAATGTAAGTTTATTAGATATTCTTCCTAAGTAGCTGATCTTTCGACTCACCTTTTTAACTATATATTCCATATTACTCGTAAATTTCAAACTATTATCTAAAATGACACCTAGATATTTAAATTCGACCACTATCTCAACAACTGTGTCTGGTGTAGGGTTTACCGAATTTCTATTTCCCAATACCATAGCTTTTGTTTTCAATACATTCAAACATAATTTATTTTCTTTATACCAATTTGATATCGATATAAGTTCGGTGTTTAATGTCGCGATTACATCAGGTAAGTTATCTCCTGCAATTGATATTAGTGTATCGTCTGCAAATAGGTGCATATCACAAGCTTTAACTTGTGAAGCAACATCGTGTATGTACAAATTAAATAAAACTGGTCCAAGAACAGAACCTTGTGGCACCCCTAAGCTGTTTATTAATTCACTTGACTCATTTTCTCCAATCCTAACCTTCTGTCTCCTGTTTGTTAAATAGTTTTCAAACTTTTTCAATTCTTTTCCTCTGATTCCGTAAGTTTGCAATTTTTGTAGTAGCTTTCGACGACAAATTGTCTCGAAAGTTCATAAAAAAATACACCCATGAATAGTTTTAGAACCCCTGCACCATTATTACAACCTTACCACCCAACGCAACGTATCCATCCACCATACACCTACCCCTTTCCCTTCATCCACCCCCACCAACATAATTAATCATAATATCCAAGAATACGCTGCCACCAGACAGCTGCTGTCAGAGTTACTTACTTAAGGTTTATGTAATTTCCTTCGCGAATCTGCAGACCACCCTGCACACCACCACCCCCACCCTTATACCGCGACTCTCGCTTCGCCGGGATCGCGACCGTACCCCCTGCGAAGGGCGCGGTGTGGGGGGTGGGATGAGGCAACCCTACGTCAGCTAGCAGTCTCCCGGGCCAGGCCAAAATGGCTTCCATGGAAATTACAGCGCGCAGAGAGAAAACTTAAGACAGCGTGGATATTGAGTTAACACTTTGCGGAAGCCTCCAGTCCCGGTGCTGGGGCGAAGGGTGGAAGCGAAACGGAGGGTTGGAGGGTTTTCTGGGGTGGGAGAGGGTGGGAGGACGGTTGCTGCAAAAAGGTCGTCTCTGTTACTCTGGTTGTGGTGCGTATGAAGGATAGCCGTGGTTGTCTTTGTCGTTCACTGGGACAAGTGGCTTATAAAGTCGAGGCTGAGAACGGTTTGGAGCTTTTAGGAAGCAAGCTGGGATAATATTTTGAAGAAAAATAGGAGGGCGAAGGGCTGATGGCGACCTAAACGTATGAATATGTATGATGTGAGGTAAGATGGTGTCCATCCGGTGCCTGGTAGCTATTTTGGAGTCGAAATTTGTGGGTAGTGGTGATGTAGATACTCGAAGTTGAAAATCTATCAAAGAAACATAAAAAAAACACAATATAAAACAAAATCCATAATTTTGTTTATGCATCGCACCAATCTCACGTAGTCTAACCTCAATAACAACGCGGCTGTCAGACTGAGCTGCGTACGGAATAACGGAACATAACTGCGTTCGAAATAAAGGAACCTTGCCAAATAACTCATTATATATGAAGAAAACGCCCATATTTCAAGGTAGTAACGTATATAAATCAAAAACCTCTTTTCTTTCGCGAATAGTTTAATTTACTATACCAGTTTCAACAGTTCACTGTCACCATCAGTAGTATAATCTACAATACAAACGGATATAAGAAAAACGTAGGAACAGTATAACTAAGATTAACCTTACAGTCAGATCATAAAAATTCTGCATCCAGAATAATAGCACCAACATCAAACATAACCTCAAAAATACATGAAACAAGGCAGAGAAAACCTGTCAAAAGAATCTGTCTGTGGAATATATCTATGATAGTGTAATACAATATTTGGAAAAACGGCAACAAAGTTTTTTAGTTTTTTTTAATTTTCAATATTTCGCCTATAACATAGGCATCATGAGGAAATCTAAAAGAAACATTTTTTAAAACAAGAATATATCAAATTTATCAATACTTACTAAAATAACTATAAAGTACAATAACACATAAAACTTTTTTAGAAAACTTCGTACAAATGTCAAACAAACTACTCCATAACGACGTAAAAATAAAACTACCATAAAACCACATATCTATGACAAATAAATTAATCAAAAATAATAATATAATACTATTATTATAACACGACAAATAGAAATTTAATAATTGATTGAATATACCTATATATAGAATATATCTTTAACCTTGTGTTTCTTTTTATAGTTTTACATACACATTTTTTTTAATAAAGATTTCATATTTTTAACATTATATAAATAGAAGTTCTTAAATTGAATCGGTGAAACACCTATGGTAAACTTCCGTCACACACACTACAAACATACAAACATTTACTTATTAAATTACATAATAAGTTTGATCACCTTGCAGTGGTTTTGGTTTTATCCTTTGTTCGTTTTTGAACCCTGACTTCGGAATAATTTTGAAATAGCTGAGTCATTTCCATAGTGAGAAAAATCTGGAAACACTCCAAACACAGCAATATAATCCAAATGTGTCACCTGAAATCTAAATAAAAGTAGGTACATACAGGGTTTAAAAAAACCCGTTTTTTTAAACCCAACCCTCTGGGCCCACGGGGGGTTTTTCGTGGTTTTTTTTGTTTCGGATAAAAGTGGACAATGGTAAATATTAACTAAGAAAAACACCCATATCGTAACCGATTTTTTTATGTTGTGATACCCGTAACCGTAATCGAACCAAAACGTATAAAATACTGAAGCTGAAGCATAATTAAAAAGATCAACAAATTTTCTATTTAAACCACCAAGTTTAATATTTTATTGTAAATTTGTTTAATTTGAAAAAGTGCTTCCAAAAAATACGTATTTTCATCACATCAATTCGTTAGATGGCCATAACTTGGCAACTAAACCTCACATTAAACAAATATTCTGTATGCACATTTATATCTTCTAGACGGACAATCGGGCCGACTATGAACGAATTAAAAAATTCGTAAAAAATTATATTATATTATATTATATTATAATATATTATATTATATTATAATATATTATATTATATTATATTATATTATATTATATTATATTATATTATATTATATTATATTATATTATATTATATTATATTATATTATATTATATTATATTATATTATATTATATTATATTATATTATATTATATTATATTATATTATATTATATTATATTATATTATAATATATTAAATTCACATTTTATTTGCAAATAAGCACTAAAAACGCCGTAACACCCAATTATCATCCAAAAGGGTTAACATTTCTCTGGCGGAGGGTAGCCGTTGATATACGACTAAGAAAGGAGTCATTACATCTTAAGGGCTAATTTAATACCCGGCGGTAAGTGGAGGCCGTAACTTAACCTTAGGTAAAATCTTCTATAATTTATGAGGATCCTCCGCCTCCGTGCTGAAGGGGTGGCCGCCTTCCCAAAGTTAATTGTAACGTTCTATCATTTAAATTGCCAAAGTTTTACAGGCGATTCGGTCTATCGTCTCCTCCTACCGGATTAATAAATAGTTTACGCCGACGCCAATTATTTGTCAGGGAATGTAGGGTCCTTTTACATTCCTTGGAAGTCCTTCTCTAGGATTAAGCCTTGCGAACAACCAACCCTCTGGAGGACTTTAAAGCTATCCTATTGTTCCTTTTTGTTATTAAATGTGGTCTAAATACCCATTGTTGCGTGAGTAATTAGCTTATTTATTATTTAGGACGTTTTGGTGAACCTATGGGGAAGTATTACCGGAAATAAACTGTATTTCCTTTATAATGACAGAACATTAATGTGTTATGAAAAGTTAATGTGTTATAAAAAAACAAATATACATACATTTTGAAGGGAACAACTTGTTTAGTGAATCTCAGTTTGGATTTAGGCATGGCAAATCTACCAGTCTAGCTATCAATGCACTTATAGATAAAATCTTAAACAACTTTGAGCGCGGATACCATTCAGTTGCCACGTTTTATGACCTCTCGAAAGCTTTCGATTGTGTCACACATCATGTTCTATTAGAAAAACTTAAGAAATATAACTTTTCGAAATCGAGAAATCGATTGGGTTAAGGGGAGTTTCTACTTTATTGGGTCGAAAAAATCAATTTTTCTTTTTTTGCATTTTTTATAACATTGAAACCTTGAAAATATGTGGAAAAAAATTCAAGTCGAAATTCTCAATATCTACATAGTTACAACGCGTCGAGCGCCAGCAATACCAAGAATTTGGCAGCGTGGGAACGGACACGATACATCTACTATAGGGGTCGCACTCATTCGTTCTTACTGTTGCATTTAGTACGCTCGAAACATTTACGGTGAAAGACGCTTGTTTAGTTCTTGACAATTGTCATTAATGAGTTTAGCATAATGTTTGTTAGTTTGAAAGGAACCAAAACGGGTAAAGTACGCCCTGGACATAAATAAAAAAAAAAGACAATTTTACGGAAATCGGTACACAAAAGATGAAGAGATGTCGTTTGCAAGTACTTCATCTGCAAAACTAAAAAATAAAAGCGATCTCGAAGTCACTGTCGATATTATGCACGGATATCGAATTATAAATTTTCTGTTTGTGTTTAATATACTTAAAACTTTATTGAAATGTAAAGAATGTGAGAGTGAGGTGGATTACCAAATAAAAGGAGAGCAGGGATTAGGATTCAAGTTGGTTGTTATTTGTAATTGTGGCCAAAATGAAATCCATTCATGTCCAAAAATAAACAATAAATCGTTTGAAATTAATCGACGAATCGTTTTTGCTATGCGTGTTCTTGGAGTTGGATTGCAAGGCATTAATATTTTTTGTGGATTAATGGACTTAGGTAATGGACTATCAATTAATTTATATTATGGAGTTTTGGAAAACATCTGGATTGCCACCAAAGCCGTGTTTGATACTGTGATACGAAAGGCTGCATTAGAAGAAAAACAAAAAAATGCTGAAGCGGGTAATGAGCCGTCACATCTCAGTATCTCGGGCGATGGAACATGGAGCAAGAGAGGTCATTCATCGTTGTTTGGAGTAGTAACGCTCATAGGAAAGTATTCCAATAAATTGATCGACTTGATAGTCAAGTCCAGTTACTGTCAGGCGTGTAACTACTGGAAAAATAAAGAAGACTACGAGTTTCAACAGTGGTACGAAGGTCACGAAGAAAATTGTGCATGTAATCATTCTGGGAGCGCTGGCAAAATGGAAGTGGACGGTGTCGTCGAAATGTTTGCGAGATCTGAGGAGCTTCACGATGCAAAATATGTAAATTATATCGGTGATGGGGACACAAAAACGTTTAAAGCACTCTTCGATAGCAAGCCATATGGAGATCAGCTTGAAGTTAAAAAGAAAGAGTGCGTTGGTCATGTACAGAAACGCATGGGTTCCCGATTGAGAGCAGCCAAGAAAAAACATAAGGGACTCGGTGGTAAAGGCCCTGGCAAATTAACGGATGGCGTAATAAAGGACCTAACAATATATTACGGCTTGGCAATAGTCCGAAATAGCAATTCTGTCGACGCTATGAGAAATGCTATATGGGCAACTTTTTATCATAAGTGCTCGACTAATGAAAATCCACAACATGATAACTGTCCGCCCGGTCCTGATTCATGGTGTACATGGAGAAAGGCGGAATCAAATAATACACTATCTGATTATAGACATGACCATGCATTTACGTCGCAAGTCCAGGAAGTACTTCGGCCTATTTATGAGAACTTATCTTCTAACGATCTGCTGGAACGATGTTTGGGTGGTCACACACAAAACAATAATGAAAGCTTCAATGCTGTGATTTGGCATTTTGCTCCGAAGCACATATTTTGTTCTGCAAAAACTATTCAGATTGCGGCATTCCTAGCAGCATGCATCTTTAACGAGGGCTTTAATTCCGTGCTTCAAATAATGGAAGCCATGGGAATTAAGATTGGGATGCACGCAAAAATGATGGCCAGTAATCGAGACGATAGGCGCCTGGCATTTGCGGACAATATTACTACGGGAGCTTCAAAGGAGGTTCGTTCGGCTCGTCGAGAAGAGCAAATGAAGAAGAATGATATGTTCGAGGAGGAAGAGGGAATATTGTATGGTCCTGGGATAGCAGACTAGATGTAAGTACAATAAAACTTTAATCGCGTTTTTCTAGGAACCATGTTTTTCAACTTGGCGGAAATGCTATACGACGTCTATATTAAGCAATTGCCACGATAGTGGGCTTAAAATGTTCAGAAACGTTGTCTCCATCGAATAGACTAGAATAACGCAAAAATATTGAAAACTTCTTTTTTTATAAAGAAAAATCTACACCAAGCTTTATGGAAAATATATTTTTTCTCTTTGAATAAGCATAACTTGCCGAAAAACAATTCCTTTATTATAATTATAGTCTACTTTTTGCTTGAACATCTACAGATTATAAAACTGGTCAATTTTCTTGTTTTAGATAATTTTGGAATGAGCTGAGACTTCCGCCGTCGTCCCTACACATCTGACGACATGGAGCGTCTGTCGGCTCGCTCCACCCTATATATGTTTTAGAAATAGCTGATTTTTTTTTATTTTGGTTTAATAGAGGTATATTTATTTGGATGCGAAGTTTCATTATTCTTTCTTTAACAGTTCCCTTATTAAACGATTCTAAAAATTGACTATTTTATCGACCCACCAAAGTAGAAACTCCCCTTAATGGAGTCATATCTGAGTAATCGTTACCAACACGTAAAAGTGAACAATTCAATTTCATCGAACAGACTTTGCAGTTACGGGGTACCCCAAGGATCAGTTTTGGGCCCCATTCTCTTTTTAATTTATATCAGCGACATTAATTGTGCTACTGAAGCAACTGATCTTATTTTATTTGCGGATGACACAACGGTAATTAAGGGATGTGATGATTATGAACAGCTTCTTAATACAGTTGACCTATGTGACAGAGATATTAAAGAATGGTTTTCTTCAAATGCGCTTTGCATCAATCAGGATAAGTGCTTATCGGTATTGTTTACATTGCGACATGAAGCGCGTTCCAGTACGGACGATAATGAGAGTGTAAAATTCTTGGGTGTTATTCTTGACTCCAAATTAAAGTGGGAAAGTCATGTCGGACATGTTTCAGGAAAACTTGCGAGGGTGATTCATTATTTGAGAATCTTGAGAGAATCAATCTCTATAAAATGTCTTAGGGTTGCATACTTTGCCTTTTTTCACTCCTTGATGACATATTCAATATTTAACTGGGGCCATTCAGGTCACAGCAATAAATTGTTTTCTCTACAACGCCGATGCATAAGAGTAGTACTCGGAGTCGGTTGGAGGGAAGATTGCCGTGAACACTTCAGAAATCTCAATGTTCTGACACTTCCATCCGCCTACATATTGGAATGTTTAATGTACGCTAAGGTCAATGCCAGTACGTTTGTGACATCGAATGCAATTCACTCGTACAACACTCGTGAGAATCAGCAGTATCGCCGACCTTTTCTGAGATTGCAGAAGTCGCGCAACGCATCAAATTACTGGGCTCTAAAATTTTTTAATGTTCTGCCGCCAGCAATTAAGTGTTACTCCAATAACAGATTTAAGACAGTAATGAAACAATTCTTGGTTGAAAAATGTATATTCAATTACGATGAATACTTTAACTGGTATTTCGTAGAAATATGTAGTGCATAGTGTTTTTCTTTTTCTGTTCTGACTTGTGTAAACAATTTTCTTTGTAATAACACCAATAAAGATTATTATTATTATTATTATTATTATTATAAAATTTTGAATAGGTTATGTTCCGTTATCGGTGTTGGAAGAGAATGGAATTTTGACATAAATCATACTAAAATCATATAATTATCATGTCCAGATGCAAAAATAGTTTTATAAGACGTCAATATAATAGCACTAGAGGTTAAATAAACGAATGCACCAAGATGTCTTATAAAACGAGTGTTATATAATATTTTTTCTCCTTTGCGTTATTAATATTATATAAATTTCGATATAGTGGTTACTATATTTATAATCTAGAGCATTTTGCGGGTACCACGTTGTACTACGAGTAGTACTGTAGTAAACTGTCAACTTCGTAATGTTGGGATAAAATCATGACAATATCTTATTGTGAATAATTTTACTCTACTTTAGCATACAAGTTTTAATAATTAATTACCGGGGTGCAACTATGATCACAATAGAACAACACAACACAACACTTTTAACCCGCAACAGCTACTGTGATAAAAACTTACATGATAACCAGTCTATAAGGGATATAGATATAGTATTTTTTCACCTATAAGGGCTCTCATGTATTGTTTTATTTATGTAATAGCAGTTTAACCTTCATACTAAGTATTTGAAAGTTAATAACGTAATAAACACTATAAGTATACTGCTACTGCTACAACATTTGTCATTATTATTTTTTTGTGGTTTTATTTCTGCATATTCTACAGTGTGCAATTTACCAAAATCATGGACCAAAATATACATGGCATGTCCTGTTTAAATACGCAGCATAGGCGGATTTAACATTGAACAATACATGTCGTTTCTGAGTTATTTGAGATAGAATTTTTGGGTCTGTTATGTCGTAAGAAAATGCCGAAAAAAGTTTTATTTTTAAGACCAGTGGCAGAGGAAGAAAACGAAAATTTACACCAGCTATTTTTTTTTCATGCTATTTTCCATTTTAAAGCAGTGTATGCGAGTAGGTGCTTTCGATGTATTTTTTTGCCAAGAATATGAATCCGAGTCGCTTCAAGCAACAAATTTCCAAGAAACTTACATACAAGTACAAAGTTTAAGGTTTTTGTCGGATGATTTTAAAGAGTCTAGGTCATCGGGGTTGTTTGCTATACATGATCCAAAACGGAAAAATATACGTACATAACGGCATTTACAACATACAAGATGCATTGAACATAAAATTGTCAATAGCTCGATAACCGTAACCATTTGTATATAGCTAAATATGGTTAAATATGTTCTAAATTATCTCTACTATCACGATTTCGAGAAATGTTATTAAATTACATATAAGCCCGTACATATATTTTTGGATTTTCCTTTACGTGATAGAAATAAAATCACAAAAACCTCATCCGCAGCTATATCCGCAGCAGATTTTACAGTAGTTGTAATGTCAAATATGTGTACTAGAATTTGAACTACTTTCAAGAGACAAAATTGTGTTCATTAGTCTTTCAACATTGTACATAGTACACATAGACTGTAGAACAGTTTTTCAATATTAATTTTACACATGACAAAACGCATTTAGAACCAATTTTAATACAGAAGATTATATGTAGCCTACCATACATAGATTATTGCGCCACCTTTTGCTGAAAATTTCATATTTTCGACAAATTTCCACATGACCATAATACCCTAAATTCATTTTATGAACGTGTATACAAGACGAATCAAATCTACAGAGACGTCACGACTCACGAGCTTATGTAAAATCCGTTAATGGAACCCCGGTATAATTGGAATATTTCCCGTGCTGTGATTTGGCCGGGAACCTGAATATCTTAGAATTCTCAATCCCCTGCGGGTTTATTGTTTGGAGAAGATGGCAGCGCCTCCACCGCGTACTCGTTGGGAATCTGCGGCGCTCTACAAGGTGGAATGAGCCCCCACACCCTCATATAACCAACCGCCGCGAGCGCCACCCCCGCACAGTGGGCCCCGCTGTATACGCGAGGGACAAAAATGGTTTACACTGTTTACAGCAACTATTTTCTACAAAGTATACTTTGTTGAAAATACTTGCTATAGCAAGTATTTTCATAATAAAATAGATTGAAGTTTTGCCCAAACAGTTGGTCTTTCCGGTTCCTCGTGAAAAATTATAGTTATATATGCATAACTTCTCCTAACGAATTATAAGCACTGAAAACAGTATTTCTTATACATTCAAAAATGCTTTGTTTACACAGAGAGAAATTTTTGTTTGATTCAAATAAATATGTATTGACTCAAAGAAATTTGTTGTTTCAATAGAGGCAAAGAAATATTTATTTGCGGATAAAAACGCATTTATTTGAAATATTTGTTTGGTAGAAAGAACGTTGATTTGTGTCAAACAACTTATGTTTCCAGCTAAAAAGTTTCCAATTTGTGTATTATATGAAATGAAATTTATTTACTTCAAATAATTATGATTGTGTTGAGTGAAAGAATTACATTTTTTTAAATTAACAAAATTGTTGGTCGCGTTAAAATGCTTAAAATTATTAATTTGTTGAAGGAATTAATAGACAAGAATTTTTCGGAAGACTCGCCATGTGTCACCTCCTTTTTGGGATGTCGCACATCCTCGACCAGTGCTTGGTCTTCCCAACCCAACATATAGTCAAGGTTAAGTTAGTAAACTGTACTCTGATGTGGAATCGCAACTTGAACCTGCAGGCACTGTACTCTATAAGTTCTATACTGTCGATCACGCGGCTTTATACTCTCGATATGTACGAAATGCGAGGAGAGAGTTTACAGCGCCATCTAACAATACAGTTGGATGACATTAAAAATATATTTATTTGAATCAAAATATGATTTCTTTGGCGGAAGTAAACCTATTTTTAAGCCAAAGACAAAATATTACTTTAAGCGAAATAAATCTCTCCTTATATACAAATTTATATGTTAGAATCAAAATTATATTTCATTGGTGTAAAGAAACGTTTTTTTAAAATCAAAACTAAAATATTACTTTAAAGGAAAGTAAATTTTGTTTGTATCCATATATATTTATTCCACTTAAATAAATGTTTCAAATAAATTAATCTCTGCAAGCAAATATACTAGAGTATTCAATGAAGTAATTATTGTTGGCGTCAAAGAAATATGTTTTGGCCCAAAAGAATAAATTCAAACAAATACATTTCTTTGAAACAAGAAATCTTTTCTATCTGTGTAGTTCTTAGAACGTATTAGTTTTTGTATTCCAATATATTATTTCCTATGACTATGGTAAAAATAATAAAAAGAGACTTTAACTAAGCTTTTGATCTTTGGTTCCATCCGTTTCCGCCGTCTAACATACTACGTTTGCTAGTTTTTTATCTAGCTAGGACAATGCCATAAGTTTATTCTGCGTTGTGTTGCCTAACTGTGCTAAAATTGTAAAATTCTGAAGTAGTGTACGATTACAGGTTTCTAATATGTAACGTCTGTCTTGCTAATTTCCTTCTTGAAATATTTATACATAAGCGAATATATATTTAGTAACAAGAATACATTATTTTCCGGTTTTTAGTTTATCATATGCAGTATGATGAAGTATTGTAATCATGCCGAAAAAAACAATTGAGATTTTAGCGGAAATAGGTCTTTATGGGTTCCCTGAACATTTTTGACCAAGGTACAAAAAAAAGTCTGTGTGTGTGTGTGTGTGTGTGTGTGTGTGTGTATGTGTGTGTAAACGATTTTTGTGGCGACGATTGCGGAGAAACTACTAAAGGTATCTGGACGAAAGTTCATATTTAGAAGTTTTATGACCAAACTTAGAGCTGAAAAGCTTTTGTTTCAAAAGGGTCCAAAGGAACTGGCTATTTACTCTTAGCATTTTTCAACGATTTTGCAAATGAGCTGTCATTTCTGTAATTTCGTCAAAATAGATAAACATTTTTTGGTAAAATTAGTAGTTTAGCTGTAGGACCAAATTCTATTTGATCGAGATCGTGTCTGCATTAATAGCAGGTAGCCAGGATATTTTGAAACTTTTGACAGTATTCAGAACGTCAGCGGTTGCGAAACGTCAATTCAACACGCAAATGCATGGAGAATGCGATGAAGAAGAGAAACACGCGCGCACGTACAGTGCAACAATATTAAAACATCTTGGTGTCAATGTGTATTTCGATTGCGGATAGCCATGTTCTTATGTTTTCGCGAATAAGTACAAGAACGATTGTAAGACGGTATGGTAACATTAAAACTTATTTGGAATATTGAGCATCATTCTTTATGAACTTTTGTAGGTACCGCTGAAGACGGGATAAAACCCGAAAATATAGTATGGTAGAAGCCAATATAAAATATTAATCATCGGAACCAATAACCTTTTTACTTTATCATACGTAGTATGACAAGGAGGTTTAGTCTTACCATTTTTGAAATATTTTGCAAATAAGCCGGTATTTCTGGAAGTTCGTCGAAATAGTTAAATAATAAATTAATGTAGAGGAAATTCTGAATAATTTATGACTAAGAAATTTTGTCAGATATTGTGATTCTAATGATAGTAGGTAGTGTCAAATGTTGATGTTTTGACATTACATACTGTAAATATAATAAAAATATCTGTGTAGTTCTAGTAGTTTTACTTTAATGCAGACGTGGCCGATCTCGATCAAATAGAATCTCATTCAGCTAAACTATTAATATATGGTGTGATAAAGTCATGTGCCTGGCCACATCAGATTTTTTTACTCATATTAACCCATGGTCCTTTCTTGTTGCGCACACCAAATTTTATAAACACCCCTCTAAAAATGACAAACTTACAATTTTTTTTTTTCATGAATACCTAATTTTGCCCCACTGTGCGACGCGAGCGCCACCCCCGTTCATGCCCCGGACCACCCCTGGTTCCTCACGCAGCAAACGACGCCGGCGACGACGAACGCCAGCGCCGCTTCTGGTGCTCTGCGAAACGAGCAACTTTGAAATTAATTTCATTATAAAGTTCGAGTAATTTAATCTGTCATGTGCCAAGAGTTCGGCAAGAAAAATCGAGGTTGGCGCGTTTGGTGGGGGGGGGGGCGTAGCTCGCTTGGAATATCAAGAGAATATTATGTAAGGCCCTGGAAGGGAATTAATTGGAAATTTTCGTTTGATTAATGGATTTTATTAATAGACTCCGATGGAAACACTTCGGGTAGGTATCGATTTTGGTGTCGGTTTCGGTACGCATGATGGAATTCGCTGGAGTTGGTGGAGTTTGGGGTAAATCTGGTGATTAGGGGTAGTGGTTTGGACGTATAATATCAATTAAGTCCCTTTTTAAGGAATATTTTACTATTCGCTCCGACCGTGACCATGCTGCGCTTTTGTAAATTAACCGGTACTACAGGGGTATATAAAGAAAGGGTCCATTTGTGCCTATGGGCTGATGTCTACCACTGCGCGACCCGAATCTCGCGGAGTAGGTCAAGGTGTACTAGCCTTCCTAAAAACATGAGGCGGCTTAGCCGGTCTTATAGCAAAGTTATTATTTGTTATTACCTACAAATTTTGCCGTTTAACTTTTTTCCATAGGAGCTGTAGTTTTGCCGGAAATCGAGATAAACTATTTTTCACCCTTAAAAACTCACCCTCTTCCACAGTCTTCCAAAGTGCATTACTATACATAGATGAAAATACATAAAATTCAAAATAAAACAAAATCACTATTGCTTTAAACGACAAAATAAATAGAAATATACATACATTATAAAATCAGTCGTAGCTAGGATTAAAACACACATGTACCTATTATACTCAAACCAGAAATCAGCTTAAAACGAATAAAACCGTATGTTAACCCACCCCTTTAACCCTTTTCAACCGTTTTCACATCTAAATTCCCGCATTTACAATTCCACAATTCTAGTTTTGTCCCCACAGCCGTATAAATAAATAAATATAACGTGAATCGTGAAAATTTTCAGGGTAAGACATGCTCGAAATAACAAGTTCTGCCAGATAGTTGACACAACTTGGGGTCATTCTCACGGCACCCAGTTTCAATACGCTTAATTTGATCCGAGTGACCACTGTCCCTCCCCGGTAACAATTGCACCCCAAGTCCTGGCGACAGTAACCCAGTTTATCGTTAACCCTTGACTATGTGATGACAGAGAACTAGTTTGAGACATCGATTTTCACGTTTGATATTCGGGTTTAATGTTAAAGAAAAAAAGAAATGGTAACATTTATTCTGGAACGTAAAATAAAAAAATATACTTAAAACACCTGAACAAAGTATGTACCTGAGAAACACACCTTGATCAAAATTGTGATAATATAGCATATGAAGACCTCGAAAGGGTTGTATTAGGGTAGAAGAAAACCTGTAGGGTAAAATAAACTAGATCCTCTAGATGTCACGATTTGCATCTTAGTATTCACCTAATAATGAGGCAAATATGCAAGAATAATTTTAAGGTAGGGTTGAAAAACGGCTTACTGCTAAAATCAAGTTTTGAAGAAACACGTGTCCAGAATATAGCGCTCCCCAGCGATACCTAATTATATTGAGCCCTCTGTTTGAAGACTCAGGTCCGAAACTACTTCTCAAGAGCAAATGAAATGAAGTATGATATACTCGTTGTTCATTTCTATATTAGTGCAGGCAAATAAACTTGAGGGTTGAAAAAAAAAAATGAATTTGTCGCATTTTTCTCGGAAGGTTTGAGGTTATGTCATATAGTAACCTCTACAAAAGTTGTTGATTTTTCCTTGACACTATATATGAAGTATATAGCTTTTGGGAATACTTGGCAATCCTGAGATATACTTGTTCCTATAGTATAAAACAGAAACGTACACGATTAACTAAAAAATATGTTTAATCATTGTATAAGTAAGAACTGTGTATAAGTATTGTATAATTATGAATAAACTATTATTATTATTACTATTACTACTCATGGTCTTCTGCATCAGATAAAGGATATACAATTTCTTCGTGTTCAAAATATTCACCGTCGCCTTCATGAGGGGTATACATCATTTCTTCGTGGAGTTCATAAATTTCACCATCCTCGCCCATGACTTCTTCGAGGTGGTCAATTTCTGGTACCTCACCGGTTATGCCAATGGGCATTGCTTCTATTCCTTCTACCATCGCTACAGATTCTTCTCCTTCTTCTTCATCGAGGTGGTCAATGTCTTGTGACTCACCAGGTATGTCAATGGGCATTGCTTCTACACCTTCCACCATTGATACATCACCTTCTTGTAAAGTCTCTTCCTTAACAAAAAGAAATTCAAAGAGAAACTTATTTAAATATACACAGAGATGAGCGAAGCAAATAAAATACTCAGGGCTACGCCTTTCTTCAAAGGAATACTTTTGGAATTTCTTTAACTGTTTATGGAAGAAGGAAGCCTCAATACCTCTTCGAGATCAGCTTCGCTAGCTTCTGGAAAATCTTGTAGAAAAGCAAGAAAGTCAGCTACTTCACCTTCAAGCATATCAAAGAACGACGCTTCTTCACCTTCTTCCAGCCATTCGCTAGTTGCCACAAAGGTATCGTCATTAACCTTTACAAAAAAAAAAGAAATGAAAGCAACTGAGCTTTTTAGACCAGTGCTGAACCCGTTGAAAATTTTAAAAAGTGAAAAAAAAAATAATAGAATGAAACCCATTGGTAAAGGAAGAGAATATAACAAAAATGAAAGGAAAAATATTTTACGGGCGGTCTGAGGTCGGGAAGTGGAAGAGGGTGAGTTTTTAAGGGTAAGAAACGGTTTATCTCGATTTCCGGCAAAAGTACAAGTCCTATAGAGAAAAGTTAAACGGCAAAGTTGTAGGTAATAAAAAAGATCTATAACTTTTGTATTTACACTTTTTTCACATAACGTAATAAAATTTCTTTCACGAAATTTGGTGAAAACTTGCCTTTTTATGTCCCAAACACACTGTAATTTTTTTGATTTAAAATATTTATTTTTTCATCTTATTTTGACTTAATATCGAAAAAGCAACCTAATTTTCAATCGAAAATTCTTACGTCAAAATATCTGCTTTTTTGAAAAAGTCGGTGGGCTTTTTGTTCGCTGAAATCTCTACTTTCTGATGGTGTAAAAAAAGTATACCAAGTATACCAAGTTACCATGGTAAATGTTCTCATAAAAATGCAAAGAAATGGAAAAAATTCGAATCCGAATTTTGACCTTTTGAATCAATTAAATTTAAATAATCATGACATTTATTTTCACAAGTCAGGTTCTGGAAATGTAAAAGATCTATTTTTTACGTCTAATAGTTTCACGATAAAAATTTGTCAAATTTGGCCAATATTTTTTTTAATAAAGATGCAATCAAAGAAGATATCGAAAAAAATGGAATGCAATTAATCAAATCTATTTATAAATGTAAAAATGATAACATAACACTGAATCAATTCAGATTTCGAAAATATCAATTGGCAAAAATTAAATCATCGTTCATTTTGGCAAATCTCCCACCCACAGTAGGTGCAGCAGAACAACATAGTTACAGGGCATATTATCACCTTCAAACTTGGCTGGGCAACGAACTGACAGCAACGGATTGGGGCTGGAAGCAACATCAACGTGGCATTATGCCCAAATTTACAGAAAAGGAATTAATTTCGGAAATATTGCTCAAAACAATTTGCTTCAGCTGTGAAACTGGATGTAGAAGTTTCAAATGTGGCCGCCGAAAACATGGCTTCAAATGCACAAATTTATGCTCAAATTGTCATTGTTGTGAAAAATGCTCCACTGTAGAAGAAAAAAGCCACGAAGAACTTAGTGATTCAGATGAACATGTGGATGAAGAACCAATGCAGACTGGAACTAATATTGGAGACAAAAACGGTGATGGGCTTGAAGACTTCGAAGATCTACTAGAATCTGGAAGGTTTATCGAATCTAACGATGAAGACATGCCATCAAAGAGATCATCGTTTTTGTTATATTCTCTTCCTTCTCCAATGGGTTTCATTCTACTTTTATTCTTTTTTTGGTTTCAAAAATTATCGACCCTGGTCTATTTGAGCAAGTGAACTCCTCGGCATTTATCGTATCTACTCGAATTTTCGCTGCAAACCTACCAGATTATGAATCGAATAGACAATCTCATCGACGATTTGAGACATCTTGCTGGTAACATCCGTTGTTGTTTGCTGGGTCGTGCTCAACGCGTCCACTAGCACATGACTTGCCTCTCCTTCCACTTCTTCTTCCCCTCCCATAAAAACAGCCATGTCAACGATGCCATCTGCCAACGCAGATTTATCCTTTCTCGGCACTTCTTCTTGCTTCTGCTCCACGTGAGCAGGAGCAGGCTTCTTCATATCGATGACAGCCACTGATTTATCCATCGCATTTCTTACTTTCGATATTGGCTTCGGCTCCTCACGGGTTCTGTACAAACTCCAGTCGCTGCTCTCGACGTAGCTATCACTAGGGTCATATCCACTACTATCCTCTAGAAAAATCAGTAGTTATAGGCAAAACTGGGAGAGCTGAAGGTGATTCATCGCTTAAAATCGTATGAACCAAGATATGAACGTACCGCGTGAATTGGTTATTAGCTGTGTATATTAAGTTGCCTACTAGGTAGTTCGTTCATGATTAATATTTAATTATTAAAAATACTGTCATTTAATTGTGATAATTGTCCTATCTAATTTATATATCCATCATTAGCATGTTTAACAGAAGCAAAGTGAAAACATACCAACGAAAACATCTTGTTCACATCACACGTTCGCGCTCGAATTGGAGGTTAGGTTTCTACCGCTGTCATTCGTTCTTATGGTTCTAAGAACAGACGTACTTTTTTGTCTTGTCCATTTAAATTATACAGCAGACGTATGAAAAGATTGCTATTTCGTTTTAACACGCGTCAATATTTAGAAATATTCTGTAACGTATGTCTAAAATAACAGCTGAAATCTATGAGTAATCTTCAGCTCTCCCAGTTTTGCCTATATAGTCGATCTCACCACTGCTGCGAATTACTCATCGATTTCTGCTGTTATTTTCCGCAAACGTTACCTTCATTCCTATACATTGCCGTGCGTTAGAACGGAATAGAACGATTTTGATACATCTGCTGTGCAAATTAAATGCGCCCAGCAGTGATCTGTACATACTACGTATAACTGGAACGGACCCGCGCTTTATATTGGCTGGCGAGAAGTGTTGCAGGCGCAAGCAAAAGAGACAGAGCGATACCGTGGGCAATGTGTCACTGTCTGACTACCGTAGCACAGTGGGGTATTTGACCTGAAAACCTGGCCAAAATTATTTTTTCACCTAAAAACGCTTTAGATGTGTTGTTTTATTTATGTATAACATTTTAACCGTCATGCAAAGAATTTGAAGGTTAATAACTTAATAAACACAATAAAACAGTACAAAAAGGAAAAAGCAAACTGTATTAAAAATTGTTCTTCACTGCACTACGCCTATTGTAAATTAATTACTGCTACAACATTTGTCATCAATATTTTTTTGTGATTTTATTTCTATTGTGTTTTACCGTGTTAAATTAATAAAATAATATATGGCATGTTTGGGTCTGTTATGTTGTCAGAAAATCCTGAAAAAAGTTTTATTTTTAAAGACCAGTGGTAGAGGAAGAAAATGAAAGTTTACACCAGTCGATATTGTGTATTGAAACAGTACATATGCTATTCATGCTGTTTTCCGTTCGATGCATTCGTGATAGTAGAGGCAATTAAGAACCTATTTTGCCATATTTATCACTATAAAATCTATTATTTTTAGAATTATTTCAAAATTGTCTAATATTTATACTTATTGTTTCCATGAAAACTTTTGAAATTTGGTCATACTTCAAGCTGAAACGGTCGTTTTTTAGTGGTATGACCCTAATACGCATGTTTTGAACCCGCATTCGCATTCCGTATAAACACATTTATCGAAAACGCCTAACCAGTTTCTATTCACAAATTTACTATTGTCTCTCCTCAACAAGAATCCAATTTAAACCAGTGAACTGTGTATGCGAGTAGGTGCTTTCGATGTATTTTCTTGCCTTGAATATGAATCCCATTGGCTTCAAGCAACCAATTTCCAAGAAATGCATATACAAGTACATATAGTTTAAGGTTTTTTTCGGATGATTTTTAAGAGTCTAGGTCATCGGGGTTGTTTGCTATACATGATCCAAAACGGAAAAATATACGTACATAACGGCATTTACAACATACCAAGATGCATTGAACATAAAGTTGCCAATATCTCGATAACCGTAACCATTTGTATATAGCTAAATATGGTTAAATATGCTCTAAATTACCTCTATTATCACGGTATCAAGAATTTGCACCAAATTACATATAAGCCGGTACATCAATTTTTGGATTTTCCTTTACAACGTATTAGAAATAAAATCACAAAAACCGCATCCGCAGCAGATTTTCCAGTAGTTGTAATGTCAAATATGTATACATACTATAATTTGAACCACTTTCAAAAGCTTAACAAAGCTAAACACTAAACTAAAATACTCAAGTTCTGCATAAAACTGTTTTTTTTTTATAACAGCGAATGTTCTCGGCCCTGCAATAAACAAAATTGTGGGTACATTTTAATAAGAATAATGTCGAATGAAAGTTCATACTTGGTTCTAAAGAATGTATAACAAAAAAGTCACATTTATCGTTAAAATAGAAAATTGCAACCGTTTTTAAGAGCGTCAACTTATGTGCATCTACGTTCAGCCATAGTAAAATATAACTTTTGGCTGACGAGGACACGTGGCTCAGGGCTCAGGTGAAAAAATATTGCCGCCTTTTAATACATCGGTCTTTTACCTATCCCAGAAACTGGTTTACTTCTTGGAATTTAACAATTTAGAAATTTGATTTATGGCCAGCTTTTTGGGTCTAATACTCCAATGTGCACCGGTTAGTTCGTGTTACACGAAGGAAGTTACGCTTACCGCCATTTGCGCTGGGTTCATCAGGATAGTCATGGTCCCTATGCGGTTCCATCGCTGCAAGATCCGGTCTTAACCGTTCTCGACTTCTGAACCGATTAGAAGGATATATCAGATAGTCAGTGTCCAGTTTTGCGTCTTGTGCAGTCCCGCCAATTTCAAACATCACACCAACGCTGGGTGCGAAGAAGTCAGAAACACTCGCGGGAAACATTCGTTTGTTTATAGCTCTCATTCCTTCTTGTAGGGGGCCATATTTCGGTATATTGGTGTCGTTGTACAGTCTGTCTGCTGCTTCATCGACAGCCGCGACTGCTCTTTGACAAACAACGTCATCCTCACACTCCAGATTGAAGAGGAGGTTCTGTATGTTGCACTGGAAGACAGTTGCGCACCGCATAATGACTGTAAGTCGATTGAGGAGGTCCGTTTGGAAGATTTCTATTTCGTATCCTTTGCCTGTCAAACATTTAATGAGCCCGTGCAGCCTCTGGACTCTATGCCTGATGATCCCGTTGGATTCGTAAGGCCCGTAGTGCAGTTCCACGAAGGGCATTTGGTTGGTGAAGGCTTCGTGTGTAAAGGGACACTTTGAAAGGTATTTTGGGAAGTTGTATAACTTTTTTGAGAAGTCACTGTCACTTGGTCATAGCATACTGATCGTAGACGTTTAGATTTGTCATTTATGTTAGTTGTACCAACTGGTTTTGTGATGTAATTCACCTAATTCAAATTCATAAGTTGTCTCTATCATAAGTTGTGTCTATACCACTAAAAATTGGCATAATTGAAGAGAAAATTACGTCTTCCTCAGAAGGCCTAAAGTTTATTTTTAAGTAAATAATCTTTAATGTCGGAAATAGAAACTTGCAATTCGGAGCACCCTGCATATAGTGCAAAATTATGAAAAAGAATACATGTAATAATTAGTTGCCTATCCAAATTTGTACGTTGCATACGAATCTTGTTTACGCAATTAAATGTTGCAAATACGACTATTAGTAATAACAAAGTGTAGTAACATATAACATATACTTTGTAATAATATAAAAAGTTGTTTAACGATAGATATCATAAGTCTAACACTTATTAGACTTGATATCATGATGACTTCCTTAAATCATCATTCTAATTTGTTTTTGCGGATACAAAAACACCCTGTAGATTACGGCAAAATTGTCAATAAAAGTATAAATTTTTTTACAAGAGTGACTTGTTTTTTTACAAGCGTGACAAGAGTGGCTAGTTTTTTTTACAAGGGTACTTCTTGTTTTTTTTTGACAAGGGTGACAAGAGTGACTCTTGTTTTTTTTACAAGAGTGCCAAGAGTGACTCTTGTTTTTTTTGGCAAGAGTGACAGGAGTGACTCTTTTTTGACAATAGTGACTTGTTTTTTTTTACAAGAGTGACAAGAGTGACTAGTTTTTTTACAAGAGTGCTTCTTGTTTTTTTGACAAGAGTGTCAAGAGTGACTCTTGTTTTTTTTGACAAAAGTGACAGGAGGGATTTTTTTTATTTATTTTTTTACAAGAGTGACTCGTGTTTTTTTTACAAGAGTGACAAGTGTGACTCTTTTTTTTGACAAGTGATATGAGTGACTTCTTTTTTTACAAGAGTGACTCTTGTTTTATTATTATTTTTACAAAAGTAACAGGAGTGACAAGAGTAACAAGAGTGACTTGTTTTTTTTTGCAAGGTTGACACCGGTGACTTGTTTTTTTGACAGTGACAAGAGTGACCAGTTTTTTTTACAAGAGTGCTACTTGTTTTTTTTTTGACAAGAGTGACTCTTGTTTTTTTTACAAGAGTGACAGGAGGACTCTTTTTTGACAAGAGTGACTGTGTTTTTTTACAAGATTGACAAGAGTGGCTAGTTTTTTTTGACAAGAGTACTTCTTGTTTTTTTTGACAAGGGTGACAAGAGTGACTCTTGTTTTTTTTTGACAAGAGCGACAGGAGTGACTCTTTTTTTGACAAGAGTGACTTGTTTTTTTTACAAGGGTGACAAGAATGACTAGTTTTTTTTTTGACAAGTGTGCTTCTTGTTTTTTTTTTACAAGAGTGACAAGAGTGACTCTTGTTTTTTTGAGAAGAGTGCCAAGAGTGGTTCTTGTTTTTTTACAAGAGTGACAAGTGTGACTCTTGTTTTTTTGACAAGTGACATGAGTGACTTGTTTTTTTTACATGAGTGACTTGTTTTATTATTATATTTTACAAGAGTGACAAGAGTGACAGGAGTGACTCTTTGTTTTATTTTTTTACACGTGTGACTATTGTTTTTTTTTTGTCAAGAGTGACAAGTGTGACTCTTGTTTTTTTGACAAGTGACAAGAGTGACTCTTGTTTTATTATTATTTTTTACAAGAGTGACAAGAGTGACAGGAGTGACAAGAGTAACAAGAGTGACTTGTTTTTTCTTGCAAGTTCGACACCGGTGCCTCTTGTTTTTTATACCCACCCATAAATGCTATGGACAGGAAAATAAAACTTCAATAACTTAATGCTCATCACTGTGTTATTATTGCGCCTTATATCCATCTTAAATTATATCATGAATGATTTCGGTAGACTGTTCAAGGTTCCTCGTGGATCTGCGTGGGCCACAGACCAAGGGCGATTCGGTGATAGGTTTCTGTGCTGGATTCTCCAAAAAGCAAACCAACTCGCTCATCTTTCGCTGCGCTTTCAACGCGCCGTTTTCACGTAGCGCCCTAAAGGTAGGAAGGCCATTACTCCGTTGCTTGTTGTTCAGTTTTTCCCATGGCGATTCTTTAATTATTATCGAGTCTGATTCGTTATCTGGCAACAAAAACAACCGTATAGCTCGATTACACAAAAAGAGACCGTTTATTTTACAGTAGTTACCTTTTGCACCTTCGGCTGCGCCATTTATATCGTCTTCGTCTATAGAAAAAGTACCGGACCCGCGAATAGTTGGTAATGTTGCAGCTAGAAATATAGACAGTGAACGATGGGTTTGACAAGTCACAAGAAAAGTTAACCATAAACCAAAAGGGAAACAATAAAAACAAAAAACTAACCAAGGGGTTGACGTACTTACGTTTTTCTTCTAAATCGTCGGTGGCGGTGGTTGAGACGGACACTGGTGTGTCTAAAAATAAGCTGCGTGTTAAAGAATGACGTATCGAACATGTCAAATAACGTATCAGTGCATATCATCGTAGTTAGCTGTTCGTTCGTTTATCCACAATCGGAATCTTTTGGGTTGTGGAATCTTGGAGTGGGTGTGTTTGCGTAGTGATTTGTGCAGTACCAGAGACTAACCGATGACTGTTGTATGCGACTGATGACTAGTATGCGAAAAATACGTTATTTGACCGAAATATTGCCCATTATGGTTTATAGGCGGAATACGTACCAACAGATTTGGCACGACTACTGTCCTTGGAGTATTCAGATATTGTACTAGTCCCAATAGTTGAATTATGCGATGATAGCTGTACTGACTTATTATCTAGAAATGAGAATTACGATATCAGACAGGGTAAATAAAACATTAATTAATTTTACATAAATTTCGAAAAATGCGGTTGTTATCTTACAATTTAACGTAATTTTACATTCAACAGTTGGTAGTTAGTGTAAAATTCACCACTACGACTGACGCGAACCAATAGCGATTGAGATGTCAGCCTTATTTCACACTTGACGTCAATATCATAAATCTTGGAAAACCAAAAGTTACTAAACGTTTGTGATCTAGTGTTTTCATAATGACACCGAAAGCGGTTTCGTTATGAGTTTATAACGAACGCAAAGTAGAAAAAACATTTACAATTTTCAAATAGTAATAAATATGAATAAAATAAATATAGCATTTAGAATATAACACAATTAAAATAAAAATGGGTATGCCACATAAAAAGTTCATAAAATATGTAAACATTTTGAATGAAATATATTTCCTAGAATAAAGATAAGAAATATGATGTTTTGATAATATATATTTTTGCCCTCATCTACATACCATCCACATGTTATGTGCGGATTTATTAAGCCTTAGATTAGTATAAAGTTGTATCAGAAATGAGCTTATCAAAACTACTTGAGTAGGTGGTACGTAACTGCTAATATAAAGAATCCAGCCAAATTGCCTAAATATTTGACAAACTAAGAAGGTTTTGAAAGTTTTATTATATTTAAATTTATATTACCGCGAATATGTCAGATGCTTGGAGGAACTATCACAATATACCAAATAGGTGGCGGCATTTATAACCACCAGGTGATAGTTTACGAACAAAATTTTGTGGGGCCAGAAAATCAAAACATACACACACACACACAATGTGGAATTATGTGAATACGGACAAAAAGAAAACTTCGGAAGCAATTCAGTACATCGAGAGTGGGTTTTCCCTCAAACATTCAAGAGTTGGTTTGTAGAAATAAATTCCAAAATGTTCTAAATTTATACATTATAATTTTTTTTGAGTCATCGAAAGCCACCACTCAAAATAAAAATTTCGAAAAAATACGTGTTCACTTTTCGAGTAATGCCCGAGGTGCATACAAAATGTTATGTCCTACAATTGTGAGTCCTAGATAAAAATATTAATTACTATTAAATATTAGTATATTTGGGTTTAATCTTTATCAAAATTAAAATATATACCTGCGAACGACAACTGGTGATGACCAAACTGGCTGTGATACTTATGCTGAGACTGAATTTCATACATCAAAGTAATACCAGAAGTAAACAACTCAGCTGTCTTTACTTCCTTTGCCTTGAAACGCATGCCTTTCTCAACGGACACATACTTCGGTATGTTCGCCTCGTCGTACAGTCTAACAATGGCTTCTTCGATACTAGCAATCGCCTTCAAGCATGTCTTGTCTTGTTCAGCTTCTATTCCAAATAACAATTGCGTGACCCCGCACTGAAAGACGTCAGTATCGCATATCTTCACCGTTAACCGATCAAGATGTTGCGTCGGTACGACTTCAACTTCGTAATTTTTCAGCGTGAGGTACTTTAGAAGACCGTGCAACCTCTGCGGTCTGTGCCTGATTATACCGTACGATTCGTAAGGTCCGTAATACAGCTGAATAAAAGGCATTGCTCATTGTGTGGGCGCACTACTAAACATGGATATTCTCTTGGGGAAATACTGTTTCTTCTTAACATTAAACTAAATATCCTTGGTTCACCTTGTCTTGGGGATGTTCTACGTACTGTTAATTCATCCCTCGATTGCTGCTGATGACGCAATCCGATGAAATCATCTCATGAACCATCGACAAAACAAAAAATGAACAAAAAGGGTTTCTCTTCCAGATAAGTAATTACATAACATAAAATGCCAATACAACAAAAAATCGGTGATGACTTTGGCGCCTTAAACTGTCATTGCGTCAGGGGTGATGATGGGTTTGGTTTTCTGTAGCTTAGCAACCAGGTATGCAACCAACTCTACACCACTCTACACCATTTACCTAGGTAGGGGTGCCAGGAATCTGGATTTTGCAGAATTTTCCAAAAATTCTGAAAATTGTTTATAAAACAGAGCAGAAACTTGACAAAAGCAGATCCTCTTTGTTTTGTTTTTCCTAAAACATTATTTCAAATCCCCTGAAGATTTTAAAAAGATCTGATGGGCCAGGCACATGATTTTATCATACCATATATTAATAGTTTAGCTGCAGGAGATTCTATATGCAGTACGACCGATCCCGATGAAATAGAATTTGCTCATGCGGCTAAAATATTTATTTTACCAAAAAATTTCATAGTCATGAATTATTCAGAATTTCCTCTACATTAATTTATCATTTAACTATTTCGACGAAATTCCAGAAATAGCGGCTTATTTGCATAATATTTCAAAAATGCTAAGACTAAACCTCCTTGTCATACTACATATGAAAAAGTAAAAAGGTTATTGGTTCTGATGATTAATATATTACATTGACTTCTAAGCATACTATATTTTCGGGTTTTACCCCGTCTTCAGTGCTAACTACAAAAGTTCATAAAGAATTATGCTCAATATTCCAAATAAGTTTTAATGTTACCATACCGTTTTACAATATTTCTTGTATTTATTCGCGAAACCATAAGAACATGGCTATCCGCAATCGAAATACACATTGACACCAAGATGTTTTAATACTGTTGCACTGTACGTGCGCGCGTGTTTCTCTTCTTCATCGCATTCTCCATGCATTTGCGTGTTGAAGTGACGTTTCGCAACCGCTGACGTTCTGAGTACTGTCAAAAGTTTCAAAATATCCTGGCTACCTGCTATTAATGCAGACACGATTTCGATCAAATAGAATTTGCTCCTGCAGCTAAAATGTTAATTTTACCAAAAAATGTTATAAACATAAATTAGGTATACAAAATTTCCTCTACTTTAATTTATTATTTATCTATTTTGACAAAATTACAAAAATGGCGGCTCAATTGCAAAAGCGTTGTAAAATGCTAAGAGCCTAAATAGCCAGTTCCTTTGGACCCTTTTGAACCAAAAGCTTTTCAGCTCTAAGTTTAGTCATGAAACTTCTAAATATGAATTTTCGTCCCGATACCTTTAGTAGTTTCTCCGTAATCGTCTACACAAAAAACGGGTACACACACAGACATTTTTTTGTACCTTGGTCAAAAATGTTCAGGGCACCCAAAAAGACCTATTTCCGCTAAAATCTCAATTTTTTTACACGTTACACGTTACCTTGTGTTTTTGTTTTAAATTCTTTTACGGTTGAAGACAATCTACCAATTTCTATAGATTTAAAAAAATTTGTCCTAGTTTTTGTCCAGTTTTTTTGGCAGACGTCCTGGATTTTGTTAAACCTGATCCTGAAAACTCGTTATTTGGACCTGGCAACCCTATTTAGTTTTCTCGTAGTGTGACAAAAACCCAAATCATATCATCAAAGCAGCCTGAATACTTACAAGAGCAAAGTTTGAAAAAAGCCACAGTAGACAGAGAGTACTAATTTGCAGAATTATCAAATTCATTTGTGACCAACACAAAAACTGAAAATACCTCCTTCAGTCAAAGTATTTAAAAAAAAATACAATTCTATGTATCTTCCACGGTCCTAACATTTTTTTGGAAGTCCTCTGATGTTACTAACCACGGTCGTGATTTCTATAATTTCCCTTCAACACACCCGTTGCCACTATTACAGCCAGTGACCTCACAATCGACACCCCCCTTAATAATGTAAACTAATCGCTTTCTTTGGACGATAATCATTTATTTCGAAACAATTTCTACAGTTTTGACTACGGATAGCTTATAGAATCGTCTGCATCGTCAAGAAACGAAGTTAGTTTGCTTGTCTCCGCCGGCTTTGCGTATTTACTGATTGGGGCATTGAAGTCAACATTATCGGTTGCTGCACTGACTGTTATCTCAACTTCTTGACCCGATATCAGCGTGTCAAACGAGTCAGTAAACGAATGTATTCGATAAACTCTAGTATCGTTTGTCAAAAGCGAAGCAGACTGCTGGTTGTCCTTGGTAACGTTCTTAGGATCGTCGAGGAGCTTGTGTAATGGATCACCCTGTACAGCGCACCGAGGCTCGTCCAGCACACAGTATCGTGGCTCAATAGCTATAGGGTAGAGGTAAATTTATAATTTAAATTTCAAATCACAAAATTTCAAATCACTGGCGACAGTAAAACTAAAGTGAAAAGTAAATAAAAAAAAAATAATGACCCAACCGGGAATCGAACCCTGTCCTGCCGGGCCATTACTCGAGACCTTATAAATCATATATACGTACACCGCGTTTCCGCTATCGGCTGCATTGTCACTTCCTTTCCCAGAATTTGCTTCCTTGTATTTTTTTGTGACACCGTTGACTCTGGCTTGTTGATGAGATATAGCAACGAAATGCTAGGTTCAAAGACTTCAGCTGGATTTGGTTTTGTCTTGTCGGCATATCGCATCCCTTTGCTCAAGGCGACATGCTTTGGGACGTTGTTATCAGTGCAGAGCATTGCGACGCCATCTTCTATGATGGCCACTGCTTTCTGACAAACTTCATCCCTATCGATATCCATGTTAAACTTGAAATTCTTGATGTTACACCTGAAGATTGTTATGTTACCCATGTCTACAGTTAACCTCTCTAGGTGGTCAGTCGGAATTAGTTCGAGCTCGTAACCTTTCTCACTGAGGCAACGTATGAGACCATGAAGCCTTTGAGGCCTGTGTTTGATGATGCCATTGTAATCGTACGGGCCAAAACGCAACTGGATGAACACCATTCTGTTTGTGGGGAAGAATTAGGATTGTGCTAATCCAAAAGTGATTTTTTTCGTTATGTCCCAATCAAAATTTGTTTGGAGTATCCCCATGTAATTTCTGGTTTGCTCCCATTGACAAATATCCCATCTGTTGTCTGGATTAATTAATTGTTGTTCATCTGTGATTTGTTGCTCTTAAACTTTCTGTCAATCATTCAGTTTTCAGTAATGTCAGCTGCCAAACGTGACAATAAATAGCCAACACATTTTTACTTTATCATACGCAGTATGCTAAAGTATTGTAATCATGCCGAAAAAAAAAAATTGAGATTTTAGCGGAAATAGGTCTTTTTGGGTCCCCTGAACATTTTTGACCAAGGTACAAAAAAATGTCTGTGTGTGTGTGTGTGTGTGTGTGCGTGCGTGCGTGTGTGTGTAAACGATTTTTGTGGCGTTGATTCCGGAAAAACTACTAAAGGTATCGGGACGAAAGTTCATAATTAGAAGTTTCATGACCTAACTTAGAGCTGAAAAGCTTTTGGTTAAAAAGGGTCCAAAGGAACTGGTAGTTTATTCTAAGCCTTTTTCAAGGATTTTGCAAATGAGCCGCTATTTCTCTAATTTCGTCAAAATAGTTAAACAATAAATTAAAGTAGAGGAAATTCTGAATAATTTATGCCTATGTAATATTTTGGTAAAATTAATAGTTTAGCTTTTTAGGTTATTCTAAGCCTTTTTGAAGGATTTTGGAAATGAGCCGCCATTTCTGTAATTTCGACAAAATAGTTCATTAATAAATTAAAGTAGAGGAAATTTCGAATAATTTATGCCTATGAAATTTTTTGGTAAAATTAATAGTTTAGCTTCAAGAGCAAATTCTATTTGATCGAGATCGGTCGCATCTGCATTGATATGAAATTACATAGTAGCCAGGATTTTGACAAATATTTTTTTGTGTTGTCACATTCGAAAACAGCTGATCTCATCAGAGGTTGGAGAACAACTATGGAACGTTGCCGCTGTAGTGCGGCAAATTTTAAAATACAAATTTCAAATAAAGTAAGATCACCAATTTGATTATTTTTTGATAAGAAATATCAACCCGTCTTTATATCTAATTCCAAAAACGATACATTGAGAAAATTATAAATAAAGTATAGCGATGAGTGTAGTTTTATTTTAGTATTTTGGTAGGGATGTGTCATGAACAAATATAAATCTGTCAGAATTTTAATTACCTTTTTAAGGTGCGGTTTCATTAGTGATAATGGCAGTGGTAGCAGACGCCGTTATAGTATTTCCAATAGAAAATTGATAGTGACTCATGTTTATGCACATGCAAACTAATATGTGTCATTATCACGATATGTAAGAAACACTATAATTTCGTATTCTACCACCGCCATTAGCTACCATTACCTACTAATCGGAACGCACCTTTAAACTTGACGTTTCGTCAAAGTGGTACCAACCTAGCATTTACTATACAGAAATCATTTATTTTTTTTTTAAATACGTATTTCTTAAAAAGCAACACAATAAACGTTGATGTCGCTCCTGCCAAAAACTAGATAGCCGACTCGCTCATATGCGACGGCGACACTCCGCCTTCGGTGACGCGCCGCATCACCGCTCGTCGCGCTATTCCGTACTTTCGGCATTTGTGACATAAATAACTATTATTCTGATGACGTAGTGTAGGTAGTGTCAAATGCTGATGATTTGACAATACGTACGATTTATCTCAATAGAATAGATTCTCATGCAGCTAAACTATTAATTTTATATATTGTATGATAAAGTCATGTGCCTGGCCACATCAGATTTTTAGAAAGAAGTTTGCTAAAAGAAAAATTGTGATGCATCATTAAATTATTGTAAACAAATCTAATGTGGCCAGGCACATGACTTTATCATGAGATTCTTAACACCCCATCCGCACCCTGTGGTGGGTTTTTATAGACATTAATGTTTTTGTGTCCTTTTTTTCTGCTTCTCAAGTGTTTTCGTCTTTTATATAATCCGAACATCAGATATACCAAAATTATCAGCAATTGGGACGTTCCCACAAGTAAATTTGAATACCAAATAATGCATATATTTCACCACAAAACAGCAAAAATTACTGTGCAGAGATAAGACGTGATGGTGATACTGATTTTGTCACAAGAGGTATGAGATATCGTTTCAATTTTGTTTTCATAGATTCCAAACCAAGAAGTCCGCGTAACGCAAATCTAAGACGTGATGGAGACGTTCCCGGTTTGTCATCTACAAACAAAAAGTGCTTTGAAATGTCCATATAACATTTTGTGACAAAAGAAAAACTGGAATAAGTGTAATTATTCATTGAAACTCTCGTACTTTTCGCTGAATGTACATTGAATATTATAATATCTTCTTTAATCAAATAAAAAAAAAAAACAAATGAAGCATTCCACAAATTTTATTTTGCAGTACAATATTGCTATTACTTTTTGTGTTAAATGAGAGAGAAATAGTGCGTCATCACGGAAGCCGTTGGAAATACTCATACTTTAATAATTTTTTTTTTTAAATCCTTACAAATTTAAAGCGCTGGAACCTTTACACCTAAAAAACTGACGGTTGTTTTTTTATAAATATTCACATTTGTTAGATTACTAAATTGTGTATGGTAACAGTCATAGCATGTATTTACAAAATATTCCGAAATCGACTATCAAAGGATTTTAACCCCCATTTATCTTTAATTTGACGCATGACAGAAAAGTATAGAACAACATTTAGAAAAGTTATAACATTTTCCTAAAGCAGAACAAAGTAATGTTCAGTTGAAGCCACACAACATAGTACAATATCGTTATTTAGGGGTTCTTCGCCTCAGAGCAAAACATTCTGCATTGATGAATAGGACTACCGCATCTAATTACCTATAATTTAGTATATGGTGGAAAGTTATATAATAATTTTTGAAAGGGTTATAAACATGTTGTTATCACAGCCAACCAAAATATCAACTCCCTCCACTTGGTGTCATACATAATATCGTAATGTGGAGGCTTTTCAGCTTTTAATGTAATCATTTAAAGTATAATCCTAATCAATTACCTACAATTTGGCCTAAGAGAAAAGGATTTAAACAGTTTTTGTAACAGTTATAAACATTTTTCTGTTGTAAAGATATGTAATTTGTACCACAATACTGAAATAAGTAGTAGACAAAATTACTGTGATTTAGGGGTTGTATGCCACAAAAAAGATTTCTCAGCGTAAATGGGTAAATACAACGATTAATTACCTACGAATTTTATTCCATTTCCAATACATTTAATTTTTGTAAAAGTTATAACAATTTTGCTGTAGCGTTTTTCGTAGTATATCTGAAAGCTTGCATAGAAAATATATGCAAATTATCGTGATTTAAAGGTTGTTTGGTACAGAACGGGAAATAGTGACTAACTAATTGAGATAGGTAGTCTACATTTTGACGAATGGAATATCGTCGTTCGGTAATTTGTAAAACGTTATAAACAATTTTCAGCAATCAACTTTGTGTTTCTTTGGCTGTCGATACTTAATATTGTTACAATACTAATCTGCTGGTCGGTCTGTTGCCTCTTAGCAACGGAGTTACCCCTAAATCAACATTATTTTGTTTATCTCTCAATAAGTATCGAAAAGTAGTAAAATGGAAGCATTTTTCTTGGCAAAGAACATATGACTTGACGCCTTTTTAGATTTTCATAATTTTACCATTTGCAAGTTTCAAAGCTACCGATCAAAAATAATACCTGGTTCACTAGTTTGACAATAATCAATCAATCTTTTGGTCTGAGTGATTTGTTACTGATGTAAATTCCAGTAAAGAATTTTAGCCGGGACATAATACCAAACCGGCCGGGACGCCGGGACCGATGTCCCAAACCGGGCCTGTCCCGGTCAAATCGGGATGTATGGGAAGCCTAGTTATTAGTCAAGTTATTTAGTCAAAAATTGTACAAATTCAGTTGTAAAAATTGAAATTCCATCTAAAAGTTTTGATAAAATGCGCAAATTCTATAATATCGCTTGCGCTCGAACGGTTTGTCGTATTAAAAACCTAAATAGCAAATTTTGTAAGAGATTTCATGTACTTTAATGTTGAATTAAGAGGTTATTTATGAAATGTTGATAATTTCAAAGTTATAAGCAAAAAATGCAAACAAATTACAATGTTTACCGTTTTTTGCAGTTTTTCAATTTTGCGGCACAAAATTTTGATACCAAACCCCAGATGTTAATTCAGCACACCAAGAAAACCATAAAGAACGGAAGACGTCAAAACTAGACCACGAATTTCCTGGTAAAAGCACAATTTGTCTGGATTACACGTCGATTACAAAATGGTATACAGACAGGTTGTTTCAATAAGAAAAATCCGTGAATATACAAACTATACGCTTGAAATTGATAGAAAACACGCATTCTAAATACATGTTATTCACAAATGACTTAGGATGGGACTATGTTAACTCGTTTAAGTCAACTTGCATGATACTATACTATGACGTCACGTAAATTTTGCAATGGATTTTATGCTATACAATTTTGATTTTTCATGGCTAGCGAGCTTAATATAAAAACTAACAATGACTAATTTTTGATAAAGAATAGACAACTGCAATCGCTAAAAGGAAAACGAGCGCGAAAGTGCGACAGCAGGCTCGTCTCCAGCAGTAAGAACAAAAACCCAACAACGTAATGGTCACGCTTATAATTGTTTCGTCTTAATAACCTTATAATATATTGTAAAAACGTCAAAAATAGTTCTCAAAGATCTGCGAGGCGCTCTTCGTTGCATCCAAAGCTGTCCTTCGTTGTCTGTCGTCAGTAGACCTTGATGATAGGAAGGAGATCAAGTCGTCATCATTATCGGCATCGGCTTGGACGGTTGGCCTTACCCCTTTGGTTGGGTCACTTGAGTCGTATTCGCTCTTTTTCATCCAAGCTGTGTTCACCAGATACGCACTAGATCCCCTCTCTATCGTTACCTTATCACGAAATACCATATGCTTATCTGTTTTCGCTCCTACAAAAAAAAGGAAATCAGGTGGGGGGTTTTTGCATGACAAAAATAGTAGCAGGAAACCGACGGTCCCAAGTGACGTCGAACAGTCCGTAGATGTATGTGTTTTTTTTTCGTTTTTCGCTTGTAAAAGCTGAACCGATAGAGCAATCTTGATGCTTTCAACAGACGAATTGTAGAGAACCAAAAGACGAAAAGAATGAACCCTGCACGGACTCGATTGAATTAATATTAACGGAGGAAATTCTGAAAAACCGGAAAAATCTGCGTTTCTTCAAAACATTCATACCTCCGCCATTTTCAATGTTGCAGCTGCGGCTTTTCGCGTGAAACTAGCGATTGCTGGGTAGTTTGAGTGTGGACAACCCAGGCGTTTTCCGATGATGAGTTTTCGCACAATTGCGATTTGAATATGTTTATGCCATATGTTTCGGCGAGCCTGGATTCGTCGGATGTGGCCCGATTTTAATTTTTTCTACGTATTTCGAAAATAGAAGTATTGTGCTACAAAATGTCTATTCCGATTTTGCGTAAAAATGTTGCGAAATAGGTGAAAAATGCTTGCAAACATGACCGAAAACTGCCGCGTCATATTCTGTTCTATTGCCTGGTCAAAAAAATGGACTTACTTAGACTTGACGTGTTCGTTCCCTGTGAATCTGAGGGTGTGAAACTGAACGATTCTTGTGCAATTGCTTTAGGGGGTGGATCTGAAAATAAGAAGAGACGGAAATGATGCCTTTTTCGTTTTTGGTGGTGAAGCTCGACTTACGTTTTGGAGCTTTGGTAGGCGAAAAGCTCTCAGACGTATGAACGGTATCTACATCTAGAAATAGAAAGAATTTTGAAAATTTGGTTTGTTTTTTGTTTGGATTTGGATTACTTTTAAATTAGATTTGGTTTTTGGTATTTTGTGTTGCTAGAACTTTTCGTAATTATTATTTTGTTTAAAAATTAAAAAAAAAGATTTGATGTGGCCAGCCACATGACTTTATCATACTATTTATAAAATTAATAGTAAATGAGATTCTATTTGATCGAGATCGGGCGAATCTGCATTAAAATAAAACTAGTTAGCCAGGATTTGACATATATTTTAATACAATAAAAAGTGGTCGATTTCCGAACAGATTTTTTAAAAAGATATTTTTACTATTGTCAGTGGGTATTGTCGAAACATCAGCGTTTGACAGTACCTACTGACATTAGAACGAAAATATTTGTCAAATCTAGGCTCACTAAGATGAAGACACGACCGATCTCAATCAAATACAATTTGCTCATGCAGCTAAACTATTAGTTTTACCAAAAAATGTCGTAGACATAAATTATTCAGAATTTCCTCTACTTTAATTTATTATTTAACTATTTTGACGAAATGGCAGCTCCTTTGGACCTGGACCCTTTTGACCCAAAAGACATATTTTCCCTAAAATCTCATTTTTCGCCACGATTACAATTTTTACAAAAGTAAAAATGTTCTTCCCTATAACTTATAATTTGTCTATGAATTAGCAGAAAATGACACTGATTGTTGACAAGAATGCTGTGAACGAATGATGAAAATTTGTTATTTATTTGTTATTTTTATTATTGTATTAATATTATTTATAGTCCGCTATGGGCAAAGGAACGGTACATAATTTTAATTACTCGTATTTCAAATTATAATAATTTCAATTCATATATTTCTGTACAAAAATAATCGCCTATCTTGTGAAAGCAATATATTCGCCATAACAAAACGTTCCATTCCAAAGTTATGGTTACTTTTTGTATGGCCATGCAGGTTTTGCTAATGTCGGGTCATTTTTTTAATGTGCAGCAATGAAACGTGTAACAGCATCAGTTGATCATGACGTCAATGATATATTTGATTTCCGGGTGGAAACCGCGTTGAGGACTATGAAGCAGTCGACGTTTCGCGCTCTGTTGCAAGAGGCATCTTCAGGACTAAGTTATCAAACCAAGCGCTAAGCAGATACTGTCGTCTGTTGGGGCGGGTCTTTATATATGAGTGGAGTGGTGTCACCAGATGGTGTTTGGAGTGGGGGTAACGAAGTGGAAGGGGTGAAACGTCTTTAGAAGGAAACCTTTGTTTAAAAAAAAAATAGATAGTCATTATCACCACAAATGAATTTGGGGCGTTTACCTCATCACATTTGTTGTTTTTAGTGCGTTTACAATTTTAGACGAGTGTTGCCATTTTAGCTGTTATATTAATACATACCGTGCGACTTGTCCAAATAATACTCAGATTTCTTATTGAAATTATACATGGACATACCCCATGAGTCACTGCGATCCGAAGTTTTCGAATTTTTCGAATTTTTTGAATTTTTCGACTCGGCAGATAAGTCTAGCGACACATCATCTGAAAATAATAAGTATTCAATTAGTTGTATGCAACTGTCCCGCCAGTCACCAGCATCAACAATTTTAGAACGTATTTCAGAGTTATGTTCAGTTTCAATATTTTTGTTTACATGTTTTGTTCAGATGGTCTACTCTAAATTGTGCCAATTTGAAATTTTTTCTTGAATTCAAACATTACTCTTTCTACAGAACAAAGACATGGCCAGGCACATGACTTTATCATACAATATATAAAATTAATAGTTTAGCTGCATGAGATTCTATCGAGATCGATCGTGTTTGCATTAAAATAAAACGAATTAGCCAGGATTTGACAGATATTGACAGTAGGAATTGTCAAAAATCAGCCTGTAACACTACCTACTGTCATTAGAATAAAAATATCTGGCAAATCCTATATTAATGCATACACGATCTCGATCAAATAGAATTTGCTCCTACTGCTAAACTAGTAATTTTACGAAAAAATGTCATAGACATAAATTATACAAAATTTCCTTTACTTTAATTTAGTATTTAACTATTTTGACGAAATTACAGACATGGCGGCTCATTTGCAAAATCCTTGAAAAATGCATAACAATATTGCTATCCGCAATCCGCACTTGAAATACACATTGACTTTGTAAACACCATGGAAACACCAAGCTGTTTCAATATTGTTTCACATAGCGTACGTGCGCGCGTGTTTCTCCTCCTCATCACAATCTCCATGCATTTGCGTGTTGAATTGACGTTTCGCAACCTGGCTACCTACTATTAATGCAGACACGATTTCGATCAAATAGAATTTGCTCCTGCAGCTAAACTATTAATTTTACCAAAAAATGTTATAGACATAAATTATACAAAATTTCCTCTACTTTAATTTATTATTTATCTATTTTCACGAAATCACAGAAATGACGGCTCATTTGCAAAATCGTTGAAAAATGCTAAGAGTAAATAGTCAGTTCCTTTGGACCCTTTTGAACCAAAAGCTTTTCAGCTCTAACTTTGGTCATAAAACTTCTAAATATGAACTTTCGTCCAGATACCTTTAGTAGTTTCTCCGGAATCGTCGCCACAAGAATCGTTTACACACACACAGACATTTTTTTGTAAATATAAAGTTAAAAAAACAATAAATACCTGAATAATTCTTGCGCTTTCGCTCGATTTCGTACAACAACGTGATATCAGAGCCAAGGTAATCAGCAGCTGACCTATCACCCATTCTTGCGAATCGCATTCCTTTCTTCGTCGACACGAACTTCGGTGCATTCTTCTCGCTGTACAGCCTCTCAATGGCCTCTTCGATCATAGCAATGGCTTTCAGGCATACCACGTCATCTTCAGCGTCCATGCCAAAGAGCAAATTCGTGACATTGCATCTAAACACTGTCGTATCACATATCTCGACGGTGAGCCTATCGAGGTGCTCCGTTTGCGTGACTTCAACTTCATAGTCCTTCAAGGTGAGGTACTTGATGAGACCATGGAGCTTCTGCGGCCTGTGTTTGATTATACCGTTGGATTCGTAAGGGCCGTAACACAGTTGGATGTAAGGCATGGGTTTAAAGTCTCAACGATTGGGCCTTGCGATTCGCGGTTGTTCTTCTTAACATACAATACTGAGGATGTTGGTGTTTGGTGTTTGGGTTTCTTCGTCTTTTGGGTGATTCTGCTGGTAATTTATCTTCTTGATTGATGGCTTGGTGAACCGATCATCCAGGGGGGTTTATATGATTATGCTAGTATGAAAAAATGTATGAGAAAATTCTTTTTTTGAAGAAATAATCACATAAAAACGACTACACAAAAAAATCGGTACGCTGTCATTAGGTTTGTTGATGACTGTGGTGTTGACAATTTCGTAACCTAGGAATGATCGATTACACTACTCTATGCTCAACCGCAGTAGTGTCGAAACTGCGTTTGTCATAAACTGTATAATATAGTGCTGAGCGAGATGTTTGTGCATTTAGGGTAACTGGCTTGCCATCTACACGTTCAAGTAAGGAACTTTGTGTTTATTTTTAATTTAATGTGTTTTAATTCTTTTGTTTTAATTGTAAATAAATATTTGTTATTCTTTTATTGAGACAACCGCTACGTGGGGGTTCTTTGGCACAGCGATTTTTTCCAATTAAGAAGAATTGGTGCTATTTTTGCCCCGTAAATTTTATTCGTTTAACTTCAGCAATTAATTACTCCAGAAATAATCTATAGATTCCAACGACTTAAAAAGTAAAATCACCTGCGGAATGCTAGTTTTCAAACGCATTTTTGTAAAATCATTGGATTAGTGCTTGACCCACAAAAAGCTATATTGTGCAATGCCAGCAATTCCGTTATTAGAGGAGCTAGAATAATGAAATATAGACTATAGGCTACCCAATAGTTCATAGGTTTAAAGTTTATTACATAATCATTGTTTATCTTGCATTTTTCATACAAAAGATCGTGCTGAAACTCCGCGTGAATTCCGACGCTCTACGGTCTTTGGGGTGCTGCGGGGAAGGGAGGCGTTAGCGGTGCTCTCATGTCGGAGAGAACCGACACAGCTGAGAGAACCGGGGCATCTTATTATCAATACACAGAAAGAACGATAATTTGTCAAGGTAGTAATTTTAACTAACAATTAAATTCTTAATTTTTGCATAATTCTGATTATAATATGTGACCCGGTACGAGAGAAATCTCTTCTATCCATTGGCGTTTATGTTTTCTTCAGTTTTATACAATAAGGTTGTAAACAAGATTTTGATGGAAGCGGATAGATCTAATACTATTGAGTTAGCAGATTTTCCGATTAGTGGTGAATACTAAATTAAGTTTGCTTGATAAACCCAAAAAATATTTAAAAAGTATGCCCGATTTTGTTATCTAAATATTCAAACTATTATAACAGTTTCAACAGTTTATTTATTAATAATAAATAAAGACATGCACAAACAATATAAAATAAATACAACTGTTAATATATTACATATATTACAAACGTCAGCTCTGAGCGTATAAAAGTTAGAAATATCAACAAACTTTTACAAATTTAGCATCTAATTTTTATGAGTCGTAGCATATTAATCAAGGGCAGCGTCAGAATTTTTTCAAATTATTTCGCCCCTAGATTTGCGGTGAAATGGACTTCAAAACAGGGGACATAATATATGGCCACGATAGTACAACAATGCGACTCACTACGATACTGATAAACAAATATGACAGTCTAGACGTCACCACAATTCGCAGTATAGTATAATATTTAATTTATCTACCATAATCTTGGCGTATATCCATATGAGAATAACTCAATAGAAGTTAAATATAACATTAGTAATGTACAAACGGAATTAACCAACCTGATTAGTAAATGGGGACAGCATGAAGAAGAAATGTTTTATTACCTACATATGAAGGGAGAACCAACCAAAAATTACAGTGTGATGTAATCTCAGAATCGAATAATTGGGGAGGGGGGTAGAAGAAGACTTTAAGGGTATTAAAAACTGGGGTGGATACAGTAACAAGAGGAGAAATATAGTACTTCATGAGTTGATGACCATAAAGACCAAATTGAACCCGAAATTCGCTAATAACAAAATTTTTCACAATGGTTTGCATCCAGCTGCACTACGGTCCTTACGAATCGAACGGTATAATAAGACACAGGCCACAGAGGATGCATGGTCTCATCAAAACCCTTACAGCCAAAGGATTTGAGCTGGAATTGGTCCCAACAAATATTTACGAGCGTTTAACTGCAGATGTTGGCGAAATTACGATCTTCAGGTGTAACATTACAAGTCTGAAGTTCAACGTGGAATCAGAATTTGACGAGGTATGCCAGAATGCTATAGCAGTCATAGAAGAAGCTATGGTGCGCATATGTTCGCCTACCAATGTCCCGAAGCATGTATCAGTCAATGCTGGCATGAGGTTTGCTGGACACGCTGCAGATGCCACTGTGTTCTTGAATTCTAGTATTGAATTGTTGTACGTGATTGATGATAAACAATCGACAGTGCCGTCAATGGGTTTTCAACCATCACCAGCGAAGAAAGTGAGTGATTTTGGTGAGTAAATTTGAAGAAATCTTGGGTTTTTGTTGGGTCGTACAGTCAGGGAAAGATGTATGTTCCTATAGGCATGAGAGAATTTTAAAGTAATGTGTCATAATAACCAGAGAGCCGAGCAGAGATCGGGCAACTGGTGACACTTGAGGCTTGCAGCGGCGTTTGTCTAGCAATAGCACCTTCGTATATAACACCGTACTCCAAAGAAGTCCGCTTACCTCGAAACCGTAGTAACATTGGCCCATGAAATAATTCGATATGCCGCCACGAGAAAGAATGACAGTAAAAGTTACGGCGATTCAACGATCGCACGCTCAGGCATGACTCAGGCGACCAAGTACAGCGACGACAGTGACGTACGCTTTGCTTTATACTATACTCGACGGACGGATAGTCCGTAAATAACTTGTCCCTATAATATCAAATGATTTTAACAATAATTTGTATTAATAATAATTATTTATTTAACAAGATATTACTGTTAACATTTGCTATTACTACTTTCTCCCAATTTTCGATAGTCAATGATGTTCTTTTAGAAGTTAAAATAACTTTTCCGTCGATCATTAAATTTTATGAGTCAGTTAAGTGAATAGGACATGCAATTAAATAACTCTATTAATGCACGATTTCTATTAATGCATGAGTTGTTATAGCCAATCACACGACGTAAAGACGACGTTTGATTGGCCAATCGAACATATTTGAAATGAAACGTTTCAATCAAAACATACCGCGCTCTAGAACAGTCAGTGTCAAATTACATAAATTGCCATATAATCTAAAAAGACATTAGCGAAGAAAAGTCTATGTAGACGACGCTAGAAGAATGCGATCGACGAAACAATTTTGTAGCCAACTCGAATATTAAACGGCTATTTATGATCTCAACAATTAACGCTCGAGCGTTAAACAGTCTCGATCATTAATCGCTCTTTTTAATAAACTTGTTGGTTAAATAACTATTAAAAGTCGAAAAGCTTCTCTCAACGTCACAGCTTATTAATGGGGCATAAGTAAATCAATGCGCATGTAATTGATATTTTTCGCAATTTGTAAAATTATTTGTCATACAAAATTCTTGAACTATTCTGAGATTGGGATTTCTATCTAACATAACGTCAACTTTATTAGTTAAAAGTTCACACATTTCGCCCGGAACCGATTTCAATTTATTTACTATTTTGGTAAATTTTGCTATCGATTCTCTCACTTTGATGTTACGCCCTTCGAAATATTTAATGTCTGCAATTAAAAATGAAAAATTGCTATGAATAAATTCCAGTTGCTCTTTTAATAATTGTATAATTAATATATAAAAATATATGTAAATGTTGCAAGGTTTTTGCACAAAGCTTTTATTCTATATAATTTAATATGCAATATAAATATTTCATACTATTAACGGCTAAACGTACAATAACTAGCATTGAAAAGAAAGAAAACTGCGAATAGGACCGCTGTGGTTGCGCGCGTGACCCTAGTCACTTCTCGGTCTACCCGCCACTGGAATAACCCCTTGAATTGCTCGATCTCTGCTCGGCTCTGAATTAATAACACAAGAAAGTATCCATTATACAAATTTATTGCATCTAGCACACATTTTCATTGCGTTAGTAAATGCAATAATTAATTTGGAAATATCAATGTTTCTAATGAAGATTGAATACCTATTTCAGAACTGAAATATTTACATTTATTCACAAAATCGAAATAAATTAAAATTTGATTTGTTTCAAATTCATATTTACGGCGATTTATTACATACTTGCGTTTTACTGGTGTATTTAGTTAGAGATATTTAACTTGAATGATACTTTACTGTGTTTAAATTATCGAACACATAGGAGCATGTATTTTGTCTAGCATGAGTGAATCAGTATATATATTTTTTCGATATCTTCCAACTCCTAACATTCCCAAATGTTATTTAGACAATTCTTGTTTCTCCCACACGTACCTATACGGCAAAAAGTCGTAGGCCTGCGCAAGCGTCATGTTCTCTTAAAATTCTGCGATAGCCGATAGGAAGATACATCTTTCCTTAACTGTACAGGGTGGACCAAATTCGATGTTACTATAGGAGATCTCGGTAACTATAAGAGATATCGAAAAATGAGTAAGGTTGTTGTTACGTCTTTTTTTTTGAGAGAAACTCAATGGTGAAAACCAAAATTAGCTATCGTCTTTTGTTTTCGAGTTATTACACAAAACTCGATTTTTCGCAATTTTGATACTTGTCGATATCTTTGTTGTTTGTTAAACCAGACGAATGATATTTGCACGTTCTTGAGGCACTTTTTCGATTAGAATTCAGGGGAATTCACAGATTTTAAATATCTCTAATAATTTTGTAGATATAACATAAAGTTGTGTACTTTTTGAATGATATATAACATGCCGGTCCAAAATATTCCAAAAGTAATGTTTTAGTAGGCGTCACTAGTGGTTTGACACTACTAATCAGTGACTTCAGTATTAAATTTGCATTCTTTTGAATATCTATTTCAATTAAAAGCTACGAAATGCCGTGTGATTCATATGGAAAATACACCATGATCGAATGCTTTATTCAAAGTAATAACAATGCTGAAATTGCATCCGAAACATACTTCAATCATTATCCAGAAAGAACACTACCTCACAAATCTATTTTTGAGAGATTAAAACAAAATCTCATCAATCACGGGTCATGTAGTATGCCAAGACGCAAACATTACAATATTGAAAATGCTGATGAAGCTGCCACCAACACAGTTGCAGCCGCAGTTGCAAATCCCTCAACTTCAAGTCGTGAAATAGAAACTGAGTCTAGGGTATCGAGACGTCGAGCTTTGACAATCCTCAAGAAGCATCAATGTAGGCCATGTGCTTTAAGAAAACAACACCATTTGCAACCAACAGACCCTCAGCAACGAATGGAGTTTTGCCAGTGGTACCGTGAAAATCTTCAGCAGAATCCATTTTTTTAAAGTTATTTGGACTGATGAAGCCTACATCAGCAGTACCGGAATTTGTAATAGGCACAATGAGCACTATTGGTCTGATGTCAATCCTCACCGTACCGTCAACGTGCAAAACCAAGGACGTTTTGGTTTTAGTGTTTGGTGTGCCGTGCTTGGCGAGCGTATTTTAGCATACCATATTTACGAGGAACATCATAATGGCGACCGGTACTACGATATTGTAAACTCATCATATTGCGAATGAATTTTTGGACAATTTGCCACTAATGGAGAGGGGAACTATATACTTCCAGCACGACGGAGCTCCACCTCACATAATAAGAAGGGTAACGGAATTATCGAATATAAATTTTGAAAACCGTTGGATTGGAAACAATGGGCCAGTGAGTTGGTCACCACGATCACCAGATCTTACACCTTTGGATTTTTTTCAAAAAACACAACTTTATATTATATCTACAGAACAAAAAAGACTACACAACAACCTTACTCATTTTTCGTTATCTCTTATAGTTAGGTACCGAGTTCTCCTATAGTAACATCAAATTTGGCGCATCCTGTACATCGTAACTATTGGGTAACTAATTTACTTTTCCATTAGTTATGGAAATTGGTAACATTTTGACAGACGCGCATCAGCCTTCCTTCTCCACGTATATCAGTAAAGTTAGTAATCCTGTAATTGAGGCCCAGGCTTCAGTGTCTTCACATGACACGACCATTGAGCGTAAGGAGGTTGAAATTTTCCCTAGTAAGACGACCGGCGAGGCGATTTCTTTCCACCTCCCAGCAAAACAGACCAAAGAGGATACCAACAACGACGAAGATAAGGACTACTCTTATGGCGCAGGAGTCGTTGAAAGTATTCTGTCATTGAGTAAGGACGACACGTTTATATTGCCGGATGGTGACGACCTTAAACCACCGGAACAATTCCTAGCAAGCATCCTATATTTCAGCGACAATGAGACCGAGTCCAGTTCTGTAGCATACGTATAGTTTGGTAGTGAAATAAATTGTAATGTTGGTATTTTAACTTGTGTTTGCTTCACCTTTTCTAAGACGGCTACTTCGTATCATACCGATAAACTAAAATTACTTTTTGTTTAAAATAATATTTTTGCGTTGAATTAAAAAAAAAACGTTTCTTTACACCAAGTTTGATTCAAACATATATATTTGTATATGAATGAAAATGTTTTACGACATACTAATAAATGTCATAGGCCTCAGTAGCTCAGATGGGAGAGCAATGTGCTAAGGTCCTGGTTCAAATCCTGGCTGTGGCTGTAATTTTTGATTTATTTAAAAATTCCATCCCGCCTGTATGTCACCATATTATCAACCTATATTTGTATATGTTACTGTAAAAGCCCAAATTACGGTCAAACCTAGGATTAACGCGTTTGTCCTAGGTTTGACCGATTTGATGATGTAAATGTACGAAAAATTCTGATTGAAATAATAATATTTGTATTTGTATATTATTAACATACAAAACATTCTAACTTCAACAAAACTAACAATTATAGTATATTATAATACAAGAAGACACCCAAAATAAGAGATGGAGCAGGGCAGAAAGACCAAGGTAGCCCGTTCGAACACCAATGAAATTGATTAAATGAAACTAATTGTGCAATAAACCTGTACAAAGCTGGATGTTGGAATAAAGATTATTACTACTACTATAATACAAGTTTTAGAAGACAAAAATTAGCGCACGAGTTGTTTTGTTATATACATACTATTTTTTCTACCTTGCGACATTAATTTTACATAAATTTCGAAAAGTGGGGTTATCTTACAATTTAAAGTAATTTTGTATTCAACAGTTGGTAGTTAGTGTAAAATTCACCACTACGACTGACGCGAACCAATAGCGATTCAGATGTCGGCCTTATTTGACACTTGACATCAATATAATAAATCTTTGAAAATCAAAAGTTACTAGTTTGTGATCTTGTGTTTTCATAATGACACCGAAACCGGTTTCGTTATGAGTTTATAACGAACGCAAAGTAGAAAAAAGCATTTACAATTTTCAAATAGTAATAAATATGAATAAAATAAATAAAGAATTTAGAACATAATACAATGAAAATAAAAATGGGCATAGCTCTGCAACACACATCATTTTGAAATATATTTCCTAAAATAAAGATAATAAATATGATGTTTTGATAATATATATTTTTGCCCTCATTTACATATCATACACATGTTATGTGCGGATTTATTAAGCCTTAGATTAGTATATAGTTGTATTCAAAATGAGCTTATCAAAATTACTTCAGTAGGTGGTACGTAACTGCTAAAATAAAGAATCTACTAAAGACTTACCTAAATATTTGAGAAACAAAGGTTTTGAAAGTTTTATTATATTTAAATTTATATTACAGCGAACATGTCAGATGCTTGGAGGCATTTATAACCACCAGATGATAGTTCACGAACAAAATTTTGTGGAGCCAGAAAATCAAAACATACACACACACACAAAATGTGGAATTATGTGAATACGGACAAAAAGAAAACTTCATAAGCAATTCGGTACATCGAGAGTGCTTTTTCCCTCAAACATTCAAGAGTTGGTTTGTAGAAATAAATTCCAAAATTCCCGTTATATTCTAAATTTATACAGAAATATATCTTTTCTTTTCTGTATCAGACTAATGATTTTCGCTGCAAATAAACTTCATTCGAGTATTCATTTTTTCAATTCGCTAAAAAGTTAGAGCTGATAAAAATATCAATTAAACCGTATTTTAAACGGCTACAACTTCTTAAGGAATACAGAAAACCAATAAGTCATTATGAACCTTTTGACTCTGAATGACATTTAGTTTTTAGAAGAAAATCTGTAAAAAAATTATGTGGATTTTATTTTGTTACTTAAATTTATTTACTTTTTGTTGTTGTAATGGGTATTGATTATATTATATTTTCGTTTTCGCATTGTTTGATATGTATTTGATCTTTTATTTTTCCTTATTTGTTAACATTTCAAACGGCTGTAACTTCTTAAGGAATAGAAAAAACATATAAGACAAAAAAAAATTAAAACCTAGGATTACCGCGTTCATCCTAGGTTTGACCGTATTTCGGGTTTTCACAGTAACATATATTTATACTCCACCCATCAAATTTTACATTAGACACTCAAACTAACTTTACTAATACGATACCGTTTAGTACGATAAGAATAATATATACATCATCCATTCGATATCGTTTACGAAACTTTCTCGGATAGGGGTAACTATACAGGGGAGGGTGGGGGGTGGTGGGTGGGTGGTAGAACGAGTACACAGAATGTTGAAATTGCCAGAGGCCATTAAGGGTTACCTTATCGCAAGCCGGGTTCGACCCCTTACAAAAATGAAAACCGCCCTTGCTAGCTAGCTTCGCACCGCGACAATATCTCCGCTTTTAGCTCCCTCTGGCGGCGACCGCCGCCGTCTAACCGTAGCCCCGAGTAAAGCCGTGGCCGTCGAGAAACTACAAACATAAATTTAATCAAAAACAGAAATTAGAAATTCAATCTCGGCTGCGAGCGCCGTAGTAGGACGTCATTGTACGCCCAGAGAGAAATAACCCTAAAGGATAAGAGTTCACCCTTAAAACCCGGACGCCATCCGGTTTGCTCAAGGCGCGTCCATACTTGGTAAAATTGCTTAACGCAAAGGCGGTGTTTTACAATAACTATTACCTAGACGTAGGTACTTTTTAGTACTAGATTTATAACTTTTGAGATATTTATGCTTTTAGGGCAACTGGCTTGCCATCTACACACATTTCATTTAACTTGTCGTGTGGTGCTTTTTCTCCTAATATCCATTCTCCAAATACAAAATATTTGGTAGATTTAGAGTTTAGATTTAGAAACAATCACCCAAAATTGTAACTGAAAACTCACTTAAACCTGTACGTACAAAAATGTTAAACTTACTGTCAAAATCAAATATAAGAGGCAGGCGCAACACCTCAGCCAACAGAATGATCGGTCAGTGATTTTTTTTATGTTACTATTTTGCGTTGTTTCTTTTAATTGTTTTGTGTTTTCAAAGTCAAGACACACTTCCAACATAACTTTAAAACATAAACGCCAAAATAATGTCAACTGTGTATCCGGAGCTGCTGCATCCTGCTTTCTGCATGCTTCGTCATGCTGCATCCTCTGAATTATTTATTGGAGTTTAAAGAGTTCATAGGTAAAAAGTCCGATCAAAATTTGTTGGTAGTTTTTGGATTAAACAACAAATAAACGGACAAATAAATTAGTGCAGTCTCTAGAATATAGTGGTAGGAGTTTGCGATAGTGCATACATTATTTACATACGAATAAAGCATTTATTTTAGACAAAACAAAATGTTTTTTTTTATTAAATGATGTTTTTGAACTAAACAATGTTGTTAAACAATTCGAAACATATTTTAAACATGAAAAAAAAATCATTTTAATTTTTTTTTATTAATTAACAGCACCACGCAGGTACTTGTGTATAACACCTAGTCTGATGACTATCTAGCTATATTAATCTAACCTAAGTTGCTACGTATAAAAAGTGTTCGATAAACTCTTCCCCCATTGGTGTAACTTAAATTTAATTTGGATGCTGACGCTTTAAACTTCACACACTGCACGTTGCTCTGCTTTGTTCACCTATCAGCTATCACTCACATAACATGCTCTGCTTTTTTAACTTTACTTCACCAACTCAACAGGTTTGGTTCTTTTGAGTCTTCGCACACAGTCACAATTCTCAAGAAGCTGGATTGCCTCGACATTCGTGTGCTAGAGAAGTCTGTTGTGATGATTGTCTGCAAACTTTCCACTTTCGTTCGTTACTAATTCCATTTCAAGATCCCTGTGGAGATTTCTGTTTCTTATATACCACGGTGCACCCACGATGTTTCTCAGCACCTTATTTTGGAAGCGTTGAATGATAGTGATATTACTTGGCTTAGTGCAGCCCCACAGTTGGATACCATAGGTCCACACAGGTTTAAGTATCTGCTTGTAAAGTAGGAGTTTATTATATGTCGACAAAGACGACTTCCTACCAATAAGCCAGTACATTCTTTTGTATCTTATGCCCAATTCTTCTCGTTTCTTTTTAACATGTGCTTTCCAGCGGAGCTTGGTGTCTAGCGTCATACCGAGGTATTTTGCCGTGTTCGAGTAGGGTACGGTGGTGAAATTTATTGTAACTGGAACGTATCGTATTCGCTTGTTGGTAAACTTTATATGACCGGATTTGGCTTCGTAGAATGTAATGAGCCATCGTTTTAGTGTTGCTCCTTTAACATTTGTATCTACTGCCATGATGGCAGTGTCATCAGCAAACGTGGCAACGGTAACACCATCTGGCTGCGGAAGATCATGTGTATATAGAAAGTAAAGAATTGGGCCAAGTACACTACCTTGAGGTACTCCAGCTTTAATACATTTGAGGGCTGAGTACTCATTATCTTGCTTTATGCGGAAGTATCTGTCAGAAAGATATGATCCTAATAGTTTGCTATACTCGAAGGGTAGTAGCCGATCCAGCTTATAGAGTAGACCTTCGTGCCAAACTTTGTCGAAGGCTGTTGCCACATCTAGGAATATGGAGGAGCATACTTTTTTCTTCTAAAGTTTTTTCTATGATCATTGTTATTCTGTGCACCTGATCAATTGTGGAATGTTTGTTTCTGAATCCAAACTGATGAGTGGGTATGATGTTTCTTTCATCTAAGATTGGCTTCAGTCGTTTTGCAAGTAGCTTTTCGAACAGTTTTGACAATGTGGGCAGTAAAGAAATTGGACCAAACAAAATAGTTATTTTAAAACAATGTTTTAAAACATAACAACCCTCTGGAAAACCAATCTAAACAAAATTTCTACAAAAATAAACTTTGTCACGCTCGCCTTCCAGTATGGACGCAGCTTACCGGATAAGACCTTACCCTTAAAATGGACGTCCGTCGCACCCCTCGAACCGCCGACCGACACCGCACCTACCTTAAACCACTCCTTACTTCCCCCTCTTCGACTCACCCTACCGCTTCTGGTAAAAATCCCCCTAGCCGTATCCCAGGCAAAATTCGCCCTTAAACCGAACGGCAGAAGAGCGCCCTGGTAAAAAGTGGCCTCACCTAAGACGTCGGCATACTTATACCTCATTGGTCGGAACGGGTGTTACCCTGGATACGGGATAGGCGTTTCCATGAAAACCCTTACGTACTCTGCAACGTCTGCGTTGTCTTAAAGGGTGGTAGGCGGTGGTAGAAGGCTTTCCGCGGATGCTGGTGGAAGGAAAAATGAAAGACGAGACTTGAGGAAGGGGGCCGAGGAGTGAGGGGAGGGTCGGGGTGGGGATAGAGGTGCTGCGAAGCATTATCTCTGGCTGGTTTCTTGGGGGGTGAAAGCGGTACGTCGATATTAGGGTTTTACTTTGAGGATGCCCGCGACGGGTTGAGATGAAAATTACCTCGGTGCGATCGATAGGAATGTGGCCTGAGATGCGACATTCTTAGGGTTGCCAAATATCCATATTAATAAAATAGCTTAAAAATGGGTTTAATTCTGCCAAAGAAATCATATTTTGATTCAAATATGTAAATATATTTTTATATCATCAACCATCAACTGTATTGTTAGATGGAGCTGTAAGCACTCTTCTCGCAGTTCGGCCTTATCTTGAGTAAAAATAGTAGACTGGTGAAAGCCTACCGCTCAGTTGATGTCATGCGTCTGGCTAAATTGCTAAAACGGCTGTGTGATCAGCAATGTAGCACAGTGCATGCAGGTTCAAGTTCCGATTCCGAATCAGCGTATCCTTTGCCACCCTAAACCTTGACTATATGTAGGTCTGGGAAAACCAACCACTGGTCGAGGATGTGCGGCATCCCAAAAGGCGGTGACACGTGGAGATTTTGCACATTGATTCCTTTAATAAACGAATAATATCTTTAATCAAAGAACAATTTACCCCAACCTTAAAATATCGCATTTTAACCCAACCAAAATTTCTTTATTTTGAAAAATTATAATTCTTTCACTCAACACAATCATAATTATTTAAACTAAATAAATCTCGTTCGAAATCAGAAGTTGTTTGACACAAATAAACGGTCTTTCTACTAAAGAAATATTTATAAAGAATATTGTCTGTGTATGTGAGAATGCGGAAAATTGCTTTTGTAGATTTTTGTTGTAAAACTTGTACTGATTATAATATGATATAGCTTAGTAGATTAACAAATTGATTAATAAGTAATTCAGCAACACTTATAATTAAACCATTAATATTGCTAAACGTTTTTATGTCTTCGTGTCTGGAAATTTAAACGAGAACCTAGGTCGTATGTGGTACCATTAGAGAGAGAGCAGTTTTTTTTTTCAACAAAGCTTATTTAGTTTTTAAATATATATCCAGATACCCCCCACACGACCTAGGTTTTAATTTTAAATTCGGTAGCTGTGTCAAAACTGTTATAATTCAAAGTCTTCAAGGAGATATGTTTTGATCCAAAACAATAAATTCAAAACAATATACATATTTCTTAAAAACAAGCATTCTTTTCTGTCTGTGCACCCTATCTAAACTATGAAGTCTGTTTAACAGTGTAACCGATATAAAAAACGTCCCCTCGTTGGAAGGGTTTTTGCTGAAGGGGTAGCTGGGCAAAAAATTGCACCCCACAGCTTGAAGTGAGTATCGTCGGGACCTCTGTCGGTCTTCCCACTAACTAACTATCGAGGCCCGACAGTAGGGTTCTCTAGTAGGGGTTGGTTCACCCCTTCGCTTCTTACTGTTGACTCAACTATTATACCATAGATGGCGCGATTTTTAAGTGCTGCTGTAAATGTTTAATTTAAAAAATATAATTTTTCCTCTCTACTATGATATGTAACTAATTTCTATAGTATTGATACCTGCGTTTGAAGGCCAATAGGTGTAAAACGAAGAAACAAAAAAATAAAATAAAGTCTGTTATACTCCTGAATCATCTCTACGTAAGATGTATTAAAATAAAAGTAAAAAATACTCGATTTTTGTAAGTATTTTTAAATTATATGAACGCTTGTCTTTCAATATTTTCCAACTTCATATATTGACATCCGCTTAGTTTACCTTAAATAGAGATACGATTACACCGAAACTACAACTACACAGAGAAAAAAATTTTTTTGTCAGTAAGAAATTACATTTAAGCTAAATATGACTTTAGAAACTTTAATTTGTAACAATCATTTTTGGTTAGTTATATCAAAACAGCAGTTTCCCTGATACAACAAAATATTTTTTTGTTATTAACCAACCTTTCAAAGCAACCTTTCTTAATCCACAACAACTTTTGTTTTATATATACGCAAGAATATATATCTTTCATTGGAGAATACCGTTGTTTTAACCGGCCGTCTTACTTTAAGAGTGAACAAGTTTAAATTAAGACAATACTTATTTGATTAAGAACTTGATCTTTTAATCGCAATAACAGAACGTTTTAATTCAAAGTTATGTTGTTTTATGTTTGGCTATGCAACATTTCTGATAATATCGGGTCAATTTAATGTGAAATGAAAGGCGTATTAAAATCAATGGGTAATGACATTTGTCTTGTTTTTGTAAAAAAGATCACTAGAGATCTTTGAGCATCGTATACAGGGTGCTTTTTTTCTTATACAGGGTGAAATATGTAAACAATGTTTTTTTATTGTTTTTAGTAAATACCAGTGGAATATAATTTGTCTGGAAAACAGGTATGAAAATTCCTTAAAAAAAAAAATCAATCATGGCGCCCTTATGAAAACTAAACGTTGGCCATAATTTCTCCACCATCTTTGAAGATAACTCAAGTTTGCAATTGAACTTTTCGTGCCTATGCGATGGAATCGTTTTTTATCTCTATACAAATGTCCAATTCAAATGCCTTTTTAAAGAAAAACAGCAAAACAAGTTTCAAAATTTCACCCTGTATATATACTAAAAAAAGTCAGCCTGTATAAGAAGCTATAAAATCTCTACTGTTCCTTTGACCAAAAGAAAACAAATGTCATTATCTACGAATATCATAAAATTTTTAATTTCACGTTATTAAACAAATATTGTTATTTCAACTATATGTTTTGAAACAAACTAATTATGTTAAGAATGAATGTCACTTCCTTTACATTACACAACCATTTCTCTGAATGTTACCGGCAATTCAATATTTCCGTAGTCTTTAATTGCTAATCTATGAGTTTCAAATAAACAAATATTTGTTGTTGTTATGAAATCATAAAAAAATGTGTTTGTTTGAATCAAAACAAGTAATAAACGGAATTCTTTCTTACAAACAAAAACCTATTTACGTTAATAAAATATATATTTAGGACCAATATATATATATATATATATATATATATATATATATATATATATATATATATATATATATATATATATATATATATATATATATATATATATATATATATATATATATATATATATATATATATATATATATTTTAAGAAGTAGTTTCCTTGGTTCAACACTGTTTTTTCTTTCTGTGTACCTCAAGCGTTGGTGATAAATTGCTAAAGAAATTGTGTCCACTTATTCTAATTTAAGTTTTTAATGAAGGCAGCCGGCACATTTCTTCTTCTTCTTCTTGGGGGTGGTCGGTCGGAGGGCTGAGGGACAGCGGCGGCGACGGCGCTGCCCGAGGCAGGGCGCAGTACGGCCCTGAGCGCTCCTTTAAAAAGTTTTAATAGAAATCCCGTCGGTCGGTTCGCTTTTTCAATGAGATGAATTTTAATTTTGTATATAATTGGAACTCGTTATTTCGAAGGGAAGCGCGCGCTTTGCGTTGCGTCGGTGGCAGCAGCGGTGGGATCGAAGCCTCGAGTACTGGACGATGCCAAGAACGGAGTGGAGAGGAGTGAGAGATTGACGGGAGTCGAGGGGGGTGTGGGGTATAATAATTTAAAATTAAAATCGCGCCTCGTGGCGTTTTGGTATTCCCACATTCACAAAAAAAAAATTTTCAAATAATAAAGCAAATTGGTTAGAAAATAATCTTCAACCGGGCCGATGTTATTAAAAGAAAAGGTTTAGTAAGTAAAAAAATTTAGTTAACCTGTTTTGCCCATTCACGGACTTGTCCTCTCTTGTTCAGAGACAAGCTTGTATATACATAGGCTTACCATAATTGTATGTATTTCGTCTTTTATATAATCCGAACAGCAGATATACCAAAATTATTAACAATTGGGACGTTCCCACAAAAGTAAATTGGAATACCAAATAATGCATATATTTCCACAAAAAAACAGCAAAAATTACTGTGCACAGATTTTGTCACAAGAGATGTGAGATATGAGGAGATTAATGTACACTCGTGGAATAAAGTTATGTTCTGATCCGTATTTCAGCAGTGTGTCGATGTTACATCCATGTACGAGTTTTTTGTTACTCTAGTCGGCCGGTCGGCCGTTAAGTGCAAAAAATTGTCCGGTTACGCTGCATACTCGTATATCGGAAATTTATTATTTGAGAAACCATGTTCGAATGCTTTGAATTGGTTTATATAGATTTATATATTTCTATTTATTAGCCTAATGTGTAATAAATTAATGTAATTCCTACATTGTAAGGTAATTGTGTTTTTATTAAATATAATTTATCATATAACATAAAATGAAAGTTTCATTTCAAGTTATTGCATAAAACACAACAAACTATACAAACTTATTGCATCTAATAGCTTTTTTCGTTAATAAATACAAAAATCAATTTCTTGTTGTGAATATTTTTACTGAAGGTTTAAGGTTATTTCAGAACTTTTATGTATTAACATTTATTCACAATATAGAAATAAATTAATAAAATTAAATTGCTTTAAATTTGTATTTATGGTAATTTGTTACTTGTGATTTACTGGTGTTTTCGAGATATTTAGCTTCAAGGATATTTTGCAGTTTAACTTAATAACCAGAAAGGATGTATTTTCTATAGCATGAACAATCTTTTTATATTATTATTTTGTATTTACTTTACAGCAATATTTTTCAAATATCTGACAACTATCTGACACTAATTTACAAAAATTGATAACTGCTTGTAGAAGCAAGCTCTAAATTTTTGACGAATTTTGTTGGAATGTAAATATGAAATAATTAGTATTAAAAATAAATAAACCAAAATATACGGCCATCTAAAAGAACATTTAGTTGACACTATTGTTAAAATTAGTTCCCTCAATGTCCAAAACTACTACAGATTTGATATTTGAAAAAAGATTTGTCATTAATCATTATTGACATAATAACCTAATTTTCAGTATTCTTAAGTAATTAGTTAATTAATTATAAGTAAAATTTGAATAATTCGATAGTTGAAACATTAACTGCTATAAAGTAAATACAGATATATTTCTATTGTCCTTTCATACAAAATACATGCTCCGTCCTAAAGATAAATATAAATTAAATTTAGAGAATTTATTTATATTTAGTGAATATATTTTAATATTACAATTCTGAAATAGTCTTTATTCAGTGATAATCCTTGGCAACAATATGATTTGTGCATTTACTTACTTACTTACTAAAGCCCGTCATCCCACTGCTGGGCAAAGGCATTTACTTACGTAATTAATATGTGTATCAGATAAATTAAATTTAAATAATGTATCGTGACATTACGCAATATCTTAATATCAGATTTTCCTATCATATTATCAAATTTCATGTTTATTAATATTATTATAAAAGTAATTTTATATTTAATTAAATGCACTACTCGTAAACTTAAATGTTGTGGTCATATTACATTTATTACATTGCAATGAAGGTATCACATTAAGGAAAAGATCGGATACGCTCAAAATAAAGTAAATTCCGTTACATTACATCCATCGAAAAACCACCTCGTGACGGACAACTTTTTGTGAAGCGGCCGGGCCGAGGGAATATATAACCGAATATATAACCGACATACTATTTTCAAATCCTGCGATAGCGATACGAACATACTTTTTTTCCATGACTGTACATTTAATATTATATCTTCTATAATAAAATTAAAAAAAGCAAATGAAGCATTTCATAAATTTTATTTTGCAGAACAATATTGCTGTTCCTATTGGTATTAAATAAGACAAAAATAGCGCGTCATCTCGGAAGCCGTTGGAAATACTCATATTTTAATAATTATTTTTTGAAAGCGTTGCAAATTTAAAGCACTGGAACCTTTACACCTAAAAAATTGACGTTTGTGTTTTCTATAAGTATTCACATTTGTTAGATTATTAAATTGTGTTTGGTAACAATCATAGCATGTATTTACAATATGTTCCGAAATCGACTACCAAAGGATTTAACCCCCATTAATAATCTTCAATTTGACGCATGACAGAAAATTATAGAACAACATTTAGAAAAGTTATAACATTTTGCTAAAGAAGAACTAAGTAATGTTCAGTTGAAGCCACACAACATAAGTACAATATCGTTATTTAAGAGCAAGACATTTTGCATTGACGAATAGGACTACCGCATCTAATTACCTATAATTTAGTATATGGTGGAAAGTTATATAATAATTTTTGAAAGGGTTATAAACCTGTTGTTATCACAGCCAACCAAAATATCAACTCCCTTCACTTGGTGTCATACATAATATTGTAATGTGGAGGCTTTTCAGCTTTTAATATAATCATCTAAAGTATAATCCCAATCAATTACCTACAATTTGGCCTAAGAGAAAGGATTTAAACAGTTTTTGTAAAAGTTATAAGCATTTTTCTGTTGTAAAGATATGTAATTTGTACCGCAATGCTCAATACAACGATTAATTACCTGCGAATTTGTCATATGAAGACAAAATACGTAACAATTTTTTTCACTTTTCCTATACGTTTAATTTTTGTAAAAGTATTTTATTGGTCAAAAGCCAATATGTCAGAGATTAGTCTTTAGAAACGGGTGATTTTATTACGATATTGTTGTGTAGGATAAAAAATTATGTGTGCACCACTCATAGAAAGTGGTTTTCCGGGCCTCAAAAAGTGCCCAGGCTCGCTGCGGAAAAGCCAGCACCCCTACTTTCGAGTTTCGATTTTTTGCTGTCAAAGTTTTGTGCTAGTTTTGTACTGTTTTGTGCCGCAAACCAGATGTTTTGTGCTCTTTCGTCTTTGAGTTATAAGCAATTTTCTACTTGGGAGCTATCCGTCTCTCTCTTTCGTCCGGGGCCCGGTTTCTCGCAGGCAGCGGGCATGTTGATAATACATACGTACGAGTTTAACGGCACTGTTTGTGGCAAAATAACTTAAAAAATATTCAATAATTTTTTATCGGTGTTTCATTCTTTGTTCTTTGTACTTGAATAATGGACACGTGGAATTCCGATTAAATATTGTTAAATACCTTTTTAGTTATAACGTCACAAAGATTTAATATTATTTCTTAATATTATGCATTCCTTTCAATCTATTAATGCCAAATCTCGTCGCTACAATAAATAATTATTGAGCAATAATCACTTAACAAATACATAGTTGTCGCAGATATTTGATAGTATGTAAATGTATAAGTAACACATAATTATAATATAAATCTCTAAGGGAATATTTCAGCTTTTGGTATGTATTACTGGCATTCTGGCGATTTTATTGAATCGCATTTAGGTAAGTAAACTATGACCTTTTGTAAAATTGTAATTGGTTGTAAATCAATTCTGTTGGTGTGTTTCTGTTCTGTTTTTCTATTTACAACTATTCTAATATGTCCATCTTGACGTTCTTATAATCTATTTTGTGTCCAGTTGATACACAGAGAGAAAAGATTTCTTGTTTCAAAGAAATGTATTTGTTTGAATTTATTCTTTTGGGTCAAAACATATTTCTTTGACGCCAACAATATTTACTTCATTGAATACTCTAGTTTATTTGCTTGCAGAGATTAATTTATTTGAAATATTTATTTAAGTGGAATAAATATATATGGATACAAACAAAAATTACTTTCCTTTAAAGTAATATTTTAGTTTAAAAAACGTTTCTTTACACTAATGAAATATAATTTTGATTCTAACATATAAATTTGTATATAAGGAGAGATTTATTTCGCTTAAAGTAATATTTTGTCTTTGGCTTAAAAATAGGTTTACTTCCGCCAAAGAAATCATATTTTGATTAAAATAAATATATTTGTACACAAGAAGATATTTATTTCCCTCAAAGTAATATTTTTGTTTTGGCTTTAAAATAGGTTTACTTCCACCAAAGAAATCATATTTTGATTCAAATAAATATATTTTTAATGTCATCCAACTGTATTGTTAGATGGCGCTGTAAACTCTCTCCTCGCACTTCGTACATATTGAGAGTATAAAGCCGCGTGATCGACAGTATAGAACTTATAGAGTACAGTGCCTGCAGGTTCAAGTTGCGATTACAAATCAGAGTACACTTTACTAATTTAACCTTGACTATATGTTGGGTTGGGAAGACCAAGCACTGGTCGAGGATGTGCGACATCCCAAAAAGGAGGTGACACATGGCGAGTCTTCCGAAAAATTCTTGTCTATTAATTCCTTCAACAAATTAATAATTTTAAGCATTTTAACACGACCAACAATTTTGTTAATTTAAAAAAATGTAATTCTTTCACTCAACACAATCATAATTATTTGAAGTAAATAAATCTCATTTCTTATAATACACAAATTGCAAACTTTTTAACTGGAAACATAAGTTGTTTGACACAAATCAACGTTCTTTCTACCAAACAAATATTTCAAATAAATGCGTTTTTATCCGCAAATAAATATTTCTTTGCCTCTATGGAAACAACAAATTTCTTTGAGTCAATGCATATTTATTTGAATCAAACAAAAATTTCTCTCTGTGATACATCCGTTAATTATCAAGGAAAACATCTGCTGTTCGCACAATACGATTCGATTCATTACGTCAATTGAAAAAGCCCGTTACATGATGACCATCTAGGCAAAAAACTACAACCGAACCAGTGATTACAAAAGCCCAATTCTCACCCTTATACTGTACGAGGATAACGCTCAGGGCGAAGAGTTCTCACAGTGGTCATACCAGTATGCAAATGAGGGGTCAGCATTTTTTAAAAAATCTTACCCTTTAGGATTTTGGTCAAACCGGTTCCGAAGGGGCATTTTTATTTCGCTTACACGAAGGGTCAATGTTGGAGCGTCGTCCCAGGTAGGGAAAGGCACAGGACTATACCAGCCTCCGCGGAGATAATGGCCAGGATAATGTGCTTAAACAAACTGCGATGTCTCGGTGTGTGTGTGTGTGTGTGCGTTTTTTAATCGTCTTTGTTAGGTGAGAAGGGATGCTGGTATTGTTTAGAATGCTTTAGATGATATAGAAGATGGGTAGTAGGGTGTAGGGTGAGGTTTTATAGCGGTTAAGATTCGGTGTGATGTTGTGTGGCAGTGATGGAGCACGTTAATGACGAATTGTTATCTTTTATTAGTCGTCTATTAGATAGAATTCCTGTTAGAACATTCTATAATATCCTATAATCCTATAATATCCTATATATATATATAGGATACTATAATATCTTAACTATAGATACGTACACACATAAAAATACGGAGTTGGATTAACACCGATTCAACACCGCTATGGATCTCCCTCGCGACCGTTTGCGCATGTAGTTAAATCAGACGGAGTTGAATTTTTACAGAGCTCATTCACTCTTTTTATAGTTATTATTATTTGTAACGGAGTTGAAAATATATGTTTACGGAAATGCAGGTTTACTCCTTTATAGACATAAAATAATCTCCCCGCGTGTCAAACTTCCGCGTTCCGGAGTGCAAAAGTTCTTCTGTAGTTGTGAAATACATCCGTGGAGATGTTACGTAACTCCTTTATTAGTGTTAAAATTACCCTGTTGCGGGGTGCTTTTCTTTTATTGGCGAAATTATTCTTTCCCTAAAAGAGTTGTTTGTGTACGTAATGAAGTTAAATATGTACCAAATAGAGTTGTTTTTTTTTTCAGAGCGGTTCTTATCTTTATTAGGAATATGACGGGGACCAGTAAAAATCAAAAATACATATTAACAATTTATTTTTCGAAAAAACAAGTAAATGAATATACATGTTTGCACAATACTCAATAAATAAAATACAGTTTATCCTAAATATAACAATAATCTCCGTATTAATATTAATAATAATAAATTAATACCTAATATCAAATATAACAGACTACATAAAGTCTAGAGTACTTTCATTAATAACTAAGTACATATAATATAATTGGTAACTATATACATATCATTCGCCTTATTATAAGGAATGTGTACCTCATATGGAACTATATGTTCTAAAGTTTCAAAACAAATAATCCAAAACATCGTCATCCTGTTCGCCCGTCTTTATTACCAAAGTAATTCCTCGTTGACTGTGCCATATGAAGTCTACCAATAACTCCTTGTCGATTCCATAACTCGCGTCATCATAATACTTGATATCTTGATATTTTGTCTCTGCTATTTTAAATAGCTTGCCAACTGTACATAAAAAAAGAAATATCTACAGAATTGTTGTATTTTTGAATGTTGTAAGGCAAATAAAAAAAAAAACGCATTGCCGGACAAAGGAATACACACTACTTCATAAAAAAGAACACAAAAATCGATATGCATTCTGTAGGTACAATGCAGTGTCATACTCGGTATGAAGGTACTACAAATGCGGCAACAAACGTACTGCGCATTTGACTAGCCGGTATCTTCACAAGCTTTTTTCTATAGTACATTAGTAGTGTGCGACCTGTGCGTAACATTTTTATAAACTACAAAATTATAAAAGCATGTGAGCACAACGAATAAGTAATGTACACGCATACATGTCTACGTACATACATACATATGTAGTAATATAAGTAACTTACCTGTAGTATTAATTGTGTCGAAATTTAGTACATCGTTGATAATTCTGACCCATTTTTTTATTTGTCCGTATTTAACTCGTATGAAAATACACTGCTCCATTTGAAATAATAATGTAGGTACTTACATATAAAATATTAAAAGTAATGGAAATGAAACTCACTCTCAACTGCACCCCGCAAACTTAGGAGTATAAGTGACGACCACAACACACTGCGAAGCAAACTGCAAACCGTCTTGGTGGCGACATGTTGACGCCTGTTGTTGTCAAACCGTAAGTTTTTGCCTTTACAGTATAAATCTTACCTTTTTGGAGATTATTCACTCCAAAACGGAGTTAGAAATCAATATTACACAGGGAATTAATGTTTAGTTTTAGGAGTTTTATCACTCCGTCACAATGTTCAGTCATATCAACTCCAAAAAGTGTACTTTCTCTCATTTTGTCAGTTATTTCAACACCCTGCATGGTGTTAATTTTCATTTCACAGCTCCAGTGAAAATTTTCACCATTTCGGATATAAACTATTTTCAACTCCGTGCTGTGTAGTTAAATTAACTCCGATATTACGTATATCAACAATTTTTAGCACACAATCAACTGATTTTCGGAGAAAAATCACTCTTTTTTGTGTACAACTAACTACGTGCAAATTCTCTCCGTAAAATTTTTATGTGTGTAGATACGTACGTGGTGTTTGAATATTTCACATACTTTTCAAGTAAATTTCTATCGCTATCAAGTACAAAAATTATTATTATATAAAAGTCTCACTTATCAGAAGTTCAATCACCAATAAAAAGTATTTTTTTATAGGAAAAAAATTACTCGATCTCTTAAACAATTGAAAGTAATAATTGACTTACGAAAGTTCATACATATTTTTATGACCAAACTGGACGTTTCCTCTAAGCATTTTTCAATGATTTTGCAAATGAGCCGTCATTTCTGTAATTTCGTCAAAATAGAGAAATTTTGTATAATTTATGTCGATAACATTTTTTGGTAAAATTAATAGTTTAGCTGCAGGAGCAAATTCTATTTGATCGACATCGTGTCTGCGTTAATAGTAGGTAGCCAGGATATTTTGAAACTTTTGACAGTATTCAGAACGTCAGCGGTTGCGAAACGTCAATTCAACACGGAAATGCATGGATAATGCGATGAGGAGGAGAAACACGCGTGCACGTACGCTATGTGAAACAATGTTGAAACAGCTTGGTGTTTCCATGATGTTTACATTTATTTTGTGCACTTCAAATAGACTCGAAATATAAAAGAAAAAGTGATTTTTTCAATCGTTTACATGAAAATCTTCCGTTAATTGTTTGATAATAGAATACAATAAAGGTTAATGTTAAAAACATATTGTGAGTTTAATTTAAAACATAACTTGTTGGGTATACAGATAAAAAAGATTTATAGTTTTTAAGAAATATATTATTTTGAATCAAAACACCTCAAAGTATGGCATTTTAACCCAACCAACAATTATGTTAATTACAAAATTATAATTCTTTCACTGAACACAATCATAATTATCTGAATTATTTCAATGTTATAAATTATAATATTCAAATTGTAAACGTTCTTGTAAACCATGAAGAAGCCTCTATTGAAACATCAGATTTCTTTGAGTCAATGTAGGTATATTGATTTGAATTAAACAAAATATTCTATTTGTGAATATTCATTATTTGTACTTTCAACGGGTGCTGTGAAAAGGTATATTATTATGATTAATTAACAAATTGCTACTACATAAAATGACCATACTTGACGCAAGCATTGCAAACATAAGTATCTCAATTAAAATGAAATCACAAAACATTTTTTTATTGAATAGTCGGCTGATGTCAAAGATTGCACTTATTCAATAAATAATTGGGAGGATAACAAATAATTAATGTACAATTTCCTTGTGAAAAACTTTGTGTACCTATATTAAAAAATCTGATGTGGCACATGACTTTATCATACTATGTACAAAATTAATAGTTTAGCTGTATGAGACACAATCTATTTTAACCTGTTTTTATTTTGTTGAACGCACCCCGAATAAACATCGCGAAATCTGCTTTAAGAAAATACCCCGCAAACGAGATTAAAAAAATAACCACCCCTAGGCGAGAATTAAATTCACCACCCCCATCCGAACCTTATAAAAAATTCACAGAAATTTGTTTAAACGTCACGAGCAGTAATTTTTCTCCTTCAGGATCTCCCCTGCCACCCTCAAAAGCCCCACCCCGCCCACCCCCTCTGCCACCCTGCCACGGCCACCTCCATCCGCCCGAAGAACTGTAAAATATGGTTATAAATTGTCCATTGGAAAAAACAGGCCACGGGTCTCGAGACTAAGGACTAAAGAGGACACAGAAAGAGACAATTAGGGTTGATAAATGATTTCCTTGGAGCCGGGCCGGAGACACCGCCTCTGGGGTAGACGTAGAGGCGACGGAAATAAAAAGGGGTAGAAGAAGAAGAATAATTTTTGTGTCGTTTTATCAGCTCGAGCCAGCGTTTTATACAATCACCCCGAGTCGTTATTAGTGGCTCCTTGCGCTTGTTTTAATTTTCTGGCTGTCTCTCTCGTGGGGGCTGCTGGAAGGAGTTTGAGGGTGTTCCAACGCTATCTTGTCTTGTATTCGTTTAGTTTTTTAATTAGCGCTAGAACCCTTATCTCCAGACTGAACTAGCCGTCTTCTCTGCTGGTTGTTTTTACTTTTTCTTTGTGTGGTGAAACTAGTTGGATGCTTAACAATTCGAAAGATATGGGAAAGATGCCAGTATAAGGGATGTTTAGGGATTGTTTATACAGTATGACTCATAAATAGCGGGGAATTTATAGAAGTTAATTAATAATCAACTAAAGAAGCGAATGATAATTAACCCAGGTGAGGATAAGTTTTGGAAAAAACACCTCCTCCGTCTGGATTTGAACCAGGATTGCAAGTCCTGAAGTGACAAGTAAAACTTATAAATTTCCAGTCTCTGTAGCTCAACTGGGAGAGCTGTCAACCGGAAATTGGAGGGTTCCTGGTTCAAATCCAGGCGGAGGTGTTTTTTCCAAAACTTATCCTCGCCTGGGTTAATTATGTAAATGCCGTTTTGTACGTATATTTTTCCGTTTTGGATCATGTATAGCAAACAACCCCGATGACCTAGACACTTAAAAATCATCCGAAAAAAAAACCCTTAAACTTTGCTTGTATGTGACTTGTATGTGTTTTGAATTGATATATTGTACGAATTCGTAGATATTAATTTAATTATATTACGATTTTACTCATTTTAACTGTTCGCACTAACAATGTTCTTTTTGTTCTTTTTTAGGTGAGTACTCCCCCATATTTCAATGTTCGAAAAAAAAAAGCGGTAAGAATTTTAAAATTATTATAACAATAGTCGCAATTGGACTAAATTGTCTTATGAAAGCAACTTTCGATATTCTGAATGTTTCGTTGGGATTTTTAAATGGATTTTAAAATTGGCGGACACTCAAAAGCCAGGTTTTAAATTTAAAATAAATTTTAGTTGGTAGGCTTTACTAAGTGAAAATAAAGAGGTATTAAAATTTATTACTATTTAGACTTGAAATAGATATTATTAAGTGTTCTGCAAACTTATATAGTGACTTTAGGTAGCATCTGGAATTAAATTATGAATTGTCTTTTATGTATATATGTTAATAAAATTCGATATTCTGAAATTCAAATTCTTTTACGAAACCCCCGATGACCTAGACTCTTAAAATCATCCGAAAAAAAACCTTAAACTTTGTACTTGTATATGAATTCCTTGGAAATTTGTTGCTTGAAGCCAATCGGATTCATATTCACGGCAAAAAATATATCGAAAGCACCTATTCGCATACACAGTTCACTGCTTTAAAATGGATTCTTGTTGTGGAGAGTAAGTTTGGGAATAGACACTGGTTAGGCGTTTTCGATAAATGTGTTTATGCGCAATGCGAATCCGGGTTCGAAACATGCGTATTAGGGTCATACCACTAGAAAACAACCGTTTCAACTTGAAGAATGATCAAATTTCAAATATTTTCATAGAAACTATAAGTTTCCAGATTTTATAGTGATAAATATGGTAAAATAGGTTCTTAACTGCCTCTACTATCACGTCTTAAAAGGAATGTATCTGAAAATAGCATGAATAGCGTATGTACCGCTTCAATACACAATATCGACTGGTGTAAACTTTCATTTACTACCTCTCCCACTGGTCTTAAAAATAAAACTTTTTTCAGGATTTTCTTACAACATAACAGACACAAAAATATTATCTCACATAATTCAGAAACGACATGTATTGTCCAATTTTAAATCCGTCCATGCTGCGTATTTAAATAGGATATGCCAAATACATTTTTGTTAATTTCACACAGTACATAAAAGGACATAAAATCACACAAAAATATTGATGATAAATCTTTTAGCAGTATGTAATTAATTGACAATAAATGTACTGCAGTGAAGAACAATTTTTAATACAGTTTGCTTTTTCCCTATTTTGTACTGTTTTATGGCATTTATTAAGTTATTAACGTTCAAATGCTTAGTAAGTATGTTAAAATGCTATACATAAATAAAACAATACTATAGAGAACATATAATCCTACACCAGTGGTCCTTAATCTTTTTGTAGTCATGGAGCACTTTTGATCATACGAAAAATTCGCGGAGCACCAAAAACATTGACATAACTTTTACTCAAAATTAAACGATTATTAAATAACAGTTACAAAAGTAACTGTTAGTAAGTGTAATGTTTTATATGGTCTTATATGTTTTTTCTATTCCTAGTTACAGCCGTTTGAAATGTTAACAAACAAAGAAAAATAAAAGATAAAATACATATCAAACAATGCGAAAACGAAAAAATAACATAACAAATACCCATTACAACAATAAAAAGTAAATAAATTTAAGAAACAAAATAAAATCCACATATAACTTGTTACTGATTTTCTTCTAAAAACTAAAGGTCATTCCGAGTAAAAAGGTTCATATTGAGTGATTGGTTTTCTCAATTCGTTAAGAAGTTGTAGCCGTTTAAAATACGGTTTTATTGATATTTTTATCAGCTCTAACTTTTTACCGAATTGAAAAAAATGAATACTCGAATGAAGTTTATTTGCGGCGAAAATGATTAGTCTGATACAGAAAAGAAAAAGATATATTTTTGTATAAATTTAGAACATAACGGGAATTTTGGAATTTATTTCTACAAACCAACTCTTGAATGTTTGAGGGAAAAAGCACTCTCGATGTACCGAATTGCTTCAGAAGTTTTCTTTTTACCCGTATTCACATCATTCCACATTTTGTGTGTGTTATGATTTGATTTTCGGTAATATAAATTTAAATTATATAAAACTTTCAAAACCTTCTTAGTTTGTCAAATATTTAGGTAATTTGGCTAGAATCTTTAGTTTTACCTTGAGTTTTTACCCACAGATAGCGCTATCTGCATATATTTATCTTTGATATTATTTAACTCGAGATATCTTATCTATCTTGGATGGTGTAATCCGCCGTTAGAAAGAATTCTCACATAAAATTAGCACTACAAAATAATTTTTAATCGACCACCGGTGCCTCGGAACAAATTCCTTCAATATCCTCCTCGATAATACTAATAATTAGTAGCTATCGCCTTACGCCGTTTATTCGGCGTATCCAAATAAGCGTTAATTCCGCGTAACCGGAAGCGGGCAGGTGGCGCCACCTACCGCCTACCCCGGGTAACCGTCAAAGGGGTTTTTTAATCGTCGCCCGGTCGACCCCCCCCCCCTCTCGCTGTTTTTTCCTCTCGCCGGTCTTTTGTGAAACTTTTAATTAGGAAAACTCAATCTAAAACACTTTAAGGGCGACCGGGCGAGCACCAGCAAGTAGAAGTAGAAGAAGAAGAAGAAGAAGACGAGGGTTGTTGAATTTAGAAGCTATCGACGGGAGAGAGGAGAGAGGAGGGTGGCCGTCCATCCCCCTTGCAAAAAGTTTCCCTGCGATGCGATGGCTCGTAATTAAAATATCGGAAAAATAGGGATGGGGATGATGATGGGGATGGGGATGCTGCGTCGCGACGCGCCACCGAAAGAAGGTGGATGAAAATAGGAAAGAAATTGATAATCTAGAAATTCCCAAAAATTCGAAAAAAAAAAATATTTCTCAGGCTTAAGAGGGAAGTTTTAAAGTTCTGAACCCTAATGAGACTTATAACACATTAACGTGGTCAGAATTTTATTGTAGAAAAGCTGGCCAGTAGCTTGGAGGGGGTAGTGATTAAAACTAAAGGCTAACATCCTTGCAAAAGTCGACAAATTCTAGAATTCTGATAAATATTCCACAATATTCGACAGTATTGCATTATAGTGTCTTTTTTTTGCTGTATTTGTTTGAAATAAATATGGGTTAGTATACAAGAAAAAGTTTATTTCGTTTTCGTTTCTCATAACAATTGTAATTGTACAAATATATGTCCTCTGTACGAAATACATATAATAATAATAATAATAATAATAATGATATTTATTTAGTTAAAAGAAACTAATAATCACAATAAATTTGGTTTCCTAAGTAATAAACTTATCAACTACTTAAAATTAGCCAATACACGAACCCGACATGATGTTTTAAAAAGACTTAGCGAACTACTGTTTTTTATATCACTTGGCAGGGTATTAAACATTTTCAGTGCTTTATAATAAAATGAATTTTGTGTGCTGCTTTTTGTATATTTTGGTAATCTGAAGTGGTCCTTTTGCCGAGTATTGTATTCATGCTGCTGACTATTGTATGTTAAATAATTAGTCATATAATTTGGGAGTTTATTATTTATGCATTTATATACCAACGTGAGTGCCTGATATACCGTTCCTTGTTTAATATTCAAAAAATTTAATTTACTCAGCATGGACTCGACAGTGGTTAACCTGGAGCTTTGTAATAAAATTCTGAGTGCTCGATTTTGTTGTACTTGAATCTTTTTAATGTCTTTGTCTGTACACAAAAATATTATACTGCTGCAATAGTAAAAATATGGTCTATAATCGTATGGTACAAAGATATTCTAGCTTTTAATGTAAGTTTATTAGATATTCTTCCTAAGTAGCTAATCTTTCGACTCACCTTTTTAACTATATATTCCATATTACTCGTAAATTTCAAACTATTATCTAAAATGACACGTAGATATTTAAATTCGACCACTATCTCAACAACTGTGTTATCGATAACTATGTCTGGTGTAGGGTTTACCGAATTTCTATTTCCCAATACCATAGCTTTTGTTTTCAATACATTCAAACATAATTTATTTTCTTTATACCAATTTGATATCGATACTAGTTCGGAGTTTAATGTCGCGATTACATCAGGTAAGTTATCTCCTGCAATTGATATTAGTGTATCGTCTGCAAATAGGTGCATATCACAAGCTTTAACTTGTGAAGCAACATCGTTTATGTACAAATTAAATAAAACCGGTCCAAGAACAGAACCTTGTGGTACCCCTAAGCTGTTTATTAATTCACTTGACTCATTTTCTCCAATCCTAACCTTCTGTCTCCTGTTTGTTAAATAGTTTTCAAACCATTTCAATTCTTTTCCTCTGATTCCGTAAGTTTCCAATTTTTGTAGTAACTTTTGACGACAAATTGTCTCGAAAGCTCTTTTCAAGTCTACAAAAACAGCAACTATCGTTTTACCGTCTTCTAATTCTCCTTTCCAATTTGCCAATACCAAATTTAGGGCCGTCTCGCATGAATGCTGAGCACATATATCGTAAATAAATAGATTTTTATCAACTAATAAATATACAGGGTTATTATAAATGGTTGTTGTCGAAGTAGTTTTGTCCTGTGTTTTTCGTAAAGAACAGCATATATCTACAATAACATTTTGCAGATTATAAATATATCTCAAATATAGTGGGTGTTAAAAATAAGTGTAAAATATAGATAAAGTATACTGAACTTTTGATATCGAACTCATGTCCACAGACCTGACACCGTTTAGGTACTGCATAGAGCCTTAATATATTATAGAATATATAAATAATTTCTATGTAAAACTTTATTTGTTTAACGTCTCTAAAAAGAATTCAAGATAACCCAAATTGACCAAAATTAGTATCAAAATTCCAAAACGGTTCTCATTAACTACTTTCAAAGACGATAAATAATAAAAAAAGCCACACAAATGTTATTTGGCTTTAAAAATGCCGTCCTATGATACATGGCACTATTTTTCCTATGCTGTTTGTAAAATTGGTTCAATCTTCCGACTCTCTCCAACGTTCAAACAATACATTTCCGGACATAACTTCATTCAACAATTTGTCTACTATGGTCTTACAGACCATTCATACAGCTTATATATAACAACAATTATTATTAACTAGTTGACTTAGTATTGTCGCCTTTTAAGTGTTTACGTATAATAGTAATGATCGCAATTTTGAATTTCGTTGTCGATGATCGTTACCACAGCATATTCAAATTTGTCAACTTTTCTTTATAATTAGTCATTGTTTTCCGTTTATGTGGTTACACTTTTTATCGGATGCTCGATTGTTACTTTTTAGAAAATTTTATAATTTTGTTAATTAAAAACCGATTGCTTTTAAAACAGTTAAAAGAAAAACTAAACTCATTTTTTTATCAGTATGAACCAGATTGCATATGGCATACCTCAAACTATCCAATTAAAAACTAAACAAAAATATACAATTTTGACCAAAATTTTAACTAACCAAAAACAATTTTTCTCTTTATTAAATTATGTTTAGTCCCTACCATAGTCCTAGTTCACATCTAAACTCAACCTAATTCCATTACACAACCACCATCACCCATTCTAAATACCAAACCAAACATTCGACGCCTGGTCCATATACACCATACACATTTCTTACCTGCACGCAATCAATAGCAACATGATGAGTCAATCTGGACCCTTGTATCATCTCCCCAGCGTCCGTTAACCTACCCCCTGGAACCAGTGACCACTTTGAACAACCCTTCTTCTGGCCAGAGTCCTAAAAAATGCCCATCACAAAGATACCGACAGATGCGTATGACCTTTACACAAATTTGCATACCTGTATGACCAGTTCTCAGGCTGTATTGTTAAGGAAGGACCACACCCTTAGCTTGTACTGACCCTTATTACCCTTCCGGTTCCCTTGACCCGATAGGTATGAGGAAGATATAGTTAGTTATGGAGTGACCTATAGCTCAGATCGGTTGGAATTTTTGTTGGTTTCGATGATGTTGTTGATTATTTAGGTTTTTTTGTGTTGGTGAAAGTGGTGTGTGGGTGATAAAAAGAGTTTTGAGTTTTTTTTTTGGGTGAGTTTTTGTAGTTTATGTAGTGTTTTAGTTGAGGTCTTTAGTATTTGTTTGATTTCTATTTTTAATAAACGTCTTTTTGAACATTTTAAGATATCTATCCAATGATACCACGCACGACCTAAGTTCTAATTTGAAATTTTGAAACGGGTTGCTGTAATGACTACTTAAATTATGCAATTCTTTTTCTACAGTCGCATTAACTAAATTATGACGATTGTTTACATGCATATCACGTTATCGTGATAATATTCATTACTCAGATATCCGCTTCCATGAAAATCTTGTTCGCAACCTTTATTACACAAAAACAGAAGAAAACTAAAACACCAATCTATAGAAGAGCCACTAAATGCAATTTGAGCAAAAATAAAATTTTTTATGTCAAGTGGTTTACGAGGAAAAAATTTAAATGATGAGCGTTAATTTAAAAGTGCAAAAGTCGGGTACCTTTTCTCATTTCTCTCGTGCTCATGTTTACACCGAGAGGCAAAAAATGTTGACAGTCATACAATTTATGTAGAAATCATCCAGGAGTATGACACACTTTATTTATTGATATTGCGATTCTCTTGTGTGGGTTCTCGTAATAATATTATACCATCCCATAGGTACTGACATTTTTTTTAAAACATATTATGTGTATTTACTATAATTTTTAAATTTCAGGCTGGGACAAGAATTATGGAAATGTTTGTTTTTTAATTATTTTATTTTAAACTGTTTGTTTTGAACGTGTTTTAAACTGCTAAAATTTGAACAGTACCTATATTTTATTGTTTGATCAGAGTTGTTTGCTGGTCTCTATGATTTGCATGCATATATCAACTACAAAAATCATAAATAAATAAAATTTATTATGTACTAGTCAAATAAAAAGGTTTTCATGAACTCTTATAATACAATAACAGTGGTTGCAAGTAAAGTATCGAATAAAATGACGTTGAGAAAAACTGTTGTTAAAACTGCTGAGAAATTAAACAAATGCGTGATTTAAAAAAGGTTAAAAGAAAGTTTTATTCACAATTTCAAAAACACGTTTGTTTTGTTTGACATAAAAAGGAGCGTTTTTATAACTACCCTGGTGCCAACCAGAGTATTTTTTGCTTTTTTTTTGTTTCCCAGGCGCTTTTGTTATACATATATTTCATCTCTTCATATAATCCGAACAGCAGCAACATTATTATCAATTACCATAATTTATTTTTCAGAAAAATATTGTTACTTACTAGTGGAGTCAAATTAGACAGATTATTATCTCGAATTTTAATGGTCATTTTGCAAAGTTAAAGCACTTAAAAACCTTTATATCTAGTTAATGAGCGCAAATTATTTATTTAATAAATTTTTCGTATTTGTTTAAGTTATTAAAAATTAACATCATGCGCAATTTTTTACTAAGATATGAAAATTTTTTGCACTTCACAATAATGTGTATCTTTAACAGCCGAAACTCTTTATTGTTACAATTATTAATCGGTATGTCGCCATTTAACGTGGCCTGGTAACCCTAAATTATGATTATTTGTGTTACTCTCAAATTGTACACAGAGAGAAATTTTTGTTTGATTCAAATAAATATGCATTGACTCAAAGAAATTTGTTGTTTCAATAGAGGCAAAGCAATATTTATTTGCGGATAAAAACGCATTTATTTGAAATATTTGTTTGGTAGAAAGAACATTTATTTGCGTCAAACAACTTATGTTTCCAGTTAAAAAGTTTGCAATTTGTGTATTATAAGAAATGAGATTTATTTACTTCAAATAATTATGATTGTGTTGAGTGAAAGAATTACATTTTTTTAAATTAACAAAATTGTTGGTCGTGTTAAAATGCTTAAAATTATTAATTTGTTGAAGGAATTAATAGACAAGAATTTTTCGGAAGACTCGCCATGTGTCACCTCCTTTTTGGGATGTCGCACATCCTCGACCAGTGCTTGGTCTTCCCAACCCAACATATAGTCAAGGTTAAATTAGTAAAGTGTACTCTGATTTGTAATCGCAACTTGAACCTGCAGGCACTGTACTCTATAAGTTCTATACTGTCGATCACGCGGCTTTATACTCTCGATATGTACGAAGTGCGAGGAGAGAGTTTACAGCGCCATCTAACAATACAGTTGGATGACATTAAAAATATATTTATTTGAATCAAAATAGGATTTCTTTGGTGGAAGTAAACCTATTTTAAAGCCAAAACAAAAATATTACTTTGAAGGAAATAAATATCTTCTTGTGTACAAATATATTTATTTTAATCAAAATATGATTTCTTTGGCGGAAAGAATCAAAATTATATTTCATTGGTGTAAAGAAACGTTTTTTTTAAATCAAAACTAAAATATTACTTTAAAGGAAAGTAATTTTTGTTTGTATCCATATATATTTATTCCACTTAAATAAATATTTCAAATAAATTAATCTCTGCAAGCAAATAAACTAGAGTATTCAATGACGTAAATATTGTTGGCGTCAAAGAAATATGTTTTGACCCAAAAGAATAAATTCAAACAAATACATTTCTTTGAAACAAGAAATCTTTTCTCTCTGTGTATCGCTCTCAAAGTCTTAACATAAGGGCTTTTTGTTGACAAACCTATAAAACCTATAAAACAGACAGGTGATGTGATATGTCAAAGAACCCGGAATATATATTATTACTTTAAATAATTTTTAACTGAAGGCTTTTTTACAATTCTAAAATTCTACTAAATTGTAAGTGCGTTACAGAGGAATAGCTACATTTTTCTACTATTATTTTCAGTTAGTACATTTACAAAGAAAATTATACAGATTTCTTTATTATGAAACAACCGTATATGAAATGTATGCAATATGTAACTATGTAAACAATTTAAGTTCTTCTTGGTTCTGAATTTCCCGGAAATATTTGAGGATCTATGTTTATGATTCTTGACAACTGAGAACCCGTCATTATGCCACATAAAAAAAACAAGCGAAATATCTGTACTCAGTGAAAGTTTTATGACAATTGCATAAGACTGCTTGTTAATTATAATTACTAGTAGTAAATATTGATCATTGGAACAACCTATAAAACAGACTGGTGATGTGATATGTCAAAGAACCCGGAATATATAGTATTACTTTAAACAATTTTTAACTTGGGGTTATTCTTGGCTTTCTTAAATTAATGGCATCGCTAGATCTGATGTCTATTGAGATAAAATAATCATTAATTAAAAAATAAAACAAACAATTTTAATACAAATAATAGTATTCTCAGAGTTCTCAATACTATTTGTTAAATACATCATTTCTATTAGTCTTAGCAAATTAGACAGTGAGATATTGATATTTTATAAATAGGTCAACGCTTGAAAATACCCTTAACTATAAAAATGTTACATCCATTCAAAACAACGCACTTATAGATTGCCAAAACACGTATCGAGCGCTCGAACCGTTGCGGCCGGCTCGGCTGGACAAAAAATAACGTGTTATTTTATAGGTCTACGCTGAATGATGCTGGAATATTCGAGCGTAACAAACTAATACGCTAATACCGTCAATGCTCACAGAAAAATAGATTTTTTGAGTCGAAAGAAATTGTTATGGAGTCAGTTCGAGAATTATTTTTATGTTTCGGTTTCAACGAGAAAACATTATCGATGGAATGTAATATGCACGTGTTTGTTTTCGCTACATTACTAACAGGTTTCCCAATATATGTATAATAAAACCCAGTTGGTTTGATCATCAATATACACATTTCCATATCAAATTAAATTTTCTTGTTTTAAATATATTTTCTTTATCATACGCAGTATGATAAAGTATTGTAACCGTGACGAAAAACAAAAATTAGATTTTAGCGGAAATAGGTCATTTCGGGTCCCCTGAACATTTTTGACCAAGGTACAAAAAAATGTCTGTGTGTGTAGTTCCTCGAACTAGTTAGATAATAAATTAAAGTAGAAGAAATTCTGAATGTCAGTAGGTAGTGTCAAACGCTGATGTTTTATTATTATTGTTATGTTTTATTTTTTATTATTATTATTATTATTATTATTATTGTTTATTGAAAATCTCTGATACATCTCATTAAATATTGGAGACCTAGATAATATAATTTAGATACAACATATAAATACTAAATTTACACAAATAATTTTGAAAAGTAATAAAGAGGATCAGGGCAAATTGGTAGTACCGAGCTTCGCTGAAGCCTAGGGTACTCCCTTTGCGGGTATCACTGCAGCTCTACCCAATTTAGAAAAACACAAGGCCATTTATGCTTTGCAAAGAAAAATGTAGCAAAGGTCATTAAAGATACACACACACACCTTATTTATTAATAGACAATATACATTAAAGGTAGGTAAAGATGAAATATTAAGCAGAAAATTTAGGGTTCTTTATGATAAACCTCTCCTCAAAATATTCGCGCTTCCCAAAACCGCAATTTCTTGAATTTCCCAGGGCGAAATTTTGCACGGCAACTCTTTAACATGTTTACTATAATGTAGACTAACTGCTCCCAATGCACCTACAATCACCGGAACAATGTTCACTTTCATTCCCCACATACGTCCAACTTCTATTGCGAGATCCTTATATTTAAGTTGTTTTTCGAGCTCCTTCCTTATAACATTCCCATCAGCAGGTACCGAGATTTCTATGAACGTGCACACCTTCCTCTGGAAATCCTTTACCACGATATCTGGCTTATTAGCATCAAGCATTCTATCAGTGACAACAGGCATGTTCCATAATATGGTAATACGATCGTTACTCACAACAGGAGATGGGTTGTGGTCATACCACCGAGACACATCCATTGCTAAACCTAGTTGGGAACATAAATTATAATGTATATATGTTCCCACCCTATCATGCCTAGCAATGTAGTGGGACTCAGCTAAGACTGGACAAGCCGCCAATAAGTGGTAGACATGTTCCGGAGCCTGATGACACAGTCTACAACTCCCATCATGAGCGACTTTCATAATCTTCTGTTCATGATATCTGGTACGTACTGCCTGATCTTGCGCCGCAACAATAGAGGATTCCGTTTCAGCCTTAATGTTCCCATGACAAAGCCAAGATAAAGATCCAGACTTTGAAATACCATCACCCTCCACAATTCTTAAAAATTGACCATGCATTGGCTTACTAACGTAATCCTCTCTCATTTTCCGATTCATTCTTAACTTAATCTCCCGCTTTAAACTCTCCACCGGAGTGTTATTTCCGTAATTTTCTAGTTCTTCCACCTGAAATTTTTCTAAAATTAGTTTTTGTTTACTAGTTATTGACTTACCAGAAGTATCCCTAGTTAATTGTTTAATAACTTTATCCTCCTTGTTGGCCTTTATAAAATTTCCTAAATTTAACATTTCCAAATCATAAATATTTTCCAATTGCTGCAAACCACGACCTCCATCTAAACGATGCAGGTATAGCCTGCAGACATCGGACCTAGGGTGAAACATAAAATTTAATGTTAACTGTTTTCTAGTTTTATTATTATTATTATTATTATTTATATGCCCCAAATTCACATCAACTTGTGCAAGGCCGTTTTGAAAACTCTTTCTCGCAACTTGCCTTTAAGAAACAGCACCCAGAAAGACAAAGGCACCAACCGAACAAAGCGAGAGCGATACAGACCGAGAGCGAGCGAAAAGCATTTTAAAATTCAAACAAAGGAATCAATAAAACTCGAGATAACCAGAAGAAAACTGAAAATTTTCCTTCAGCTGTACAATCGGACATTAAAATGCACCGTCTCGCTCCTTCGAGCCGCACTAAAAGGCTATCTCCGTCCTCGTCTGGAGAATTGCTTTCTGGGGCGACCCCCCGGTCGCAAAGTGTAAAAGTAGGGTGAAAGAATAAAAGAGAGGGGTTGGAATAAACGGGGTGGCCGTGGGTGGACCGGGAGGGGGTGGGGGTGGTACGCCCGGGACTTTAAAAAGGGAGCAAATTTACATTGGAAAGACTTGATTGCTTCGCGCTCGGCGGCCATCTTAGTTCTTTATTATTGGCCGTTGCTTTTTTCCACGTCTCCGTCTTCGTCTTCATCGTTCGAGTTCTTATTTTTATTATTTCGGTTTCCTTATTTTTCTCGAGAGGCAGGCTATGGCTCGTGGGCAGACCTCCGGAGCGTCTGAAAATTTTTATTGCCCCTCGTTTCAATGAAATTGAACGACTCGGAGAGCGCCTCGACGCGCCAGCAGAAGTAATGGCGGGAAAAATAAACGCGAAAAACACCCGGAGCCCATTTGTTTCGCCTATAAACTTTAATTCCGAGCTATTTTCTTTGGACGCCGCCCGGAGCGTTTGTTTGATACTAAAAACGAAGCTTGCATATTCCTACATGTTTGCAGAACGCAGTTCTTTTTAATGGCGTGTTCTGTGCTTAAAGAAATTATTAGTTTGTTGAAGAAATTAATGTGGATCTTTTATAAAGAAGAATTTTTCTGAAGATTGTAGACTTCCGCGGTCTGAATCAATGATATTATTGATTTCCGGGGGGAAGCAGTCGACGTTTCGCGCTCTGTTGCAAGAGGCATCTTCAGGACTAAGTTATCAAACCAAGTGCTAAGAATGATCTTCTGAGAACGTCTGATAAATTCGCCCTGAAGATGCCTCTTGCAACAGAGCGCGAAACGTCGACTGCTTCAAAGTCCTCAACGCTGTTTCCACCCGGGAATCAACATATCAATTTTTCTGAAGATACAGTAGAGCAAACTCTCCACGTGTCACCACGCCTCTTGGAATGTCGCACATCCTTGACCAGTGGTTGGTTTTCCCAGACCTATATATATAGTCATGGTTACGGTTACCCTTTTTTCGTTTCTGCCTCTTATTGTCGATTTTTTACGACACAACCTATACAGAGAGAAATTTTTGTTTGATTCAAATAATAATGCATTGACTCAAAGAAATTTGTTGTTTCAATAGAGGCAAAGAAATATTTATTTGCGGGTAAAAACGCATTTATTTGAAATATTTGTTTGGTAGAAAGAACATTGATTTGCGTCAAACAACTTATGTTTCCAGTTAAAAAGTTTGCATTTTGTGTATTATAAGAAATGAGATTTATTTACTTCAAATAATTATGATTGTGTTGAGTGAAAGAATTACATTTTTTTAAATTAGCAAAATTGTTGGTCGAGTTAAAATGCTTAAAATTATTAATTTGTTGAAGGAATTAATAGACAAGAATTTTTCGGAAGACTCGCCATGTGTCACCTCCTTTTTGGGATGTCGCACATCCTCGACCAGTGCTTGGTCTTCCCAACCCAACATATAGTCAAGGTTAAGTTAGTAAAGTGTACTCTGATTTGGAATCGCAACTTGAACCTGCAGGCACTGTACTCTATAAGTTCTATACTGTCGATCACGCGGCTTTATACTCTCGATATGTACGAAGTGCGAGGAGAGAGTTTACAGCGCCATCTAACAATACAGTTGGATGACATTAAAAATATATTTATTTGAATCAAAATATGATTTCTTTGGTGGAAGTAAACTTATTTTAAAGCCAAAATAAAAATATTACTTTAAAGGAAATAAATCTCTTCTTGTGTACAAATATACTTATTTTAATCAAAATACGATTTCTTTGGCGGAAGTAAACCTATTTTTAAGCCAAAGACAAAATATTACTTTAAGCGAAATAAATCTCTCCTTATATACAAATTTATATGTTACAATCAAAATTATATTTCATTGGTGTAAAGAAACGTTTTTTTTTTTTTTTCAAAACTAAAATATTACTTTAAAGGAAAGTAATTTTTGTTTGTATCCATATATATTTATTCCACTTAAATAAATATTTCAAATAAATTAATCTCTGCAAGCAAATAAACTAGAGTATTCAATGAAGTAAATATTGTTGGCGTCAAAGAAATATGTTTTGACCCAAAAGAATAAATTCAAACAAATACATTTCTTTGAAACAAGAAATCTTTTCTCTCTGTGATACATGAGACAAAATGCCAGTATTTACCACCTAAACCAAGCATAATTATGATGTACTGAAAGGATTTTTAAGAGATCATATGTTTTTGCTAATCCAGTCCAACTAAAAATAAAATTTTTAAATAAAGGTATCGCTGTCGTCATCTCCATGATTTAAAAAATACTTTTTTATGACAAACCAGTATGATACTATTCTGTGAACTGCCTTGGATAAACTCAAACATATTGTTGGGTCATTTCTTATCACCTGAACAACATACATATCCAAATAATCAACGAAAGTTCAAAACATATTTTATTAATTATTGTATCATCGTTGAATGTTGATTTCTGACAAGAAAAATTCCTACCTTTAAATATTACCCGTCTTTTTGAAAGCCATTTTTGTTATTAGATTTTGTCTCAGTCTATGATCATCAAGGCAGGATACAATCTTCTGCATTCATCATACCGTTGCAGATGTCCTACTGTATTCACTAGACATGTGACAAAATCTAAAAATGCTACATTCGAAGTTGGCTCACTTGCTCACAAAATGTAAAATTAAGTTGTTGTGCAGATTGTGTAATACAGTGCTTCTAATTTTTAGCCAAATTCCTTTTTTTCAAGGGAAAGCGCTGCAAACTGTATGACTAGAATAACAATTACTGTATTAAAAAATATTTAGGGTCGCTACAGTTTCCCAAAAGATTGATGAGTACCTTTAATTAACCCAAAGAATTTAACTTAAAAAAATTTAACTCAGAAGATGAGCCAAGTGAATTAATAAACAACTTCGGAGTACCACAAGGTTCTGTTTTGGGACCTGTTTTATTTAATTTGTACGTTAACTGTGCTTCAATAGTTACATTTGTTTGATGTTGCTTCAATAGTTAAATTTTGTGATTTCCACCTATTTGCAGACGATACACAAATATCAATTGCAGGATATCACTTACCTGATGCAAAAGCTATGATATTGGGTACACAAAAATATCTGAAATTTTAATATTAATAATTATCTTGTAAATGTATTCATATTATTGTATAGGATATCGACACAAGCGAAGATATCAAAGTTTATCCCAAACTTCAAGTTGCGCTTACGCGTCGCTTGGCCGAGGGCTTGTTGACATACGTTCCGCGAAAATTGGGTCAAAGTTCGCTGAAACTGCTGGAAAAGCGTATATCGTAGCGCCCTTATACACCAAACTTACGGTTTGTTGTATTATTGCATTTACACCGCCAAGTAGTGTATCTGAACAATACACATACCTGAAAAAAATGCTATTAATGCTAATAATGCTATTAATTATTCTGTAGCGTTTTCGTTTTGTGTTATTTGTTGTAAATTACATTGATAATTAGAGAGTTTATTCTTTTTAAAGACGTTGAGCAAATTACAAATTATTTGGTTTTGAAATATGTAGCTATTATACAGGGTGTTTCAGAAATAACAGCTAACGTTCAAGGAGAATATTCCCGAGGCCGTAATAAGCATATTTTGTCAAATAACGTATGGTTTAAGTTAACGCATTCTTGAGAAAATTAATAAAGAAAGACGGAGTCCGTCCCTGTTCAGCGCAAGAAAATGGACTACACTCCGCCACAGTTGTGTTGCAACTGGTGACAAATCAATGCCGCCGGCAACATATCGGCCTCCCGCCACCCCGGCCTTTCTCGCTCAGAGCGACAATGACCTACATTCGTAGGTTACGTACAAGAGTGATCAGCTGTTCGTTTATTAACAATAAGAATCTTTTTGACTGTGGGATCTTAATGGAGTGTGTTTGTGTAGTGATGGGTGTAGTACCAGACACGGATGGATGACAATTGTATGGCTAGAATGCGACATAACTTTGATCGGCTGTGAAACGCAATTGCTGTGTTAAATCGAATTTTGTTCGACGGTGTTCGCTTTGCAATCACAATGTTTGTAAGTCTGCATCACATCTGGATTAGGTACGTACTAATCTCTCTATGTTTCAATTGATAAATGTTCCTAAATTTTAAGACTATTTCTTCAATACAATTTTGTTGGTACTTAAAAGCTTGCAGGGTTATTAAAAACGGTTTCAATTGTTTCTCCCAAAAATGTCGTTGAGGACAGTGTCAGCGTCGTTATTGCGTCTCCGCGACGTCCCCCCCCACCCCTACTTAGTTCCTCTTTTCACCGCCAGAGGAGCCCCCATTCACCGCCATAAAAAGATCCCGAAATAAGTGTAATAAATTACGGACATTGAGTGGGGGGGTGGGGGGCATTCAAAAGATTGTCAAAACTTATCTCTGCTCTTAGAGACGCTCGCTGGCTCTGTAGCGAAAGTGTGCGAAAATTAAAACGGCGCAATTAGCCGCTAATGGTCTAAACACAAAGAAGGTCGTTTTTCAAAATTGTTTCTTCTTGAATACACTCGCCGCTCGGCGCGCCATCTATGTTGGGCCTCTGGAGGCCCGCTGACGCTTGAACGAGGTATACGAAGGAGAGGCGTCCTTTTCTCACACCGGATGTCCTCCGGTGTGTCTGTCTTCGTCTGGAGGACGACAAGGACATAGATCGGTTATCTTGTAAATAAAATTCCAAGAGTGATAGCGACTGAGTTCTTGAGGAACTTGAGGATGAATCGAGGGACGTTTTTACTTTGTTTGCGTCCCTTCGGAGAGGAAATATTTTCTTTAAGGCCTAGCGCATACTTGAAATTTTCAATTGAGCAACTGTTTAGTTGCTGTTGCATGGTTTTGGGCATACTACTGCACCTAAATGAACTTTGATGAACTTTCTAAAGTGTGCTGGTTTGTGTGCCCTTGAGATAAATAGAATAAGAAAAAGAAATCCAAAAGGCCTTTTTGTGTTCTTCACCGCGTTTACAACTACCGCCACAAAAGAGCCAGAAGAATGGAGGCCTTTGGTATTCTAACAAGTGAATGGCGGATTTGTCTACGACCAATTGATGTCAAGCGTGCATTCAGCGATTACATTATTCAAGCATGTTGTACTCTTCATAACTTCGTTAGAAAAAATCTGATGTGGCCAGGCACATGACTTTATCATACAATATATAAAATTAATAGTTTAGCTGCATGAGAATCTATTCTATTGAGATAAAACATACGTATTGTCAAATCATCAGCATTTGACACTACCTACACTACGTCATTAGAATAATAGTTATTTATGTCACAAATGCCGAAAGTACGGAATAGCGCGACGAGCGGTGATGCGGCGCGTCACCGAAGGCGGAGTGTCCCCGTCGCATATGAGCGAGTCGGCTATCTAGTTTTTGGCAGGAGCGACATCAACGTTTATTGTGTTGCTTTTTAAGAAATACGCATTTAAAAAAAATAAATGATTTCTGTATAGTAAATGCTAGGTTGGTACCACTTTGACGAAAGGTGCGTTCCGATTGGTAGGTAATGGTAGCTAATGGCGGTGGTAGAATACGAAATTATAGTGTTTCTTACATATCGTGATAATGACACATATTAGTTTGCATGTGCATAAACATGAGTCACTATCAATTTTCTATTGGAAATACTATAACGGCGTCTGCTACCACTGCCATTATCACTAACGAAAACGCACCTTAAAAAGGTAATTCAAATTCTGACAGATTTATATTTGTTCATGACACATCCCTACCAACATACTAAAATAAAACTACACTCATCGCTATACTTTATTTATAATTTTCTCAGTGTATCGTTTTTGGAATTAGATATAAAGACGGGTTGATTTTTCTTATCAACAAACAATCCAATTGGTGATCTTACTTTATTTGAAATTTGTATTTTAAAATTTGCCGCACTACAGCGGCAACGTTCCATAGTGGTTCTCCAACCTCTGATGAGATCAGCTGTTTTCGAATGTGACAACACAAAAAAATATTTGTCAAAATCCTGGCTACTATGTAATTTAATATCAATGCAGATGCGACCGATCTCGATCAAATAGAATTTGCTCTTGAAGCTAAACTAATTTTACCAAAAAATTTCATAGGCATAAATTATTCAAAATTTCATCTACTTTAATTTATTAATGAACTATTTTGTCGAAATTACAGAAATGGCGGCTTATTTCCAGAATCCTTCAAAAAGGCTTAGAATAACCTAAAAAGCTAAAGTATTAATTTTACCAAAAAATTTCATAGGCATAAATTATTTAGAATTTCCTCTACTTTAATTTATTATTTAACTATTTTGACGAAATTAGAGAAATAGCGGCTCATTTGCAAAATCCTTGAAAAAGGCTTAGAATAAACTACCAGTTCCTTTGGACCCTTTTCAACCAAAAGCTTTTCAGCTCTAAGTTAGGTCATGAAACTTCTAATTATGAACTTTCGTCCCGATACCTTCAGTAGTTTCTCCGGAATCGTCTCCACAAAAATCGTTTACACACACACACACGCACACACACACACACACACACACAGACATTTTTTTGTACCTTGGTCAAAAATGTTCAGGGGACCCAAAAAGACCTATTTCCGCTAAAATCTCAATTTTTTTTTTCGGCATGATTACAATACTTTAGCATACTGCGTATGATAAAGTAAAAAGGTATGGAGTAATATACGAGGACACTCTGTATGAATGTCCTCTTAAAAATGGTAAGCCCAATAATTTTAGAGGCCAAAAGGAAGGTACTTGGTCAAGGATAAACTTTTTAAACTATTTCACATCACCAGAGGATCAGTTCCCTCGCAATATGATAACGTCTAAGTACAACAGTAGCAATGAAATTTTCTCTCCAAGAAATGTATTCTGGAATAAAATGTGAATGTACATTATATATATATATATATATATATATATATATATATATATATATATATATATATATATATATATATATATATATTGCAGAAAAAGCCTCATCATCATCAAAGTCTCCAATTTATTCTCACAAGAAAAGTGCCACGGTAAGCAAATTAGACTGAGCAAAAAAGCCTACGAAACAAATGACGCTAATCATTTCTTTTGGGCTTATCCCATCCCCAAACAATCTCTCACTCACCCTTGGAGGGTCACCCCCCCCCTCCCTCGTCCTCCCTGGCTTCCACACTTTATCCTAATCCAGGACAGATATCTGCAGCTTGTGAAGTCATTAGTGAGCGTGTTTTTGTTTTCCTGGAGAAAAGAGGACATTTTACGAAGTCACCGTCGTCTCGGACTCCCGCAACCCCTTCAACTCCAACCCCCTACCCCCTTCGCACCCCCTACCACTTGAACCCATCCCCCAAACGCAATCGATTTAATCATTTAATGACTGCGCTAAAATTACGTTTAGATGGCGATTCGAAAAGAAACTTGCTCGTTTCGGAGTGCCAGTCAAATGCTATCGATTAAAATTCTCCCCCACCACTGACTTGTTTCGTACTATGAATTTATAGAAAATTACTGACGCGTGGAAGAAAAGTGGTATATTAGAATCGTTTTATAATACAAATAATTATTATTGTATGAACAAAAGTCTATAAAGTTGCTTTTATAAAGTCTAGTTGAAAGAAATTGTTTTCGGGCCGCACCGAGATTTTTTTTGTTCGATTTTGACGAGAAGAATATATTTTGGTATGTAATATGCACGTGTTTGGTTTTGCTGCACTAGTAACTTTAATTTCCTTTTCCTGTTTCTAACATTGTCGCCTTCAAAAATTATTTTTGTCCTTAGTTAACACATAAGATTCAGATTCCATCTCATCAAAAAATTACAATTATTCCAAATGCCTGACCTCTTTTTCGTCATAAATGATAAAAAGTTTAAAAATAAAATTTCACTCTTTATTTTGAAATAAAAAATTTCTACACTCATACACAATAAAAAACATTACTCGAATATGACTTCCTCGATGAATAAGTCTACAAAAAAATGGAATTTCAGTCTTCACTCGTTGCTGGTTTTGCAGCTTGCTTTGCCTTCCTCTTGCCCAGTGGTACAACCAGTTTCGACAGTATCGTCTTCAGCGTATGCTTCTTGCTGCTACTTCCTTCTTTGCTCTCCACCTCAACATCATCCTTGCCCTTTTTCTGGTCCATGGTAATCTTTGTCTCACTGGCTACATTCACCGTTATGTCGGTATTATCCTGGCTGGACACTCGAACGTCGTCCACTGACTTCGTGACAGCACTTGCTGTTAAACCCTTGCCAATTGGCATCACCCTTTCGTCGATAACGTTCATGACAATCTCTGGGTTCTTTGGTACCTGATCGGTGGTGAAAACGTCATCAGCAATATCGTCAGTCTGGTTACTCTCATAGTCCTTATCGTCGAGATCCAGACTTTCCTCCTCGCTGAGGATGGAGTTATCTGCCATTATTGCTTCTGCTCCTCTTGTATGGTGGATGTACAGAAATTTCAGTCAGACTATGTCAGAAGTTGACATCGGTTGCCATTGGTTATGCATCGGTTGTCACAAAGATAATTTTTCATTTATCGTGTACTTGACACGTGGCATTTGTCAAATTTTTTACTTGCTTATGTCTTGAGGATTTCTTGGTCATGTGACCACAATATTAGAAAATATTACGTACAAGTTTTAAATTTATCTAAAGACTAAAAGCTAAAGACTGCTGATGCAGATGGGTCAATACAATCTCAATGATAAGTGTCAGTTAGGTCGATTTTTATATTCCGGATGACATATTACAATTTTCAATTTCATCCCTGTTATTCTTCCGTCAACAATTTTACGATCTGTATAGTCAATTTTGTGATCCAAGCTTCCGAAAACACGCCCAGCCTACAAAAGAAACTGACAAAAGCAATTATTAATCCCCCCACCCGACGAGGGTGGTCGGGGCAGGTCCAAGACGTACACCTCACCCCCCCCGACCAGTCCACGTGATTGATAATGTCGAGATAACGTTGAAAACTGGGAAGAATTCGTTCGGGGGACAGAGGGAGAAGCGGGGGGACAAAGGGGGGAAAGTCATCGAAAAAGCAACCCCGCCATTCAAAAGTCCCCCAAATTAAAACGCTAATCGAAAAGCGCCCCCCTCTTACTGACTTTCCCCCCCCCCGTACCCCCCATTTCCCCCCCACCGATAAAAATTGAGGGGAGTCCGGTCTCCCGCGTCGCAAAAAATTAACGAGATCCTTGTTTTTATTGATTTTCGCGGGGTGGTTTCCCGCCGCCCCCCGCAGGCGGACTTTCTTGGGGGTTTTGGGGGGAGTGGGGGGATATTAAAAAGGATTTCTTATTGCGGAGTGTTGGCTCGAGAGAAGGAAAAAGTTCTCGTTTTAAACTTCGGAACGGACTCGGACTGTTTGCTGGGTGGGGGGACGGTTGGGGGAAGGGGTGAGGGGCATTAAATTGAAAGGTGGGTTGAGGGTGCCGCGGAAGTGAGTTAAACACTCTTAGAGGGTACTCCGAGGTGGGAGATTAAAAGTAGATTATTGAACAAATAATAAAAGTTTTAAAGGCAATGGCTATTAATGCATCAATTATTAGCGTCAGTGAAAATTCCTTACTGTGTTGTAGCGTTCAAGTAGTTAAAATACACGGGTTCTGGACCAAGTATGTGGAAGAAACTTCGTGGACCATAGTTTTGTGCGATTGACAAACTAGATTTTCTACAATAAATTAAATTTAAATTAGTGTTTTAGTTACCGAAAAGTAAATTATTCTTTCCACAAAGAAAACCTTTCAGGATATAATTAAAAATTTGCCTCTGACCTAACGGACCGGTACAAAAGAGGTTTCTTTATTCAATTAAAAAGTGCTATGGGAAAGAGGGCCTTGTTCGGCCCGCGGCCATAACTCAAAGATTCCAAACTCAATTGACGGAGGGAGGAAGTATTTTCTTTGCAATTTGTTTTTATTCGCCCAGATAGTTCGTAAAGTTTTAAATGGTTCTTCTTTTGGAAATACGGCGCTCGCACCTCTCGCCATTTCCTTCAAGGTGGGCGCTGGAAAATTAAGGGCGGCTAAACGGGGGTGGTAAACCGCCCACTGCGATAAGTTAGTTCTGCTGGATAAAAGTTTCAAGCGGAAAGTTCTTTTTCCGATCCATAAAATGGCATTCGACCGTAACGCTGGCAAAGAGTTCTAATAAAATGCCGTTTTAAAAGTTGGAGAAAAGTTGGGAGTTGTTAGGAGAGGGATGAATTAATAGTGGGAGCTTACTTGGATATAAAACTTCTGGCTCTCGATTAATAATAACAAAATAGTACATTATCATACTAATTTTAAATGGATGTGATTAAAAATATCTGCATTAAAATAATTTAAAATATTAAATATTGTGCATTAAATAAATGTCCATAGTTATGTAACATAAAAAGTACATATTGTGCCCTAGAATGGATAACTTGTGCATTAAAATAATACATATTGAGCATTCAATAAATATGAATATGTTACATGGAAAATGTTATAATGAGCAATATTTTATTTATATTGTACCCTAAAATGAAAAACTTCTACATTAAAATAATAAATTTTTTGGTGTTTTTCGAATAATTGTTCGGGGTTTGGGAAAACTTAAGATTAAAGTTATAGGACTTGTAGAGGACTTTCCAATGAAGAATTTGAGCTATTATACATATGGCTGTGACGACTCCAACCCACCCCCGCAGTGCCCTGAAAACTACCCTTAAATGAAAAATGTACATTCTTCAGAAAATTTACCCTTCTAATCCCTTCATTCTCTTTTTTTCTCATAGAAATCATTACTATAAGTCTACTTGAATGTTTAAAAATATTTGTCAGGTAATTTCCAACTGTTATTGTCAAGTGACATCATTTATATTTTGGGATAATTTCCATTGTTTAAATAATAATATATTATTCAAATGCATAATGATGATATACAGGTGGTATGTAAATTTTAAAAAGTTAAAATTTACCGCCACAACCTGGATTTGAACCAGAGACCTGGGACCTCGTTCAAATCATTATTAAGTAAAATATTATTCGTTTTCAATATCATCAAATCCATATGTATGATAAGGTCAAATTCTTCCTTGGAAAAAATGTCTTTTTCCCATGCATTTTCTTATGTAAATTTGATGCCTCGACTGGCACCATTAGGAATCAAAATTGCGACAAAAAAATACGTCTCCACTTTTTTTGGATTTGGAAACGATTTGGGGGATTGTTGCTTTCGAAATAAAAATAGCCAATTTGAAACACCCTACTCTACATATTATATTAAATAAAAATTCAATTAGAAAATAAACTGCTTCCGGGTTATGCCGTGTGTCAAGATTTGTTAATGCTGACGTTTCGCGAACCATGTTGCTCGCTTCTTCAAAGCTAATTGAATACTAATTATTAAAATTCAATTGTTTTCGACTTATGACGTCATCGACACATTTTTTAATGGCAACCCCATACTTTGTGTACTGTTATTGATAGATCAGTTGCTTGTACGAAGCGTATTTTACACTTTTATCTCACTTTTTTCGATAACTTTTTATATGTCTACTATATGTGCGCTACAGGTTGCAGAACTTCATGCACATTATATTCTTGGTAGGGCGCATTATAATTTTCTCATGGTACAATTTAGATTATTGAATGAGCTTATAATATTTTCAAATGCTGAGTTATTTAAACCATTGGAAATATATATTTTTTTCAATGAACTAGTAATTGTTAAGCTGCTCATTATATTTTTATAGAGGTAACGATTGTATTGCACTATTATTTATTTAAATGTACAAATATATTATGAAAGGACCATTTAAATATATTAATGAACAATTATTTATTCTGATGTATACATTTATATAAATTAATGCACCTTTATTTTTTTAATGCACTAGTAATTTTTTGCATTACTCAAATATTTTGTGTATTGGACAAATATTTTTGTTTTTGGTCAAATATTTTATCAAATGCTTACAATAATTGCATGTTGTAATTTATTTATTGCGCATATAATTTGTACTGATTTTAAATGTCATAATTGTTATTTTCCCTTATACCTGTCAAGTTTTCGTTGTGTCAACTTACCACAGGGCCGGCCCTAGCGTTTTTGCCGCCGTAGGCAAATCTCAACAGTGCCGCCTCCCTGATTCATTGATTAATCACTTTTATAACAAACCAACTGCAAATGATTGAAATAATTATTATCAAATAATAAATTCATGCATCATGAGTCCTTGCGTGAGTTAAAGTCGCTGGACCGCTTTAACAATTTTTAAAAAGTTGAAAAGATGAGGTGATGAACGTACAAGAAGCTGAGTACACAGATGGAAGTCTCTTCATTGTGGTGTTTACAGTTTATATAGTCTTTAATTGCTGAATCTGCAATAATATTGGTAACTCGTGTATTACTTTTTATTATATTTTGCAATACGCGTTAGTTGTAGCAAACACAAACATCCTACACACTACGTACCAATATATTATTTTCTTGTCGAAAGTAAAACGTATTAAGAATTCTATAGCGCAAAAACTATTTCTTGCAGGCATAAGAATGTATTTTTCACCGGTGCATTCATGCAGCATTAATATGTTTACCTCAAATAGTCTGCCCAATATCGGCGTAGAATGTATTTTTACGGCTACAGAACTACAAGTTTTTGTCGAGCCAGCCGATGCGTTCGAGATCTTGCAACGTGGTTGCAAGTCCAGATGTGCGATGTTACGAATCAGCACTAAATATTCATATTTTCGTTACAAATATTTGACAGTGCAATTTGCTTAGATAAATAGGATAATAATACTCGAAAATAAAAGACGATAGCTAATTTTGGACGATCTTACATATTTTTCGATATCTCTTATAGTTACCGATATTTCCTATAGTAACATCGAATTTGGCCCACCTGTACATACTTAATTAATTACATACTTACAAAATAGTAGCTCAATTGATTAATTACTTTTATAACAAACCAACTGCAAATCATTGAAATAATACTGAGTTCAGGGCCGGCCGTAGCGTTTTTGCCGCCGTTTTGCCGCCAAAACTGATTTATACAAGAATCATGACCCAGAAAAATACAGTCAGCACTCAGACAATATTTACGAAATTTATTTGTAATAAGAACACAACCTTTGGAGATTATACTAGTACAAACAATACTTTTAAAACAACAAAAAGTAAAGAATACTAGTACAATATACAAAGTTTAACCCTAAATTAAAATTAGCTCTTTCGAACCGTTTTTCTGCAAAATCGCGAGTAACTTCTTTCAGATCTAATGTATTACTCAATTCATATTCAGTGGCCTTCATTGCTAACCCATTAAGACATTTTTAAGTAGACATGGTTGTTAACTACTTTTTTATTAATATTACTTTAGCAAACTGTCTATCGCCCGCTCAGGGCGATAGACAGTTTGCTAAGCTAGCAGAACAAAATGTACACCATCTTAAAGATGAAAAGAATTTCTTAAAAATATTGAAAGATGTAGATTTGGGAGAAGGTTAAAAACCGGGTTTTCAGAACCGAAATAGTATGTCAATATCTACACTGTTAAGTCATCTGTCATCAGCAAACTTCTGTCGTTTTTGACAGAATAGATATTGACATAATATCTCCGTTCTTTACATTTTCCAAAATCTAAATCTTTCAATACTTAATACTTAATAAGTAATTCTTTGTTTATCATGTACCCAAATCTTCATCAAAATTTTATCTTTGATATGATGTATAATTTATCCTGCTAAGAGTAATATTTTCGGAGATATTGATGCAAGCATTTCATGGGGAATTTTTTAATCACTGATAGTTTTTAATTAATTTCAATAATAATATCATCAAAGACTCAGCACATTTTAATATTATTTTTATAGGCGGGCAAATTATGCGTCTACCCAAATAAAAATTAACTAGCTTACCATTTCGGCAGCAAATGCTAAACCGTTAAGATGGAGGATTCGCCAACTTTTAAAGCGGTTTCTATATCTTTGGAATGTGGCAGTAAATCATTTTTACTTATAACATTTTCTTTAAGTTTGTGGATATCGCATAAAAATTCAAAAGGATCGTTAGGACTATTTTATATTTCGCTTTTGATTTTTGTCTAGGATCACTACACTACAGTAGACTTTCATATTATCTTTCCTAATTGATCATATATTTTTCCTAATTGTTCCTAATTCTTTATAAAAGCTAATGAGCTATTTTATTTAAGTATGTCTATTCTTGGCTGCTATGCATCTTAAAATATAGGAATGGCCTGAAGCCTGTCAATTCCGATTGTATTTGATTGTATTTTACTATTCCTATTCATTTTCGTATTCATTTTCTAGATTCAGGCAATATTTTAGAGCAGTTTTTATTATAGTTCAGTTAGTTTTGCCGCCTCTAAACTTTGCCGCCGTAGGCAGTTGCCTACCTTGCCTACCGCCTAGGGCCGGCCCTGCTTACCACCACACACTTCTTAAAAAACCTTACAGTTACGTCACATCGCCGGACAAACTCTTAGTCGCCGTTCCCTTGTCTTCGGGCCTGCAGATGTTAAATCCCTTTCAAAAGACTGATCACAAGACCAGAGGCCCTGGCCAAGGCATTATTATTCAAACTGCAATATCACACGCTGTCCCATGAAAGTACCTCTCACCCTTTCTTCTAAAACACTTCCTTCCGTATGACCGGAAGAATACAGCACCCCTCTGGTCAGCACATAAGGGACGCCCGTTAGGAACCTTCCGGTCTTTCCGTTCTTATGTTAATTAACCCTTTCGGCGCTCTGGGGTCCGAACAGATTGCAGTATAACGCACAATGACCACCGCGAGTACCTGCGGGACATCCCCGGACAAAAATTGCACAACAATACCGGCTACTTTTTATGCATGAGTGGTTTCGGGATTTCCATTCTGGCGACAATTTGCGATATACCGCAAGCCTAATTGGTCATTTACATGAAAATTGAACAGTATGAGCCATTGGAACAAAATTATTTTTTCGATACGGTTCCGCAGGGCATAACAGGGTTAGTTATAATAATGATATTTATTTAGTTAAAGAAACTAATAATCACAATAAATTTGGTTTCCTAAGTAATAAACTTATCAACTACTTAAAATTAGCCAATACATGAACCCGACATGATGTTTTAAAAAGACTTAGCGAACTACTGTTTTTTATATCACTTGGCAGGGTATTAAACATCTTCAGTGCTTTATAATAAAATGAATTTTGTGTGCTGCTTTTTGTATATTTTGGTAATCTGAAGTGGTCCTTTTGCCGAGTATTGTATTCATGCTGCTGACTATTGTATGTTAAATAATTACTCATATAATTTGGGAGTTTATTATTTATGCATTTATATACCAACGTGAGTGCCTGATATACCGTTCCTTGTTTAACATTCAAAAAATTTAATTTACTCAGCATGGACTCGACACTGGTTAACCTGGAGCTTTGTAATAAAATTCTGAGTGCTCGATTTTGTTGTACTTGAATCTTTTTAATGTCTTTGTCTGTACACAAAAATATTATACTGCTGCAATAGTAAAAATATGGTTCTATAATCGTATGGTACAAAGATATTCTAGCTTTTAATGTAAGTTTATTAGATATTCTTCCTAAGTAGCTAATCTTTCGACTCACCTTTTTAACTATATATTCCATATTACTCGTAAATTTCAAACTATTATCCTAAATGAGTTAGTTTAGACATATGTAGGTATTTAAAAGAGCAGGTAAAAGACAATAATAAATTTGATGCTTGATTTAATGCATCAAATTAATGCATCGTTTGATCTAATTGCACATTAGGATAATAATAAGTAGAATGTTTAAGTTTTGCAAACATTGTTGCATAAATTTCTATCATACCTCTAATTACACTGTGTGACAAGATTTGTTAACATGAATCGTTAGCATTTATTTTGGCGGGTAACATAATAAGTAGTATAAAGTTTGTCATGGGCAAGAGTCTTCAAAACCCCAAAAATGCGTGACTTTTGTAAAGTTTGTGTATTCATCGTAACCCAACAATCTGGAGATTTCGATATGATATCAAAATAATCCTTGAAGGATGTACTTATTATTTAAAATCGTAGCGTTTGCAGATTAGTCACTGTAATTGTTTTGTATACTTGACGGTCACCATCTTAAGCGATATTTACCATTTTGCGCTGTTTATTCTAGAATATACAACGTGTCCCAAAAAATGTACAACAAATGGAATAGTTCTTTATTATTTAATAATATCACAGAAAATTTCCGCTTCTTAACCTTAAAATTGTTTAATTGGTGTACTTACTGTTTACCAAGCAGTTCTGAAACTATTAATTTAAGTACATTCACATTTAATCCAGGCAAATTGTGTTTTTACCAGGGGAAGTTGTGTGGTATTTTAATGTCTGCCATTCTATATGTCAGAAGCAATCTTTTTGGGATGCTGAATCCAAATCTGAGATTTGCTAACAACATTTCGTGACGCAACACTGAAGAAAATACAAAAAAGTAAATAATTTCACAGTTGAAAATGAAACGGGATGTTTGTTTACTCTTAGCATTTTTAACAATTTTGCAAATTAGCCGCCATTTCTGTAATTTCGCCAAAATAGTTAAATAATACATTAAAGTAGAGGAAATTCTGAATAATTTATGTTTACGACATTTTTTGGTAAAATTAATAGTTAGGTGCATGAGCAAATTATATTTGATCGAGATCGGTCGTGTCTGCATTAATATAAAACTAGTTAGCCAAGATTTGACACATAAGTTTCATTCTAATGGAAGTACGTAGCGTCAAACGCTGATGTTTTGACAATACCTACTGTCAATAGTATAAAAATATTTTTAAAAAACGGTCTGCAGTCTCATATGTTTGTTTGTGATCTTTGTATGTTGTTTTATGTTCTCCACGGCCCACCCCAGGCAAAATCTAAGTTTTTTCGATTGTTTTTTTTTTTCGAGTTTGATTTATTCGTAGGACAAAGTAGTCAGTAGGACACGAAACATGTAGCGATTGCTAAAACAAAACAAAAAGAAGGAATCCGACCACTTTTTATTGTATTAAAATATCAGTCAAATAAGGTATGTGCAGCGAGCAGGGAGAAATTCACTTTAATAATAAATTAGAGTATTGAAGTGGACTAGGTTGGTTGTGCGCAAACTGATAAAATACGCCAATTTTCAACTAATTCTGGCGCCCGAACGGTTTGTCGAAGAACAAACATAACGAGTGAAGTTGGTAACAAATTGAATGGAGAGGTTATTTAGGAAAAGTTGATAGTTTTCGAGTTATACACAAAACAAATAATATTTTTACCTGCTTAACCGCTATACAGAGAGAAATTTTTGTTTAATTCAAATAAATATGCATTGACTCAAAGAAATTTGTTGTTTCAATAGAGGCAAAGAAATATTTATTTGCGGATAAAAACGCTTTTATTTGAAATATTTGTTTGGTAGAAAGAACGTTGATTTGTGTCAAACAACTTATGTTTCCAGTTAAAGTTTGCAAATTGTGTATTATAAGAAATGAGATTTATTTACTTCAAATAATTATGATTGAGTTGAGTGAAAGAATTACATTTTTTTAAATTAACAAAATTGTTGGTCGAGTTAAAATGCTTAAAGTTATTAATTTGTTGAAGGAATTAATAGACAAGAATTTTTCGGAAGACTCGCCATGTGTCACCTCCTTTTTGGAATGTCGCACATCTTCGACCAGTGCTTGGTCTTCCCAACGCAACATATAGTCAAGGTTAAGTTAGTAAAGTGTACTCTGATTTGGAATCGCAACTTGAACCTGCAGGCACTGTACTCTATAAATTCTATACCGTGGATCACGCGGTCGATATGTACTCTCGATATGTACGAAGTGCGAGGAGCGAGTTTACAGCGCCATCTAACAATACAGTTGGATGACATTAAAAATATATTTATTTGAATCAAAATATGATTTCTTTGGTGGAAGTAAACCTATTTTAAAGCCAAAACAAAAATATTACTTTAAAGGAAATAAATCTCTTCTTGTGTACAAATATATTTATTTTAATCAAAATATGATTTCTTTGGCGGAAGTAAACCTATTTTTAAGCCAATGGCAAAATATTACTTTAAACGAAATAAATCTCTCCTTATATACAAATTTATATGTTTGAATCAAAATTATATTTCATTGGTGTAAAGAAACGTTTTTTTAAATCAAAACAAACATTTTACTTTAAAGGAAAGTAATTTTTGTTTGTATCCATATATATTTATTCCACTTAAATAAATATTTCAAATAAATTAATCTCTGCAAGCAAATAAACTAGAGTATTCAATGAAGTAAATATTGTTGGCGTCAAAGAAATATGTTTTGACCCAAAAGAATAAATTCAAACAAATACATTTCTTTAAAACCAGAAATCTTTTCTATCTGTGTAGAGGCCATGCAACCATGTCAAGTAATAAATAGTAACCATGCGTTACTATCGTTGATGCAACGTTTACAGGTTCAGAGATATAACCTCAAACTTGAAATAGAAATAGAACACCCTGTTTCTTTTGGCATTTTCTGTTAGTCTTCATTATTATAATAAAAACATCTGGAAATTAACAAAAACCTTTATTACTTAGGTCTAAAAATTGAAAAAGAAAAGAAATTATAACAGAACATTTGTACATTTTCTACTGCAACTTAAGTCTAGTTGGTTTATGAGGAATCTCAGCCACTGACAACAACACATTGTTTTAAAATTGATCGGTTTATTTTGTTGTTGTAATTCTTTTGTTATAAATTTTTTCTTTGTTAATATTTAGACCTAAGTAATAAAGATTTTTGTTAATTTCTAGACCTTTTTGATATAATACAAGCAAAAAACCAAGCAAAAACTTCCAGTTAGTATAAACACAGAAGTTAATCGATATTCTTTGTAGAAAATTCATTAAAGGGTCCAGCAGATTTTCTGCAGTGCTCACGACCGTTTTATTTACCATCGTTCTCCGCAGTAAGAATTACGAGGGAGGCATTTTTGGCGCAGAATGTACGTCTGGTGCTCTCTGGTGCTCGCTGGCGCTTTCGCTGCCAGAAATATAAATATCTCGGCATCAAAGGGAGATCTTTTACAAAACGCGCCAGTCGGGGCTCTAAAATGATTCTTTATTAAAGAAAATAAGAGAACCGAAAACGCGTAAAAAGCATTCTGCTCGCCAAACGAACAGAAGCGAGGCGAAGCTACGACGAGAGAGGTTTTCTCGAGATCCGGTTTTCTCTTTCCAGAGTCGGCGGGGAAAATTATGCCCTTTCGGCCCGTCTCCTACGTTTAATTCCTCAAAAATTACTTACGTTTCATTTAGTTCGGTCCGCGCACTCTGTTTTGCCGACCGTTCTCTTCGGCAGTACGGTTTTCAGGTCAATGTTTCCGACTAGAAATATACCGACTAGTGACTTGTTCTTTATTCCCTCTCCAAGGCGCCTAAAGACTCTATTTAAATGATCCTTTGGCCCTTTTGGTTATTTGGGTCATAAATCACAGCGTGGTGTACTTAATTTAAATTCACATCTAAGTATAGACTTATATAGAAAAGTCTAAATTGTCTAAAGAAAATAAAAACAAAAATTTGACAAGGTTGTGTTGTGCCAGACTCACTGTGGTCTGCTTTTTACTCATTTCACTGGTTCACTAGTTGGAAGGGTTTGGTTCTTTTTAGTCTTCTCACTAGATCGTGCACAGAGAGAAATTTTTGTTTTATTCAAATAAATATGCATTGACTCAAAGAAATTTGTTGTTTCAATAGAGGCAAAGAAATATTTATTTGCGGGTAAAAACGCATTTATTTGAAATATTTGTTTGGTAGAAAGAACATTGATTTGCGTCAAACAACTTATGTTTCCAGTTAAAAAGTTTGCAATTTGTGTATTATAAGAAATGAGATTTATTTACTTCAAATAATTATGGTTGTGTTGAGTGAAAGAATTACATTTTTTTAAATTAACAAAATTGTTGGTCGAGTTAAAATGCTTAAAGTTATTAATTTGTTGAAGGAATTAATAGACAAGAATTTTTCGGAAGACTCGCCATGTGTCACCTCCTTTTTGGGATGTCGCACATCTTCGACCAGTGCTTGGTCTTCCCAACGCAACATATAGTCAAGGTTAAGTTAGTAAAGTGTACTCTGATTTGGAATCGCAACTTGAACCTGCAGGCACTGTACTCTATAAATTCTATACCGTCGATCACGCGGTCGATATGTACTCTCGATATGTACGAAGTGCGAGGAGCGAGTTTACAGCGCCATCTAACAATACAGTTGGATGACATTAAAAATATATTTATTTGAATCAAAATATGATTTCTTTGGCGGAAGTAAACCTATTTTAAAGCCAAAACAAAAATATTACTTTAAAGGAAATAAATCTCTTCTTGTGTACAAATATATTTATTTTAATCAAAATATGATTTCTTTGGCGGAAGTAAACCTATTTTTAAGCCAATGGCAAAATATTACTTTAAACGAAATAAATCTCTCCTTATATACAAATTTATATGTTTGAATCAAAATTATATTTCATTGGTGTAAAGAAACGTTTTTTTAAATCAAAAAAAATTTTTACTTTAAAGGAAAGTAATTTTTGTTTGTATCCATATATATTTATTAAACTTAAATAAATATATCAAATAAATTAATCTCTGCAAGCAAATAAACTAGAGTATTCAATGAAGTAAATATTGTTGGCGTCAAAGAAATATGTTTTGACCGAAAAGAATAAATTCAAACAAATACATTTCTTTAAAACCAGAAATCTTTTCTATCTGTGTAGAGGCCATGCAACCATGTCAAGTAATAAATAGTAACCATGCGTTACTATCGTTGATGCAACGTTTACAGTTTCAGAGATATAACCTCAAACTTGAAATAGAAATAGAACACCCTGTTTCTTCTGGCATTTTCTGTTAGTCTTCATTATTATAATAAAAACATCTAGAAATTAACAAAAACCTTTATTACTTAGGTCTAAAAATTGAAAAAGAAAAGAAATTATAACAGTACATTTGTACATTTTCTACTGCAACTAGTCTAGTTGGTTTATGAGGAATCTCGGCCACTGACAAGAACACATTGTTTTAAAATTGATCGGTTTATTTTGTTGTTGTAATTCTTTTGTTATAAATTTTTTCTTTGTTAATTTTTAGACCTAAGTAATAAAGGTTTTTGTTAATTTCCCGACGTTTTTGATATAATACAAGCGTAGCAATATTGAATAGACAATGGAAGACCGATCTAGTGAGATCTAGTGAGATCTGGTAGCCCTTAGACTCTCGTAGTTTTGTCCCATAGACAACAACCCCTAAATGCCGATAATATCGATACTTACCTTTCACAATATCGTAAAATATCCAAGCAACCTATACAATTTGATAGAATGGAATCCTCGGACTTGTCCTGACGTTTTTATTTGACCAAGCAAAAACTTCCATTTAGTACACAGATAGACAAGATTTCTTGTTTCAAAGAAATGTATTTGTTTGAATTTATTCTTTTGGGTCAAAACATATTTCTTTGACGCCAACAATATTTACTTCATTGAATACTCTAGTTTATTTGCTTGCAGAGATTAATTTATTTGAAATATTTATTTAATTGGAATAAATATATATGGATACAAACAAAAATTACTTTCCTTTAAAGTAATATTTTAGTTTTGTGTTTAAAAAAACGTTTCTTTACACCAATGAAATATAATTTTGATTCTAACATATAAATTTGTATATAAGGAGAGATTTATTTCGCTTAAAGTAATATTTTGTCTTTGGCTTAAAAATAGGTTTACTTCCGCCAAAGAAATCATATTTTGATTAAAATAAATATATTTGTACACAAGAAGAGATTTATTTCCTTTAAAGTAATATTTTTGTTTTGGCTTTAAAATAAGTTTACTTCCACCAAAGAAATCATATTTTGATTCAAATAAATATATTTTTAATGTCATCTAACTGTATTGTTAGATGGCGCTGTAAACTCTCTCCTCGCACTTCGTACATATCGAGAGTATAAAGCCGCGTGATCGACAGTATAGAACTTATAGAGTACAGTGCCTGCAGGTTCAAGTTGGGATTCCAAATCAGAGTACACTTTACTAACTTAACCTTGACTATATATTGGGTTGGGAAAACCAAGCACTGGTCGAGGATGTGCGGCATCCCAAAAAGGAGGTGACACATGGCGAGTCTTCCGAAAAATTCTTGTCTATTAAATCTTTCAACAAATTAATAATTTTAAGCATTTTAACTCGACCAACAATTTTGTTAATTAAAAAATTGTAATTCTTTCACTCAACACAATCATAATTATTTGAAGTAAATAAATCTCATTTCTTATAATACACAAATTGAAAACTTTTAACTGGAAACATAAGTTGTTTGACACAAATCAACGTTCTTTCTACCAAACAAATATTTCAAATAAATGCGTTTTTATCCGCAAATAAATATTTCTTTGCCTCTATTGAAACAACAAATTTATTTGAGTCAATGCATATTTATTTGAATCAAACAAAAATTTCTCTGTGTATAAACTTGGAAGTTAATCGATATTCTTTGTAGAAAATTCATTAAAGGGTCCACCAGATTTTCTGCAGTGCTCACGATCGTTTTATTTACCATCGTTCTCCGCAGTAAGAATTACGAGGGAGGCATTTTTGGCGCAGAATGTACGTCTGGTGCTCGCTGGCGCTTTCGCTGCCAGAAATATAAATATCTCGGCATCAAAGGGAGATCTTTTACAAAACGCGCCGGTCGGGGCTCTAAAATGATTCTTTATTAAAGAAAATAAGAGAACCGAAAACGCGTAAAAAGCATTCTGCTCGCCAAACGAACAGAAGCGAGGCGAAGCTACGACGAGAGAGGTTTTCTCGAGATCCGGTTTTCTCTTTCCAGAGTCGGCGGGGAAAATTATGCCCTTTCGCCCCGTCTCCTACGTTTAATTCCTCAAAAATTACTTACGTTTCATTTAGTTCGGTCCGCGCACTCTGTTTTGCCGACCGTTCTCTTCGGCAGTACGGTTTTCAGGTCAATGTTTCCGACTAGAAATATACCGACTAGTGACTTGTTCTTTATTCCCTCTCCACGGCGCCTAAGGACTCTATTTAAATGATCCTCTGGCCCTTTCGGGTATTTGGGGCATAAATCACAGCGTGGTGTACTTAATTTAAATTCACATCTAACTAAGTATAGACTTATATAGAAAAGTCTAAATTGTCTAAAGAAAATAAAAACAAAAATTTGACAAGGTTGTGTTGTGCCAGACTCACTGTGGTCTGCTTTTTACACATTTCACTGGTTCACTAGTTGGAAGGGTTTGGTTCTTTTTAGTCTTCTCACTAGATCCTGGTTGTCCAGTAGCTGCATGTCCTCTACGTTTACGTGATGGCTTAGGCGAGATTCATGCTATTACAGCCGTGTCATCTGCGAATGTGATGACTTACATTTCCCAGCTGTGGTAGGTCACTTGCATATAGTAGAAAGGGAATTGGCCCCAGTACACTACCCTGGGGTACACCAGCTTTTACTTCTTTTAGTTCCGAGTATTCATCGATCTGTTTTATTTTGAATAGTCGTCTATCAGATACATAGGATGTTAGCAGCTCGACGTATTGTAAAGGTAGCATATTCTTTAGTTTGTGTATCAATCCTTCGTGCCAAACCTTATCGGACGCTTGTGTCACATCATGAAAGATTCTTGACGAAATAAACTTTTCTTCTAATGCTTTCTCTATGATATCTGTTATTCTATGGACTTGATCTATATATAGTGGAATGTTTTTTTCTAAAACGAAATTGGTGATTAGGAATTTAGACAGAAAATGAGAACAATTTTTCCGAAGTTTTTATTTCTGTATCAATTGTGTCTTAAGGCGTAACATTTGTGGATAAATGAAAATTTCCTAGAAGATATCAATCACAAACTACGTAATTTATTGCATTTCTGGTAAAGGGTTGTTTACTAAATATCTAGTTAAAATTTGAAGTCAATCGGTCAAATAGTTTTTGAAGTATCATGCCAACCATTCGCGAAAAAACTGTTTCGAGAGAAACACGTTTAAAGTTCCAAGTACAGTTTCTACACACTGGAAGATTTTTTGGCTTTTTATTTCTGTATCAATTGTGTCTTAAGGCGTAACATTTGTGGATAAATGAAAATTTCCTAGAAAATATCAATCACAAACTACGTAATTTATTGCATTTCTGGTAAAGGGTTGTTTACTGAATATCCAGTTAAAATTTGAAGTCAATCGGTCAAATAGTTTTTGAAATATCATGCCAACCATTCGCGAAAAAACTGTTTCGAGAGAAACACGTTTAAAGTTCCAAGTACAGTTTCTACACACTGGAAGATTTTTTGGCTTTTTATTTCTGTATCAATTGTGTCTTAAGGCGTAACATTTGTGGATAAATGAAAATTTCCTAGAAAATATCAATCACAAACTACGTAATTTATTGCATTTCTGGTAAAGGGTTGTTTACTGAATATCCAGTTAAAATTTGAAGTCAATCGGTCAAATAGTTTTTGCAGTATCATGCCAACCATTCGCGAAAAAACTGTTTCGAGAGAAACACGTTTAAAGTTCCAAGTACAGTTTCTACACACTGGAAGATTTTTTGGCTTTTTATTTCTGTATCAATTGTGTCTTAAGGCGTAACATTTGTGGATAAATGAAAATTTCCTAGAAAATATCAATAACAAACTACGTAATTTATTGCATTTCTGGTAAAGGGTTGTTTACTGAATATCCAGTTAAAATTTGAAGTCAATCGGTCAAATAGTTTTTGAAGTATCATGCCAACCATTCGCGAAAAAACTGTTTCGAGAGAAACACGTTTAAAGTTCCAAGTACAGTTTCTACACACTGGAAGATTTTTTGGCTTTTTATTTCTGTATCAATTGTGTCTTAAGGCGTAACATTTGTGGATAAATGAAAATTTCGTAGAAAATATCAATCACAAACTACGTAATTTATTGCATTTCTGGTAAAGGGTTGTTTACTGAATATCCAGTTAAAATTTGAAGTCAATCGGTCAAATAGTTTTTGAAGTATCATGCCAACCATTCGCGAAAAAACTGTTTCGAGAGAAACACGTTTAAAGTTCCAAGTACAGTTTCTACACACTGGAAGATTTTTTGGCTTTTTATTTCTGTATCAATTGTGTCTTAAGGCGTAACATTTGTGGATAAATGAAAATTTCCTAGAAGATATCAATCACAAACTACGTAATTTATTGCATTCCTGGTCAAGGGTTGTTTACTGAATATCTAGTTAAAATTTGAAGTCAATCGGTCAAATAGTTTTTGAAGTATCATGCCAACCATTCGCGAAAAATCTGTTTCGAGAGAAACACGTTTAAAGTTCCAAGTACAGTTTCTACACACTGGAAGATTTTTTGGCTTTTTATTTCTGTATCAATTGAGTCTTAAGGCGTAACATTTGTGGATAAATGAAAATTTCCTAGAAAATATCAATCACAAACTACGTAATTTATTGCATTTCTGGTAAAGGGTTGTTTACTGAATATCCAGTTAAAATTTGAAGTCAATCGGTCAAATAGTTTTTTAAGTATCATGCCAACCATTCGCGAAAAAACTGTTTCGAGAGAAACACGTTTAAAGTTCCAAGTACAGTTTCTACACACTGGAAGATTTTTTGGCTTTTTATTTCTGTATCAATTGTGTCTTAAGGCGTAACATTTGTGGATAAATGAAAATTTCCTAGAAGATATCAATCACAAACTACGTAATTTATTGCATTTCTGGTCAAGGGTTGTTTACTGAATATCTAGTTAAAATTTGAAGTCAATCGGTCAAATAGTTTTTGAAGTATCATGCCAACCATTCGCGAAAAAACTGTTTCGAGAGAAACACGTTTAAAGTTCCAAGTACAGTTTCTACACACTGGAAGATTTTTTGGCTTTTTATTTCTGTATCAATTGTGTCTTAAGGCGTAACATTTGTGGATAAATGAAAATTTCCTAGAAAATATCAATCACAAACTACGTAATTTATTGCATTTCTGGTAAAGGGTTGTTTACTGAATATCCAGTTAAAATTTGAAGTCAATCGGACAAATAGTTTTTGAAGTATCATGCCAACCATTCGCGAAAAAACTGTTTCGAGCGAAACACGTTTAAAGTTTCAAGTACAGTTTCTACACACTGGAAGATTTTTTGGCTTTTTATTTCTGTATCAATTGTGTCTTAAGGCGTAACGTTTGTGGATAAATGAAAATTTCCTAGAAAATATCAATCACAAACTACGTAATTTATTGCATTTCTGGTAAAGGGTTGTTTACTGAATATCTAGTTAAAATTTGAAGTCAATCGGTCAAATAGTTTTTGAAGTATCATGCCAACCATTCGCGAAACAACTGTTTCGAGAGAAACACGTTTAAAGTTCCAAGTACAGTTTCTACACACTGGAAGATTTTTTGGCTTTTTATTTCTGTATCAATTGTGTCTTAAGGCGTAACATTTGTGGATAAATGAAAATTTCCTAGAAAATATCAATCACAAACTACGTAATTTATTGCATTTCTGGTAAAGGGTTGTTTACTGAATATCCAGTTAAAATTTGAAGTCAATCGGTCAAATAGTTTTTGAAGTATCATGCCAACCATTCGCGAAAAAACTGTTTCGAGAGAAACACGTTTAAAGTTCCAAGTACAGTTTCTACACACTGGAAGATTTTTTGGCCTAAAATAATGGTTTAAAAACAAAATGATTTGAAACAAAATATTTGTTTTAAAACATAACAACCCTGGGTCCAAGCCACACCTTCCACTGCGACATACCAACCTGCAAAGGTGGTTTATTCGTGCATTTTCTTCGAACAATATTAGAATATCCTCCTCGCCATCTTCGTCACCTTTGAATGTCCTCAAAATTTTATAAAAATTATCACAACTATTATCATCATTATCACGCAGTACACCACGCACCATTTGAATGGCTTGCTCATCGGAACGGCTACTTAAAATATACAAATTGCATCCAGAAATACATTATTCCCTCTGAATGCCGGTCCATTAGTCTTAAGGGCTGCTGGCATGGCAGAAAGAAGCCCACTCAGCAATGCCTCCTCCACCAACCCCCTCCTACCACCCGCTCGCCGTTCCTCTCTCCCTCTCTCTCTCTGTCCTCCAGAGGAAAAAACTGCGCTTCTCTCCAGTTAAAAGAGGGAGAATAAATGAAAATGGCTAATTTACATTCCCTTGTCCTGTGCGCGACCCTCTCCAGCGATAAAACGAAGACAGAAACGCCGCGAAAGAGATTTCTAAAGAAGGATAGGGGGGTGGAATCGTGTCCTGGGGTGGCCTATAAGTGTATATCTTAGATTATACTTTTAATCATTTTGGATTTCGTTGAGTTTACCTGAATCGCGTGCCCGTTCTGCTGCCTTAGACCCTGTTCGCCGAGATAAGGGGATGGTAGGGTGGAAAAGAAGATTACCAAATCGAAAAAGGGCGACGAGGATCGCTTGGGGTGGATTTTTTGGCGGGTGCGTACCGGGGATCTTAATGCGACTCTAATCTAGCGGTTTTTGGAAGTATGTACCATCAAACGAATCGTTGGAAATATTTTTCAGGTTGACGAAGCATTTCCGCTGAAATGTTTTCTGTAGGACAGCTTAGAATTGAGAATATTTGCTTCAGTATATTTGCCAACGTACCAGCGTTTGAAAACCAAGGAAATAAAGAATTTTGAAAATGGACGTTTCATCTTACAGTAAATGTGTATAGAAAATAGATGTCTTTTTATATTTTTGTATAGATGTCTTTTTATATTTTTTTATATTTCGTATTGTTCCAAAAGGTCCATCTTCAAACCTTTGTTGCATCTATGAATTGATTTTGTTTTAACGTAATTAATTTCATGTCCAGTCTCTATCTTGTGTAGATATATATAAAAAACATAAATAAGTAAATAATATGGGGGGTCATTATAAATGATTGTAGTCGAAGTAAACCATGTCCGTGTTACTATATTTTTACCGCTTTACTGAAACAAGTATCGAACTTACAGTAGGTTATGCCACCAATTTAACAAATTGTGTATTGAATAGCGTACTTATTTTCTGTGGAGCGGCAAATACATTTGATTTCATTTGATTTCAGCATCTGCTTCTACTACAATGATTTATAATAACTCAGTAGTATCGAGATATGTGTTTTGAAGACAACACTGATACTAATAATCAAAAACCGATGAAATAAAGTGTGACATATTAGTTATCGTTTCTATATGACGTGTATCACTATCAACATTTTCAGCGCTTTGGTTTAAAGGTTAAACTGTTTTAAATTAACACTCGCCTTTCTGATTTTTGCTTCTTCTAAAGCTCTTATTGCAAAAATCTCAGATTATGATCGAATATATATTATAGAAATGCTTCAGGAGTATTTACAACTTTGTGGTGATGTTTAAGTATGTTTTAGGGCACAATTGACGTTGTTAAACAAGTCAAGTGAGCTGACTGCACATTTTCCGCGGCTTTTCATGGCACTACAAAATTATAAGAATTCGCAAACTCTTGAAAACTTCGAAATTTATAATTTAGTAGTAAGACCACTTATATAATATATTACATATTAAGTTTTTGAGAAAATATTTTTTAATATTACGACTTTGCCACTGTGTGGTGATTTTGCCATTTATATTTCTATGTTCCCTTGCATCTTGCATACTATAATATTGATGGTATTAACCAGTGAAAAGTGAAGAAACCCGAAAAAATCAAGCAATTTCTTTTAGCTTTGAAAATTTCAAAAAAAAACATTGCGAAAATGAGTTTATATGATTCTTGAGCAACTGGTGAATCAATAAACATTTGAAGTTCAAGTGAAAACTGTTTCTGAAAAAGAAAGTTACAAATATGTTTAAAGTGTAGTTGTTCTTTTATCATAAGATCATAATATTAATTAGTACACATCTTCTATTCAAAGCAACAATTATTATTGCTTATTCCAATCATATGTAGTCTAAAACTTACCACGATAATAACTCCTTGGCCGTACAGCCGGCGTAGTGCTCGAAAACAATTTTTTTGCGAGCATAAGAATGTTTTTTTTGCCTTGCAGCATTTACAACGTTATTCGACGTTATAGTATTCTCTCAAAAAAATTCAAATTAAAATTCGTTGCTGAAGAAATTCTCCAGCTATGAAGCGAACGTTTTTTCAGCGTTTCGCAAACTTGAAACGTAAGTTCTCGAATATAATATTTTAACTCTATAATATCTGGAAACGCACATGAATGATGTTTGGAAATATTTTATTATGTCGATTTCTTATTGGTATTGTGCAGTTTATAAATTATTCATGCGTATTTTACTTTAAATTACGGAAACGAAAATACTAACAAACACATCAGTGCAAGTTTAAAATGTTAGAAATAGGTCAAAAGCTGGTTTTGTTCATGGAGGATTGTTGCTATTTGAAGGTAAAAAAAGTGCAGATTACCATGAAGAATAGATTGCGGTTGTATTTGAAAACTGGTTCAATGCTTTATTACCAAAATTGCCTGATAATGCAGTGATTGGACAATGCTTCCTACCACAGCCGCAAGGTTGAAAAAATACCAACAACATCCTCAACGAAGAAACATATGCAGGATTGGCTTCGCTCAAAGAATATCGTATATTCAATATTCAACAATTCTAACGTTCCATATTCCATTTCGTGGTGCTAGCCAACCGCTTTCAGCGTCATCTCCAAACAAAAGCGAGTACAACGAACTCCATTAGCAAGAGCGGCCAACAAAACAAACCGTCTGATAGCACTTAAATCTGCAATTAACTTTACTAGAGAAGAGCTACCCTAATCTCGACCGACTATTGTGGGCGAGTATTAAAATTTGAAAAGCGAAATATAGTTTTCCCATCGGCGAATTGCCAGGTCTCATTTCGACCACTTTCCCTCGAGTTTCCATTTAGATAGCCCCATCAAAAACAGGCTTAGCGTAGGATGACAAACAATATCTAACTAGGCGCCGCGACGCCACTGGCGGGGTTTCATCCACCCCTATTACTTATACTACCTACACAGTTTGTTGCTGTAAACTTTTCTTTCTATCTGTTTGTATCTATTTCTTTTATAGGACGTTGAACTTGCCTTGTCAATTTTGACAGAAAACTGTAAACAGTTTCTTATTTTTCCTTCATACAACAAGTTGGAAATGTACCAGACAACCCTCACGAAGGGGTTGTTGGTACAACTTACCCAAATCCTAAACAGCTATAGTCTATTTAATAACTAGGAGGAATAAAACCAGACTCCAGATTCCCACTAGGAAAAAATTGAGGAAACTACCAGAAATGATACCAGATATTTTCGCGGTTAAATTTGAATTATTTTGAGGTTAAACGTAATTGTAAACGACAAAAAACGTGCTACGGTGAAAATGTTAACGAATTTTTCGCTGGAAAGTTTTAATACGTGTCTAAATAGGGCAAAATAAAGCTTGTAGGCTATAAATTAGTGTACTTATATAAAACAAATTATAATAACAATTATTATTATTATTACTATATATTAAACATCATCATCATCATCATCGGTACTTAAATATAAATCACTGTCACCGTCGCTATCTGTATTAACATGAATGATTACTGGTTCAACAATTTTGTCCACGCTCCCATCTAGAATCATCATTTTATTCTTTTCCTTTATTACATGTTCTTCACAATTACTCCAATGTGTGCTTGTTACATTCCCAATGGCTTCTATTAAAATCGGTTTGATGTCTGCCAATTTGAATGTGGTATTCTTCGCTGCAATCTCATTTTTATTTTATCATACGCAGTATGGTAGAGTATTGTAATCGTGCCGAAAAAAAAAATTGGGATTTTAGCGGAAATAGGTCTTTTTGGGTCCCCTGAACATTTTTGACCAAGGTCCAAAAAAATGTCTGTGTGTGTGTGTGTGTGTGTATGTGTGTACCCGATTTTTGTGACGACGATTCCGGAGAAACTACTAAAGGTATCGGGACGAAAGTTCAGATTTAGAAGTTTCATGACTAAACTGAGAGCTGAAAAGCTTTTGGTTCAAAACGGTCCAAAGGAACTAGCTATTTACTCTTAGCATTTTTCAACAATTTTGCAAATGAACTGTCATTTCTGTAATTTCGTCAAAATAGATAAACAATAAATTAAAGTAGAGGAAATTTTGTATAATTTATGTCTATAACATTTTTTGGTAAAATTAATAGTTTAGCTGCAGGAGCAAATTCTATTTGATCGAAATCGTGCCTGCATTAATAGTAAGTAGCCAGGATATTTTGCAACTTTTGACAGTATTCAGAACGTCATCGGTTGCGAAACGTCAATTCAACACGCAAATGCATGGAGAAACACGCGCGCACGTTCGCTATGTGAAACAACATTGAAACATCTTGTGTCATACACAAAGTCAATGTGTATTTCGAGTGCGGATAGCAATGTTGTTATGCATTTTTTAAGGATTTTGCAAATGAGCCACCATTTCTGTAATTTCTTCAAAATAGTTAAATAAAATTTTGTATAATTTATGTCTATGACATTTTTTCGTAAAACGAATAGTTTAGCTGTAGAAGCAAATTCTATTTGATCGAGATCGTGTCTGCATTAATATAAAGTTAGCCAGGATTTGCCAGATATTTTTATTCCAATAGCAGTAGGTAATGTCAAAGGCTGATTTTTTGACTATACCTACTGTCAATATCTGTCAAATCCTGGCTAATTCGTTTTATTTTAATGCAAACACGATCGTTCTCGATCAAATAAAATCTCTTGCAGCTAAACTAATAATTTTATATATTGTATGATAAAGTCATGTGCCTGATGTGCCTGGCCACATCAGATTTTTAATATTGACCCATATGAACTTGATCGGGTTTCAATGGGTGGTAGCCGCAGCACAATTTTATTGCTGTCTTTTGCCAGCTCATCGTAAACATGCATATTGCATATCGAACTTATTTCTTTGTTCATTTATTAAACAATAATTCTGATCGTACTATGTCTTCCTCATATACGATATTCTTTGAGCGAAGCCAATCCGGCATATGTTTCGTCGCTGAGGATGTTGTTGGTATTTTTTTCAACCTATATATATATATATATACGGACTTCGGAGTGATGTGGCTTCGCTGAATACTTCACGTGTGTTTGTTTCATAGTTGTTCTCTGTAAGAGCGGCCGCATGTGCGGTGTACATAAGTTTTAAATTGTTGTAGTGTGATTGTTTGAGTATTTACCTTGTGATCGTGTTGATATGTTTTGCGCTGGGCCTCTTCGTTTATGCGGATGATTCCTTTGCTTACGCCGACTTCTCAGAACTCTGGTTGTAAGTTTGTTTATTTATCTTTGTTCAATACTGTTAGAAGTTAGAATTTTTGTGTATTTTTAGCCTGTTCCTGATGAAGCTTTTATAATAAAGCGAAAATTTGAACTAAGAAAAAAGGAGTTTCCTTCATTTCGCCCTAGGACCTAAAATTCCCAAGATTTAATCACTTTCTTATACATATATATATATATATATATATATATATATATATATATATATATATATATATATATATATATATATATATATATATATATATATTGCAGGACAATTTATGTTTTCGAATTTTAGTTTTTTTTTTCAACCCTTTGCAGCAAGCAGTTTAAACAAAAAAAAGTGTTATGGTTAATCACCTTAATTGGCAGCAAGAAGAAACAGCAAAAAAAGAGTCTAGCACCTGTCAAAATCATTCTACAACAATTCTCATCTCTTCTGCTGCCAAACGATTAACTAAACCTCCCTTTAAACTCCTCAGGGAGACCGTATTAAGATCATTATGCAAACTAGCTTATGTTGTACTCGGGCAACCCTTTCACCCTCGTCGGGCGTCGCGGCGCCGCAACCCCATCTTGCGCCCCGTCGAAAAAATCACATCCCAATTTCCGACCGCTCTCCCTCCATAATTCTTAAATATCTCCTCTCGTTTTTCATCGCAGTTGGCCGTGACAGTAGGCCGGCAGAAAAATGCCGGTGCGAGCGGCGGTGGGGATGGAACCGGTCGCCGGGGGGGGGGAGGGAGAAAAATCGGATGGTGGGGGTTCGGAATCGAGGGGTAAAAATCGGGACGGTGAGTCGCAGCGAAGTTGTGGAAGAAGGTCCGATTGGATTTTCGGGCATATTTTATATTTGGGGGTGAGGGGTGGGTCGGAGGGGGTTGGTCCGTCTTTTTCTGTATTGATTTTTTGGCGGCCACCCCATCGGGACTACTTCGCGCCTACTTAGATTCTTTCGGGGGGTGGAAAAGTTTGATTTGAGCGTTTGTCGGAAGGGTGGTTGCTGGGAGATATTATATTTCGTCGAGGGCGGATTCCAGAAGGGATGCTGTGATTTTTTCGATAATATCGTAGGAGTTTGTTGAACTAATGTTAGTTTGTTGTATATGTTGAAAGTTGTATATATATATATATATATATACAACTTTCAACATATACAACAAACTAACATTAGTTCAATATATATATATGTATATATCCTTCTTAACGTTAAACTTTTACGAGGAGCGCCCTGGGAGGCAGGAAACAAAAGAAAGTGACACTTGGACAAAAGGTAGTTAAGGCCGTGTTTTGTTCGGGAGCCGAGGACAAAAGACGGACGCTCGCAAAGAAATAAATGAATGTCGGGGATAAGGAAGAAGAAAGAGAGCGAGTGGCGCCCATTCGCTACCCCTAGAGACCCACCCCCGCCCGCTCGCCGGAGCAGCCTCACACTTAAAAAGATATCACAAAAACACTATTTACATTCTAGCTTTTGTCTCTCCTACCCGTCGACTAAAATAAAGCCCCCGGGGGGTGGAACGTACCCCTTGACAGTTTTTATTACCGGATGTTCACGAAGAGATGAGTTTTTAGAAACTTTATACCGAGTGTTTTGTAAAAATATGCGAATACCGAAGTGTGTTACTCTTTCAAGTAATTTTAAGAGAGAAAAAAGGTAGGTATTTTCATATTTCGCAGTAATTTGTTCGACAAAATTAATTTCAAATTGTGTCAAGTGGGTTCTCGTTACTGGCGTTGACTGGTGGGAATTGTTCCAGAGTGGCTGAGGTTGGTCCTTCTGTACGACAGGACGGACTTACGATGGAAAGACACGCGACGAAACGTCAAAAATCTGTTGCTGGTTTAATTAAAAATCGACCGAGCCACACCAGATGTCAAGACCGTGTTTTCGTTGGTAATAAAATTATTAATTTTGTGTATGGAGACTTGGTATTATCTTCCAAGGCCTGCAAAATCAATCATTAACTACAAAAGTAACTAAAATCTAACAAAAATGTTACATTGGAGTGCATATCAAACTTTTAAAGAGGAAAAGTTATAAAAATGGACCTCTTAGAACAGCTTGAAATAGAAAGAAATAAACGAAATAAAAATGTCACTTTATTTTTTTTGAAATTTGGTTTAATTCAAATAAATATGCACTGACTTAACGTACACTGACATGCATTTGTTTGAAATATTTGTTTGGTAGAAAGAACCCTTATGCGTGTCAAACAGCTTGTTTAGTTGTTTAGTTTTGTTCAAATAATGTGTTATGATTGTGTTGAGTGAAAGAATTACATATACTTTTCTAGGATAGTTTTTCTTTATTTTGTTGCGTAGTTGGGCTGTTACTCAATTTCCAAGGTCAGAAATAGCCATGGCCAGTTTCTATTTACAAAACTAATTAAGATGGGATAGTAGTATGTGACCAGCAGAGATTATCGGATTATTTCGAGTGGTATTTGGAATATTTGCATACACGCGTTAAATAAAGTTTGCGTTCAACTAACAAATATGTACAGTGTGTCCCACCATAGAGAGGATCATCCATATATCTGTTATATGGAGTTTTTATAAAATTTGTATTATATTTTATTATAGTTATTACAGTTTTAACAATGGTTGACGTAAGCCTGAAAATTCATCATTCATCTTTAAAAATGTAATACTTCACCAGTATTTCTTGTCTATATTATAGTAAACTGAATTGAGGTATTTTTTCTCACAATTTCACGTGCGTAAAAGTGCCCTCTTAATAGCTTATGGAAAATATGGAGAAGGCATTTATATATATAAACAGCGGCGCGTAACTTTTCAGGAAACCGCTCCAAACAAATCTCGTTCTCCGGTTCCGGCGATGCTACTAGAAACGGCTTCCAGGCAAGATTTCGGTCTGTCGTGTCATATTTTTCACGTAAGCTCGCAGCCGCCACATAATCTAAAACTTTAAAAAGGAAACCCTGGTTATTTACTCTCACAAAGTTGTCACCGCAAATTACGCAGACAATGGACTCACGATCTGTCACCGGTGTGCTCCCCGCGCCCCTCGCGAGGTCTACAAAAGGTGCAAAAGGCGTCGCCTTTTAAAATGTTACAAGACCGCGGGCGAGATAAAGGTGAAAAGTGAGTCGCAATTGGAATGGGTTTTAGGTACTTTAAACAAGTTGTTGTTTAAAACGCTTTTCGGGTATATATATATATATATATATATATATATATATATATATATATATATATATATATATATATATATATATATATATATATATGTATATATATATATAAAATTTTATATAAAATAATAAAATTTTATTTGAAACAGTATTTAGAAATATTGTAGTTCACTAAGAACAAAATTATAATATCTTCCACCGTTGCATATACCAGGTGTTGCGAAAGAGATGAAACAACTTAACACTAAAATGATGTTTAGACATATTATAAAGACACCATTAATGAGAGTTTTACTTAAGTGAACGCACAATAGGTACATTGTTATTGTAATGTTTCTGAATACACAAAAAATGCTTTAAATTGTTTTAATACATGCCGAAAATCTGGCCTTGGCTTCTTTCATTTCCTTCGCAAAATTGTAGATGATGAGCGCAAAAATACCCAATGTTTACAATTCAAAGTCGAGACCAGTATTCTTCTAAAATCAATATTTGTTGCGGAATATTTAATGACCAACTTCCCGGATTATTTTGACGAATTATTAAACGCTCATAGGTTTTGCAAAATAATTATGTTTATTAGTGGAATCACTATAAAACAATCACCATAACCGGTCGAGGAAATATGTTTCTCTTCTCTATTTTCGTATTTAATACCTTCCACCTCTACTTCAGTTAAACACTGCCTATTTTTCAAAATAAATGTATTTTAATATGTAGTCATTTTCATAATTTTTATTACTCCCGAAATAACGACGAAGGTGATTATAATTTCGTATTCGTACATTCTTAAATTTTCAAATAGCATTTGTTTTAGAAAATTATTAATAATAATGATGTTTATTTAGTTAAAAGAAACTAATAATGACAATAAATTTGGTTTCCTTAGTACTAAACTTATCAACTACATAAAATTAGCCAATACATAAATCCGACATGATGTTTTAAAAAGACTTAGCGAACTACTGTTTTTTTTTTATATCACTTGGTAGGCTGTTAAATATAAGTGGTCCTTTTGCCAAGTATTGTATTCATGCTGCTGACTATTGTATGTTAAATAATTACTCATATAAGTTGGGAGTTTATTATTTATGCATTTATATACCAAAATCAGTGAGTGCCTGATATACCGTTCCTTGTTTAACATTCAAGAAATTTAATTTACTCAATATTGACTCGATACTGGTTAACCCGGAGCTTTGTAATAAAATTCTGCGTGCTCGATTTTGTTGTACTTGAATTTTTTAATGTCTTTGTCTGTACACAAAAATAGTATACTGCTGCAATAGTTAAAGTATGGTTCTGTAATCGTAAACTGTGTTATCGATAACTATTTCAGGTGTACGGTTTCCCGAAATTGTGAAAGTGATGCAACATCGTTTATATATAAATTAAACAAAACTGGCCCCAGAACAGAACCTTGTGGTACCCCTATGCTGTTTATTAATTCACTTGGCCCATTTTCTCCAATCCCAACCTTCTGTCTCCTGTTTGTTAAATAGTTTTCAAACCATTTCAATTCTTTTCCTCTGATACCGTAAGGGTTCCTGGTTCAAATCCAGGCGGAGGTGTTTTTTCCAAAAATTATCCTCACCTGGGTTAATTATCATTCGCTTCTTTAGTTGATTCTACATTTCACATAACCTCAACCACTTCTGACAGAACGTGATAAAATGGACATTAACAAATACAAATAATTGCATGTTCTGTCTTGCTTTGATTAAAACATTGACACGGTAGTTTTCTTCATGATATACAGATCGTAATAGTTCTTTAATATTCTTTTTTATTCGGATTATGGTTTGAGATATATTAAGGCATTTATTCCAGCCAGAACAACAAATAATTATCTGGTATCAAAACGCATATTTTTGAGCGTCTGGATTGAGTATATCAACCACTGTGCTACGTCTTGATTTTCTTTGATCTCAACGCAAGAAACCAACTGCAGGGGGCGCAACGATCGGTTCCCTTCGCCGCCGTCTCCGGGCGAAAAACGGAACGGATCGAAAAATCGAGAACAGAGCGTCCGAATGAGACATCAAAGGGTAACGGAGAAACTGATTTAAATTCATAAAACTGTATAAATTGAAATAATTGGAAGGACAGGGAAGGAAGGATCGTTTGCGCACACTTCCGTCCTTGGCGGTCCTAAATTAGCGCCCTCTGGGTGCGAGGGAGACAGACGGAGAGATGACGGTCGAGATCGGCCCTCTCTCATCTTCGAATTCGTTTTATTTCCAGCTCAAAACCCAGAAATAATGAACAAAGAAAGCACCTAGCGAAAATTAAAATTTGTTTGTTCGGTGTATCTCGAGGGAAAATGAGGAGTTTTCCTTGTGAAAAAGAACGAACGGTTTCTGGAATACGGGGGTGGGGAGGGGGGGGGGTGTTTAAATAAAGCGCAGGAGGAATACCAAAAATGTGATGGGCCTTAAAATCGTGGATATCTTATTGTTAGATTTACATGATTAGTTATAAGTGTTAAACTATAACTTTTACAAGGTCACGCTGCCATGAGAACAAGTCAAATGTCATTCTGAGTATATTGTTTTATATGGTCTCATATGTTTTTTTTATTCCTTAAGAAGTTACAGCCGTTTGAAATGTTAACAAACAAAGAAAAATAAAATACATATCAAACAATGCGAAAGCGAAAAAATAACATAATCAATACCCATTACAACAATAAAAAGTAAATAAATTTAAATAACAAAATAAAATCCACATAAAACTTTTATCAGATTTTCTTCTAAAAAATAAATGTTATTCCGAGTAAAAAGTTTCATATTGACTTATTGGTTTTCTCGATTCCTTAAGAAGTTGTCACCGTTTAAAATACGGTTTTATTGATATTTTTATCAGCTCTAACTTTTTACCGAATTGAAAAAATGAATACTCGAATGAAGTTTATTTGCGGCGAAAATCATTAGTCTGATACAGAAAAGAAAAGGATATATTTCTGTATAAATTTAGAACATAACGGGAATTTTAGAATTTATTTCTACAAACCAAGTCTTGAATGTTTGAGGGAGAAAGCACTCTCGATGGACCGAATTGCTTCCGAAGTTTTCTTTTTGCCCGTATTCACATAGTTCCACATTTTGTGTGTGTGTGTGTATGTTTTGATTTTCTGGTCCCACAAAATTTTGTTCGTGAACTATCACCTGGTGGTTATAAATGCCGCCACCTTTTTGGTATATTGTGATAGTTCCTCCAAACATCTGACATGTTCGCAGTAATATAAATTTAAATATAATAAAACTTTCAAAACCTTCTTAGTTTGTCAAATATTTAGGATATTTGGCTAGATTCTTTATATTAGCAGTTACGTACCACCTACTCAAGTAGTTTTGATAAGGTCATTTTTAATCCATCTTTATACTAATCTAAGGCTTAATAAATCCGCACATAACATGTGGATGATATGTAGATGAGGGCAAAAATATATATTTTCAAAACATCATATTTATTATCTTTATTTTAGGAAATATATTTCAAAATGTTTACGTATTTTCAGAACTTTTTATGTGGCATGTGTAGCAGAGCTATACCCATTTTTATTTTAATTGTATTATGTTCTAAAATCTTTTATTTATTTTACTCATATATATTACTATTTGTAAATTTAACACCCACTAAATTTAGCACCCACTATATTTGAGATAAACAGTTGCGCAGTGTAAAAAGGTGCGAAGTACAGTAGAGCGTCGATAATCCGAACTAATTACAACCGAAGGTCATTCGGATTATCAAATTGTTCGGATTATCAAATATGGCAACACACTGTATATAGATCTAGATCCGAAAAAAAGAACACATAATAACCGATTTGAAACGAGAACTACAATTAACAAACAAAAATCGTTAATTAGCTAATCAAAACACGTAAACGTCAATCATAACCACAGTGCTTAGTGACGTTAATGTATATATTATATATATATATATATATATAGGCATCTATCGGCAAATTTTTTACCACATTGGTGTACTGATGGACCAAAAAAACAAACACTAGTTCGACGAAATGTGACGTCATTAGAAGGTATCAGTACTTTTCCAGTACAGCGGTAAATTCCAAGCGGTTGCCTTATTTCTAAATTACAGTCAAAAAGTAAATTTTAAGTAAATGGTAATGCAGAGTAATAAATATAAATTAAAATTGTACTGTCATAAAAAATATATATTTTACTCGTTTTTAACGAAAACACTTTTAATATGAATTAGCTCAAATGTCTTGATTAACATCATTTCTGTAAACAGATTTAATCAGTATCAATTCATGTTTTAATATACATAAATTAGCCTATTTTAGACGACGTTACTTTCGCTTTCTACGAATGAAACTATTTTAAACTATTCACAAAAACAATAATTTAAAATGGACAATAATAGGAAACCAGTTGGTTGACCTTTGTAGTAATTTCTAGTTGTGTAATTCGTATTAAATTGTCGATGCATTAAGTTCAAATTAAATAATTATATTATTATAGGTGTCGTTTACATTATTAAATACTTAGGCTTAACGAAAAGAAAAACAATTCCGCCGGTACACTAACGGTGGCCTTGTATTTTTGATTTAAGGAATTATCGTGTTTTTGTATAACAAATTTTTCGACAAACATTTCCACTACCTAGCGAGGTACAAAATATTCCTATAATCTGCGTCAATAGATTTTGCAAAACAAAACAAAAAATAATTTTTATTTAAAATTAACCACGCGTATTATAAAGTGCGTGTGTTTTATATTGACCATCACTATTTATAATAACAAGTCCCCCTTTGAATCAAAAACTAGTAATTCTACGAACTAGAAAAGAGTTTTATTTTTCTTTTATAATTTTTATTCATCGATTCGTAATTGCTGCAATTACGTTAACATGCAACAAAACTCGTATTTTATACAATATCACTTGTTCACGGATTTTAAACCATGCTTGACATCAACATTACCAATGTTTCCAACATTACCAACATTCCAATTATTTTTTACTAATTTTTAAGAAATAAAAAGTTCATTAAATTGTTTCAGATTGTTTTAAATCCCAATATTTTTTCAGTTTCATTATTATTATTAATATTATTAAACACATTTACGTTTATCGTACCAACCTCGTACAAATTAATCTTAATTGTTTTTATTCAAACATTATATCTACACTATAATTTCGTTACATGTCACTACGGCCACATTCTACAATTATGTAATACTTCGCATTAAATTTTCAAATAAATTCACAGTTTAGTTACCCCCCTACATTGATTAAACAGCTCCCAAATACGATTTACTCCCCTATAGTCTATTTAATAACTAGGAGGAATAAAACCAGACGCCAGATTCAATCTGTTTGTACAGATTTAAAATATCTTGCTTTTCAGGTAAGGTTAAGAGACCCATTTCTAATATTTTACACTTTTCGGGGGTGAAACTTGAGGAACGCCCTCGCGGGCGTTAAGAAGCAGTTTTTACCCCGGTATCTAAGATGTAAAATGTCACTTTATGAACATGTAGGACATCAAAAATAAAAAAGCTTTTGTACCAAACCTGTTGCCAGCTTTTGGGGAAACTGTTGAGCAGTGCGCTTACTGTGCCATCTGTGAGGGAGGGTTTCAATCTAGATAAGGGTGAGTAAGGGGTACGTCTGGTTAAGGGTGGTAAACTTCGCTGAGAATACTTCGTTTATTCACCGCGTATAACGTGAGGGCAGCACGTGATGGGTAAAAATTGAACGGCTTGAGTAAAAATTATTCCGTCCAAATTATATATATATATATATATTATACAGGATGTTCGTGTTTCACGACAAATTATCTCTGTTATTGTAATATGTAAGAAAGCAGATGAATTGGTATAAGTTACATATTTTTGTGCTGATTCATTGCCTGAAAAGAAATTTGACCTAATTTCTGTAGTTTTTAAGTTATTTACTCAAATGTCTTTTGTTTTTTATGCCGCTGCGATAGTAGACTTATTAATTCACAATATTAGTTGAACAATGAGCCACCTTGTTGACAGCTATTAACATTGTAATGGAAAATAAACACGAAATTCTGAAATTAAATGGTAATTTAATTTCAACAATAGTACCTATTAAATTAAAATTAACACACATTGGAGAATGGTGTTAGTCATTAATAATTTATCAACTAACAATATTAATAATTTATCAACTAACAAATTTGGTGTTTAGAAAATGATGTGCATTTTGATAATTTAGTAACGTTACTAAAATTTCAAGGAAATCCGTCATACCGTATTGCAATTGCAAATATTCGCATAAAAGCAATTGTATTCCTAATGAATTCAAGTAGGTAAAATTAAGCATTCTTACATTTTTAATTACCACCTATCCGTTCAGAGTACGCAAAATTCCGAAAACAATATAAACGAAGAAACGAACTGTTTGGAACAATTTTGAATTCCTCGCTAAATTTTACACCAATGAAACATAACATTACCTACACTAAACTTTATACTTTTTGACTTATTGGCATTTTTATGGAAAAACAATAGTCTAAGAAACCCTGTATATCTCAATAACTGTTATTAATTTTATTTTGCACGCTTAGATTATGATTAAGTAAGAAGCGTTCTATTATCATGATTACCTACTATATCCAAATTGTGTACAGGGTGGTCATAATCTGCAGCAAAATAAAGCAAACAGTTTTTCCTAAGAAAGTTAATTTTTCAAATAGAACACCCTGTATCTAATTCTTTTTTTGAATTCTACGCATCGTTCTGCACACAAAAGTACTAGTAAAACTAGTGCTAAAATAAGCCATTGCTGAGATAACTAGTCTTCTTAATAAAAAATCGATTTTTCTATCAATAAGTGCTTCTAGGCCTACATTAACAATTAAACCAGTTAAGTATTTACCTAAAGTGCTGTTTTCTCGCAGAATTTCATCTTTCAATTTATAAATTATAATTTGAAATTCAATTTCAAATTATAATTTGAAATAAAATTTATACTGATTGATTATATACTTATTGAGATATATTGCTTTTCTTAGACTGCTGTTTTTCCATAAAAATGCCAATAAATCAAAAAGTATAAAGTTTAGGGTAGGTAAAGTTATTTTTCATTGTCGTAAAATTTTGCGAGGAATTCAAAATTGTAGCGAAATATAGGTTGTTCCATTAAGAAAAAACGGAAGTTTGGGTTGGTACTACCTTATGGAATACACTGTATACACGATAGTATGAGTGAAATCAGTTTTAAAATATCTTCACATGTCTATTAGTTAATATTTATTTCAATAAGCCAACACATAAAGAAACAGTTGTTTGTTTAGTTGAGTGGTGTTGATTCGTAATTTCGGAATTAAGACTGCGTACAATTTAATTTGTTTGTGTAGATCACATTTGTTTCCTTTCAATTTATCGTTTTGTTTTCAACATTTGCTGATCGTTTCATAAAATTTCGTTTTAAGGTAATGTGTTGTTGTTGTTATTGACATATGTTTGCCATGGTAGTAACTGAACGTACGTACTTGCAAAGCTTTTGGTATTTTGGTGAATACTTAAAGTTTGAAAAAATCTCATGATTAACCCATTTACTTTTCTAGGAAAGTCACAAAAACCAAAATAATGGCATCAAAACAGCCAGAATACATACATACTCAAAGTTTGGAAAAATCTCCTGATTAAGCCAAAGTAGACAGATCGTTGCAATTTTCAGGATTAATTATTTAATTTATCTGTGATCAAGTGATGTATGGTAATCATCTCTATCCCATTTACTTTTCTAGTAATGTCACAAAAACCAAAACAATAGCTTCAAAACAGCTAACATACATACTCAAAGTTTGGGGAAATCTCCTGATTAAGCCAAAGCAGACAGATCGTTGCAATTTTCAGGATTAATTATTTGATTTATCTGTGATCAAGAGATGTATGGTAATCATCTCTATCCCATTTACTTTTCTAGTAATGTCACAAAAACCAAAACAATAGCTTCAAAACAGCTAACATACATACTCAAAGTTTGGGAAAATCTCCTGATTAAGCCAAAGCAAACAGATCGTTGCAATTTTCAGGATTAATTATTTGATTTAACTGTGATCAAGAGCTGTATAGTAATCATCTCTATCCCATTTACTTTTCTAGTAATGTCACAAAAACCAAAACAATAGCTTCAAAACAGCTAACATACATACTCAAAGTTTGGGGAAATCTCCTGATTAAGCCAAACTAGACAGATGGTTGCAATTTTCAGGATTAATTATTTAATTTATCTGTGATCAAGAGATGTACGGTAATCATCTCTATCCAATTTACTTTTCTAGTAATGTCACAAAAACCAAAACAATAGCTTCAAAACAGCTAACATACATACTCAAAGTTTGGGGAAATCTCCTGATTAAGCCAAAGCAGACAGATCGTTACAATTTTCAGGATTAATTATTTAATTTATCGGTGATCAAGAGATGTATGGTAATCATCTCTATCCCATTTACTTTTCTAGTAATGTCACAAAAACCAAAACAATAGCTTCAAAACAGCTAACATACATACTCAAAGTTTGGGGAAATCTCCTGATTGAGCCAAAGCAGACAGATCGTTGCAATTTTCAGGATTAATTATTTGATTTATCTGTGACCAAGCGATGTATGGTAATCATCTCTATCCCATTTACTTTTCTAGTAATGTCGCGAAAACCAAAACAATAGCTTCAAAACAGCTAACATACATACTCAAAGTTTGGGGAAATCTCCTGATTGAGCCAAAGCAGACAGATCGTTGCAATTTTCAGGATTAATTATTTGATTTATCTGTGACCAAGCGATGTATGGTAATCATCTCTATCCCATTTACTTTTCTAGTAAGGTCACAAAAGCCAAAACAATAGCTTCAAAACAGCTAACATACATACTCAAAGTTTGGGGAAATCTCCTGATTAAGCCAAAGCAGACAGATCGTTACAATTTTCAGGATTAATTATTTAATTTATCGGTGATCAAGAGATGTATGGTAATCATCTCTATCCCATTTACTTTTCTAGTAATGTCACAAAAACCAAAACAATAGCTTCAAAACAGCTAACATACATACTCAAAGTTTAGGGAAATCTCCTGATTAATCCAAAGCAGACAGATCGTTGCAATTTTCAGGATTAATTATTTGATTTATCTGTGATCTAGAGTTGTATGGTAATCATCTCTATCCCATTTACTTTTCTAGTAATGTCACAAAAACCAAAACAATAGCTTAAAAACAGCTAACATACATACTCAAAGTTTGGGGAAATCTCCTGATTACGCCAAAGTAGACAGATCGTTGCAATTTTCAGGATTAATTATTTAATTTCTCTGTGACCAAGAGATGTATGGTAATCATCTCTATCCCATTTACTTTTCTAGTAATGTCACAAAAACCACAACAATAGCTTCAAAACAGCTAACATACATACTCAAAGTTTGGGGAAATCTCCCGATTAAGCCAAAGTAGACAGATCGTTGCAATTTTCAGGATTAATTATTTAATTTATCTGTGATCAAGAGATGTATGGCAATCATCTCTATCCCATTTACTTTTCTAGTAATGTCACAAAAACCAAAACAATAGCTTCAAAACAGCTAATATACATACTCAAAGTTTGGGGAAATCTCCTGATCAAGCCAAAGCAGACAGATCATTGCAATTTTCAGGATTAATTATTTGATTTATCTGTGACCAAGCGATGTATGGTAATCATCTCTATCCCATTTACTTTTCTAGTAATGCCACAAAAACCAAAACAATAGCTTCAAAACAGCTAACATACATACTCAAAGTTTGGGGAAATCTCCTGATTAAGCCAAAGCAGACAGATCGTTGCAATTTTCAGGATTCATTATTCAATTTATCTGTGATCAAGAGATGTATGGTAATAATCTCTATCCCATTTACTTTTCTAGTAATGTCACAAAAGCCAAAACAATAGTTTCAAAACAGCTAACATACAAACTCAAAGTTTGGGGAAATCTCCTGATTAAGCCAAAGCAGACAGATCGTTGCAATTTTCAGGATTAATTATTTAATTTGTCGGTGATCAAGTAATGTATGGTAACCATCTCTATCCCATTTACTTTTCTAGTAATGTCACAAAAACCAAAACAATAGCTTCAAAACAGCTAACATACATACTCAAAGTTTGGAAAAATCTCCTGATTAAGCCAAAGCAGACAGATCGTTGCAATTTTCAGGATTAATTATTTGATTTATCTGTGATCAAGAGATGTATGGTAATCATCTCTATCCCATTTACTTTTCTAGTAATGTCACAAAAACCAAAACAATAGCTTTAAAAGAGCTAACATACAAACTCAAAGTTTGGGGAAATCTCCTGATTAAGCCAAAGTAGACAGATCGTTGCAATTCTCAGGATTAATTATTTGATTTATCTGTGATCTAGAGTTGTATGGTAATCATCTCTATCCCATTTACTTTTCTAGTAATGTCACAAAAACCAAAACAATAGTTTCAAAACAGCTAACATACATACTCAAAGTTTGGGGAAATCTCCTGATTAAGCCAAAGTAGACAGACCGTTGCAATTTTCAGGATTAATTATTTAATTTATCTGTGATCAAGAGATGTATGGTAATCATCCTTATCCCATTTACTTTTCTAGTAATGTCACAATAACCAAAACATTAGCTTCAAAACAGCTAACATACATACTCAAAGTTTGGGGAAATCTCCTGATTAAGCCAAAGTAGACAGATCGTTGCAATTTTCAGGATTAATTATTTAATTTATCTGTGATCATCAGATGTATGGTAATCATCGCTATCCCATTTACTTTTCTAGTAATGTCAGAAAAACCAAAACAATAGCTTCAAAACAGCTAACATACATACTCAAAGTTTGGGGAAATCTCCTGATTAAGCCAAAGTAGACAGATCGTTGCAATTTTCAGGATTAATTATTTAATTTATCTGTGATCATCAGATGTATGGTAATCATCGCTATCCCATTTACTTTTCTAGTAATGTCACAAAAACCAAAACAATAGCTTCAAAACAGCTAACATACATACTGAAAGTTTGGGGAAATCTTCTGATTAAGCCAAAGCAGACAGATCGTTGCAATTTTCAGGATTAATTATTTAATTTATCCGTGACCAAGACATGTATTATAATCGTGTCTATCCCTTTTACTTTTCTCGTAATTCCCAGAATTGCCCAACAAAAACTTCCTCATTAATTTACAAATTTATACAGCTAGACCCAAATCCTATATTGTTCCACCGTAATGTATACGCTAAGTCGCGGAAAAAAAGCGTCAAACTCATACATACAATAGTTCCTTAGTACCAGCACAACGTCATGCCTATATAATTTTTCCAACACAAGCCGGCTCCGTCTGTGCTATATAAGCTTACCACACTCAGTACCACTCCAGTACAACGTGCAATACCTCAGGGTCTCACCTGGTGAGAGCTCACTAGATTTCTTTCGCGCAATCCTACTAACTCGGGTCATTCACAATGGAAATCGAAAAAGTCGGTTGCAACGATTACAAAAAAATTATTAAGATATTTGAGGAGGATGTCAACAACTACGATCCTAAGGATAGTGATGTGTCGAAATTCTTCTCTGGAAAACACATTTTCATCACTGGCGGTACCGGATTTCTCGGAAAACTGACAATTGAAAAATTGTTGAGAATTTCTCCGGACATTTCCGGGATTTTTATGCTCGTCCGGCCAAAAAAGGGGAAAGATGTCCATACTAGGATTGACGAAATCTTTAATGACGATGTAAGTCCAATTTCATATTTCAAATTCTATAAAAAAAAACGTGTAGATACAAAGGTTCTTAAGTCATTTATTTGGAATTTTACTATGAGATTACTGAATCCTTTGTTAACTTTAGTAAAAAGGAAAAACGCGATTTTGACAACGAAAAATAGATAGTTGAATCTGCCTAAATTGTTGTTTACATGCAGAACAACCAAGCAAACACAGCCTTGCAAGCAATAGATAGAAAGCAAACTTATTTAGAGGTCATTGTTATACAAAAGCTGTCCATCTTTCGCTAGCTTAGCTCTTGTTATAAATCCTTGGAAATTAATGGAAAATTTAAAGTAATTATATCAAGAATTAAGACTAGCATACAGCCTTAATCCTAGGCTCTTAATTTATTAACAGTAGAACAGCAGAAAAACAACCTAGAGGACTTATCGTGATCTTTTACCATATGAACTGCCAAATCTTTTAGAAGCTATGCTTTTGCACACACGCGGATCAATGTGGGTTCAAAATGTTTATGTAAACTGTCTAAACTGATTCCTCACATGCCTGCATTAACAAAGAAACCCAATTATAGTTATTTTTTTAATAATCGGAGAAATTACGTTGTTATTTTGTGGTATTTCCCAAGGCAAGAATATTCCTATAATTATATAGATTGTAACAATTATGTACGTACATATTGACAGGAACATTTAGAGTAATTCTCAGAATGATTTGTTATTTTACTCACTGCAGTATACAGGGTGAGCTATTAGAGATATCTACCAAATCGTTTGAGAAATAATAATGTTTAACACAAAAGTTGTTTGACTCACCAGTAGAAGTACAAGATATTACATTCATGTAAATCATGATGTTTCTCAAATGGCTTTTCGTTGAGTTTTTTAAATGGAACACTCTGTATGTGCTACTTGAATTGCCCCCCGAGTTCCCTTTAATTTATGTTAAGTATGCCAATTGTTCAATTGTAGTAGTTTTCGTGATATTTTACAATTTAAAGAAAAATGTGTAATATTATCTAAAAATGACATTGTTTTTTGTTTGTCTATCATTTGTAAATCAGTAATACTGTATCAAAATACAACTTAACAAAACGGTAATTAATACTATTAGCATTTACTAATCATAGAAACAAACAATTGAGATCTAACGACACTCAATAAGTTATTGCTGTCAAAATTAGTAACAATATTTGTCTTTTCTCTGAACGATGAGTTATAATTATAGCAAAGAAGAATTAATTAACATGATCTACATCAATGGCGAAACCGACAGAAATACATTAGTAGCATCCAGAACGCATGAACAGCGATATCCGGATAGACGGCATCCCCAACCAAGTGTTATAAACAGGATTCGGTTGCAATTTGAAGAAACAGGTAATATTAACTACCAGCACAAAACAAGAACTAAAACGGTGACGAAAGAGGGAAGAGGAGGTCCTACATTGTGGCCACCAAGGTCTCCAGACCTCAACAAACTAGATTTCTTTTTATGGGAATATGTTAAGGAGCTGGTATACCAATCAGCACCTACTACACCAAAAGACATGAAACTTCTTATTACCAATGTTTGTTAATGATTGCAGAAGGAGAAAATACGCCTAAACGCAACACTCTGTATAAATGAAAATAATTTTACGTTATAGAAACTAGTAAGCTAAACAATTATTGTCTTAAAAATTTTTTGTTTCTCTAACGATTTAGTAGTTAGCGACCGCCTATATATATTATTTTCTTCTTTTTATTGCTTCCCCGTTGACATTTGAAGTTATATTCAATGCGTGTGGCTTATTTCCATAAACTGCTACTTATTTCTATTGGTTTTTGGACAGCTGATAGCTTTACGGATATCCTTGTCACATATGCCATAAAACAGACAATCGCATCTCCGTGTGTGGCCAAGTATTTCGCTTTTGTCGGATGACATTGAAAATATACTGTGTGCCCAAAAAGAAAACCGTGAAACTTACATTGAAATGCTAAGGTTTCAAGCCAAAATTCATGGATATTCTGGCTAATGAAATAATAAAGCTATTAGATTATAATATATTATAAAATATTCTTCCTATTGTTATTAGTCATTCTAATTTCTCTGTCCTATATCCAAAGTAACGAACTGTGGCAAAAAAATTTCGGATGAGGAACTTGTTGCTACAGCTTGGTTTGAAAATACCTAATTAACCTTCAAAACTGCCTGCTGAATTAACAATGCTATACCACATACGGTATATTGTTCAACTGAGTCGCGCAAGATTCGCTTTCATTCTAGTCAACACGTACAAGAATTTCATCGTACCAATTACTTCATCTACTTTAGATACTTATTACTTCATTTACTTCTATTTATTACGCATCGTTATTATATATTTAACTATTTTTCAGACAATGTTAGGTTATGTTACAAATGCCGCATTTATAGTTAATAAAAACGCCACCTAACCTCGAATTTATACAACTTTGTCAGTAACTCAACTCCAACACGATTGCAATGCATTCCTGCATTTGGAAATACACTTGTAAATCAAGTTTAACCATCACAATTTACAAGGAAACAATTGCAACACTTTATGGTTAATTGCCGTCATTTAGAATAGCCGTAAGCGCGATTTCCCAAGGTAAAAATCTAGTTAAATACCAATAAACTATTAATTCATCGACTAGTTACCTGTTACAGTACACATTGACATTGTAAACAATATTAATTACTACTGGTGTAAGTAATTAGCGCTACAATAATAGTTTGTTTTGTGACACTGTTTTTAGTAACTTTTAGGCCTGTAAGGTTGGTAGTGTCGATACCAAACGTTTATTTGTAATATCTTTTTCAACTTAATTGGAACAAATTAATCAATTCTTAACTCTTGCAGAGACATAAATACATGAGGTAATAATCGCAGATTTAATAAAAGTTATATTTTATTGATATATTCCGCCTAATTAAAATTTACAGACTAGGTACTATCGCGAGCATAAAAAACGGGGGCACTCTAATTTGCACTGACTAAACTGGGCTTCGTAATGCCATGTCAGTACGCTTGTCATGTCACATTAATGTCTACTTGAATTTTGGCGTAATAAATAAAAATTTCGCAGTTGAATTAATTTTAGAAGGCAAATTTAAACTCGACTACATGATAAAATCAGCATTCGAGAAATTGTTATTGAATTAAGTGTCGGCAAGAATTCCGCGAAGAATAAAATTGATGGAATCGGAACAAAATTGTAGGTTGACAAATACTGTCAGTTTAGACATCATAGGTTAACAAATACTGGAGTTTTCCCCGTTTTTATGCTCGCGATGGTACTCTCAAATTATATATTAGTAGTTATTCTTTAATTTGAAACATTTGCACTCCAATAACTAAATGCTCTTTGTATTATTGAATTAAGGAAACGCATTCTGTCATTAAAAGTAGTCCACATGATGCTGATTATATTTATTCGATAATATTAATACCTATAAATTATTTTTCACATTTTAAAATTTTATTCGTCCGAAATATGTATACCTTGACCGTGTAAAGTAAGGAAACATGACAGAATATCTGAAAAGGTTCGTTATTTGAAAAATTTCGTCGATTTTAATTATCAAAATATACATATTTACATCAAATTTTTCACTGGCGCTACAATAATATAATTTAGGTCTGTGAGGTTGGTAGCGTCGATACCAAACGTCAGACGTAAAAGCAATTACATAACCACACTTTTTGTGAAGATTTGTTTCTTTATTTTATATCTTCATGTGTGATTAATTGCGTAATAGTACAATGAAATGGCGATTAATTTATTTTCTGATTACTGCGTAGTCATTTAGATGGTTTATGTCATTGTTCTTATACTTTTAATTTGAACTGTCATAATGTGCAGGCATAAATTACACCTGTTTTGACTTTTCAATCATACGTTGATAAAAAGCTATGTTAAATTATGCAATCATTGTTATTTGAACTTCACCTCGCGTGGCAGAAGAAGAATTATTTGCATAGTTAGTGCGCATACTAACACACAATATCACGTGAAATAATTTGAAAGATATTATAAAATATGTACATACATAAATACATACATTACTAGTGTAGTAAATTCAGTATAATTATTAGCATATTATTAGTGTATAATAGTACTTTATAATCGCAAAGCAACGTCATCATAATCGCTGAGTGCTCAAATATAGTTTTTATTTGTATGAAGGATATTCTATGTTTGTTTGATAATGTTTTATAACACAAATAAAAATGTGTTATTAATGTTTCTTTTATTCTCTTGCAGGTTTTTGAAAGATTGGGTAAAAAGTATCAAAAATTCAGACACAAAATTATCCCGGTCAGTGGCGATGTTGGTCTTCCTGGGCTAGGACTGCGAATTGAAGACAGAAAAGTTATAATAGATAAGGTAAGGTGTTATAAAATCAAAGTGAAAAGAAAAAAGTTTTATAAAAAAAATTATTTTATATTCTGTAGTACTTCACTGAATCCAGGTAATGAAATCCGCCACAAATTTCTTAATTTTTACGTTTATGTTTTTTCCTGTCGTTGAGGGTAAAGTAACTAAAAAGACTTAAGCAAGACAAAACAAAACGACTGTCATAGTATCGATAGCAAAAATATGACCGTTTCGTAAAATTCAAAAAATTAGCATACAAATTTGGAGCAGCACATATTTTAATATTTTACATTTTTTTCACCTAAATTCTCCTAATAAACACAGACACAAACAATCTCGGTGTCAACAGAGCAGAGCAAAACTATTTCGACATTTAACACAGATATCCATGTATAAAAACTGAACTAAGGCCAACAACACACACACGCATTCTATGGAATTTTAAATTATTGCCAATTGGTTGTTGGGTGTTTCGGTCTAGTTTCCTCCAATTATCATTCGATGTGTCAATGCTAAATACAAAATTACATTCGATAGCAAAGGAAATCGACTCAAACGAAAGAAATGGGGGCAACGTGTTAACACTGTTAACGGTACTTGACCGTAACTTACGATCTCAGGTTCTTGTATTGGCGTTTTTTCTGGCTTGCAGCATCGGAACTTGTTATTGGTAAAGGATACTACTTTCACCAACGAGAAGTTTGTTTTTATAACATGTGTTACTTAGTATGACCATTAGCGATGTTTCAACGGTGTTAATTGTTTGTTTTAACGTGATTTTATTGGTACTTAGACCTACATTCTACACAGTTATAAGGATGTTGATTTTATCATCAAATAGGTCTAGTAATATTAGCCTGGTTAATGAGTTATAGTATTTGAAATCAAAATAAACAAGCAGTGAAATACCTACTGAAAATGTTTATTAGTATATTATTAAGGTACAAAACATTCTAACTTCAACGAAACTAACAATTATAGTATATTACAATACAAGAAGACACCCAAAAGAAGAGATGGAACAGGGCAGAAAGACCTAGGTCAATAGGTCACATAAGAAGTTCTGAAAATATGTAAACATTTTGAAATATATTACCTAAAATAAAGATAATAAATATGATGTTTTGATAATATATATTTTTGCCCTCATCTACATATCATCCAAATGTTATGTGCGGATTAATTAAGCCTTAGATTAGTATAAAGTTGTATCAAAAATAAGCTTATCAAAACTACTTGAGTAGGTGGTACGTAACTGCTAATATAAAGAATCCAGCGAAATTACCTAAATATTTGACAAACTAAGGTTTTGAAAGTTTTATTATATTTAAATTTATATTACCGCGAACATGTCAGATGCTTGGAGGAACTATATACCAAATAGGCGGCGGCATTTATAACCACCAGGTGATAGTTCACGAACAAAATTTTGTGGGACCAGAAAATCAAAACATACACACACACACACACACAGAATGTGGAATTATGTGAATACGGGCAAAAAGAAAACTTCGGAAGCAATTCGGAACATCGAGAGTGCTTTTTCCCTCAAACATTGAAGAGTTGGTTTGTAGAAATAAATTCCAAAATTCCCGTTGTGTTGTAAATTTTTACAGAAATATATCTTTTTCTGATCTGTATCACACTAATGATTTTCGCCGCAAATAAACTTCATTTGAGTATTAATTTTTTCAATTCGGTAAAAAGTTAGAGCTGATAAAAATATCAATAAAACCGTATTTTACACGGCTACAACTTCTTAAGGAGTCTTCTTCTGACTTCAAAAAGGTTAAGAACCACTGCTATAGTGAATCGATGCATAATAACGGTACTTAAAATTGCCTATGGTGCGAATGTTATAGCAAGTACCGTTTCTGTAATAGATTGACTCTCTTTCATATCTGTGCGACTAAAATATGGGACAAACGTCGTTAAGAATTTTCCTCTTGAAGACGGCCATCGCGTTCAGGCTTCTTATACTATTAAATTCTTCATATGACACACTTTTGCGGCTACACATCTTTAGATTATTCCTGCTTTGGCTTAAAAATAGGTTTATTTCCGCCACATTTTCAATCAAATAAATATTGTTTTAGTGTGAATACCACATCCAACTGTATTGTTAGATGGCCCTGTAAACACTCTCCTCGCAGTTCGGCCTTGAGTCAGGGCATATTTATTTTAATTAAACAAAATTATCTGTGTGGGATACTCTGTACATATCTATTTTTGTCTATTTCATATTCATGCCACATAATTTATTTTTGTACTTTGTTTTGTGTAGTTTATTCATGCATATTTGGTTGTTTACATGCATTTTTGTCGCACACGTTCTGCGAATTACAGATTCGTACACGCAGATAGATAATATCCACATAATTTATTGTGTTGACAAGCTGTGGCAAAGAAAATTTAAATAACAGCACCACAAAGAATAGGAATTATCTACTTAAGCGTTGCTGAGAAGAAGAACTACGGTTGGGAATATAGACAACAGTTGTACTTAGTTACTGATCACTTACCGCTAATGTGCATTAGCATAGCAACGACACCATGGAATGTTACAAGAATTACAATATGTGTTTTTATTATCGTATAAAAACTAACATTTACTTAAGCTAAAGAACGAAACCTATAACCATTAACTCGCAAAGATACTTTCTCTTAATAAAATTAACTAAAAATCTAAACATACAACTTTCGTTTTCTCTATTTCAATCAACATAAAACCTATTTGTTTATTTACAGGTTTCTGTAATCTTCCACGTGGCCGCGACTGTACGCTTTGACGAGAAGATTAACATTGCTTACGCCATAAACGTCAGAGGTACTGAAGAAGCCATCGCATTAGGAAAAGAGTGCAAGAATTTATTGAGTTTTGTACATGTTAGTACTGCTTATTCAAATTGCCCCCACAGAGAGATAGATGAGGTGTTCTATGATGTACCGATTAGTCCAGAGAAGCTTGGTCAACTCTGCAACTCTGTACCGGCGGATATATTGCACAAGATTACACCAGAGTGAGTAAAGAATTTAAAAATAGCGTCTGAATTTGGTGCTTTACAACGATATATAACATGCCGGTCCAAAATATTCCAAAAATAATGTTTTATTGAATAACATGAGTAGGCGTATGTCACTAGTGGTTTGACACTACTCATCAGTGACTTAAGTATTGAATTTCCATTCTTTTGAATAATTTTTTCAATTAAAGGTTACGAAATGCTGTATGAATCATACGAATAATACGCAATGACCGAATGCTTTATTCAAAGTAATAACAATGCTGAAGTTGCATCCGAAGCATACTTCAATCGTTATCCAGAAAGAACACAAGCTCACAAATCTATTTTTGACAGTTTAAAAGAAAATCTCATCAATCACGGGTCATTTAGTATGCCAAGACCCAAACATTACCATATTGAAAATGCCGAAGAAGCTGCCACCAGCACTGTTGCAGCCGCAGTTGCAAATCCCTCAACTTCAAGTCGTGAAATAGAAACTGAATCTGGGGTATCAAGACGTCGAGCTTTGAGAATCCTCAAGAAGCTACATTTAAGATATATGTTTTAAGAAAACAACATCATTTGCAACCAACAGACCCTCAGCAACGAATGGAGTTTTGCCAGTGGTACCGTGAAAATCTTCAGCAGAATCCATTATTTTTTAAAAAAGTTATTTGGTGTGATGAAGCCTACATCAGCAGTGCCGGAATTTTTAATAGGCACAATGAGCACTATTGGTCTGATGTCAATCCTCACCGTACCGTCAACGTGCAAAACCAAGGACGTTTTGGTTTTAGTGTTTGGTGTAACGTGCTTGGCGAGATTATTTTGCATATTTTACTAAATTCACTAATTACTAGTGACATACGCCTACTCAAAGAAATCTCGAAGACAATAATCATAAAGCCTCTGATATATACTAATTTCATGTTATTCAATAAACATTATTTTTGGAATATTTTGGACCAGCATGTTATATATCGTTGAAACGAGGAAAAAGGCCTCTATTTATTTCAGTCAAGGTGGTTTCCATTTAAAAAACTTATATAGTTACGTATATAGTTAGAATTTACCCCACCCTGATCACTGACTTGCAAGAAATTGTTTTCGGTCTAGCAGGAGATTTCTTAACCAATTTTTCTTTTCTGCAGACTCATCGGCGATTGGCCGAACACATATGCCTTCACAAAATGCACCGCGGAAGACGTTGTTAGGAGACAAGGAAAACCCCTGCCAATCTGCGTTTTCCGGCCATCGATAGGTATTGTCATCATCAGTATTAACCACGATCATCATATTTGATAAACATCTTAATTTCTTTCCTGTAGTGATATCAACGTACAAAGAACCGCTGAAAGGTTGGATAGACAACATCTATGGACCAACTGGCATCTTCATAGGTAGTGGCTTAGGTCTTATCAGAGTACTAATGGCAGAAAAGACATGCTTGGCCGATATGGTGCCAGCTGATATGGTGGTCAGCGGCCTGGTGGCTGCTGCGTATAAAAATGCACAGAGGGTGGACGAAAATATACCAATCTACAATTATGTGTCGTCAGTTCAGCAACCGGTGACATGGGGTGACTATAACAGGTTAGCCGAGTTGTATGGTATGAATTTCGGCCCTTGCAAATCTATTTGGTACTTCAACTTGCTGCTTTTGCCAAACAAGTACATGTATTGGATCTACTCTTTCCTAGTCCATACGCTTCCAGCATTTCTTGTCGATGCAGTGACAGTTTTGATTTGTCGCCAACCACAGTACGTACTGATGATCATCTCTGGGTTGCTCTCAAAAGGAACATAACCTAATTCTTTTTTAGGCTATTGAAGGTTTATAAAAAGATCCATAAGTTTAACAATGTCATAGCGTACTTCGCCACGAGAAAGTGGGTTTTCCAGAATAAAAACGTTCAGGATCTCTATAGCAGCCTCTCGAAGATCGACCAGAAATTGCTGATGTTTGACATGAGCCAGCTGAACTGGGAGGAATATTTTTATGTTTACGGACTCGGTGTTCGAGTGTTTATAGCTAAAGATCCAGTCTCAACGGTTCCTGAAGGCAGGAGAAGATACAGAAGGTAATTATTAACCAAAGTTTTGTACAGGTGTCCCACGTTAGAACGTTTTCCCTTTTTTAGGTTGAAGTTCCTCCATTATACAGTGGTTACAATCCTGGCGTTACTTGGCCTTAGGATGCTGATTTATTTGTTAACTTTTGCCTTCAACGTCGTATTTTAAATTAGCAAATAATTACGCATTTTTATTTATTAAATTTTATTATGTGTTGATGTTACTGTAAGTCTAGCGGCTGTTTTGTAGTTATTATTTTATTCGTTGTATATAATTTGTACGAAATAAAGATGTTTTTAAACAAATGTCTGTATTTTATTTAGTTATAGGTTAAACTGCAACCCTAACCAAACATTTTTAAATAACAATTTGCCTCAAAAGAAAACAAAAGAAAGGTCCCAACCCAATATAAAACAATACAAACTAATATAAATTCTTTATTACATAAACAGTAGTTTTTCTCGTCGATATGTTTTAAACATACCATTAAGGCATAGTGTATGAACACATTACAACATTGCAATCGATAAAATATATATAAAAACATTAAAATTTAACTATACAAGATGGAATGATTAATTCCTATACTTAGAATACTAAACACTCCAATACAAAAAGAATAAAATACAATAAAATGGACGGATATTGTTAGTTTCATACATATTCGAATTTTTACGTAAACTTTCGAAATTTATCTAGAATTATATATACCTGATTATGTGCGTCACAATATATTACACTAATTGTGCTTTTTAAGGCATACGATAACCATGTACTCTTTTTTTATCAATAAATATAAGTAATGAGTATAACAAGTATTATTTTCGTTGGACATGTTGCGCTACTTTTTGTACACGCCGTATACAATTCACGCTCTCCTAAGTTTTATATATTGAAAATTAATACTTATTTAAGTTGTCAGAATAATACTTAACATAATACAGTATAAACGTACCAGAAATTATAATAAAAACTTGACGAACTTTTAGGTCATAAATTTGTAAGATCGTAAAAAATATATAATCTATTAACAACTTATGATACTGGTATAGTGGATACGGTACTATACCGAGTGGCGATACTGCCATCTGTTGTGTCGGTGAAAAACGAAATGGACCTCGAAGGGCCTGCTGCTAGCGGCTCCGTTACACTGGCATCGTCGACACCGTACTGTGGGGTGTCGTCGGTCGAGAGCCCGCCAGGGAAGGTACAGTCGATGCATTCAGGGACTGCATGGTGCCCATCTACAGAAAAAAAGTAAATTCAAAATTCTGCAAAAAGTAAAATAAAAACAAAATTGCCGAAAAATTCTATCGCTGTATGGATTTTATTCATATAAGTGAATAAATAATGTCGTAAGTGCCAAATTAAATCAACACCAACTATTATTTGTAACCGGACATAACAACCTCAAAAAAAAAATTTTACAACTTGGAAAACAATAGAATTTTTGTCGTAGAGTCACAACATATAGTGCAATATACTATTATAAAGATAAAAGGAGAAGCTAGCATCGTGTTGTACATAGAAATGAAGCAATAGTGAGCTGATACAATGTTACAGGGTGCTCATGTTTACATAAATCTTACCGGCTAATTGCTATCTTTCCCTAATCTGGAAAGCACATTTTCATGTAAGAAAACCTTGTGTAATAATCTATCTATACATTTATATATAAGAAAAATTTTAGTAATGTTGCTAAGAAATTTAATAAGCTGAACTTTTCTATACTAAAGATATTTACCCTCAACGTAGCTAAATCTTCAAGCTTCGATACATCGCTCAATTCGATATACAGGGAGTACACAAGCAACCACCCGTACACACTCAATAAGAAGAATACAATCCATAGTAACACCATTATTACGTTGTAGGCAAAAATGAGATCATTCACGAAGGCGAAGAATAAAAATGCTAAAAATCTCAGTATTGTGAACACGAAAAACGCGACAAGCCATGGTACCATCTTTTTCTCGTACTCCTAAAAACAAAAAACTTTTATATTTCATAACCGCAAAATGTAAATTGGTACAACTGGATATAGCGTAACCAAAGATACTTATTATTTTAAGGTTATCTTTGACATTTCCAAAGTAACAAACAAAAACAACACAAGGTTACACTATAACCAATGCGAACCCAAACAATACCTGATGTAAAGCGATTATCAACATGATACTTGTAACGAACACGGCAATAGCTAACAAAACGGAGAACACAGCAAACATGTTCAAAGCGTTTCGAACTAGAAACACAACAGCGTTGAAATAATTGAAACCTTTCCATACAAACAAAACTTACCATGTCGATTACCAACGTAAACAAACTCGTACGAAATTAAATAATACCCATAATGTATCGAACCTGGTGCGGCCATCGCTAAACAGTAAACATCAAAAACAGACGTGATAATAGTAAATATCGAAAGAAGCTAAAAATAAGGAGATATTATAGGTCGATAATACAAGTAGGTTACGGTAGGTTACCAATGAAAATACTCCCGTAACCATGGCGGTGCGTTGGACGTCCAAAAAGAACGATTGTTGTATTAAGGCACGATGGTACCATGGTGTTTTTATAGATTTCATACTCCGGCTACTGCGTAGGTTTGCGCTTGATCTGGTTGTAACGTGGGAATACACCGAGGGTGTTCCATGGCTTGGAGATTTCTTTCCGTAGTTCATTTTGCGTTTTAACCTAAAATACGTTGGCTGTAAATTTAAAAATAATGAAGTATTTGGGTGGGTTTTTAATTAGGACGCGCTAAGTAGCAGGTATGACACATCCGTTGATTGTAAACAACAAGGTGTGGCGTTCCCAACCTCAAAATATCCGCTGCCAACATGAGAACTGCGAATTCCACTAGAGGGCGCAATTTTTCGAGTGTTATTGAGGCACGACGTTTTGGAATTTCCGAAATTTTGTTGGTGTTGGTCGTAGTTGTGGATAGTTTACGGGTTTATTTTGGTTTTGTTTAATTTTTTTGTTTGTTTTTTTGTTTTTTGTAATTGTTTAAGAGTGAAATAATGATTAATAGCCATAGCCATAGTTGTGTGTGTAGATCAGAGATGGCGCTGGGGTATCGCGCAATAAAATTCAAAAGGTAATTATTAATTCGTCAAGTTTAATAATTTTATAGTTTACAATGCGTTATAATAAAATAAAGTATAATTATATAATTATAAATATAACCTATTTAATAATATGTAATTATAAATGATTGAGCATTAAGTTAATATGTTAGTACTTTGCGTTTGTATACGAGTACACCAAAATACTACCAGAATATTTTGTGTCCGAACACAACGGTTTATACAAACATATACGAATACCGAACGAGGACAATAACCTAATTGGTATAGATTCATAATAAAATACGCACGTATCAGGTCGTACATATTAAAATTTAAGGAGGCGTTGTGTGTTCAGGCGATGTAGGTACAGACGCTGGAGTGACAGTAACTGTAGGTACTTCAGATACTGGTGGTGGATGCACGTCTGCAGGCACCGTTACGGTATGGGGCCGTCTGTTTGCCTGGTGCAATCGGCCAGATGGTGAGTATCTGCCTGTCGGCGGTATCTCAAAATCCCCAGAATCTGGACTGGTGGGTACCGAATTGCTGTCTGATTCGTCCCTGTAGGGTGAGCTTCTCCTGTAGGGTCCTTCCCAGCTAGGCCCTTGCCTGGGCGATCCTTCCCTGGATGATCCTTCCCTCTCCAATCCTTCCCCGGGCAATCCTTCCCTGTAGGGTCTTTCCCTGGACGATTCTACCCTGTATGCGTCTTCCTCGTTCAAGCTCGATCCTTCGTCCAAAAAGTGGAAACTAAAAAAAAATAAGGATACTATTATTTTAAGAATATTTAATCGGCTATGATGATCGAAAGCCTCTTTTGGTGTTTCGATTTTACGTTATGTATCATTGCAGGCAAAGATGACGAGATAAAAATTATCACTAAACACGTTTATCTTGCAGATGAATTGGGTATTTAATACTGAAAATTACAACGCTCCATCTGATCTACTTTAGTCGGTAGGATTTTTCAAAGTAGCGAAAGCCAAGATATTTGTTTGTTTTGATGTTTCGATTTTACGCTTTGTATCATTGCAGGCAAAGTTGGTGAGATAAAAATTATCACTAAACACGTTGTTTATCTTGCAGATGAATTGGGTAATTAATACTGAAAATTACAACGCTCCATCTGATCTACTTTAGTCGGTAGGATTTTTCAAAGTAGCAAAAGCCATGATATTGGCTTGTTTTGATGTTTCGATTTTACGTTTTGTGTCATTGCAGGCAAAGTTGGTGAGATAAAAATTATCACTAAACACGTTTATCTTGCAAATGAATTGGGTAATTAATACTGAAAATTACAACGCTCCATCTGATCTACTGTAGTCGGTAGGATTTTTCAAAGTAGCGAAAGCCATGATATTTGCTTGTTTTGATGTTTCGATTTTACGTTTTGTATCAGTGCAGGCAAATATGACGAGATAAAAATTATCACTAAACACGTTTATCGTGCAGATGAATTGGGTAATTAATAGTGAAAATTACAACGCTCCATCCGATCTACTTTAGTCGGTAGGATTTTTCAAAGTAGCAAAAGCCATGAGATATGCTTGTTTTGGTGTTTCGATTTTACGATTTGTATCATTGCAGGCAAAGATGATGAGATCAAAATTATCACTAAACACGTTTATCTTGCAGATGAATTGGGTAATTAATAGTGAAAGTTACAACGCTCCATCTGATCTACTTTAGTCGGTAGGATTTTTCAAAGTAGCTAAAGCCATGATATTTGTTTGTTTTGATGTTTCTATTTTACCTTTTGTATCATTGCAAGGAAAGTTGATGAGATAAAAATTATCACTAAACACGTTTATCTTGTAGATAAATTTGGTAATTAGTTCTGAAAATTACAACGCTCTATCTGATCTACTGCAGTCGGTAGGATTTTTCAAAGTAGCAAAAGCCATGATATTTGTTTGTTTTGATGTTTCGATTTTACGTTTTGTATCATTGCAAGGAAAGTTGATGAGATAAAAATTATTACTAAACATGTTTATTTTGCAGATGAATTGGGTAATTAATAGTAAAAATTACAACGCTCCATCTGATCTACTTTAGTCGGTAGGATTTTGCAAAGTAGCGAAAGCCATGATATTTGTTTGTTTTGATGTTTCGATTTTACGTTTTGTATCATTGCAAGGAAAGTTGATGAGATAAAAATTATTACTAAACATGTTTATTTTGCAGATGAATTGGGTAATTAATAGTAAAAATTACAACGCTCCATCTGATCTACTTTAGTCGGTAGGATTTTGCAAAGTAGCGAAAGCCATGATATTTGTTTGTTTTGATGTTTCGATTTTACGTTTTGTACCATTGCAGGCAAAGATGATGAGAAAAAAATTATCACTAAATACGTTTATCTTGCAGATGAATTGGGTAATTAATAGTGAAAATTACAACGCTCCATCTGATCTACTTTAGTCGGTAGGATTTTTCAAAGTAGCGAAAGCTATGATATTTGTTTGTTTTGATGTTTCGATTTTGCGTTTTGTATCATTGCAGGCAAAGATGTTGAGATAAAAATTATCACTAAACACGTTTATCTTGCAGATGAATTGGGTAATTAATAGTGAAAATTACAACGCTCCATCTGATCTACTTTAATCGGTAGGATTTTTCAAAGTAGCAAAAGCTATGATATTTGTTTGTTTTGATGTTTCGATTTTACGTTTTGTATCATTGCAGACAAAGATGACGAGATAAAAATTATCACTAAACACGTTTATCTTGCAGATGAATTGTGTAATTAATAGTGAAAATTACAACGCTCCATCTGATCTACTTTAGTCGGTAGGATTTTTCAAAGTAGCAAAAGCCATGATATTTGTTTGTTTTGATGTTTCGATTTTACGTTTTGTATCATTGCAAGCAAAGTTGATGAGATCAAAATTATCACTAAACACGTTTATCTTGCAGATGAATTGGGTAATTAATAGTGAAAATTACAACGCTCCATCTGATCTACTTTAGTCGGTAGGATTTTTCAAAGTAGCTAAAGCCATGATATTTGTTTGTTTTGATGTTTCGTTTTTACGTTTTCTATTCTTGCAAGGAAAGTTGATGAGATAAAAATTATTACTAAACACGTTTATCTTGTAGATAAATTGGGTAATTAATACTGAAAATTACAACGCACCATCTGATCTACTTTAGTCGGTAGGATTTTTCAAAGTAGCAAAAGCCATGATATTTGTTTGTTTTTATGTTTCGATTTTACGATTTGTATCATTGCAAGGAAAGTTGATGAGATAAAAATTATTACTAAACACGTTTATCTTGTAGATACATTGGGTAATTAATACTGAAAATTACAACGCTCCACCTGATCTACTTTAGTCGGTAGGATTTTTCAAAGTAGCTAAATCCATGTTGTTTGCTTGTTTTGATGTTTCTATTTTACCTTTTGTATCATTGCAAGGAAAGTTGATGAGATAAAAATTATTACTAAACACGTTTATCTTGCAGATGAATTGGGTAATTAATATTGAAAATTACAACGTTCCGTCTGATCTACTTTAGTCGGTAGGATTTTTCAAAGTAGTTAATGCCATGATATTTGTTTGTTTTGATGTTTCGATTTTACGTTTTGTATCATTGCAGGCAAAGTTGGCGAGATAAAAATTATTACTAAACACGTTTATCTTGTAGATAAATTGGGTAATTAATACTGAAAATTACAACGCTCCATCTGATCTACTTTAGTCGGTAGGATTTTTCAAAGTAGCAAAAGCCATGATATTTGTTTGTTTTGATGTTTCGATTTTACGATTTGTATCATTGCATTGCAAGGAAAGTTGATGAGATCAAAATTATCACTAAACACGTTTATCTTGTAGATAAACTGGGTAATTAATACTGAAAATTACAACGCTCCACCTGATCTACTTTAGTCGGTAGGATTTTTCAAAGTAGCTAAAGCCATGATATTTGTTTGTTTTGATGTTTCGATTTTACGTTTTGTATCATTGCAGGCAAAGATGATGAGATAAAAATTATCACTAAACACGTTTCTCTTGTAGATAAATTGGGTAATTAATACTGAAAATTACAACGCTCCACCTGATCTACTTTAGTCGATAGGATTTTTTTTAACTCAACAGATTTGAAAGTACTTACATCCACTTCCTCACATACTTCTTACAAATGCCAAACGTCCAAAATGCAAGCGGTATAAGTACAAGTGGGAGAAACCATAGCAACACTAGTATACACAACGGTAGAGTAAAAGTTGTTCCACAGAAATCGTAGTCACTAAAACTCTAAAATTAAAAAGTAAATACACAACAGTTTTAACCAAAATAACACCTTACCTTTTTTAAGGGACAACTGTTTTCCTCCATTGATACAGCCGGCGAAAATTCACAGAAACAGATCGGCCCACGACTTGCCTTTACACAGACCTCGCAGTTCTTCGATTTCATTGCATCGGTTTTGCACATGTTGGCACGTTTGCGATCTTCCAGCGGCGGTTGTCTAGACGCTTGCGAAATCACAAAGAATTCGCTGCTTGGTGTCATTAAGCGAAAGTCATCACATATTAAATGATCCTTGTTACACTTCACCACAACACCATGCTTTGTGAGTAAATATACGGTATCGTTGAATATTTGCAAATTGTGCGGGTTGTATATGTATTGATGGACAATCTCTGTTCTATTACCATCTTGCAAACCGTCATAATCCATCTTCCTGATTATACCTTCGGTTTGTTGTGAGAAATACACATGCCTCCTATGGATGTCTAATGCCAGACCAGTGATGATGGTATCATTCATCATGGCCATAGGTTTAGTTAAGCTGCCATCAAGGGTGATCCTGTGTATCAGAGTCTTGGGATTGTAGTTCCATTGGCCCATCGCAACGAAGACGTACTCGTTTATTGGGTCAACAGCAATCGCTCGAATTTTGTGCTTTTTAAGCAGATCTTTAAAGTGTCGGCACTTCATCGTTTCAAAGGAGCACAAGGATATGTATGGGTTTGTTTCACCCTCGACCACGTACACGTTATTAGAAGTCCAATCGACTGCTAGTAACCCTGGTGCATGTCGTCCATCAATCTTGGCTTTCCGATTCTTTCCTCCTGAAAGAGTTAGTCTGTGGATTTCGCCCTGTTCTTTTAGCGTGTAGTAGATCCTTCTTTTCGCGATGTCCATGTCGAGTCCTGACATGGCATCGCAAAGTTCTTTCTGTATAACGTCGTGGCTGTTGTTAATAAGCGATAGCATCATAATTTCGCTGTCCACTGCGAAGAAGAAATCTGCTGGTCTACCAATGGGCTTGCATGTCGTCATATCGTCCCTAGAACGGAAAATATTGGTCGGTATCGGTGTTCGTTTTGTATGTGTCATCTACGTTGGACAATATTTTAGTACTGCGACAATTATTAAAAAAATCAAACGGTTATGCCTTTCCTATAGTACTACTTTTCATAGACTTTGAGGAGGCGTTTGATTGTATAAAAACGGAGGCAATTTTTCGGGTTTTGGAGAACTCTGCCATGGACAAGACGTACATTGAAATATTTAAATATATATATATATATATATATATACAAAAACTCAAAGTTAAACATAGAACTAAACAACATCAGCAAATCTATATAGAGTTGGGAAATGGGCTGTAGCAGGGAGATGTGGCATCTGCAAAATTGTTCAATGCTCTGCTGGAGACTATGTTCGTCGAATAAGGGTGGGAAGAGCGGGCAATGGCTGAACAGACTCAAGTTTGCAGATGACATAGTACTCATCGGAAAAGACATAACAGAAATAAAAACAATGCTGCAAACACTAATAGAAAGAGGAAAGGAAAATGGATTGGAAGTGAATAAAGAAAAAGCAAAGACTATGTAATAAAATTATAAACCGCTAACCACAACAAGTATTTTAGAAACCTAAATACGTATTTCAGCAACTATGTTGCCATCTTCAGTAGAAACTAAAAAAAAAGAAAAGAGAGATTAGCACTTCATAGTATCTTTACTGGATATTGTCCAAGCAAATCACTAGTGGAAGTGACGTCCATGTTAAAAATTACCCTATATATACCCATTTGTTCGTCACACCTCAGTGAAATGAGCAGATTTGAAACCAATGTAAAGTCTACGGCTCCATATTTCCCTAAGACTTGGGTTAGGTATGTCGACGATATTTTTGCCATTTTTGACACCAAGAAGTGCAGTATTCAAGAGTTTCTTCTCGTTTTGAATTCTAAATTCAACACCATTAACTTTACTGTAGAACAAGAAGTTAACGGCCAACTTCCATTTTTAGATACTCTGGTAGTCAGGAATAGCAAAAATATAATAGAAATTGACGTGTATCGGAAAGATACTAACACAATCAGGTTTATCCCTAATGATTCGCAGCATCCTTTTCAACAAAAATTGTCTTTTATTAGTTGTTTAGTAAATAGGTTATTGAAATTTTCATTGTCCGCAGATAGATATCAGCAAGAATTATTGTTTATTAAGAATGCTGTCATACATAATGGGTACCCTGAGAAAATAGTTGATAGAATGATTAAGAAGCAGAATCAAAAAATATATGTAAATCAAATATCTACTTTAAATACTTTGTCTGCAGAAAAGAAGAAATATGTTAAAATACCGTTCGATTGTGCATATACAAGGGGTTTGAGAAGTATTTTTACATCACAAAATCTCTGTATAGCATATTCGACTCATAATAGCATAAAAAACCTTCTTGGAAACCCAAAGGATAAGGTAGATGTACTTGATAAATCCGGTATATATTGTATCAAATGTCATGACTGTGAAAAAGAATACGTAGGCCAGACTAGAAGAACAATTTTAACTAGGTTCAAAGAACATGTAGCTCATTTTAAATATAATCGTTTTGAAAAATCTAGTGTGGCTCAACATATTTTAGACACAGGTCATAAAGTAGTTGTAGATGACTTAAAACTTGTAAAAGCTGTGTCAAATAATAGGGAACTAAACAGCTTGGAAAGTATCTTTATTCACTTGAATAGAGATAAATTAATAAATTCAGACAGGGGTCCTATACCTAGTTCGCCATTGTTTGACCTGCTTTAATTAAAACATGTTTTTTACGCTTCAATGATCAAAATTCACTGAGGTGTGACGAACAAATGGGTATATATAGGGTAATTTTTAACATGGACGTCACTTCCACTAGTGATTTGCTTGGACAATATCCAGTAAAGATACTATGAAGTGCTAATCTCTCTTTTCTTTTTTTTTAGTTTCTACTGAAGATGGCAACATAGTTGCTGAAATACGTATTTAGGTTTCTAAAATACTTGTTGTGGTTAGGGGTTTATAATTTTATTATTAAGTTCGCCACAGTCTCCAAAATATTGTTAATAAAGACTATGTACATCAATTGCAGACAGGAAGACATATTAACCATCGGACAAAAAGTTACAATCAACAACCAAGGAGAAGAGATAACAAGGAGGATGGCAATAGGGTGGCAGATGTTTAAGAAGTATAAAAATTTATGGAAATCAAAAATCGAAATGGCGAAAAAGAAAAAACTATGGACAATGTGTATACTCCCTGCCATGATATATGGGTGCGAGACCTGGACACTAACATGCAAAATAATTTAAAAAATTAGAGTAACCGTGAGGGCAATGCATAGGGCCTATGATTAGAATAACGAGGAAGGACAGAAAAACAAAAGAATGGATAAGAGAAGAATCACAGATAGAGGACATTGGCAAAATAATAATTGAACGAAAATGGAATTGGGCCGGACATGTTATGAGAGTGAAAGACAACAGATGGACTAAAAGAATTATCGAATAGTATCCAAGGGATAGGAAGAGGAGAAAGGAAGACCAACAAAAAGGAAGCAACCCACAAACTGAAAGTATTTAAAGAACACGTCACAAAAAAGTCAAAAACTGTTAAAATCATTAAAATTATTGAAAATGTTGGCTCTCAAAAGTAATGAACAGCGACATCGAAATAGATCAACCAGAACCATCTACTGGAGATACAGAAGTGGGTTTCGGCTTAAGTTATACGGATGATAATGATTTGAAAATTGTGTCCCAATTCTTTGATGAAAACTCTGTTGCACCGGGGAATGTATTTCCAAAATTCCTCGTGGGATACAAAAGATATCCAGAATGGATTTTTTTAGAACTATTGAAAGTAGAGAAAATTTGGTCATTCTTAGCTTAAAGAAGCAGGAAACTCTAAGAATGAGTTAGAACAGGGTATTCTGAATTATCTGGATGAAAGAAGTATGGAAGTTGGAAGGATCGTGACGTTTTGAAAAATATAATATTGTACATGTATCACAAGGTACCTATCTTCCACGGCCATAACAAACCAGTTCCGGCTAAGCGGCCCAGCGGCCCTTGAAAGGTATAACGGAAAACAACTATTTTATAATTTGTGAAAATTGAATGGCGAAGATGAAAAAAATTGCGAATAGTGAAGAATTTGAGCCTCTTATTTTTGAAACATTGAGTGAATAAATGCCAGACATTTTCTAACCAGTTGGATTGTAACTCGAAAGGCAGTGGTACACATTCAACACCGTTCGCAACTTAGCAACTGATGCCAGAAAAAAGGGCTAAGTAGTGCCAGAACCGCTGAAAATGTTGAAGAAAACGAAAAGTAAAGGTAACTGCAAAACAAGCCCGCATGTAGGTACATCACAGGCTAAAACTGACCAAACAAATCATAAAAAGAAGCGGAGTAGAAAAGTAGATGCTAAAGACACCAAGAAGGCGAAAAATTAGAGAGGTTAAATTTAATATAAATATTTTTTCCTATAAGAATATATTATTATATGTATTATTTTGTAAATTATCATTCGGTTTGTATTTTATAAGAAATTTCATTTCCCTAATTTATTTTACTACGTACAAGAAAAAATAGCTAAAATATTTTCTTTTTACATTTTGTGTTTTTATTGTGTGTACTCTAACTTCAAATACGAATAACTCGGCCGTTAAAAAAGCTACCAAGCTGGTCTTGGGTTTTTTAGAAAGAGGGGACATTTCTATGTTGGAATCACCCAAAACCTCAAAATCGACCTCTTGACACATCAACCCCTTTTTCGTAGACCAGGGCACATATATAGAATATTACATTATGTTTAAGTTAGATGATATTATGTTGCAGAATGAAAAGGCATGCGAACTCAAACCTTTTAAGGGACCGCTACGGCCGAAATTGTTGCTTCTACACGATAGAAAGAGGAATTATTGGAATTTATTTGGAATTTATGTTCAGTGATATTAAGTTTTTTTACTGTACCTTTTAATTTGTATTTGTGTAGAAAGTAACAATAAATGGCTATTATTATTATTATTATTATGTGTCATAGAGAACTTACCTTATTTCGAATCCCGGATAGCAGGTGCAATCATACGATCCTAGAGTATTTACGCAACTGTGGCTGCAGATTCCCTCAATACATTCATCGACATCAACGCAGTAATCAGGTTTGATTTCCTCAAAACCTTTGAAGCATGTGCAGACCGGCCCCGTTGAACTTTTGTGACATGCCTGCTGGCATTTGTTGTTTCTGCAAGCCGTTTCACAAACTCCTCCTTCGTCTTCACCGTTGGGACAGTCTTTCTTACCGTCGCAGACCTCAATTCTTTGTACGCATTGGTCAGTTTCACCGCATCTGGTACCGTAACCGCACTTTTGGTCCCATAGTTTGGTAAATAGAGGGAGCGGTTTTGTTCGACACTCAACATTGTTCTCGTCACTGGCAACATCGTCTCCGCAGTCATCCCATCTGTCACATTTGTACGACCTTGGAATGCACTTGCCATTTTCACACATCTGTAATGATTGGAATAATTAATTTTTATGATGGGTTACTTTGGAAGGTTGTACGTTAAGTTTAGGGTTGCGCTAATGATATCAGAAGTGGGATCAGTGCCGGCCCTAAGCGGTAGGCAAGGTAGGCAACTGCCTACAGCGGCAAAACCAACTAAACTACAATAAAAAAAGCTCTAAAATATTGCCTGAATCTAGAAAATAAAGGAATAGTGAAATAATAATAATAATAATAATGATATTTATTTAGTTAAAAGAAACTAATAATCACAATAAATTTGGTTTCCTAAGTAATAAACTTATCAACTACTTAAAATTAGCCAATACATGAACCCGACATGATGTTTTAAAAAGACTTAGCGAACTACTGTTTTTTATATCACTTGGCAGGGTATTAAACATCTTCAGTGCTTTATAATAAAATGAATTTTGTGTGCTGCTTTTTGTATATTTTGGTAATCTGAAGTGGTCCTTTTGCCGAGTATTGTATTCATGCTGCTGACTATTGTATGTTAAATAATTAGTCATATAATTTGGGAGTTTATTATTTATGCATTTATATACCAACGTGAGTGCCTGATATACCGTTCCTTGTTTAATATTAAAAAAATTTAATTTACTCAGCATGGACTCGACACTGGTTAACCTGGAGCTTTGTAATAAAATTCTGAGTGCTCGATTTTGTTGTACTTGAATCTTTTTAATGTCTTTGTCTGTACACAAAAATATAATACTGCTGCAATAGTAAAAATATGGTTCTATAATCGTATGGTACAAAGATATTCTAGCTTTTAATGTAAGTTTATTAGATATTCTTCCTAAGTAGCTAATCTTTCGACTCACCTTTTTAACTATATATTCCATATTACTCGTAAATTTCAAACTATTATCTAAAATGACACCTAGATATTTAAATTCGACCACTATCTCAACAACTGTGTTATCGATAACTATGTCTGGTGTAGGGTTTACGGAATTTCTATTTCCCAATACCATAGCTTTTGTTTTCAATACATTCAAACATAATTTATTTTCTTTATACCAATTTGATATCGATACTAGTTCGGAGTTTAATGTCGCGATTACATCAGGTAAGTTATCTCCTGCAATTGATATTAGTGTATCGTCTGCAAATAGGTGCATATCACAAGCTTTAACTTGTGAAGCAACATCGTTTATGTACAAATTAAATAAAACCGGTCCAAAAACAGAACCTTGTGGTACCCCTAAGCTGTTTATTAATTCACTTGACTCATTTTCTCCAATCCTAACCTTCTGTCTCCTGTTTGTTAAATAGTTTTCAAACCATTTCAATTCTTTTCCTCTGATTCCGTAAGTTTCCAATTTTTGTAGTAACTTTTGACGACAAATTGTCTCGAAAGCTCTTTTCAAGTCTACAAAAACAGCAACTATCGTTTTACCGTCTTCTAATTCTCCTTTCCAATTTGCCAATACCAAATTTAGGGCCGTCTCGCATGAATGCTGAGCACGAAAACCTGACTGTTGGTCAGTAATAAATTGATTTTCATCCAAGTACTCACTGAGCTGTTGTTTAACAATAATTTCCAGTATTTGTTCTAGTTTTGGTAACATGTTAATAGGCCGAAACTCTTCGCATTTGGTGGTGTTCACAATTTTTTGTATTGGTATAATGGTACTTACTTTCCAAGAGTCAGGTACTATTCCTGTATTTAGTGACTCATTAATTAAATCTGTTATAAATTGTCCCACAACAGGTAATGCATCTTTTATTATCTTAATTGATATAGAATCTGTGCTGATGGATTTTTTTATCTTATTTACGACAGAAAAGAGGTGTTGAACACTAATTGTCTTAAGGTGGAATTTTTGTGTAGTGCGCTTTATTTCGGATTTGGTTGCCGGGGGTGTTAAAATTGATCTATTTATTTGATTGATGCTGTCAATGAAATATGTATTGAACTTGTCTACCATGTCGCATTCTTCTGTAATTGCAACGTTATTAAAAACCACTTTCTTAATCTTTTTGGGTTTGTTGTTACCTATTATTGTTTTTAGAATTTTCCATGTATACAATCAAATACAATCGGAATTGACAGGCTTCAGGCCATTTCTATATTTTAAGATGCATAGCAGCCAATAATAGACATACTTAAATAAAGTTGCTCATTAAATTTTATAAAGAATTAAGATCGGATATATTTGACAACGTTATCATAGAAGCTGAAAAATTAGCTAACGCGATAAAAAAATAATATGAAAGTGTAGGTACTGTAGTGTAGTGATCCTATACAAAAATCAAAAGAGAAATATAAAATAGTCCTAACGACCCTTTTGAGTTTTTATACGATATCCACAAACTTGAGGAAAATATTATAGGTAAAAATACTGGCACATTCCAAAGATATGGAAACCGTTTTAAAAGTTGGCGATTCCTCCATCTTAACGGTTTAGAATTTGCTGCCGAAATGGTAATCTAGGTAATTTTTATTTGGTTAGACACATAGTTTGCCCGCCTATAAAAGTAATATCAAAATGTTGCTGAGTCTTTGATGATATTATTATTGAAATTAATTAAAAACTGTCAGTGATTAAAAAATTCGCCATGAAATGCTTGCATCAATATCTCCGCACATGTTACTGTTAGCAGAGCAAATTATACATTAAATTAAAGATACAATTTTGATGAACATTTGGGTACATGATAAACAAAGAATTACTTAAAAATATTGAAAGATTTAGATTTGGGAAAATGTAAAGAACGTCTCTCTAGTTGGGGAGTTAGTTATGCTTTGAACTGAACATTTCTTATTCTGATATTGAAAGTTTTTACGAGTTTGTAGGTCTAGACATGTTAAAGGAGACTGTTTATGGGGATGTTCCAATTACTACAGATAACAAACTCAAGGAGTCTTTTCGAAAAATGCCACCTAATTCGTCTTGTTATGATTTTCTTATTAATTATTATTTTTTTCTTTTTGATAAATTTCTTCCTCAATACGTGTCCAGGTAGAGAACCTACTAAAGGAAGTGTCTCCAGGACTACCAGTCAAAGAAGAAACCACAACAAAACTAACATTTCCCCTAAATACATACCAATTCGTTGGGTTTGCAGTTGCAAGTTAGTGGCTCGTCGTCACCATAATCACACTCTTTAGTTCCGTTGCAGAAAGCCATTTTGGGGATGCATTTTTCAGTACCGTTGCACTGATGTTCCGTCGGAAGACAACGACGTTTACCACATTGCCGTTCGTCCGAAAGATCTCCACAGTCATCGACTTGATCGCACATTTGGTGTGGCTCAATACATCGTCCGTTATTGCACTGAAACTTGTCGACCTCCTTCGGCCTCATGCACATGAACCTCTCTATCAGAAATTTTTTTATTTTACATTAATAATATTACTCTAGAATCTATTAATAATTCTATAAATGAAAATTTGATTTAGTATACGGGACATTCTTTCTGAAGTGTCCCAATCCAAAAATGTATAGTTTTGGGAGATAGTTGGAGAATTGTTGTACTTCATAACAGTAACAAATACCGAAAATATAAGCTCATGAAAAAAATATTGAGGAAGTTACTAGGGGTTGAAGTTTGGACGTTTTGAGTGACACGGTCATTTTTAGGTTAGTGTTACTCCAATAAAACTTTATAGATTTTATTTTTTATTTACTGCATTTTAAAGCATTATTCACGAACCTTTAAATGTTAAAAAGAAAAATTAAAAAACAAAAATCTAACGAGGTTTTTTAATAAGTAATTTTGTTTTTCGATTTTTGGCCCATTTGGGTATTTTTAATATTTTTTAATATAGTTTCATTCGAAAGCTGAGATTTTTTCCTATACAATGAGTAAAGATGAAAGTGGGACAAAAATTTTTTTTTTGGATTTTTATCTCGTATTTGTGTTGTTTTTGTTTATTCTTGTTTCTTTTTCAGCTGAAATGGGCCAAGTAAAAGGGGACTTCGATTATTATATTTGAAGGAATAAATGCATAAATCCTTTTAGAAAACTTGGGCACACATCATCTGATTTACGGGGTATATCACTTAAATGACAAGAACAGTTTCCGTTTCGCCCTAAATCTTCGAAAATTAAGTAAACGCAGCACCCGCGCTAAAAACGCCATCGTCAATAATTGCTTCTAGAACTTCGACTCCCGACCTATGATTCCCGTCAACGCAAGCTGTTTTTAGAGGAAACATGTTCGATGCAAAATCACTATTATGATCAGATTCTTCGATTTCCGACTCATTGTCACAAATGTCCATTTCAGAAGGAATGATATAATTAGACAGAGCTGTATCAAGAACAGAAGAATTTGACTCTGCATTCAAATTATCTGTCTTTAATGTATAGAGTTCTTTTCTACATTTAGAAGAAATTTTCGAAAACTTTGATATAGATGGGAACTGTTCTTGTAATTTAAGTGATATACCACGTAAATCAAACGATGTGTGACCAGGTTTTCTAAAACTATTTATCCGTTTATTCCAACAAATATGACAATCGAATTCCCCTTTTACTTGCTCCATCCATTCCAGACAGAAAAAGAAACAAGAAGAATCAAAAACAACACAAATACGATATAAAAAAATTCAGAAAAGTAAATTCGACTTGAAACAGACCTACCTCGCCCTGCTTTCAGAGTGAAGTTTTTCTGTGGTTTTCCTTTACTCCTCGGCGAACGCTGAAAGCCAAACAACTTAAGACATGCTCCAGACGCGGGCCATAATAATGATAATTCGGGCCTGCCGATGCCCCCGTAGTGGCGAAAGCTGTTGGGGGATGTTAAGGCGTGGATTATTATTATTATTAAATGTTACTGAAGTAGACAAATGGGTGACCTACGCGCCACGGCCTGGACGCTGGCGCTGGCGTATGAAGCGCGGGTGCTCCGTTTGCTTAGTTATTAATTTTCTCCCAAACCCACTTTTGTCCCACTTTCATCTTTACTCATTGTATAGGAAAAGGACACAGCTTTCGAATGAAGCAATTTTTAAAAAAATTAAAAGTACCCAAATGAGGCAAAAATGGAAATACAAAATTACTTGTTAAAAAAAGGTCTAACATTTTTATTTTTTAATTTTTTTTATAAACATTAAAATGTTCATGAAAAATGCTTTAAAATGCACTAAATAAAAAATAAAATATATAAAGATTTATAGGAGTTACACTAATCTAAAAATGACCGTGTCACTCAAAACGTCCAAAGTTCAACGCCTAGTAATTTTCATAAATGTTTTTTCATGATCTATTATTTTAGGTATTTGTTACTGTTATAAAGTACAATGATTCTCTAAAGTTTCAACTATATCCCAAAACTTTTCATTTTTGGATTGGGACACTTCAGAAAGAATGCCCCATATATACTTGTCCACGTATAGATTTGTTGTTTTGAAAACATAAAACACCCATATGCCCATGAAATAGAGGGTTTTTATCATAAAATATCATGTCTTATTATGCCTTATGCTCGAAGAACTTTGATGAACTTGATACGATTGCGTAATATGCATCAATAAACATCAAAATCATCATAATAATCATTAAAACAAACTTACTACACTTCGCGTGTTCATCGCTCCTGTCATAGCAGTCAATCTCGTAGTCACATTCCCACGATTTTGGTATACATGTCCCACTATTACACCTGCAGCAAAAGCAAACGTTAGACACCATTAAAACCAAAACACTTGCTACGTAATATGGATGACTAAGTCATTAATACCAAAGTCTACTCA